>CM057338.1:319991826-321241826 GCA_030015575.1 Agapanthus africanus | reverse complement strand
TTATTCTAGTGGAGAACTGATGGCTTTACAACTTGTATCTCGCCTCCGATATAGTGTTTTATCAATTTTTTTGGTTAAAATGCAACAATGCTGTGATAGATATGTCTTGAACAATTGAACCTTATATATGGGTCATTATCTATACGAGTTTTTTTGCACGTGTGTGCACATGAAAAAAATAAACATTTTTATACATCTGAGATAATTGGGATGGGGGTAGGAAATAAGGTGGTTGAATTAAAAGAGCCTATTTAACATATTTCAACAAGGATGATGATGAGGGTGGCATTGTAAATTGAGTAAAAGAGGAGGAGGAGAGGGAGATTTGTAAATTTTGAAAAGTTGATGATCTGGATATCTTGAAACGAGATAATTCATTTGAAGATCTTTCTCATTTTTTATCAATCATTTTTAAGGATAGACCATCAATCGATGGCATCATCTGCACTCTTGGAATTTGCATTATAAGAGGAGATAATTTTAAAAAGCTATATGTCATGTCCCGTTTCCCAAAAGAACGGTAACAACACGTGATAAGAATAGACAAGAATAGCATTGTGTTCTAAAAAGCTATATGTCATGACATTTATTCCGAGAAGGTCTTTTCTCGAAACAAATATACTAAAGTGTATATAAGCAATATAAAAAGACAAGAATAGACAAGTGAAAATATCCAACCACTTTATATTACATTCTAACTTTTACAGAGTTTCAAACTGATACAAGATATCTGAACAAGAAAAATAAACATAAAAAGCCTAAACAGTGGCATACTGAAAATGAAAGCTGGAAAGAAAACTAAGAATCGGCTTTAGAAGTGAACTAGTCGTAATCCTGGTTGTACTTATCTTCTGTCAGTTCCACCTCTTTAGTCTCTAGATTACCTGACAAATATTCTAAAAAACAAAAGGATGGGTGGAATGCACGTTAGCGAACTTGCACTCGATTAGTCCCCAAGATAGGTGTGAATTTGTATGAATAAGATGAAAGGTGATATGTGATATGGTATGAACGAAAATAATGAAACATGAACATGTATAACATGGCGATTATGTAAGAAAAGTTATGCAACATGAGCATGGTAATAAGCATAACATGTAATAATTGTGCGATATTGAACATGAAGTGAATAGCATTGTGTTCTAAAAAGTCTCTACAAAGTAAACTAACGTAAGTTTAAGGATAAGGATGAATGCCAACCAATTTCAAGAGTATTCTCAAACTCAAAAGTAGGGCTTCAGGAGTAAGGAAACTCGGGTTCAAAAGTGACGGGACTTCAACTGACGTTGAAGTATTCCAAACCCAAAGGTAGGGCTCAGAGGCTTGGACATATGCTTTTATTCATGAATTCGTGATATACCATTTCAGCCCGGTACCACAGCGATATTATTTGTATCGTTTCAGCCCGGTACCACAGCGACGCTATTTGACTCGTTTCAACCCGGTACCACAATAACGTTATTTTAGTAATAAGACTTCTGAGAATCCGTTGGATTCATACTCAAACTAACCCAACATCCCGCGTATCTAAATTTATAGTTAATGTTATAAGTCTTACCCGGATCCATGAATATATAAGAAGAGTACGAGTTCAAAAGTCAAGTCAAGTTCAAGTATTCATGTCGAGTTCAAGTATTCATGTTAAGTTCAAGTATTCGTGTCAAGTATTCATGTCAAGTCGTCACGTATTCATGAGTCGGGTCAAGTCTAATCAAGCATGTAATAGGTTTGATCGAGTTAAGAGCATTCATTTCAAGTGATATTCATGGTTCGAGTTAAGTCAAGTCTAGCATGCAATAGTTTGAGTACAAGTCTTGGAGATTATCAAGTGTTGGATTATATTTGATTTAATATTCGTGTAAATTAATTTCGGTGAAAATATAATTTATATATCGGGAGATAGACAAGTGATAACGCTAATTGTCTCCAGCTTCCCGAGGCTCAAGAGAGAACATGTCAATTAAACCCATTTGCTATCTAATTATTTTTAAATTATTAGTTTTATAGATCCGCTTTTCCTTTCAAGACCGCGCTCTATGAGAAACTCTGCGTCATACTCAATTAAAGCCTAAGACGTGCTATAACCAGCATCATCCATAAGTGGGTTCCCCTAAAAAAAGGTTGTAGAAGCGAAATTCGCAAAAGAAAAGGATAGGAGTTATTTCTATTATTAAAATCTTGCGGGTATTTTTGTGAAAAATTAGTTATGGTAAAAATAATGGTGTTTGTTTGAAAGTCTAACCTTAGATTAATTATTGATATTTTATGGTAAAATTTTGTTTTGGAAAGTTGATGGGGTTTTATAGATAAATTCAACTTTTGAAAGATACGGGGTTGAAAACAAAAATTTGGATTTCTGAATAGCAACTATGGGATGTATTGTCGGGCATATATTGGGTCATCATATTATTTTTTGAGTCATCGGGTATATAGAAAATCACAGGTCTGTTAATTACGCATCTATACATTTAAAGTTTGTCCCGAACCGACATTGGAAACTCAAGTTATGTTATATTTAAAAACAGTGTCCGAATCAGGACGGATTCTGTCCAGATTCGTCACTTAATCTTGTAACGCAGTTTTCTATAATTTAGATCAAGTATCAGGAAATCATTATAACTAAGAAAAGCTAGGTCTTTCGATCTAGATGTCCAGAATACCTGATTTTGCTCAATTTGGATATCGGTAGACCAAATTATGTGTTCTAGAAGTTGACCAATAAAAACAGTTTTCTGTTTTGAAAAACAGTGAATAAAAACATATAACTCCTAAACCGTTGATCGATCAAAACTAAAAATTTTACTGTAGATTTAAGATTCTATCTAGTATATAATCTAATTTTTCTAGAATGTACAGAAGTCGAGATTAATTTTCAAAAAATTATTTTGAACGTAAAGATATTTTTTCAAGGTGATATTTGATATTGAAAAGACCATGGTATTAATATGAAACTTCATTTTCTTTTAACTAAGTATAAAGGATAAATTACAGCGAGCAATTCAACATGAAATGCCAACAAATTATAAGCATTTATTTTTTTTGTGTTAAAAATTTTAATATAAAAGAAATATTATTTAAACTTGGACTTAACATGAGTTGGACATGGCGGGAACATGACCAAGGGAAGGCAATGTATAAGAAGGGATTCAAGAAGATGAAGAGGAAAAGAATATGGGACTTAGATGCACAAGCTGGTATCGTCACTGAGCCCGTCTATCAATTGATAGCCTCACATTACTAGAGAGATCTTTTGAGAAGCTTCTCCACATTCTACTTCGAGAACTTTAGATGAAGAGAGACATGGGAGATGATTGATATGTGTGTGCATGAAAAGAATGCGTGACGTATTAAAAGTGGTTTATGGCCACCATAATTCCACTCAATTATATTCATAACCATTTTTATTATTTTGAGAGTTAAAAGGAAGATAAAATAAAAGGTAGTTTAGGTTATGAGAAGGATAAAAAATTGATAAAAATAATTGCAAGACACAAGTTTCGAACCTATAGCATATGGACTAGTAATGCAATAACTTAACCAATGGGCTACAAGGTTAATATTGCATAGAATTAAATAGAAATAAATATATGCAGAGATTCAAAAGAGAATAATTTAAAAGTTAAACATAATAAATTATTTTCTTAAACTAATTTTTTCCATTCAAACAAAACAAATTCTCTTTTCAAAATTTTCCTTTCAAAACAAAATCGAATAAATTTTTTATATTAAAGAGATCAACTAAATGTTTTAAAACCTTTTTATTTTATAAAACGTGTCATTTCGAAACAAGTATATTTTTATCTATTAAAAACATTATAGTAAAAATATGGTCGTTACAGATACTAAAGCGTTTTATTTTTGCCTAAGTTTTAACATAGTTCTATTTAGCAAATCTATCATCTTTCTCTTTCATTTAGACTCCTTCCTTTATTGTAGACGAATATGGCTGACAACAACTGGTTAAAGGGTTGGCAAGACCCTATATAGTCTATATTTTTTTTGTCTAGGATTTCAATAGTCAATCATAAATTGTTGTTAAGCAAGCCTTTTATGGCGGAAAAACTCATAGATAATAAGTTTTGCTAGAATTTATGACACGGCCATTAGGTTTTTCGGTGTCTAGGAAGGGGCTGACATGGGTACCTTTTCATAAAGGATACTGTGAATTGTTTACTTGTGTTGTTTAGATGCACGAATATACTTGTTCGTCCCTAGTTCTATTTGTTTCCATTAGACCATTTTTTGCAAGGTTCGAAAACCCGGTTTCAGTTTCGGCCTCTCATAATCTTATTAGTTTCACCGGGTTTCGCTTATTTCGCTAATCTCGGCTAGGGTTTCGGTTTCGACGGTAATACTATATATATAAGTGTAGATATATTAAATACTTAAATTTATGTTTCAATATTACAAGACAATGATCTTAGTATTTAAAAATCCAGCCATGATGCGAAGTATATTGAAAAATATGCTTAGATAAGTATTAATATAGGGTTTGGGTTCATCTTTTTGCCGTTTTCTAACAACGAAGGCTTACAATGATCACAATGACAGTAAAAATGGTATAAAAAATAAGTTTTTAAAGGTTTTGGCCGAAACGATATTGTATGGTTGGTTTCGTATCGGTCTCGATTGGTTTCGTATCGGTCTCCACTGAAACCGATACGAAACTACCACGTAAACCGAAACCGATACGAAACCATCATGCATCGGTGGTTTCGGCCGAAACCTCGAACCTTGCTTTTTTGTGTGCTCTGGAATTCTACACTCTTAAACTGTAAACTTTTTAGTGGGAAGGCGGTACCATCCTGGTCTAGTGACATGATTTGGCATCGCGGTGCCATAATTTGTCTCTTCAAAGTGTTTCAGAAGATAGAAAATCCTGGAAGTCTTGTCTGGATAAATTTGTGCATATGAGTGTAGGGCCATCAACCTGACACATTAATTCAACTTGCTTGGGTTTGAATTTGTGTTAGGCAATATGCGTCTAGAGCATATGAGAAATGTGGAGTCTTTCTTTTATTGTGTACCGTAACATAAGAAATACTTTATTAGGCCAGTAGAGGGATGCCTAATTTCCAGAGCCTTTCTGCCATGCACAGAATTATCAAATTTTCCTGCCATTCAATTAGCCATCCTATCCAGAAAAGAAGAGAAAAAGTGTTGTTTCTCTCCCCACCTTCCAGTGAACAGTTATATGATGTTTCTTGGACTCTACAATTTAATTTCTGAATCAAATTAGATTTATATATTATTCTTGCAGAATTATTTTATAATTCGTTACAAAATTTCTTGTCAGGATTGCAGGTCAAGCTGGATTTACTAACTTATATGAACAGAATTTACATGCTCCCTTTATGTGTGTGCGCGCGCCAGAGAGAGAGAGAGAGAGAGAGAGAGAATAAAAGTGGGTCTCTGGCGCAGAGAGAGAGAGAGAGAGAGAGAGAGAGAGAGAGAGAGAATAAAAGTGGGTCTCTGGCACCCTTTCCCTATATATAGGAGAGAGTTCCTTTCCCTACTTTTGTTGGAGGCATACCTTGATATTCCAATCTCATATGCTTCTTGTGTCACATCCCAGTATTCATAGAGATGCAAGATAGATATGGATATTTACAAATGGAAAGTCTTCATTGTCAATATAATTGGAATATTGTTCCCTTTAGACTGACTTGAGTCCTAAGATTATGCTTGGTGTTCAGTTTCTCGTTGTATAGTCAAATATGTGTTCACTACTAACTATAATTTATTAAACTACTAATTAGTTACTGGAATCCATAACTTTTACCTTTGGTTATGCTTGTATTGACTCTTTCTACCCTTTCTATTGTTTGAACCGTCATATAATCATTTTTTAGACCAATCTAAACATGTTGGCATCTACTGATATTACATTGCTCACTTGGCGAATGCCTAGGCAATGAATGCTTGTAGTTTTCTCATCTGTAGAACAAACTAACAGTTTGACCAGAACAAACTGATGATGGATATATATGATCGAGTAGGAGATTAGCTAGATTTCTGTTGTATTTGACTGAATATGATTTTGGATTTGCCATGTATCTTGCTTTCTAAAGCAGGAAGGAGCTTCTGATGAAGACATTCGACAACTTCCAAAATACAAATTCCGGAGAACCGGTGATAATGAGAAACTTGGTGATGAGATATTAAGGTCAACCGGTGGGATAATGACCGAGTGTGGCAGTGATCCCCCACACGAACATGTTCTTTCAGCAGAGGATGCGGTATGTATTCAGTAGTTTATTTGTTTTCTTGATGGATTGAGAAGCGATAAATAATTTTAAATTGGCTTTGCCGTGTAATCAGCAATTATCCTATTTTGCTTTGCCTATAGTTTCATTCTTAACAAACCCTAGCCTAATACCTTTAGTTTCCTTGGTCATGGTAAAATCTAGATGTCATTGTAGTAAATTTGAGTAACAAGTTTATTGGCCTTTACAATGCACATGCAATATAGTTTGGTAGTGTTATGATTAATCTAATTTCTTATTACGCATTTGAAAAAGAGATGTAAGCTGCCAAAGCAATATAAGGACTTATGTATACAGTAGTGTACGCATGTCCTTTCTTTGTTGAATTGCTTTTGCCAGTGAGGATGTCACTTGGCATGCTGTGACACTAAGACTTAAGAAATACCCTCAATTTTGGCTGTATATCAGAAATTACCCTTCTATTCGAAACCTGCACTTTGCCCGCAACGAATTTAACAATTTTCTTGTTTCTGTTAAATCATTTTTTTGTTTAAAAAATTACCCTAAACCTCTCTCTGTCATTTGTTTGATTAACATTTCTTACTATGGGGTATTAGGGCTTTAAAGCTTAGAATTTTGTGAAAACATTTAACGAACATTGAAATAGGGGGCTAAGTGTAGGTTTCGAAAATAGAGGGGTATTTCTTGCTACACTGCAAAAAATAAATGGTGTTTCTTGCTACACAGCAAAAAATAGGGGGTATTTTCTGCAGTTTAGCCTAAAGAGATTAGCATCATCATAATACAGGTCTGGATTTTTTAATTCCAAAACAAATCCAGTTAAATAAATATGAGCTAGCCACGCTTCTTTTACTGATATCTGAAAGTGGTTCACAAGCATTAACTACCCCCACCCCCCACCCCCAAACAAAAAAAAACCACAAAAAAGGATGGTGCTAATTAGCCATTTCATTATTTCCCCACTTATTTACAAATATAGGGATGACTCAAAATAATAGAACAATTAACATGTTTCTCTATAATACATAATCAGTTATTAACTAAATACAAGTTTCTCTACAACAACAACAAGAAGAAGAAGTCTTTATTCCGAAGTTTTGTGATCAGCTATATGAATCCGTTTCTTCCATGCTGGTTTACTCATAGCCGTATGCATCGTTAAATTAACAATTAACATGTCGTTTTTAATTGCCTATAGGTCTACCCCTGTCTCTAGTGTGTCATTAACCATAATTGTCACCTTTTCTATCGGGGGCATTTATTGGTCTCGGTTGCACATGTCCAACCCATCTCAATCGGAACCCTCAAAAATTTCTTTTTATACGATCAACCTCCAACTTATTATGAAAACATTCATTTCTGATCATTTCTTTCGGTGTATTACCACTCATTCATCTTAGAATTCTCATCTTAGTGACCCCCAACAAGTTTCTCTATAATAAATCTGTTTTTTCCCATACAAGTACCAAGGTTCATTGCATTCAACATACTCATCTAAAGCCCACCCGTCACTTATAAACACTAAATTGGCTTTTTATTAGAACAGGACGCCCTCAAATTAGTTGGTTGAAGTGGATATGGGCTCTATTTAAGTTGAGGTTTAGGCCAGTTCGCGGGGTATCTGGTGCTAATAGGCCAGTTGATGGGTTGTAATGAAGCATGTTATATGCAGTCAATCCTAATATATATGAACTTGTCGGGGATGTGTAGGAATGTTGCATCTGCCTCTCTGCCTACGACGATGGCGTGGAACTTCGGGGACTCCCTTGCAGCCACCACTTCCATTGCACGTGCATTGACAAGTGGCTTCACATCAACGCCACATGCCCTCTCTGCAAGTTTAATATCGTGAAGAGTAGTAACCATGGGAGCGACGATGCATAGACATCTCGAAATGCTGAGGTCGAATACTCGAAACGGCGTGACCCTTCTAGTTCCACGCTTCTCACTCTGTGTGGTAATTAATGTTTATAAGCTTATAAATAGTGGTTCAAACCTGTTGCATGTGATTACGGGAGATCTTTGTAAGTTTCCTTCTGTGTGAAAGCAACTTAAAATTTTGAGGTATATAGTGTTACTGTAGAAAAGGAAACCAGATCATTATGTGATATTTATTCAGTGTGATGTTATTGATGGGGGCTCTAATTTTCTAGATTGTGTCGATGGGTCCTTAATTTATCTAGGGCTTTTTTTTAATATCCCGCCTAAAAAACTTTGATATTTCCGTGTTTTATGCCCAAAACTGGATATTTCCTTATTTCAGCTCAAATCTATGGTATGACATGTGTTTCATCCCCCAAAATTTGTATTTTCATATTTCTCCCTCAAAGCTTTTAATAATTTGCTCAAAGATCTTCCTCCTGGTTATAGATTGGAGGGTATTACTGTCTTTGAGCAACTTAAATATTTTTGAGGTGAAATATGGAATATATTTTTTTGGGGGTGAAACATGGAAATATCAGCGGTGAATTATGTAAATATCAAGTTTCGGGGTGAACTATGGAAATATCAAAGTTTTGGAAGTGAAATAAATATTAAAAAAATAACCCTTATCTAGTGCCTGATGATCCCAAAGTTATCTGATCAAATTTTGTGCCATGGCCTTTGTTTTGTCAACCTGAAGTCCGAGAGAGAAGCACGCATCCCTCCCTTTATCAGAAGATGCTTGGCACACAATTCCGTACGCCTGAAGTCCACCTTCTTTGTTCCTTCATTTCGGCATTGGCTGTCCCTTCAATTATACATTTTTGTCGTAGACGGATTTCTATTAAAAAATAATAAATAATCGTCAGGCAGAAGTGTGCCACCGATTTGGTATATGTCTCATGCTGAAAAACCTTTTTGTCTTGCATACTGGCTTGTCGTTGACTTTGTGTATGGTTCAACTGACCGGTTGTTATTATCTTGCATAAAATTCTAGTCTGCTTGTGAATTGGATGTTTATGTTCACTTATTTTCCTAAATTAACAACTTGTATTACAATAATTTTAGAATGACTAAAAAGTTATCATTGTTCATGCAAATTATGTTTCAAGAAAAACCACGACAATTTTTAAGACGCTTTATAATCAAACAGCAATACCCTTGCCTGTCAACACCTGTCCCTACCGGTATTCCTATTGCTATGTGGTGACACCTCTCCTCCTCGACCATCACTACGGCCATCGGGGCCACATCAACCAGATGACCGAGAGTGGGCCACACAAGCCGCACTGACAGGTGCACCACTGGTCAGCTGCCCTCCCCTTCCTTTTGTGCTTTCCTCTTCGAAGCGCGTAATTGATCCTAGGCATCCTGTAGGGTTCATATCTATATCTATATCTATATCTATATCTATAAAAGGGATTTTTAATATAGACTGCAGTGCTTCCTCTCGTTGTTGTGTCTAATTCATACATGTACAATACCAACACACACACACACAAGTCATGGCGGAATACAAAACAAAATTTTCTTAAACAAGAGTATGAACTTTTACGACCTAGAATCGATTCCAAATACTAAATTAGTAAAAAAAAAAAGATTTAACTACTCGGTTAGTGGTTAACTATCTTTATAGTTGTGTTCTTCGTCTTCTATCCCACCGCTTAAGCTTTTAGGAACTCCGGGAATGAGCTTGAGAGTCGGTCTTCCTTATTGAAGATGATCCATCCAAGAGAATCCTAACTAAGGCTATAGATTCACACTAAAATAACAAGTGAAGCAACTAATGAATAATACTTGCTAATAATTGATCACTAGGATATTGCAGTGGATAATCTCTAAGTGTTTCTTTCTTTTCATTTTTCTTTTTCCATTAGCAAAACTCAAAAGAAGAGGAGTAAGAAAATGATGATGAAGAGGTAAAGGATGGCTACTAAAAATCTTCACCCTTTTCTTTTTCCTCTTTATTTTTAATGTGATGAATGGATGGACTTGTGACTCACCGGTCACAAGCCTACGCCATTCTCACATAATAAAGATGAGATGAGAAGGGAAGAAAACCATCTCACACGTGTGCGCGTTCATATATATATTAATACAAGTATATACTACAAACACATACATCCGTATTCGTATAAAATACGAATACCCGTATTTGTATTAAGAAACAAATACTCGTATCATACAAATACCTGTATCCTTATAAATACCGTATTCTATCAAAATACGAATACAAAAAAAAGAGATACTAAAAGAGAGATATAATACTAGCTTATATTTCATCGAAATGTGATAAATTGGATATCTTTTAAACCAGCTAGTATTAAAAAAATGTCTGATTAATAGCACGTGTACAAAAACACGTATTTAATCGAACCTAAATACGTATTAAAATACGTACACTACATCGTTTCGCTTAAGCTGGGAAACCCTCTGTGTGGGACTCTAAAGACTCGACAATACGCTGGCAGTGGGTTTAACTACAAGCACGTCAACGGCATTAGCTGTACGTAACTGCTGCCCAGACTGAGCCTGAAAGTGACAATCTCAGTACAGTCCGGTCTCCTCGTCTGAGAGTATTACATATCGGATCTAAGGGGTGAAAAATATTAGACCCCTAATAACCTGACAAGTCGTGTCGATGTAGCTCAAAACCATCTCAAGAAACTACTGATTTCACAATCAGTAAATCTCAACTGTCTTGGCCAAAATCTTATGGTGATGAACAATCAAACACTACGCGACATCGACTCCCTATATCGGAAGAGATGAATTCCTTCTATCACTCACTGCCTCCAAATGCTTCGGAATTGTACCTAACTAAAATCTGTTTGCACGACTCTTTAAAACCGTGGTAGGGTAGAAATCTAAGTACAGTGAGAACACACTCAAGACTAATGACGATGTCAGGTCTAAAGACTAATCTGTACCTATGTCATCAGAAAACTGCTATCTGACGATAGGTATATTACCATCTAGAAGTTCGCGACAAGTCCGTCCAGTGTAACTCATAACCTAATGAGCACAAGCATACTGTCTTTGGTGCCGTACACCAATGACCGTGGGACATGCCACCTTCCCTCACAGAAACAAGAAACGTATACGCTAATCTATTCCGGAGTATCGATACCCTGTCTCGAAACTCCAACGACTAGGGACAATTTAAGGATGTGCTTATAGATTATCTAGACCCCACTAGTATGATCGTCATTACAAGTCTAGTAGTCAAGAAAAATTCTTTCGGGATTTACCAACATGTATTCGAGATACGTAATATAAATAAAATATATATACATGTTGATGTAAAGAAAAACCAGATATCATACTATCATATCGAGTAAGACTGTCCTGTACATATATATCCCAAGCATCCACATGTAATATACAATCATGTACTATACAATAATGGTCTCTAGGGCATACATATCCAACAATCTCTCATTTGCACTAAGACCATGTATTGGTGTATCAAAAGACCAATCATCTTCAATAGCCGCTCAAGCTGAGTTTGAGCAAATGCCTTTATGAGTGGGTCCGCCGTATTGTTCTTTGTATTTACTTTCCTGATCAGTTATATTTATCGCATATTTTTACGGTCATTTTTCCTAATTACTAAATGGTGCTATTTGTAATTCAAGAACATATATGAGTTTATGTGAAAAATGATTTTGTTATATATTTATTAAATTATAATTAATATAATTGGGAATTCAAGGTACATATCATATCATAATAAATATCCATGAGTTCTTAACCCTTAAGTAATTTATTTGTGAATGAATTGTTGGAATATTATTTCAAATAAAATAAATGCTACTAATGATTTGATTTGAGATATTGTGCAGGTATTAAAGCAACAAATCAGTTCAAGGCTACAAATATGAGTAGGAGATCCAAATCAAAAGAAGTCAGCAAATCAAATCTGCCAAATTTAGGTGCAAATTGAAGATTCTCGCAACTACAAAAACAAAACAATATCTTCAGGATTTTATCGTCGAAAAGAACTCCTAAAATCGAGAGAAGAAAGAGAAAGAAATTTGGAGACACGATCTTACCAAGCGGCGGCGGTTCAGCGGCCATATCAAGCAATAGGCGGCGGTTCCGCGGTCCAATCGTGACCGTTTGATAAACTTTTTCATGGATATGATCGTCTTTTCACATACGTCGAGATGACATTTAGAGATTCAAGTTCCAGAGCCTATATAAGGACCGAGCAGCCATCAAGAAAGATTATCTAGGGTTTTCAATCCAGATTTTTCTATCTAGGGTTTTTATTTTTTTAGTACTTTTCTTTTAACCAATTAAATTTTGTAATGCAAATTTTTATTAATAAAAGATAGGGTAATTTTTATTTTTTGTCACTTTACTTTTCCGCAGTTTATTTCTTCGCATCTAATTTTATTAGTTAAATTGAATTTTTTTTTTAATTTTATCTTCTTCCTTTCTCTTTCTCATCGATTTTGAAGCGATGATGCTAACAAAAGAAACTCCTTGTTTTTCGTAAAGGATCTTAAAAGCTAGGTTTATAATAGATTTCTCAAATCCTTTTCTATTAACTCGTCTAAAACAAGATTAATAATTTACCATTTTCCTGTGAACGATCCGTTCTCATTATTGGCTAGCTATTTGCGACACCGTTATTAATTGCGGTAATTAGGACACTTTAAAAACCAAGTTTTTCTCACAAATCAAATGGCGCCGTTGTCGGGAAAACGGTAGTAACATTTTTCTTGTTATTCGGGTTGGTTTTTTTTAATAAATAAAAAAACAATTTTTAAAAATATAATAAAAAACCGCATATTGTATTTTTAACGATTCTTATGCGAGTTTTGCAAGAAATCTGGAGCATTTGGAGCTAACCAATAGAGATTCAGAGACTGTCAAATACGAGCAGAGGAGTAGTGGAGTTTAGTGCCAAAAACTGGAGCAGTAAAGACGCAGAACGGTAGCGGACCCATGGCGGAAATGAGAATTTGGCGGCAGAACCACGGCCAATTAGTGGATTCAGGTCCCCAAATTTTTCTGGTATCATTTTCTCTTCTTCCTCTCTCCTATGAAACTCCAATAAACTGTTTCTACCTGCAGAATTCTTTGCAAATACCGCCGCAATTTTTTTTGTGTGTTTTAGATTTTGGATTGTTTTACATATTTAAAACGGACATTAAGTGAGCAAGAAACCCAAATTCAGATTAGGTGGGGAGTTCATTACCCTTGCTAAGCTCCAAAAATCACAAACAGGCATACACATCACCTTACATTAATAAAAAAATCTAGACCAAATCTCTAAGGACAATCGCACTCAATTAGGACAAGAGAGGGTCATGGGTAATCTATTGCTTATCCGCATTTTTTATGGTGTCTAAGGAAAGTGTGACTAAGGCAAGTGGTTCACTTAATTAGGCCCATTATTTTTGTGATTCGTATAGCGGATACCTCCCACTTACCTGGAATTTATCTGGCTGCAAGATTGATAAGGAGGTCATAGAGAATTTATCCTACGTTTTTTCCTTTGGAAGTCTAGGAGCGGTCTACTGATTTGACCTAGGTGACCCTAACTATAGGGACTGTTTGTGCATTTTGTGGTTGGTTGAGTCAAGTTTTGCGTTCGTCATTCTTATTAAAGCAAATCATTCTCACCACTTTCTCACATGCTGCCACGTGCACTAAACCTGCTTAGTGCATGTTCTGTTGGACACGGGATTCTAGCGCCCGTTTAGTTCGCGTTTTCGCCATCGACTCCGAGGTCGATGCTTCTTCACCTTCTTTTTCTCCTTCACCTACCACGTCTCCCGAGATGGACGGACCTCCACCGAGTTTTAACAATACCACGATGCCACCACCTCTAAGTGTGCAAATTCAAAATCCACCACGGATCGCTCTCTAAGAACGATGCTACCCCACACGCGGATCCCTTCCTACGTGTCTGTCTTTTCTATCAGCCAATGGGGATAACTTCGAAATTAAACTCCACTCCATCAATTTGTTGCCCAAATTCCACGGGTTTGAATATGATGATGCCTGCGTTTTTATAACCAAATTTCAAAATGTATGTGTAACGATGAGCACCACCCAACTTTCGGGGGATACTATATGATTACGTATTCTACTTTTTATCTTGTGCGATCTCGCAGAGAAGTGGCTTTATAGCACCTCCTCACATTCCATCACCAATCGAGATGGATTTGTTAAGACATTCCTTAAATTTTTTTTATCCTAATTATAAGACTTCCCGCATTAGGAGCGAGATCAACCAGTTTACCCAACTTCCTAACAAACCCTTTTGAAAATTCTTTGAAAAGTTTAAAGACCTTCTTGTCTAATGCCTTCATCACGGATTCGAAAAATGACAACTTTGCCAAATTATGTATGTGGGTGTTAATCCAGCGACAAAACAAGTGCTAGAAACTAGTTGTCAATGTCATTTCATATCAAAATCTGACGCGGAGGCGTGGCAATTTCTTGAAGATCTCGCCGAAAAACACTACAGTGGGAGAGCACAAGATCAACAACATCATTTTCATCTTCATCTTCATCTAGGGCAGGTATCCATCAGCTCAACGCTTCCATCGGAATGAAAGCCGAAATGGCTTCGATGCAAATGAAACTCGAAACTATTGAGAGCAAATTCTCTTCAGCCTCCCTAAACCAAATTTCTCTCCCCAAAACCATGTATGGTTGCTGTTATGACTCGTCATATTTAACTGAAGAATGTCCTTTGAATTCTCCGTCTCAAGGTCAAGAACAAACTAATGCTGCTTTTTAGCAACGACCTAGAAACGATTCTTATTCATATACATATAACCCGGGATGGAGGAATCATCATAATTTTGCTTGGAATCAAAACCAAACTCAAAACCAAAATCAAAATCAGTTCCAAAGTCAAAACAATTACCAAAGGCTTTCTCCACAGCAACAACAACCACTACAACAAATTCAGCAGCCCTTTCAACCGCAACCATTCCAAAATTCGGTCAACAACTTTGCCCCTTATAACAATTCCTTCCAACCACAAAATAATGTTCCTCCTGCCAGCACCGACAAAGTCTATGCACTCGAGAGAAGCTTAGAAGCTTTTATTAAACAATCCGTACAAACGTCGGCTAGTTTAACTTATTCTATCCAATCGTTAGTACAACACACTACGTCCTATGGTGAAAGTATCAAATCTATAGAAACACAAATTGCACAGTTAAATGCAGCGATGAGTGAAAGAGAGAAAGCGAAACTTCCATCTCAATCTCTACCAAATCCCGACCACCCACAAAACACCAACGCTATTCTTAACCAACAAAATCATAATGTGAGTGCCGTAACTATGTTGAGATCTAGAAGAATGCTGAACAATCATGTTGGAGAACAAGTTGATGACTTCGATGACACCCCGGCTACTACTTCTACTTTTTCTTCTTCTAATCAATCATCTTCTTCCGAGACCATTCTCCGTTCTCCACTGGGCTCGAACTCTCCGTTCACTTCCTTGAATGGATTACCTTCTCAGGCTACCCCAACTCCAGTTTTGGGATCCATTCTATCTCCACAAACTTCTCCCCAAGTGTTGGATCCAACCCTTTTAATAAATTCCAAACCGGTTGAGACCCAACAAATCAAGTTCACAGATGGAGAAGGTTGTGGAAATGTTTAAGCAAGTTAAAATTAATATTCCTCTCTTATATGTTATCCAACAAGTTCCATCTTATGCAAAAATTCTTAAGGACTTGTGTACTAAGAAAAGGAAAACTCAAATACCTAAATTTTTTTCTTAGCGAGTAATGTGAGTGATGCTCTTACCTGAAATTTGCCCAAGAAATGTAAGGACCCCGGCTGTCCTACGATTTCTATAACTATTAGGGGTAAAAACATCAATCACCCTCTTCTCAATCTTAGTGCTAGTGTTAACTTACTCCTTTATTCTGTTTATAAGCAATTAGGCACAGGAGAGTTGAAACCTACACACTGTACTCTTCAAATGGCCAATCGATTTATCATCCACCCAGGGGTGTGCTAGAGGACGTGTTGATTAAATTCGGTGAATTTATATTCCCTGTAGATTTTATAGTCTTAGATACACAGCTGTGGCGAATCCACAGGACCAAATCCTGGTGATTCTTGGTCGACCATTTCTCGCTACCTCAAATGCGGTGATCAATTGTCGTAACGGTTCCATGAACCTATCCTTTGGGAAAATGACAATTGAACTTAAAATTTTCAGGTTAGGAAGTCAACCCTCTGAACCTTCTGCTCATATGATAGATATATGTTCCGTCCTCGAGATAGCTCCCGACAGTTGTGAATTTGAGGAGTTTTTGTTCTACGACAATGATCTCGACGCTACTAGTGCGTTATTGTTTGATCCCACCGCTTCTTACACAAATAAGGAATACGAAGGGTACACTTTCCTTGATGATCTTGATTCATGGGACCCTTTTGCCAACGAGTCACCCACCGGGTTTGAATCCTTTGACTTTTTGGAAGAGTTAGTTGAGCTATCCAAGTCAGTCTCTTACGCTAGTTATGAACCTCTCATGGAGTCCGAGCAACGATCCCTTACCCTATCTTTTATCGTCTCTCCGTCGACACTTGAACTCAAGCCGCTGCCGTCTTATCTTTAGTATGCATATTTAGGCGAGAATGAGTTTTTGCCCGTCATCATCTCAGCTTCTTTAGTCTTAGAGCAAGAGAAAACCCTTCTGTCTGTCTTGAAATCAAATCGGCAATCTTTCGGTTGGACAATGTCGGACATCAAAGGGATTAGCCCTTTGATTGTTGAACATCACATACATATGACGGATGAGGCCAAATCAGCCCATGACCCACAAAGAATGTTGAATCCCATCATGAAATAGGCGGTGAAGAAGGAAATCATCAAATGCTTAGACAGTGGTATAATTTACCCAATATCTGATAGCCAGCGGGTGAATCCTATTCACGTTGTCCCTAAAAAGTTTGGCATTATGGTCATAACTAATGAGGCAAATGTGTTGATTCCAACTCGCACCCAAACCGTGTGGTGGGTATGTATTGATTATAGAAAACTCAATACCGCGATGAGGAAAGATCACTTCCCTCTATCCTTCATTGACCAGATGTTAGAATGCTTAGCTGGGCATGAGTTCTACTGTTTCTTGGACGGTTATTCAGGCTACAACCAGATTCCCATCGTCGATAAGGATCAAGATAAGACAACTTTTACTTTTCCTTTCGGCACTTTCGCTTATAGACGCATGCCTTTTGGGTTATGCAATGCTCCCGCTACATTTCAGCAGTGTATGATAGGGATATTTTCTGACATGGTCGAGAATTTTCTGGAGATATTCATTGACGATTTCTCCATCTTTAGGAATTCCTTCGAGGAATGCTTATGTCATATTGACGCTGTTCTTACTCGCTGTAAGGACAAGAATCTAATTTTGAATTGGGAAAAAATATCATTTCATGGTTCAAGAAGGTATTGTCTTAGGGCATACTATCTCACAAAATGGCAGTGAGATTGATAAAACTAAAATAGATGTCATTTCCAACCTTCCTCCTTCCAAATGCGTCAAAGATATACGATCCTTTCTTGGCATGCTAGTTTTTATAAACGGTTCATCAAGCACTTTAGCAAGATTGTTAGACCCTTAAATCTTCTCTTGGCCAAAGATATAGCTTTTTAGACTCGGATTGCTTGGCTGCTTTTGAATCGCTTAAACGTTCCCTCACTACCGCCCCCGTTCTATTATCTTTAGACTGGAATCATCCTTTTGAGCTTATGTGTGATGAATCCGACTTTACTATCGGTGCGGTCTTAGGATAACACATTGATAAGATGCCGCATGTCATTTATTATACCCAAATGAACTATACAACCATTGAGAAAGAACTCTTGGCAGTTGTCTTTACATTAGAAAAATTCAGGCCCTACTTAATTAGCTCACCGGTCGTAGTTTACACCGATCATTCTGCCTTAAGGCAACTTTTCCCAAAGAAGAATGCTAAATCCAGGCTAATACGTTGGATTCTCTTGTTGCAAAAATTTGACCTTGTCATAAGAGACAAAAGTGGATGTGAAAGCGTCGTAGCCGACCATCTTTCACGACTTCCTTCTTCACCAACGTTGACCTTGCCAATAAACGGCTCTTTTCCAGACAAACATCTCTTGATCTTATCTTGCGAATCTTGGTTCGCTTATATCATGAATTATTTAGCAACGGGACTTCTACCCAGCGAATGGTCAAATCAAAACAATCACATATTTTTATCCCAGGCAAAACACTTTTACTGGGACGAACCTTATTTGTTCAAGTATTGTCCCAATCAGATTATTCGCCGGTGTGTCCATAATAATGAGTTCAGGAGTGTATTGTCCTTCTGCCATGATCAAGCATGTGGCGGTCACTTTGGCCCAAGAAAAATTGCTGAAAAAGTTTTACAATGCGGCTTTTATTGGCCAACGTTATTCAAAGATGCATATGATTATTACAAAACTTATTCACGGTGTGAGCCAGATTTCACGGAGGAACGAGATGCCGCTCCAACCAGTCTTAGTTGTTGAGATATTTGAAGTATGGGGAATTGATTTCATGGGCCCGTTTCCTAACTCTTTTGGGAACTTATACATTCTCTTAGAGGTTGATTATATCTCTAAATGGGTTGAAACAATACTGAGCCGCGACAATAAGGTTGTCGTTAAGTTCCTTAAAGAAACTATCTTTTCTCGGTTCGAGCACCTTCGCGCTATCATTAGCCATAATGGGACGCATTTCTGCATTTGGTCTTTTGAGGCTTTTATGCGGAAATATTCAATCAACCATAAGCTTTCTACGCCCTATCATCCCTAAAAGAGCGGGCAAACCAAGGTCTCCAATCGACAGATCAAGCAAAGTTTGGAGAAAACGGTTTCTAAGAACTGTAAAAATTGGTCCTTTAAACTGACTGATGCTATTTGGGCATTTCGTACTGCATATAAGACCAATCTTGGCATGTCTTCTTATCGGATTGTGTTTGGGAAGGCATGCCACCTCCCTGTCGAGATCGAACATAGGGCGATGTGGGCAATTAAAGAGCTTAACTTCGATCTTGACCAACCGGGCAGCTATCGAAGATGCAATTAAATGAGCTGAGCGAGCTTCGTGATGAAGCCTATGATAATGCGGTTATAGTAAAGAACTAGACAAATGTGTTTTACGAAAAACACCTTTTGCGAAAGACATTCACACAGGGACAACAAATCCTTCTTTACGATACCTGTTTCCATCTTCATCCGGATAAGCTGAGATCTTGTTGGATGGGACCTTTTGTGGTGCGGTATTTATACCCACACGGTGCAGTGGATGTAGAAAATCCTTAAAATGGCTCCCTTCTCAAAGTAAATGGGCATAGATTAAAACCGTAATTTTCTGCTGATCCATCGGAGGAGCTTCTGTTCTTGCAGGAGCCGCTTTATCACGACTAACTTTCCTTCGCCTCTCCTCCACGTTTCGGTTTTCCAGCCATAAATAGTGGCAACACTGTTTCAACTCAGAATGGGTGTGTGTATATTAGTAGTTCCATAAAAAATATGTGTGTGCTAAGAACAAGTTTGGAGGAGGCTTTCCATTTGACTAACTATTGACCCTATCATTCTCCACTTAAGTCTCCAGGTTTTTGAGCTCAAACAACAGCATCAATGGGGAAACTGCTGTAAACAGGTTTAGGGGGGGTTTGTATTTATAAAAAAATATAAATAAAATAGAAGATTTTGAAAATAAAATTTAGAAAGTGAAAAATACATATGAAAGAGAGGAAGAGATTTAAGAAATGCAAGAAAATTAGATATTTTAGAACGAAACTAGTAATACGTGGTCATGAGCTGTTGTCTTAAGGGTTAGTAAGATGAAGAAATTACCAGTCTGTGGATAGAAATAAATCTGAAAGATAGTCCATATTCTTGAGTCCAAACTTCTGAATGTTGATACCTTACTATACGTATTTGCACACATTTTGAAACTTGGGATAGTAGAGAATAACTTGAAATGCTCTTGCCTGAAAACCTTAGTATAAAAAACAAAATCAACAAAATATAAATGGTGCATAATATAAAATTTAAAAGAAAAATGAACACTGGTTTTGTAATTACTTAAGGCGGCATATAAAAAATATAGCGAGGGTGCCTTATCACCTAGTGCCTTAGACCAACTGGTTTGGGGGTCACTACTAAGCCTTAGGTATTGCAAGATTAGGATATTGCTAAATACGCCTTAATAAGTGAGCACATTCAGTAATTGGTTGGTTAGTGCATCAAGAAGTATTAACGGTCGTATGAAAAATGTGTGAGCAAATCCACTTAAAACATCATCGACTAAAATTTACTAAGGAATATGGATAAAGGGTATGATAGCTTGAATTGAATTCTCCAAGTGTAATGATAGTTTTTACACACACGTAGGGGTATATGATCGATGTTTAGAGGAGAGGTAGAGAGGAAGAATAAAGACGATGTTTTATTGAGAGAGGATGTGATTTCCGACATCTTTTCAAGACCATTAAGATAGGGCTCATGACAACTAAAAAGCTAGTGTAGTTTGAAACTCTTATTTTCAAGTTTTTCTTTTATATTCTTATCTTTGCATGTAATTTTCATTTTCTTTCCTTTATTTTCTAAATTTTTGGGATTTTGTGGGTGTAATCCGCTGAAAACTCTCAAGAGACAACACTTCTCCTAGTAGGGACATCTAGAGATTTAACGGCTTGTTACATGAGCTAAGTGCAATCGTGTTGCCTATAAAAGTGTGCAAAGTTTTTCTTTTTCTTTTAAAAATAAAACAGTTTGCTCAGGACGATCAAAAGATAAGTTTGAGGGTATTTGATTAGTCATATTTATTGCACATTTTTACGGGTCATTTTCCCTAATTACTAAATGGTGTTATTTGTAATTCAATAACATATGTGAGTTTATGTGAAATTTTTTTTGTCATATGTTTCTTAAATTATAATTAATATAATTGGGAATTAAATGTACATATCATATCATAATAAATACCCATGAGTTCTTAACCATTAAGTAATTTATTTGTGAATGAATTGTTAGAATATTATCTTAAATAAAATAAATACTACTAATGATTTGATTTGAGATATTGTGCGGGTATTAAAGCAACAAATCAGTTCAAGGCTACACACATGAGTAGGAGATCCAAATCAAATTAAGTCAGCAAATCAAATCTGCCAAATTTAGGAGTAAATTGAAAATTCTCACAACTACAAAAATAAAACAATATTTTCAGGATTTTATCGTCGAAAAGATTTCCTAAAATCGAGAGAAGAAAGAGGAAGAAATTTGGAGACGCGATCTCACCAAATGACGGCGGTTCAGCGGTCATATCAAGCAATAGGCGGCGGTTCCGCGGTCCAATCGTGATCGTTTGATAAACATTTTCATGGGCATGATCGTTTTTTCACATACGTCGAGATGCCATCTAGGGTTTATAATTCCAGAGCCTATATAAGGACCGAGCAACAATGAAGAAAGATTATCTAGGGTTTTCGATCTAGGTTTTTCTATCTAGGGTTTTTAGTTTTTTTAGCAATTTTTTAGCCAATTAAATTCTGCAATGCAAATTTTTATTAATATAAGATAGAATAATTTTTATTTCTTGTCTCTTTAATTTTCCACAATTTATTTCTTCGCATCTAATTTTATTAGTTAAATTGAATTGTTTTTTTTATTTTATCTTCTTCCTTCTTCTTTCTCATCGATTTTGAAGCGATGATACTAACAAAAGAAACTCCTTGCTTTTCGTAAGGGATCTTAAAAGCTAGGTTTATAATATATTTCTCAAACCCTTTTCTATTAACTCGACTAAAACAAAATTAATAATTTACCATTTCCCTGTAGACGACCCGTTCTTATTATCGGCTAGCTATTTGCGACACCGTTATTGATTATGGTGTAAGTCGATGTCGCACACCCCACGTGGTTTGTAGGGAGGCGGAATTTACAAAAATGATTTTAAGACTTGCAATATCGACCAAACATCCAGGATTTTTCAGAAACCCTAACTAGCTAAACTATATAGAGGTTTTAAACTACTTTGAAAGAGTTTTGTACCTCCTAGATATAAGTCCTTCGGGTCTTCTTCTCTTTTTCTTGAGCTCCTTGAAGGTGTGGATCTAGCTCGGTCGTCGGACTCTTCGTGTCGAAGACGATCCACCCGAGAGTCTATGGTTCAAGCTCCAACCTCAAAACCGAGCTAACTAAACTACCTAGTTCGCTAATCTAGGTACCTTAGGAGATGTAGAGAGTTAATTAAACTATTTTATCTCATAAAACCCTAGGATTCACAACACATGTGAGGGTTAGGGTTTTGAGGAAGAAGGAGGAGAGCAAAATGGAGAGAGAATGAGAAAACACAAATGATCAAGTGTTGAGGCAAGTGAAGAATGGTTCATTCTTTTTCTCACATCAAGTATGCATTATTTTCCATAGAAAAATCTAGCCATGCTTGAATAGTGAGAGCAAATCAATAAAATAAATAATTATCCATGCTTCACCCATGCCAAAAATATCTCCATTTTCCATCTCATTAATCTATTTTCAAAAAATAGATTAAACCAAAATGAGGTGTCCCCTTCTAAAAGCATCTCTTATAAAAATTACAAGAATACCCTTACCGTATATACATGCCCGTATTCGTACTGCAAAAAATACGAATACAAAGAGATAAAAATAATCCAATATATAATACTAGAATCCGGCTTAATCCTAAGCCCACTAGTATTATTCGTCCGAACAACATCTGTGTAGCCAGGACACGCATATGATCGGAACCCTGGACGTAAAACCATACGGCCTCTACATCGTTTCGCCTGAAACAGGGAAACCCTCCGTGCGGGACTCTAAAGACTCGACAGTACGCTGGCAGTAGGTTTAACCACAAGTCCGGCAGTGGCACTAGCTGTACGTAACGGCTACCCAGGTACCTGTCGAATAAGAAGGCCGACGAGCGAATTCATCCGAACCCCTACTGAGCTTATCCGTGAAAATCTTCATACAGTCTGGTCTGTTCATCTAAGAGTATCGCATATCGGGCCTAGGGGGTGGTAAACGTCAGACCTCTAATAGCGTAATAAGTTGTATCGGTGCAGAGCCCAATACACCCTGAGAAACGACTGGTGTACCTACCAGTAAATCTCATTTGCCCTGGCCAGGGACTTTGTGTATTGGCTAATCTAACACAGCGCGATATCAACTCCCAATACCGGGGGAGACGAATCCCTTCTAACCCCTATCGCTTCCAAGTGTTTCGAGATTGCACCCAACCACTACCTGTTTGCATGAATCATTTGAGCCGTGGTTGGGTAGTAATCTAAGTATAGTGGGAACACACTCGAGATGAATAGTGATGTCAAGTCAACGGATTAACCTGTACTCATATCACCCGGGAACTTCTAACTGATGATAGGTATAATACCAACCGGCAGTTCCCAGCGAGTTCGTCCAGTGTAACTCATAACCCAATGAGCACCTGTATACTATCTCTGGTACCGTATACCAATGGCTGCGGGACATGCCACCTCCTATGACGGGGATAAGAAGCATATACACTAGTCTACTCTGGAGTATCGGTGCCCTGTCTCGATAATCCTATGACTAGGCACAACCTTAAGGATGTGCCTATAGACTACCCAGCCCCCACTAGTGTGGCTACCATCACAACGCTGGTAGTCAAGCAAAGATTCTAAAGGCTCTATCAATATGTATTAGCGATATGTCAAAAGAAACATATATACATATTAAGATAGAATTAAGCCAGATATCATACCATCATATTGAGCAAGACTGTTATTATATCTGTGTATATCCCAAGCTTCCAAAATGTAATATATAATTCAGTACTATACAATAATGGCCTCTAGGGCATATATCAATAACAATCTCCCACTTGCACTAAGGCCATGTATTGGCATATCGCAGACCTACCTTCTCGAATAGCCTCTCGAACCGCGTCTGAGGGATGGCCTTTGTGAGTGGATCTGCAATATTGTTCTCCGTATCTACTCTCCACACCTCGATCTCCCAGCGATATACGTTCTCCCTGATCAGGTGATACTGCCTCTAGATATGTTGTTCTCCGCCGAATACAGAGACGAAACTGCGTAGGTTCGTCTTGCCTGAATTTGGGGGCATATGCTATTTGGTTTTATCCTCCACCTCTCCGAAAATGCCAAGTTGATTTATGGCACCGTATATCGGAGGTTTAGATGGATGCGGCCGTTGTAGCAGACTTCGTCAGATTCCCCCTCGTTTGAAGGGTTTTTGATTGTGGGGGACGCTCTTCCCTGCAGGCGCAAGCCCCTACAGTTAATTATGCTACCGTATCACGGTAACAACTTTCTCCTTCTCCAGATGGTCACTTCGTGTCGTGTGTGTTTGTTTTATTTTTGGTTGCCCATGGATTGTATACGGAGACTAATTTATGTTGTCGCCCGTAAGGCGTGGATTAATCCAAATCCGTATTTTCTTAGATTTGGGTTTGGCGTTGGGTTTAAGGATGCGTTAGTCTTATTTGAGACTAAGATCAACTTAAACGTTTATTAAGGATACGTTAGTCTAATTTTAAACTAAGATCAACTTAACAGGATCATTTAGATCCAACAAAAGAGCATTTGGGCTCTATTGTTTTAGTTTAGGGACATTGCGGTCCATTGAGTATCTGGTTGCCGGGACCCGCCACCTCTCTGAAGACGTTGAAGAATTACAACGACATATATCATAGGTGTGAGGAGATGTACCCATGAACCAGTGTCAGTTGAGAGATCTGTAGTTGGATTGATTTAAGGATCGTTAATCTCGTTTGAGATTAAGATCAACTTAATTGGTTGTTAAGGATACGTTAGTCTTATTTTAGACTGAGATCTACTTAACATGATCATTTAGATCTAACAAAAGAGCATTTGAGCTCTATTGTTTTAGTTTAGGGACATTGCGGTCCAGAAGTTTAAGGACATCATAGTCCATGAGTTTAAAGACATCATAGTCTAGTTTAGAGACGTCATAATCTGTAAAGTTTAAGGACATGATAGTCCATGAGTTTAAGGACCCCACAACCCGTAAAGTTTAAGGACATCATAGTCCATGAGTTTAAGGACCCCACAATCCATGGAATTTCTGGTTGTCGGGATCCGTCACCTCTCTGAAGACGTTGAAGGATTACAACGACAAATATCAGAGGAGTGAAAAGATGTACCCTTGAACCAATATTGGTTGGGAGATCTGTAGTCCAATTTGGGACTAAGATCAAAGATTTATGAGCATATGGGCTCAATTAATCTGAAATAGGGTTCTGTGGCCACTTTGGGCTCAGCCCATTTAGTAAAAATGTTAAACATTTAACAATACTGAGCATTGGTTTGAGTTCTGACAGCCTTTTTGTCTTTTATTGAGTGTTGAGCACTTATCATAGCTCTGGGACTTTATTGTTTAAAGAACAGTTTATGTTCTCTCAGCGCACACGTGAAGAGCACGTGGTGCGCTTGGCGCTATGCGCCAGATAATGAGCGCAAATCGCTTCTTGTGAGTAGCGCATATGTGAGGAGCACGTGACGCGCTTGGCGGTATGCGCCAGATCATGAACGCAAAGCGCTTCTTGTGAGTAGCGCACATGTGAGGAGCACGTGGCGCGCTTGGCGCTATGCACCAGATAATGAGCACAAAGCGCTTCTTGTGAGTAGCGCACACGTGAGGAGCACGTGGCGCGCTTGGCGCTATGCGCCAGTCAATTGGCGCTGAGGGCTTCTTGTGAAATTTGGAGCGCTAAGGCTCTGCAACGCTGTGCGCTAGATCTAGAGCGCTGAAGTGCTGCTTTAAATTTGGAGCGCTAGGGCTCTTTTTAGGTAATTCTGCTCTCTGAGAATTAAATTCTCTCTTATAAGAGACTTTGTCTCATGGATCTAAGCACAAGTTCTTATTTTATAGGAGATATTTCAATCTCTTATGTTTTTGGTGAAAGGCTTTGCTTTTATGGATCTGTGATCCTAAGAGAATTTAATTATTCTCCCCTTTCTAATGAGATGTTATGATCTCTTTTGTACAAGACAGTTTGTCTTATAGATCTATGATCTGGTATAAGAACTAAGTTCTTTTTATGATGAGATGTTTTGATCTCTTTATTTTACCTTGAGAAATTCTTCTTCTGCTAAGAGTTTTGCTCTTCTCTCTGAACTTTCTCAAAGTTTATGGGGGGTTCCTCTCTATTTGACTTGAAGTCTTAGGGCCTTTATATAGGGTAAGCTGATTTGTTGAATCAGTTGAAGAGATCTTTTTCTCTAATTGATTTGGGGATTTCCCAACCGTTGGATTTTTGATCCTAGGGCTTCTGTTTTACAGAAGGCAATCTTATTGTTTTTAACAAGACTGGGAAATCTTTCCCCACACAGAATTTATTCTGTATTTTAGTGATTTTTAATCACCATTGGATCTTTGATCCGACGGTGCTCTGATTTACAGAGCAAAATCTTTTTGTTTGGAAAGATTCAGAAGAATGTTTTCTTAACAGAATTTTATTCTGGTAACTTGATGATTTATCATCTTTGTTGGATCTTTGATCCAACGGCGGGGAACATTTAGTTCTAGTGCTAGCACACTCGTGCTTTGCACGTGAGTGTTGCTTCAGAGCGCTGGAGAGCTGGCGCTCTCAGCGCAAGTGCACTCGTGCTCTGCACGTGAGCGCTGCTTCAGAGCGCTGGCGCTCTGAGCGCCAGCGCACTCGTGCTTTGCACGTGAGCTCTGTTTGTTGGTGCTTTTATGAAGCGCTGCTTCATTTCAAATTTTGAAAATTTGAACAAAACTTTGCTCTGATTGGGGGAAACAAATGCCCCCCCACCGTTGCGCTCATGTGGCTTACACGTGAGTGCAGCGGTTGCAGCATATGCGCCCTTAGATCAACTTAGAAGTTGAAACGGCTCCTAATGCCTATAAATAGGGCCTTTGGCCCTTTGCGATGATCTCTGTTATCTTCTTACTTTTTTTCTGAGAATTATTTCTCCTTCAGAGCATAGCTCTTCGTCTTAAGAATTTTCTTAGGGACAGAACTCTGTCAAAAATTTAGGTAAAGATTAAAACTTTCTAGGGTTTCACCCATTAACAGAGTTTTTCTCTTTTCAAATCATATAGATTTTTAGGGTTTCTTAATAGAGCTTTGCTCTTCATAGATCTGAAGAGATCTTTCTTAGGGTTTGTTAACCCATTAACAGAGCTTTGCTCTAAGTTTCCTGATGGGTTATTCCATCATTTTACAGAGCATGGCTCTTCAAGATTTTTGAGGAATTTTATTCCTTTCATCATCAGAGTTGATAGATGTCACTCTGTTGTAGAGCGCTGCTCTCAATAGGAGATTTACTCCTTAGACCGAGGAGTCTTTCCTTAAATGAGAAATCTTTTTAGGATTCCCTCCTTAATCACACAAAATTAAATTCGTTGGGTGTTTTAATTAGTACTTGTTTTCTTCGTGAGGATATCAAGAGTTGTTTAAATCCCCGTGTTTGTTTCAATAAGCTTTTTCAGTCTGTCCACTAACTCTCACTGATTTTCTTTTTCAGACGTTATGGCCGCTCATCTGTATGATCTCAATGAGATTATCTCTTACGGAGACATCCGCTCACTAGGCCGCTGCCAGAACCAGGAGTTCAAAAACGCTTAGTGCGCTGAAATCATGTGTCGCTTTGATGAATACAATGGTCGACTGCTTCCTCGTCGTTCTGCTCTTTTAAAGCTCATTGTGAGAGCGATCTGGGAAGCACTTCCTTTATTTTTTCAAGGCATGCCGCTTAAGGCATTGGATGATGCCGAAGACAAGGTGCACTCGGTGTATCTGATGGGCCTAATTTCAAAGAAAAGACGAGATAGTCTTATTGATATTCTGCATCAAACTTTTCAACAGGCGACGATAATCGCTGCCTATCGAAGAGTGGAGGACATCAACGAGGACCCTGACGTTTGTGATCGTGAGAGGAAGCACACGAGAATGGTCCGAGAGGCCCGAAATATTAGATGGCCTTACTTTTGAATTTCTCAATCCTTGTCCTGGATTTGATGTCTTGCTATTGTAATCATTTTAATGATGTTTTTGTTTACTGTTTTCATCGCTGTAAGAACCTTTTGAAGTATGAATAACAAATTCCTCGTTTCTGTGTGTTTATTTTATGCACTAAATCTTTTGCACACGCATGAGTGGGTACGCTTTGAACGCTTAAACGTATGCGAATCAAACTTTCTTTTTACTGTCTTGCATAATATGTGATTGACGTCTGTAGGTTATGCCTTTCTGTTTTGACTTGGCGCAGAGCAGTTGACGTACTCTTGAGCAGCATCTCGATTTCGACGACCTGTAATTTTGGCAAGTGTGACTTGTAGATAGTATGTAGCTGTCCATCTTGGACTCTTTGTAGGGTGGTGATGGCTTAGGAAACAGGGTTAGGATCTGCCACCTATGAATTTTCAACTTTATGAGCCATGAGGGTCTCACAAAGACTTTTCTCCCTACGAGTCGAGAGGATCTCGTAGGTGTATTTTCTCCTTAGGAATCGTGAGGATTCCTAAGTGTGCTTTTCTCTTGAGAGTCGTAAGGATCTCATAAGGGAATTTTCTTCCTTACAAGTCGAGAGGACTCATAAGTGATTGATGAGTTGACCTGCTCCCGAATCAAAGCATTGCTTTAACGGGGGAGGTCGATGGTTGACTTTGGCCATTTTCCACGGGGTCAGGATTGACTTTGGCCATATGGGGTCAGGATTGACTTTGGCCATATGGGGTCAGGGGTTGACTTTCGCCATACGGGGTCAGGGGTTGACTTTGGCCATATGGGGTCAGGATTGACTTTGGCCATACAGGATCAGGATTGACTTTCGCCATACGGGGTCAGGATTGACTTTCACCATACGGGGTCAGGATTGACTTTGGCCATACGGGGTCAGGATTGACTTTGGCCTTACGGGGTCAGGATTGACTTTGGCCATACGAGGTCAGGATTGACTTTGGCCATATGGGGTCAGGATTGACTTTAGCCATACGGGGTTAGGAGTTGACTCTCGGTTGTCTGTACACTGCCGAGTCCTGGAACTGGGAACTTTGCCGCTGCTCCACTTTGTCGACGTTGCGTCTACTGTAACGAGACGAATGTCGAGGTGGTCTCTAGGTTGTTTGTGAACCGTCGAGATTTGGAACTAGGGACTTTGCCATGGCTCCGCTGATTGATTGTCGCGTCCGAATCCTGCTGGAATGAGGAGGAACACTGTTGTGGGTCTGCAGGCTGTAGATATGGCCGTCAAGACTTGGAACTAGGGACTCTGCCGTAGCTCCAAGATTGATTGTCGCGTCCGAATCCTGCTGGAATGAGGTGGAACGCTGTTGTGGGTCTCCAGGCTGTAGATGTGGCCATCGAGACTTAGAACTAGGGACTCTGCCGTGGCTCCGAGATAGTCTTTGGGCTGTCTGTGAACCGTAGAGTCTTAGAACTAGGGATTTTGCCGTGGCTCCGTTTGTTGACTTCGTACATTCCTGCAAAGACACTGATTTCTCTGCGGGTCGACGCGAATCAGGATACTCTCTTCAAGGATGCTGATTTCCCTTAATAGAGGTTTTTGCCAAGGACGCTGATTTTCCTGGGGGTTGAGACGAATCAAGGTATTCCTGCAAAGACACTGATTTCCTTGCTGGTCGACGTGAATCGAGATGCTCTCGTCAAGGACGCTGATTTTCCTAAATCGAGGTATTTGCCAAGGACATTGATTTCCTCGGAGTTGAGACGAATTGAGATATTCCTGCAAAGACACTGATTTCCTTGCGGGTTAACGAGAATCGAGATGCTCTCGCCAAGGATGCTGATTTCTCTGAATCGAGATATTTGCCAAGGACACTGATTTCCCTGAGGGTTGAGACGAATCGAGGTATTCCTGCAAAGACACTGATTTCCTTGCGGGTCAACGCGAATCGAGATGCTCTCGCCAAGAACGCTGATTTTTCTGAATTGAGGTATTTGCCAAGGACACTAATTTCCCTGGGGGTTGAGACGAATCGAGATATTCCTGCAAAGACACTGATTTCTTTGCGGGTCGATGCGAATCGAGATGCTCTTGCCAAGGATGCTGATTTCCCTGAATCGAGATATTTGCCAAGGACGCTGATTTCCCTGAGGTTTGAGACAAATCGAGGTATTCCTGTAAAGATACTGATTTCCTTACGGGTCGACACGAATCGAGATGCTCTCGCCAAGGATGCTGATTTCCCTGAATCGAGGTATTTGCCAAGGACACTGATTTCCTCGGAGTTGAGACGAATTGAGGTATTCCGTAAAGACACTGATTTCCTTACGGGTCGACGTGAATCGAGATGCTCTCACCAAGGACGCTGATTTCCCTGAATTGAGGTATTTGCCAAGGACACTGATTTCCCTGGGGGTTGAGACGAATCGAGGTATTCCTGCAAAGACACTGATTTCCTTACGGGTTAACGCGAATCGAGATGCTCTCGCCAAGGATGCTGATTTCCCTGAATCGAGGTATTTGCCAAGGACGCTGATTTCCCTGAGGGTTGAGACAAATCAAGGTATTCCTGCAAAGACACTGATTTCCTTACGGGTCGACGCGAATCGAGATGCTCTCGCCAAGGACGTTGATTTCCCTGAATCGAGGTATTTGCCTAGGACGCCGATTTCCCTGAGGGTTGAGATGAATCGAGGTATTCCTGCAAAGCCACTGATTTCCTTGCGGGTCGATGCGAATCGAGATGCTCTCGCCAAGGACGCTAATTTTCCTGAATCGAGGTATTTGCCAAGGACGCTGATTTCCCTGAGGGTTGAGACAAATCGAGGTATTCCCGCAAAGACACTGATTTTCTTGCGGGTCGACGCGAATCGAGATGCTCTCGCCAAGGACGCCGATTTTCCTGAATCGAAGTATTTGCCAAGGACACTGATTTCCTTGGAGTTGAGACGAATCGAGGTATTCCTGCAAAGACACTGATTTCCTTGCGGGTCGATGCGAATCGAGATGCTCTCTCCAAGGACGCTGATTTCCCTGAATCGAGGTTTTTTCCAAGGACACTGATTTCCTCGGAGTTGAGACGAATCGAGGTATTCCTAAAAAGACACCGATTTCCTTGCGGGTCGACGCAAATCGAGATGCTCTCGCCAAGGACGCTGATTTTCCTGAATCGAGGTTTTTGCTAAGGACACTGATTTCCTTAAAGTTGAGACGAATCGAGGTATTCCTACAAAGACACTGATTTCCTTGCGGGTTGACGCGAATCGAGATGCTCTCGCCAAGGACGCTGATTTCCCTGAATCGAGGTTTTTGCCAAGGACACTGATTTTCTCAGAGTTGAGACGAATCGATGTATTCCTGCAAAGACACTGATTTTCTTGCAAGTCGACGCGAATCGAGATGCTCTCGCCAAGGACACTGATTTCCCTGAATCGAGGTATTTTTCCAAGGACACTGATTTCCCTGGGGTTGGTTGACCTGTTTCCGAGAAGGAGCGTTGATCCGGCGGGGAGGTCATTGGTTGACTCTAGGTTATCTGTGGACCGTAGAGTCTTGGAAGTAGGGACTTTGCCATGGCTCTGCTTTGTTGACGTCATGTCCGAATTCTGCTGGAATGAGGAGGAATGCCGTTGTTGTTCTTTTGGGATGCAGATGTTTCCATCGAGATCTGACTCTCCCTTTGACAATGTCTGGTGGGAAAATATGGTTCCCTTTCGTTTATGCCCATGGATTGTATACAGGGGTCAGTATGGACTGCCTGTAGGGCAAAAATTTCATTTCATATATATTTTTGTTTTCTTTCCGCGACGCTCTATCATTTCAGCTTTTTGTATCGCGAAAGTCGCGATTGCCCAATCATTTCGATTATTTTTTGCGGTGTCCAATCATTTCGGCTGTTTTTTTCTTTTTACTCGCTGCTTTTTATTGCGAGTTACCCAATCATTTCGGTTATTTTTGTATGCATATATTTTACTCGCTAATTTTTATTGCGAGTTGCCCAATCATTTCGGCTATTTCATATGCATTTATGGCTCATTGATTTCTTGCCGCGAGTATGAGACTTGGGATCTGATACCGATTTAGGCATCAACACCACTACAACTGGGATATTACCAGGAGCGAATCATCATTTGCCTTTGTGGGTTTGACCAAAGGTGGCTTAGTAGTCTGGGTTAAGATCCTGTCAACTAAGGTTTTTGACTTCATGAGCCGTAAGGGTTTCATAAAGATATTTCTCTCTATAAGTCGTGTGGATCTTGTAGGTGCGTTTTCTCCATAAAAATCGTGAGGATTTCTATGTGTATGTTCTCTTATAAGTCGTAAGGATCTTACAAGAGTGTTTTCTCCTTGTAAATCGAGAGGACTTACAAGTGTCGTTCGCCATATGAAGATATCCCTCGTCAGTGGTGGGACTCTGTTGGGGAAACGTTTATTTATGCCCGTGGATTGTATACAAGGGCCAATATTGAACCGCTTGTAGGGCAATCTGGGAAAGGTAATGGGTTAAGAACAGGTTCAGATCCCTGTAGCTTAAGGCTTTTGAATCTTATGAGCCGTGAGGGTCTCGTAAAAGGGTTCTCCTTACGAGTCGTGAGGATCTCGTAAGTGTAATTTCTCCTTAGGAATCGTGGGGATCCCTAGGTGGGTTGTTCCCATGTGAGTCGTAAAGATCTCACGTAGGTATTCTCTCCTTACAGGGTCGAGAGGACCTTACAAGTGTCTTTTAACGAGATTGTGCCCTTTTGGGTTTTCACAAACTCGCCGGTAGCCCTGCTATTTCACGGAGCCCTTTCGGGTTTTCATCCGTGCCCATTTTGCTTGTGGATGTACCTTTTTTGCGTCAGCCTTGGGATGATGCGGTTCGTAGTAGTTTATAGACGTCTCGGTCAGTTGCAAGTTTTAGGACATTGCGGTCCATTGTTAGTTTAGGGACGTTTCGGTCCGTTGTAACTTTGAGGCGAAGTTCCGCCGGATGCTTTATGAACAAGTAGGTTTCTCCTTGATAGACCTTGTCACATAATCCAAGGATTTTGGCACTGCTCCTGCCCCCAGCTCCTCTACGTTATCTCCTAACGCCGAGTGAGCTGCTTTGTTACTTAGCGACAAATGAGCGATTATGTGGCAACTTGCCACATAATCTTCGGATTCTTCTGACAAGTCGTCTCCCTCATCATTGTCGTTATCTTCACTCTCTAGGATGTGATTGAGAAACTCTTGAAGCATAACTTGAGTTCGCGCCTTCTGGTTGTATTCCTCCAGCGCGTCAATATGCTTTTGCAGATCCATGCGCTTGTCGTCAGACTGCGCGGGCCTTTTGGTCTTCTTCTTTTTCTTTGAAGACTTTGACGGCTAGGCCTGGGTGTTTTGCTCATTGCTACTAACTCCCGATGTTGGGCGTGATTTCAGCATCCCATCGATGATCTCCAGTTCTTGCGGGCTTTTCCACCTGATCGCCGGACATGTTTGAAGATCTTTCAGCATTCTATTCGTTTTTGCCGAAAGAACAACTTCCCATGGAGCTTCCTCTATGAATGAGCACGATGCCCCCGGCATGTCCATCTTTTTCGGAGCGTGTGGCTGTAGCGGGTTCACCTTCCAGTTTTCAGACAACGCGAATTTGCCTTGCTGGTATTGGTCTTCAACCTAATTTTTGAAGATGTAGCAATTTTCAAGTGGATGGCCCAATACTCGATGGTAGGGGCAGTAATTGGGATTGTTGACGTCGCTCGGTTGCGGTTGGTGTCTCGACTCCGGTAGAGTGATGAGCCCGTTGTGCACTGTCAGTTTAAATAGTTTCCTTGTTTTATCCCGGGGAAACGAGTAAGGACGTCTCAACTTTTTATCGAGGGATTGCCGCTTGTTGCTTTGGCGAACAACCGGTCTCGGTCCACTCGGTTGTTGTTGCGCGTTGGCGACGAAGATAGCTTTCCCTTTACCCCTTTCATTTCAAAGCTCCGTTTTCGACGAGGACGGCTTATGTCCCATCTGGTCTATTTGGGCCAGCTTGTCAACTAAGGTCTGGAAGGTGGTTGGCTTGAAGAACATCATGAATTGCGAAATGGTCGCCTGAGGGTCGAGGGTCCCTATGAACATGCCTACCGTAGGCGCTTCTTCGATGCGCTGCTCGCACTTTTACCATAAATTCCGCCACCGTATTGCATACTGCACACATGTTTCGCCTGGCTTCACTCTGGCGTTAATTAACGCGGTGATCGGGGTGCGCTCGCTAGCGCTGGCGAAACGTTGGGTGAACAGCAATTCCATCTCCGTAAAAGTTTTGATGGAGTCGTTAGGAAGCTCTGAGTACCATTCGAACGCCGTCTCCGCCAAGCTGCCGACGAATTGGCGAAGCAGTAGCTTATCATTCCCTCCAGTGTTGTCACAGAGAGCCCTGAACTGAGCGACATGTTGATAGGGATTGCCTGTCCCCTTGTACACATGGAATTTAAGAATTGTGTATCCTGGTGGGTACTTTATCTGATAATACCATCCTGGATATGGTCGCCCAGTTCTGACGACTTGGCCGGTTGCTTCATTCGTTTTATGAGCTCGTATTTGCTGAGCTATGTAATTATCGAGCATGGCTTTGGAGATGGTCTCCTCCTTGGCTGCTGATAGAGCCGGCAGAGGATTTGATGTCTTTCCTCTATCATCTTCACTTATTACTGGAGGATCTTCGGCTGGAGGGTCCGGCTGGATCATCATGCCCACCATATCTTGGAATAAAAGGGCCATTTGTTTTATGTTGGCCGCTTGTTCCGCAGCCTCTTTGTCCTTCTTCTTAAGCATCCTCCGAAGGAATTCGGCATCCGTTTCCTGCTCATGACGCTGCTCCGAAGATGTCTCCGGGCCTGCTTTTGGTCCAGTGAGTGCCGCCATGGCTGTTAGCATCTCTTGGAGCTTTTGTTGTTGTTGCTCCTGAGCCTTAGTCACTGATCACGTAAGCGGTCGATGACTTGTGGATATATGGCTGTCCTCTTTTCCGGATGCCATATAGATGGTATGCACCACTATGCCCCCAGACTTAGGGCGTTTAGGCTCAGTGCCCTTGGCATTTGTCACAGACACGAGAATTTTCTCCGGCTTTCTCCTCTTGTGGGCGGTCGAAGTTGAGGGAGCCGCTGCAGCGGGTACCCAAACAGATGACACCTTCTGTGGCTTGACAGGATAGTCCTTTTCTCGCCGTGCTTTCATCTTTTCTTGTCGACGGGGGTAGTCTTGATCAATCACCGAGTCTTAGACCTGTCGCCAGACTTTGTAAATTTTGGAGGACAGCCGCTGAGGGGCTGCTCCAGCTTCGCCTTTGTAGCGCTTTCTACAGGTGGAGGAGATCTCTTCAGCACGGCTGTCGGGGAGTTCTTGCGCACCCTTCTGAGTGGTTCAAAGCTGTTCCCATTTGGAACAGCAGCAACAATTTCTATTGTTGGAGCTGGCGGTGTCAGTCCAGAAGGGGAACTGCCTTCGGCCTTCCTCACTCGGTGCCAGTGGCGACGTCGAGCATGTCGTGCGGCCGGGATCACTTCCGCTGTTAGATGAGCTTCCTCATGCCCCCTGCTTTGAGGAGAGGCTGTTATTGGCGCTAGCCTGTCGAAGACAGATGTCCGCTGAGAGGGAATGGTCAACCTGTCGAAAGCTGACCTTCGAGTAGGGAGAGCAGCTTGGACGACCTCAACTGTAGCAGGAGTTGGAGTGTCCTCTGGTATTGTGAGCCTCTTTGTGGGACCACTTGAGCTTTGACCCAGCCTGTCGAAGACTGAGGCAGTGGAGTTGGACGACCCGCTGAGAGGGGCCATGGTGGTTGCAAGTCGATCAAAGACCGACTTCTTCGCAGCTTCCTATGACGGCATCTGAACGTTGAAGCTTGTTGGTGGGATCATAGTCCCGAAGAATAGCCCGGTGGTGGCTTGGGTCACTTGTTCCACCGGCATTGTAAAAAGGGAGGCCGCTTGAGGCCCGTAGGTCATTCCTCCGGTGGGGACGGAATGAGAGTTGTTGCATTTGTTGCAATTTGTGCAGTTGAAAGCCATTGATCTTCTGTTTTCTGCACGGAGCAAGACACCAAATCTTAGTACCTCGAATCCAAGGGCAATCATAGCAAATCGCGATTCGTTCGCGAAACACGACACACGAAGTGTGGAGTGGAAAGAGGAAACAGAGTCCCACCGGGCATGCCAGAATCTGTTCTCCGCCGAATACAGATACAAAACCGCGTAGGTTCGTCTAGCCTGAATTTGGGGGCAGAGGCTATTTGGTTTTATCCTTCCACCTCTCCGAAGATGCCAAGTTGATTTATGGCACCGTATATCGGAGGTTTAGACGGACGCGCCCGTTGTAGCAGACTTCGTTAGATTCCCCCTCGTTTGTAGGGTTTTTGATTGTAGGGGACGCTCTGCAAGCCCCTGCAGTTAATTACACTACCGCATCGCGGTAATAACTTTCTCCTTCTCCAGATGGTCACTTCGTGTTGTGTGTGTTTGTTTTATTTTTGGTTGCCCGTGGATTGTATACGGAGACTAATTTATGTTGTCTCCCGTAGGGCATGGATTAGTCCAAATCCATATTTTCTTAGATTTGGGTTTGGGGTTGGGTTTAAGGATGCGTTAGTCTCATTTGAGACTAAGATCAACTTAAACGTTTGTTAAGGATACGTTAGTCTAATTTTAAACTAAGATCAACTTAACAGGATCATTTAGATCCAACAAAAGAGCATTTGGGCTCTATTATTTTAGTTTAGGGACATTGCGGTCCATTGAGTATCTGGTTGCCGGGACTCGCCACCTCTCTGAAGACGTTGAAGAATTACAACGACATATATCAGAGGTGTGAGGATATGTACCCATGAACCAGTGTCAGTTGAGGGATCTATAGTTGGATTGATTTAAAGATCGTTAATCTTGTTTGAGATTAAGATCAACTTAATTGGTTGTTAAGGATACGTTAGTCTTATTTTAGGCTAAGATCTACTTAACAGGATCATTTAGATCCAACAAAGGAGCATTTGGGCTCTATTGTTTTAGTTTAGGGACATTGCGGTCCAAAAGTTTAAGGACATCATAGTCCATGAGTTTAAAGACATCATAGTCTAATTTAGAGATATCATAGTCTGTAAAGTTTAAGGACATCATAGTCCATGAGTTTAAGGACCCCACGGCCCATAAAGTTTAAGGACATCATAGTCCATGAGTTTAAGGACCCCACAGTCCATGGAATGTCTGGTTGTCGGGACTCGTCACCTCTCTGAAGACGTTGAAGGATTACAACGACAAATATCAGAGGAGTGAAGAGATGTACCCTTGAACCAATATTGGTTGGGAGATCTGTATTCTAATTTGGGACTAAGATCAAAGATTTATGAGCATATGGGCTCAATTAATCTGAAATAGGGTTCTGTGGCCACTTTGGGCTCGGCCCATTTAGTAAAAATGTTAAACATTTAACAATGCTGAGCATTGGTTTGAGTTCTGACAACCTTTTGTCTTTTATTGAGTGCTGAGCACTTATCATAGCTCTGGGGATTTATTGTTTAAAGAACAATTTATGTTCTCTCAGCGCACACGTGAGGAGCACGTGGCGTGCTTGGTGCTATGCGCCAGATAATGAACGCAAAGCGTTTCTTGTGAGTAGTGCACACATGAGGAGCACGTGGTGCGCTTGGCGCTATGCGCCAGATAATGAGCGCAAAGCGCTTCTTGTGAGTAGCGCACACGTGAGGAGCACGTGGCGCGCTTGGCGCTATGCGCTAGTCAATGAGCGCTGAGGGTTTCTTGTGAAATTTGGAGCGCTAAGGCTCTGCAGCGCTATGCACTAGATCTGGAGCGCTGAAGCGCTGCTTTAAATTTAGAGCGCTAGGGCTATTTTTAGGCAATTCTGCTCTCTGAGAATTAAATTCTCTAAGAGACTTTGTCTCATGGATCTAAGAACAAGTTCTTATTTTATAGGAGATGTTTCAATCTCTTATGTTTTTGGTGAAAACCTTTGCTTTTATGGATCTGTGATCCTAAGAGAATTGAATTATTCTCCCCTCTTTTATAATGAGATGTTATGATTTCTTTTGTGCAAGACAGTTTGTCTTATAGATCTATGATCTGGTATAAGAACTAAGTTCTTTTTATGATGAGATGCTTTGATCTCTTTATTTTACCTTGAAGAAATTCTTCTTCTGTTAAGAGTTTTGCTCTTCTCTCTGAACTTTCTCAAAGTTTATGGGGGGATTCCTCTCTATTTGACTTGAAGTCTTGGGGCCTTTATATAAGGCAAGCTGATTTGTTGAATCAGTTGAAGAGATCTTTTCTCTAATTGATTTGGGGATTTCCCCACCGTTGGATCTTTGATCCTAGGGCTTCTGTTTTACAGAAGGCAATCTTTTTGTTTTTAACAAGATTGGGAAATCTTTCCCCACACAGAATTTATTCTATACTTTAGTGATTTTTAATCACCATTGGATCATTGATCCGACGGTGCTCTGATTTACAGAGCAAAATCATTTTGTTTAGAAAGATTCTGAAGAATTTTTTCTTAACAGAATTTTATTCTGGTAACTTGATGATTTATCATTTTTGTTGGATCTTTGATCCAACGGCGGGGAACATTTAGTTCTAGCGCTAGCGCACTCGTGCTTTGCACGTGAGCGCTGCTTCAGAGTGCTGGAGTGCTGCCGCTCTCAGCGCCAGTGCACCCGTGCTCTGCACGTGAGCGCTGCTTCAGAGCGCTGGCGCTCTTAGAGCGAGCGCATCCGTGCTTTGCACGTGAGCGCTGCTTGCTGGCGCTTTTATGAAGCGCTGCTTCATTTCAAATTTTGAAAATTTGGACAGAGCTTTGCTCTGATTGGGGGAAATATATGTCTGGACTTCTGATGGGACCTTGGTTCCTTAGCTAAAGCTATAGCCCTGTTGTTGTCACAATACAAAGGTATTGGATCAACAATGAACGGAACCACTTGAAGTTCTGAAACAAACTTCCTCATCCAGACTGTTTCTTTCAAGGCATCACATGCAGCGATATACTCTGCCTCCATCGCCGAGTTAGCAACGGTATCCTGCTTGTTACTCTTCCAACATACCGCCCCACCATTGAGGATGAAGATATAACCCGGCATGGATTTGGAGTCATCCTTGTCACTCTGGAAGCTGGAGTCAGCGAAGGCCCCGATCTGGAGGTCTTTACTGCCGTACACTACGAACATCTCCTTAGTCCTTCTCAGGTATTTGAGAATGTTCTTGACTGCTATCCAATACTTCTCCCCAGGGTTTGATTGATACCTACTTACCACGCTCAGTGCGTAAGCAACATCTGGTCTGGTACACAACATCGCATACATTATAGATCCTACCGCAGAAGCGTAGGGTATGATACTCATGCGATCTCTTTCTAAATCAATCTTGGGAGACATCTCTTTGAGAGGGTGATCCCATGACAAGCTTGTAGATTACCGCGCTTGAAATCTTCCATACTAAATCTTTTCAGTATGGTGCCGATATACCTGAACTGTGAAATTCCCAACATGCTCTTAGATCTATCACGATAGATCTGGATCCGTAGAATGTAGAAGGTATCACCCAGGTCTTTCATGGAGAACTTTGGTGACAAGAATCTTTTGACTGATTGTAGTATAGGAATGTCATTTCCTATCAGAAGAATATCATCCACGTACAATACGAGGAATACTACAGTTCTTGCTACAATCTTAATATAAATGCATGGTTCATCTGGATTTTTGATAAAGTCAAATTCTTTGACCGTCTCATCAAAGCAGATGTTCCAACTCCACGAGGTTTGCTTTAATCCATAATTGGATTTAAGCAAGTTGCACACTCTTCCGCTGCTCTCACTCTCTATGAAACCCTCTGGCTGATCCATATAAACACTTTTCCAAATTTCCATTCAGAAAAGCAGTCTTACGTCCATCTACCAAATTTCATAAACATGGAAGGCAGCAATGGTAAGTAGGATCCGAATGGATTTAAGCATAGCCACTGGAGAAAAGGTTTCATCATAGCCCAAGCCGGGTCTTTGACGAAAACCTTTTGCTATAAGTCTAGCCTTATAGGTTTCAACCTGTCCATCTGCACCAATCTTCTTTCTGAAGATCCATTTGCAGCTTACGGGTTTTACCTCTTGAGGTGCAATGTCCAAAGTCCAAAGTCCAAACTTTGTTGGTGTACATGGATTCCATTTCGGTCCATATTGCATCTAGTCACTTTACCGAGTCTCTGCTCGTAATGGCTTGCTGGAAACTAGTTGGCTCATCATTATTGATGATGCAATCCTCTCTATCCCCGTCTATGAGAAAACCGTAGTATCTTTCGGGCGGATGAGACTGCCTACTAGATCTGTGGAGTGGCGCAGGGATGTCCGGTTCTTTTGAAACTTCTGGTTCCACCATACTTTCAGTAATAGTTTTGGTTCTGGAATTTCTTCCAGTTCTATTGCGCTCCCACTTATTTCTTTTTCAAGAAATTGAATCTCCAGAACGTGGGCGTGCCGAGAAACAAAAACCTTTAGTTCCTTTGCGTAATATAAAAGATACCCCCTGGAGTTCCTTGGGCATCACATAAACTTACATAGTACTGATCGTGTCTCGAGCTTGTCCGTATGCTTCTTTTTAACAAAAGCTGGACATCCTCATATCTTAAGATAGGGTTTCTTCCCACTCCACATTTCATATAGCGTGGTAGGCACTGACTTAGTAGGAACTTTGTTCAAAAGATATGCTGCAGATTCTAGTGTATAACCCCAGAAGGATCGCGGTAACTCAGCGTTACTTATCATGGAATGTACCATATCTAATAAGGCGCGGTTCCGTCTTTCCGATACACCATTGTGTTGAGATGTGTATGGAAGAGTAAGCTGAGAGAGAATTCCATTCTCTTTTAAATAATCCAGGAACTCAGCACTTAAGTATTCACCTCCTCGATCAGATCGAAATGTCTTGATACTTTTGCATGTTTGTTTTTCCACTTCATTCTTGTATTCTTGGAATTTCTCAAAAGCCTCGGATTCATGTTTCATCAAGAATACATGTCCATACCTTGAGAAATCATCCGTAAAAGTAATGAAGTATGAATAACCACTTCTTGCATGCGTAGACATTGGACCACACACGTCGTTGTGTATGAGTTCCAAGAGCTCGGTGGCTCTTACTCCGTGTCCAGTGAATGGAGTCTTTATCATCTTTCTTTTGAGACATGATTGACAAGTTGCATAAGACAGATATTCAAACGGATCCAAATATCCCTCTTTATGTAACTTCGTCAACCGTATTTCATTGATGTGATTTAGTCTACAATACCATAAGAAAGCTTGATTTAATTCTGGAGACTTTCTTTTAAGTGTGTTCTGGACATTGTAAACCCGGTGTTGATTTATTACGTATATACCGTTGTCTAGTGTACCCGACCCAATCAAACCATGATTAAGGTGAATATTTATAACATTGCTTACAAATGTAAAATCATAACATTCTTTAGATAGTAAAGATACATAGATGATATTACATGTCAAACTAGGTATACAAAAACAGTTACGCAAAACCAAAATGTGTCCACTTGTCAATCCTAGGTGATATTCCCCTACGGAAAAAACATCCACGCTCATTCCATTATCAACCTTGAGGGTTATATCCCCTGCCTTCAAAACTCTACGGTTTCTCAGTGCCTGCAATGAATTGCAGATATGAGATCCTGAATCGGTATCCAATACCCAGGATGTAGAGTTGATCGACAGACAGTTTTCAATCATAAACACACCTGAAGCCGAAACCACAACTTATTTCAAATCCTGGTTGTTGACTTTCCAAGCCCTGCAGTTCTTCTTCCAATGTCCTTTCCTGTGATAATAGAAGTATTCCTCTTTCCCTACTGTCGGCCTCCCAACTTTTGCCTTGCCCTTCCCCTGTACCTTACTGACACCGCCTTTCGGCTTGGTGGGGGCCTTCTTCTTCTTCCCCTTGGCTTTCGTCTTGGATCTAGAGAAGGAAGGTTCCCCAATAAGTAGAGCATGTGTCTCCCTGGTTTTGTTTAGGGTGCCCTCTGCACTTCTCAACATGTTGAGGAGTTCTCGAAGTGTAACTTCCTTATTTTGAATATTGAAATTTAAGATAAACCGGGCATAGGTAGAGAGGAGGGACTGTAGAATCAAGTCTGTATATAACTCGTTCTCCAACATGGTCTATGGTCCGTGAGCTCTTCAATATAACTGATCATCTTAAGAACGTGGCCCCCTACATATGACCCGATAGCCAACATCGCCTGAAATAATTTCTTCGAGTTCTCGTATCTTGCGATACGAGATTGCTCTCCATCTAAATCCTTGGTATGGAGGAAGATGGAAGCTAAGTCCATCTTCTCATGCCGCCTCTGGTATTCATTATCCATAGAGGCCAGCACGAGGTACTTGGATTTCGCACAGTCTATTTCCCATGTCTTACGGATCTCTATATCCACGACGGTGGAATCTAGACCTGGGACGACGGGGGCTTTGGTAGTAAGGTGGTAGCCCAGCTTGTCATAGGTTATGGCTATCTAGACATTTCTTAGCCAATCTTTATAGTTTGGCCCCGTCAATATATTTTTATCTAGCAGTAACTTAAGCCCGGTCATTTTGGTCGCTGCAATTAGGAGAGAGAGAAGAAACACTTAGCATGATACTCTTGCAAGTTTAGATTGGTTATTAGTTTATCTAAACAGGATGACTCCCACTGTTTCCTCAAATACTCCTTCAAACTATAAAAGAAGAATTAGTCGGGATTAATTGCACCCTACAATTCTTGCTTTAACCTTTCAGCCAGAATAGTGTCGGTACTTCGTGGGAGGTTTTGCAACGCTTTCGCGAAATTCCTTAATTATATAACTTATTTTCCCTAGAGGCGTAGCCCTGCTAACACCGTTCTAGACACCTACTTGATTTATAATATTGATTGTAAAGTGAAAAAACTCTCCCGAAGAGTAACAAATCTCACGATGGGATCGGGATCCAACTATCATTGTGTGATAACTTTGAAGGAATCCTACCAAAATCATCACACTCCAGATGGTATGCAAAACTAGCAAGTTTCCTTTTCTTTTGAAACTCCTGATGTGGAATTTTGCCCCAGGCGCTTATGACCTTGACGAAGGCCAAAATATCGTAAGACGCAAGTCAAGTTCTACCCGTCATTTTCTAGGTTAATCTGAACCCATTCGTACAAACCCTTGACGAAGGCCAAAATAGCTGTACGCCTGTCTCAGATTAATGCATCTATCTATACTATAGATGAATACTCAGCAGCTACTAATCACTATGCCTTGGAGAAGGTCAAAATATATAGCTTGAATACTACTGAATACCCATCTGAAATGACGGAGGGCTACGGCTGGTTTTGGCGAAAACTGTGAATGTAATGAACTTGATATAGTCGAAGGAACCATGATAGATTTTAAAAGGGGAGGTTTAGGCTCCGCATTTAAAAGTTGTTTTTAAGAAAAACCGAGTGGTTTTGAAATTGTTTTAACGCTTTAACTTTGGTTTTTTTTCATTACATTGAACAATATTAATGTTTTCCCATCATTTAACCCTATCATTGCAGAAAGAAACGAAAATAGAACGTACATTTATGCCATCCGCATTCGCCACGGGGCCCCGTTATGCACCGTTAGGTTATATAACTAACGGCAGAGCGGGGGCTAGATTAGCACGGGTGCAAAACATAAGCAATGTTTATATATATATATATATATATATATATATATATATATATATATATATATATAGCCATTCGTCTCACGCAATAATAGTCATTCCAGATCACAGACAGATGAATATATTGGATATACTAGATTTCCGTGTTTCGTTTTAGCCTAGAATGAACGACGGACTCCACGGTCGTGATGATAGCCAAACCCCACCCTAGACCCTTATGGGTGCGGCAAACTACTCGCCAAATTCCTGAAGTGAAGCAACCTCCCTCAATGAAATGAGTAGGCCACTCGGCAGTTCAAGAACCCGGTAGTTTGTGCACCCTTCCTTGGGTCTATCCTAGGTGTAAGAAAAAATAAATGAAATAATACAACGGTGGCTACAACCTCAACCTGGATGTGCCCCGCAAAAGAATATTACATCAAGTTACAAATATACATGGATGAAAGAAAATAACACTCTTCTCATATCTCTTGGCTATTCATTCATGACGATCCAATACTTCATATCCACAAACTATCAACAAGATACTTGATATGTGCAACCCCCACTAATCGACATATATCAATTAGTAAACGTTTAGCAACACATATACAAACAAAATACACAGTTAATTAAGAATTTAGAATTTCGATCGATCAAAACTTTCCGCATTTACCTCATGTACAAACTAGTACACAAACAAATATGGGCAAAAACCAAATGTACCAAAAATTATATTTTCATGAACCCGAACCACAGAAAAATTGGGAGCACCATGGCCACAATTAGTCCGCGGATCCGTGGCCAATGACCTATTTGGCCGTGGATTAGCAGTCGAATTGTGAGCTTATGTGCTCAAATTTTTTCCTTGGTCTTATAAATGCCTGCACATGTTTTTAAGGTCACTGAAACAATTTTTTGGACAATTTTAAAAAATGAACAGCAAGCTTGAAATGGAAATGCGATTTCAGATAATTTCCGTCGATCGAAAATCTAAATACTTGTTAACAAGCTAGTTAAGATTTAAGTAGGCTCTGAAACCACTATAAGTCGATGTCGCACACCTCACGTGGTTTGTAGGGAGGCGGAATTTACAAAAATGAACTTAAGACTTGCAACATCGAATAAACATTCAGGATTTTTCAGAAACTCTAACTAGCTACATAGAGGTTTTAAACTACTTTGAAAGAGTTTTGTACCTCCTAGATACAAGTCCTTCAGGTCTTCTTCTCCTTTGCTTAAGCTCCTCGAAGGTGCGGATCTAGCTCGGTCGTCGGCCTCCTCTTGTCGAAAATGATCCACCCGAGAGTCTATGGTTCAAGCTCCAACATCAAAACCGAGGTAACTAAAGTACCTAGTTTGCTAATTTAGGTAGTTTAGGAGATGTAGAGAGTTAACTAGACTATTTTATCTCATAAAACCCTAGGATTCACAATACATGTGAGGGTTAGGGTTTTGAGGAAGAAGGAGGACAGCAAAACGGAGAGAGAATGAGAAAACACAAATGATCAAGTGTTGAGGGAAGTGAAGAATGGCTCATTCTTTTTCTCACATCAAGCATGCATTATTTTCCATGGAAAAATCTAGCCATGCTTGAATAGTGAGAGCAAATCAATAAAATAAAGAATTAGCCATGCTTCACCCATGCCACAAATATCTCCATTTTCCACCTCATTAATCTATTTTCCAACAATAAATTAAACCAAAATGAGGTGTCCCCTTCTAGAAGCATATCTTGAAAAAATTAAAAGAATGCCCTCACCGTATATACATACCTGTATTCGTACTGTAAAAAATACGAGTACAAAGAGATAAAAATAGGCAAAAAATATAATACTAGAATCCAGCTTAATTCTAAGCCCACTAGTATTATCCGTCCGAACAACATACGTATAGCGAGTACACGTATATGATCGGAATCCTGCACGTAAAACCATACGGTCTCTACATCGTTTCGCCTGAACCAGGGAAACCTTCTTTGTGGGACTCTAAGGACTCGACAGTACACTGGCAGTGGGTTAACAACAAGTCCGTTAGTGGCACTAGCTGTACGTAACGGCTACCCAGGTACCTGTCGAATAAGAAGGCCGACGAGTGAACTCATCCGAACCCCTACTGAGCCTATCCGTGACAATCTCCATACAGTCCGGTCTATTTGTCTAAGAGCATCGTATATCGGGCCTAGGGGGTGGTAAACGTCAGACCCCTAATAGCGCAATAAGTCATATCGGTGTAGAGCCTAATACACCCTGAGAAACGAATGGTGTACCTACCAGTATTTCACTTTCCATGACCAGAGATTTTGTGTATTGGCTAACCGAACACAGCGCGATATCAACCCCCAATACCGGGAGAGACGAATCCCTTCTAACCCCTACTGCTTCCAAGTGTTTCGGGACTGCACCCAACCACTACCTGTTTGCATGACTCATTTGAGCCATGGTAGGGTAGTAATCTAAGTACAGTGGGAATGCACTCGAGACGAATAGTGATGTCAAGTCAACGAACAAACCTGTACTCATATCACCCGGGAACTGCTAACTGACGATAGGTATAATACCAACCAGCAGTTCCCAGCGAGTCCATCTAGTGTAACTCATAACCCAATGAGCACCTGTATACTATCTTTGGTACCGTATACCAATGGCTACGAGACAGGTCACCTCCCCTGACGGGGATAAGAAGCATATACACTAGTCCACTCTGGAGTATCGGTGCCCTGTCTCCATGTAACACCCTAGTTCATTTATACCAATTCTATTTTGAGTATTTCTTTATTTGTGGCTATTCTTGATTTATTGTGTTTTGGGTGTGAATAGTGTTTTGGTATCCGTCTTTGCATCCGACCCGACCCGCTTGCTGGAAACCCGTCTTGATTCCTGTTTATAATTTATCCCGGCTAGTTACGAGAATCCGTGCACTTTTAATATTATTTATACTGCATACTGGCTTTATATCTGGCATCTGCATTTTTTTTAATATAATAAATAAAGTCAAATAAAATATTTTAAAAATATCTAGCATGGCCTGCATCATACCCTGACCCTGTGGTAGCATCCGTGTATCTTGTTCTCGTTCCGTTCAGTGAAACGGACCCGTTTGGATAGCTATATGCACACTTCATGTATCCGTTCTTGGGGGTATGCATTTTCGTTACCCGGATATCCTGTTTTGGTTTTGGTTGATACGTATATTTTCCGTATTTTCAAACCATAATTTTAGACCCGATCCGGGCGTATTTTGGACTATTTTTGTATTAGCCAAAATCTCAAATTTTCCTAATATTATATTCTTTACTGTACAACTGTTAATATACGTTTATAACTAAATATATACATTCAAATATTTTAAAACAATTCAAATATCTCTCTCCCTCCCTCTCTCTCCTCCTCACATTTTCTTTCATCTTCTTTTTTTCCTTTCTGCGCACGCTCGAACCCATACCTCCGACCCAGCCCTCTTCCCGTGCTCGCCTCTTGCCACCGTCGACCCTTCTTCATCACCACCCCTTCTCCTTTCTTCCTCTGCCTCTTCCCTTCACCACGACCCAAGAACCCATGCCCTAGCCTTCAACCCTAACCCACTGCCGGAGCCTCGACCATCTCGTCGGCCACCCCTCATCTCCATCGCCTCGACAGCATTGCCTCGACCACATCATCTCCTCTCTTTCCCGAGCCTGCAACCCACATTACCAAGAACCCGACACCCGTGCACCCAACTCGAGCCGCTGCAACCCTCCTCGCCGGATCTCGCCTCGCCGTCGACCACCTTCGTCGGCCTTCCCTCGCGTTTACACCTCGTCGAACACCTCTTCCTGACTCTCCTTCCTGCACACCCGCAACCCTACAACCACCTAGAACCCCATTGCCCCATCACCGGAAAACCGCCGCTTGCACCTCGCCGTCGATGACCCATCGTCGTCGGCACCCCATCGCCTCTGTCCCAGAACCCCGAGCCAACTCCAGAGCACCCACATCCCGAACACAACATTCTTCTTCTTCTTCTTCTTCTTTTTCTTCTTTTCTTGATTTCTTGGTTTCTCCGATGATCGCCGGAGCCGTGCTCGTCGCTGACGATCCGGGCGACTCTGTGGACGTCACCAGCCTGCGTGGTCGCGTTCTCGCTTTGCCTGGTTCAGTTCTGTGCGCCGCGTGTACATTGCGATGTTTACCCGACGTAGGACGCTGTGTACACACCCGTATTGAGATCCGACCAGGCAAGTTTATCTTGCTACATGCTATACTACTATATTTTGCATTCATGCGAATAATAATATTACATATTGTTTAGTTATGCATCCAATGTTACAGTTTTACATTTTTACAATATCCGTTCGCATCCGTACAGTTTATTACATATCTAGTCGCATGCAAGTTTACCTTGCTACATGCTATGATACATATTTTGCATCCATATGAATAAAAATATCACATGTTGAATCCATTGTACATCCATATTATTGTTTTACTGTTTTCGGATATCCGTACGCATCCATATCATTAATTATATATCTAGCTGCATGCCATATCATATCATTTCATGTTACTGTTATATTAACACCCCATGCTTGATAATGTGCATCCTACGTAGTTATGGAGTTGTAGATGTAACCCCTGATAGATATTTGGGCATCCATGTTTTACTGTGCATCCGTACTTTTATCGTGCATCCGTACTTTCTACAGTTTTATTATGAGCATCCGTTTGATACTTGTGCACTACCTGTCATGACCTAATACACCACTACTTGACATATTACCTGATCCTGTTTCTAATGCCGACAACCCTGACATGTTGTCCTGACGGACGTATCCCGTTGTCTGCATAAACAAACCTATACCTGCTTGATCCTGTGTTGGCATTAGCTCCAGATTTATCAATACCTTACTTGAACACATAACCTTAGGGGTAAGGGGAAATCAAAAATGTAACCGAACGTAACTCAAAGGGATATTATATTGTTTGCCGTATTTCCGGGCGTTACGGAAAAATCATGTTACCGTGGTCTCGTGGGGAATGAACGGGCATATACTGAATAATCATATTACCGTGGTCCCGTGGGGAATGAACGGGGTATAGTCTGATGGGTTACGATAAGGATTATATTAATTGATTTCGAAGACTTTAGAATAGATAACCTAGTAGTATAGTTTAGATTACTCACTGCACTTCATCTGCACGTATACACTTCACTGTTGCATATCCATTTTTTACTGGTAATATTCATGTTATCGTTTATACTCATGCATGCATATCTCATGAATCCTGTTCATTTATTATTGTTTGATATTATGACGTACTGACGTCTGGGTTTTGCATGGCCCATATCGTTTACCTCTTTCGCAGGCCGACTAAGAGTATTTCAACCGACAGGCCAAGCAGTGAGGATCCTGTTAGTATCCAGTTTAGTTTAGTTTTATTTCCGTACTTTCTTTTCCTGATGTGAGCCCGTATTTTGGACGGACTTTCCATATGTTATTGCTTAATGGATTTATTGCTTCCACATTTATTTTTCTTGACTCGTTTATTCTGGCAGATGCACATGTATTAGATAGTTTTATATTTTTTCCTGTTCTTGATATCTTATAGACAGCCGTAATGTGACTGTGGAGGGATGTTTCCTAACCACAGGTAGCATGGTTGGATCTGTCACGTGCCGATCTTAGCGCACTCTGGGAAACGGGGCATGACAGGGTTTCTTTGGTATCAAAACCATATGATTTAGGTTAATCGGGTTTGATTCTTTTTGTAGTTGGGTATTGTACCCAATACACGAATCAGGAAACTTGTAACTAGGAACATGTCCTGCCTTATTGCTATCTTGCCATCCTTGAATCCATAACTATCCCGCTTCTTGTATCCTGTGTTAGTTATATGTATGCCCTAGAGGCCATTACTATACATAGGATGTATATTGTAGTGGATGTTGGGACATATATAGGGAGGACTTTCTTGCTCGACATGATAGTGTGCTATCTGGTTGATCTTTACCTTAACGTGTACACTGATTGTCTCTCTGTTACATGTTGGTAAAGCCCTTAGGGTGTGTACTTGACTACCTGGACTATGATGCGGATCATACTAGTGGGGACATGGTAGTCCATAAGTACATCCTTCAAAGTCCCTAGTCGTGGGTATATCGAGACGGGGCATCGATATACCAGTGTAGACTAGCGTATACCTTCTCGACCCATACAGATGGGCGATGGATGATCCCATATCCATTGGTGTTTGACATCAGAGATGATATACGGGTGCTCAGTGGAGACTGGGTACACTGGATGGACTCGCCGAGAACTCCCAGATGGTATTATACCTTACGTCAGATGGCAGTTCTCTGGTGACACTGGTACAGGGTAGTCTGTTGACCCGAGATCGTCATAGAGTCTTGTATGGTTCCCACTGTGCTTTGATTTCCACCTTACCACGTCCAAGAGGGCGTGCAAAACGGTGGTTTTTGGGTACAGTCCCGAGTCACATGGAGGCAATGAGCGATAGGAGGGGATTCGTCTCTCCCGGTATAGGGGGTTGATGTTGCGCTGTGTTCGATTGGCTATAACCGGAAATCCCTGGCCAGGGTTGCTGAGATTTGTTGGTAAGTGTTACCAGTAGTTTCTCGAACTGTTATAGACCTCATATCGACACGACTTATCAAGCTATTGGGGTCTGACGTTTACCACCCCTAGGCGAGATATGCGACATATCAGACGATCTGACCGGACTGTGCGGTAAGTGTTACTGGTTGGATTCACAGGAGTTTAAGTGGGCTTGCTCGTCGATCTTCTAATCGCTCAATACCCGGGTGGCCGTTACGTTTAGCAGACCGCTTGCGGCTTGTGGATGTTTGATATGATCATCATCCGCTGCCGGCGTATTGACGAGTCTTTAGAGTCCTACACAGAGGTTTCCTGGCTCAAGCGAAACGAAATAGGAGCGCATATGAGATATGTGCGGGACCGAGAATAATGCGTGTATGTGATACCGTATTCCATTCTCGCGATGAATGTATCGAATGGTTATATGCGATATAACCTAGTTATCGATCAAGGATTGATTCGATAAGACGATACATAGGATACTAGTCGGTTATATGCGATATGACCGGATCGTTAAATCAAGTGTTGATTTAATGATTTAATGTATAATTATATAATTGATATATCACTTTGCATTAACTAGTATCGGTTCACTTAAGATGGATTTTCTCACTCGGATGTGCGCATTGTATATGCGATATATTTTTTGTGCACTTGATTGTATCATATTTGATGATGCATGCAAAATTGTTTTGTGTAAAGAATTAAACCTAGGTTAAGTAAATGGTTAAGGTTTCTATTTATTTGTCCATTCATTTATCTTTTTATTTTGGATTAAAATGAAATGACAAAAGAAAACAAAATGGTTTCATTCTTTCTTTCTTTCTTTCATGAAGCTTGATGAAGCTTCATGAAGCTTTGACCATATGACCATTTTGTCTTCAAGCTTAACCCTAACCATTCTTTTAACCTTAGTCAATTCTCTACACCTAACTATAGTTAATGTTATGATAAGTATTCTTTTTCTTTTCTATTCTAATTAACTTATCATATCATTATCTTCATCTTTCTTCTTCTTCTTCACATGAAGAAAGCTTGCCTCATCAATGGAAAGTGAAGAAATCAAGTGAGAAATCCAATTCTAAAGTGAACCCACTTCCTATTTCTTCATCCTCTACCTCTTGCCAAGTAGTATAGGGTGTTTCCTTCACAAGTTTTCATGGCTTGGTGAAGGTGGAGCTTGATCTAGTGATGCCTCGACGTAGATCATCTTCGGCATCGTAGTCGATGACCTAGCCCGTCCTTTCTCCGATGAAGCCGACGCTAGAGCCCAAGATCCGATTAGTACAGCGAGGAGACTTCATTGCGGAGCCATGGAGGTAGAGAACCGGATCTACAAAGGTTGTATTTCCGTTTACTCTTAGTAAAGTAGTTTACTATTTCTAGTTTTCGCCTATATATCTAGCCAACGATCCGTATTAGGGTTTCTCGGCACCCGTAAAATTTGAAATTGGCATGGTTGATGCCTTGTGAGACCTCCTTAGTGTGCCTCGGAATCCTACATCCTGTTTATTGAATCTTGTTTATCATGCTAATCTTCTTTAGTGTCTTGACTTCAGAATCATGGCGGATAGAGAACTGCGATCGTACCAGAGGCGTGTTGATGATGCCGCATTACTTAGAGTAATTCATGGGATGCTGGAGAACCAGAAGCGGCAAACCGAGATAAATCAGCGGCAAGCCGAAGCTTTTCAGGAAGGTTTGCGGACCGTCCAGCAGTCTGTAAACACTGTTGCAGCCAAACCAGTACAGCATGTAGGTACCATGGCAGATTTCAGGAGACTTGGTCCGTCCAATTTCACTGGTTTGGAGGAGCCGTTGCCAGCAGAGCAGTGGCTAGTCGATACGGAGAATCTACTCGTTGCAGCACAGATTCCGGAGGACCAGAGAGTGGATGTTGTACGCATCCAATTGGTGGACTCTGCCTGTGAGGTGGCTTGTGGAAGAGACCCGTTTGCCCAAGCCGATCAGTTGGGCAACTTTCTCGCAGAGTTTCTTGGAGAAGTTCTTTCCGCAGACTGCATGGGAGGAAATGGAAGAAAAGTTTATCAGTTTGAAGAAGAATGGCGGATCCGTGGATGCACATGCGGCTGAGTGGACACGGCTCAGTCGATTTGCTGGACCTTTGGTTGCTAACGATGCTGATAGGGCACGAAGGTTCATGCGCAGTTTGGACGTGGAAATCCAGAGGAACATTATATCTCTGGGATTGACCACTTTCTCGCAAGTTCTTAAAGCAGCCCGAGAGTAGCAGAGCTTATTAATGAAGATAAGGGGTACGCAGCAGCAGGCAGTTGTTGTACGTAAGCCGGCGTTTACGCCGAACAGAGCGTCTATACGCAGAGGTATTCTAGTGAACCGACGTAGCGTAGTGCCTATGAAGAAGCTCGTCGTACCCGAGCAGAAGGGAATGATGTTTTGTGAATTCTGCCATCTACCTGGACACCTGCAGAAGGATTGTCAGAGGAAGCTTGGACTTTGTTTGGTTTGCGGATCAGCTGATCATGCTATTAGTGTTTGCCCATCGAAGTTTCATTTGAAGGATGATGTTCAGAAGCCACCGCAGAGGCCGAAGTAGATAACTCAGGGACCTAATCAAGCTCAAGCCTTTACTCTGACGGCCGAAGAGGCTAAGGCTTCAGATGAAGTTGTTTCAGGTATCCTACTTGTTCATGATTTTCCCGCATTAGCATTATTCGATTCTGGTGCATCCCATTGTTTTATGTCGTCCAAGTTTATTACTGCACATTCAATTGCTTGCATGGCCCTGTCTTGTTGCTGGGACATACACATTGGGAATGAGAAGATCATATTTAGTAGTGAGTGCAAGGATTGTTCTGTTGTTATTTGCGGACTGGAGTTATTTGCAGATTTCTTGGTGATCGATACCGGCAGTTATGATGTTGTCTTGGGAATGGACTTTCTCGGCACTTTCCATGCTCACATTGATTGTAGGGCAGAGAAAGTGATTTTCCAGATTCCCGGACATCCACAGTTTGTTTTTGCTAGAGGTAGCAGTTCTGTAGGGCCAGTCGAGTTTAGGGTTAGGCCGACAAACAGTGTTCTTTCGTCGATGGAAGTTGATAAGAAGGAAGTGCCAGCTGTAGTTCAAGAGTTCATGGACGTGTTCGAGGACATCTCGGGTTTACCACCAAAACGAGATGTGGAGTTCGCGATCGATCTTGTTCCTGGTGCAGCGCCAATCTCAAAGGCGTACTATCCGATGGCACCAGTGGAGTTGGAAGAAGTCAAGAAACAGGTTACTGAATTGCTAGAGAAGGGTTGGATTCGAAGCAGTAATTCACCTTGGGGAGCTCCAGTTCTTCTAGTCAAGAAGAAAGATGATACAAGGAGGATGTGCATCGAATATCGAGAATTGAACCGGGTGACTATTAAGAACAAGTACCCGATCCCTCGCATTAGAGAATTATTCGAGCAACTTAGTGGCGCGAGGGTATTCTCGAAGCTGGACTTGCGATCCGGATATTATCAAGTTCGAGTTAAATCAGAGGATATTTGCAAGACTGCATTCCGAACTCGATATGGACATTACGAGTATTTAGTGATGCCATTCGGAGTCATGAATGCACCGGCGATATTTATGGACTTGACGAACCGAATCTTTTCACCGTTCTTGGACCTGTTTATAGTGGTGTTCATCGATGATATTCTGGTCTACTCGAGGAGCCTAGAAGAGCATGCAGAACACTTGAAGATCGCACTGCAGACATTGAGGCAAGAAAGATTATATGCAAAGATGAGCAAGTGCGAGTTTTGGCTTGAAGAAGTGAAGTTTTTGGGGCACGTCGTATCCGGAAATGGAATCGCCGTTGATCCCGAGAAAATTGCAGCAGTTCAAGATTGGCCAATTCCGAAGAACGTAGCAGAGATTAGAAGTTTTCTTGGACTTGCCAGATATTACAGAAGGTTCATGGAGTATTTTGCTCGTTTAGTTGAGCCTTTGACCAAGCTTACGCGAAAGGAAGTACCGTTTGTATGGACGGATAGATTTGCGTCATCTTTTAAGGCATTGAAGCAAAGATTGATAACCGCTCCTATTTTGACCGTACCAGACGGTTCCGGAGGATTGTTGATTCACAGCAACGCATCTGGGAAAGGTTTGGGATGTGTTTTGATGCAGCATGGAAAGGTTATAGCCTACGCATCAAGATAGTTGAAGACCCATGAGAAGAATTACCCAACTCATGATTTGGAGCTTGCAGCAGTGATTTTCACTTTGAAGATTTGGAGACACTACTTATTTGGCGAAAGGGTCAAAGTATTCACCGATCACAAAAGCCTAAAATACGTGTTCACACAAAAAGAGCTCAACATGAGACAGCGCAGATGGTTGGAGCTGATGGCTGACTATGATCTTGATCTTAAGTACCATCCGGGGAAAGTTAATATAGTGCCGGATGTGCTTAGTCGGTTGCCAGCAATTCGGATGTTGACTGCACGGAGAGAGCTTATCGAAGATTTTTGGAGATTCGAGTTGGAGATCATGTTACCGCATTCTTCGGGACAGTTCATGCAGCTGTAAGTACAGTCATCGTTGATCGATAATATTAAAGCAGCGCAGTCACATGACACAATATTGCAAAAGTTTCGAGAACAGGTTGAAGTGGGACTTCGAACGGACTTATTGATTCATGAAGATGGTTCGTTGCGATATGGTAGCCGCTTGTGTGTGCCGAAAGAAGATATTCGCGAAAAAGTTATGAAGGAGGCACACAGTTCCGCATATTCTGTACATCCAGGAGGCACGAAGATGTATCGTGATCTACGACAGCATTTCTGGTGGGAAGGCATGAAAAGGGAGATTGCCCGCTTTGTAGTAAAGTGCTTAATGTGTCAGCAAGTTAAGGCTGAACATCAAAGGGTTGCTGGTTTATTGCAACCACTTCCGATTCCTCAATGGAAGTGGGGACATAAAACCATGGATTTCGTGACAGCGTTACCACGGAGTCCGAAGGGCAACAATGCAGTTTGGAAGATTGTTGATCGATTGACCAAGGCAGCTCATTTCATTCTGTTTCGAGTGGGTCAGTCGACGGAAGCGTTAGCAGAACGATACATGCAGGAGATTGTGAGATTGCATGGAGTACCTGTGAGCATCGTTTCCGATCGTGATACCCGATTCTTATCGCACTTGGAGGAGTTTACAAGAAAGTTTGGGGACGCGATTGAAGTTTAGCACCGCTTATCATCCTCAAACAGATGGCCAGTCGGAGAGAACGATCCAAACTCTTGAAGATATGTTGAGAGCTTGCATGTTGGATTTCAAGGGTTCATGGGAGGATCATCTACACCTGGTGGAGTTTTCTTACAATAACAGTTTTCAGGGGACTATTCAGATGGCTCCATTCGAAGCATTGTATGGTCGCAAGTGTCGCTCACCCGTTTGTTGGGACGATGTTGGAGAACGAAAATTGTTGGGACCAGATTTGATCGTGCAAACCGTGGAGAAAGTTAATACTATCCAGAATCATATGAAGGCAGCACAAGATCGGCAGAAGAGTTGGGCTGATACATCGAGAAGACCTCTAGAGTTCGCTGTTGGTGATCTGGTATTTTTGAAGATATCACCGACTAGAGGAGTGATTCGTTTTGGGAGTCGAGGAAAACTTAGTCCTCGATTCGTGGGGCCTTTCCATATTATTGAGCGTGTTGGAGAAGTGGCTTATCGATTGGCTTTACCACCATTTTTGGCGAGTGTTCATGACGTGTTTCATGTATCTCAACTCCGTAAGTATGTTCGAGATGAGACACACGTACTGGATCATTCAGAGCTGACTGTAAGGGGGGATTTAACCTATGAAGAACGACCGATGTCGATTGTTGATCGAAGAGAAAAGGTCCTCAAGAACAAGGTTATCTCTCTAGTACTTGTTTCATGGGAGAACCGCTTGCACGGAGAATCGACTTGGGAACGAGAAGACGAGATTCGACAGAAGTTTCCACACCTCTTCTCGTAGTTTCATGTTTGTTTTTTTTCCTTATTCCAGGAATTTCGAGGACGAAATTCTTTTTGTAGTTGGGTATAATGTAACACCCTAGTTCATTTATACCAGTTCTATTTTGAGTATTTCTTTATTTGTGGCTATTCTTGATTTATTGTGTTTTAGGTGCGAATAGTGTTTTGGTATCCGTCTTTGCATCCGACCCGACCCGCTTGCTGGAAACCCATCTTGATTCCTATTTATAATTTATCCTGGCTAGTTACGAGAATCCGTGCACTTTTAATATTGTTTGTACTGCATACTGGCTTTATATCTGGCATCTGCATTTTTTTTAATATAACAAATAAAGTCAAATAAAATATTTAAAAATATCTAGCATGGCCTGCATCATACCCCTGACCTTGTGGTAGTATCTGTGTATCTTGTTCTCGTTCCGTTCAGTGAAACGGACCTGTTTGGATAGCTACATGCACACTGCATGTATCCGTTCTTGGGGGTATGCATTTTCGTTATCCGGATATCCTGTTTTGGTTTTGGTTGTTACGTATATTTTCCGTATTTTCAATCCATAAGTTTAGACCCGACCCGGGCGTATTTTGAACTATTTTTGTATTAGCCAAAATCTCAAATTTTCTTAATATTATATTCTTTACTGTACAACTGTTAATATACGTTTATAACTAAATATATAAATTCAAATATTTTAAAACAATTCAAATATCTCTCTCTCTCTCCCTCTCTCCCCCCCCTTACATTTTCTTTCATCTTCTTTTTTTCCTTTCTGCATACGCTCGAACCCATACCTCCGACCCCAGCCCTCTGCCCGTGCTTGCCTCTCGCCACCGTCGACCCCTCTTCGTCACCACCCCCTTCTCCTTTCTTCCTCCGCCTCTTCCTTTCACCACGACCCAAGAACCCACGCCCCAGCCTTCAACCCTAACCTATTGCCGGAGCCCCGACCATCTCGTCGGCCTCCCCTAATCTCCATCGCCCCGACAGCATTGCCTCGACCACATCATCTCCTCTCTTTCCCGAGCCTGCAACCTACATTCCTAAGAACCCGACACCTCTGCACCCAACTCGAGCCGCTGCAACCCTCCTCGCTGGATCTTGCCTCGCCGCCAACCACCCTCATCGGCCTTCCCTCGCCTTTACACCTCGTCGAACACCTCTTCCCGAATCTCCTTCCTGCACACCCGCAACCCTACAATCACCTAGAACCCCATTGCCCCATCACCGGAAAACCGCCGCTTGCACCTCGCCGTCGATGACCCATCGTCGTCGTCACCCCATCACCTTTGTCCAAGAACCCCGAGCCAACTCCAGAGCACCCACATCCCGAACACAACCTTCTTCTTCTTCTTCTTCCTTTTCTTCTACTTCTTCTTCTTCTTTTCTTGATTTCTTGGTTTCTCCAGTGATCGCCGGAGCCGTGCTCGTTGCTGACGATCCGGACGACTCTGTGGACGTCCCCAGCCTGCGTGGTCGCATTCTCGCTTTGCCTGGTTCAGTTCTGTGCGCCGCGTGTACATTACGACGTTTACCAGACGTCGGACGCTGCGTACGCACCCGTATTGAGATCCGACCAGGTAAGTTTATTTTGCTACATGCTATACTACTATATTTTGCGTTCATGCGAATAATAATATTACATATTATTTAGTTATGCATCCAACGTTACAGTTTTACAGTTTTACAATATCCATTCGCATCCGTACAGTTTATTACATATCTAGTCGCATGCAAGTTTACTTTGCTACATGCTATGATACATATTTTTTATCCATATGAATAAAAATATCACATGTTGAATGCATTGTACATCCATATTATGGTTTTATTGTTTTCGGATATCCGTACGCATCCATATCATTAATTATATATCTAGCTGCATGCCATGTCATATTATTTCATGTTACTGTTATATTAACACCCCATGCTTGATACAGTGCATCCTACGTAGTCATGGAGTTGTAGATGTAACCCCTGATAGATATTTGGGCATCTATGTTTTACTGTGCATCCGTACTTTTATCGTGCATTCGTACTTTCTACAGTTTTATTATGAGCATCCGTTTGATACTTGTGCACTACTTATCATGACCTGATACACCACTACTTGACATGTTACCTGATCCTGTTTCTAATGCCGACAATCTTGACATGTTGTCCTAACGGACATATCCTGTTGTCTGCATAGACAAACCTGTACCTGCTTGATCCTGTGTTGGCATTAGCTCCAGATTTATGAATACCTGACTTGAACACATAACCTTGGGGTAAGGGAAAATCAAGAATGTAACCGAACGTAACTCAAAGGGCTATTATATTGTTTGCCGTATTTCCGGGCGTTACGGAAAAATCCTGTTACCGTGGTCCTGTGGGGAATGAACGGGGCATATACTGAATAATAATGTTACCGTGGTCCCGTGGGGAATGAACGGGGCATAGTCTGATGGGTTACGATAAGGATTACATTAATTGATTTCGAAGACTTTAGAATAGATAACCTAGTAGTATAGTTTAGATTACTCACTGCACTTCATTTGCACATATACACTTAACTGTTGCATATCCATTTTTTACTGGTTATATTCATGTTATCGTTTATACTCATGCTTGCATATCTCATGAATCCTGTTCATTTAATATTGTTTGATATTATGACGCACTGACATCTGGGTTTTGCATGGCCCAGATCGTTTACCTCTTTCGCAGGCTGACCAGGAGTATTTCAATCGACAGGCCAAGCAGTAAGGATCCTGTTAGTATCCAGTTTAGTTTAGTTTTATTTCCGTACTTTCTTTTCCTGATGTGAGCCCGTATTTGGGACATACTTTCCATATGTTATTGCTTATTGGATTTATTGCTTCCGCATTTATATTTCTTGACTCGTTTATTCTGGCAGATGGACATGTATTAGATAGTTTTATATTTTTTCCTGTTCTTGATATTTTATAGACAGCCGTAATGTGACTGTGGAGGGATATTTCCTAGCCACAGGTAGCATGGTTGGCTCTGTAACGTGCTGATCTTAGCGCACTCTGGGAAGCGGGGCGTGACACTCGATAATCCTACGACCAGGGAAAAACTTAAAGATGTGCTTATAGACTACCCAGCCCACACTAGTGTAACTGCCATTACAACGCTGGTAGTCAAGCAAAGATCCTAAGGGTTCTATCAATATGTATTAGTGATATGTCAAAAGAAACATATACACATATTAAGATAGAATCAAACCAGATAGCATAATATCATATTGAGCAAGACCTTTATTATATCTGTGTATATCCCAAGCTTCCAATATGTAATATATAATTCAGTACTATACAATAATGGCCTCTTGGGCATATATCACTAACATACAGTAATTAGGACACTGTAAAAACCAATTTTTTCTCACAAATCATTTCCTGACCTCGATCTCCCGGCGATTTATGATCTCCCTGATCAAGTGATACCGCCTCAAGATATGTCTGGATTTTTGATGGGACCGTGGTTCCTTCGCAAATGCTATAGCCTCATTGTTATTATAATACAGAGGTATTGGAACAATAATAGACGGAACTACCTCAAGTTCACATATGAACTTTCTCATCTAGACAACCTCTTTTGCGGCATCGCTGGCAGCAATATATTCATCCTCCATCGTCGAGTCTGTTTGGAACTCTTCCAACAGACCGCCTTCCATTGAGGGTAAACACATAACTCGAGATAGACTTACTATCATCCTTATCACTTTGGAAGCTTTAATCGGAAAAGAACTCCATCTGGAAGTCTCCATTACCGTATACTAAGAACATATCCTTAGTCCTTCTCAGGTATTTAAGAATGTTCTTCACAGCTGTCCAATATTTTTTGTTAGGTTCCCTAGTGCTTGCAGTGCAGTGGAAGCGGATAACGAACAAAAATTTCTATCTAACATGAAGGAACCCCGTCCATAGAATCGATCCAAACACAATAACTAGCAAAACAAGCATGCAAAGGTTAGGAATATGTCACGTCCCGAAAGTACGGAACATGACCGGCACTTAGACTACGAACGTCTCAAGGCGTACGTATTCTAAGTAAGCCGAAACCCAGAAATCCAAACCAAGAGAAGAAGTAGAGTGCAGGAAAAACCATATGTGAATCAACCAGTATGCAACATAATATACAACGCCTAAAGGCGATGATCACAACAGAAATGAAACTCAACCAGCAAGAAATCCACAGAAATATAACGTGCGACTCTAAGGTCGAAAGAATAAACATCACTAGACTCTATCTCAAATGAGTACATGTTTGGTTGATGGAACTTCTAGATACAACTGAATATAATATACAATGTATAGTGATGGGTACGATACAAATAACCCACCTACTAGCAAGTCACCTGAAAGAAGCTGTGCCCGCAAAGCCGTAATGAAACTCATACGGCAACACCTGCAAGAAACTGGGGCACAACGGGGGTGAGTTGCCAACTCATGAGTAGAAAAAGATCTACGAACAGAAAATCGTATGTATGACGCAATCCTAGGTCGTACGATCATAATATATAATCCGCAAATAGATATAACCAGCAGCCTAACAATGACTAGGGTAAAAATCTAACCCAAGTGTAAACCCATATGCCCGTGACAGTGCCTCAGGTAGCGATATATCATATGGATGATGTATGAATGCATGAAACAGAATACATATACTGAAGAAAACTGCTATCATAAATTAGTGAGATTTCTGTATTTTTAAAATGAGGTATCATAATGAAATCAGCATAAAACAGTGCCCAGCATCGGCACAAAACATAAATCCCAATATCTCGATATCTCTGTATCACAAACTCTGTACCTCAATATCTCGAAATCTCAATGTCTTAATCACAATATCTGGGGCGCCGTCAGTCCAGACCGGCCCCTATCATCCATCTCAAGACCACGACGGTATCCTCCGGATATCCGACGCGTCGGGTAAAATCACCGGTCAGTCGTGCTCCCCTGCACAGGCTCAACGCCATCTTCTGCGATCTTCTTGCCCCGGGGTACCGCACCGGGCCCACCATGTACCCGAAACAGTTCATCCGCCTCCTCGAATCGGGTCTCGAAATCCATCAGCAAAACTCATGGTGGACGACTCATACATCATGGGAAAACCGCCTTTTTATTAAAAAGAGAAAGCGGTTTATATATGTTTTGCGGTTTTCCTCCAAATCCAGAAAATCTCATGGAAACCCGAATCCAAATCATCAATAGCATGTGAAATCATGAATATAAGCATGAGAATCCATGAATGCAGCATATAATGAGTAACAGTATGCATGAAGTGACAAGTAATAGCTACAATGTCAAGCTAACATATAAGGAAAGCATACTAATATCATGTCACTACTAGCTAACAAGCTAAATCAAGCAATAATATTTTCTAAGTGTTCGTGACATGGCAATTACCGATGAAGATGTGTGTGAGCCGGCAAATAAGTGTACGTGGTACATACGCATCATCGGTAATGGTGCTGATGTCCTAACAGCATGATATCAATAATGGAATATGGATCATAACAGTATGCAATGCGGAGCAACAATAATCATATGCGGGAGCTGAATGCTAAACGCCATGAAAGCTGAACAGCATCTAATGTCACAAGAGTCATATAGCTACACCGCTATAAGGCTGAGCTAAAGCTAACAGTAGGTAAAGGAAACCGCCTAACCTCTGAGTCGATATATATATATATATATATAGTCGGTGATCCCGCCTCGATTATATCACATCCGATACCATATCTCTATAATCAGTTATTCCCAAATCAAGAGTGCGGATCAAACATCAAAACATAGCTCGTACGTAAATCCGTCGTACGGCATCCCCAAATCTGGGTACGGGTCAATATTATATTCGTCATATCATTCATCTGGTATTCTCTATATCAAATATCATGATCTGGGTACTGACCTACGTCTAGTACAAAGCTAACATCATCACTATCATCATGATCTGAATACTGATTAATAGTCTCGTATGAATCGATATCATCAGCACATATCCTCTCAAGGAGTACACAACGCCCAAGGCAGCCTATCATAAATATCCTGTCATATCGTATCATATCCAATCTCGTATCATAATCACATGTCGATCATTTTATATATATATGTCACTATTCCTATGGCATCATCATCCCAAAATCCGCTAAAGCATCACGACGTATCTCAACTATGAACTTTACCATATCACCGATATCATAACCTCAGAACAAACTCATCGACTCATCTCAAACCCATGTATCATCCTCAAGTCCGTATGTGAACACATAGTCCCATACCCATGTAAACACATATCTATATAGAATCCCATCTATGCACATATGAAGTAAGGATGTATGCAAATATGTATGTGTAGGAGTGTGTATGGGTAGTGCACCCACTATTCTAGGTTTTCGCGACACTAAATCATCCAAGTCCACTAATTATCCATCCTAAACATCAATAATTTCTCAAACAACATATAATAATTGTAGGTGTGTATACGCATCCGTATACATCACCACGGACTGCGGGGGTGCTATACGCCATCCACCCGACTTCTCCCCGTAGATATAAATCTACTCACCTTGCTTATGTGTGCCGGTGCCGATGTCGCCATTTGCATCTCCAACGCCTCGACGCCACGTGGGGTACCTACAAGGATATCACACGCTAGAACACATGAAAACCATGTCGGAAACCAAAATGGTGCACGCTATGCCCATAGGTAAAAACCTATGGCCTCGCGTGCAATTACAGCCAATATCCCTCTGCCGTAGGCGTTCAAATGCCACCGACAGAAACGAATCATCGAATACCAAAATCCACACGAAAACAAGTCGTAAATCATGCGCCAACTCAAGAAAATCAACCCAGATTCTACCCTGGTTGGAACCAGACAAAACTAGACATACCTAGGGTCAAGTTTACTGGTAAAAGAGCCGTGCACGCAAAACGAGGGGGTTCCTTACTGCTCTGTCCGCAAGGAATATATCTGCGGCCAAGAAATTGAGGTGGGGGCTAGGGTTTTGTGGGATGGTTCCAGGGTGCCTGCACAGCTTACTGCCAAGTCAATTTCATTTTAGGGTTCCCGGGGTGAAAGCAGATCTTAGAAAGGTCAATAAGTCGACAAAATCGCTAAAATACGCCAAGTCGAAACTTTCAGGTAACCTACTGGAAATCTGGGGTATTCTGGGGTTAACTGGTCTCAAACACACCTAATAAGGTTACCCTAACAATCAAAACCATCTCTTGCCCAAACCTCACTCAAATTCACTAAAACTAGCACTAGATCACAAATATAACACTACATTCAGTCTACTACCCATAACTTGCAAGATAGGTGTTTGGGTTGCAAGATTATACCTCAAGGGTCCTAGAATGAAGGAGAAGGGAAGGAGGAGGAGATGGGGAAGTGGGTTGCTGCTGCTGGGTTACTCCTGTTGCTGAAGCTGTTTTCCTTTGTTCCTGGAGCTGATGTTGTTTCCTGCTGCTGCTGCTTGTTACTTTCTCTTTTTCTTAGTTGCTGATTGCAGCAGCTACTGCAGGGGCTGGGGTTGTTTTTGTGGTGAGATGAAGTGTTGTAGTTGTGGTTTGATGATGGTGTTGTGGGGTGTTGGTTGGAATAAAGTTGCTGCTGCTGTGGCTGATAAAAATCTGGCTGAAAATGTGCTGATACTGTTTTATTGGTGTTGTGTTGGTGTGTTTATGATGGTGTGGTGTGAGTTGTGAGGGATGTAGCTGCTGATGTGTTGATATGGGCTGATGGTGTTGCAGCTGATGTGATGAATATTGGGCTGAAGTTGTGCTGCTGTCTTGGCTGATGTTACTGTTGCTGCTGATGGTGGCTGAAATGTGTTGGGCTGATGCATGGTTTCAGCAGCTGATGTAGCTGTTGATGTGAGGAAATAGGGGCTGATGTGGTGTATCCGCTGATGGGTTGATATGGGGGCTGATGTAGGATTGGCTGATTTATCTTTTCAGCTGCTGTTGAAGCAGTTTGGTGGCTGTTTTTGTGTGTTGGGCTGTGGATATTGGGGCTGTTGCTTAGGATAGGTTTGGGCTGCTGATGCAGCTGCTGCTGGTGTTAGGAAGGGGTGTGACACTTGCTTAAGCCACCATTATCTCTCTCTCTAAATGCTAGCACACACAAGCCATCATGGCTCACTCTCTCCCTACACAAGTCACCCTAATCTTAACCAATTCTTAACCAAGCTAAACCTTTAAGTAACCCCAATTAACCTAATCAAATGGTTCAATCCACCATGGTCATCTAAGCATGGTCCAACCCTAGACTTAACATGGGTCCAAAACATGAAACAAATATGACAAGTGTAGAAAATGTTATGTGCACATTTTTGCACAAAAAGCCAAAAAAATCCAATTAGCGATTTTTAATCGCGGTTAACACCAAAATAGCATTTGATCTATCATAAACACTTAAAAATGGCATATTTCCACAAAATAACTTATTTTAGAATTTCCATAATTCTTTTCCGGATTTTCACCATTTATCGGTATTTAATTATACCGAACTATTAAAATATTCATTAAAAATTAATATTAAATTATGAAAATTCCCAAAAATAATATATTTTTTTTTTGAAATGTTACAGTCTTCCCCCCTTAAAGAAATTCGGTCCCCGAATTTAAATTTAAACCCCCAATTTCTAAAACGTTTCAATAAAATGACCAAGTCAACGGGGCTCCGAAATCATCAATACATAAAATGCCTCGTAGCGCAATACATGCGCATGAGTAACGAGCAGATAACTCGAAATCAAAACTTCGTCAAGCATCCCGCAATCATCGGAGTCAATGCGAAAACACGAATGCCAAATCCAAGCAAAACCGATATGCTATAAATCGGAACTAAACATGTAAATATCTGAAGGAAATGTATGCCAAGCTCTTTAAAGTCGATGTGCAATGCGCATAACATTGCACAGTGGCGGACGTCTTAAAAAAACAGCCATATACGTATATATCCTTTGTTTAGTATGCACGATCCATCATTTTGAAATCAATTTAGAAGGGTTCCCTGTTTTAAATGTTTCGTGTCATATCGGACACGTATGTAAATAATGAGACTATAGCTCGCTTTTGGAAATCCCTTCGAAATCTATCAAAGCATGCAAAACACACTCAGGTACTGTCATCTGACTAGTCCTGCTCAGTACGAAAACAAATCGCAATATCATAAAAATGTACTGCTCCATAAGAAATCAGTCCCAAAAAGTGCATATGAAAACCCTGTGCGTCCGGTGCGCACGGAAATCAAAATCCATACATGTGCCAAGCAGGTGCACAGAAACAACATCAAGGTGCAACGGTTGTGCACACAACATCGGTCATAGGCAACGTGTGTGCCTGACCGCAAAATCAGGTGCATCTGACATGCACGAAAAATCTCGATTTAGTGCATCTGGTGTGCACCAAATCGCCTATCATAACATGCGCCCAACATGCGCTAAAAATCCAAATCCGGTGCATCCATCATGCACGAAATCATGAAATCCAATATCAAGCGCCAAACACGCGCCAAATCCAATCAGGTGCATAAAGTGCACAAAACAAATATCGAGCATCACCATCGAAATCGAAGTCCAGTGCAACTAAGTGCACAAAATGCTAATCTCTGCACTGTAAGCATATGTGAACTATACCGAGTGCAAATACTAAATCGTGTGCGTACATACGCACGAAATCAACTCCATTGTCTAAAATCCATAAAATCACAAACATGTGAAACCAAGGCACGAAAATGATATCAAGTGCAACAACTGTGCAAAAATTGTAAATACTCAATCATCAAAACCAAATCATGCGAATAAATCGCTCAAAATACTAAAATCAAGTATGGCGGAATAGTCCCGCTCAAGCGCATCCTCCAAGAATCTCTGACCAACTGTCGTGATTACTCATAGCATGTATCGTCGACGATCCTGAACTCTGGCCTACTGGTGTGCGTATCAATGACTACTCCTCGGTCCAAGTCTTCTTTGTGGATTACCAATCTCATGATCCCTCGGCTCATCGGTCCTGTCAGGTGTGCTAATGGGGACGATTCCGTTCTGGCGCTCCTCTGGTCATCTCTCGGTCAATCATCGCGACCACTCGTAAAGCAACATTTCACTGGCGTCGGCCTCCGGATCTCTGAATGCACATGACACATCTGATTCTGGGTGCAAATATCATTGCAGTAGTATCCTGGAAGGAATCCTGCTCAAGGTTTCTCCCAAGTCTCATCTCTGCCTAACTGTCCGGAAGCCATCGTCCTTTACTATATCTGTTTCTTGTTCCGAAGCGGCTGTATACTCATCGCGACTCCTTCTGGAAGGTATATCTAAGTACTATGCCTCGGCATGCGCATCACATCTCTGATGTCGGCGGAGTGGAACGTCATCATATCTAGATCTTGTGCGAACCTTTTACTCCACTTTTTCTCTAATGTCGACTGCTTCGGACTCGTCTCGTCGTGGCTGCATGAACTGAGCTCCAACGGCTATCCTCGTATCTGGAGTCTCCCAAGAAGCGCATCTCGCCACCTAGCATCCGAATTAAGTCGAGCCATTCGATCGATTCGTCAAAACCTCATAATCCCCCAAGAGCTCAACATCTTGGGTACAGTATAATAGTATCGAGTACATACCACAGCATCGGTGGTCCAGCCGTAGAAGGGCAAACCCAAGCCTCACTAATGGCGCCGCAGAACTGTCGCAAACACTAAGGTTCAAAGGCTTTCACACGGTCATTATGTCGAGTTAGGGTTTCATTCTTCTAGAGGGACCATAGAATTGCCTGCATGTCTTTCCGACTACTTTAAACTTGGAATAATAGGTTACTGTCATTCGATCGTCTCTGTCGACTCTCAACGTCTTCGCGTGAAGTCGTCTCCAGCTGGAATCAATCTATCTAATGACCTCGCATCGGGGTAGCGAACGATCCACATGTCCTAGTCATTCATCCTCGGTGACTAGCGACCTTCTATAATCTCTTAGTACAATCTTGTACTACAATAGCTCCACATCTGGGGCGATATCTCGTCGTTCGCAGCAATAACTGGCTCACTCTTCTGCACGCTGAACAGTGCCTCGATCATCATGAATAAGCAATACTTCGACGGTCATCAAGTCTGGCTGGCCTCTGTCAGTGTCCCAATCCTCTGGCGCTAATATGCACGCCCGAGTAATCTCATACAGCGATCCATCCCATGATCGTGGCGCAAAAACATCATAAAAAGACACATCTCTGCAATCGAGAGTCGCCGGAATCACGCCCTGGTCAGTCCTCGTTCGTAACGAGCTCATGCTGACCGCAACTCTAGCCGTAGCTCTCCCTGCCCGTAATCGTGGCAGCAAAACCATAACTGGTACCGATGAGGCTAGATCAGGAAGGGATATAATACTGAATAAGGAAATGTACATCCTAAGGCTCCTTAAGTGGAGTGGCGTGTCGTGAATATGCCGCGGAACATACCCACGGTACGTCACTCTACTTTAGTCACATATTCCATCAACCAAGGGTCATCCTATGCTCCGAAGGTAAAACCTAACGCTCTGATACCAATTTTGTCACGCCCCGAAAGTACGGAACATGACCGGCACTTAGACTACGAACGTCTCAAGGCGTACGTATTCTAAGTAAGCCGAAACCCAGAAATCCAAACCAAGAGAACAAGTAGAGTGTAGGAAAAACCATATGTGAATCAACCAGTATGCAACATAATATACAACGCCTAAAGGCAAGGATCACAACAGAAATGAAACTCAACCAGCAAGAAATCCACAGAAATATAACGTGCGACTCTAAGGTCGAAAGAATAAACATCACTAGACTCTATCTCAAATGAGTACATGTTTGGTTGATGGAACTTCTAGATACAACTGAATATAATATACAATGTATAGTGATGGGTACGATACAAATAACCCACCTACTAGCAAGTCACCTAAAAGAAGCTGTGCCCGCAAAGCCGTAATGAAACTCGTACGGCAACACCTGCAAGAAACTGGGGCACAACGGGGGTGAGTTGCCAACTCGTGAGTAGAAAAAGATCTACGAACAGAAAATCGCATGTATGACGCAATCCTAGGTCATACGATCATAATATATAATCCGCAAATAGATATAACCAGCAGCCTAACAATGACTAGGGTAAAAATCTAACCCAAGTGTAAACCCATATGCCCGTGACAGTGCCTCAGGTAGCGATATATCATATGGATGATGTATGAATGCATGAAACAGAATACATATACTGAAGAAAACTGCTATAAAAAATTAGTGAGATTTCTGTATTTTTAAAATGAGGTATCATAATGAAATCAGCATAAAACAATGCCCAGCATCGGCACAAAACATAAATCCCAATATCTCGATATCTCTGTATCACAAACTCTGTACCTCAATATCTCGAAATCTCAATGTCTCAATCACAATATCTGGGGCGTCGTCAGTCCAGACCAGCCCCTACCATCCATCTCAAGACCACGACGGTATCCTCCGGATATCCGACGCGTCGGGTAAAATCACCGGTCAGTCGTGCTCCCCTCCACAGGCTCAATGCCATCTCCTGCGATCTTCTTGCCCCGGGGTACCGCACCGGGCCCACCATGTACCCGAAATGGTTCATCCGCCTCTTCGAATCGAGTCTCGAAATCCATCAGCAAAACTCATGGTGGACGACTCATACATCATGGGAAAACCGGCTTTTTATTAAATAGAGAAAGCAGTTTATATATGTTTTGCGGTTTTCCTCCAAATCCAGAAAATCTCATGGAAACCCGAATCCAAATCATCAATAGCATGTGAAATCATGAATATAAGCATGAGTATCCATGAATGCAGTATATAATGAGTAACAGTATGCATGAAGTGACAAGTAATAGCTACAATGTCAAGCTAACATATAAGGCAAGCATACTAATATCATGTCACTACTAGCTAACAAGCTAAATCAAGCAATAATATTTTCTAAGTGTTCGTGACATGGCAATTACCGATGAAGATGTGTGTGAGCCGGCAAATAAGTGTACGTGGTACATACGCATCATCGGTAATGGTGCTGATGTCCTAACAGCATGATATCAATAATGGAATATGGATCATAACAGTATGCAATGCGGAGCAACAATAATCATATGCGGGAGCTGAATGCTAAACGCCATGAAAGCTGAACAGCATCTAATGTCACAAGAGTCATATAGCTACATCGCTATAAGACTGAGCTAAAGCTAACAGTAGGTAAGGGAAACCGCCTAACCTCTGAGTCGATACATATATATATATATATATATATATATATATATATATATATATATATATATATATAGTCGGTGATCCCGCCTCGATTATATCACATCCAATACCATATCTCTATAATCAGTTATTCCCAAATCAAGAGTGCGGATCAAACATCAAAACATAGCTCGTACGTAAATCCGTCGTACGGCATCCCCAAATCTGGGTACGGGTCAATATTATATTCGTCATATCATTCATCTGGTATTCTCTATATCAAATATCATGATCTGGGTACTGACCTACGTCTAGTACAAAGCTAACATCATCACTATCATCATGATCTGAATACTGATCAACAGTCTCGTATGAATCGATATCATCAGCACATATCCTCTCAAGGAGTACACAACGCCCAAGGCAGCCTATCATAAATATCCTGTCATATCGTATCATATCCAATCTCTTATCATAATCACATGTCGATCATTTTATATATATATGTCACTATTCCTATGGCATCATCATCCCAAAATCCGCTAAAGCATCACGACGTATCTCAACTATGAACTTTACTATATCACCGATATCATAACCTCAGAACAAACTCATCGACTCATCTCAAACCCATGTATCATCCTCAAGTCCGTATGTGAACACATAGTCCTATACCCATGTGAACACATATCTATATAGAATCCCATCTATGCACATATGAAGTAAGGATGTATGCAAATATGTATGTGTGGGAGTGTGTATGGGTAGTGCACCCACTATTCTAGGTTTTCGCGACACTAAATCATCCAAGTCCACCAATTATCCATCCTAAACATCAATAATTTCTCAAACAATATATAATAATTGTAGGTGTGTATACGCATCCGTATACATCACCACGGACTGCGGGGGTGCTATACGCCATCCACCCGACTTCTCCCCTTAGATATAAATCTACTCATCTTGCTTATGTGTGCCGGTGCCGATATCGCCATTTGCATCTCCAACACCTCGACGCCACGTGGGGTACCTACAAGGATATCACACGCTAAAACACATGAAAACCATGTCGGAAACCAAAATGGTGCACGCTATGCCCATAGGTAAAAACCTGTGGCCTCGCGTGCAATCACAGCCAATATCCCTCTGCCGTAGGCGTTCAAATGCCACCGACAGAAACGAATCATCGAATACCAAAATCCACACGAAAACAAGTCGTAAATCATGCGCTAACTCAAGAAAATCAACCCAGATTCTACCCTGGTTGGAACCAGACAAAACTAGACATACTTAGGGTCAAGTTTACTGGTAAAAGAGCCGTGCACGCAAAACGAGGGGGTTCCCTACTGCTCTGTCCGCAAGGAATATATCTGCGGCCAAGAAATTGAGGTGGGGGCTAGGGTTTTGTGGGATGGTTCCAGGGTGCCTGCACAGCTTACTGCCAAGTCAATTTCATTTTAGGGTTCCCGGGGTGAAAGCAGATCTTAGAAAGGTCAATAAGTCGACAAAATCGCTAAAATACGCCAAGTCGAAACTTTCAGGTAACCTACTGGAAATCTGGGGTATTCTGGGGTTAACTGGTCTCAAACACACCTAATAAGGTTACCCTAACAATCAAAACCATCTCTTGCCCAAACCTCACTCAAATTCACTAAAACTAGCACTAGATCACAAATATAACACTACATTCAGTCTACTACCCATAACTTGCAAGATAGGTGTTTGGGTTGCAAGATTATACCTCAAGGGTCCTAGAATGAAGGAGAAGGGAAGGAGGAGGTGGTGGGGAAGTGAGTTGCTGCTGCTGGGTTACTTCTGTCGCTGAAGATGTTTTCGTTTGTTCCTGGAGCTGATGTTGTTTCCTGCTGCTGCTGCTTATTACTCTCTCTTTTTCTTAGTTGCTGATTGCAGCAGCTACTGCAGGGGCTGGGGTTGTTTTTGTGGTGAGATGAAGTGTTGTAGTTGTGGTTTGATGATGGTGTTGTGGGGGTGTTGGTTGGAATAAAGTTGCTGCTGCTGTGGCTGATAAAAATCTGGCTGAAAATGTGCTGATACTGTTTTATTGGTGTTGTGTTGGTGTGTTTATGATGGTGTGGTGTGAGTTGCGAGGGATGTAGCTGCTAATGTGTTGATATGGGCTGATGGTGTTGCAGCTGATGTGATGAATATTGGGCTGAAGTTGTGCTGCTGTCTTGGCTGATGTTACTGTTGCTGCTGATGGTGGCTGAAATGTGTTGGGCTGATGCATGGTTTCAGCAGCTGATGTAGCTGTTGATGTGAGGAAATAGGGGCTGATATGGTGTATCCGCTGATGGGTTGATATGGGGGCTGATGTAGGATTGGCTGATTTATCTTTTCAGCTGCTGTTGAAGCAGTTTGGTGGCTGTTTTTGTGTGTTGGGCTGTGGATATTGGGGCTGTTGCTTAGGATAGGTTTGGGCTGCTGCTGCAGCTGCTGCTGGTGTTAGGAAGGGGTGTGACACTTGCTTAAGCCACCATTATCTCTCTCTCTAAATGCTAGCACACACAAGCCATCATGGCTCACTCTCTCCCTACACAAGTCACCCTAATCTTAACCAATTCTTAACCAAGCTAAACCCTTAAGTAACCCCAATTAACCTAATCAAATGGTTCAATCCACCATGGTCATCTAAGCATGGTCCAACTCTAGACTTAACATGGGTCCAAAACATGAAACAAGTATGACAAGTGTAGAAAATGTTATGTGCACATTTTTGCACAAAAAGCCAAAAAAATCCAATTAGCGATTTTTAATCGCGGTTAACACCAAAATAGCATTTGATCTATCATAAACACTTAAAAATGGCATATTTCCACAAAATAACTTATTTTAGAATTTTCATAATTCTTCTCCGGATATTCACCATTTATCGGTATTTAATTATACCGAACTATTAAAATATTCATTAAAAATTAATATTAAATTATGAAAATTCCCAAAAATAATATTTTATTTTTTTTGAAATGTTACAGAATACTACTTTCGATGTGTGTCCACCCAATCGTGGAAGACCCCTCCATGCTCCGTGTATGCCGTCCGGATCGAGCCTGAGTGGCGACCGCCCTTACCGAGGATGATCCACCTGAGGGAACCGATCCAAGTTCCGGTTTCACCTAATGAAGCGACCGACGCTCTAAGCTCGCTACGAATGGAGAGTGGGGATGTATGAATATTTTCACTATCTTTTATCTCTTTTTCTAAGCTCAAGTGAGCTACCAAGAAGAAGGAGGATGTGAAGAAGAAGAAACCATGGAAAAATTGGCTAAGTCATTTGTGAAGAGCTAGCGGCTAAGATAGCAAAGGAATGGCTATGTCTTTTAGCAACCATGAAAGAATAGTATTCACAAATGAAAATACTATATAATAACCAAGCCATACCTCTTTACCATACTACAAAAAACCTCATCCTCTATTGTTCCCCACCGAAAGACGCGACCGGGACGTTGGGACGTCGGGGCCTGAATTCCGAGGGCAGATGCTAATTGGTGCTTTCCATCCACCTCTCCGAAGATGCCAAGTTGATTTATGACACCGTGTATTGAAGGTTTAAATGGATGCGGCCGATATAGCAGACTTCGTCAGATTCCCCCTCATTTGAGAGGTTTTTGATTGTGGGGACGCTCTTCCCTGCAGGCGCAAGCCCCTGCAGTTAATTATGCTACCGCATCGCGGTAACTACTTTCTCTTTCTCCAGATGGTCACTTCATGTCGTGGGTGTTTGTTTTGTTTTTGGTTGCCCGTGGATTGTATACGGAGACTAATTTATGTTGTCGCCCATAGGGCGTGGATTAGTCCAAATCCGTATTTTCTTAGATTTGGGTTTAGGGGTTGGGTTTAAGGATACGTTAGTCTCATTTGAGACTAAGATCAACTTAAACGTTTGTTGAGGATACGTTAGTCCAATTTTAGACTAAGATCTACTTAACGGGGTCATTTAGATCCATCAGAAGAGCAATTGGGCTCTATTGTTTAGTTTAGGGACATTGCGGTCGATTAGTTTAGGGACATTACGGTCCAAGGTTAAGGACATCATAGTCCGTGAGTTTAAAGACATCACAGTCAAGGTTAAGGACATCATAGTCCGTGAGTTTAAAGACCTCACAGTCAAGGTTAAGGACATCATAGTCTGTGAGTTTAAAGACCTCACAGTCAAGATTAAGGACATCATAGTCCATAGGTTTTAAAGGACCCCACAGTCTGTAGAATGTTTGGTTGTCGGGACCCGTCACCTCTTTGAAGACGTTGAAGGATTACAACGACAAATATCAGAGGAATTCAGAGATGTACCCTCGAACCGATGTGAGCTGGTTGAAAGATCTGTAGTCCAATTTGGGGTTAAGATCTGTTAACATATTTATGAGCAGATGAGCTCAACTAATATGAGTTAAGGACTTATGGCCAATCTTGGGCTAAGTCCAATAAATGTTTAACATTTTTAATCTGGGCTGTTGAGCCTTTATTTGGGCTTGGCCCTTTTAACAATGCTGAGCATTATATCTTGACAATGTTTTTTGTCTTACATTGAATGCTGAGCATTCATCAGAGCTCTGGCTTATTAAAGAACAATTTATGTTCTGTCAGCGCAACACGTGGCGTGCTAGACGCTTTGCTCCAGTCAAAGAGCACAGTGCGCTTCTGCCACGTGGCGCACATATAAGGGACACGTGTCGCGCTCAGCGCTAGGTGCCAGATGATGAGCGCACGATGCCAATTTATGAGCGCTGAGCGCTAATTCATGAGCGCATTGCGCTTTCAGTTTAGTGGTGTACACGTGAGTGACACATGGTGCGCTTGGCGCTGAGCGCCAGCCCATGAGCGCAGTGCGCTATTTCAGAAGCGCAAAGCGCTAATTGTTAATTGGCGCTTACGTGGTTGACACGTAGCGCATTTGGCGCTGAGCGCCAGTCCAGAGAGCGCAGAAGTGCAGTTCAAGAGCGCAAAGCGCAGTTGATCGATTTTATGATCTGGGAAACAAATTTATGTTCTTTTAAAAGAGACTTTATCTCAAGATCTAAGAACAACAGTTCTTATTTTGCAGGAGATATTTCCAATCTCTTATTTTGATGAAAGGTTTTGCCTTTATAGATCCATGATCTGTGAGAAGAATTATGTTCTTCTTCTTTTATTCTATGATGAGATCTTTTGATCTCTTTGTGAAAGACTTTTGGTCTTTGTAAATTTATGATCTTTTTTAAGAAATGAATTTTTCTTTCTTAATCATGAGATGATTTCATCTCTGTGTTTATCATCCTTCATCCTTACCTTGAAGAAATATCTTCTTGCAAGAGCTTGCTCTTTATCTTTGAGTTTCTCAAAGTTTAGGGAGGGGTTTCTCTATATAAGACTTGAAGTCTTGGGGCCTTTATTTAGGGCAAGCTGATTTGTTGAATCAGTTAAAGAGATCTTTCTCTGATTGATTTGGGAATGTTTCCCACCATTGGATCTTTGATCCTAGGGCTTTTGTTTTACAGAAGGCAATTTTCTAGTTTTTAACAAGATTGGAAAATCTTTCCATAACAGAATTTAATTCTGATTAATTAATGATTTATCATTATTATTAGATCTTTTGATTTAACGGTGGGGTTTTTTTAATAGCGTTAGCGCACCCGTGCTTTGCACGTGGAGCGCTGCTCACTACGCTAGCGCACCCTGCGCTAGCGCACCCGTGTTTGACACGTGGTACGCTGCTCGGAGCGCAGCGCACCCTGTGCTAGCGCACCCATGTTTGACACGTGGTGCGCTGCTTAGAGCGCAGCGCACCTAGAGCTAGCGCACACATGGTGTGCTGCCTAGGGCGCAGCGCATTTGGCGCTGCATCTGAAGCGTTGGTTCAATTTTGAAATTTAAATTTCAAACAGAGCTTTGCTCTGATTGGGGAAAACAAATGCCCCCCCACCGTTGCGCTCACGTGGCCCACATGTGAGTGCAGCGGTGGCAGCATCTGTGCCCTTGGATCGACTCAGAAGTTGAAAAGGTATTTCAATGCCTATAAATAGGACATTTGGTCCTTTAGATGATTCTGTTCATCTTCTTCCTTTGAGAATTTTTATTCAGAGCATAGCTCTTCTGCTTAAGAACTTTTCAAGAGTCAAAACTCTGCTAAAATCTAGGTAAAGATTAAATCTTTTAAAAGATCATTTTAAGAATCTAGGGTTTCACCCATTAATAGAGCCTTGCTCTCCATTGATCTTTGATATAAAGAAAACCCTTTTAGGGTTTCATTAACAGAGCTTTTTCTCTCTTCAAAACATGTAGATTTATTAATCTCTTATGAAGAACTTTTAAGAGTTTGTTCATGGATCTTGAAGATCTTTTAATTCTTGTATAAAAAATTGATTTCAATTTTTCTGATGGATTATTTCATCATTTTCTTCCAGAGCAAGACTCTTAGCATTCTCGGGGAATTTCTTTAAATTCTCTTCATAATTGACTTTGACAGGTGTCACTCCTATCTGCAGAGCATTGCTCTCGAGGAGTTTAACTCCCTGACCTGAGGGGTCGCTCATTAAATGAGATCCTTTTTTTAGGATTTCTCGCAAATTTGAATTTGTTAGGTGTCATAAATAGAATTTGTTTTCTCCATGGGGATATCAAGAGTCGTTTAAATCCCTGTGCCTGTTTTTAATAAGAATTTTCTTAATCAGTCTGTCCGCTAACTCTTGCTGATTTTCTTTTTCAGGAGTTATGGATGCTCATATGTATGACCTTGATGAGATTATCTCTTATGGCGACAGTCGCGTACTCGGTCGTTCTCAAAACAGAGAATTCACAAACGCTCAGTGTGCCGAAATCATGGGTCGCTTTGACGCATACAATGGTCGACTGCTTTCTCGACGTTCCTCTCTCTTGAAGCTTATTGTGGGAGCGATCTGGGGAGCACGTCCTCTATTCTGTGCCGGCATGCCGCTTAAGGCATTGGATGATGCCGAAGACAAGGTGTACTCGGTGTATCTAATGGGCCTAATCTCAAAGAAAAGACGAGACAATCTTGTTGATCTTCTGCATCAGGCTTTTCAACAGGCGGCAATACTCGCTGCCTATCGGAGGGTGGAGGACATCAGTGAGGACCCCGACGCTTGTGATCGCGAGAGAAAGCATACTAGGATGGTTCGAAAGGCCTGAAACATTTTAGATGGCCTTACTTTTGAGTTTTTCAATCCATGCCCTGGATTTGATGTCGTGCCTTTGTAAACATTCCAATTATGTTTTTATTTGCTGTTTTCCTCAATGTAGGCATTTTCTGAAGTATGAATAGCAAGACTTTTCATTTCTATGTGTCTATTTTATACATCAAACTTTTTTGCCCATGCATGAATGGGTATGTCTTGAACGCTTAACTGAATGTGAATAAAATGTTCTCCTCACTGTCGCTTTCTTCTCTTTTCTTTGTTACCAGCATGTCACTTTAGTAAGCATATCCTGCATATGAAAGAGTTAGCATTCCATTTCGAATTCTTCGAGAGGTAGTGATGGCTTAGAAAGCAGGTTCAGATCTGCTGACTAAGACTTTTCAACTTCATGAGCCGTGAGGGTCTCATAAAGACTTTTCTCCTTATGAGTCGAGAGGATCTCGTAGGTGTATTTTCTCCTTAGGAATCGTGAGGATTCCTAAGTGCGTTTTCTCTTATAAGTCGTAAGGATCTTACAAGAAAGTTTTCTTCCTTACGGGTCGATAGGACCCATAAGTGATTGATGGTGTTGCCATTATCCGTATTTCATGGAGTCAGGAGTTGCTCTGGGAGTTTCCCACGGGGTCAGGATTGACTTTAACCGTGTTCCACGGGACCAGGAATTTGCTCTGGATGCTTCCCACGAGGTCATAACCGTGTTCTGCGAGGACCAGGCTCCACTCTGGATGCTTCCTACGGGGTCATAGCTGTGTTCTGCGAGGACCAGGATCCGCTCTAGACGTTTCCCACGGGGTCTGGATTGACATAAGCCGCATTCCACGTGACCGAAATTTTCTCTGGATGCTTCCCACGGGGTCATAGCCGTGTTCTGCGAGGACCAGGCTCTGCTCTGGATGCTTCCCATGGGGTCATAGCCGTGTTCTGCAAGGACCAGGATCCGCTCTGGACGTTTCCCACGGGGTCAAGATTGATATAAGCCACGTTCCACGTGACCAGGAATTTTGCTCTGGATGCTTCCCACGGGGTCATAGCCGTGTTCTGCGAGGACCAGGCTCCGCTCTGGATGCTTCCCACGGGGTTATAGCCGTGTTCTGCGAGGACGAGGATCCGCTCTGGACGTTTCCTATGGGGTCAAGATTGACATAAGCCGCGTTCCACGTGATCAGGAATTTGCTCTGGATGCTTCCCACGGGATCATAGCCGTGTTCTGCGAGGACCAAGCTCTGCTCTGGATGCTTCCCACGGGGTCATAGCCGTGTTCTGCGAGGACCAGGATCCACTCTGGACGTTTCCCACGGGGTCAGGATTGACATAAGCCGCGTTCCACGTGACCAGGAATTTGCTCTGGATGCTTCCCACGGGGTCATAGCCGTGTTCTGTGAGGACCAGGCTCCGCTCTGGATGCTTCCCACGGGGTCATAGCCGTGTTCTGCGAGGACCAGGATCCGCTCTGGACATTTTCCACGGGGTCAGGATTGACATAAGCCGCGTTCCACGTGACTAGGAATTTGCTCTGGATGCTTCCCACGGGGTTATAGCCGTGTTCTGCGAGGACCAGGCTCCGCTCTGGACGTTTCCCATGGGGTCAGGATTGACATAAGCCGCGTTCCACGTGACCAGGAATTTTGCTCTGGATGCTTCCCACGGGGTCATAGACGTATTTTGCGAGGACCAGGCTCCGCTCTGGATGCTTCCCACGGGGTCATAGCCGTGTTCTGCGAGGACCAGGCTCCGCTCTGGACGTTTCCCGTGGGGTCAGGATTGACATAGGCCGCGTTCTACGTAACCAGGAAGCGTTGACTTTATCCGCATTTCACGGAGTCGGGGTTTGACTCTCGGTCATCTGTGCACCGCCGAGTCATGGAACTGGGAATTGCCGCGGTTCCGCTTTATTTGATGTTGCATCTGCTGTAATGAGACGAATGTTGAGATGATCTCCGGGCTGTCTGTGAACCGTTGAGATTTGGCTTTTTCTTCTGATGGAGTTTGGGGAGGAAAGGTGTGATTCCTTTTTCGTTTGCGCCCCTGGATTGTATACAGGGATTGATGTGATATCACCTATAGGGCATTAAATTTCATTTTTTTCCGCAATGCTCTATCATTTCGGCTTTTATATTGTGAAGGTCGCGATTGCCCAATCATTTCGGCTATTTTTTGCGGTGCCCAATCATTTCGGCTATTTGTTTTATTTTTATTCGCTGATTTTTATTGCGAGTTGCCTAATCATTTCGACTATTTTGCATGGATATATTTTTACTTGCTGATTTTGTTTGCTAGTTTCCCCATCATTTCGGCTATTTCGTATGCATGTGTGGCTTGCTGGCTTTTCGCTGCAAGCTTGGAATTAGACACCGATTTCGGCATCAGCACCGCTACAACTGGGATACTTTCAGGAGTGAATCATCATTTGCCTCTGTCGATGTCGAACAAAGGTGGCTTAGCAAACAAGGTTAAGATCCTGTCGACTAAGACTTTTGACTTCATGAGCCGTAAGGGTCTCATAAAGGTATTTCTCCCTGCGAGTCGTGAGGATCTCGTAGGCGTGTTTTCTCCTTAGGAATCGTGAGGACTCCTATGTGTATGGCTTCTCGTAAGTCGTAAGGATCTTACAAGTGTATTTTCTCCTTCTAAGTCGAGATGACTTACAGGGGCTGTTTACCGTGTAGACATATCCCTAGCCACGGATGGGACTTTGTTAGGGAAATGTTTATTCGCGTCCGTGGATTGTATACAAGGATCAACATTGAGCCGCTTGTAGGGCAGCATTAGAGGTTGTGGTGGCTGCTTAAGAACAGGTTCAGATCCCTGTAGCTTAAGACTTTTGAATCTTATGAGCCGTGAGGGTCTCATAAGAGGGTTCTCCTTACGAGTCGTAAGGATCTCGTAAGTGTATTTTCTCCTTAGGAATCGTGGGGATCCCTAAGTGTGTTCATCCCTTGTGAGTCGTAAGGATCTCACGCAGGTAGTTTCTCCTCACAAGGTCGAGAGGATCTTGCAAGTGTCTTTTAACGAGGTTGCGCCCTTTCGGGTTTTCACAAAAACTCGCCGGTAGCCCTGCTGTTTTTACTCACGGAGCCCTTTCGGGTTTTCATCCGTGCCCATTTTGCTTATGGACATACCGTTTTCTTCTTCTTTATTATTATTATTTTTTATTTATTTTTTTTGTGTCAGCCTTGGGATGCTGCAGCCCACGGTAGTTTATCGACGTCTCGATCAACAGCCAGGTTTAGGACATAGTGGTCCATTGTTAGTTTAAGGAAGTTTCGGTCCGACGCCAGTTTTAGGACATAGTGGTCCATCATTAGTTTTAGGACATTTCGGTCCGTCGTTAGTTTAAGGACGTTTCGGTCCGTTGTTAGTTTTAGGACATTTCGGTCCGTTGTTAGTTTTAAGACATTTCGGTCCGAAAGCTGGCTACTACTTATAGAGTTTAGGCTTAGGAAGATAGCGAGCGGACATAGGCGTCGTCATCTATCATTGATCTAGGCCATGACTCGTCAGGGGTAGTATTTCTTAAGGAAGCGACCGTTTATTGGCCTGAAAGGTCTTTCACTATGCATGTCCATAAGTAGGTAAGCTTCACCCTGGTAGACTTTGTCTATGATATACGGGCCTTCATAGTTCAGCTCGAACTTCCCTCACTTGGCCCGATTAGGGATCATGGGTCTCTTGACCACTAGCACGAGTTCGTCTTGGCGGAATATTCTCGGCCTTGTCAATCTTTCATATGAGCGCGTCATCTTTGCTTTATAAGCCTCCAGACTCTGTTGCGCCACGAGCCGGTTTTCATCAAGGGCATCAAGCTCCTCAAGCCGAAGGTGGGCATTCTCTTCATCTGTTAGCTCGTAGTGAACCACCACTCGTAGAGAGGGTAACTCTATCTCGAGGGGGAGTACTGCTTCTGTGCCGAATACCAATGCATACGGCGTTGTGTTCGTGGCCGTTTTGAACGTAGTTCGATACGCCCAGAGAGCTTCATGCAGTCTCTCGTACCAGTCCTTCTTATTTTGAGACACCGTCTTTTTCACGATCTTCGTCAAGGTCTTGTTGAAAGCCTCTGCTAGACAGTTAGCTCGAGGATTATAGACTGAAGAGTATCACCAGTCTATGTTATGCTGTTGTGCGAAGCGGCTGATCTTGTGGCTTCTGTAAGCTGGCCCGTTATCGGAGATGATCCGTCGCGGAGTTCCAAACCGATAAATGACGTGCGTCTTGAAGAAATAAAGTATATTTTCCGTCTTCACTTTCCTCAGTGGTACTGCTTCTGCCCATTTGGAGAAGTAATCAGTTGTCGCCAAAATGAACCATGTCCTCTGGATGATGCTGGTTCGATGGGACCGATTATGTCAGTTCCCCACATTTCAAACGGCCAGCTAACCACTGTTGGGTGTAGCGGATTTCGATGCTGGTGGATAAAGTCCCCATGAATTTGGCACGAGTAGCACTGCTTCGCATATTCGAGGCAGTCTTGGATCATCGTGGGAGAATAGTAGCCCATCCGTTTGATCTTCAGCTTCATCTTCGGGCCGGCTTGGTGAGAAGCGCAAAGTCCGTCGTAAGTTTCTTAGACGACTCTCTTTTCTTCTTCAGGTCCCAGGCATCTTAACCATAGAGAATCAAATGATCTCTTATATAGGGTATCATTGACGAAAGCAAAAGACAGAGCTCGTTTCATAAGCTGATTTCTTGAGAACGCATCTTCAGGTGTCCGGCGGGATTTGAAGTAGTTTATAAAGACTTCCCTCCAATCCATATCCTTTTCCTGGTCTTTTATTTGCAGAGTCGTTTGCTTGGTCGCTCCCTTCTCCTCGGACGACTCCGGAGATATTTCTGCCGGTGCAAGAACCCGACGGCTTTGCACAATGATCCTCACGTCATCGAGGTTTTCGTCGGCCAATTCTTTAGCAAGGTTGGCTAACGCATCCGCCTTGATATTTTCCGCACGCGGTATGCTTTCCAGGGAATAGGCAGGGATTTGAGTCAGTAGTTGTTGCACTCTCTCGCCGTATTTCACTAGCTCAGGCTTGCACGTCTGATAGTCGCCATTTACTTGACTAACGACCAGTTGGGAGTCTCCGTATATGAGGAGGTTTTCAATTCCCATGTCGACGGCGATCTCAAGACCTGCAATCAAAGCTTCATATTCGGCTTCGTTGTTCATCCTCGGCTCTGTTAAGGAGAAGGCAAAGCGCATTATCCCTCCTTATGGAGTCACGAAGATGAGGCCTACCCCTGATTTGATTATGGGGATGCTTTGTTTGCGCCTCTTCATGGAAGATGCCCCATCAAAATAGAGTTCCCATCGGGTATCATTTTCCCTTTTCTCCCCGGCGATCGTTTCAAACACATGTTCGTCTGGCAATTAGCAGTTCAAAGGAGAATCAACGGGTATCGGGTGCTCAGCGAGGAAGTCGGCGATGGCCTGGCCTTTCACTGCCTTAAAAGGTCGATAAGTTATCGAGAATTCCATCAAGAGCAGGGCCCATTTAGCGAGACGTCCCGTTAATATGGCTTTCGACATCAAATACTTGAGAGGATCCACTTTTGATATGAGACGGACCTCATGCGCCAATGCGTAGTGTCTGAGCTTCGTTATCGCGAAGATCAACGCCAAGCAGTGTTTTTCGATGGGGGAATAATTGCTTTCTGCCCCCAATAGAACTCGACTCAAATAATAAAGGGCTCTTTCTCTCCCTTGGTCGTTTTCTTATGCCCATAGCGCGCCTAAAGAACTTTCGAGGGCGGTCGTATACAGGATGAGAGGTTTTCCTTTAACGGGAGCGGCCAGCACTGGCGGATTCTGCAGGTACTGCTTGATTTCATCCAGTGCGCTTTGGCATTTATGATCCCAGACGAACGGGGTTTCCTTTCTCATCAAGTGACTGTAGGGGCGGCACTTGCCGGAGAGGTTGGCTATAAATCGCCGGATATACGCGAGCTTCCCTTAGAGAGACCGCAGTTGCTTGAGAGTCCTTGGCGGAGGCATTTCCATAATCGCCTTGATCTTTGACGGATCTATCTCGATGCCTCGGTGTCGGACGATGAATCCTAGGAATTTGCCCGAGGAAACTCCGAACGCACATTTGAGAGGGTTCATCTTCAAGTTGTATTTCCGAAGGCGCTGAAACACGATCTTCAGATGCTTTAAATGTTTCTCGTATGATTTTCTTTTAACTACGAGGTCGTCAATATAACATTCGACGATTTCATGTATGAGGTCATCGAAGATCTTCGTCATGGCCCTCTAATAGGTGGCACCGGCGTTCTTTAGACCGAAAGGCATCACCTTGTAGCAGAATATACTCAAAGGGGTCCGGAAAGCGGTATGTTTCTGGTCCTCGGGATGCATTTTTATCTGATTGTATCCTGATGATCCGTCCATGAAGGAGAAGACTTCGTGAGTGGACGTATTATCTATCATCAGCTCGGTAACTGGCACTGGAAAGTCTTCCTTCGGGTAGGCTTTATTGAGATCCCGAAAGTCCACACATACACGCACTGTCCCATTTTTCTTCATCACTGGGACGATGTTGGCGATCCAATCAGGATACTGTACTTCTTGGATGAAGCCGAAGTCGATTAGCTTCTTGACCTCGGCGTTTATGCTCATCTCAAGCTCGAGCCGCATTCTTCTCGGTGCTTTTTTGATCGGTTTGACGTTTGGAGAAATCGCCAATCTATGGACAGCAATCTCTGGATCTAGTCCTGGCATCTCGGAATAGTTCCATGCGAAGCAATCTTTATGCTGCATGAGCATGTCCTTAAGCGTAGCCACCCTTTCTTCAGACAATAGCTCACTGATGAATGTCGGCCGCGGGTCACTTGCCGTCCCCAAATCAATTTTCTTGAGGTTATCTGCAGTAGTATGTATTCTTTCTTCCAGCTCTTTTGGCGCCGGTGGAAACTCTGAGATTACCTCGTCATCATCGTTTTCGAAGCACCAGGGGAAGTCATCCATATTCTCAGTTTCTTCTTCTAATAGAGTTATCATATGACAGGTACGAGATCGCTTCCAAGACCGATGTTGATCTTGTTCTACTCTCGCTGCATGCGCGGCTTTTGGTTCATGCTTCTGCGGCGGAGTTACCCTCCAACTGCTGGATAGAGCGAACTTGCCGAGCTGATACCGGTCTTCTACCCAGTCTTTGAATATGAAGCAGTCCTCGAGAGGATGTCCTATTGCTTGGTGATAGGAGCAATAATCTAGGTGATTAACTTCACCTGCTTGCCCGGGGTGCTTGGACTCCGGGAGGGTAATCATTTGATGTTTTATGGCAAGATCAAGTATCTTCTGTGTCTTGTCCGGGGGAAAAGAGTATGCTCGACTCATCTTCTTTATAAGAGACGAATCCGGATTGCTCGATTCTCGATCGCGTGGCTTTTTGGTCCCGCTTTGTCGCTATCGAACGCCTTTCCTGCTCTTTGATTTATTTTTTCCTTTGCGTCGGGCCTTTTGTATAACGGGTTGACAAGGAAGATCATTTTCATTTTTCGCAACCTGCTGAAAAAGGCGCTGCGTTATGACTTTCTCATAGATGGCCATTTCGCGATTATGATCGTCTCGAACCCTTTGACCCGCTTCTTTTATTAGCTTGTCCATTTGTTCTTCGAACGACGGACTTGGCATCTTCACGGCGGGGGCTCGTTTTGGTTCAGGGTTAACATCTTCCCACAAAGCATCTCCTTCTTTGTCAAAGTCATGTATGACGTAGTAGTCGCGGAATAGCTCTCGTTTCTTGGATCGAACATATCCAAGCCTGATTGTTTCCATTCTCCCGTTGGGCAACTTTTGTTGAGTTCCGGGAATATTCCAGATCCTGTTATAGAACCGTGCTTGTCGTGCAGTTTGCTTAAGGGGTATACCTTAGTGCCTCAAGAGTCTCTTTAGTCCGTCTGTGTAATATCTGGGCAAACGGATGGGTTGAAGCCTGTCAAGTGTAGAATCCGTACCATGCCAAATTTCTTTTTCCACTTTGGTTTCCTCGAATCGGTAGAATAGGATCGCCTTTTCACCTTTTCGCCTGGGAGGGACGTAGAATGTCTGTAGTTCTTCCACCCTGTAGGTATAAAGCGCGTCTAGCTCTTTATGATGCTTTGGCGGAACCATGTCAACTTGCAAACTTTGATCTTCATCAGCGAAGTCTTGAATTGATAGCCGAACAGAAAATACGGCATTGACTTCATCTTCCAAGACGCTGCCGAAGATCAACATAGGGGTGGACGGTCCCGGCTTGTTTCACTGGGGCGGACCTGAATAAACTATTTCTTCTTTCTCCTCGGTATCACTCCCGAAGACCAGAATAGTGGTGATAGCTTTGTTCTTGCCCTCTGATTTACGACATCTTTCTGTGTCTTCGAAATCTGGCAGGAAGTATTTTGCATCCTCATATTTGCGAACTTCGTTTACGGAGAACGGGTTAAGTTCGCCTGTTACGGTGTATTCGAGACCATCCTTGAAGTATTTCATACACTGATATTGTGTAGAGGGGATAATGTTTTACTCGTGTAACCTAGGCCTGCCAAGCAAAGCATTGTAGCAAGTCTTGGCGTCAATGACGTGAAATTTAATATCCGTGACGAGTAGCCCAAAGCGTAATGTCAGTATCACAGACCCGAGCGTCCGTGATGACTGGGAGTCAAACCCGGAGATGGTGATTTTATCACGAGTGAGGTGCTGAACGCTCATGCATATTTCTTTCAACACCCTTACATTGAGGAGGTTAACGGAGGACCCATTGTTGACCAGGATCTTGCCTATCTTGATGTCATGACAGTATCTGGAGATATATAGGGGACGGTTATGCTCACACATCCCGAGGAGAAGATCTTCATCGCTAAAGGTGATATCGGATGTGTGCACTTCTTCCAACTCGCCCTTCATCTTTTCTTCGGCGAGGAAATCTTGGAATTGTTCAGGCTCTTATAATGCCTTGATCAGCGAATCTCTCGCCTCTTTAGATAGCAGAAGGGCGTCGAGAATGCTTAGCTGTGAAGGTAGCTTTCTCAAGTGTGCCAGAACGTTGTAGTCCACCTTGTTTTTCTTAGACGGGTCCTTGGCTGTCAGCTCTTTGATGGTTTGGTCATCAAGGATGATATCCTCAGGGACCTTCTCTTTCCCCTTGTCTTTTCTATTTGACCCACTGTTCGAAGGCCCAAGATTTTTTTCGGGCAGCGTACGATTGCGCAGCTGAATATTTTCATAGGTCTTCGGTTCTTTCCTCTTTTGCCGAGGTGGACTCTTTAAAGAGAGAGCCAAGAGTCATTTCTTCGTCAGAGTCGCTCTCGAAGGTGAGAACTTGCGGTCCCCCAGCGTCGACTATGTGACAGCTGCCAGTAGTTCTTTTACGCTCCTCGGTCGTATTTCTTTGCTTTCGACGAGCTTTGCACTTCATCCGCTTGAAATGTTGCCGGTGAGCGACATATCCCTGCCACCATCTTTTAAAAGCATTGCACTCTTCAGTGGGGTGCGCAATCTTTCGATGATATGAGCAGTAGTTAGGATGTGTTTCCGCTTCACCAAGAATATTTCCTTCGGAGGGTGGCAGCTTCATTCCCATCGATATGGTTTTAGCGAACTTCTTTCTCGTCTTGAACCTACTTTTATTTGCGGCGGACGTACTTCGATCTGGCAGGAGTGTTTCAACCCTTTCGTGCAGTTACCGGCGTTTGGCCTTTTCAAATATGGCCATCTCACGCTCTCGAGCGGCTTTGCTTTTAAGAAGAGCCTCGTCCAGGAATGCATCAATCATTTCGTCTGATGGCCCTAGAAGTTTCGGTTCAGGATTTGCCCCCAGTTTCTCTGTGTAAGGAGCTTCTTCATCGTCTATCGACGAGTGAGAGATCATATGGAAACTTGCCACATAATCTTCAGATTCGTTTGACGAGTCTTCTCCATTGTCATCATCTCCGTCTTCAAGGACGTGGTTGAGAAATTCTTAGAGTGTGACTGGGGTTTGCGCCTTCTGGTTATATTCTTCCAGCGCATCAATCTGTTTTTGCAGGTCCGTGTGCTTGTCACCAGGCTTCACGGGCTTTCTGGTCTTCTTCTTCTTCTTCGAAGACTTTGACGGCTGGGTATGAGTGCTTTGGCTATCACCACCAATCTTTGGAGTTGGGCACGGTTTCAGCATTCCCTCGATGATCTCGGGTTCCAATGGATTTTTCCACCTGATCGCCGGACATGTTTAGAGATCCTTCAACATTCTTTTTGTTTTGGCTGAAAGAGCGATCTCCCACAGAGCTTCTTCTACGAAAGAACATGATGCTCCCGGTGTGTCCGTCTTCTTGGGAGCGTGTGGTTGTGGTGGGTTCACCTTCCAATTCTCGGACAGGGCAAATTTGCCCTGTTGTTAGTGATCTTCGATCCAGCCCTTGAAGACGAAGCAATCCTCAATTGGGTGGCTTACCGTTTGATGGTAGGGGTAATAATTAGGACTATTAGCCTCGCCGGGTTGCAACGGTCGTTTTGGATTCGGTAGATTGATGAGCCTGTTGCGCACCGCCAGTTCGAACAATCTCTTCGTTTTGTCCCGAGGGAACGAATAAGGACGCTTCATTTTTTCATTATAGTATCACCGTCTCTCTTCTAGTTGATCCGTTAGTTTGGGGCACTGGGCTGCTGTTGAGTATTTGCGACGAAGGTCGCCTTCCCTTTACCCTTTTCGTTTCGCGGCTCCGGCTTTGGAGGAGACGGTCTATGACCCATCTAGTCCATTTAGGCCAGTTTATCGATCAAGGCTTGGAACGTGGTCGGCTTGAAGAACATCATGAATTGGGAAATAGTTGCCTGAGGGTCCAGAGTGCCCACGAACATGTCCACCGCCGGCGCTTCTTCGATGCGCTGCTCACATTTTGACCATAAATTTCGCCACCGTATTGCGTATTAGACCCAAGTTTCTCCTGGCTTTACCCTAGCGTTAATTAGTGCGGTTATCGGGGTACGCTCGCTAGCACTCGCGAAACGCTGGGTGAATAGTAGCTCCATTTCTGCAAAAGTCTTGACGGATTCATTTGGAAGTTCAGAATACCACTCGAATGCCGTCTCCGACAAGTTACCCACAAACCGGCGGAGCAGAAGTTTATCATCGCCTCCAGTGTTGCCGCACAAGGCTCTGAATTGAGCGACGTGCTGATGCGGATTCCCCGTACCTTTATATACATGGAATTTGGGGATCGTGTATCCTGGCGGGTACCTTATTTGGTCATACCAGCCTGGATAAGGTCGTCCAGTCTTAACGATTTGTCCAGCCGCTTCATTCGCCTGGTGAGCTTGTATTTGCTGGGCAATGTAGTCATCCAGAGCGGCTTTGGAGATGGTTTCCTCTTTAGCTGCTGAAAGAGCCAGAGGAGGGTTCGATGTCTCCCCTCTGTCGTCTTCAATGATGATCGGGGGGTCTTCAGCTGGAGGTTCCGGCTGTAACATCATCCCAGCCATGTCTTGGAACAGAAGAGCCATTCGTTTTATATTGGCTGCCAGCTCCGCAGCCTCTTTTTCTTTCCTCTCGAGCGTTCTTCGGAGGAACTCAGTATCAGTTTCTTGTTCCCGACGTTGCTATGAGGTCTCCGGATTGTCTTTTGGCCCAGTGAGTGCGGCTATTGCAGTCAGCATCTCCTGAAGTTTCTGCTGTTGTTGTTCCTGAGCCTTCGTTATCGATCGGGTAAGCGGTCGATGACCTGTAGAAGCACGGCTTTCTTCTTTTCCGGAAGCCATATAAACAGTATGCACCATCATGCCCCCAGACTTGGGGCGTTTAGATTCAGCGTTTTTGCGGTTCGCCGTGGTCACAGGGGCTTTCTCCGGCCTCCTTCTCTTGTGAGCAGTTGAAGTCGAGGGAGCCGTTGCAGTGGGCACCCAGACGGCTGTCGCCTTTTGTGGCTTGACAGGATTGTTTTCTCCTTGTCGAGCTTTAAGCTTCTTTGATCGGCGAGAGCAGTCCTGGTCAATCACCGAATCCTGAACCTGTCGCCAGACTTTATAAATTTTGGAGGACAGCCGCTGAGGAGGCTGCTCCGGCTTCTTTTCTGTAGTAATCTCCATAGGTGGAGGATATCTCTTCAGCACGGCAGTCGGAGAGTTCTTGCGAACCCTCTTAAGCGGTTCAAAGCTGTTCCCAGTTGGAACAGCAACATTGATTTCTATCATCGGAACTGGCGGAATTAGCCCAGAGGGGGAGTTACCCCCAGCCTTCCTTATTCGGCGCCAGTGACGATGGCGAGCATGTCATGTAGATGGTGTTTGTTCAGCTATGGGGATGGCTTTGTCATGCCCCCTGTTCTGGTCAGGCGCTGCTGGTACTAGCCACTTGAAAACCGACGTCCGTTGAGCAGCAGTATCCAATCTGTCAAAGACAGACCTTTAAGCAGGAACGGGAGCCAGAGTGGCCAGCCTCGTAAAGACTGATCCTTTGACGGGAGAAGCTTCTTTAGTGATCTCGAGAGCAGGAATGGCTTCCGTTTTGGGATGGCCGCTTCAGGTATCGTGGGCTTCTTGATGGGCCCATTGGAGTTTGGGCTCAGCCTATCGAAGACTGATGCTGTTGGCTTGGCATTAGATGACCCGTTGCGATGGGTCGTGGTGGTAGTGAGCCGATCAAAGATCGACTTCTTCTGCGCTTCTTGCGGCAGCGGGATGTTAACGCTCATTGGTGGGAGCATGGTCCCGAAGAACAACCCGATGGTAGCCTGCGTTACCTGCTCTACCGGCATCGTGAAAAGGGAGGCCGCTTGAAGGCCGTAGGTTACACCCCCAGATGGGGCGGAACGGGGGTTGCAGTTGCAGTTGGAACATTTTGTGCAGGTAGACGCCATTGACCTTTCGTTTTCTGCACCGAGCAAGATACCAAATCTTAGTACCTCGAATCCAAGGGCAACCATAGCAAATCGCGATTCGTTCGCGAATGAGACACACGAAGTGTGGAGTGGAAAGAGGAAAAGGTCCCACCGGGCATGCCAGAATCTGTTCCCCGCCGAAAGACGTGACTGGGATGTTGGGACGTCGGGGCCTGAATTCTGAGGGCAGATGCTAATTGGTACTATCCATCCACCTCTCCGAAGATGCCAAGTTGATTTATGACACCGTGTATCGAAGGTTTAAACGGATGCGGCCGATGTAGCAGACTTCGTCAGATTCCCCCTCATTTGAGGGGTTTTTGATTGTGGGGATGCTCTTCCCAGCAGGCGCGAGCCTCTGCAGTTAATTACGCTACCGCATCGCGGTAACCACTTTCTCCTTCTCCAGATGGTCACTTCGTGTCGTGGGTGTTTGTTTTGTTTTTGGTTTCCCGTGGATTGTATATGGAGACTAATTTATGTTGTCGCCCGTAGGGTGTGGATTAGTCCAAATCCGTATTTTCTTAGATTTGGGTTTGGGGGTTGGGTTTAAGGATACGTTAGTCTCATTTGAGACTAAGATCAACTTAAACGTTTGTTAAGAATACGTTAGTCCAATTTTAGACTAAGATCAACTTAACGGGGTCATTTAGATCTATCAAAAGAGCAATTGGGCTCTATTGTTTAGTTTAAGGACATTGCGGTCGATTAGTTTAGGGACATTACAGTCCAAGGTTAAGGACATCATAGTCCGTGAGTTTAAAGACATCACAGTCAAGCTTAAGGACATCATAGTCCGTGAGTTTAAAGACCTCACAGTCAAGGTTAAGGACATCATAGTCCGTGAGTTTAAAGACCTCACAGTCAAGGTTAAGGACATCATACTCCGTGAGTTTAAAGACCTCACAGTCAAGGTTAAGAACATCATAGTCCATGGGTTTTAAAGGACCCCACAGTCCGTAGAATGTTTGGTTGTTGGGACCCGTCACCTCTCTGAAGACGTTGAAGGATTACAACGACAAATATCAGAGGAATTCAGAGATGTACCCTAAACTGATGTGAGCTGGTTGAAAGATCTGTAGTCCAATTTGGGGCTAAGATCTGTTAACATATTTATGAGCAGATGAGCTCAACTAATATGAGTTGAGGACTTATGGCCAATCTTGGGCTAAGTCCAATAAATGTTTAACATTTTTAATCTGGGCTGTTGAGCCTTTATTTGGGCTTGGCCCTTTTAATAATGCTGAGCATTATGTCCTGAAAATGTTTTTTGTCTTACATTGAATGCTGAGCATTCATTAGAGCTCTGGCTTATTAAAGAACAATTATGTTCTGTCAGCGCAACACGTGGCGCGCTAGGCGCTTTGCGCCAGTCAAAGAGTGTAGTGCGCTTCAGCCACATGGCGCACATATAAGGGACACGTCGCGCTTAGCGCTAGGCGCCAGATGATGAGCTCACGATGCCAATTTATGAGCGCTAATTCATGAGCGCATTGCGCTTTCAGTTTAGTGGCTCATACGTGAGTGACACGTGGTGCGCTTAGCGCTGAGCGCCAGCCCAAGAGCGCAGTGCGCTATTTTAGAAGCGCAAAGCGCTAGTTGTTAATTGGCGCATACGTGGTTGACACGTGGCGCATTTGGCGCTGAGCGCCAGTCCAGAGAGCGCAGAAGCGCAGTTCAAGAGCGCAAAACGCAGTTGATCAATTTTATGATCTGGGAAACAAATTTATGTTCTTTTAAAAGAGACTTTATCTCAAGATCTAATAACAACAGTTCTTATTTTGCAGGAGATATTTCCAATCTCTTATTTTGATGAAAGGTTTTGCCTTTATAGATCATGATCTGTGAGAAGAATTATGTTCTTCTTCTTTTATTCTTTGATGAGATCTTTTGATCTCTTTGTGAAAGACTTTTGGTCTTTGTAAATCTATGATCTTTTTAAGAAATGAATTCTTCTTTCTTAATCATGAGATGATTTCATCTCTGTGTTCATCATCCTTTATCCTTACCTTGAAGAAATATCTTCTTGCAAGAGCTTGCTCTTTATCTTTGAGTTTCTCAAAATTTATGGGGGGGGGGGGTTTCTCTATATAAGACTTGAAGTCTTGGGGCCTTTATATAGGGCAAGCTGATTTGTTGAATCAGTTAAAGAGATTTTTCTCTGATTGATTTGGGAATGTTTCCCACCATTGAATCTTTGATCCTAGGGCTTCTGTTTTGCAGAAGGAAATCTTCTTGTTTTTAACAAAATTGGAAAATCTTTTCATAATTGAATTTAATTCTGATTAATTAATGATTTATCATTATTAGTAGATCTTTTGATCTAACGGTGGGGAGTTTTTTTAATTCCAGCGCTAGCGCACCCGTGCTTTGCACGTGGTACGCTGCTCAGAGCGCAACGCACCTTGCGCTAGCGCATCCGTGTTTGACACGTGGTGCTCACCCTGCGCTAATGCACCCATGTTTGACACGTGGTGCGCTGCTCGGAGCACGGCGCACCCTGCGCTAGCGCACCCATATTTGACACGTGGTGCGCTGCTTAGAGCGCAGCGCACCTAGCGCTAGCACACACATGGTGCGCTGCCTAGGGCGCAGCGCACTTGGCGCTGCATCTAAAGCGTTGCTTCAATTTTGAAATTTAAATTTCAAACAGAGGTTTGCTCTGATTGGGGGAAACATCCATCTCATTTTTGATTTTATTTTAAAGGAAAATCAATAAATGAAGTGTCCATCTTCTAGAAAAAATTCCGTATAAATACGGAATACAACCCGGTATACGTATCGAAATCATATACGCGTATTTGCACAAAAATACGAATTGCCAATTGAGAGAAAATGAATAGTGAACAATAATACTAGAATACATATATTATATATATATATAAATTAATTCAAAACCTGATTTAATAATCCGTCTTAATCCTAAACTGCTAGTATTATCAACCGTCCAATTAAAGTCCGTGTAGCATGTACACGTATTTAATCGGACACCCTGTATGTACCAACATACGTCATCTACATCATATCTCCTGAACCGAGAAAACCCTCTGTGTGGGACTGTAAAGACTCGACAATACGCTGGCAGTGATTTACTGGATAAATCCAAAACCCACAAGCACGTCAGAGGCACTAGCTGTACGTAATGGCTACCCAGGTATCTGTCGAAAGGGAGGTCGACAGTCCAGTCTGTTCGTACTCTACTGAGCCTGAATATGACAATCTCTGTATAATCCGGTCTCTTCGTCTAAGAGTATCGTATACCGGGTCTAGGGGTGGAAACGCCCCCGAAAAGTCGTGTCGGAGTCAAGCTCATCACCAACCGAGAAACTAATAAACTCATATCAGTAAATCTCATCCACCGTAGCCATGGATTTAGGGTGATAGCTGACCGAACACAGTGCGACATCGACTCCTAATACCAGGATAGATGAATCCCTGACAATCGCTCACCGCCTCCATGTGGCTCGGGACTATACCCAACTAAAACCTATTTGCATGACTCCTTTGAGCCATGGTAGGGTAGTATTCAAAGTACGGTGGGAACTCACATGAGACAAATGATGATCTCAGGTAAAAAAACTAACCTATACTAATGCCACTTGAGAACTTCCTTCTGGCGATAAATATAATACCATCTAGAAATTCTCGGCGAGTTCATCCAGTGTACTCACCTCCAGTGAGCATATGTAAACTATCTTAGGTGACATAACACCAATGGCTTGTGAGAACGGCCACCGCCCCTCGTCGGGGCTTCAAAACGTATACACTAGTCTACTCTAGAATATCGATGCCCATTTTTGATACTCCCACGACTGGGGGCATTTAAGGATGTGCTTATGGACTACTCAGCTCTCACGTATATGATCGCCGTCATAATGCCAGTAGTCAAGCAAGAATCCTATGGGCTTCATCATATATTAGTGACACGTAATAATAAGTAAAACGTGTACATATCAATGATAAAGGCAAACCAAATAGCATACTATCATCTCGAGTAAGATTTTTCTACCTGTATAGGTCATCCCTCAATTATCATAATTGCGTGCCTGCAATTACAATAATTGTCTTGAGGGCACTATATCCAACAATCTCCCACTTGCACTAAAGGCTAATTATTGCGGTATCGCATACCCACATTCCGTGTGCTATCAAATACCCAATTTCTCTACTAATCAGTTTCTCAAAACTCGTTTGAGGAATATCCGTGTTCGAGAAATAGCCTTAGTGAGTGGATCCACTATAATATTCCAACTTCCTCTCATTATTTCTCAACTTCGTGGAGATGAACAATCTCTCGAATTGAGCGATACCCCATCTCAAGAATTTTGTCTGGATACATGATGGGACCAAGTTCATAAATGAACAATTTTATCCTATAGACTTCTTTGGCTGTATCCTCCGTTGAGTCATAACCAGCATCATGTACTATTTCTATCTCAGTATTCCTATTAGAACACTATCCAATATACCGATCCTCAGAAGAGGCAAAACTCAAAACTCTAACAGCATCTCTATCATCCAGGTCACCTTGGAAGTCTAAACCGATAACCGCCCCTGGAGGAAGCTGTCATTATCATACACTAAGAACATCCTCTAATGTTCATAATTGCTTCCCTTTGTTTCTCCAGGATTTGATTAATATCTGTTTACTACAGCAAGTGTATAAGCAACATCTGGTTTTGTACAATACATTGCATGATTGACTCAATTGCCTAAGCAAATGATATGGCATTCATGCCATTCCATCTTCTCGTCAGTCTAAAAGACATCACTTTAGAGAAGGTGACTCCATCACTTGCGGGTACACCACCACGCCAGGAGTCTTCTATTCTAAAATTCTTTAAAAATGCTGTTTAAGTACCCGATTGGGAAACTTCTCAAATCTAGATCTAAAAGCACAGATCTAGTCACCAGATTCCCTGGTATATTATCCATATCCAACGTGGAGAAAATACTATGTGACAACCAAATTTTGACTGATTGTAGTATTGGAACATCACTTTCTATCTGGAGTATGCCATCCAAATCCTAGGATAGTACTCTCTACACTGTTCTTACTAAGTTCATCTATTGTTTTGATGAAGTCAATCATCTTGACTGTTACATTAAAAACAGATGATCCGTCTCCTCAATCCATGATTTAGTCTATGAATAAATATAAGAAACTTGCACACCTTCCGCTGCTCCCATTAACTACGATAACCCTCTGGCAGAGTCATATACACGTACACTTCTAAATTCCCATTTGGAAAAACGTTATAGTCATCCACCTGCCTGTTCATATCAGATTTTTGCATTTTTATATCGTCCATTCTTAATCACATTGTATATAAATAGGTGCTTTTGATCCATGTCTGCTAAATAGTTGCAGGTTACAGGTTCTCAGCTCTTTACAGTGAGATTCGTAAAAGTCGCAACAAATGTGGGACTACGACCAATAACAGATGAATACTGATCCGCATGATGCCGCATACCAGTTCAAGCGGAGTTCAAGGCAAAAGTCCACTGCTGAATATCTGGAAGAGAAAAGAAGAGCTTTTGAGAAACCAAGTGTACCAAACAGAAGATAAAAGCAACCGGTAGAAGACTTGAAAAGATGGACCCAAGACTCCACCATATAGCCACGAAACCGCGGCCAAACAGGCACTTCTGTCTCGGTTCCACGGCCGTGCAATGCACGTGTCGGTGGCAGTGTCGGTGCATTGACTCGGTTCTCTTGGGGTAGTTCTGTAATTTCGTGCGTGGATCAGAATGTAAACCTAGGGTTTTCCTATCTATAAATAGGAGGGTTCAAAACCAAATTAGTGTGCCTCTTTGAAGGTGCGTTTCTTAGATGCCTCTTTTTATTTTTAGATCTAGAATTTTAATTTTGTTCTTTATCTTTATCAATTCAAAAATTGTAGAGATCGTTGAGAGGTTATCAATAAAAAGTAAGTTCTTTTATTTTTCTCGCATTCTTCTTATCGTATTTTATTATCTGCAAATATTATTTGTTAATCCAGTTATAGATTTAATCTGCATTTTTTCTTATCTCGAATTTTATTTTTATCTTTTTAATGGGTGAGTAATTCCTCACTTGTTAGGGCAGGAGAAGGAAGGTTTGAGAGAAGGAAATCTCTCTCACTCCTTTCTTTGCCCAACACCTTAAAATTCGGACTCCAATTAATTGAACCATAATCCGCTCACTACGGCACCCTATCCTACATGATAGCGGTGATTCCCTAGTTAGACCGGTTGTGGTTGAATTAATTGGAGGTTAGGGCTAAGAGACAAGAACGGACGGACAAGGACCAAAAGGAAGAAACTAAGCATGGAAAGCATAACTTAGACTTGTAAGTTTCTTCCTAGTCGTCCTAATCCCCGTTGTTGCCGATTACCTTAACACCCATATTCATAACTAAGGCATTGAAAGAAGTACGAATTTCCTAAATTCAAATTAACCTAATCCTAACCCTAGCAAGCATTTTATCATCTTTTATCTCATTCGTAGATCTTAAAATAAAACCATCAATTTTTTGGACTTAACTCGTTAAAATATAAAGAAAAAGATTCCATCTCCATGTGGATCGACCCGTACTCAACCGGCTAGCTACCAAGCGATACCGTCTTGATTGCGGTAAATTTAAACACAGAAAATCTCTATCAATCAAATGGCGCCGTTGCCGGGGAGACGGTAATTTCTTTCTTTGTGTAATTTCGGGTTAATTAAAAATTTAAAAATTTCAAAAATTGAAAAATATAAAAAAATTTATTAAAAAAAAACCATCTTGTTATTTTTGAAACATCTTTGTGCAAGTGTGCAGGATTGGATGAAGTGCCTGAGTCAGATCTGGAGCAAACTCAGTGAACAAATCCAGAATCAGGAGATCTAAACAGAAAGAGGAGAACCAACTCAGCATAGGAAAAAGTCAGAAGATCCAAACCAACTGTTCAACCGCGGAACCGCGGCAGAATCAAGGGGTTGACCGTGGAACCGCGGTCAACTAGTGACGTCAGCACTCAATTTTCTCTGTAAGTATCTCTTTTCTCCTTTCCTCTCTTCTGAACTCTACTGAAATATTTTTCCTGCAGGTTTCTTTGCACAGATTTTCTTTCTCCTATCCAATAAATTGTTTTTATGCAGGATTCATTGTGCTGCCAAATAAATTTTTTTTTGCAAGTATTTTAGATTTTTGGTGTGTTACTGCTTTGCATAATTAATACGGAATCTAAGGGGCTATAACACCAATTAAGATTGGGTGGGGATTTCATCACCCTTCCTAAGACCCCAAAAATCACTAAAAGCATATGCATTACCCTTGAGCTAAATTAAAAAATATCTAGACTCAGCCAACTAAAGACTGTCGTGCTCATTAGGACAGAGGAGGGTTGTAGGCATTCAATCGTTTATCTAAACTTGACTTTGTGGTGCCTAGGCTAGACAAGTAAGAAAGGTAATTTTAAAAGGCCCGTCTCACGGTGATTCGTGAGCGGAACCCTCCTTTCTTCATTTGTGCTTACCTGGCCACAATTAGCAGTGAAGAGACGATTTGTGGGTTATCTCACAATTTGTCATTTTGGAACAGTTAGGAGCAGTTTAGTGGACTTAGAAGACCCTAGCTCTAGGTGTGTTGTGCATATTGTGATTGTGCTTATGAAAAGTTTAGTCCCATAATTCCGTATTCTTTAAAAAACATACAATTTCAAAACTCCAAAAACAAACATTTTTAAAAATTAAAAAAATAAAAATAAAAATAAAATTTAAAAAAAACCACTTCCTTCCCCTTTACCTTTTCACTCTTCTAACATGGGTACCCCACCTCGCAAAACTGTTGCCGAACTTTGGTACCCACAACCAGACATTTCTTTATACGGTTCTTGCTTTGGTCGAACTTCGAACGATCCCTCCATGCCAAAAATCTCTTTGAAAGATCGAATAGATGCGTCTAGGACAAACAATTGGACTCAGCAATCCACTTCTTATCAACCGTTTCAAACATTCACTCCTTCTCATGTTGATACCCCTTTCGAGAGTCCGGTTGTAACTTTGAAAACCATGTCTATTGCTGAACGTATTGAATAATCTCATAGACGATCTTTCACTCATTTCAACACTTCCAGTTATTGGGATCAACAATTCCATTCACCTTTTTATCCAAATGTTGATCTTACTTCAGTCCAACTATTCAATTCCTATCCATCCTACCCAACTGTTACACCTTCCCTAGACATTGCTTCTACACAGCCATTTGGGAGTTTCACATATCCAGATAACTTTGAATCTTTTGCTGAACCCCCTTCACAACCCATGTCTAGTCTTGAACAGTCGTTAGAAGACTTTCAGGTAGCGTCGTATCGACAGATGATGGATTTGAATGCGTCATTGGCCGCCCTCATACAACCTAGTGACCCGGTAGCTAGTTTCCAACTAGCTCCAAATTTTCTAATATATGATAAGGCGGTTGGACAGATTGAGAATTTGAGTGGAGAGAGTGAGCTGTGCATCCTTCCAAATCAAACCTACCCATCCCCAATTGAATCCCATAACTCCGGTTTTGAATGTCTATCAAGTATCCCAAATGATTCACCAGTTGAAGATAGAATGATTAATGAGTTGTGCAACTTTGTAGTGTTTGATTTACCAGATTGTGAAGGGTCCCTTTCGAGTGAAACCATCACCAATCCTTTTGACCTCTACATCTCCACTCTAGAATCTGAATTGATTAATATCCATGCTTTTGATGAGGTATCTGAAAAAAATTGATTTTCACTTGGTTGAGGATATCGACACTGGGAATATTTCGGATGATGAACCCACAGATTTGGATGAGTTTCTCTCTCCAATTCATCATCCCGAGTCATTAACTGTTTTTCCCGAACTTCATATGCGTCTGGATTTTGATGATAAATGCATGGATGAGATAACTTTTGAGGGGAATTTTGAGGATAGTATTGAGGATGAACCGGTTTTACTTAATGAGTCGGATTTTCCAACTCATCCTGTCCCTTCCACTGACTGTGTACACCCTCCTGAACCTTTAACTGTTACCCTTCCTAAATCACTCCCCTCCATCCTTTCCATCATTCAGACCATGCAAGACACCGTATCACCTTCATTATCTGTGTCTGGTTTACCAAGTTCGGCGTAACTATGTTTTCTCACAAATCTTGAGGGATTTGACCTAATTTCTCACCATATTGATAGATTAGTAAAATCCATCTTTTCACATCGATCATTACAGATGGTACTAATTTATTCAAATCATTTCCACCCTCAAGTTCGTATTCCACTTCTTTCTCCCTTCCGCCATTCTTCTCCTCCACCGAGACCGTATCTCGCTTCTCTCCGCATACGTCCTCTCGTATTCTCCATTTCTTTCCTCTCCGTATTCTTTTACCAACCAAACCATTATAACGATAATTTTTTTGAATGGTTGGTGTTAACTTTTGGCCTTTGTAAGGCCCTGTATAGCTTGATACTGTTCTCTCCTCCTAACTCTGAACTTTAACGCTTAAACAGTGAAAACACTGTTTCACTTAAGTTTGGGAGGGATCTTTTTGTGTATATATATTTTTGGTTTTCTTTTACAACAAAAGAAAGGGGAGCGTTGAAAATTTTGACCCACTTGGTGTAGCCTGACAGTGAGGGCACTGTCAAGTTTAAGTTTGGGGGTGTGCTCGGTAAGCTTTCTTCCTTCGCATTCATTTGTATATTTTGCATTTGCATACTTATAAAAAAACCATAAAAATCAAAAATTTTAAAAATTATAAAAATTAAAAAGTTCAATTTTGGCCATATTTGACTTAAGTTCAACATGACGGGTGACTAGTTAAGAAAAAAACCAAATCCTAAACTTAGTAAATTAAAAACCCTAAAAATAACCTTTCTTAAAGTTTAACTGTAGAAAATATACGTCCTTGTAGTTTATTTAGAAATAGGCAAATTTTGAGTTCAGTTCTTAGGCTAAGTCGAAATAAGCGAAGAGTATTGAAAACTTTATTTGAAGTATAAGTCTGAAAAAATAATTCTAAATCTTAAGTCCAAATTCTGAAAATATATACCCTACTTTACGCACTTACACACATCTTGAAACTTAGGATAGTAGAGGATACCTTGAAATGCTCTTGTCTAAAATCCTTAGTATGAAGAAAAATAAAATAATAGTATAAGTGGTGAATAAAGAGATAAAAAAAATGAACACTGGTTTTGTAATTACTTAAGGCAACATAAATAAAAAATATAGCGTGGGCGCTTTATCACCTAGTGCCTTAGACCAACTGGTTTGGGAATTACTGTTAAGCCTTAGGTGTTGCAAGACGAGAAATTACGCCTAAATGCGCAAGCACATTTTGTAATCGGTCGTTTAGTAGCTCAAGAAGTATTAACAGTCGCATGAAGGATGTGTGGGCAATTTTATCTAAAATTCACCAACTAAAAGTATTTTGGAAGATGGACAAGAGTATGATAGCTTGAATTGAATTTCCAAGTGTAGGGGTGATAATTACACACACGTAGGGGTATATGATTGGAGTTTTGAGGAGAGATAGGAATAAAAGATAGTGCCTATATCTTCAGTAGAGATGATAAAAATTCCTGAGTTAAGATTGCACCTTAGAAGGAAAACTTAGGAGATGCTGAAAGCTTTATAAACTGGAAAAACATATATGATCTAATGTTAAATGAAAAGGAAGTGTAAAGAATACAGGTTGATGGTTTCTAAGTTGAAGATAATAGAATTTCTTGCTAGAATACTGAATTGAAAAAATTTAAGTCAACGGCCAAATTGATCGGATTTTGTGGGTGCAATCCACTGAAAACTCTCAGGAGACAACACTCCTCCTACTAGGGACACCTAGAGGTTTAAGGCATGTTGCATGAGCTCAGTGCAATCGCGTTCCCTGCGAAAGTGAGGTTAGGATTTTTTGAGAATAAAACTAGCTTTGCTCGGGACGAGCAAAAGATAAGTTTGGGAGTATTTGTTCATATCAGATTTTTGCCTTTTTATATCGCCCATTCTTAATCACATTGCATATAAATAGGTGCTTTTGATCCATATCTGCTAAATAGTTGCAGGTTATAGGTCCTCAGCTCTTTACAGTGAGATTCGTAAAAGCCGCAACAAATGTAGAACTACGACCAATAACAGATGAATACTGATCCGCATGATGCCGCATACCAGTTCAAGCGGAGTTCAAGGAAAAAGTCCACTGCTGAATATCTGGAAGAGAAAAGAAGAGCTTTTGAGAAACCAAGTGTACCAAACAGAAGATAAAAGCAACTGGTAGAAGACCTGAAAAGATGGACCCAAGACTCCCCCATATGGCCGCGGAACCGCGGTCAAACAGGCACTTCTGCCGCGGTTCCGTGGCCGTGCAATGCATGTGTTGGTGGCAGTGTCGGTGGCTGTGTCGGTGCATTGACTCGGTTCTCTTGGGGTAGTTCTGTAATTTCGTGTATGGATCAGAATGTAAACCTAGGGTTTTCCTATCTATAAATTGGAGGGTTCAAAGCCAAATTAGTGTGCCTCTTTGAGAGTGCCTTTCTTAGATGCCTCTTTTTATTTTTAGATCTAGAATTTTAATTTTGTTCTTTATCTTTATCAATTCAAAAATTGTAGAGATCGTTGAGAGGTTATCAATAAAAAGTAAGTTCTTTTATTTTTCTCGCATTCTTCTTATCGTATTTTATTATTTTCAAATATTATTTGTTAATCCAGTTATAGAATTTAATCTGCATTTTTTCTTATCTCGAATTTTATTTTTATCTTTTTAATGGGTGAGTAATTCCTTACTTGTTAGGGCAGGAGAAGGAAGGTTTGAGAGGAGGAAATCTCTCTCACTCCTTTCTTTGCCCAACACCTTAAAATTCGGACTCCAATTAATTGAACCATAATCCGCTCACTACGGCACCCTATCCTACATGATAGCGGTGATTCCCTAGTTAGACCGGTTGTGGTTGAATTAATTGGAGGTTAGAGCTAAGAGACAAGAACGGACGGACAAGGACCAAAAGGAAGAAACTAAGCATGAAAAGCCTAGCTTAGACTTGTACGTTTCTTCCTAGTTGTTCTATCCCCATTGTTGCTGATTACCTTAATACCGATATTCATAACTAAGGCATTGAAAGAAGTACGAATTTCCTAAACTCAAATTAACCTAATCCTAATCCTAGCAAGCATTTTATCATCTTTTATCTCATTCGTAGATCTTAAAATAAAACCACCAATTTTTTTGGACTTAACTCGTTAAAATATAAAGAAAAAGATTCCATCTCCTTGTGGATCGACCCGTACTCAACCGGCTAGCTACCAAGCGACACCATCTTGATTGCGGTAAATTTAAACACAGAAAATCTCTATCAATCACTGCCAGATATCACAGTCATGAATAGCAACAATGACAAGTCATATCCGCATGGACTTTAGCGTAGACATTGAAATAAAAATCTCATCACAATCCACAACGGGTATTTGATGAGTATATTTACAATAAGTCTAGCCTTATTAGGTTAATACCTTTCCACATGCACAGATCTCGAAAGATCTATTTTCTCATAATAGGTTTTACCCCTTTAGGAGCACCTAGCAAAGTCCAAAATCTAATATTTGCTGAAGTGTGTGGAGTCTAACTTGGATATAAAGTATCTGGTCACCTGAAAGTTACCACTTCCTATGACCTACAGATAACTAATAGGGCAATCATAATCATGATACCGACCTTCCTATCACTGTTTACGAGAAAACCAAAGTATCTCTTGGGTGTCTGAGGTCTCTTACTAAAATCTGCAGAATGGTTAATGGTTTGTCAAGTCCAATTGAATCCTTAGGTTCTACTAAATTTTCGGTAATCGTTTGTGGTTTTGGAATCACTTTCAGTTCTACCATATAACCAGTAGTTTCTTTTGCAAAAAGATTCCTTTTATAAAAAGATAGCGAGTCAAGAACAATGTAACTATTGATCTTGAAAATGGTAGAAACAAAACCCTAGCGAATATTTGGGATAATCCACAAACAACCATTACCGAAGCGTTCCTTGAGTTTGTTCGAATTTTGTTTTTAAATAGGAACTGAATAACTCCATATCTTAATAACCTCAAGATATGGAACCAATCTATGTTCATATAGAATCAAAAGCACTAATTTAGATGGAACCGGATTCAAATATCATGCAGCTGTTTGCAGTGCATATCACCTAAATGGAAAAAGTCCAATACAACATTACTCATCAAGGAGCGAACTCGCGGATGAGTAACCTGAGAGTGAATCAAGTTCTCAATATTACTATGATGGAATACCTAGCATAAGCATCTATATTTTCGATCACTTTGAAGAATCTTAATACTTCCAACGTATGGTTCTCTTCTTTATTCTTATATCTATAAACTTCTCAAAATTTTTGGATCTTGCATTACAACGAATGTGTGTCTAAAACCAGAGAACTCAAAGGTAAACCTGAATAAAGTAAGAGTACCAACCCTTTATCCCGAAGGACACTGGACAACATACATTTTCATGTATAAGTCCCAAGAGTATTCTAACTCAAATTCCGTGTATTGTAAGTTGAAAACTATATTTTGGTCGAGAATGTCTTACACCGTTATTCAATGTATCTTATCTTATCCTCAACTGATAAAGGTAAATGTTTGGAACACAATTTCAAAAATTTATATCTCACTTTATGAAATAAAGATACAGATATTTCATTTTAAAATTGGTCCATAACAACGGTTATTTGAAACTAAATATTTTGCCATTAGTCAAAGCCAGACGATTCAATCCAATATCACCAATTACAACGAATTGCAATATTGAGGATCGGATTGCCTATTTTCCAATATTCTACTCCTACTCAGTATCTATAACACCGTACAGATGTGAGATCCAATCCGGTAAATACATACCCTGGAGTCAGAATTAATTGGGGAAACAGTTCTCATTTACATGTACACAGAAATTCTGAAACGTAAATTTTTTAAGAAGGTGGCCGGGTATTCCTAATAATGCATTTTTCACTATACAGATTCATGACAATAGTCATAATTTCCTTTGTTCTCACTTTAATCCCTTTATATATCTATACATCTTACCTTTTGTACACCGCACTTACGCTAACTGGTTTATAATGCCCTTTATATGTCTATACATTTCACTTATTGGAAGAAGACTATCCAATAAGTGCAATAGGTGTACTCTTCTAATATAAAGAGCTCTCACAACCTGAAAGAAGGTAAAAGAAAGACAAAACCAAAAGATACAATTTAAATTCTCCAAATCCAGTGGCCATCCTCGACTGAAATAATTTCTTCAAGTTTGTACGTAACTATACGATGGCCATTTCCATGCAATATGGATTATCGTAGTGATACGGAGTGTTATGGAGAAATGCAAAGGGAAGGTATACTTGTCATGCCCCACCCCCAATACAGAGAGTATTGTCTGCTCTGGCCAAAACCGCAAGGTTTTGTCCTTCGGGGCGAACCGGACCCGACCAGGGGCCACTTCCCAGGAGGTCACCCATCCCAGAACTTCCCTGGCTCGAGCACGCTTAACTACGGAGTTCTCAACCTCCTGTAGTGCCGGTGCACTTAAAAAGCGCCTCTGTATTGAAGAGTGGTATCTTTCCATTTATAGTACAGATCTGCCCTCTTTCTGAATGTATTCCGAAAATTCCCCATTGTTCTACAGTGGGTCCTACGGACTCAAGAGGTGGCCCCCACGGATTCAAGAGGTGGCCCCCGTCCACTTAAACACGACACTTAGCGTGGCACTTTATTCCGTGTGGCACTTTGCTCCGTGAGCAAGAACCGGGTCCTGACATTCTCCCCACCTTTGAACAATGGTTCGTCCTCGAACCACAAACCTACTATTGAGGGACCAGCTCTGATACCATTCTTAGACCAGTTTATTGTAGTGTTCATTGATGATATTTTGGTCTACTCGAAGAGTATTGAAGAGCATGTAGAACATTTGAAGATCACACTGCAGACGCTGAGACAGGAAAAGTTATATGCAAAGATGAGCAAGTGCGAGTTTTGGCTGGAAGAAGTAAAGTTTTTAGGGCATGTTGTGTCTGGCGATGGAATCGCCGTTGATCCTAAAAAGATTGCAGCAGTTCGAGATTGGCCGATTCCAAAGAATGTTGCGGAGATAAGAAGCTTTCTTGGACTCGCCGGGTATTACAGAAGATTTGTAGAGAACTTTGCCCGTCTGGCAGAGCCGTTGACTAAGCTTACGCGCAAGGAGGTACCTTTTGTGTGGACGGATAGGTGTGCGTCAGCTTTTGAGGCGTTGAAGCAGAGATTGATAACCGCTCCTATTCTGACCGTGCCAGACAGTTCCGGAGGATTGGTGATTCACAGCGACGCATCTGGGAAAGGATTAGGATGTGTTTTGATGCAGCATGGGAAGGTTATAGCGTACGCATCGAGACAGTTGAAGACCCATGAGAAGAATTACCAACTCATGACTTGGAGCTTGCGGCTGTGATCTTCGCTTTGAAGATTTGGAGACACTACCTTTTGGGCGAAAGGGTCGAGATTTTCACGGATCATAAAAGCTTGAAATATGTGTTCACGCAGAAGGAGCTTAATATGAGGCAACGTAGATGGTTGGAGCTGATGGCTGACTACGATTTTGATCTTAAGTACCATCCGTGGAAGGTTAATATTGTGCCGGATGCGCTCAGTCGGTTACCAGCAATTCAGGCGTTGACTGCACAGAAGGAACTCATTGAAGACTTTCGGAGATTTGATTTGGAGGTTGTACTACCACATTCTTCGAGACAGTTGATGCAGCTGCAGGTACATTCATCGTTGGTCGATAATATTAAAGCAGCGCAATCGCAGGACCCTAGATTGCAAAAGATCTGAGAACAGGTTGAAGCTGGACTTCGAACTGACTTATTGATCCATGAAGATGGTTCGTTGAGATATGGTAGCCGGTTGCGTGTGCCAAAGGGATATATTCGCGAAGAACTTATGAAGGAGGCACACAGTTCAGCATATTCCATACATCCAGGAGGCACGAAGATGTACCGAGACATACGACATCATTTCTGGTGGGAAGGCATGAAACGGGAGATTGCCCGCTTTGTAGCAAAATGCTTGGTGTGTCAGCAAGTTAAGGCTGAACATCAAAGGGTGGCTGGTTTATTGCAACCACTTCCGATTCCTCAGTGGAAGTGGGAACATATAACCATTGATTTCTTGACAGCTCTACCATGGAGTCCAAAGGGCAACAATGCAGTTTGGGTGATTGTTGATCATTTGACCAAGGCAGCTCATTTCATTCCTTTTCGGGTTGGTCAATCAACAGAAACTTTGCAGAATGGTACATGCAGGAGATTGTAAGATTGCATGGAGTACCGGTGAGCATCGTGTCCAACCGTGACACTCGGTTCTTATCACACTTTTGGAAGAGGTTACATGAAAGTTTGGGGACTCGATTGAAGTTTAGCACAGCTTAACATCCTCAAACAGATGGCCAGTCGGAGAGAACAATCCAAACTCTTGAAGATATGTTGAGAGCTTGCATGTTGGACTTCAAGGATTCATGGGAGGATCATCTACATTTGGTGGAGTTTTCTTACAACAACGGTTTTCAGGCCATAATTGGTCATATCAGGGTGCACAAGATATCATATGGGTGCTCATAATCAAACTAGCATAAGCATGTGTGTACATCCCAAGCATGGGTACTAATAGAACAATAAACTGAAACATGTAATATGATAAGCAAATAGGTGCAGATTAAACTACTTGGATATACGATTATCAGTTTGAGTTTAAGGGATGGTTTCAACATTACATGAATGTAGTATAGAAAATATGGATGTTAAAATCATGTTAATATGTACTAAATAATCTAGAGATGCAATTGAATATAAATCAGGCTAGATGTATGCAAACGGTCGTCTGTGAGGGTAAAACTATAAAGGGTACCATAGACTATGGAAATAGTTATCATATGATTTAACATACAGATGTGGTTACTAAGTATAGTGAACTAAAACGCAACGGGTAAGTTTCAAGTTCTGAATCTGAAATATATAAACGGAACATCAAACTGTTAACTTGGAACACGTGCCTTTAGATTTGATCTATAAGTTTAATATTCAGATAAATAGTTATAAAACATATAGATAGCATGTAGCAAGTTTCACTTTCCAGGTGTTTCATTTATTGTATCTTTTGCTTCCGCATATTATCATTTCTTGACTCATTTATTCTGGCTTATGGACATGCACTAGATAGTTTAGTTTACTTTCCTGTTCTTGATATCTCTACAGCCGTAATGTGACTGTGGAAGGATATTTCCTATCCACAGGTAGCATAGTTGGCTATGTCACGTGCCCATCTTAGCGTACTCTGGGAAGCGGGGCGTGACATGGTTCTTTTGGTATCAGAGCCATAGGATATAGATTAATCGAGTTTGATTCTTTTGTAGTTGGGTATTGGACCCAATACACGAATCAGAATACTCGTGATTAGGAACATGTCCTGCCACCTTATTATCGTGATTCTTGAATCATATCTTTCTTTTATCCTTCATGTTGACGATATGCAAACAACTTTGCATAGCCCGAGAGTCTTAGACTATGGTCCCGGGCATGCACGGGATACTATTGAGTTACATCAATGATTCATCAAATTGATTTCAAAGACTTGAGACTATTCAACCCAATAGACCGGTTTAGATTACTCACTGTACACTACCTTTCACTGCCATGATTTATATTGCTGTTACATCTGCTTTACCATTTATGATTATATTCGCATGTCTTGCTACCTTGTTTATAAATTATTGCTTGAGTTATGACGCGCTGACGTCTGGGTTTTGCATGGCCCAGATTCCGTACTTTTGCTGCAGTCCGAGCAGGAGTACTTCAGCCAGCAGGCTGAGCAGTGAGGACTTAGTAGTAGTTAGTTCTTTTACTTTTCAGCATTTTATTCTTGATGTGAGCCCGCATTATGGAACATACATTCCAGTTATTCTTGTATTGGATCTTTTGCTTCCGCATTATTTATTCTTGACTCATTTTATTTTGGCTTATGGACATGTGCTAGATAGTTTTATTTTTGTTCTTGATAACTCTACAGCCGTAATGTGGCTGTGGAAGGATAATTCCTATCCACAGGTAGCATGGTTGGCCGTGTCACGTGCCTACCTTAGCGTACTCTGGGAAGCGGGGCGTGACATGGTTCTTTTGGTATCAGAGCCATAGGTTATAAGTTAATCGGGTTTGATTCTTTTGTAGTTGGGTATTAGACCCAATACACGAATCGGAATACTCGTGATTAGGAAACATGTCCGGCCACCTTACCGTTTTACCATTCTTGAATCTAACCTCCTCTTGATTATACTTTTACGATATGCAAACCTTTTTTGCATATCGACTCGAAACTTGGTTCCTTGTTTATCTCTAGAACTTAGGCGACTTGGGTAGAGTTATGTAATTGTAGCTATGATACCGCGGCATAGTTACAATACGGTACTCTATTTAAGTTACTCGGAGTTCTAGCCTTGATCTACATTTTGAATCTGTTATTATGCTAATCCTTTGGTGCTTTGATTTCAGGAACATGGCAGACAAGAATTTGAAGACGTACCAAAGGCGTGTTGACGAAGCCGCCATACTTGGAGTAATACGTGGGATGTTGGAGAATCAAAAGCGACAGACCGAGCTGATCCACCAGCAAGCTGAATCTTTTCAGGAAGGTTTGCGGACCGTTCAGCAGTCCGTGAACAATGTTGTGGCCAGACCAGGAGATCGTGTGGGAACCGTAGCAGATTTCAGGAGACTGGGCCTGTCTGTCTTTACTGGTTTGGAGGAACCGTTGCCAGCGGAGCAGTGGCTGGTTAACACGGAGAATTTACTCATTGTAGCACAGATCACAGATGATAAGAGGGTGGATGTGGTATGCATCCAGTTGGTGGATTATGCCCGTGAATGGTGGCTTGTGGAGGAGACCTGCTTCCCCAAGCCGATCAAGTGGGCGGATTTTACAAAGAGTTTCCTGGAGAAGTTCTTTCCGCGGACTGCACGGGAGGAAATGGAGGAGAAGTTTATCAGTCTAAAGCAGAATGGTGCACCTGTAGATGTACATGCAGCTGAGTGGACGTGGCTCAGTAGATTCGCTGGACCTTTAGTTGCCAACGATGCGGATAGGGCAAGAAGGTTCATGCGCAGTTTGGATGTGGACATCCAGAGGCAGATTGTTTCCCTGGGTTTGACCACTTTTTCATAGGTACTTACGGCGGCCCGTGAACAGCAGGGCTTATTTGGGAAGACTGGGAGTTCACAGCAGACAGCAATTACTGTACGGAAGCCGGCATTTGCACCGAACCGAGCTATTAGACGCAGAGGTATTCCAGTGAACCGTCGTGGTGTAACACCGATGAAGAAGCCTGCTGTCGTTGATCAGAGAAAGACCGTGATTTGTAACTACTGCCATTTACCCGGACATTTGCAAAGGGAATGTCGAAGGATGCGGGGACTCTGTTTGGTTTGTGGATCGGCGGATCTTTCAAAGCTTCGCACGAAAGATGATGCTCAGAAGCCACTGCAAAAACCGTTTTAGGGACAGAAGCAGCTGACTCAAGGACCCAATCAAGCTCGAGCATTTACCCTGACGGCTGAGGAAGCCAAGGCTTCAGGAGAAGTTGTTGGGGTTTTGGGTGCTGGAGGGAGAGCAGAGGAGAGGGAGGAGATGGCGATGGCAATGGGGGATGGTCGGCGACGTGAGAAGGTGGTGGTGGTGGATAGAGGTGCTCGGGTTTCTTGGTTGTAGTGGGTTCGTTCAAGGGAGAACGAAGGAGAAGGAGGTGATGGAGATGAGGGTGACGAGGGGATGCAGAGGGTGTCGACGAGGGCTGAGGAGACGAGGAGATAGGGTTAAGGTTGAAGGAGGCGATGAGGGTTATAGGTTTAAGGAGGAGAAGCTGCGGGTTTAAAAGAAGAAGAAGAAGAAATATAACGAAGGGAGGTGACCGGATCCGTCGGCGGTGACCCGACTCGAGAAACCAACAGTAATCGTGAGAGGTGAGAGAGAGGGCGCGAGAGGAGAGAGAAAGAAGAGAGAGAGAGAGAGGAAGGGCTGCGCTCGGGGGAGAGAGAAAGAGAAGGAGAAAGATTTTGGGGGAGAGAGAAAGAGACAAGGGGCCCAGTAACCTAAAGGAATAATTCTGATTGGCTGAGGGAAAAGAAAAAGAAAGGGACAGAAGAGAGAGAGAGAGAGCTCGGTGGTGGGGCCAGGTGCACACAAAAGAGGGAGCTCTGATTGGCTGGGGAATTAGGAATTGGTTTTGGAAAAATTTTATAAAAGATTTACTATTTTAAAGAATCATTTCGTTAGCTGAAGAAAGATTGTAAGCTGAAAAATATTTTTAAACTGATTAAAGAAATTTAAAATAAATAGGATTTGGCGGGATACAAAATATTTCATAATTGCGTCCCGGTCGGGTCTAAAATTTTGAATTTGAAATACGAAAATTTTATGCAAGGTCCAAAATTTAAAATGAAGGATTTTGTAACAGAAATGTATACCCCCAAGAACGGACGCACGTACGTGCGCGTAGCCATCCAAACGCGTCCGTTTCACTGAACGGGACGAGAACACGATGCAAGAACGCTATCACAGGGTTAGGGGTACCATGCAGGCCATGACATGTATTTTTTTAATTTTATTTTAAATGACTTAAATTGTTATATGCAAAATATGTAATGTTAGGGTAATCTATAACTAGGAAACAACAAGCTTAAGTAAGTGGGTCGAATATAAAGTAAACTACCATTCGCATTCACATAGTAAATGAATTAAGCACCACAAACCAACATACGGCACAGAAATTGGTATAACTGAACTCGGTTGTTACATTACTACTACAATAAGGGGTTGCCCCTACGGATAAAGGCATAGGGGCAAAGCACTGGCCTTACGGATATATTCGTAGGGGCACATAAATACCCCGTAGGTGCAAAGGCTGCAGGTGCAAGTTTTCGCCCTAAATATGCCCCTACGGATTAATAATTGCTCCTACGCTTTACTCCGTTGGGACAAAATATTTATTTAATTTATTTGTTTATAAAATAAAATACTTTCCCCTACGGATTACTTCGTAGGGCCTGAACATGCCCCTACGGAGTTCTTCGTAGGTCCAGATAAAAGCCCCTACGGATTTCTCCGTAGGTCCAGAAAAACGCCCCTACGGATACATTCGTAGGGACAAGTTTAACACATGTTATTGAGTTCATAGGGGAAAAATATCAGGATCCTGATATTTTTTCCCTACGGCTAACTGTATAGGGGCAAACTTTACACCTAAGGATTAATCCGTAGGTGCAATACATGGCCCTACGGATTAATCCGCAGGGAAAAAATATCAGGTTATTTTTAAAAAATGGGCTTCATGTTTTTTCCTCATCCTGTGCACAATAATATATACATCATATAACCAAATACCGCAGTATTCATAATCAATATCTTACGCATAATATATAAAAGAAATAAACAAATAGAATACGATATCAATCTAAATCATCATGAACACGCAAACAATACCAATATCGTCCAAAATATATACAATATGTATCATATAAGTACATACATGCTTAAAATATAAAAAAAGCTACCCTAGCTCGGTCCAGCTCCTCCACCTCTAATAAACACCATAATCTGACGCATTTGCTCCTCGGTGCAGCCCTGAGTCGTCAAAAACTCGACTAATGAAGGAGCGGACTGTGCGGGAGTCTGAGTGGGCTGTGGATCTGCAGGAGTGGTCTGTGCAACCGCAGCCGACGTAGTGGCTTGCGGAACCGCAGCTGAAGGAGATGCATGTGGAGCCGCAGCCGAAGCAGCTTGTCGCATCTGTTAAATTTTGTGTGTAATAAACGAGTAAGAACTGTGTATTAGATTTTAGTCGAATTCGTATCATTATCAGGTTATTGCTAAACCCCAATCTAAGAATACTTAGGGACTTAAGTCTCGTTTGGATATCTAGTTTGGAAAACCATAGTTTATTTTAATTAGATAATTTTATGTAAGTATGATTAATCAAAGATAAGTTTATAACCAAATAAGCTCAGGCTACTAATATTGCATATGTTACTATTTATAATGTGATATAATATTTTACTATTAAGTAGTATACGTACCAACATCTCCTTCAACTCCTCAACAGTGGTCTTTAAGGTGGCAATACCATACTCTAGACGTCGCTCACGGGGGGTAGGGGAAGTAACCGCCGGAGTGGAGTCCAACCTTATATAGGCCCTACTAGGACCCAGTCCCCGGCCTCTCTCCCAAACTCCGTGGTGCTCTCTGTGTGCGGCGTCTAGGACTGGGGTCAGCAGTATCGGATCGGTCTGTCCAGTAAAATCGATCCCCGATACCTCCGCCTGCTCTACCACCCGCTCCTACACCCACATTAACTATTAAAATATAAGGATATCATTTAAATATGAACTTTTCAAAAAAAAATTTCAAACCTGTTAGAATAAATATTAACACTTGCGCAATACTCCTGGGTAGCGGTGTCAGGGAATTGAAGCTCACCCATGGCGGGATCTGTCGAGGTGCCGTGGACGACAAGATACGTGGTTAGCACGCTCGGTGTACCACCCTGCGCCAGAGTCTGAGCTCTCCGCAATTCACAAAAAAATTACATATATTATAAAATAACTCTTAATATTACATTATATCAGAGTAGATCTATTGTAATTTACCGATGCCTCCATGGCATGAGTAATATTCCTCGAGCCCCTTGTATAAGTGGGGCGACCCCTCTTCGCCCACTTCCTATTCTCTTTATTTTGATCGGCCTATTTTTGCACAACACATTCAGAATTAGTTTTCTAATTAAGAAACACAAAAAAATAAATTATATACTAAACAATGAATTACATTTAAATTACAAACCTTTTTGCGGAGAGAGTCGAAATATTGGCACAAGAGAGGCCATGTATCTACGTCGACTCTCGCAAAGGCCGGAGTATGTAGGAGAGCCGCTCTCTCTGCCTCGGGGGTCGCCATCCACAGAGAATAGAAGTCGATCTTCATCTCGTTCTTATTCTATCAGACCTTTGATTGCATGTTCTTCATCAGGCCATGGTACAGAGCGTGAAGATCGAGCACTCTCTCAGGGTAATCAGGGTCGGGTACAGGCTGAAAGTCGTAATCCAACTGCAAATACAAAAAAACAATGTATTTAAATTGCAAGTGTTAAATAATAATAAATATATTGGATAAGTCAAATGAAAATATATATTAATATCCGAGCCTGATCCCAGAAGAGGGCAAATGAGCACCGGTGCTGATCGCCCCACTCAACGTGAAGTGGATACTTCTTCACGAGGCGGCTCTCATCCCCCATATACCGGACGAATCTTTCGGCATAATCGCCGGTATAGCGATAATCGGAGGCAAAGAAGAGGGGGGATGCTGCCTCCCCTTAGCTCTGTCGGGCCTCTGCCTGTGGGACTGATTCGGGCCTCGAGTCCCCCTCTCGGGATGGGGCTGTCCTGCATCTACAAGAAATATCAAGACAATCAAGATTAAGACAAAGTGGTATTAAGAAATCAAGGTTTAACGAAAATTGAAGTGTGATATATACCTCCGGTGAAAGAAGCATGAGCCTGGGCCCAAGTAGCAGCACGAGCAGGACGATAGTTTCTTCGGTGAGGAACAACCAGTGACCCGGATGTGGACGCATCCCCTCCAACTAGAAAATAAACATTGACGATAAAATTACATGAAGTTCATGTTTATTCTTAAAGGATATGTAAAATGAATAAATATTTTATATTTATTCATACTAACCTGCAGACTGAGCGGAGGGTACGGAAGTGGCAGGAGTGGCCCTTGCGCCAGATGTTGACGCATCACCTATAATTAGACAATCAAACATTGACTATAAAAAGTAATTTCAAAAAGAATGTTTATATCAATAATATAACATTCTAAATCAATATGCATACACTATAGGATATAACATACCCACAGCTGTGGCGGTGGCCTCTGCCCGAGATATGGAGGCAGCACCTACAGCTAGACAATTAAAAAATGATTATTTAAGTACGTAAGAGCAAAAAGAATGTATGTATATTTATGATATAACATTCTAAATCAATATGCATGCACTATAAGATATATAAACATACCTGGAGGTGCGGGAGTGGCCTCTGCCTCTGATGTGGATGCACCACCAACAACTAAACAATCAAACATTGACTATATAAGTAATTTTGACATAAATATGCATGTATATCTATAATATTACATTCAAAATGAATATGCGTGCAATATACCTGGAGGTGTGGCAAAGTCCACATGGAAGGAGGCATCCGAAGGGGTCTCCAATCGAGGTGCAAGACCGGCCCTCTGAAGCTCCCTACGCAGCTCTCCGGATGGCAGAACCGCTCTTCCCCTGCCTCTGCCGGTGCCGTGGCTGGTGCTCCTGCCACCCCTCACTGCTTCGGTCGTCGTCATCAATCTAGACAAGAGTACAATTATTATATATGCATGCTATAAATGTATAGATCGTAAAAATATGAAGTAATAATATAACATTACTGATAACGTTTTTCGTTTCGTGGACGCATTAGACATATCTACTTGGATTTCATCATCGATATCATTTCTAACCCACGTAAATTCACGATCAGCCGAAGACAACCCATCTTTTGAAACAGACGGTCGGAGCATTCTAAGTCTTCTCTTTTCTTCATCCTCATCGCTATTCTCGAATTCTGGGACATCGTAAAGATCCCTGGGTTTCCAACGGCATACGACACTCTATCCTGGATACTTCAAGCACTGTGAGTAGCATACTTAGAACGCTTGGTTCGAAAAGATAAACGGATTGTTATGACCGTAAAATCGAAGTGTGTTCACACCGGTCAATCCATATTCATCTTTCCAAGTTCCGAGATTGCTTCTCCACTTATCCGTATCGGTTCGTGTATCGTACCAAGTACACTGAAATATATAAAACGGTTCTGATCGTCCGGGATATTGGATGCCAAGTTTGCAATTTAAGTATCCATAATAAATCACACCATCCGATCCTATCGTCGCAATCCCACTATTCTGAGTGGTTTAAGATGTTTCTATGTGTTTAACTTCGAATTTGTATCCAAGGACAACGAATCATTTATAATATGCAACCTCCATACTAGGAAACTGAGCTAAATATCTTGAATCACTCTCTAATGATGCAGAGAAGTTCGGATCGTAGATCTGAATAAACAAATTTCACGACAAATACATAACGATATAAGTTTAGATTAAGACTGGTAGCAATAACATGTTATTCGAACAACTTACATGATCTGCAACCCAATCGCAAAAATTATCCTGATGATATTTTTCCAATCGTTTATCATTCCAATCAGGATGCCCCTCACGTACCTCGTTAAAATGAATTCTGTTCTCAACATTAAATTATGATATTAATATTATATCATTTCATATACACAAAAATACAAATATAACAATTAATCCAAAAAAATTTACTCTCTCATTTCCTCAAGACATGCGCTATTAAGGAGGATAAACCGATATATCTTGTTTATAAACATAGTGTCTACTCTCTTATAATCAGCTTTAGCATATGGCTCGTCCTGAATTCTTCGAGGCCGGTTAAGTTTCGTCTCAATGTTCTCGTCCAGATAGCGGGAACAAAATGCGGTTGCTTCATCTAGAAGAAAACTTTGCATGATAGAACCCTTTGATCGATTTCTATTGCGTATATAATATTTTAGAGTGTAGAGGTACCTAAAGAAAAATATGTTAAATAAATAAATACGGACATATAGGACAACAATAATTTTACAAATTGCGCGAAACGAAAAATTCCACGTACCTTTCGACGGGATACATCCATCGATATTGTACCGGTCCGGCTAACTTAGCCTCAGTTGCAAGATGAACCATCAGGTGTATTATGATATCGAAGAATGACGGTGGGAAAATATGCTCAAGCTTGCAAAGTATCAATGAAATAGAATTTTCTAGTTTCTCCAGCGTCACAACATCCAGGGTTTTAGCGCATAATTCTCTAAAAAGCAACATAGGTCATTGATTGCTAGACCAATCGTTTCGGGAAGAGAAGTCCTGAGGGCTAATGGGAGAAGGTGCTCCATAATAACATGGTGATCATGACTTTTCAGCCCATCGATCTTGTCTTTTACAATTTTTATCTTCTTGCTAAATGATCCTGAGAAACCTGTGGGAACTTTCAAATCATGCAATATCTGCAGGAATCTTTTCTTCTCCGGTTGTGACATATGATACGTGGCATTGGGAAGTACGGAAACTCGAAGAAAATGACGCACTAAATTTGTTGACCAGTACGAAAGCTCGAAGAAAATGCTTAACTTGTTCTAGAAGGGTGGTTTGACCTGTTTTGTTGGATCTATCCCGAAGGTCACATTATTGTAACCATCCCATTGAGCAGTCATGTCCTCTCTGGACAATGGGGCTGGAGGCCCAAGAAGCTACTGATGACCATCAAAGTGAATAGGGTATAACCTGTAGGGATGGTCTGGTGACAGGAAACGTCGATGGCCGTAATAACAAGCCTTCCTGCTAAAATTCAAGAATTTTGATGTTGTATATTGATGGCAATAAGGACATGCTTTGTGACCATGTATGGACCAACCTGATAGCATTTCATACATAGGAAAGTCATTAATTGTCCACATTAAACCCGCACGCAGTATGAATGTAACAACCCTAAACTTTCTTTACGAAATTTTTTCAAAAATACGGAAATGGGTACTTTTGACTGAGCACAAGTTATAAATTTGTTTTGCTATTTAATAGTAAGAAGGAGCTTATAGCTCATTGGTAATACCTTGCACTACTGAACCAAAGCACCAGAGTTCAAATCCTATCAGCCACATTAATTTTTTTATTAGTTTTCTTTTAAATTTTTAGAAGTCCAAGAGTCTACACGTGCATAACTCGTAAAAACCAAAAGTCATATATAAAATAAACTGCCAGGAGATAGACCAAACGTCGAGGGACACATGGCCCCAAGACCCGGCCTGACTCGGCCGGATCGGGCCGGCGGCGCGACTGATTCGGCCGGCGCCGCCGGGTCAACTTGTCCCAACTCCGATTCTTCCTTCTTGACTCCTGTGCCTTTTGGCCTCCCCATAACCCCTGTCATATTTAATTTCCCTGCATTATTCTAGAGAAATTAAAAACCTAATTGAAATCTTTTTAATGCAATTTCTATCAAACCTTAACCCTAATCTTTTCCTATAAATACCACTCCATATCATACCCTCATCACTCCAAATCTCGGTCCAAAACTCTCAAGAAAATTCAAATTTCAATAGTGTACAAGTGGAGTTAGCGAAGGGCGAAACTCCGAAGAATTTCTGACGGCGATACGAAGAGTTTCCGGCGACGAAACGATGCACCGGCGATTCCCCTCTCTTCCTCTATCTTCCCTCTTTCTTGTTATCTTGTAAGTCCATTCTTCCTTTCTTTTTACTATTGTAAAAATTTAAAATTCTAAAACCCGACGGAAGTGGAGTTAATCCGACTTCCGACTCGGTTTTTTCTTAAAAATCATATTTTTCTTAAATACAACAATACCAAACTTGTACATCATGACCATTAAAGATTAAAAAAACATATTGAACAAGTTTCATAGCAAAAGAATTCATATTGTAATTTTTATCGCATTTTTTCAGAAAAACACCATATAGTTTAGTTTTGACATAAACCATTCAAATTCCTTACTATACCTTTAGATAGTTCACGAGGTAATGACCTACCTCCTCACAACACACATCTCGATCATAGCACGATGTCTTTTGGGAATATAAAATACAGGAATACGAATTTACAATTAAATACCTTTAACTTATAAAAACCTTTTTCTACAAGATTATGTATTTTAAACAAATCTTTGCAAAGCGCCGCTACAACCCATTTCGGAGAACCCGTTCAGGATGGTGCGGATTATCGCACATCCTTAGGCTTAATAGTGCGAGATGCAGACCCCCGCAAGGAGCATACGGTCTTGAAAGAGTTAAAAATACAAATATCTTAAGAAAATAAGATTTCTAGAAAAATAATAAATTATATATATATATATATATATATATATCATCAAAATATCTATTTTTAATGTAGTATAAATATTCCAACTTTTCTATATAAAAAAGAATCACTTTACATGAAAACACCATGCAATTCCATACAAGTTCAATTTTACAATTAAATACCATATATTATGAAATTAGGTTTTATTCACTAGAAATGTCACATATATAAAATCTACATCTATGAAAACTCTAAAGACGATAATTAAATACTTGAGGTGTATTTTGAAAATTATACAAAATTATTTTTACATAAAACCCCCTCAAGTTGTATAAATTACAATAAGGACCCTAGTAAATATAGGTTTAAGCGGGACCAGTCTCTTGAGCCTCAGAGAGCCAGAGATATGGGTGCTTGTCTATTTAAGGTAGACAATTTAACAAACGGTGTTATCAACACGGTAATCGTCTTTGAAAAAGACACAAATCCCGTTGTCCATGTGCAGCGGTTACCGATAACACCAAAACCTAATTCAAGATTCAATTTCTTTTCTAATTGTCTGACTCAGACCGAGTCTCGATATAATCAATCTGACTTGAATGGGATTCAAGTATAAAACTACATTACAATATGAATCTATGAATCCATATAATCAATCTGACTTGAATATGATTCAAGTATCAAACTACAATTTAACATGAATCCATGAATCCATATATTCAATCTGTTCAATCTATACAATCCACATAACTTGACCGAACCGAACCATGGATATATTCCATTTACATGATTATCCAGTACCCCCATTTCCATTTATACGATATCATGGTTTCGGCAAGTCATCCGTCTATACAATCTATAATACAATACAATACAATACAATACTATCAGTACAGTCATTACTATCAATAAAATAAATGCACGGGTTGTTGGGGTAGTTCATACGTGAATCCAACAGAATTTCAAGAGTCCCCCTAGATCATGAATCTATGTCTACTAACACAACCAAGCTATCATGAGGGTTCGTGCTTCCTTACTCCTGAATTACAGTCTGTTGAGTTTGGAATACTTCAACACTAGGTTGAAGTCCCGTTACTAACATTTAATTCAGGCCCGTGGTTCCCTACTCCTGGATTACAGCCTGTTGGGTTCGAGAACACTCTTGAGATTGGTTGACATTCACCCTTGAACTTACGTTAACAACAACGTTAACACTAAATTCAACATTATAACAATATAATACAACTTTAAAAACTACACACTCTCTCTGCCTATTCTATTTCTTCTTTATCTTTGGGACTTACCGAGCGATTGTTCGCTGACGACATTCCTTCTCTTTCTTCTTTGGAATGTTGTCAGGTGATTTGGACCTTCAGGAGATCGAGCCCACCAGCGAGGACTTGGATCAGCTAGCCTTCGACTCGGAGCTCTAGATACTTGTACATTTCATTTCAGTACTTTCCATTTCTGTTATGCCACTGTTTAGGCATTGCTTTTCATTTCATGTATTTACTTTTCCATGTACTGTAAAAGAATGTTAATAAATAAATTTGCTGTTTATTACATTTGTCTCTTGTGTATATTTCTTTTATATTGCTTAGATACGCTTAGCGTGTTTACTTCAGAGTAAATACATAGCGGCCTAGTCACGTCCCCTTCGCCGTACATCGGGAAGCGGGGCGTGACAATGAAGGTTGTATTTGTGTTTGCATCGTAAGTCTCTACACAATCAATGAATAAAGATTTTAACTCATCGATAAGAGGTCGGATATACACGTCGATATTGTTTCCTGGTGAGTTTGGTCCGTCGATAAGGAAATTTATATATTCCATTTCTTTGACTTTATATGTAATTGGCGGAAAGATTCTTTCATAAAGTAGGATTGATCCATAACCAACTAAGGCGACAGATTATAAACTATCATTACAACGGGCCATGTGCTGTGGCTTCCAGCTATATAGTTGAATGGACAAAAGCCATCACCAGCGATTCCGAGCCTGACATTGTGAGGATCACTACTGAATATTTCGTGCTTCCTATCGAGATCCTTCCATACCGGTGAATCTCTTGGATGACTCATTTTTCCATCTTCAATTGGAGAAGCACGGTGATGCCAAATCATTGCCTCGGCTGTTTTCTTGCACCTGAATAGCCTCTGCAGCCTCTGTGTTATGGGAAAATATCATCCTGTCTTGACAGGTATATCGGGCTTCTTATCAGAATCTTTCGGTTTATATTTGGCCTCTCTGCATGTTGGACGCTTTTTCAAATCTGAATTCTTTTTCCGGTACAACGCGCAATTTTTAGGACATGCTTGAATCTTCTCACACTTTAGACCCAAATCAGACATCATCTTCTGGGCTCCGTACCAGCTATCGGGTACGTTATTTTCTGGGGGCATAGAATCTTTTAAGAACTTCAGAAGTATTGTGAATGACTTGTTGCTCCATCCATTTAGGTACTTAATCTGGAAAAGTTGGACGAACCATGAGAGGGTGGAATACTTTGCATTCTCATAAATTGGTTTTCTAGCATCATTCATGAACTTTTCATAGTTATCCGCACGCGGTCATTGACCGGAAGGAATGTCATCTTCGGTACGAATACTATCACCTAGGGAAGCCTCTACCATATCCTCTATTTCTTCTCCTGAAAAGAAGTTACCGTCTTTTTTTTCTGCCGCATTACCGTCTTCTCCTTCTTCTTCCGCCGCATTACTGTCTTCTCCTTCTCCTTCCCCGTGATATAGCCAAGTTGTTTAAAGTCTAGTAAAACCATATTTAACGATATGAAGCTCTGCGAATTCTACCTTCTGCCAGTACTTATTCCAACATCTATCGCACGGACAGAGAATCTTCTCTAACACGATCTTATTATGTGCGCGTACAAATTCAATGAAAGCAGCAACTCCTGTGACAAACTTAGGTTGCATACGTTGTTGCCAATCCACATACATCCAGTCCTTAATTCTGATATACTCATGGGCCATGTTAGACTGTATAACATATAAATTGTAGGTTATGATGACTATATTGAGAAATCTAAGAACGGGATGGTTACTGACAAAGAAGAAAATCCGTGTATGTGCTTTGTGTGTGCGTTTATCGTTGAAAAGAATAAATTATCGATAAACAAAGTTAGATTTGAAGATAACCAAGTATGAGTTGTATTCTGTATATGTGTGTTTCAATTTTTGATTTCGCTTAAGTGTGGGGTTGTTAGTGTGTATGTGCTTTGTGTGTGCGTTTGTTGTGTATTCGTATTGTATGTGTGTATTTCGGCTGTCGGGGGTAAGGTTTCTATCCCATTAAGAAAGTATAGAGTAGACACCCATTTGCTTGTGCTTTCAACCGTTTCAAGTAAATTTCGGTAGTACCTCCCCGCTGTTCTCCGAGTATACTATAATAGAATAGATAATCATTTCAATGTTGTGAAACAACATTGAAATGAACATCTAATCTATTTTTGTATACGGAGAACCAGCGGAAAAGTACCGACGAAATAACTCGAAACGAATGAAAACACAAATGAATGCAGGTGTTTGCTTTATACATTCCTAACTTGTCCACACTGGACAAATCTATTGGTTATCGTACGATTAAATCTTCTTGTCACATAAACTACACAATGATTGTTAGTACCGAACTATACCGTCTGATATTTAACAACTTTCGTATAGTTCTATGTCACGACGAACATCGAACGTATGTTAACTGATAGACGGGGACTAAGTCGCGCTTTGATTTTCACATATGAGTATCGATGAGAATATGAAGGTTTCATATTATCATCGAGTATCATATATTGGTTTTAACTTGAATATTTAACATGAATAGGTTTTAAGTTTACGTTTCGTTATTAAGGGTTCGAAGTTTTAAGTTTAGGGTAAATTTTTCTTGCGTTTACGGTTAAATTATACGTTTACGTTATCATCGAGTATCTTACTGAAGGAACTAGTGCACCCTAAACCCTAACCCAAATTAACTTAATTAACCTAAATTAACCCTATTCATCACCCTAACACAAATTATCCTTAATTAACCCAAACTTAACCCAATTAACCCAAATTAATCTAATTAGCCTAAATTAACCCTAATCAACACCCTAACCCTTCAAATTATCACTAATTAACCCAATTAACCCTAATCAACACCCTAACACAAATACACTCTGTTTTACCTAATTAACCCAAATTAACCCTAGCCCAAACCCTAACCCAAATTAACCTAACCCTAATCATCACCCAAACCCCAACACAGATTAACTCTAGCCCAAACCAAAATTAACCCTAATTAATCTAATTAGCCCAAACCCTAGCCCTAATCATCACCAACCTTATTTTACCTAATTAACCCAAACTAAGCTTAACCCTAACCCTACCTAATTAACCCTAACCCTAACCCTAACCCTAACCCTAAACCTAACTCTAACCCTAACCTTAATCCTGAACCGAACCCTAACCCTAACCCTACCTAATTAACTCTAACCCTAGCCCAAAACCTAGACCAAACCCTAACCCTAAGCCCTAGTTGCAACCCAATAATCAACAATAACACAAATAAAAGCATAATTAGATGTTAAAAAATGAAATTGACTAACCTTAGGCGGCGATTCTACCGTCGACGAGGTGGACGAGACCGGAGATGGTCTGTCTACGACACAGGGGGGAGATCGGCGACGAGAGAGTTCCTACCCTCGACGATGAAGTCGGAGACGACGAGGCACGCGCGGGAGATCGGTGAGAGCGATGGGAAATTTTGGGAACGAGGAAAGTTCTGGGCTTTATTTTTTTTTATAAATAACTCATTTATGCCCTTGCGGATTAATCCGTAGGGCCTTCTTTTGCGGTTCCTTAGGGCCAAATAAAAAATCATGTTTTAATATTTTGAAATTAATCTGTAGGGCACCACCGTAGGGGCAACCCTAGGGACCTACAGATTAATCCGTAGGGGAAATAAAAAGTTGCCCCTACAGATTCCTGTAATCGTAGGGCAACCCCTTATTGCAGTAGTGGTAGGAGTAGTAAGAATATATGCGATTATGTCGTGAATCATGATAATTCAAAACTAACATGTGCAAGAAGGTTCGGTTAACTTGGTTAATGGGTTTTAGGTAAGTCATGGATCGCTGTACCAGAGAGAGAAAAGAAACACTCAACATGCACTATATCAAGATTAGATTGGCTATCACTTTATCTAATCAGGATGGCTCCTACTGTTTTCTCGAATTCTCTTTCAAACCCTAAAAGGAGAACTAGTCGGGATCATGTACACCTTACAAGTTTGCTAACCATTTAGCCAGGTCGGTATTGGTACTCTGAGGAAGGTCCCCCATGTTTTCGCATGGAGCCAATTAATAACCCCGTTTCTGCAGAGGCGTAATCTCGTTAACACTTTCTAGACACCTAATAGATTTGCTAATTGTGAAGTGAAAATCTCTCGAGAAATAATTCCTACTCATCGGTAAGAATCAGGACCCAATTATCATCATATGATAACTTTGACGGAATCCAACCAAAATTACCACACTCCAGAAGGTATGCGCAAATTTGGCAAGTATCCCTTATATTTGAAACTCCCGATATGGTTTTTGCCCCTAGGACCCAAGTGACCTTAACACAGTCAACAAATCAAAAAGTCCTAGTCAAGTTCAACCCGTCATTATCTTGATTGCATTAAACCCACCCGCACGAGCCCTTGACACAATCAATAAGGCTGCACGATTGTCCTAACCAATCGCATTACATGCTACAAAAAAGCACCACTTTGCTACCGCATACTATGCCTCGACACAGTCAGCAAACACAGCACGAACACTAAGTACTACTTATAGGAAATGATGGAAGGCTACGGCTGGTTTTTGGTGAAAAACCTTTAACGTAATAAACTTGATATCGTTAAAGGAACTCGAGTGGTTTTGAAATGGAGCGGTTTAATCCCCGCTTTTAAAACTAGTAAAATAAACTTTTTCTTAAGAGCGAGCTCTCCATGAAGGGATCAAGGCTCTTTTCTCATAGAATGAGGTGCAGGATATTCTTAACCGAATACCTCAATGTAAAGCAAAAGAATATGACTATTGTTTTAAAGAAAACCGAGTAGTTTTAAAAATTGGTTTGGACAATATCAAATAGGTTTTATTTCCTTGAATTAAAGATATAATGCAGTCCCATCAAATTTAGTTTTCAAGCCACAACAGAAACAACCAAAATAACATGCTTTTATATGCTATCTGCATTCGCCACGGGGTCCCGGGTTTTCACCGTAAGGTTACTTAACTTACGGCAGGGCGGGGATAGGACTAGAACGATTGCAAAATATATAGAAGCATCTACTAAATATATATATATATATATATATATATATATATATATATATATATATAGCAGGCAGATAATAGTCATCACATGACGATAAGAATCAACAATAATATATAAACTTGGAGCCCCACGTTTCATCTGAGCCGCAAATAAAATGCGAAGTTCCCCGGTTATGTGGATAGCCCGTATAAAGTAGATCCTAGACCCCTACGAGTGCGGCAAGTCACCTGCCAATTCTAGAAATTAGATAACACGCACTCAATGAAATAAGTCGGTCACCCATCGCTTTCTAGAATCTGGTAATTTGTGCACCCCTCCGCCGGTCGAATCCTATAACCCCTATAAGTGCAGAAAGCAACCTACAAATTCTAGAGCGAGTCGGTGCGGTCTCAACTCCGTAAGATGACCACATTCGGCACTCTAGAACCTGGCTACTTGAGCACTTCTCCTGGGTTAATCCTAGTGCAGAAATGAAATATATACAAGGGTGACAACGACCGTGTCCTGGTCGAGCCCCAATAAAAGAATATACATAAAGCGGAAACGGCGGCCACAAATTGGAGCTCGTCCCGAACAAATGAATACAACAAAGTAAATCAAAAATGTACAAGAAACGCATGAAGGGCTATCCAACACGACAATCCGACTAAACCATAATCAAGATATATATCCACAGAAACAAGTAACCGAAAAAAGTATGCAATCCAATCTAATTGAGCGTATAGAATTTAGACAACATTCAACAACACATATACGCACGCAAATGAAGTCACAACATTTGAATTCGACACACAAATAGCGCACATCCTAAATATATCAAGGGATCAAAAACCAAGTGCACTAAACTTCCAAAAAATCGAGTTTTGAGCCAATTTGGAAATCCGAATCAAAACGAAACACGCCAGAACCTTCACGGGGAGTTAGAGCACACGATTAACTTTCAAACGGTGGGCCTAGGAGGGTTACTCCTGGGAGATTTTTACACAGGACAATTAGCCGATCAAGTAGGTGTCTAGAAAAGTGTTAACAGGGTTATGCCTCTGGGAAAACGAGGTTTATTTTAATTAGGTCAGTGCGAAAGCACGGGGAACCTCCCTCAAAGTACCAACACTGACCTGGCTGAAAGATTGGCAAACTTGTAAGGTGTAATTAGTCCCGGCTAGTCTTACCTTTTAGGTTTTGAAGGAAGACTTGATGAAAACAGTGGGAGACATCCTGATTAGATAAGATAATAACCAATCTAATCTTGCAAGAGCATACGCTAAAGTGTTTTTCTTCTCTCTCTCTCTCTCCAGGTAGCGACCATGTCAGGCCTTAATCAAGATAATAATATGGATGTATTGACTGAACCCGCTTATTATACTGAGCAGGGGAACGTTGGCCCCGCTCCAACTTATAATTGTTATAAGTCCGAGCAGGGAATAGGAGAATATCTGGATTCTCATGCCGCCCAAATGAAAAATAAGCATGCTGATGCATCTTTTTCAGGTATGTTTGTTATCGAGAACTGTTTCTCAGTTCACTCTACGTCCTGGGTATTAGATACCGGATCAGGATCCCACATATGTAATATGTTACATGGGCTGAGGAAAGGTAGGGAACTGGGAGAGGGTGATCATTCCGTAAGAGTAGGGAATGGTGAAGATGTTGCAGCTAAAGCAGTTGGTGAATATCACCTTATATTACCAAATGGTAATACATTGATTCTGAACGAATACTATTACATTCCGACCCTGATATGCAATCTTATATCAATTTCTTTATTAAGTAAAGAGGGATATAGTTTTGTAGTACAGGATTACGTTATGAACATCTTCCTAGATCAAAAGTTGATTGGAACAGGCTCGTTAAATAATGGCATATACGTTCTAAATCAAACTACAGTTCTTAATGTACAGAACACACACAAGAGGAAAAGTTCAGAAATGAACGAATCTTTCTTGTGGCATTGTAGACTAGGTCATATCAATGCAACACGACTAGCTAAGTTACATAAGGATGGATATCTGAATACGTTCGAATTATCATCATATGAAACTTTCCATTCATGTCTTAAAGGCAAAATGACCAAAACTCCGTTTAGTGGACACGGAGAAAGAGTTAAAGAACTCTTAGGACTGGTACATAGTGATGTATGCGGTCCCATGTCTACACATGCCAGGAATGGTTTCTCGTACTTTATTATATTCACTGACGATCTCTCAAGATACGGACATGTGTTCCTGTTGAAAAATAAGTCTGAAGCTTTTGAGAAATTCAAAGAATATAAGAACGAAGTAGAGAAACAAACGGGAAAAAATATTAAGATCTTTCGATCTGATCGAGAAGGAGAATACTTGAGCAATGAGTTCCTGGATTATTTAAAAGAGAATGGGATTCTCTCTCAGCTTACTCCTCCTTATACACCACAGCACAACGGTGTATCGGAGCTGAGGAATCGCACCCTATTAGATATGGTGCGCTCTATGATGAGCACCGCCGAGTTGCCTATTTCTTTTTGGGGATATGCACTGGAGACATCTGCAGACCTATTGAATATGATTCCCACTAAATCTGTGCTATCCACTCCATATGAGATATGGAAAGGAAAGAGACCATATCTTAATTTTGTTAAGATATGGGGTTGTCCGGCATATGTGAAAACACAGAATCCGGACAAGCTCAGCGCAAGGTATTTTCTATGTAAGTTTATTGGATATCCCAAACATTCGCGCGGGTATATCTTCTACCACACCGAGAAACAAAAGGTGTTTGTTTCTCGACATGCCACCTTTTTAGAAAAGGAATTTCTTGAAAAAGAAATTAGTGGCAAGGAGGTAGAACTGGAAGAGGTTCCAGCTATACAAACTACGACAGAAGATTTGGTTGAACCAGAGGATTCATTAGTTCCCGACGAACCTCAGCCGCTCCGCCTATCTAGTAGGGTTTCTCATCCACCTGAGAGATACTACGGTTTTCTCGTAGATGGTGGAAGCGAGGATTGCATCATGGAAGATGATGACTCGACTAGCTTCGAGCAGGCCATCACGAGTGGTGACTCTGTGAAGTGGCTGGATGCAATGCGATCTGAGATGGAATCCATGTACACCAACAAAGTATGGACTTTGAAAGTTGCTCCTGAAGGGGTAAAACCCATTGGGAGCAAATGGATCTTTAAGAAGAAACTTGGTGTAGATGGAAAAGTTGAGACTTTCAAAGCCAGACTTGTTGCAAAGGGTTTTCGTCAACGACCAGGTGTGGATTATGATGAAACCTTTTCTCCAGTGGCTATGCTTAAGTCCATCCGGATTCTACTTGCCATTGCTGCATACCATGACTACGAAATCTGGCAAATGGATGTTAAGACCGCCTTTCTAAATGGTGATTTAGAAGAGTGCGTGTACATGACTTAGCCAGAAGGCTTCATAGACAGTGGGAGCAGCGGAAAGGTGTGCAAGCTGCTTAAATCTATCTACGGGTTAAAACAGGCATCGCGGAGTTGGAACATCTGTTTTGATGTTGTAGTTAAAGAGTTTGATTTCATCAAGAACGTAGATGAACCTTGTATATACAAGAAGGTTGCAGAGAGTAAGGTAGTCTTCCTCGTATTGTACGTAGATGACATACTCTTGATAGGAAATTATGTTCCTATGCTGCACTCGGTCAAGCTCATCTTATCACATAGATTCTCAATGAAAGATCTAGGTGATGCCTCCTGCATTTTGGGAATTAAGACCTATAGAGATAGATCTAAAAGGATACTGGGATTGTCCCAATCCAGGTATATTGACACCATACTAAAGAGGTTTATTATGGAAGAATCCAAGCATGGGTATTTACCCACGATCTATAGACTCACTCTCTCCACAGAGATGTCTCCCAAGACTGATTTGGAGAGAGCTCGCATGCAAGGGATACCTTATGCTTCGGCAGTAGGCTCTATCATGTATGCGATGCTATGTACCAGACCCGATGTAGCATACTCACTAAGTGTAGTGGATCGGTATCAAGAAGATCCTGGAGAGAATCACTGGACAGCTGTGAAGAACATTCTCAAGTACTTAAGAAGGACTAAGGAGATGTTCTTGGTGTATGGTAACGGAGAACTCCAGGTGGATTCCTTTACCGATTCGAGCTTTCAGAGTGATAAGGACGACTCTAAGTCACACTCGGGATTTGTCTTTACCCTCAATAGAGGGGCGGTATGTTGGAAGAGTTCCAAACAGGAAACAGTTGCAGACTCGACGATAGAGGCTGAATACATCGCTGCCAACGATGCTGCCAAAGAGGCTTTTTGGATGAAGAAGTTCACCACTGAACTTGGAGTGGTTCCGTCCATTGAGTATCCAATACCTTTGTATTGTGATAACAATAGAGCTGTGGCTTTGGCCACGGAACCCAGGTCCCATCAGAAGTCCAGACATTTTCTGAGGCGGTATCACCTGATCCTGGAGATAGTTGATCGCCGGGAGATCGAGGTCAAGAGAGTTGATATGAAGGACAACACTGCGGATCCACTCACGAAGGCCATACCCCAGATACAATTTGAGAGACCCTTTGGGATGTTGGGTATGAGATACTACAACAGCTGGCCTCAGTGCAAGTGGGGGATTGTTAGTTATGTATATACCCTAGAGGCCATTATTGTACATATGATGTATATTATAGTGGATGCTTGGATATATATAGAGAAGAATTTCTTGCTCGATATGATAGTATGCTATCTGGTTGCACTTTGTCTTAACATGTTGACTTGTATTGGTTTCCTGTCTTGCTCTCACATGTTGATAAAGCTCTTTGGGATATGTACTTGACTACTAGGACTATGATGAGATCATACTAGTGGGGCCAGGGTAGTCAACGAGTACATCCTATAACTGTTCCTAGTCGAGGGTGTATTGAGACAGGGCATCAATACACCAGAGTAGACTAGCATATACGCATCTTGACCCATATGATGGGCGATGGATGATCCCATATCCATTGGTGTTTGACATAAAAGATGGTGTACGGGTGCTCAGTGGAGACTGGGTATACTGAACGGACTCGCCGAGAACTCCTAGATGGATTTATACCTATCGTCAGATAGCAGTTCTCTGGTGACACTGGTACATGTTAGTTTGTAGACCCGAGATCGTCATACGGTCTTGTGTGATTCCCATTGTGCTTTGATTTCCACCTTACCACGTCCAAGAGGGGTGCAAAACGGTGACTTTTGGGTACAGTCCCGAATCACATGGAGGCTATGAGAAATAGGAGGGGTTTCGTCTCTCCCGGTATAGGGTGTTGATGTTGTGCTGTGTTCGATTGGCTATAACTGGAAGTTCCTGGCCAGGGCTGATATGGAGTGCTACTGGTAAGAGTTATCAGTAGTTTCTCGACCTGTTATGAGCCTCACATCGACACGACTTATCGGTTACTGGGGTCTGACGTTTACCACCCCTAGACTTGATATGCAACATATCAGACGAAGAGATCGGACTGTACGGTAGTGTTCCTGATTGGATACACAGGAGAATGTACATGCTTGCTTGTTGATCTTCTGATCGCTCAATACCTGGGTGGCTGTTACGTTTAGCTGACCGCTTGCAGCTTGTGGGTGTTTGATATGATCATCACCTACTGCCAGCGTATTGACGATTCTTTAGAGTCCTACACAGAGGTTTCCTGGCTCAGGCAAAACGGAGTAGGAGAACATATGTGATATGTGCGGGATCGAGATTGATGCGCGTATGTGATACCGTATTCTATTCTCGCGATATGTGATATCGGCCGGTTAAATGTGATATAGCCGGCTTATTGGATCAAGTGTTGATTCGATGGAATGATATATATATATATATATATATATATATATTAAGCTCACTTAAGTATTTATTATTCTCACTCATGATACATTTAACATATATGTGATATATGTTTATTGTATTGTTTTCTATTGTTATATAAATATTATATACGTGATATATAATATTGTGACATGTTTGGTTACACATGCAACATGTATGTATGGGACTCATACCATTTTAAGGTTTATGTTAGGGTTTCATTTATCATTAAGTAATCACAAATTAGCGGACTTAATTAAAGCTAGAAGCTTGGAGAAGCTTTTGGATAAGCTTTGACTTAGTCCACTCTTTTGTTTGTACTTGAGATATTATGTGACCTAACCATTAACCCTTGACCATGGTTAAATCTCTACATGAGTTAGGGTTTGTGATATTCTCACCCCCTCATGGTTGCATATATATTCAAATGAGAAGAGATATTTTCATCACTTAATCATTATTTTCTTCATCTTATTCTTGCTCATGAGTTGAGCTCACTAGCCATTGATCAAGTGATGATATATTGTGAGAAATGAAATTCTAAAGAGAGCAAAATTCCTACTTAATCATCCTCTTCTATACTAGCCATATAGATTAGTGTGTTACCTTCACTAATACCTAATTAGTGAAGTGAAAGCTTGGGTTTGCGATTCCTCAAGGTAGATCATCTTGGATTAGTAAAGACTTCTAGCTAGCATGTTTCATTTACCTCATGGAGCCTCTATAGAGTCTGGAAGCTTGATGATCGTAGCGAAGGGATTTCAACTCGGAGCTTATGAAGCGAAGGAACGGACTACAAAGGTTGTAATCCCAAACTCTTAGATGTAAGTTGTTAACATATAGTTTTTTTTTGATTCTCTAGTTAAAGATCTAGGGTTAGGGTTATCTAGAATGGCAAAAATTTAAACTTGGCATGGATGATGCCTCCTGAAACCTTGATGCCGTTGTAGGTAACCCAACAGATCCACCCGAGAGTCTATGCAATGAGATCCAACCTCATATCCGAGGCAACTAGGGCACTTAGATCGCTACTCTAGATACGGTAGATGAAGTAGATAGTGATGAAGGATTAATTTGTCTCAAGACACCCCAGGATTCTCAACTCATGAGAGGGTTTGGGTGGAGCTAGAGAAAGAAGAAGATGCCACAAGAATGAGGTGTTGAGAGCAACTCAAGAAAGAGAAAAAGAAATGAATAATGGCTTGTGTTTTTGTTTGTTGTGTGTGTGTGTGTGTGTGTGATAAGAAATAATAGAGCCATCACATAAATGTCCATGTCTCCAAAATATCTTAGTCAAAAAAAAAATATCTCAAGTCAACATAATCTCACAACAAACAAAAACCCTGAGCATGCTAGAATAGTAACCATGGGTCACTAATTAGCCATGCCACAAAAATACAATAAATATCTCATCCTACACCTCAATAACCTTTTAATCCAAAAAGGTCTAAACTATGATTAGGTGTAATCTTCTAAAAGTAATCTTGTAATAAATTACAAGAATACCCCTTAACCGTATATACATACCCGTATCCGTATTCCAAAGAATACGAATATAAAGAGACGAAAATAATCCAACAAATATAATACTAGGATCCGGCTTAAACCAAAGCCCACTAGTATTATCCGTCCGAACATCATCCGTTCACAAGTACACGTATGTGATCGAACCCTACCGTAAAACCATACGGCCTCTACATCGTTTCGCCCGAAGCAGGGAGACCCTCTGTGTGGGACTCTAAAGACTCGTCAGTACGCTGGCAATGGGTTTAACCATAAGCACGTCAGCAATACTAGCTATACGTAACGGCTACCCAGGTATTGAGCAAAAGGGAGGCCGACGAGCAAACTCATCCTGAAACCCCTACTGAGCCTGACAGTGACAATATCCGTACAATCCGGTCCGTTCGTCTATTAGTATCGCATATCGAGTCTAGGGGGTGGATAAAGTCACACCCCTAATAACACGACATTTAGAGTCGGTATGAAGTCTACCACCACGTGAGAAACTAACAATCCTAGATCAGTAATTCTCGACTATCTTGGTCAAGGATTTCTGGTGATGGCCACCCGTGCACAGCCGTGACAACAACCCCCAATACCGGGAGAGACGAATCCCCCGACGATCTGCTCCATGTGGCTCGGGACTGTATCCAACTAAAACTTGTTTGCATGACTCCTTTGAGCCGTGGTAGGGTAGTAATCAAAGCACAGTGGGAACTCACACGAGACAAATGACGATCTTAGGTCGATATACTAACTTGTACACATATCACCAGGGAACTGCTATCTGAAAATATGTATAATACCAACTAGAATGTTCTTGGCGAGTCCGTCCGGTGTACTCATAACCCAATGAGCACCTGTATACATCTGAGGTGAACAAACTAACACCAATGGCTTGTGAGACCGGCCATCGCCCTTTGTCGGGGTCTCGATCAGTATACACTAGTCTACTTTGGAGTATCGATGTCCAGTCTCAAAACTCCCTCGACCAGGGACATTTAAGGATGTGCTTTTAGACCACCGAGCTCCCACGTATATGATCGCCATCATACTTCTGGGAGTCAAGAAAGAATTCTTTGGGCTCTGTCAACATGTAACAGTGATCTGTAATGCCACCTAATGCTGTACATGATCATAAAGACAAACCAGATAGCGTACTATCATCTCGAGTAAGACTGTTCTACTGGTGTAGGCCCTCCTTCAATCATCATAATCACCTACCTGCGACTATGATAATTGCCTTGAGGGCACTATAGCCAACAATCTCCCACTTGCACTTAAGGCTAATTATTGCGATGTCGCATAATCACAGCCCGTATGATACCGAACACCCAACTCCTCTACCAATTAGTCTCGCAAAACTCGTTTGCGAAACTATTGTGTTCGAGAAATAGCCTCAGTGAGTGGATCCGCTCCAATGTTTCTTTCTGTATTTCTCTATATCCCAATTTCGCGGAGAAATCTATCTCCCAAAATGAGAAATACCTATCTTAGAATATGTTTGGATATCTGATGGGACCCAGTTCATAAATGAACTCCAAATCCAGCAAACTTCTTAGACTGTATTGTCCATTAAATTTAATCAGTATCTTGCACCATGCATTACTCAGTATCCGCTTGGACCACCTGTCCAAACTACTGTCCCTCAAAAGAGGGAAAACTAAAACTCTGACAGTCGCTCTGTCATCCAGGTCAGCTTGGAAACGTGGAATGATAGCCGTCTCCCGAAGGAGGCTGCTGTTACCATATCCCATGAACATCCACTTATATTCATAAACTGCTTCCCAACATTTTTTCAGGATTGGATCAATATAAACTTATTGCAGCTCGTGCAAAAACAACATCTGGTGTGATACTTGACATCTCATGATTGACTCAATTGCCTAAGCAAATGATATGCCAATCATGCACATCTCTCTCCCCTTTAGTCTGTAAAACACCTTTAGAGAGGGTGACTCCTTCACTTTCAGGTACACCACCATGCCAGGAGTCGTCCATTCTAAAACACCTTTAGAATAGTGTTAAAGTACCCAGATTGGGAAACTACCCAAATCTAGATCTAAAACCATAGATCTAGTTACCAGAATGCCTGATATATTAACCATATCTAATGTGGAGAAACCACTGTGTGACAACCACAGTATAACCGATCGCAGTATAGGAATTTCACTTCGTATAAAGTGCATGTCATCCAAATACCAGGACATCACACCCTACTACCTTCTTAAAAGATCCATCTCCTATTCTGATGAAGTCAAATCCTATGACTATCACATCAAAAATAGATGATCTATCTCCGCTATACCTGCTTCAGTCTATAAATAGACACAAGCTACTTGTCCACTATGCTTCCGCTGCTCTCGCTGACTACAACAACCCTTTGGCAGAGTCATATATACGTGCACTTCTAAAGCTAGTTTAGAACGACGCTATACTCATCCTCCTACCGGGTTTCATACTCTAGAACAACAGTAATAGAAAGTCTGGGTAAACAAGAACCTCCCTGTCACCGTCTTTGAGGATACCGAAGTAACTCTCGGGCGCCTGAGGTTACCCACTATATATGCGGAGTGGCTAATGGAATGTCAAAAACCAATTGAATCTTTAGGTTCTATTAAATCTTCAGTAATTGTTTGTGGTTCTGGAATCACTTCCAGTTCTACCATACTCCCACAACCGTTTTCTGAAAAAGTCTATTTTTCGAAAACTGTGGCGAGTCGAGAACAATATCACTATTGATCTTCCAGATGGTAGAAAGTTATCCTTCGACATAGCTCGGGATAACCCACAAATAACCATTACTGAAATGTGCCTTGAGTTTATCCAGAGTCTGGTTTCAAGCATAAACCGGACAACTCCATATACCTTAACATCGTTAAGATATAAACCATTCTATATACAATATAGAAACAGAGGCACTAATTTAATTGGAACCAGATTCAAGTCATGCAGCTGTCTCCAGTGCATGTAAACTAAATGGAGAGAGGCCGATCAGCATTACTCAACTAGGAGTACATCCTGATATGAGTAACCTGAAAGAGAAGCAAGTTCTCAAAACCATTAATATCAACTGAATACCAAATATAAGTATCTACATCTTTGATCACCTTGAAGAATCCCGATACTTGCAACACATAGTTCTCTACTTTATTCTTGTACCTATAACTTCTCAAAACTTGGACCTTGTATTTCTACGAAATACTTGTCTAAAAACTAAAGAAGTCACAAGTAAACAAAATATAGTACGAGTACCAACCCCTTTGTCCTAATGGACACTGGACAACATACAATACTTTGTATAGGTCCCCTAAGTTCAATAACTCAAACCCTGTGCGTTGTAGATTGAAAACTGTACTATGGTTAAGAAGAATTACACCGTTGTTGAATACTCCTTACATAACCATCAACTGGTATAGGTAAATGTTATAGACATAATTTCAAAAGGTTATATCTCACTTTATAAAATAAACGTATAGATATATCAGTTTGAAACTGGTGCATAACTACGGATATTCAAAACCAAATATTTGCCGTCCGGCAAAAACTTAGGTGATTTCCTCAAATATCATCAATTACAACGAATTCCGATATGATGAGGATATAATCACCTAATTTCCAATATCTTACTCCCACTCATCATCTGTAATACCATACAGATGTGAAAATCAGATTTGGTAAATACATACCCTGGAGTAAGAATCTAATTGGGAAATCAGTTTTCAATGAACAACTCACAGTGAAACTGAAACATGAAAATGTTTCAAAGGGGTATCCGGATATTCCTAGTAATGCCTCCTCCATTATCCAGATTCATGACTATAATCGTATATTTCCTTACCATCTCTCCAATTCTTTTATTTGTCTTTACTTATTACCTTTTGTACATCGTACTTAAACTAAATGGTTTTCTTCTTTCTGTACCTTTTATCATGAATACTAAGTGCTACCCGTCTGAAATGACGGAGGGCTACGAATGGTTTTTGGCAAAAAAACTTTAACTTAATGAACTTGATATCGTTGAAGGAACCGGATAGCTTTACAACTATATAGTGGCGAAAACTTTTGCTAAAGAGCTCACTCCCGGTGAAGGAATCCTGGCTCTTTCCTCGTCGAATAAGGTGCAGGATATTCCTAACTGAATATCATGATGCAAAGCAAAAAGTAATCGACTATAGTGAAGTTATTCTCCTGACGCAAACTTCTGCCCAAGAGGCCACTCCTGGTGAAGGGATCTCGGCTCTTGCCTCGTCGAATGAGGTGCTTGATATTCATAACTGAATATCGTTGTGCAAAACAAAAGAAAACGTCCTTGTAATAACAGCTTTTGAAAATTTGTTCCAACAACATCAAATAGGTTTGTTTTCCTTGCATTGATCAGAATCAACGCAGTCCCATCAGTTAACATATCATACCACAGAAAAAAGGAACGAAAAATAAAATGTACGTATATGCCATCCGCATTCACCACTGGGTCCCGTCATCACCCGTTAGGTTACTTAACTAATGACAGAGTGGGGACTGGACTAGTGCTGGTGCAAAACATATACAACATCTACTAGTATATTTATAAATATATATAACAATCGTCCCAGGCATGATATATGCAACATCTCAGAATCTCATCCAAGCAACACAGAGTGGTGGATAATCCTGGAGCCTCGGGTTTCATTTGAGCCGCAAATGAGACCCGACGTTCCCTGTCGTTTGTATAGCCTGTGCAATGAAAATCTAGACCCCTACGAGCGCGGCAAGTTACCCGCCAATCGCAGAAGCGAGGCAGCCCCAATCAACAACATGAATGAGCCACCCAGCACTCTATGGAATCCGGTAACTTGAGCACCCCTCCTTGGGTCAACCTATACCCTCTATGAGTGTGGCGAATAGCCCGCCAATTCTAGAGTGAGGCCCCCTCCGTCTCACCGCCGTGAGATGCGGGCCTTTTGCCCTCTAGAACCTGGTTATTCGTGCACTCTACCACGGGGTAATCCTAGTATAGAAAAGAAAATAAGTACAAGGGCGACATCGACCTCAACCCGGTCGTGCCCCAAACAAATAATATACAAACAGGCAGTGACGGCAGTCCACATGTTGGACACTCGCCCCTCAATATCAAATTTATAAATGAAACTAAACTGTACTACCATTTTACCTAAGCTATCCACCACGATGATCCCGCCACAACCACAGCACAACACAGAACATCAACGTGAATGTCACGTTCGCAAACCCGTCTAAAAGTCATATAGCAATTAGAAGAGTTGTACCACTCAAATGAAATTCACGGTCGTAGATAGTAATATATGTACTGAAAACTATGACATTAGAATTCCTTACGCAATTAGCAAACTAAACCACTTTCCAAAACCATGAAAAAAACAGTGAGCTTAAGTTCCAAAAACCCTAATTCGGAAGTCCGAATCAAAACGAAACGCGCGCGAACCTTCGCAGGGAGTTATAGCATGAAATTAACTTCGAGTTGAGGGGCCTAGAGGGGGTACCCCACCCCAGAGGCCACCACGAGTTGGCCAAGGGGTGAGGTAGACCCGAAACTGCCTAAGGTGGGGCAGTTTCGGGTCCCCACTGCCAAGACCACCTTGTGGTGGTCTTGGGGAGTTGACCCAGCCGTTCGGTCCCCCTGAGGATTCCTATGGGTGCCCATGCACCACCTCGCGGCTTCTCAGTTCAAACTGTGAGCCCGCGGGGTGTGCAAACATCTCAAAATTTCAGTTTTCGAAACTGTTTTGTCGGCAGTTTTTGCACGACAAAAACGACAGATTTCTAATATCGCATAGAGTTAACTAAGGCTTATGGAGTGGCTTTAATACCATGTTGGGTTATGACAGTGCCCCATCCATCAAGCCGTGACCAAATGCGGAACAAAAATTTATAAAACTTGGCACTACCACAACCAATTACCCGGATCTACCCATAAGCCCTAGATAACAAAACATGCAAAGAAGTTAGAATGATTATACCGAACAGATCCGTGTCCTGTTAGTTATGTATATGACCTAGAGGCCATTGTTGTACATAAGATGTATATTATATTGGATGCTTGGATATATATAGATAGACTTTCTTGCTCGATATGATAGTATGCTATCTGGTTTCACTTTGTCTTAACATGTTGACTTGTATTGGTTTACTGCCTTGCTCTCACATGTTGATAAAGCCCTTGGAATATGCACTTGACTACTAGTACTAGGATGCAGATCATACTAGTAAGGCCAGGGTAGTCCATGAGTACATCCTATAACTGTTCCTAGTCGAGGGAGTATCGAGACAGGGCATCGATACTCCAGAGTAGACTAGCGTATACGCTTCACGACCCATATGATGGGTGATGGATGATCCCATATCCATTGGTGTTTGACATTAGAGAAGATGTACGGGTACTCAGTGGAGACTGGGTACACTGAACGGACTCGCCGAGAACTCCTAGATGGTATTATACCTATCGTCAGATAGCAGTTCTCTGGTGACACTGGTACATGTTAGTTTGTAGACCCTAGATCGTCATAGAGTCTTATGTGATTCCCACTGTGCTTTAATTTCCACCTTACCACGTTCATGAGAACGTGCAAAAAGGTGGCTTTTGGGTACAGTCCCGAATCACTTGGAGGCAATGAGCGATATGAGGGGTTTCGTCTCTCCCGGTATTGGAAGTTGATGTTGCGCTGTATTCGATTGGCTATAACTGGAAGTCCCTTGACAGGGCTGCTATGGAGATCTACTGGTAAGTGTTATCAGTGTTTTCTCGATCTGTTATGAGCCTCACATCGACACGACTTATCGGTTACTGGGGTCTGACGTTTATCACCCCTAGACTGGATATGCGACATATCAGACGAAGAGACCGGACTGTACGGTAGTGTTACTGATTGGATTCACAGGCTTGCTTGTTGATCTTCTGATTGCTCAATACCCGGGTGGCTATTACGTTTAACTGACCGCTTGCAGCTTGTGGGTGTTTGATATGATCATCACCTATTGTCGACGTATTGACGAGTCTTTAGAGTCCTACACAGAGCTTTCCGGGCTCAGGCGAAACGGAGTAGGAGCACATATATGATATGTGCGGGACCGAGATTAATACGATATGAGATACCAAATTCTATTCTCGCGATTTGTGATATCGGCCGGGTATATGTGATATAGCCGGGTTATCAGATCAAGTGTTGATTCGTAAAAAAGATACATATTATATTAGTCAGTTATATGTAATATAGCCGGGTTATTAAATTAAGGGTTGATTTAATAATTTAATGTATAATTATATATGTGATATATTATATTACATTAACTAATATTAGCTCACTTAAATGATTCTTTTTCTCACTTGATGATCATTGATATATATGTGATATATGTTAATTGTATTATTTTCTTTTGTAACATTATATATTATATATGTGATATATAATATTGTAACATGTTAGGGTTACAAATGCAACTAGGGTTTATGAGATTAAACTATGCTAGGGTTTAAATTAGGGTTAACATTTTCTTTTTAGTTAATTCTAAATTATGGATTAAAGTTAAGATATTTTGTTATGTTGACTTTGACCACTCTTTAGATATTTTGCTAGATATTTGTTAACCTAACCTTTTAACCCTAGCCCATGGTTTATTCTCTACAAGGGATAAGCATGCCATGCTTAACCCATGGTTGTCTTTCTAACCTCAAGGATAATTCATTCATCATACTTATCTTCTTCTTCCTCTTCACAAAAGCTTACTAGCCTTTTCTTTTATAATGAATTAAAGTGAGATAAAGAAAACTAAAGAGAGAAAAATTCCTACTTCATCATCCTCATCTATTCTAGCCACTTAGATTAAGGTGTTTGCTTCACTGATACCTAATTAGTAAAGTTATAGCTGGGTTTGTGTTTCCTCAAGGTAGATCGTCTTGGATTTCAAAGACTTCAAGCAAGATGTATCATTCACCTCATGGAGCCTCTCGAGAGTCCGGGAACTTGATGATCGCAGCGAAGGGACCTCAACTCGGAGCTTATGAAGCGAAGGAACGGACTACAAAGGTTGTAATCCCTTTCACTTAGAAGTAAAGTAGTTTACTTGTTGTTTATAACTCTAATTCTCTAGTAAAGATCCTTGCTTAGGTTGTTTGGCACTTGAAAATTTTAAATACGGCATGTTTGATGCCTTGTAGAACCTTGTTCTAGTGCCTAAGAACCTTACACGTCCTTCGGTCTTCAACCATCATCCCAAGTTCCTAGGAGCTTCCTTGATCAAGCTTGATTTTCGGTCTCCCTCCATCGAAGATGATCCACCCGAGAGTCTATTCAACGAGCTCCAATCTTATATCCGAGACAACTAGGGCACCTAGATCGTTACTCTAGATACCGTATATGAAGTATGGAGTGATGAAGGATTAATTTGTCTCAAGACACCCAAGGATTCTTAACTCATAAGAGGGTTTGGGTGGAGCTAGAAGAAGAAGAAGATGCCATGAGAATGAGGTGTTAAGAGCAACTCAAGAAAGAGAAAAAGAAATGAATAATGGTTTGTGTTTTTGTTTGTCATGTGTGTGTGATAAGAAATAATGGAGCCATCACATAAATGTTCATGTCTCTAAAATATCTTAGTCAATAAAAAATATCTCAAATCAAAATAATCTCACAACAAACAAAAACCCTAAGCATGCTAGAATAGTAACCATGGGTCACTAATTAGCCATGCCACAAAAATGCAATAAACATCTCATCCTACACCTCAATAACCTTTTAATCCAAAAAGGTCTAAACCGTGATGAAGTGTAATCTTCTAAAAGTAATCTTGTAATAAATTACAAGAACACCCCTCAACCGTATATATATACCCGCATCCGTATTTTGAAGAATACGAATACAAAGAGACGAAAATAATCTAACAAATATAATACTAGGATCCATCTTAAACCAAAGCCTACTAGTATTATCCGTCTGAACATCATCCGTGCACAAGTACACGTATGTGATCGAACTGTTGGCTATCGTGACCTCAAGTCAATTATTGGATCGCAGGCACGCGATTGCAATGATTGAGGGAGGACCAATACCGGTAGGACATTCTTACTCGAGATGATAGTATGCTATCTGGTTTGTCTTTATCATCGTGTATATGGTTCAGGTGACATTACAGATCACTATTACATGTTGATAGAGCCCTTAGGATTCTTGCTTGACTACTAGCAGTATAATGGCGATCATATACAAGAGAGTTGGGTGGTCTATAAGCACATCCTTAAAGTGTCCCTAGTCGTGGGAGTTTCGAGACTGGACATCGATACTCTAAGAGTAGACTAGTGTATATGGATCGAGACCCCGACGACGGGCGGTGGCCGGTCTCACAAGCCATTGGTGTCAGTTGGTTCACCTAAGATGTATACATGTGCTCATTGAGTTATGAGTACACCGGACGGACTTGTCGGGAACATGCTAGTTGGTATTATACCTATTGTCAGATAGCAGTTCCCTGGTGACATGTGTACAGGTTAGTCTATCGACCTGAGATCGTCATTTATCTCGTGTGAGTTCCCACCGTGCTTTGATTACTACCCTACCACGTCTCAAAGGAGTCGTGCAAACAGGTTTTAGTTGGGTACAGTCCCGAGTCACATGGAGGCAGTGAGCTAATCGTCAGAAAATTCATCTCTCCCGGTATTGGGGGTTGATGTCGTGGTGTGCACGGATGGCCATCACTAGAAATCCTTCTCCAAGGTAGTAGAGAATTACTGATCTAGGATTAGTAGTGTCTCTGGTGGTGATGGGCTTCATACCGACACTAAATATCGCGTTATTAGGGGTCTGACTTTACCCACACTCCTAGACTCGGTATGCCATACTCATAGACGAACAGACCGGACTGTACAGATATTGTCATTGTCAGGCTCAGTAGGGTTTCAAGATGAGTTTGCTCGTCGGCCTCCATTTTGCTCAATACCTGGACAGCCGTTACGTACAGCTAGTGCCATTGACTTACTTATGGTTAAACCCACCGTCAGCATATTGACGAGTCTTTAAAGTCCTACATAGAGAGTTTCCCTGATTCGGGCGAAACGTTGTAGAGGTCGTATGGTTTTATGACAGGGTTCGATCATATACGTGCACTTGTGCACGGATCATTATCGGACGAATAATACTAGTGGGCTTTGGTTTAAGCCGGATCCTAGTATTATATTATTGGATTACTTTCGTCTCGTTGTATTCGTATTCAGTCGGAATACGGATGCGGGTATGTATATACAGATGAGGGTATTCTTGTAATTTGTTACAAGATAACTTTAGGGTTGCCATTTATTTTCTTTTATATTGTATCAAACATTTAGGGTTTTCTTTAAATGTTTAATATTGTTGTGATGGAGAGTGTGAGTGCAAGTCTTGGCATTGTGCATTGATTCATAGCACATGCACTTGGTGACTCATGGTATTGGGTCAAGTATTGTTTTGTTTTGGCAAAGATATTTGTGTGAGGATTTTTTCTTTATGTGCTCACAATAAAACACACACATTTTCTTTAGCCAAAACAACATAAGAAAATTGAGCAGATACTTTTCTTTGGTTGTTTTTTCTTTAGCCAAAAACTTGAGCTCACACTTCTTCTCAAATGGCAACTTCTTCAACCTCCACCCATTCCCTCTCATGAGTTGAGATTCCTTAGGTGTTTTGAGACAAAGTATTCACACACTATCTCTATTTCATCTTGGGTATTTAGGCTAGCAAACTTGATGCTCGAGTTGCTTCGGTTTAGAGGAGGGAGCACGTATTACTAATCCTTGACGTGGATCTTCTTCAATATGGTGAGACCGGAGATCAAACTTGATCGGGGAAGCCGCGAGGAGCTTGGGACAGAGGTCGAAGACCGACGGACACGGATTGATCGGTATAACCTTTCTAAACTCCATTGATATAACTAGTATAGGGTTAATGGTACGATCCGTCGATTAGGGTTCCATTAGCGCCGGTTTTTAAAAGTTTTTGTTCCGCGTTTGGCCACGGATTGATGGCCGGGGTGCTGTCGTAACCCAACATGGTATCAGAACCAACCCATTAACCACATACTAGTTGGTTTAGACGATGTTAAAGTATCGAAACCGAAAGAACTCCAAATCAATACCCTGAATATTCCATTCTCTGTCGAATTTTAAATGGTCTTCTAAAAATATTTTAGCAACTGCAGAAGACTACCTAGGTGACAACTAGATTACACACCAAACATGAGCCCCTAACTCCACTATTGGACCGGCCACATTGAGGTAGAATCCGGCCTGGCCGGTTTTTTAGGGGATCCGGGGCTTGAGTTTTGTTGTGCTGTCTAGTCTCTGGAATATTGGTTCAGTGGTATTGCTAGTTTAGCCCAGTTTGAATATGGTTTTATCTATTTGTTTGGGGCTATTCGGGGTTATTTCTAAGTCGATATTTCTAACATTATTTAATGTTTTACAGTACTTACATTACTATCTGCGACCGTGGATGTCATTAGAGCGGTATAACTTGTCTAATTGCTATAGTTCTTTTAGTCGGGTTTGCGAACATGACATTCACGTTGAAGTTCCGTGTTGTGCTGTGTTGCTGCGGAATCGTCATGGTAGATAGCTTGTGTGTAATGGTACTACAGTTTGGATTTATTTTTACATTTGATATCGCGGGGCGAGTGTCCGACATGTGGACTATCGTCACTGACTGCTTGTATATTATTTATTTGGGGCACGACCGGGTTGCGGTCGATGTCATCGATGTATATATTTTTCTTTTTTGTTCTAGGATTGCCCCACGATGGAGTGCACGGATAGCCGGGTTCTGGAACGCAACGGGTCCGCATCTCATGGCGTTGAGAAGGAGGGGGCCTCACACTAGAATTGGAGGGCTATTCGCCGCACTCGTAGGGGGTACAGGTTGACCCAAGGAGGGGTGCTCAAGTTACCGGATCTCATGAAGTACCGGGTGGCCTATTCACTTTGATGAAGGGGGCTGCCTCAGTTCTGGTTTTGACGGGTAACTTGCCGCGCTCGTAGGGGTCTAGGTTTTCATTGCACAGGTTATCCACACGACCAGGGAAACGTCGGCTTTCACTTGCAGTTTAAAGGAAACCCGGGGCTCCCAGATTATCTGTATTGTTCTGTGATGCCTATCGCTTATCTGTGATGTTGCATTTATCATGCCTGGAGCGATTATTATATATATACTGGTAGATGTTGTATAGGTTTTGCATCCACGCTAGTCCAGTCCCCGCTCTGTCGTTAGTTAAGTAACCTAACGGATGATGATGGGACCCATTGGCGAATGCGGATGGCATATACGTACATCATATTTTCGTTCTTTTCTGGTGTGATTAATTTATGGGACTGCGTTGATTTTGATCAATACAAGGAAAATAGATCTATTCGATATTGTTGGAACAATTTTCAAAAGCTGTTATTACAAGGGCGTTTTCTTTTGTTTTGCACAACGGTATTCGGTTATGAATATCCAGCACCTCATTCCACGAGGCAAGAGCCGAGATCCCCTTACCGGGAGTGACCTCTTGGGCAGAAGTTTGTGTCAAGGTAATAACTTCACTATAGTCGATTACTTTTTGCTTTGCATCGTGGTATTCAGTGGGAATACCCTGCACCTCATTCGACGAGGAAAGAGCCGAGATCCCTTCACTGGGAATGACCTCTTTAGAAAAGTTTTCTCCACTATATATTTTTAAAAAGCTATCCGGTTCCTTCAACGATGTCAAGTTCATTACGTTAAACGTTTTTCGTCAAAAACCATTCGTAGCCCTCCGTCATTTCAGACGGGTAGCACTTAGTATTCATGCTATGTTTGTTGGCCTTCGTCATGGCATAGTGTATGGTAGTTGTTTGTTACTTTTCTGTTGCATAGATAGATGCGTTGGTTTGGGACAGTCGTACTACTATGTTGGCCTTTGTCAAGGGTATGTACGGGTGGGTTCAAATTAACCTGGACAATGACGGGTAGAAATTGACATGCGACTTATGATATGTTGGCCTTCATCAAGGTCATAAGAGCATGGGGTAAAAATCACATCGGGAGTTTCAAACATACAGGAAACTTGCCAGGCATGCGCATACCTTCTGGAGTGTGATAACTTGAATGGATTCCATCAGGTTATCATGTGACGATAGTTGGATCCCGATTCTCACTGATGAGTTAGTTTACTCCTCGGGTGATTTTAGATGATCTCGACTAATTCTTTTTTCAGGTTTGGAGGAGAATTTGAGGATACAGTGGGAGACATCCTGATTAGATAAAATAATTAACCATTCTGATCTAGGTTAGAGTGCACGCTGAGTGTTTCTTTTCTCTCTCTCTCTCTCTGGAAGCGACCATGTCCCGACCTTAGACTGGAACTCATAAACCAAGTTAACTGAACCTTCTTAAAACACACTGGTTTTCAATTGTCAGAGTTACATACTTCATTACCACTCCTACTTTTACCTTTTGCATTTCTCTGGAATATTCCGTATCACTACGAAGATCCACATTTATTGGATATGACCATCGTATAGTTACATACGAACTCTAAGAAACTGGTTTTAGATTCGATAATGGTTTCCGGTTCTGGAGAAATTGAATAAGACTATACAGTTGTCTTTTCTTTTTACCTTCTCTCACGTTGTGGGGACTCCTAGGATTAGGAGAGGGTATACCTATTGCGCTTATTGGATAGTCTTCTTCCAAACTATAGGCAGGTGCCGAAAGGTGGGGAAGGATGAAAACCAATTAGCATAAGTGTGGTGTACAAAAGATAATAACTAAAGACAAATAAATGGATTAGAAAGAGGGCAAAGTAAATTGCGACTGCTATCATTCACGACCAAACCGCGTATTTCATCGACACTCCTACTTCACCTTTGCATTTCTCCAGAACACCCCGTATCACTACAAAGATCCGCATTTATTGGATAATCCATCATATAGTTATATACGAACTCGAATGAACTTGTTCCAGTTCGAGAATGGATTCTGGTTCAGGAGAAATAGAATAAGGTTAAAGGTTTTTCGCCAAAAACCATTCATAGCCCTTCGTCATTTCAGACGGGTAGCACTTAGTATTCATGCAATGTTTGTTGGCCTTCGTCAAGGCATGGTGTGTGGTAGCTGCTTGTTACCTTTCTGTTGTATAGATAGATGAGTTGGTTTGGGACAGTCGTACAGCCTCGTTGGCCTTTGTCAAGGGCGAGTATGGGTGGGTTCAAATTAACCTGGACAATGACAGGTAGAACTTGACATGTGACTTATGATTTGTTGGCCTTCGTCAAGGGCGAGTATGGGTGGGTTCAAATTAACCTGGACAATGACGGGTAGAACTTGACATGTGACTTATGATTTGTTGGCCTTCGTCAAGGTTATAAGAGCATGGGGTAAAAATCACATTGGGAGTTTCAAATATACAGAAAACTTGCCAGGCATGCACATACCTTCTGGAGTGTGATAACGTGAGTAGATTCCAACAGGTTATCATGTGATGATAGTTGGATCCCGATACCGACTAATGAGTTGGTTTACTCCTCGGGTGATTTTAGATGATCCCGACTAATTCTTCCTTTAGGTTTGGAAGAGAATTTAAGGATACAGTGGGAAACATCCTGATTAGATAAAGTAATTAACCATTCTGATCTAGGTTAGAGTGCACGCTGAGTGTTTCTTTTCTCTCTCTCTTTAGCAGCGACCATGTCCCGACCCTAGACTATAACTCAGTAACCAAGTTAACCGAACTTTCTTAAAACACTGGCTTTTGGATTGTCAGAGTTGCATACTTCATTGCCACTCCTAGTTTTACCCTTTGCATTTCTCCGGAACATTCCGTATCACTACGAAGATCCACATAATTATTGGATATGACCATCGTATAGTTACATACGAACTCAAAAAAACTTGTTTCAGATTCGAGAATGGTTTCCGGTTCTGGAGAAATTGAATAAGACTATTCAGTTGTTTTTTTCTTTTACCTTCTCTCAGGTTGTGAGAGCTCCTAGAATTAGGAGAGGGTACACCTATTGCGCTTATTGGATAGTATTTTTCCAACCCATAGGCAGGTGCCGAAAGGTGGGGAAGGAAGAAAACCAATTAGTCTAATTGTGGTGTACAGAAGGTAATAAGTAAAGACAAATAAAGAGATTAGAAAGAGGGCAAAGTAAATTGCGATTGCTATCATTCATGAACAAACCACGTATTTCATCGCCACTCCTACTTCACCTTTGGATTTCTCTAGAACACCCCGTATCACTACGAAGATCCACAGTTATTGGCTAATCCATCGTATTCGAAGGAACTTGTTCCAGTTCGAGGATGGATTCTGGGTCAGGAGAAATAGAATAAGGATTATTCAGTTATCTTTTATCTTTGCCTTCACTCAGGTTGTGAGGGCTCTTAGGATTAGGAGATTACACTTATTACGCTTATTAGATAGTCTTCTTCCAAACCATAGGCTGGTGCCGAACGGTAGGGAAGGAAGAAAACCATTTAGCCTAAGGATGGTATACAGAAAGTAATGAGTAAAGACAAATAAAGGGATTTGGAGAGACGGCAAAGAAATATATGGTTATAGTCATGAATCTAGATAATGGAAGAGGCATTACTAGGAATACCCGGATACCCCTTCGAAACATTTTCATGTTTCAGTTTATCTGTGCATTGTTAATTGAAAACTGATTTCCCAATCAGATCCTTACTCCAGGGTATGTATTTATCAGACTTGATTCTCACATCTGTATGGTTATACAGATGATGAGTGTGAGTAAGTTATTGGGAATTAGGTGATTATATCCTCATTATATCGGAATTTGTTGTAATTGGTGATATTTTAGGAAATCGCCTGGGGTTTTGCCTGACGGCAAATAATTGGTTTTGAATATCAGTTGTTATGCACCAATTTCAAACTGATATATCTGTACATTTATGTCATAAAGTGAGATATAACTTTTTGAAATTATGTCAATGAAATTTACTTATATCAGTTGATGATTGGGTAAGGAGCATTAAACATCGGTGTAATTCTTCTTAACCGTAATACAGTTTTCAACCTACGACGCACAGGGTTTGAGTTATTCAACTCAGGGGATTTATACAATATATTGTATGTTGTCCAGTGTCCATTAGGACAAAGGGGATGGTCCTCGTACTATGTTCTGTTTATTTATGACTTCTCCAGTTTTGATAAGTATTTCGTAGAAATACAAGGTCCAAAGTTTGAGAAGTTATAGATACAAGAATAAAGTAGAGAACTATCTGTTGCAAGTATCAGTATTCTTCAAGGTGATCAAAAATGTAGATACTTGTGTTTGGTTCTCAGTTGATAGTAATGGTTTTGAGAACTTGCTTCTCTTTCAGGTTACTCATATATATGCACTCCTAGTTGAATAATGCTGATCGGCCTCTTTCCATTTAGTTGACATGCACTGGAGACAGATGCATGATTTGAATCTAGTTCCAATTAAATTAGTGCCTCTGTTTCTATATTGTATATAGAATGGTTCATATCTTAACGATGTTAAGCTATATGGAGTTGTCCGGCTTATACTTAAAACCAGACTCTGGAAAACTCAAGGCACGTTTCTGTAATGGCAGTTTGTGGGTTATCCCGGGCTATGATGAGGGTTAACTTTCTACTATCTGGAAGATCAATAGTGATATTGTTCTTGACTCGCCACTGTAGGGTTCCTAGGCACACTAGTGAGGTCTCACAAGGCATCAACCATGCCAATTTCAAAAATTAGGGGTGCCGAGAAACCCTAATACGGATCGTTAACTAGATATATAGGCGAAACAAAGACTAGTTAACAACTTAACTAAATGGTAAACGGAAATACAACCTTTGTAGATCTGGTTCTCCACCTCCATGGCTCCGCGATGATGTCTCCTCGCTGTACAAATCGGATCTTGGGCTCTAGCGTCGGCTTCATCGGAGAAAAAGCGGGCTAGGTCATCGACGACGATGCCGAAGATGATCTACGTCGAGACATCGCTAGATCAAGCTCCAACTTCACCAAGTCATGAAACTTGTGAAGAAAACACACTCTACTACTTGGCAAGAGGTAGAGGATGAAGAAATAGGAAGTGGGTTCACTTTAGAATTGGATTTCTCACTCTTTTTCATCAATCACCATTGATGAAGTGAAGCTTTCTTCATTGAAGAAGATGAAGAAGAAGAAGAAAGAATAATATGATAAGTTAATTAAAATGAAAAGAAAATGAATACTTATCATAATGTAAACCATGGTCAAGTGTAAAGATTAAACCAAGGTTAGTGGGAATGGTTAGGGTTAAGCATGAGACAAAAATGGTCACTTAGGTCAAAACTTCATGAAGCTTCAACTAGAATACAAATCAAGCCACCATTTTTCTTTTCATGCCATTCATTTTCCAAAAATCAATAGATAAATAAATAAGTGAATAAAACAAAACCCTAACCATTAACATGTAACCATGGTTTGATCTTTACACAAAAAACCCTAGCAAACATGTATCATCAAACATGATACAATCAAGTGCACAAAAGTATATCACATATACAATGTGAACATCCGAGTGAGAATATCCATTTAAAGCGAACCAATACTAGTTAATACAAAGTAATATATCAAATATATAATTATACATTAAATCATTAAATCAACACTTGATTTAACGATCCGGTCATATCGCATATAACCGACTAGTATCCTATGTATCGGCTTATCGAATCAATACTTGATTCGATAACTAGGTTATATCGCATATAACCATTCGATACATTCATCGCGAGAATAGAATACGGTATCACATACACGCATTATTCTCGGTCCCGCACATATCTCATATGCGCTCCTATTTCGTTTCGCTTGAGCCAGGAAACCTCTGTGCAGGACTCTAAAGACTCGTCAATACGCCGGCAGCAGATGATGATCATATCAAGCACCCACAAGCCGCAAGCGGTCTGCTAAACGTAACGGCCACCCGGGTATTGAGCGATCAGAAGATCGACGAGCAAGCCCGCTCACACTCCAGTGAATCCAACCAGTAACACTTACCGTACAGTCCGGTCTGATCGTCTGATATGTCGCATATCTCGCCTAGGGGTGGTAAACGTCAGACCCCAATAGCTTGATAAGTCGTGTCGATATGAGGTCTATAACAATTCGAGAAACTACTGGTAACACTTACCAGTAAATCTCAGCAAGCGTGGCCAGGGATTTCCGGTTATAGCCAATCGAACACAGCGCAACATCAACTCCCTATACCGGGAGAGACGAATCCCCTCCTATCGCTCATTGCCTCCATGTGACTCGGGACTGTACCCAAAAACCACCGTTTTGCACGCCCTCATGGACGTGGTAAGATGGAAATCAAAGCACAGTGGGAACCACACAAGACTCTATGACGATCTCGGGTCAACAGACTACTCTGTACCAGTGTCACCAGAGAACTGCCATCTGACGTAAGGTATAATACCATCTGGGAGTTCTCGGCGAGTCCGTCCAGTGTACCCAGTCTCCACTGAGCACCCGTATATCATCTCTGATGTCAAACACCAATGGATATGGGATCATCCATCGCCCATCTGTATGGGTCGAGAAGGTATACGCTAGTCTACTCTGGTATATCGATGCCCCGTCTCGATACACCCACGACTAGGGACTTTGAAGGATGTACTTACGGACTATCCTGTCCCCACTAGTATGATCTGCATTATAGTCCAGGTAGTCAAGTACACATCCTAAGGGCTTTACCAACATGTAACAGAGAGACAATCGGTGTACACGTTAAGGTAAAGAGCAACCAGATAGCATACTATCATGTCGAGCAAGAAAGTCCTCCCTATATATGTCCCAGCATCCACTGCAATATACATCCTATGTATAGCAATGGCCTCTAGGGCATACATATAACTAACAATCTCCCACTTGCACTAGGGCCATCTGTAGCAGTGGTTGCAGTATCTCATACTCAACCATCCCATAAAAATCTCTCTCTGGGAAAAGCCTTTGTGAGTGGATCCGCCGTGTTGTCCTCTGAGTCTACTCTCCTAACCTCGATCACCCTGGAGATCAACTATCTCCATGATCAGGTGATACTGCCTTAGAATATGTCTGGTTCACTGATGGGACCGGCGTTCCTTGGCATAAGCCACAACTCCATTGTCTCACAATGGTAGGAACATAGTTCATCTCATGAACCAATATACACCCAAACAGCCTCTTTGGTAGCATCTTAAGTAGCGATGTATCCTGCCTTTATCGTCTAGTATGCCACGGTATCTAGCTTGGAACTCTTCCAACATACCGTCCCTTTACTGAGGGTAAAGACAATGCCCGTGACTGACATTCAGTCGTCTTTATCACCCTGGAACCATTCCAGTGATTCTCCCCAGGGTCGATTGATACCTTCTCACTACAACTAGTGAGAATCCTAACATCCATTTAGATCTATCTCATAGATCCAAAACCCAGGATTTAGGAGGTATCATTTTGATCCTATATGGAGAATCATTGTGATAAGCGGAGATTGACCGAGCGTAGCATAGGAAACTCTTTCCCTATCAAGAGCATGACATCCACGTACTCTACGAGGATCACTACCATACTCCCTACTACCTTTTTGTTTATACAAGGTTCATCTACCATTTTGATGATGTCAAACTCTTTGACTTATCCATCAAAACAGATGTTCCAACTCCGCGATGCCTGCTTTATCCTATAAAACATCTTGCACACGTTTCCGCTGCTCCCACTGTCTACGAAGCCCTCTGGCTGTGTACTTATAGACGCTCTCTTCCAAATCATCATTTAGAAAAGCAGTCAAGACACCCAACTGCCAGATATCGTAGTCATGGTATGTAGCCGTGGCAAGTAGGATCTGGATGGACTTAAGCATAGCTACTTGAAAAGGTTTCATCATTATCCACGCCTGGTCGATGACGAAAAAGCTTTAACAAGTCTAGCTTTGAAAGTCTCAACTTTTCCATCTACACCAAGTAATCTTCTCAAGATATACTTGCTCCTGATGGGGATTTAACCCTTCAGATATAGCAACCAAAGTCCATACTTTGTTGGTGTACATGGATTCCATCTCAGATCGCTAAGCATCCAGCCATTCTGACAGAATCCTACTCCTGATGGCCAGCTCGAAACTAGTTGGGTCATCATCTCATGATACAATTCTCACTCCCACTGTCACAGAGAAACAGAAGTATCTCTCAGGTGGGTGAGAAAACCCTACTAGATCGGCGGAGAGGCTGAGGTTCGTTGGTAACTATTGAATCCTTTGGTTTTATCAAATCATCTGCTGTAGTTAGTATGGCTGGAACATTTCCAGTTCTACATAACAGACCTTGCCTCGAGTTTGTCCGGATTTTGCTTTTAGACATAGGCCGGACAACCCCAAATCTTAACTAGCTTAAGACATGGGCTCTTCCCATACCATATCTCATACGGAGTGGTAGGCAACTGATTTGATTTGAACCCTATTCAATAGGTATGCAGCTTCTCAAGTGAATAACTCCCAAAAAGGAAATAGGTAACTCAGTAGTACTCATCATAGAGCACACCTTATCATATAGGGTGCAATAGCTCCGCCCCGTTATACCATCGTGCTATGGTGTATACGGAGGAGTAATGCTGAGAGAGAATCTCATTCTCATTTAGAATAGTCCAGGATTTCCGTGCTCAAGTATTCTCCTCCTTGATCTCATCAAAGGACATAATACTTATACCCGGATTGGTTCTCTACTTCTAACTTATATTCTGTGAATATCTCAAAAGGTTCGGACTTGTGTTTCAACAGGAACATAGGTCTGAATCTCGAAAGATCATCAGAGAATGTAATGAAGTACAAAGAACCGGTCTTGGCATGTGTAGACAGGGGACCTACATACATCAACATGTATCATCCTAAGAGTTCACTAACTCTTTCTCTGTTTCCAATAAACAGAGCTGGTGTCATTGTATCTTTGTGACATGACTGGCAAGTTTCACAAGATGTAGATTCAAACTGATTTAAATATGCATCTTAAATGTAACTTCAGCCAGTCGGGTCGCACTGATATGACCTAGTCTACAATGCCTCAAGAAGGATTCGTTCATATCTGAACTCTTCCTCTTGTGTGTGTTCCGTATACAAAAGAACTGTAGTTTGATTTAGAACATCAATGCTTTTAGATAACGTGCCTGAACCGATCAACTTTTGATATAGGAAATGTTCAAAACATTATCCATCTATACAAAATTTTATCATTTCTTTACTAATAAAGAGATAGATACGATTTTGTATATCAGGTTCGGTATCTAATAACATTCGTTCAGAATCAATGTATTCGTAATACAGGATGACAGTGACCAACAGACTTGGCTGCAACACTTGCCCCGTTTTCTGCCTCATGAAACTTATCACCCGTTCTCAGTCCTCTACCTTTCTGTAGCCCTATGTAACAGATTACATATCTGGGATCCTGATCTGGTATCACATACCCAGGACGTAAAGGATACTGAGAAACAGTTCTCTGTAATGAACACACCCGAAGATGATGCATCATCATGCACTCTCTTCGTTTGGGCGGCACGGGAATTCTGGTAATCCCCAATTTCCTGCTCTGTCTTATAACAATTATAAGTTGGAGCGGGACCAACGTTCCCCAGCTCAGTATAACAAGCGGGTTCGTTCAATATTCCGTTTTATTATCTTGATTAAGGCGTGATATGGTCGCTACCAGGAGGGAGAGAGAAGAAAACACTCAGCGTGCGCTCTTGCAAGAATAGATTGGTTATTATTTTATCTAATCAGGATGGCTCCTACTGCTTTTCATCAAATCTTCCTTCAAACCTTAAAAGGAAAGACTAGCCGGGATTAATTACACACTACAAGTTCGCCAATCTTTCGGCCAGGCCAGTGTCGGTACTTTGAGGGAGGTCCCCCGTGCTTTCGCACGAACCTAATTAATGTAAACCTCGTTTTCCCAGAGGCGTAACCTCGTTAACACCTTTCTAGACACCTACTTGATCGGCTAATTTGTAATGTGTAAAACTCTCCCAGGAGTAACTCTTACTTGCAGCGGGTATCGGGATCCAACTATCTCATAGAAGGTATGCAATCTCATTATAAATTTCAACACTTGAAATTCCCGATAATATTTTGCCCCTAACCTCCTATGACCTTGACAAAGGCCAACAAACCATAGGATGCTAGTCAAGTTCAACCCGTCATTTCCTGATTGAATTAAACCCACCCGCACGACCCTTGACAAAGGCCAACAAGGTCACACGACTACCCTAACCCAATCTGCATCATATGCATAAGCAAATAAGCACCAGTTAGCTACCGCACACTGCGCCTTGACAAAGGCCAACAAACGCAGCACGAATACTAACTACTACTTATCTGAAATGACGCAGGGCTACGACAGGTTTTTCTGAAAACCTATTGCGTAATGAACTTGATATCGTTGTAGAATCAAATGATTTTAAAAATGGAATGTTTTTGAGGCTTTTCTAGTTTTGCTAAAGGAGTCACTCCCGGTGAAAGGATCGTCGGTCCTTTCCTCGTCGAATGAGGTGCGGGATATATCATATATATCGCTGTGCAAAGTAAAAACACTTAAAAGCAATCAAAAGACAAACCGAGTGTGTAGCATCAGCCAGTTATTGCTAAAGGAGTCACTCCCGGTGAAGGGATCTCGGTCCTTTCCTCATCGAATAAGGTGCAGGATATATCACATATACCGCTGTGCAAAGCAAGAACTGTAGCTACCTGTTTTATTTTGAAATTCGATTCTACAACATCTTAGGTTTCTTTTATTTCATTAATCACATTAATGAAGTCCCATCATTTAAGTACCTAAACATCACAGATAAATACGACGTACACTTATGCCATCCGCATTCGCCTCGATGTCCCCTCGTGCACCGTTAGGTTAGGTAACTAACGGCAGAGCAGGGCAGGGCTAGCGCGGGTGTAAAACATAAGTAACATTTATATAATATATCATATATACTATATAAAGTACCTATCACAGAACATCACATGATCACATCACAGATATCGCAGCAGAAGAATCATATGAAATATTGGATATACTAGGACGTCCGTGTTTTCAGTACGAGCCAGTATAAAACACGGATTCCACGGTCGTGATGAATAGCCAAACCCACACCCCTAGACCCCTACGAGAGCGGCAAGCAACCCTACCAATTCTAGAGTTAGGAGACCCGGACTCGACTCCTCGAGTTGGTCTCCCATTGGACTCCAGAACCCGGTTACTTGTGCCCTCCTCGTTGGGTCTATCCTAGTGCGGAAAAGTAAATAATATACAATGGGTGACATCTTCCGCAACCTGGAAGTGCCCCAATAAAAGAATATTACATACAAGTTTTTACATGAATGAAAATGAAAAACACTCATCTCACATAAAAAACCCCGGCTATTCAAACACGACGATCCAATATAACATATCCAGCAACACATAACATCACATGTCATCAACGTAAGTAAATATGTGCATCCCAATTGTCGTTGACATATAGCAACGAAACCGGCGATATCACATATTGCATTTACGGTCACAGAAAAGAAAGTGTAAAACTACAACAGTTGGAATCCGCAACCTCTTTAGACATCGCATGCCTAATCAAATGAATACCTTAGACATCACATGCCTAACAATTATAAACCCCGCATTTTAGTCTCAAAATCGAAAACACTTTTCAATATCAAGTCGGGTAATTCAACAGGATTCCCGACATCCTGATCGAATACTCGTCGCAAACTTTAGTAGGCGGCCGCACCCCCGACGCCGTCGACGAAGTGCACCAAGGCGGAACACCGCTACCGCGAGCACCCGGACAGATGCTTTCGGCGACGGGGTTCTCCTATAGTCACTTGGTCGGGGCTATGGAGTGAGGCTGTCTATTAAGTTTACCCGGCGAGTATCCGCGTACACTACGTGATTGCGACGGACTTTTGATCGCATCAAAATTCCGTGGCAACCGATCAAGTGAGACTAAAGTGCTATGTTTATAACATTCATTCAGTTATCTCATAACTACTTGTGAATTCTAATTATTGTATCACATTCCGGATAAATAGAAAATGTTAAACTTTTCGATCAAACTGTCGAATACTCAAGTTTTCCCGATATAGATCAACACATGAAACAAGTCTAAAAACATTCAGTTCGTGCCTCAGTACCAACGGTCCAGCCGTAGAAGGGTCAAGCCAACGCCTCACATGTGGCACGCCGTACTGCCCCAAACCCTAAGGTTCAAAGGGCAGTTCAAGACGGTCACATAATCGAGTTAAGGTTTGTTGTCTTCTAGAGGGACCATCGCGTTACTTGCACTACTTAGAACGTCGTTAAACTACGGAAAGATCCAACACTTGGAACTTTCCCGACAGGGGAAAAATTGGGTATTTATATCCGGTCGAACTTTTTAACATATTCTAAAATTTATCCGGAAAGCCACATAGACAAAATTTGATACTCCGATCGAAACACCGAATCCCCAAAACAACCCTAGAAAATTCAACTCTTGAATAAATATTAAAAATTCCCAGAAAATCCAGCATAATAAAATAGGAGTTACTGTGCAAACAGGGAAGGATGACGTCATCAACTTACCGCGGAACCGCCGCAGAAGTCAGGCTTCTGCCACGGTTCCGCCGCGGTTTGTACTGTTCACGAGTCAAATTTTACACCGTAATTCTTATAATTCCCTGCTGAATTTTTTAAGCATTTTTAATATGGAAAAATCCCAGTTTTTAGAAAAAGTCCAGAGAGCATGTCGGATTAGGGTTTCGGGGTTTGTTCGGGTTTCAAACTTCGTCTACGCATCGCCTAAGGCTCTAGCTAGGCTCTGATACCACTGTAGGTCAGGCAGCCACCCCATCCAATGGGGTCGCCGTGGCACCAACGGGTCCCTCAGCCGCTACTTTTTACGCATGCCCCCTCGCGAGGACTACAACCCACCGGAACACCTTCCGGTCTCGGGACACCCTGGGGGTAAGAGCCTATGCTTCGCCACACTGTCACACAGTGAGAACCCCCCATAGGTCGACATCCAATGCCTAGTAGCTCTGATACCACTGTAGGGTTCCTAGGCACACTAGTGAGGTCTCACAAGGCATCAACCATGCCAATTTCAAAAATTAGGGGTGCCGAGAAACCCTAATACGGATCGTTAACTAGATATATAGGCGAAACAAAGACTAGTTAACAACTTAACTAAATGGTAAACGGAAATACAACCTTTGTAGATCCGGTTCTCCACCTCCATGGCTCCGCGATGATGTCTCCTCGCTGTACAAATCGGATCTTGGGCTCTAGCGTCGGCTTCATCGGAGAAAAAGCGGGCTAGGTCATCGACGACGATGCCGAAGATGATCTACGTCGAGGCATCGCTAGATCAAGCTCCAACTTCACCAAGTCATGAAACTTGTGAAGAAAACACACTCTACTACTTGGCAAGAGGTAGAGGATGAAGAAATAGGAAGTGGGTTCACTTTAGAATTGGATTTCTCACTCTTTTTCATCAATCACCATTGATGAAGTGAAGCTTTCTTCATTGAAGAAGATGAAGAAGAAGAAGAAAGAATAATATGATAAGTTAATTAAAATGAAAAGAAAATGAATACTTATCATAATGTAAACCATGGTCAAGTGTAGAGATTAAACCAAGGTTAGTGGGAATGGTTAGGGTTAAGCATGAGACAAAAATGGTCACTTAGGTCAAAGCTTCATGAAGCTTCAACTAGAATACAAATCAAGCCACCATTTTTCTTTTCATGCCATTCATTTTCCAAAAATCAATAGATAAATAAATAAGTGAATAAAACAAAACCCTAACCATTAACATGTAACCATGGTTTGATCTTTACACAAAAAACCCTAGCAAACATGTATCATCAAACATGATACAATCAAGTGCACAAAAGTATATCACATATACAATGTGCACATCCGAGTGAGAATATCCATTTAAAGTGAACCAATAATAGTTAATGCAAAGTAATATATCAAATATATAATTATACATTAAATCATTAAATCAACACTTGATTTAACGATCCGGTCATATCGTATATAACCGACTAGTATCCTATGTATCGGCTTATCGAATCAATACTTGATTCGATAACTAGGTTATATCGCATATAACCATTCGATACATTCATCGCGAGAATAGAATACGGTATCACATACACGCATTATTCTCGGTCCCGCACATATCTCATATGCGCTCCTATTTCGTTTCGCTTGAGCCAGGAAACCTCTATGTAGGACTCTAAAGACTCGTCAATACGCCGGCAGCAGATGATGATCATATCAAGCACCCACAAGCCGCAAGCGGTCTGCTAAACGTAACGGCCACCCGGGTATTGAGCGATCAGAAGATCGACGAGCAAGCCCGCTCACACTCCAGTGAATCCAACCAGTAACACTTACCGTACAGTCCGGTCTGATCGTCTGATATGTCGCATATCTCGCCTAGGGGTGGTAAACGTCAGACCCCAATAGCTTGATAAGTCGTGTCGATATGAGGTCTATAACAATTCGAGAAACTACTGGTAACACTTACCAGTAAATCTCAGCAACCCTGGCCAGGGATTTCCGGTTATAGCCAATCGAACACAGCGCAACATCAACTCCCTATACCGGGAGAGACGAATCCCCTCCTATCGCTCATTGCCTCCATGTGACTCGGGACTGTACCCAAAAACCACCGTTTTGCACGCCCTCATGGACGTGGTAAGATGGAAATCAAAGCACAGTGGGAACCACACAAGACTCTATGACGATCTCGGGTCAACAGACTACTCTGTACCAGTGTCACCAGAGAACTGCCATCTGACGTAAGGTATAATACCATCTGGGAGTTCTCGGCGAGTCCGTCCAGTGTACCCAGTCTCCACTGAGCACCCGTATATCATCTCTGATGTCAAACACCAATGGATATGGGATCATCCATCGCCCATCTGTATGGGTCGAGAAGGTATACGCTAGTCTACTCTGGTATATCGATGCCCCGTCTCGATACACCCACGACTAGGGACTTTGAAGGATGTACTTACGGACTACCCTGTCCCCACTAGTATGATCTGCATCATAGTCCAGGTAGTCAAGTACACATCCTAAGGGCTTTACCAACATGTAACAGAGAGACAATCGGTATACACGTTAAGGTAAAGAGCAACCAGATAGCATACTATCATGTCGAGCAAGAAAGTCCTCCCTATATATGTCCCAGCATCCACTGCAATATACATCCTATGTATAGCAATGGCCTCTAGGGCATACATATAACTAACAGCCACAGTTTTAGTAAAATGGATTTTTTTTCAGAAAACAGTAGTGGGAGTATGGTAGAACTAGAAGTGATTCCAGAACCACAGACGATTACTGAAAATTTAATAGAACCTAAACATTCAATTAGGTTTGACATTCCATTATCCACTCCGCAGATATAGTGGGTAACCTCAGGCATCCGAGAGGTACTCTGGTATCCTCAAAGAAGGTGACAGGGAGGTTCTTGTTTACCCAGACTTGCCATTACTGCTGTTCTAGACTATGAGACCCGGCAGGAGAATGAGTATAGCGTCGTTCTAAACTAGCTTTAGAAGTGCACATATATATGACTCTGCCAGAGTGTTGTTGTAGTCAGTGGGAGCAGCGGAAGCATAGTGGACAAGTAGCTTGTGTCTATTTATAGAATAAAGCAAGTATAGAGGAGATAGATCATCTATATTTGATGTGATAGTCATAGGATTTGACTTCTTCAGAATAGGAGATGGATCTGTTAAGAAGGTGTATGGATGACATACACTTTGTAGGAAGTAAAATTACTATACTACGATCGGTTATACTGTGGTTGTCACACAGTGGTTTCTCCACATAGGATATGTATATTATATTAGGCATTCTGGTTACTAGATCTATGGTTTTAGATCTATATTTGGATAGTTTCCCAATCTAGGTATTTAGACACTATTCTAAAGGTGTTTTAGAATGGACGACTCCTGGCATGGTGGTGTACCTGCAGGTGATGGATTCACCCTCTCTAAAGGTGTCTTACAGACTAAAGGGGAGAGGGATGTGCATGATTGGCATATCACTTGCTTAGGCAATTAGTCAATCATGAGATGTCAAGTAGCACAATAGATATTGTTTTTGCACTAGTCGCAATAAGTTTATATATTAATCCAATCCTGGAGAAATGTTTGGAAGCAGTTTATGAACATAAGTGGATATTCTAGGGATTTGGTAACGACAGCCTCTTTCGGGAGACGGTTATCATTCCAGGCTTCCAAGGTGACCTGAATGACAGAGTGACTGTCAGAGTTATAGTTTTCCCTCTTTTTAAGGGGCAGTAGTTTGGATAAGTGGTCCAAGCGGATACTGAGGGAGGCATGGTGCAGTATACTGATTAAGTTCAGTGGACGATACAGTCTAAGAAGTTTGCTAGATTTGGAGTTTATTTGTGAACTGGGTCGCATCAGATATCCAGACATATTCTAAGACAGGAATTACTCATTTCGGGAGATGACTTTCTCCGCGAACTTAAGATAAAGAGGGACATAGAAAGAAACATTGGAGCGGATCCACTCACTGAGACTATTTCTCGAACGCAATAGTTTCACAAACGAGCTTTGTGAAACAGATTAGTAGAGGAGTTGGGTGTTCGGTATCACACGGGCCGTGAGTATGCAACACCGCAATAATTAGCCTTAAGTGAAAGTGGGAGATTGTTGACTATAGTGCCCTCAAGTCAATTATTAGATCGCAGGCACGTGATTGTAATGATTGAGGGAGGACCTATACCGGTAGGACAGTCTTACTCGAGATGATAGTATGCTATCTGGTTTGTCTTTATCATCGTGTACATGCTTCAGGTGACATTACAAATCATTATTACATGTTGATAGAGCCCTTAGGATTCTTGCTTGACTACCAGCAGTATGATGGCGATCATATACGTGAGAGTTGGGTGGTCTATAACCACATCCTTAAAGTGTCCCTAGTCGTGGAAGTTTCGAGACTGGGCATCGATACTCCAAGAGTAGACTAGTGTATACGGATCGAGACCCCGACGAGGGGCGGTGTCCGGTCTCACAAGCTATTGGTGTCTGTTGGTTCACTTAAGATGTATACAGGTGCTCATTGGGTTATGAGTACACCAGACGGACTCGCCGGGAACATGCTAGTTGGTATTATACCTATTGTCAGATAGCAGTTCCCTGGTGACATGTGTACAGGTTAGTCTATCGACCTGAGATCGGCATTCGTCTCGTGTGAGTTCCCACTGTGCTTTGATTACTACCTTACCACGGCTCACAGGAGTCGTGCAAACAGGTTTTAGTTGGGTACAGTCCCGAGCCACATGGAGGCAGTGAGCGGATCGTCAGAAAATTCATCTCTCCCGGTATTGGGGGTTGATGTCGCGGTGTGCACGAATGGCCATCACCAGAAATCTGTATCATTCTGAAAATTTAGAAATAAATAAAATTAATTAATTAAATAATAAAATGTTAAATTTAAAAAGTTATTAAAACTAAATAAGACATTTTCATAAGTAGTATGTAAAACAAATTAAATAAAAAATTTAATATGTAACATAAATAAATTATAAGGGTTTTGATGAGAAATTTAGCTTCATTTTAATTAAAATAGTGTTATGCAATAACATAGGTAGTGAGGGGTTGTTATGCAAAATTTAGGAAATTGTGCAAATTTGAATTGATTAAGGGTGTAAGTGGAAAATGGGTAGAAAATGTTTTAGCTCAGAATTTTTATTACAAATTAAAACAAATTGATGGGATAATGCAAGGACACCTCCTACTCTCATACACAACACACCCCACACCTCCTCCTTTCATGAAACAACCACATCTTGCTTGGTGACACCTCCTCCTACACCTCACCCTTCCCTTCACCATTTATATAGTGTGTTCAGATCATTTAGCTAGTTTAAAATCTGAAAATTTAAAAGAAAGAAAAAGAAAACATAGAAGAACAAAGAGAAAGAAGAAGAAAAGAGCTAAATCTAGGATTTCTTCACTATCAAGCTAAGGACTAGGAGCTTGTGCATCTTGGATGGAGTTCTTCCAGCAAAATTCTTGTAGGTAAAATCTTTAATCACTGTAAGAATTTAGTTCAGTAACTAGTTTAACTTAGAAAATCAAAAGTGTCCATAATATCGTATTTTAAGCAAAACTGAACTCTGTAGTACTCTGCTATAGTTTAGATAAAAATCAACTTAACCAAATAGTGCAAAATATTATATGTTGGACCTAGAACAACCCATAGAAGCACGAACCCAGGGGCTCGAATTATGGCCGGCGAGTTTAAGGCCAACTCCGGCGTCGCCGGATTTGTAGGAAGTTATGGTGATTTGGGTTATTGGGTAGGTCTCTGTGTAGGTGTTTGGTTATTTTGGTATTGTTTAATCAAGTTAGTTTAACTGTATATAAAATCTGGGAACTAATATCGAGAATGAGATCAAATTTCTAAAATACGACCCGGATAAAACGTAACGCGTTCTATTTTCTGTCGCGATGCAGCGTTGGGTCAAATTTCAGTAAGGTTGAGTGTTAGATCGTTTGCAATAGTCGTACGTAGTGTAATTAGCACTTACAACTTGTGTTTTCTTGATTTTTGCCATGTCGGAATATAGCCGTTTTCTTATACAAGTTAATTAAATGATAGATTTGAGTGCGGGAACTTCGGAGGCCGCAAGAAAAGGAAAAAGATTGGCGATTCCTGAGTAGTACGACGTATTCCGGTAAGTAGACTAAATATCTACCGGGGGATTGTGTAAAGATGGCGTAATACGCCCGTATTTTGTTAAATGGAAAGATTGACTGTATATGCGAAGTTAATAATATGCATTCATATATACCTATATATCATCATGTTAATAGTTGTTAGAACACTGCACAATTATCGACGAGTTATGCCGCACGTGCACATATTTACATATTACACTACACCTCATCGATATTAACATGTCACTTTTACACTAAATAATTATCTTGTTAAATATGATTCTATCATACCTTAAACATCATTAACAGTAGTACCTTGCCTAAATAACATCATGTTTCGTATTTCAATGTTCGAAGTTGATATAAGAGAAAATTTTATTATTGAGGATTTATGGTTTTGAGCTTTCCTATACTATTGCATAAATCCAGTGATTTTTCATGATTGATGTGACATGTCCACCATGAGATGTTTTTATGATTTGGTTTTATTCCGAACCGAGTTGGGGGTCATACGGTTGTGGAATTATAAGTTATCCAGACTGAGTTGGGAGGCATACAGTTGGATACATGGTGGACCCGGTCGAGACCGAGGGGCAAGATAGCCGCATGATAGGCGGGGAGCTTAACGAGGATACTCGATACCGGAGATAGTTTTGAGACACGGCGGATATCTAGATGATATCGACCGGTGTTATTGATTACAGGATCGTTCTAGGAATGATGCCTGAGAGAATGGAAGATTTGTGTCGATGATGGACACGGAAAGATGAATTTTATTTGGAAATAAATGATCAGATTTCGGTTTTGGTTATGTGATTAGTAGTACAGATTCATGTTTTCCACATGTTATCATGCATTATAATTATCCATATTACAGTTAGCTATAGTCCGTCATATTTACATTATCAGCCGCTACATGTTAGTTTTATTCACTGAGTTGGCAACTCATCCCCATTGTGCCACAGTTCCTTGCAGGGGTAGAGCGGACGGTTAGCTGCAGTGCAGATCTACTTGTTCAGCTTTTACCACATCTTTTGATAGGTATGTTACATATGTAGTAACCTTCTCTTTTGGTATTGTATTTTGGATCTAGAATATCTCCATCAGACCCTGTATTATGACTTAGAACGAGAGATGGTTATATGTATATTATTTGACAGATGAGATCGTTTAGTTCTATTAATTGTTGTTTCTCATACTTATTTCTGAGTTTCTTATTGATGTCATATACGCATGGATTATTATTTCTACTATCGATATTGTTGATCCCAACTAGGGATGCAACCAAACTTAATACTTTATACTTGTTTTTATTATGAATTCACTAGTAAGTTATTGTTAATATCTTACTTACATAAAACGGTGATTTTTACTTAAAAACTAAATTTTTATAAAAATTCTGCAAGAAGGATTTTGATCTTGGTTTTCGGCTTACTCAGGTTGTGTATATATCTTTAGATATTATACAATCTAAGTGCCGGTCACATCCAAATTTTGGTTTGTGACAAAATTGGTATCAGAGCTTAGGATTAACCTTACGGAATCGATTAGTGAGTTAAGATAAGTTGACGTGAGTCCGTGATTTAGGATGGCCTTTGGTTTGATGGAGTAGGTGATTTAGGATAAGTGCAGTACCGTACATATGTTCCGCGGCATATTTACGTTACCAAACTCAGCCTAACTAACCTTAGGATGTATATCTTGATTTGTCCTTCCTTTGACTCTCTGTTTTTGATTGTTCCTATTCGTAAGCCTTATCAACTCTCATTTCTTGTTCCAGTTACTATGGCTACGCGTGCTAGGCGAGCCGCAACCAGAGATGCTTCTAGGGCGAGTCCGCCTGTGACTGCGACTGGTACACCGGACGTTCCGGCGGTGCATGAGCATGTTGATCCTCCTCTTCCAGATCGTATGACGAGGGTAGAGGAGGGCATGTTAGGATTGCAGTGAGTGGTAGGACAGTTGGCTAAGGCCACCCGAGTACAGAGGCAGGATCCGGCACCGACCATGGCAGAGTCCGATGTACAGCCCACACAGACGGTCGCACTGGTAGATACGAGGGTGATGGAGGTATCACTTTCAGAGTTTATGAGGTTGAGACCTCCGGTATTTACAGGGACCGATGTAGCGGAGGATCCTCAGTCCTTTCTTGATAGGATAGCGAGAATTGGTAGGTCATTGCGATGTTCTGATGCGAGGTCAGTTGAGCTGACTAGCTTTCGTTTAGAGGGACTTGTACAGGAGTGGTGTGAGTCGATGGAGAGAGGGCGAGCTACTGGTCTTCCTCCGATGTCGTGGACCGAGTTTTCTAAGGTCTTTCTTGCCAGATTTCTTCCACAGAGTGTGAGGGACGCTAGAGCTAGCAGTTTTGAAGCGTTGCGGAAATTTGCAAGTATGTCGGTGGCAGATTATGATTTACGATTCACCCAGTTGTCACGCTATGTTCCATATTTAGTTCCTACGAAGGAGCTTCGGGTGAAGAGGTTCATAATGAGTCTGGACATGCAGTTATATCTAGCTATTGGATCCCAGCATTTTGATACATATGAGCAGGCCATGGATGCAGTGATACGAGTGGAGGAGCATTTGAGTGAGGCGGTGGTTGTTCCAGAACCAAAGAGGAGTAGACCGATTAGGTCGATGACTAGGCAGTTTGGTAGAGGTAGAGGCAGATATACTCCATGCCGCAGTTTCGGACGAGGTTGGACTCAGGGACAGATGTTCAGTTCATACCCCGATGATCAAAGAACCCAATTTACCTATTATAATTGCGGACTCCCAGGACATATGGCTAGAGAGTGTACACGCCAGGGCGGGACTGTTACTCCGCAGGCTGCTTTACCCCCTCTACCTTCGACGTCGATGGCTTTACTTCCTCCCCCAGTTGGCACTACACGCCAGACAGTTGCACCACGAAGTCGAGGTTCTGCAGGGCGCTTTCAGAGAGGTCGAGGAGATAGAGGTAGAGGATGACAGGATGCGGGCAGAGGCCAGGCACGTGTTTTTGCGCTGACTCCACAGGATGCCCAAGCATCAAATGCAGTTGTGACAGGTACTCTTGCAGTATGTTCGTTAGATGTACATATTTTATTTGATCCCGGTTCTACACATTCTTATGTATCTTCACGCTTTGCACTTTCTTTAGGGAAAGAGTCATCGTTGTTAGAGTTACCGTTGGTGGTGATTACTCCGGTGGGAGATTCTTTTATAGCTCGACACATATTCAGATCATGTTCTGTACGTATTGGTGATAGAGATTCGTTAGTTGATCTGATTCTCCTGGATATGTTAGATTTTGATATACTTCTCGGTATGGATTGGTTGGCTGCTTGTCATGCCTATGTAGATTGTCAGGGGAAAGCAGTTAGATTTTGTTTTCCAGGTGAACCGATCTTTGTTGTGCAGAGAGACTGTAATATACCTCCTGCCAACATGATTTCTGCTCATTGTGCGGGACGACTCTTGAAGAAGGGTTGTTATGGGTTCTTAGCATTTGTTCAGGACATAAGAGCCGCTAAGGTTCCGTTGGACTAGGTTCCGATCGCACGAGAATTTCCGGATGTGTTTCCTGCTGAATTACCAGGATTACCGCTTGATCGTGATATTGACTTTTGCATTGACTTGATTCTGGGTGCGGGGCCTATTTCTATACCACCATATCGGATGGCCCTGACGGAGTTGAAGGAACTCAAAAGTCAGTTGCAAGAGTTGTTAGATAGAGGACTTGTTCGTCCCAGTGTATCGCCGTGGGGAGCTCCTGTCTTATTTGTAAAGAAGAAGGACAGTAGTATGAGACTGTGCATCGACTACCGACAGCTGAATCGAGTCACTGTGCGAAATAGGTATTCACTACCTCATATCGATGACTTGTTCGATCAGTTGCAAGGAGCTGGCTACTTCTCGAAGATTGATTTGCGGTCAGGGTATCACCAGTTGAAGGTTCGGAAAGATGATATTCCGAAGACTGTTTTCCGCACACGATATGGGCACTATGAGTTTCTGGTGACGTCATTCGGACTCACTAACGCCCCAGCAGCTTTTATGGATATGATGAACCGTATCTTCAGGCCCTTTCTTGAGCAGATTATTATAGTATTCATTGATGACATTCTCGTTTATTCCCGGAGCTGAGAGGAGCACGAGCAGCATTTGTGTATCACGTTACAGACCTTGAAGGAGAATCAACTGTTTGCTAAATTCTCAAAGTGTGCTTTCTGTTTGGATAGTGTGGATTTCTTGGGGCACGTAGTTACAAGAGATGGGATACGTGTGGACCCAAATAAGATCGAAACGGTACAGCACTGGCCCAGACCTGTGTCAGCTACTGATGTTCGGAGTTTCTTAGGTCTGGCGGGTTATTATAGGCGTTTTGTGCAGGATTTTTCTTAGATTGCTGCCCCGTTGACCGGATTGACTAGGAAGGAGGTTCCCTTTCTTTGGACAGATGCATATGAGCAGAGTTTTTAGCAGTTGAAGACGCGCTTGACGACTGCATCAGTCTTATCTTTACCTTCTGGGTCAAGTGGTTTTGTTGTGTATTGTGATGCATCTCGAGTGGATTTAGGCTGTGTATTGATGCAGCATGGCAGGGTTGTCGCTTATGCTTCTCGACAGTTAAAGAGGCACGAGCAGAACTACCCCACTCATGATTTATAGATGGCTGCTGTAGTTTTCGCACTGAAGATTTGGAGGCATTACTTGTATGGAGAGTCATGCCAAATTTTTATTGATCATAAGAGCTTAAAGTATATTTTTCAGCAAAGGGATCTGAATCTAAGGCAGCGTCGATGGATGGAACTCGTGAAGGACTACGATTGTGAGATCTTGTATCATCCAGGCAAAGCGAATTCTGAAGCAGATGCTTTGAGTCAGAGGCCTGGAGGTAGCTTATCTCATTTGCGCACCTTGTAGAGACAGTCTTCTACAGACTGGCAGATTTTATGTGATAGCCGTATATAGTTTAAGTTCACATCGGCAGGAGGACAGTTAGTACTTGTTCGCACCCGTCCTCAGTTAGTGGATCGTATTCGAGAGACACAGTCCGCATATGCTCGTATATCAGAGATTATGGATCAGGTTAGGCAGGGCAGAGAGTCGGAGTTTGTGATAGATGACCGTAAAGTATTACGTTTTGGGACTCGTCTTTGTGTGCCAGATTCGGATGGACTGAGACGTGAGATCTTAGAGGAGGCCCATAGATCAGCATACAGTATTCATCCTGGTTCCACCAAGATGTATCGTGACTTGAGGGATGTTTATTGGTGGGAAGGAATGAAGAAGGATGTTGCGGAGTTTATTTCGAGATGCTTGACTTGTCAGCAAGTCAAGGCCGAGCACCAGAGGCCGGCAGGAGAGTTGCAGCCCTTGCCCATTCTGGAGTGGAAACAGGAACAGATTTCCATGGATTTCGTTGTGGGTCTATCCAGGACTAGCAAAGTGTGTGATTCCATTTGGGTGATTGTAGATAGATTGACAAAGGCAGCTCACTTTCTTCCGGTAAAAACGACGTATGGGTTTGCTCAGTATGCTCAGATTTATATCAATGAGATTGTACGATTACATGGAGTTCTGACGTGCATAGTATCTGATAGGGGTACCCAGTTTACTAGCAGGCTATGGCAGAAACTTCAAGAAGCTCTTGGTACACGACTGAGTTTTAGTACAGCTTTTCACCCACAGACAGATGGTCAGTCGGAGCGGACCATTCAAACTCTAGAGGATATACTTCGAGCGTGCAGCCTTGATTTCGGTGGCAGTTGGGATCGGCACCAACCTTTGATAGAATTCTCTTACAACAACAGTTTTCAGGAGACGATCCAGATGGCACCATTTGAAGCTTTATATGGGAGAAAGTATCGATCACCCGTTTGCTGGACGGAACTGAGCGAGAGTAGCATTTTGGGACCGCAGATAGTACAGGAGACTACGGAAAAGATTCAGTTGATATGGGACAGAATGAGGGCGGCCCAGTGCAGACAGAAATCATATGCAGATCGACGACGTCGTAGACTCGAGTTTCAGGTAGGAGATCATGTATTCCTTCGCGTGTCTCCGATGAAAGGTGTGATGCGTTTCGGGAAAAAGGGGAAGCTCAGCCCCAGATATGTCGGACCTTATGAGATTCTGGAGAGAGTGGGTGCTGTAGCTTATCGTTTAGCACTTCCACCGAGTTTTCCCGATGTGCATCCGGTGTTTCACGTATCGATGCTTCACAAGTATCTTCACGATCCTTCTCACGCGATCCAGCATCAGACCTTACAGCTTGAGCCGTATTTATCCTACACAATGCAGCCTATAGCTATTCTAGACAGGCAGGCAAAGAAATTGAGATCAAGGGTACTTCCATCGGTAAAGGTTCTTTGGCGAGGAACGAATTGCGAAGAGATTACTTGGGAGATCGAGCATGCGATGCGAAAGAAATTTCCACATCTTTTTGAATATACGTTTAGTTAAGTTTTAAATTCGGGGACCGAATTTTCTTAAGGGGGGAATATTGTAACATTCTGAAAATTTAGAAATAAATAAAATTAATTAATTAAATAATAAAATGTTAAATTAAAAAAGTTATTAAAACTAAATAAGACATTTTCATAAGTAGTATGTAAAACAAATTAAATAAATTTTTTAATATGTAACATAAATAAATTATAAGGGTTTTAATGAGAAATTTAGCTTCATTTTAATTAAAATAGTGTTATGCAATAACATAGGTAGTGAGGGGTTGCTATGCAAAATTTAGGAAATTGTGCAAATTTGAATTGATTAAGCGTGTAAGTGGAAAATGGGTAGAAAATGTTTTAGCTCAGAATTTTTATTACAAATTAAAACAAATTGATGGGATAATGCAAGGACACCTCCTACTCTCATGCACAACACACACCCCACACCTCCTCCTTGCATGAAACAAGCATATCTTGGTTGGTGATACCTCCTCCTACACCTCACCCTTCCCTTCACCATTTATATAGTGTGTTCAGATCATTTAGCTAGTTTAAAATCTGAAAATTTAAAAGAAAGAAAAAGAAAACATAGAAGAAAAAGAAAGAAGAAGAAAAGAGCTAAGTCTAGGATTTTCTCACCTTCAAGCTAAGGACTAGGAGCTTGTACATCTTGGAGGGAGTTCTTCCAGCAAAATTCTTGTAGGTAAAATCTTTAATCACTGTAGGAATTTAGTTCAGTAACTAGTTTAACTTAGAAAATCAAAAGTGTCCATAATATCGTATTTTAAGAAAAACTGAACTCTGTAGTATTCTGCTATAGTTTAGATAAAAATCAACTTAACCAAACAGTGTTAAAATGTTGTATGTTGGACCTAGAACAACCAATAGAAACACGAACTCAGGGGCTCGGATTATGGCCGGCGAGTTTAAGGCCAACTCTGGCGTCACCGGATTTGTATGAAGTTATGGTGATTTGGGTTGTTGGGTAGATCTCTGTGTAGGTGTTTGGTTATTTTGGTATTGTTTAATCATGTTAGTTTAAATGTATATAAAATCTGGGAACTAATATCGGGAAAGAGATCAAATTTCTAAAATACGACACGGATAAAACGTAACGCGTTCTGTTTTCTGTCGCGATGCAGCGTTGGGTCAAATTTCAGTAAGGTTGAGTGTTAGATCGTTTGCAATAGTCGTACGTAGTGTAATTAGCACGTACAACTTGTGTTTTCTTGATTTTTGCCATGTTGGAATATAGCCGTTTTCTTATACAAGTTAATTAAATGATAGATTTGAGTGTGGAAACTTCGGAGGCAGTAAGGAAAGGAAAAGGATTGGTGATTCCTGAGTAGTACGACGTATTCCGGTGAGTAGACTAAATATCTACCGGGGGATTGTGTAAAGATGGCGTAATACGCCCGTATTTTGTTAAATGGAAAGATTGACTGTATATGCGAAGTTAATAACATGCATTCATATATACCTATATATCATCATGTTAATAGTTGTTAGAACACTGCACAATTATCAACGAGTTATGCCGCACGTGCACATCTTTACATGTTACACTACACCTCGTCGATATTAACATGTCACTTTTACACTAAATAATTATCTTGTTAAATATGATTCTATCATACCTTAAACATCATTAACAGTAGTACCTTACTTAAATAACATCCTGTTTCTTATTTCAATGTTCGAAGTTGATATAAGAGAAAATTTTATTATCGAGAATTTATGGTTTTGAGCTTTCCTATACTATTGCATAAATCCAGTGGTTTTTCATGATTGATGTGACATGTCCACCATGAGATATTTTTATGATTTGGTTTTATTCCAAACTGAGTTGGGGGTCATACGGTTGCGGAATTATAAGTTATCTAGACTGAGTCGGGGGGCATACAGTTGGATACATGGTGGACCCGGTTGAGACCGAGGGGCAGGATAGCCGCATGATAGGCGGGGAGCCTAACGGGGATACTCGATACCGGAGATAGTTGAGAGACACGGCAGATATCTAGATGATATCGACCGGTGTTATTGATTACAGGATCGTTCGAAGAATGATGCCTGAGAGAATGGAAGATTTGTGTCGAAGATGGACACGGAAAGATGAATTTTATTTGGAAATAAATGATGAGATTTCGGTTTCGGTTATGTGGTTAGTAGTACGGATTCATGTTTTCCACATGTTATCATGTATCATAATTATCCATATTACAGTTAGTTATAGTCCGTCATATTTACATTATTAGCCGTTATATGTTAGTTTTATTCACTGAGTTGGCAACTCACCCCCGTTGTGCCACAGTTCCTTGCAGGGGTAGGGCGGACGGTTGGCAGCAGTGCAGATCTACTTGTTCAGCTTTTACCACATCTTTTGATAGGTGGGTTACATATGTAGTAACCTTCTCTTTTGGTATTGTATTTTGGATCTAGAATATCTCCATCAGACCCTGTATTATGACTTAGAGTGAGAGATGGTTATATGTATATTATTTGACAGATGAGATCATTTAGTTCTATTAATTGTTGTTTCTCTTACTTATGTCTGAGTTTCTTATTGATGTCAAATACGTGTGGATAATTATTTCTACTATCGATATTGTTGATCCCAACTAGGGATGCAACCAAACTTAATATTTATATTTGTTTTTATTATGAATTCACTAGTAAGTTATTGTTAATATCTTACTTATATAAAACGGTGATTTTTACCTAAAAACTAAATTTTTATAAAAATTCCGCAAGAAGGATTTTGATCTTGGTTTTCGGCTTACTCGGGTTGTGTATATATCTTTAGATATTATTCAATCTAAGTGCCGGTCATATCCAAATTTTGGGTCGTAACAAAATCCTTGGCCAAGATAGTTTAGAATTACTGATCTAGGATTAGTAGTTTCTCAGGTGGTGATGGGCTTCATACCGACACTAAATATCGCATTATTAGGTGTTGACTTTATCCACCCCCTAGACTCGATATGCGATACTCAAAGACGAACGGACCAGACTGTACGGATATTGTCACTGTCAGGCTCAGTAGGATTTCAGGATGAGTTTGCTCGTCGGCCTCCCTTTCGCTCAATACCTGGGCAGCCATTACGTACAGCTAGTGCCACTGACATGTTTGTGGTTAAACCCACTTCCAGCGTATTGGCGAGTCTTTAGAGTCCCCCACAGAGGTTTTCCCTGGTTCGGGAGAAACGTTGTAGTGGCCGTATGGTTTTATGTCAGGGTTTGATCATATACGTGCACTTGTGCACGGATCATGATCGGACGGATAATACTAGTGGGCTTTGGTTTAAGCTGGATCTTAGTATTATATTGTTGGATTACTTTCATCTCGTTGCATTCGTATTCATTCGGAATATAGATGCGGGTATGTATATACAGATGATGGGTATTCTTGTAATTTACAAGATAACTTTAGGGTTGCCATTTCTTTTCTTTTATATTGTATTAAACATTTAGGGTTTTCTTTAAATCTTTAATATTGTTGTGATGGAGAGTGTGAGTGCAAGTCTTGGTATTGTGCATTGATTCATAGCACATGCAGTTGGTGACTCATGGTATTGGGTCAAGTGTTGTTTTGTTTTGGCAAAGATATTTGTGTGAGGATTTTTTCTTTATGCGCTCACAATAAAACACACACATTTTCTTTAGCCAAAAAAAAAGATAAGAAAATTGAGCAGATACTTTTCTTTGGTTGTTTTTTCTTTAGCCAAAATCTTGAACTCACACTTCTTCTCCAATGGCAACTTCTTCAACCTCCACCCATTCCCTCTCATGAGTTGAGAATCCTTAGGTGTTTTGAGACAAAATATTTACACACTATCTCTACTTCATCTTAAGTATCTAGGCTAGCAAACTTGATGCTCGAGTTGCTTCGGTTTAGAGGCAGGAGCCCGTATTACTAATCCTCGACGTGGATCTTCTTCGATGTGGGGAGACCGGAGATCAAACTTGATCGGGTAAGCTGCGAAGTGCTTGGGACAGAGGTCGAAGACCGGATGACACGGATCGATCAGTATAACCTCTCTAAAATCCTTTGATATAACTAGTATAGGGTTAGTGGTACGATCCGTCGATTAGGGTTCCGTTAGCACCGGTTTTTAAAAGTTTTTGTTCCACATTTGGCCACAGATTGATGGCAGGGGCGCTGTCGTAAACCAACACGAACCCTGCCGTAAAACCATACGGCCTCTACATCGTTTCGCCCGAAGTAGGGAGACCCTCTGTGTGGGACTCTAAAGACTCATCAATACGCTGGCAGTGGGTTTAATCATAAGCACGTCGGCGACACTAGTTGTACGTAACGGCTACCCAGGTATTGAGCGAAAGGGAGGCCGATGAGCAAACTCATCCTGAAACCTCTACTGAGCCTAACAGTGACAATATCCGTATAGTCCGGTCCGTTCATCTATGAGTATTGAATATCGAGTCTAGGGGATGGATAAAGTCAAATCTCTAATAACACGAAATTTAGTGTCGGTATGAAGCCCGTCACTACGTGAGAAACCACCGATCTTAGATCAGAAATTCTTGACTACCTTTGCCAAGGATTTCTGGTGATGGCCACCCGTGCACAACTGCGGCATCAACCCCAAATACCGTGAGAGACGAATCCCCCGGCGATCCGCTCACTGCCTCCATGTGGCTCGGGACTGTACCCAACTAAAACCCGTTTGCACGACTCCTTTGAGCCATGGTAGGATAGTAATCAAAGCATAGTGGGAACTCACACGAGACAAATGATAATCTCAGGTCGATAGAATAAACTGTACACATGTCACCAAGGAACCGCTATCTGACAATTGGTATAATACCAAGTAGCATGTTCCCGGCGAGTCCGTCCGGTGTACTCATAACCCAATGAGCACCTGTATACATCTTTGGTGAACAAACTAACACCAATGGCTTGTGAGACCAGCCACCGCCCCTCGTCGGGGTCTCGATCAGTATACACTAGTCTACTCTGGAGAATCGATGCTCAGTCTCGAAACTCCCTCAATTAGGGACATTTAAGGATGTGCTTATAGACCACGCAGCTCCCACGTATATGATCGCTATCATACTGCTGGTAGTCAAGTAAGAATCATATAGGCTCTATCAACTTGCAATAGTGATCTGTAATGCCACCTAATGCTGTACATGATGATAAAGACAAACCAGATAGTGTACTATCATCTCGAGTAAGACTGTTCTACTGGTATAGGTCCTCCCTCAATCATCATAATCACCTGCCTGCGACTATGATAATTGCCTTGAGGGCATTATAGCCAACACTGATACTCTTGTTGGGTTTCCTAGTGCTCGAGGCACAGCGGAAGAAGATAAAAAACAAAAATTTCTAGCTAACACGAAGGAACCCCGAACCATAGAATCAATCCAAACACAATAACTAGCAAAACAAGCATGCAAAGGTTAGTTATACTACCTTCGATATGTGTCCACCCAATTGTGGAAGACCCCTCCAAGCTCCGTGTATGCCGTCTGGATCGAGCTTAAGTGGCGACTGCCCTTGCCGAAGATGATCCACCTCAGCGAACCAATCCAAGCTCCGGCTTCATCTAGTGAAACGATCGACGCTCTAAACTCGCTACGAATGGAGAATGGGGATGTAAGAATATTTTCACTATCTTTTCTCTCTTTTTGTAAGCTCAAGTGAGCTACCAAGAAGAATGAGGAGGAGATGAAGAAGAAGAAGAAGCCATATAAAAATTGGCTAAGTCTTTTGTGAAGAGCTAGTAGCCAAGGTAGCAAAGGAATGATTAAGTCTTTTAGCAACCATCAAAGAATAATATTCACAAATGAAAAAAACTGTATGTTTCCCAAATATTTAAATATATTAAAAGAGCAAAGCTCTGTTGAAATTTAATGGGGCGGCGCTTCACGTGCTTCTTACGAGGGCGCTAGCGCCAATATGTAAAGCACAAAAACGTTGTCTGAATAAGAATTAAATTCTTATGCGGCGCCGCACATGTTCATCACGCGGACGCCAATGTGCAAAGCACAGAAACGCTTTCTGAGTAAGAATTAAATTCTTATATGGTACCGCACGTGCTCATGATGCGGGCGCCGATGTGCAAGGCACAGAAGTACCCATCATAAGAATTAAATTCTTAAGTGGCGCCCACATGCACAACACGCGAGCGCCGACGCCCAGGTAGAATTAAATTCTACTCTCTGTTAAATAGAGCCGTTGGATCAAAGATCCAACGGAGATAATAAATTATCAAAATATAAAATTAAATTCTATTAGGAGAAAATATCTCCCAAATCTTTCTAAATAATAAAGATACTCTCGGTTGGATTAATGATTGAATAATAGAATAAAATTCTATTTTTGAGAATATATTTCCTCAATATTTCCAAACAAAAAGATTGCTCTTTGTAAAACAGAGAACTCTTGGATTAAAAATCCAATGGTGGTTAAAAATCACCACTTGACAGAATAAATTCTGTATATGGAAAAATATTTCCCTAATCTTGTTAAAAAAATAAGAACAACATATTCTGTAAAAACAGAAGTCCTTGGATCAAAGATCCAACGGTGGGTAAAATCCCCCAAATCAATTTTGAGACCAATTAAATCAATTGAAATCTATCAATGTATCACGCCCCGCTTCCCAGAGTGTGCTAACTACAACACGTGACAGAGCCAACCATGCTACCCATGGATAGGAATCATCCCTCCACAGTCACATTACGGCTGTCTATAGGATATCAAGAACAGTAAAATATAAAAATCTATCTAGTACATGTCCATTTACCGAAATAAAAGAGTCAAGAAAATGTATAAGCGAAAACGATAGTAATATCCAATAAACAACATATGAAAATACGTCCCAATATGGGCTCACATCAAGAAATAAAAGTGCGGAAAAATAAGTTAAGAGTCTAAAAGATAAACATCTCTAAACCATACATAATCAATTCCTCATTGCTCGGCTTGACTGCTAAAATACCCCTGTTCAGCCTGCGACAGAGATAGAGGAACTGGGCCATGCAAAACCCAGACGCCAGTGTGTCATAATATAAAAACAATAGTAATAACCAGGATATAACGATATAGGTAAACATGAAATTAAAGAATAACACGGATATGAATGGTGAGGTATGTATGTGTATGTAAAGTGCGATAAGTAATCTAAACTGTGCTAATAGGTTATCTACTCTAAAGTATTTGAAATCAATTTAATGGAACCGTCGATATAACTCAATAGTATCCCGTGCGTACCTGGGACCATGGTCAAGACTCTTGGGCTGAATCCGAGATATGCTGCTAGGCAGTAAACAAGTAACATGTACAGACGAATGATGTCAGCAGCATCATCCCGGGGCTGGCCTAGCCCGTAAAGACTGATCAGTATAAGTATCGAACTGTTGAGTTACCAGTCAGGTTTCATTATTGATTTCCCCTTACCCCCAAGCTTATGTGTTTAAGTCAGGTATTGATAATATGAATCTAATGCCAACACAGGATCAAGCAGGTACATGTTTGTCTATGTAGACAATAAGTTACATCCATCAGGACAACAAGTCAGGATTGTCGGTATTAGTAACAAGATTTCAAATAGTGAAAGAGAGAGAGGTTAATATTTAGGGTTATATATATAAATAAATAAATAAATAAATAAATAAAGAAATATATATATATATATATAGGGGGGAGACAGAGTGAAAGAGAGGATAGAGCGATGTGAGGGTTATATAATTAGTTAATAAAATTAAGTGTGTGTGTGTGTGTGTGTGTGTGTATAATTAGAGAGAGAGACTTTGCAGAATTATTAGTTATATATATATATATATATATATATATATATAATATTAACCGTTAGGTTATAAAGAATATAATAATATATATTATATGATTATACAGCTAATACAAAAATATTCCAAAAATTATCCAGGTTCTTTCTAAAATCTAGTTTTAAAATATGGATAATGTACGTACAAGCCAAAACCATAATGCGATGTCCGGTTAAATAAAAATGCATACCCCCAAGAACGGATATACGTAAATACACGTAACGATCCAAACGAGTCTGTTTTATCAAACTGGACATGAACATGATGCGTGGATGCAAACATATGATATGGGGTATGACAACAGGCCATGCTAGATATTAAAATGTATTATTTGGTTATAATTTGTATTATTAAGAGATATGCAGATACTAAAATACCTTATACATGTATATATAACCTAGATATGCATGGAGCCTCTGTATTAGTGAATATATGACGTAATTTTGAACCATAATGGGTTTCAAGCATGCGGGTCGGGTCGGATACAATCGCAGTTACCAATGCACTATCCGCACCCAAAACGATAATAATCAAGAAATAGTCGCAAGATTAGAAAATAGCCAAATAAATATGGTATAAATGAACTAGGGTATTACATTATACTCAACTACAAAAGAATTTCGTCTTCGAAATTCTCGGAACAAGAAAAGATAAGAAAACATGAATCTAAGAAAAGAGGTGTGGAAATTTCTGTCGGATCTCGTCTTCACGTTCCCAAGTAGATTCCCCGTGTGAACGATTCTCCCATGAAAAAAGTATTAGAGGAATAACCTTGTTCTTGAGGACCTTTTCTCTTCGATCTACAATCGCCATCGGTCGTTCTTCGTATGTCAAGTTCTTCCTTACTGTTAGTTCTGAGCGATCTAGGACGTGTGTCTCATCTCGAACATACTTGCGGAGCTGAGATACATGAAACACGTCGTGAACACTCACCAAGGATGGTGGTAAAGCCAATCGATAAGCTACCTCTCCAACCCGCTCAATGATACCGAAAGGCCCCAAGAATCGAGAACTAAGATTGCCTCGACCACCAAATCGAATCACTCCACTGGTCGGTGATATCTTCAGGAATACAAGATCACCAACTGCGAATTCCAGAGGTCTTCGTCCTGTATCGGCCCTGTTCACCGCCGAAAGACGCGACCGGGACGTTAGGACATATGGCCTAAATTTTAGGGGCAGATACTATTTAGATTTATCCGTCCACCTCTTCGAAGATGCCAAGTTGATTTATGGCACCGTATATCGGAGATTTGGACGGATATGACCGTTGTAGCAGACTTCATCAGATTCCCCCTCGTTTGCGAGGGGTTTTTGATTGTGGGGACGCTATTCCCTGCAGACGCAAACCCCTGCATTTAATTACGTTACCGTATAGCGATAACCACTTTCTCCTGCTCCAGAAGTTCACTTCGTGTCTTGTGTTTCTTTTATTTTTGGTTTGGGTTGCCCGTGGATTGTATACGGAGACTAATTTATGTCGTCGCCCGTAGGACGTGGATTAGTCCAAATCCGTATATCTTAGATTTGGATTTGTTTTATTTAAGGATCGTTAATCTGGTTTGAGATTAAGATCGACTTAAATGTATATGAGCAGTTGGGGCTCGGTTGGTTTTTTGTTAAGGATACGTTAGTCCAATTTGAGACTAAGATCTACTTAACAAGGTGTTAGGATCATTTTTGTTTTAGATCCAACAAGAGAGCATTTGGGATATGTTGTCTTAGTTTAGGGAAATTTCGGTCCATTATCGCCATTTTGGAGGCGAATATTAGTTTAAGAACATTTCGGTTCCTTATCAACATTTTGGAGGCGAATATTAGTTTAAGGATATTTCAGTCCCTTCCCAGTTTAAGGACGTAGTGGTCCAGTGTATTCATCTTGCGAACAAGTGTATTTGTTACGTGACAGAATGAACATGGGTGATATAGAATGCACCCAGTATGGGATGCGATCTGATTTGAGGTGTGCACGTCAGTTTGAACCGTTTGGGAATGCACTGAAGTATTGTTGGTTGTCGGGACCCACCACCTCTCTGAAGACGTTGAAAATTACAACGACGTATATCAGATGTGTGGAGAGATGTACTCTTAGACCAAATCCCGTATTTGAGGGAAACGGGTTATGGTGATCCTAGGAGTCGTTAGTCATGTTTGAGACTAAGATTTCCTCGGGAGGATATAGGATGGGTATCGTTTTGGATATCTTAAATTGGAAGATCAATAGTCGTATTTGGGAGTAAGATCAGTTTGGGAAATCATGAGCACATGAGCTCGTTTGGTCTGAATCAAGAAGGTTCTATCCTCAGAGGACCTAGCCAATTTAGGTTTGGTCCATTCAGTTTTTTTATTGAAAAGTGCCAAGCACTTGTTTGGGCTCTGTATAATCAGTCCCCTTTTTGTACAAAAGGGGCTGGGCAATCATATAAGTTCTGACGCTCACATATAATCATGTGGGCTTTTAGTCATGGGGATTGCCTAATAAGTGTTAAACACTTTACCCTTTTTTTTCTTTGTATGGAGTGCTAGGCACTCTTTATGGCATCCACGTGAGGCGCTAGGCGCTGCCTAGTGAGTGCTAAGCACTCTTCCATTCTGTGACGCCCACGTGAGGGACGCGTGGGGCGTTGGGCGCAGGCCGCTGGACGCATGACGGCGCTCATTGAGTGCTAAGCACTCCCCTTTATGGCCCCCACATGAGGGGAACGTGAGGTGCTGGGTGCCGCTCATTGAGTGCTAAACACTCTCCTCTGTGGCGCCCACGTGAGGGGCACGCGAGGCGCTGGGTTCTTTTTTTGCTTAATGATCAATGTGATCTTTTTTTGTAGATAAATATTTGGTTCTCAAGAAACAAGTTCTTCCCAATAAGAATTAAATTCTCATCATATGAGAGACTTGTCTTGTGGATCTCAGATCTAGAGAAACTCAGTTCTTTGAGAAGGACTAAACCCTCTAGTAGGTATATATTTTTACCTTTTTATATATATCTTTTTTATTTACCTAAAATTTCCAAGAAGGAAGCTCTTCTTCCTCGAGAATTTAATTCTCTGTTCTTTTTGAAACTTTCTCCCTTTTTTTAAAGCTTAGGGGAGGGGGGTCTTCCTCTTAGACTTGAAGTCTTGGGTCCTTTATATATTAGAGACGAGTTTGTTAATTAGTTTTTGAAGAAATCTCTCATTATGAGATCCTAACTGATTTGGAGATTTTTATCCACTATTGGATCTTTGATCCAAGGGTTTCTGTTTTACAAAACAAAATTGGGGAAATATTTTCCCTTGCACAGAATTTATTCTGCAAAACGGTGATTTTTAATCATCGTTGGATTTTTAATCTAATGGTCCTCTATTTTACAGAAGGCATAGAATTTTATTTTACGATCCAACCGAAGGTATCTTTCTTGTTTTAGAAAGATTTGAGGAATATTTCCTCTCAACAAAATTTTAATTCTGAGTCCTGATGATTTATCATCTCCGTTGGATTTTTGATTCAACGGCTCTATTTAATAGAGAGTAGAATTTAATTCTATCTGGACGTCGGCGCTCACGTGTTGTGCATGCGGGCGCCAATTAGGGTTTTAATTCTTTTATATGCTTTGCATGTTGGCGCCCGTGTGAGGAGCATGTGTGGCACCATATAAGAGTTTTTAACTCGGACGTTGGCGCTCTAGTGGAAGGCACATGAGGCGCTGTCTCTTTAAAATTTTTGGAACAGAGCTTTACTCTTTTATTGGGGGAAACAAATGCCCCCCACCGTTGCACTCATGTGGCTTACACGTGAGTGCAGCTGTGGCACCTTTTCCACCGTTCAATCTCTTGGGGAGTTGAACCATCTCTTAAAGTCTTATAAATAGGGCCTTTGGCCCTTGAGATGGCTGTTGTTCGTCTTCTTTAGCTTTCTTCTTTTCTTGATAATTTAATTCTCCTTTCATAGCTCAGATCTCTGTTCAAAGAAATTCTTTTAGAGTCAAAACTCTGTCAAAGTTTGGTAAGAACCATGACCATGTATTAATGTCTGAGGAAACTCTTGAAGGAATCTCTTCATGTTTTAAGGGGTTTTAACCCATTAACAGAGCTTTGCTCTTCTTTTGCAATGATCTCTTAGAGATCTAATTTTTTTTTACTTGAGTACATTGTATATCTTAAAGATCTTTTAGGGTTGTACCCTGATTGTTAGCTATTCTGCGTGTTCAAGTTTAGTTAATTACCGCAATCAAAACGGTTTCGCTTGTAGCTAGCCGGTTGAGTACGGGTCGTCCGCAGGGAGATGGGAATCTTTTTCTATGTGCTTTAACGAGTTGAGTCCAATTTTTCAGATTTGTTTGTGATTATCTAAGTGTTAAAATGATATGTAAAGAGAGCTTGTTAGGGTTAGGATTAGGTTAGTTTGAGTTAGGAGTTGCTCACTTCTTTCGTTGCCACTCTTAATATCGGTGTTACGGTAATCGGCAACAACGGGGATTAGCACGACTAGGAAGGAACTTGCGAGTATAAGCTAGGCTTTCCAACGCTTAAGTTCTTCCTTTTGGTGCTTGTCCTTCCGTTCTTGGCTCTTAGCCATAACCTCCGGTTAATTCAACCACAACCGGTCTCACTACGGAATCACCGCTATCATGTAGGATAGGGTGCCGAAGGGAGCGGATTGTGGTTCAATTAACGGGAGTCGATTTAAGATGTTGGGCAAGGAAAGAGTGAGAGAGATTTCCTTCTCTTAAACTTCCCTTATCCTACCCTAACAAGTATGGAAACTACTCACACATCATAACGGAAAGAAAAGAAAACAAAAGAGGAAGATAGAAAGAAAGAGATTAGAAGATAACAACTAGCTATTTGCGACCTCACCTTGGCAAGGATCAAGCGTAAGCATCATGGTTGTTTAAGGATAAAGGAAAAGAGAAAAGGAAGAAACAACAAGAAATAACAACAACTAAGTTAACAAATGAAAATTACAAGCATTTAACATAAGAGCAAGACAAGTATGATAATAAAATGAACTTCTTTATTCATCATTCTTCACTCACAAAAGCTCACTACAAGTTTTTCAATTGAGAAGAGATGAGAAGAGGAAGAAGAACAAGTGTTCTAAACCTTAAAAAATACAAGATTAAGCACCCTTGGCTTCACAAGGTTCTGGGCTATTTATAGGCTGGGAAATGAAGATTTAGGGCAACATTCAGAACAAAGATGAAAAGACAAAACAGCCCCTAAAAATTGGTCGATTGCCGCCACCATACGGCCGCGGAACCGCGGCCTAGACCCCCTATTGGCCGCGGTTCCGCGGCCCTTTGGAGGAGTTGGGCTCTCTGCTTTTTTGGGCTTCCCTGGTTTTTCATGTCCTTTATTCTGGCATATGTTTTTTCTCAGATTTTCTTCACGATTTTTTCAGAATTTCTGTTGAGCAATAGGTGATTTGATATGGATCTTTTTGTCATGATTTTCTCGAGCTCCGCATAGATTTCTTGGATCTTGTGTTGCCATTGAGCCTTGTGTATGAAAATGACATTGATTTGCCATTTTGTCTCTTAAACTGGTGTGTGGCAACAGACGGATAAAGAGCGGAGATCCGTGTTTTATCTGTGGTTGGCAGGAACCCGGATTTTTTCGTGTTTTTCCATGAATTTCATTGTTTAGAGCCAAGAACCTGTATCCTGCAATTGACTAGCAAACACGGCTCAAGAGTACCTACCGATATGCAATGTGATAAAAATTGGGCGGTATAAAAATGCAAAAAACTGATATGAACAAATACCCCCAAACTTATCATTTGCTCGTCCCGAGCAAAGCCAATTTATTCACAAAAAATTTCCTAACCTCACTTTCGCAGGGAACGCGATTGCACTGAGCACGTGCAACAGGCCGTTAAACCTCTAGGTGTCCCTAATAGGAGGAGTGTTGTCTCCTGAGGGTTTTCAGCGGATTACACCCACAAAATCCGGTCAAGTTAGTTTTGTAAAATAACTAAGATTCAAACCCTAAAGTTTTGTTTCAGAAAATAACAATTCTATTATCCTAAGTCTAGACTATCGAACCTTTATTTTTCACACCTCGCTTCTTATTTAACTACAGATTTTATATGTCTTTACGTGCAGTGCAAATAGTGTTGTTAAGTTTCAGAAGGATCGATTTACGTCATCATGTCACACAATAAAGCCTAGATAAAAATTTTGAAAGGATCACATAAGTTTTATAAAGAGTTAAGCATTTTTCAAGTTTCATTTTCCAGTAAAGTTTCTACTTTAGAATTTCTATCTTCCTTAACAGGAGACTAGTCTTATATTTCACTCCACCTTTTTCTTGTTTTCATTTCATACACACCTCTGTGAACGTGCAATAGTCTTTATCATAGAATAAAACCTTCATATCTCCGCTAAAATTTTTATAAAAGCCTGCCTTTTATCAAGATTATTCTCACACAAAGAACCGTTAGGAATTTTAACTCGGAGAGATCACTTGCTTGACTTTTTTTTAATCTGGACTTTCTAGGCTTCTTAGCGAGCTTTGGGCCAATGCACCCAAACCAGTTGGCTTTAGGGCATTAGGTGTAGAAACACCCCAGCGGACTTAATTACTCAAGTTACCTAGGTCCAAAAACAAAAGACAGTTTGGCGTGAAAATCATGATGATTCAATACGAACGGAGACATAACCGGCAGTTCAATTATTATTATTTATTATTTTTTTGGATAAAAGACGTGTTTAGTGGGTTCGGTGTGTAATCATTCCAATCAAGTTTCAGATGGGTTATTTTTCAGACTTAGTTCCAATTAAGGCATCAATAACATTCCTTCATATTCACTTCACTTCATAAACTATTCTTGACATTACTTATTTCAGAACAAACCTATTTGATCCTCAGAAAATCATTTATCCATTTAAAAGTTTTTAGACAGGAAAGACTTGTCATCTAATTTCCAAAACTCACGACACGTGTAGTGTGATGTAAAGACGTATATCAGCTATAGTTAACTTCAAAGGAGAGTTATCTTTCAGGTTTTCAAAATCTAAAAATAAGATTTAGTTATTCTTATTTTATCAAACAAAACCGTCGAGATGTTGAATCAGAGTCCTCCCACTAGCTAACTTGACAAAAAAGTTTTTATGTTTTTAGAAAGTTTTCTGATTTTTATGGATTTTATGGATTTTAATATGCAGATGCAAAATATACATATGAATGCGAAGGTAAGAAACGCGTACCGAGCGTACCCCCAAACTTAAACTGGACAGTGTCCTCACTGTCATTGCATGAAGAGATCATTTGAAAGGTCAAAATTGTCGGTTAGCTATACACATATTTTTTTGTTTTTTGTTAGAAAAGAAAAGAAAAGCAAAAATGGAAAAGAATATCCACAAAAATGTTCAAAATGGTATACACATACCCCCAAACTTATTTGGAACAGTGTCCACTTGTTCTTGGCTGGATAACCGAAGCTTGGAGGTAGAGGGAGGAAGATTATGCAGGGTAAACCGGCTCCTGTAAGAACAGGAGCTCCTCTGTTGGTTCGGCGCTAAGGTACGGTTTTAGTCGGTGTCTGTTCACTTTGAAAAATGAACCGTCCTTTGGATTCTCCAAATCCACAGCGCCATGCGGATACACATTCCGCACAAAATACGGCCCTTTCCAGCGAGATCTGAGCTTTCCTGGATGGAAGTGTAGTCTGGTGTCGTAAAGCAGTACCTGTTGACCAGGTACGAATGTTTTGCACAAAAGGTGTTTATCGTGAAACACCTTCGTTCGATTCTTAACGACAACCGCGTTATCGTAAGCCTCATCCCTAAGCTCGCTCAATTCGTTCAACTGCAGCTTCCGATGGCTGCCAGCATCTTCGAGAGACAGATTCAGCTCCTTTATCGCCCAAAATGCGCGATACTCTATTTTGACAGGTAGGTGGCAAGCTTTTCCGTACACAAGCCGATAGGGTGACATGCCAAGGTCGGTCTTATAGGCGGTTCGAAATGCCCAAAGGGCATCAGTGAGTTTTAGCGACCAATCCTTACGGTTCTTGGAAACCGTCTTCTCCAGTATCTGCTTGATTTACCGATTTGAAACTTCAGCCTGCCCGCAGGTTTGGGGGTGGTAGGGCGTAGAGAGCTTATGATTAATGGAATATTTCTGCATCAAGGCCTCGAAAGTCTTATTGCAGAAATGACTTCCATTGTCGTTAATGATCGCTCGGGGGTGCCCAAAACGGGAGAAAATGTTTTCTTTAAGAAACCTAACGACAACCTTGTTGTCGTTAGTCCGGCTGGGCACAGCCTCGACCCATTTAAAGACGTAATCAACAGCGAGAAGAATGTACAAGTTCCCGAAAGAGCTGGGAAACGGCCCCATGAAATCTATCCCCCAAACGTCGAAAATCTCCACAACCAAGATCGGTTGGAGCGGCATCTCGTTCCTCCGGGATATCCAGCCCAAGTGTTGGCACCGGGAGCAAGTCTTGCAATAGTCATGAGCGTCTTTGAAGAGTTGTGGCCAGTAGAAACCACATTGCAAGATCTTCTCAGCTGTCTTTCTAGGGCCAAAATGCCCGCCACATGCTTGATCGTGGCAAAATGACAGCACAATCTTGAATTCCTCGTCAGGGACATACCGACGAATAATCTGGTCGGGACAGTACTTGAACAGATAGGGTTCGTCCCAGTAAAAGTTTTTTACTTGGGATAGGAAGCGAAGTTTGTCCTGACTTGACCATTCAGTCGGTAGTAATCCCGTGGCCAAATAGTTCACAATATCTGCGACCAGGGTTCGCAAGATACTGTCAAGAGCTGTTCATCCGGGAAAACGTCGTTGATCAGAATTGGAAGCGAAGGCGAAGAAGGAAGTCGTGAGAGATGGTCGGCAACTACGTTTTCACATCCTCGTTTGTCCTTAATGACAAGGTCAAACTCTTGAAGCAAGAGGATCCAACGTATTAACCGAGATTTTGCATCTTTCTTCGCAAAAAGATGGCGCAGAGCAGAGTGGTCTGTGTAGACAATGACTGGAGAGCCGATGAGGTAGGGCCCGAACTTTTCTAAAGCAAATACAACAGCCAAGAATTCCTTCTCAGTTGTTGTATAGTTGAGTTGGGCATCGTTCAGTGTTCGGCTCGCATAATAGATTACGTGCGGCATCTTGTTGATGTGTTGTCCAAGGACAGCACCAATAGCAAAGTCAGATGCATCGCACATAATCTCAAATGGGTGCGTCCAGTCAGGTGAAGAAAGAACGGGAGCAGAAGTGAGTGAGCTTTTTAGTGACTCGAACGCAGTCACACAGCTCGAGTTGAAGTCGAATGGCGTGTCCTTGGCCAGCAAGAGAGTCAAGGGCCTAGCAATCTTGCTAAAGTCCTTGATGAACCGTCTATAGAAACCGGCATGGCCAAGGAAGGCTCGGATATCTCTGACGCATCGGGGAGGAGGGAGATTGGAAATGACCTCAATCTTCGCTTTATCAACCTCTATACCATTTTGCGAGATGATATGTCCTAAGACAATACCTTCGCGCACCATGAAGTGACACTTCTCCCAATTCAAAGTGAGATTCTTGTCCTTACATCGGGTAAGGACAGCGTCAAGATGCAGCAAACACTCGTTGAAGGAATCGCCGAAGATGGAGAAATCATCCATGAAGATCTCCAGAAATTTTTCCACCATGTCTGAGAAGATTCCCATCATACACCGCTGGAAGGTAGCGGGCGCATTGCATAACCCAAAGGGCATGCGACGATATGCAAACGTGCCGAAAGGACAAGTGAAAGTGGTTTTGTCCTGGTCTTTTTCGGCGATGGGAATTTGATTATAGCCAGAGTAGCCATCAAGAAAGCAGTAGTACTCGTGTCCGGCCAATCGTTCAAGCATTTGGTCAATGAAAGGTAGCGGAAAGTGGTCCTTCCGCGTTGCGGCGTTGGGTTTTCTGTAATCGATGCATACTCGCCACCCAGTTTGGGTGCGAGTAGGGATTAACTCATTCGCCTCGTTAGTGATGACCGTTATACCTGATTTCTTGGGGACAACGTGAATGGGGCTAACCCACTGGCTATCAGAGATAGGGTAAACGATACCACTATCCAGACATTTTACGATCTCCTTCTTCACAGCCTCTTTCATGACTGGATTGAGACGTCTTTGTGGATCCCGGGCTGGTTTGGCTTCATCCATCAGATGAATGTGATGTTCAACGATCAGGGGACTAATCCCCTTAATGTCCGCCATGGACCAGCCAAAAGCTTGCCTGTTGCTGTGCAAGACCGCGAGAAGGGCTTTCTCTTGCTCTGGAGCTAGAGAAGCTGAGATGATGACAGGGAGGGTCTCGTTCTCACCTAAGTAAGCGTACTTAAGATGAGACGGCAAAGGCTTGAGTTCGAGCGTTGGAGGTGAAACGATGGAAGGCAAGATTGGTGAAGCGGTCTCGAACTCAAAAGATTCCAGCAAAGGTTCGAAACGAGTATAAGCGACCGAGTCGGATGGTTCAGGTAACTCATTCGGAAATTCGAAGGATTCAAACTCGGGTTGCGAGCGGCTAAGATCGTTCACGAACGTGAAACACTCGTAGTCGTTGTCGGGAGCAGAAACAGCAGCAGGTTCGAGGAGGAACGCACTAGTGGCGTTAAGGTTAGCATGATCGAACAGAAACTCCTCGAATTCACACTCTTCAGGGGTGATCTCCTGGATTGAGCAGACGTCCAGTATATGAGCATTAGGTTCGGAGGGCTGATTCCCCAACCTAAAAATGTTGAGTTCAATCGTCATGTTTCCAAAAGAGAGGTTCATCGAACCATTGCGACAATTGATCACAGCATTTGAGGTTGCAAGGAATGGGCGACCGAGTATCACCGGAATTTGATTCCGGGGGTTAGCTACAGGCTGTGTGTCTAATACAATGAAGTCAACGGGGAATATGAAGTCCCCGACTTTGATTAACACATCCTCTAGCTCACCCCTAGGATGGGTGATCGATCGATCGGCCATTTGGAGAGTACAGTGTGTGGGTTTCAGCTCTCCTACGCCTAATTGCTCGTATACTGAGTACGGAAGAAGGTTAACACTGGCACCAAGATCTAATAGTGCGCGGTTGATGTTCTTATCCCCAATGGTAATAGAAATCGTAGGACAGCCAAGGTCCTTCCGTTTTTGTGGTAAAGATTGGGTAAGAGTATCACTCACAGCACTAGCCAAGAAAACTTTCTTTGGTACCTGAGACTTCCTCTTTTTCGTGCACAAGTCCTTTAAGATTTTCGCGTAGGATGGGACTTGTTGGACGGCATCTAAAAGAGGAATGTTAATGTTAACCTGCTTAAACAACTCCAGAATCTTCTCCATTTGTGGATTTTGTTTATTAGACCTCAACCGGTTTGGAAATGGGACGTTTTTAAAATTGGTTGAGTCTAATGCTTGTGGAGGAGATTGTGGAGTTGGAACGGATCCCAGAACAGGTGTTTTCGTGGAGTGAGAAGTGGGTCCGTTCAGAGCAGAAGAAGAAGAAGAAGAAGGAGAGCCTTTTGAAGAATGGAGAATAGGCTCAGAAGAAGAAGAAGCAGGAGAAGAAGAAGATGAAGCGGCCGGGGTGTCATCGTTGATCCGTGTGCCAACGTTGTTTTGCAGCATCCTTCCCGATCTCAATGTGGTCACGGCACTCACATTATGGTTCTGTTGTTCAAGAGAAACATGTACATTCTGTGGGTGATCGGGATTTGGGAGTGGCTGGGACGGGAGCTTCCCCTTCTCTCGCTCGCTTAAGGCCGCATTCAGCTGTGCAATCTGGGCCTCGATGGTCTTGATGCTTTGCCCGTGAGCGGCAGTGTGTTGCACTAAGGACTGAATGGAAGACTGGATGTTGGCAGTGGATTGTGTCGATTGTTTAACGAACGCCTCCAGACTTCGTTCGAGCGAGGAAACCTTATCGTTGTTTGACGGAACAAAGTTGTTTGGTGGAAAAGAATTGTTGGGTGAAAAGTTGTTCGTCTGATTTTGAAAAGGTTGGGGTTCGAAGGGCTGCTGAAATTGATGTTGAGTTTGTTGTTGCGCTTGTTGTTGCGGTGGAGGGGGCATTTAGAAATTTTTGCCTTGGAATTGATTCTGATTCTGATTCCAGGCGAAATTGGGGTGGTTCCTCCAACCGGGATTGTAGGTGGAAGAGTATGGATCATTCCTCGGTCTTTGCTGGAATGCAGCATTAACCTGATCCTGTCCTTGCGATGGTGGATTGTAAGGACACTCTTCGGTTAAGTGAGAAGGATCGGAACAACAAGCGCAGATGGTACGAAGGGGAAGAACAGGGGCAGGAGCAGGAGAAGAAAATTTACTCTCTATGGCTTCAAGCTTTCTCGTTATTGCAGCCATTTCAGCTTTCATCGCAATAGAGACATCAAGTTGGTGAATTCCTACCCTAGACTGACCGGTAGAAGTGGAGGTAGAAGAAGAAGAAGTCGGTCTGGTGCTCTCCCATTGTAGCGTTTGCTCCGCAAGGTCGTCAAAGAATTGCCACGCTTCCTCGTCAGATTTTGATAGGAAGTGGCCCTAACACATGGTTTCCAACAACTGATTTGTTGCTGGGTTCAGACCCTCGGATAAGGTTTGGCAAAGTTGTCATTTCTCTATACCGTGGTGAGGACACTGAACAAGAAGGTCTTTGTACAGGTCAAAGCACTTCCAGAAGGGTTCAGAAGGAAGCTGAGAGAATTGGTTGATTTCATTGCGAATCCTTGCGGTTTTATGATTCGGATAGAACTTTTTGAGAAACGCTTTAACAAACTCGTCCCAACTGGTTATGGAGTGGGAAGCGGTGCTATACATCCATTTTTCAGCAAGATCGCATAAGGTGAACGGAATGACCCGTAGACGTATAGTATCGTTCGACTGTTGGGTAGTTTTCATCATGGCACAAACGTTTTGAAATTTATTGATGAAGATATAGGCATCTTCAGATTCAAGCCCATGAAATCATGGAAGCATGTTGATGAAGTGGGGCTTAATTTCAAAATTATCCCCATTGGCCGGTGGAAGAGAAAGGCAGGTGGGAAGTGCAGAACGGGTGGGATAGAAACGATCCTGGAGCGCGATTCGCTGCGGCGCTACAACAGACGGTGGTGGTGGGTTATTGGTCTCCGTAGGAGGTGGAGCCAATCCAGGGGTAGTCAAAGAGATGTTCGGATTAAATCCTGACATCGCGGAAGAAGAGGTTGGTGATGGTGAAGGTGAAGATGTATGAACAGAATTCCGGTCAACGTCGGAGTTGGCCGGCAAAGGTAAAGGTGAAAGAGGAGTGGACGGAGTTTCGACGTCTGAGTCGATCGCGTAGTCGGTAGCGACTAACGTAACGCGGACTAGGCGGGCGCTAGTGTCCCGAGTCCAAGCGGACATACACTAAACGAGTTTAGTATAGTCAAAGCGGAGAAGGTGAGGGTAAGAAAACGTCAATGGAGAAAGGCGATGGGTGGTGGGTGAAAAATGGATTTTGGCAACAAAGGGCAAGTTTTTATAAAAGTTTTTGATTTTTTCCCTTTTTTTATTTTATTTTTAGAAAGAGCTTTACAGAAATATGTACGGACTTACGGCTTTAAGCAATCACAAACAAGATATGCACAATCACACCTAAATCTAGGGTCACCTAGGTCTGCTAGACAGCTCCTAACTGTTCCAGAGGGCTGGAAATAGGACCTCAAACCGCCTTTTCTCCGTCAATTGCGACCAGGTAAGTGCCAGGTAAGTGGGAGGTTGTCCAACGCTTTCGTGAAGTTCCTTAATTAAATAACCACTTGCCTTCGACACACTTGCCTAGACACCGCAAAAGTCAGATAGGATAAACGGTCGATGCCTGTAACTAGTCCTCTGTCCTATTGAGCGCGAAGTCCTTAGGGCTGAGTCTAGTATTTTTTAATTTAGCAATGGTCAATGCATGTGCTTTTTGTGATTTCTGGGGTCCTGGGAAGGGTGATGAAATCCTCACCCAATCTGAATTGGTTTCAAGCCCCTTAAGTCTGTATTAATGAATGCAAAGCGGTAACAAATCAACTGCAAACAATTTTTATTTTTAGCGCGGCGCAAAGAATCCTGCACAAGAATAGTTTATTGGAAGGGGAAAGAGAATTTGCGTAAAGAATGCTACAGAAAACACAGTTTATTGGAGTCCAGAGGAGTGGGGAGAGGAAAGAAAGACTCACAGAAAAAAAATGGCAGCCAGGAGGCTCCAAATGGCCGCGGTTCCGCGGCCAAACGCGTGCTTAGGCCGCGGTTCCGCGGCTGAACAGAGAGATTGGGCTTCCAATTTTTTTCTGTGTGCTGGCCTGGGAGTCCTCTGCTTGTCTGGATTTGCTGAATCTTGATTTGATCACTGTATCTGCTCCAGATTTTTACAGTAGACTGTTTGCTTCGTTTTGATCCATCGCGGTGTAGCCGCGAAATATGGGTCTATCTTCCCACGTCTTTGGCACTGAACTCGAATTCCGTATTATCCTGCACACTTGCACAAAAACTAATCAAAAATAACAAAATGTTTTTTTTTTTACAATGTATATTTTTTTGTTTTGTTTTTCGGTTAGATTTATATTCACAAGTTAACCCGAAATTACACAAAGAAATAAACTACCGTCTCCCCGGCAACGGCGCCATTTGATTGTTAGCTATTCTGCGTATTCAAGTTTAGTTAATTACCGCAATCAAAACGGTTTCGCTTGTAGCTAGCCGGTTGAGTACGGGTCGTCCGCAGGGAGATGGGAATCTTTTTCTATGTGCTTTAACGAGTTAAGTCCAATTTTCCAGATTTGTTTGTGATTATCTAAGTGTTAAAATGATATGTAAAGAGAGCTTGTTAGGGTTAGGATTAGGTTAGTTTGAGTTAGGAGTTGCTCACTTCTTTCGTTGCCACTCTTAATATCGGTGTTACGGTAATCGGCAACAACGGGGATTAGCACGACTAGGAAGGAACTTGCGAGTATAAGCTAGGCTTTCCAACGCTTAAGTTCTTCCTTTTCGTGCTTGTCCGTCCGTTCTTGGCTCTTAGCCATAACCTCCGGTTAATTCAACCACAACCGGTCTCACTACGGAATCACCGCTATCATGTAGGATAGGGTGCCGAAGGGAGCGGATTGTGGTTCAATTAACGGGAGTCGATTTAAGATGTTGGGCAAGGAAAGAGTGAGAGAGATTTCCTTCTCTCAAACTTCCCTTATCCTACCCTAACAAGTATGGAAACTACTCACACATCATAACGGAAAGAAAAGAAAACAAAAGAGGAAGATAGAAAGAAAAAGATTATAAGATAACAACTAGCTATTTGCGACCTCACCTTGGCAAGGATCAAGCATAAGCATCATGGTTGTTTAAGGATAAAGGAAAAGAGAAAAGGAAGAAACAACAAGAAATAACAACAACTAAGTTAACAAATGAAAATTACAAGTATTTAACATAAGAGCAAGACAAGTATGATAATAAAATGAACTTCTTTATTCATCATTCTTCACTCACAAAAGCTCACTACAAGTTTTTCATTGGAGAAGAGATGAGAAGAGGAAGAAGAACAAGTGTTCTAAACCCTAAAAAATACAAGATTAAGCACCCTTGGCTTCACAAGGTTCTGGGCTATTTATAGGCTGGGAAATGAAGATTTAGGGCAACATTCAGAACAAAGATGAAAAGACAAAACAGCCCCTAAAAATTGGTCGACTGCCGCCACCATACGGCCGCGGAACCGCGGCCTAGACCCCCTATTGGCCGCGGTTCCGCGGCCCTTTGGAGGAGTTGGGCTCTCTGCTTTTTTTGGGCTTCCCTGGTCTTTCATGTCCTTTATTCTGGCATATGTTTTTTCTCAGATTTTCTTCACGATTTTTCCAGAATTTCTGTTGAGCAATAGGTGATTTGATATGGATCTTTTTGTCATGATTTCCTCGAGCTCCGCATAGATTTCTTGGATCTTGTGTTGCCATTGAGCCTTGTGCATGAAAATGACATTGATTTGCCATTTTGTCTCTTAAACTGGTGTGTGGCAACAGACGGATAAAGAGCGGAGATCCGTGTTTTATCTGTGGTTGGCAGGAACCCGGATTTTTTCGTGCTTTTCCATGAATTTCATTGTTTAGAGCCAAGAACCTGTATCCTGCAATTGACTAGCAAACACGGCTCAAGAGTACCTACCGATATGCAATGTGATAAAAATTGGGCGGTATAAAAATGCAAAAAACTGATATGAACATACCATGTTAGAAATTTTTTATTTGAAGGTTATTTGGAATTTAATTCCCTTTCTTGAGCGGAGTACTGGGATGTTATCCCATTGTTCTACAGAGCTTGGCTCTGAAGAATTTCTTTTGGGAATTTTATTCCCTTCCTAATTTTCTTGATAGATTTGAAATCTATTTGCAGAACACAGTTCTCGAGAGAGTTTAACTCCAGAGTTTAATGATGTTTTCTCATTAAGTGAGAATCCATTTGGATTTTATATTTAATGAGTGTCTGCCCCATCATTGATGGGGCGTTACCTTGATTTGGTGGGGCTTCCTGTCCCTTTCATTTTTGAACTGCGGTGTGGTACAATTTTAGAATATTAAAGCCTTGAACATTGTGTCGATAGCTAACCCTTCCCTTTTTGTGCAGGTACTATGGCTTTTGATTCCTCCTCTCCCTTCGTACGTTCGAAGAGCGTTTTTGTCGACGCGCCCATAGATCGGGAAGTCTTCGCACTTATTAAGGGTCATGACCCAGAGCAAAAATTTTTTCATCCGTGGGGGTCATGGTATAGTCTAATTATTCAGGGTCGACGTCGTTTTACTTGTGCAATGCCTTTAGAGCCGATCCCGGCAATCCATTATGCTGATCCGCCGCCGGTGACTTTTGCAGTAGAAGAGATCAACTGGACCTCGAAAGGTCGTCTTCAGCCTTCCATGGCCTCAATACCAGTGCAGCCGCCGATGGCCTTAGACATTTTGGAGTGATACGTATGCCAAGGAGAGCCACGTCCTTAGAGGCAAGTTTACATGATAGGAATGACTCCCCATCATTCAGCCTGCTATCTACAGTGGGCCCGATATATCCTGTCGGCCAAGAAATCGCTGCTGTTAAAGACCGAGTTGTATCCCGCAATCTACGCATCCTTCTTTCACTATCACTCTCCTCATGTGTGTTGGATCAAATCCTTTTTGGAACAATGGAACATCCCGACCCATACCTTTCTCTTATTAGATTGGGAGGTTTCGATTTCATTGGAGGAGTTTGTGGAGATCTCCGGCATACTTGTCAAAGGGGAGCACTATGAGGAGCTACTTCCCCCCGATGGGTATGTCTTTGCCACCAAATCAGTGGTAATGGGCCTTACTCTAGAAAACACCATTCAACATCAGTTCCCAAGCTTGATTAAGGCGTTGAACATGTACTATAGTTTATTCTTGGAGTCTAGCGGGCACAGAGTTGGCTTTGCAGATTTCATCGCCCGCTTTCTTCGTCCAGAAGTTCTGTCTAAACAGGCTACGAAATTCGCGAAACTTGATGGCCCGTTTGGGTTAGGTTCGGATAAATTGCCGACTGTGGAGGTGGATTTAAAGAGATTGTTTATTCCGAATACTCCAGTCGTCATTTTTGCAGAGATTGCTGCCACGGATATTGACGAAGAGACGTTCTTTCTGGGGTTTATTGGCTTATGGTTGAGTTGGTTTGAACTTCCGACGCACCCCCGCTACATAAGGCCATCTATTTTTTATCCGGCTCATCGCATCGTCGCGGGCACGCGTGTGGCCGTTGGGATAACGGGGTTGACTCATTTATATCATGGCCTGAGCTTAGCAGCCGACACCACTCAACCGGGGGTAAAGCTCGTGTATCTACCATTGCAATACTTCACATCATGGATCAAGATGCACGTGATGGGCGCCTTTGGTGTTCATAAATGACCCTGAATCTATGAAGGCTATAACTTCCCCCGGGTCATGTATCCAGTTGACGCTTCCGCTCCAGACCCATCACAACGAGAGGCTCGGCGATTGCTCCTTCGCCCACACATGGTTGGGGACAGTATGACCTTTATCGATAGAGTCCTGACTATCGGCAATGAATCTTCCAAGATGGTCCAACCGTTGCATGATACTTTCAAGGACGGGGCTTCTGCGTTGAGGGCTCGGGAGGTTATGCACCTATATTCTATCAGTCCTGGCTTTCTAGTATTTAGACAGAACGTCTCAGTGCGGTTTATGAGGTACAGCCCGCATCATTTTGCCCAACAATTAGGTTATAACCAAGGTGTTCCTCTTGAGGCATTCTTAGTTGAGCCGGTTGCTACGGAGGAGGGTATTCGCAGTGCAACGCATCATTTTATGCGATTGAATACGGGATCCCATTTCCTTGTCAGCGAGCCGAGCCATTTGCCAAAAGCCTCGAATGCTTACGTCGCGTGGTACTAGCATGCGACATGTGCTGTTATCAGGGAGGAGAGGCGGCTGCTACTCGACCATAAGGATACCGTCCCAGCCAATAATCCAGCGGTCTCGCTGAAGCGACGGATAATCGTTCGTCCTTCTTTAAGAGAAATCACTACGGCGGTAGTCCCACGAGTTTTCCCTGATAAGCTTCGACCGGATGTTCCTGCGACTACGGTAGCCGTAGCGTCCCCGAAATCGGGCATTAGTTCGGAGATCGGGACCCGCCGTCCGAAGAAGCCTGTCAAGTGAAAGCTTTTATCTTTGGCTGTTGGTGTCAGTTCGTAGAAGAAGAAGAAATCTCTATTCTCTGCTGACATCGTATTCGGCCAGGAGCCCCATGCTCCCTATAGTGAGGGCTTGTGCGAGTATGGAACCAATGAGGGTTTGTTTGATGTGCTTGTGGCTGATTCTGACCTTCAGGCTGCCATTGAAGCATCGAAACGAATGGCCCATGAACAGGCGGTGTTAGCCTCTATTGCGGAGTCGAGTATACTTCATTTACATTCTTCTGCATCTATCCTATCCCTCTTATTGCGCTTTATTAACACCTCTCTTCCTTAACAGGTATCTCTGCCGAAGAAGCTCTCACGGTTTCCCTCAAGACATTTGAGGAGGAAGAGAGGCTCCGTGCCTCTTTGAGCCTTGGTATAATTCGTTTCATTACACCCTTACTCTTTTAGTTCCATATATTCATGGTCTGACTCTTTTCCTTTATCCTATCACTGGGACCACCAAAACCCAGGTTGTCCTGAGTATAGTGCCAATCCCAGATGGTGATGCAGAAAAGCTTCCAGAGCCACCGATTATGGACGAGGCCCTCCCAAGGCCACCACAGGAGGCGTTGCTGAAGTAGCTGATGATGGACGCCATAGCGGCTCCGGAGGCCGAGCTCAGTTTGGACTACGACGTCCCCATGTCGAAAGTTTTAAGGAGGTTGGTTCACACGGCCCAGGCTGAGAGAAAGCGTAGAAAGCAGGCTGTGAGGGAACGTCAGTCTATCCTGGCCACGGGCGTTGGTTCGAGTGAAGTTCGACCTTCTGTTGTTCTTATGGCGGATGTTCCTTCTGACTTGTCTAATGCTCATCACCAAGTCACGTGCGCATCTCGGGAAGAAGCCGAACGGCTGCTTCAAGGTATAACAACGCGCAGTCCCTTATTAGAACTTAGCAACCGTTTTTTGTTCTAAAGCAGGGCTAAGTTCTGGTGATGGCCTGGCAGGTGAAGTGCTGGTGACTAAAGAGCCCGAAGTGGCCAACCTTTCTTTGGAATCTGAGACCGCTCTGACTGTCGCTTCTTCTTCCCGTGGATCCTTGATATCGGCGGGGATGCCATCATTACAACTGCCCTTATCGAGTCAGGGGATGAAGGCGTGGGTGCTGAGTCCACTTTCCCAAAGGAAACCGAGGACGCCGTCATTATCGGTGACGCTTCGGGTACGGTTTCGGTTTCTGACCTATCAGGTACTCCTTGGGCTATTATCCTTGAGCTTTTAATCCTGCTAAGCATCATTGATGATATCTCATTTGTCCTGAGCATAGGCGCAGTAAACCCTGAAGCTGTACTAGCTGAAGAATTATCGCCGGCCGTTGCCTTGACTGTCACGGTTCCTTCTCCCTCTTCTGAGTCTCCCCAAATTTCGGATGGTAAAGATTTCTCATTTATTTGCTTCACTGTAGATTCCATTTTTAGCATTAACCATATATTGTCGCAACATTGCAAGAGTGCTCTTTGACCACTTATACCAAGTGCTAAATCCACTTTTTTCCTTCCAATCGAAAGTCGTTCCCCCTTCCGGCACTGGTCAGTGTATTCTTCGCTTGGTGTTTCTCCTTATCATGAGTAGACCATCTGTTGCTAAGCTTTCCTCATATTGACTACAGTATCACGGCTCGAAGGATGGAGCGAAGGAATAGCCAAGCCTCCCGTGCTCCCTGTTTTGCCACTTTCAACAGCTGGTACGGTAGCTCTTTTCCATCAGCTTCCTTCTTTATCTTTCAAGTTGAAATTTGACCCTTATTCGTGCGTGATTTATTTTGCAGCAATTATACCAGCTTCCCTTCATTTTGAGTTTCGCATTCCTATGTCTATGGGGCCTTTTGCTAAACGTCAATCTTTAGGGGCGTGGTGACTAGCAAGCGGATGTTAAGTGAATTTATCGAAGATCTTGATGCCGAGGCTCTCACCTCTGCTATGAATTTCGCTGAAGAAGTCAACCCTATGCTGACGATGCTTGCGAATTTCCACAACGAAGATTTCGTTTTCTTTTGGGTCGATCATTGTAAGAAGATCGAGGATTGTTTGCATGAGATCGAGCTCAAACGTCTCGCTCCTAAAGTATTGACCTTAAAGGCTCAGCGGGTCGCGTAGATCAAGCAAAGCGCCGACTTCATTCAACATTTCGAACAAAAGCTGACCCTGAAGCGAAAGGAGCATGCAACGGCTTCTGGCGAATCTATTCAATTGCGCGCCCAAATTGAAGCGAATGCTACGCAGCAAGCTATTTTTGAAAAACTTAAACAATGTATATCTAATGGGCTGGCGTTGAGGTAGAAGCTCGACTTTACTGAGCAGGTCATGCAAGATTGCGAAGCTGCCAAGCAGGAAATCGCAGAGAAGCTTTCATCCTGCTTGCAACAACGGGCTCAAATCGAAGCGGGGCTGGCCGCAGTAGCTGAATGCGAGGAGGAGTTGTGGGGAGAGCGTGAGCGGGTTTCTAGTTTGTTGAAAGCCCCTCTTTCCTAATTGTAATTATATTCCCCCTTTTGCATTAATTGTATCTCTTAAACATTTTGATTCATAAAAAAGAATATACATTTTTTTATATGCTTATCCATGTTCTAATGCCTTAATGTGGTGATAATTAGTTTGCTTACTCGTTTCAGAGTTTGTAGTTTATGCGCTCGCTTCGAAACCTGTAGTTTATTCACTCATTCCAGAGTCTCTAGTTTATGGACTCATTTCGGAGTTTGTAGTTTATTCAATCATTCCGGAGTCTCTAGTATATGTACTTATTTCGGAGTTTGTAGTTTATTCACTTATTCTGGAGTCTCTAGTTTATGGACTCATTTCGGAGTTTGTTTAGTTTACCTCCTTGGGCTTATAGGCAAACTTGTCCTAACGTTATAGATAACCTCAGCTCTTTGCGACAGAGATCCGTTAGGTTTTGTGGTACTAGGGTTTTAGTCCATGGTACCGTCGTGTTGACTGATACATTCCCCGATATGCAATCTTTACGCTGTTGTTCGAGTAGCCCCACGACTGTCGTGTCTCTGATCCCTTCGGGGGCTGGACAAGACATCTTCAAGTAATTTTCTTAGGCAGTTTGACCGTTGGAAGAGCAAGCGTTAGGGATTTTTCTATGCCGCTTTTTACTTGAGGTTAGGCTCAGTTTGGGAGCCCCGGTGAGTCATAACCACTCCGCTCTGGTATGTGATGATCTCCGATAGTCTCTTAGGCTTTATATGACTTGCCGTCGAGACCCTGATCGAGACCCTGAAATTAGGAATATGTCATTGCATTGATTTGATTTGGCTATTTGGAGCCTTTGTTGACATTGCGTCTGCTGTAACAATAAGAATGTCGAGCTGGAGCTGGGATTTTGCCGTCACTCCTTTTTGTTTCGATCTTTGGGCTTTTTGTTGACGTTGCATCTGCATCCTGCTGGAATGAGAAGGTACGCCAGAGTTTTCTCTAGGTTGTATATGAACCCTCAAGGCTTGGAGCTAGGAATTTTCCATGGCTCCATTTTGTTTCGACCCTTGTGTCTTTGTTGATGTCGCGTCTGCACTGAGAAGGAACGTCAGGCTAATCTCTAGGCCGTAGATATCGCCATCAAGATATGGCTCTCCCTTTGACGGAGCTTGGTAGAAAAACATGGTTCCCTTTTTCATTTGTGCCCATGGATTGTATACAGGCGTCGGTGTAGACTCACCTACAGGGTAGAGGAAATTTTATTTTATATTTCCGCGATGCTCTATCTTTTCAGCTTTTCATATCGTGAAAGTCGCGATTGCTCAATCATTTCTGCTATATATCACGATGCCCAATCATTTCGGCTATTTTTATATTTTTACTCGCTGCTTTTTATTGCGAGTTACCCAAACATTTCGGCTATTTCATATTTTTATTTTTACTCGCTAGTTTTTATTGCGAGTTGCCCAATCATTTCGGCTGTTTTATATGCATATATTTTTTTGCTCGCTGATACTTTATTGCGAGTTGCCCTATCATTTCGGCTATTTCATAAGCATCTACTTTTGTTGCAAGTCGGGAATTTGGATCTTGACACTAATTTCGGCGTCAGCATTGCTGCGACTGGGATATTGCCAGGAGTGAATCATTATTTGCCTTGAGAGTACTTGGAATTTAATACCGATTTAGGCATCAGTATCGCTACAACTGGGATATTGCCAGGAGCGAATCATCATTTCCTTGAGAGGACTTGGAATTTGATACCAATTTAGGCATCAGCATTGCTACAACTGGGATATTGGCAGGAGCGAATCATTTGCTGATTTGAACAAAGGTGGTTTAGTAGACAGGGTTAGGATCCTGTCGACTAAGACTTTTGACTTTATGAGCCGTAAGAGTCTCATAAAATTATTTCTCCCTACGAGTCGTGAGGATCTCGTAGGCGTATTTTCTTCTTAGGAATCGTAGGGATTCCTAAGTGTGTGTTCTTTTATAAGTTGTAAGGATCTTACAAGAGTGTTTTCTCCTTATAAGTTGAGAGAACTTACAAGTGTCGTTCACCATATGAGGACATTTCTCGTCATTGGTAGAACTTGGTAGGGAAATCGTTTATTTGTGCCCGTGGATTGTATACAAGGGACAATATTGGACTGCCTGTATGACAACTTGGGGAATACGATGGCTTAAGAACAGGTCCAGATCCCTGTAGCTTAAGGTTTTGAATCCTATGAGCCGTGAAGGTCTCATAGGAAGAGTTCTCCTTACGAGTTGAGAGGATCTCGTAAGTGAAAATTTTACGAGATTGCGTCCTTTCGAGTTTTCACAAGCTCACCAGTATCCCTACTGTTTTTACTCTCGGTGCTCTTTCGAGTTTTCATCCATGCCCATTTTTCTTGTGGACATACCATTTTTTTTATATAACCGAGATTGCGCCTTTTCGGGTTTTCACAAGTTCGTCGGTAGGCCTGCTTTTTTTACTCATGGCGCCTTTCGGGTTTTCATCCGTGCCCATTTTGCTTGTGATCATACCATTTTTTTTGCGACCCATCTGTTTGCCAACAGGACTTGGGAAGTGTTTTCATTGCGACGATAGCTGTGTAGCCGGTAGTACTTGAGTTGCAACTTCTGCTGATGAGACATCGATTGCAACAAAGATCTCAAGGGTGGATATTGTCGTATTTGGGGCGATACACTATGTTTGAGGCGGCGGACTAGTTTTAGGACATTCTGGTCCATTATTAGTTTAGGGACATCTCGGTCTATTGTTAGTTTAGGGACATCTCGGTCCATTGCCAGTTTAAGAATGTAGTGGTCCATTGTTACCATTTTCGAGGCAACAGATCCACTGGATACTACTTTCAGGATTTTGACTCAGGAAGATAGCGAGCTGACACAGGCGCCGTAATCTATCATTGATCTGAATCGTAACCCATTAGGAATAGTATTTTTTGAGGAATCGGCCATTTATTGGTCCGAAGGGTCTTTCGTCATGCATATTCATGAGCAGGTAGGCCCCACCCTAGTATACCTTGTCTATGATGTACGGGCCCTTATAGTTCGGCTCGAATTTCTCCCATTTTGCACGATTGGGGATCATAGGTCTTTTGACGACTAGCACGAGTTCGTCTTGGCGGAATGTTCTCGGCCTAGTCAGTTTTTCATATGAACGTATCATCCTTGCCTTATAAGCCTCCAGATTTTCCTGTGCTATAAGGAGAGTTTTGTCAAGGGCAATGATCCCCACCGAAACACGGAGACGCGACCGCGCAGGTCCGTCTTGCCTGAATTCGGGGCAGATGCTAATTGGTACTGTCACGACCCGAAAGAGCACGTGACAGGCACTTGAATCATATGAAGTCTATAGGACTCCATCTGAGCCAAGCAAGCCAAAAGCCCAGAAATCTAAAACCATTTTAAGGAGTAAATAGAGAAAACTGGTTTTTAAGAAGTAGGAAAATAGCTTTTAAAAGTTAAAAAAACATGTTTTAAAATCAAAGTTTTTAAATAACTAAGCCGAATATGCATTTTTAAAAATCACATATCTTTTCTGAAAATTTCGGCAGAGTTTCCTTTGTAAATACTGGCCCCGAACGGGGTACAACATTGATAATATATATGAAATGATAAAATACATCCCCAAGCGGGAGCTAGCTCTTCGTCAATCGACGGTCACAGCAACGCAAGCAATATAATATACAACGCCGAAGGGTGAGGATCAAAATTCAAAGGAAAACTCAAATAGCATGAAAAGCGTAATACTACAATGCGCGACTCTAAGATCGAAATAATACATAACTGGTTTCTAAGTCTGAAATAATATACAAGTTTTTGGGTTGATGGAATTACTAGATACAACTGAATAGTACATGTACAGTGGTGGTTCTGATACATAAGAACCCACCTACCAAAGCAAGTCATCCATATGGAAGCAGTGTGCCAGAAAAGCCGCAATGAAACCTGTACGGCAAAACCTGTAAGAACTGTGGCACAACGGGGGTGAGTTTCCAACTCGTGAATAGAAGATATCTACAAGTAAAAATCGCATGCATGACCTAATCCTAGGTCAATACGATCAGATATATATAAACCTCAACGATAAGTCTGAAGCATGATAAGGTGGCAATATAACATCTAAACAAGAGTGTAGTGCCAAGTGCTCGTGCCAGTGCCTGAGGTAATAAGATGTCATGAAGTCTATAAGTATGTAGATATCATCCAACTATGTGATCAATGTCATCAATGTCAACTATATCAGGAAATCTATGAGTATGTGGATATCATCCCACTATGTAATCAATGTCTGTATGTATGTGGATCCCATCCACCTGTCACCCAATGACAATAAGCATCATGCATGTAAATATCATAAAGCATATGCATGGAAGTATGAGGATATAATCAAAATCATGGAACCTGAGTGCCTAGCATCGACACTCGAAAACATCATGAAACCTGTGCCTAGCATCGGCACGTAAATCCTCATCTATCAGGCGCTGTTACCACGACTGGCCCTGATAGGTACGCATCATACGCTATCTCGAAATCCCGAGTGCCCAGCTTCGACCCTCGAATTCCGACGTATCCATACGTACATAACTCCGGTCCGTATCCCTACAATAACCGCCGAGTCCAAATACTTTCACCGGTAGGTAGTACTCCCCTTCCAGGCTCACCGTCTAATATATACGAGTCATCTTGCCCCGGGGTACCTCACCGGGTCCACCATGTACCCGCAGACGGTGCCTACCGCTCCTCGAATCGGGTTTCACATGCCACTCTCAGAACCGAGAAAACACATGGTGGACGCACTGAAATATCATATCAAGGGTAACCGGGTTTTTAAAACAATATATATATTCTCCTTTAAAATTCCCACGGTTCCCAAATCCAAAAATATCATGAAAACAACATATCTCAATGCGTCAAATCAAAAGCATGATGTATGCGACATATAACCAAAATGTAAGCATATCAGTATATCATACAACATGGAGTAGCAATATGCACATAATTAGGGAAGACCGCTTCTTTAAACTGAATCAGTTTTTTAAAAGTATCTTGCGGTTCCCAATCTGCGAGTCAAGCCAGAATCATCTATGTATGCGCAATATGTAAGTGTACAAGTATAAGTGTGCAACAGGTAGGTGCACGAGTATGAGTGTACAATATGTGAGTACACGAATATGAATATACAATAGGTATGTGCACAAGTATGGGTGTACGCTATATAGGTACACGAGTATGAATGTACAATAAATATGTGCACAGGTATGGGTGTAAAATATGTAGGTACACGAGTATGAATGCAACAGTACTACAGTGTAGTAACATGGAAATTATCGATGATGAAGTGTGTGAGCCGGCAAATAGTGTACGTGGAACATACGCATCATCGATAATGGTGCTGGTGTCCTAACAGCATGATGGTAATATAGCAATAAACACAAGTACTGCGATGCAACTAATATTAATATGCGGAATCAAATAATCAACGCAATAGTGAAGAATCTATATCAGTATGTAAGTGTCATGAAGTTTTGCCTTTTGAAATAAGACGAATCGGGGTTTTTAGTAAAATAAGGGCCACGGTGATTTTAAGAAAAAATGCGCCTTTTGAAATTATCCGTAGAATCCCTTTTTAAAATATTCCCGGTTCGTTAGTTTGAAATAAGTATGTCTCGGGTCTAATCTAATGTCTACTAAGGAATCTACAGACCTAACTAACAAGCTAAGCAGGAGGGGTATGGAAACCACCTACATCTGAGTCGATATATATATATATATATATATATAGTCGGTGATCCTGCCTCAATAGTATCACGTACGATACAGTATATCATATGACGTCCTCGATTCATGAGTGTGGATCTATCATTAATATAAAGCTCGTACGGTAAATCGTCGTACGACATCCCAATAGCTGGGTACGGGTCAATATCACAATTGTCTCATCAATTATCTGGTATCTTTATCATCATATCACATGATCTGGAGTACTGATCTAAATCTAGTACAAATCGATACCATCTATGTAAATATAAGTGCGTGTGTGAAACACACGTCTAAAGGCCCGCTAACAATCACATGTCGTATCCCAAATACAAATCACATCATATCACCGATCTCATGGCACTATGCCCAATGTCATCGACTCATCTCTATATATCATCCGCTATCCTCATCATCACGGTATAAGTATAGCAATAAGTACGTGTGTGCGTGTGGGTGTAAACCTGTTCTAGGGTTCGTAACTAGGAACTACACTAGTTTACTTCTAACCCTAATCTATCTATAGTACACCTAACACATCTCAAATATCCACGACACCATAAGCTATCATAAATATATATATATATATATATAGTATATATATGCTATACTAAGTATCGAACTGCGGGGGTGCTATACGCCATCCACCCGACTTCCCCCTGTAGATATAATCTACTCACCTGTATCCTGCGTGTCGGGGTCGATATCGCCTTCATCTTCTTCATCGTCTCGGATCGCCGTGGGGGTACCTACATATCACACGTATAGCATCGCATCAAAACCAAATCAAAACTTAAAACGACACGCAAAAACCAACACGATACGCTAAAAGGCCTATAGGTTAGAACCTATAGTTAGCCTTCGCAGAACAACCCGAAATCACTCGATATAGACGTACAAACGTCACACGATCGAGATAACGCACAAATACCAAAATCTGGAAATCAAAATACGCAAAACCAAAACTAAATTCAAAGCAGCAACCTAAGAAAATGATCCCAGATTTCGTCTCAGGCCAAACAAAGGCAAGCAAACAAGTCTAGAGTGATATATAGGGTGTATGTGACCTACAGTAGAAGCGTGGACCCTACCCTACACTAAGTGGCCGATCCCCTTAACTTGCAAAACCGGCCTGGCCGGCCCAGGTAGGTAGTTGGGTGCTCGTCTGCCTAGGGTGATCTCCTTGTGATCTAACTAGGCTCCTGGTGTTGTTTATTTTTCTTGTATTGACCCTGGATCACTCCAGATTCACCTGAACGCTATATACACTCACAAACCGACATGAAACTGTTCTGTTTTGGGTTCCAGGTTTCGTAATGTGATGGATCTGGGTACGTAGCACCAGGGGGGTCAAGGGTCACCAATAGGGCTTAACTACACTAACACAATTCAATTTAACCTTAACCCTCTCTAGGTTTGTCCAAAGTGCCCAAAATCACATGATATCGATATGAAACTTGAATTGAGGCTTAAGCACAAGAATTACAACACTAATTGTGAAGGAAATACCTCAATAGAGACTCATGAATCCTCCTACAGCACCAAAACATCAACTTTCTTGGTCCATTCTATTGCTTGTGAGCTTGTGCACACTTTTTGTGAAATGGAATTGGGGTTTCGGGGTTGTATTCATGGTGGATCTAGGCTTGAAGAGGGAGGAGGAAGAGGGAAAGGGGCAGGAGCAGCAGCAGCTCTTTGAAGGGGGAGAGAGAAATGGAATGGGGAAATGATGGGAGTGTGGTTCAAAAGCTGAAGGTTGACCTAGTCTTTCTCTCTCTCATCATCATTCCTTACTTTTTCCTTTCCTTTTCTTTTCTTTTCCAAATCCTTCTCTCTCAAATAGTAGACCCAAAACACCCATGGTAGGAAAAATGTAACACAAGTCCAAAAAAAATGATATGTGCATGTTTTGCACAAAAAAAGCCAAAAATCCGAGTAGCGATTTTTAATCGCGATTTGCACTAAATTAGCATATAAATGCTCATAAAAACTTAAAAATGACAAAATTCCATAGAATACATTATTTTTGAATTTTCCATAATTTTTTTCCAAAATTTTTCCCATTTATCGGTATTTAATTATAAATTTAATATTAAAATAATCAATAAAATAATATTAAATTATAAAAATTCCCAAAATAATATTTTATTATTTTGAAATGTTACAATCTTCCCCCCTTAAAGAAATTCGGTCCCCGAATTTAAATTTAAACCCCCAATTTCTAAAACATTTCAATAAGAAATCCAAGTCGTCAGGGCTCCGGAATCATCAATACATAAAACGCATCATAGCGCAATGCATGCGCATGAGTAATGAGCAGATAACTCAAAAACAAAACTCCGTCAAGCATCCTGCAAATATCGGAGTTATGGTAAACACACGAATGCCAAATCCAAGCAAGACCAATATGATATAAATCAGAACTATATATGTAAATAGCTGAAGTAAATGCATGCCAAATCCCTTTTAAGTCGCTGTGCGATGCGCATAGCACTGCACAGTGGCGGACGTCCATCATAATAAAATACCCATATACATATATATCCTTTGCTTAATATGCACGTCCCGCCTTTTTGAAAACAATTTAGAAGGGTTTCCTTGTTTTAAACGTTTCATGTCATATCAGACACGTAGGCATACACTGAGACTATAGCTCGCTTTTTTGAAATCCCTTCGATGACTATCAATGCATGCAAAATATATCCAGGTACTGTCCTCTGACTAGTCCTGCTCAGTATGAAAACACATAGTAAATATCATAAAAAAATGTACTGCTCCATAAGGAATCAATCCCAAGAATGTATGTAAGAATACTCTGTGCGTCTGGTGCGCACGGAAATCAAAATCCATATATGTGCCATACAGGTGCACAAAACAACATCTAGGTGCAACGGGTGTGCACGAAACATCTGTCATAGGCAACGTGCATGCCTGACAGCAAAATCAGGTGCATCTGACATGCACGAAGAATCCCGATTTAGTGCATCTGGTGTGCACTAAAATCGCATCTCCAATCATGCGCTCAACACGCGCGAAAATCTAAATCAGGTGCATCCATCACGCACGAATAAAATCTAAATCATGCGCACTCAACATGCACGAAATCATGAAATCCAATATCAAGCGTCGAACATACGTAAGTCTAATCAAATGCACGGAGTGCAGGAAATCAACATCAATATCAGAATCAAAATCGACGGTATACAATACGGCTCAATAAGATCAGGTATACCGCGGTGGATAATCTCACAATCGTGTGCATCGGCGTGCACAATTCAAATCAAAACACTAAAAGTGCATGTAAACGATGCCGAAGGCATAAGTCAAATCGCATGCACAACACAAGCATGAAATCAAAATCAGCATATGGAATGACATCAAATCGAAGTCAGGTGCAACCGTAGTGCACAAAATATAAATCCGGTGCAATGAAGGAACAAAATATAAATCTGGTGCGTTAAACGCACAAAACATAAAACTGGTGCGACAACGCACGAAATGTAAAACTGGTGCATCCTGTGCACAAAACCCAAACAAAAACTCAAATGCGTAAATAGCAACACCGAGTGTACCAAGGTGTAAAAATCATAAACGTGTGCAACTGCGTGCACAAAACACATATCAATGTACTACAAGCACATATAAGCTATACCGAATGCAAGAATCAATTCGTGTGCGTATCATATGCACAAAATCAACTCAACTGTATGAAATCCATGAAGTCATAAGCAGGTGCAGCCAAGGCACGAAAACGATATCGGGTGCAATAACTGTGCACAAATCATAAATCAACACAACGGTGTGTAAAGCACATCTCAAGTGTAAAAACTATGCGCAAGATATAAATGCCCAGTAGGTGCAACCATGGTGCACGAAAACAAATATCATGGAACTCAGCCATCAAGACTAAATCATGCGAATAAATCGCCTAAAATACCGGAATCCAAAGTGACAGATACGTGATAATCGAATCACAAAATCACAAATCATAAATACTGTCATCGGTATATCCTCCTTCAAAGTTGAGAAGGTGTCGGTGCATCCAATACTAGTAGGGCAAGATATCTACTTTCCTCTTGCTCGCAGTCTGGCGTCCTCTTTCTCTGGGTCCTTATCTTCTCTGTGGATTACCAATCTCGCACTCCATCGGCTAAACGGCCCTGTCAGGTGTGCTAACGGGAACAATTCCGTTCTGGCACTTCTCTGGTCATCTCTCGGTCAATCCTCACGGCCACTCGTAAAGCAGCACATCACTGGCGTCGGCCTCTGGCTCTCTGAATACACGTGACACATCTGATCCTGGGTGCAAATCACATTGCAGCAGTGTCCCGAAAGGAATCCCGCTCAGGGTCTCTTCCGATCTTGCCTATGCCGAACTTTACGGAGGCTGGTACTCTTGCATAATCTCTTCTCGCTCGATGGACATCTGTGTCCTCAGCACAGCATTTTCTCGGAAACTGGTCGCATCCCAACACCTCTGTAAACATCTCCGGCCTTTAATCTTAACGGGGAGTAACAACAGCTCGTCAGCATCTCGCACGAACCTCTTGTTCCGCCTGTCTGCATCATCGTCCATTTCGACGTCACGTCTCTATTTGCGCACTGCAATTGTTCTCGGCTACGGTCCATCCGAAGTCTCTCACACGGACTCGAAATCACGAACTCGGTATCTCCATCACTCTGTGGAAGATATCTAGCTGAACACATCCTCCGGAACTCGTCCCATCCTGTGGAGATATACTCAACACCTGTCCGTTCTTGACCAATTCACAACGCATCTGGGTGAGGTCCTCTATCCGAACCTGGTCAACTGTCTCGTCGACGATGCCGAACTCTGGCCTGCTGGGTGTGCGCAATATGACCACTCCTGGGTCCAAGTCTTCTCGTATAATATTCTAGAAAGGTCCTGTCGAGATTTCTCTCAAATCTCGTTTCTGCCGAATTGCCCGGAAATTACCACCTTTACTTTATCTGGCTCTTGTTCCGGAATGGCTGCATACCCATCGCGACTCCTTCTGGAAGGTATATTCAGCAATCAATGCCTCTGCATGCGTAACGCATCTCTGATGTCAGCGGAGTAGAACGTCCTCTCGTCAAGAGCTTATACGAATCTCGTACTTCACTTTTCTCTGCTGTCGACTGCTTCGGACTCGTTTTATCATGGCTGCATGGACGGCGCACCAATGGCTATACTCGTATCTGGAGTCTCCCAAGCAATGTGTCCCATCACATGATATCCGAATGATGTCGAACTATCCGATCAGTTTGTCAAAACCTCATAACCCCCCAAGAGCTCAACATCTTGGGTACAGTTTAATAGTATCGAGTACATATCACAGCATTGGTGGTCCAGCCGTAGAAGGGAAAACCCAAGCCTCACTAATGGCGCCGCGGAACTGCCACAAACCCTAAGGTTCAAAGGCTTTCACACGGTCATTATGTCGAGTTAGGGTTTCATTCTTCTAGAGGGTCTATAGACTCGCTTGCATGTCTTTCTGAATACTTTAAACTTGGAATCGGGTTCCTGACATTCGATCGTCTCTATCGACTCTCAACAAATCTGGATGAAGTCGTCTCTAGCTGGAATCAATCTATCTAATGACCTCGCATCGGGTAAGCGAACGAACCACATGTCCTAGTCATTCATCATCGGGTGACTAGCGACTTACCATCATATCTCTAGGTATATACTCCTGCTGCAGTAGCTCCAACATCTGGGCGATATCTCGTCATTTGCAGCAACAACTGGCTCATTCGTCTGTACGCTGAACAACGCCTCAATCGTCCTAAATAAGCGATATATCAATGGTCATCACATCCTGGCTGGCCTCTAGCAGTAGCCTGATCCTCTGGTGCTGATCTGCACGTCCGAGAAGTCTCGTAAAAGCGATCTGTCAAACGCTCATGGTGCGGAAACACAATAAAACGATGCCTCTCTATGCAATCGTATGTCTCTAGAATCACGCCCTGGTCAGCCCTCGTCTGCAACGAGCTCATGCTGACGCAACTCTAGCCATAGCTCTCTCTCTCTCTCTGCCCGTGTAATCGCGGCAGCAAAATCATAACCAGTATCGATGAGGATAGATCATAGGAAAGAATATAACACTGTGAAAGAAAATGTACATCCTAAGGTTTCTTAAGCGGAGCAGCGTATCGGAAATATTCCGCGGAACATACGTACGGTACGTCACTCTACTCAAGCTACCTACTCTATCAACCAAGGGTCATCCTACGCAACGAAAGTTCGGGTATAATACCCCCTCGACTAAGTCTAAGTTCCGTAAGGTCAAGCCTAAGTTCCGTATATAGATAAACGCCCTAGGCTTCACATAGTCAAACTTATACTCGAACCAAGGTCAACCTAGCGCTCTGATACCAACTTTGTCACGACCCGAAAGAGCACGTGACCGGCACTTGAATCATATGAAGTCTATAGGACTCCATCTGATCCAAGTAAGCCAAAAGCCCAGAAATCTAAAACCATTTTAAGGAGTAAATAGAGAAAACTGGTTTTTAAGAAGTAGGAAAATAGCTTTTAAAAGTGAAGAAAACATGTTTTAAAATCAAAGTTTTTAAATAACTAAGCCGAATATGCATTTTTAAAAATCACATATCTTTTCTGAAAATTTCGGCAGAGTTTCCTTTGTAAATACTGGCCCCGAACGGGGTACAACATAGATAATATATATGAAATGATAAAATGCATCCCCAAGCGGGAGCTAGCTCTTCGTCAATCGACGGTCACAGCCACACAAGCAATATAATATACAACGCCGAAGGGCGAGGATCAAAACTCAAAGGAAAACTCAAATAGCATGAAAAGCGTAATACTACAACGCGCGACTCTAAGGTCGAAATAATACTAACTGGTTTATAAGTCTGAAACAATATACAAGTTTTTGGTTGATGGAATTACTAGATACAACTGAATAGTACATGTACAAAGGTGGTTCTGATACAAAAGAACCCACCTACTAAAGCAAGTCACCCATATGGAAGCAGTGTGCCAGAAAAGACGCAATGAAACCTGTACGGCAAAACCTGCAAGAACCGTAGCACAACGGGGGTGAGTTTCCAACTCGTGAATAGAAGATATCTACAAGTAGAAATCGCATGCATGACCTAATCCTAGGTCAATACGATCAGATATATATAAACCTCAAGGATAAGTCTGAAGCATGATAAGGTGGCAATATAACATCTAAACAAGAGTGTAGTGCCAAGTGCTCGTGCCAGTGCCTCACGTAATAAGATGTCATGAAGTCTATAAGTATGTGGATATCATCCAACTATGTGATCAATGTCATCAATGCCAACTATATGAGGAAATCTATGAGTATGTGGATATCATCCCACCATGTAATCAATGTCTGTATGTATGTGGATCCCATCCACCTGTCACCCAATGACAATAAGCATCATGCATGTAAATATCATAAAGCATATGCATGGAAGTATGAGGATATAATCAAAATCATGGAACCTGAGTGCCTAGCATCGAAACTCGAAAACATCATGAAACCTGTGCCTAGCATCGGCACGTAAATCCTCATCTATCAGGCACTGTCACTACGACTGGCCCTGATAGGTACGCATCATACGCTATCTCGAAATCCCGAGTGCCCAGCTTCGACCCTCGAATTCCGACGTATCCATACGTACATAACTCCGGTCGGTATCCCCACGATAACCGCCGAGTCCAAATACTATCACCGGTAGGTAGTACTCCCCTGCCAGGCTCACCGTCTAACATATACGAGTCATCTTGCCCCTGGGTACCTCACCGGGTCCACCATGTACCCGCAGACGGTGCCTACCGCTCCTCGAATCGGGTTTCACATGCCACTCTCAGAACCGAGAAAACACATGGTGGACGCACTGAAATATCATATCAAGGGTAACCGGGTTTTTAAAACAATATATATGTTCTCCTTTAAAATACCCACGGTTCCCAAATCCAAAAATATCATGGAAACAACATATCTCAATGTGTCAAATCAAAAGCATGATGTATGCGACATATAACCAAAATGTAAGCATATCAGTATATCATGCAACATGGAGTAGCAATATGCACATAATTAGGGAAGACCGCTTCTTTAAAATGAATCAGTTTTTTAAAAGTATCTTGCGGTTCCCAATCTGCGAGTTAAGCCAGAATCATCTATGTATACGCAATATGTAAGTGTACAAGTATAAGTGTGCAACAGGTAGGTGCATGAGTATGAGTGTACAATATGTGAGTACACGAATATGAATGTACAATAGGTATGTGCACAAGTATGGGTGTACTCTATGTAGGTACACGAGTATGAATGTACAATAAATATGTGCACAGGTATGGGTATACAATATGTAGGTACACGAGTATGAATGCAATAATACTACAGTGTAGTGACATGGCAATTATGGATGATGAAGTGTGTGAGCCGGCAAATAGTGTACGTGGAACATACGCATCATCGATAATGGTGCTGGTGTCCTAACAGCATGATGGTAATATAGCAATAAACACAAGTAATGCGATGCAAATAATATGAATATGCGGAATCAAATAATCAACGCAATAGTGAAGAATCTACATCAGTATGTAAGTGTCATGCAGTTTTACCTTTTGAAATAAGACGGATCGGGGTTTTTAGTAAAATAAGGGCTACGGTGTTTTTAAGAAAAATGCGCCTTTTGAAATTATCCATAGAATCTCTTTTTGCCTATCTTTAAAATATTCCCGGTTCGTTAGTTTGAAATAGGTATGTCTCGGGTCTAATCTAATGTCTACTAAGGAATCTACAGACCTAACTAACAAGCTAAGCAGGAGGGGTATGGAAACCACCTATATCAGAGTCGATATATATATATATAAATATAATAGTCGGTGATCCCACCTCAATAGTATCACGTATGATACAGTATATCATATGACGTCCTCGAGTCATGAGTGTGGATCTATCATCAATATAAAGCTCGTACGGTAAATCGTCGTACGGCATCCCAATAGCTGGGTACGGGTCAATATCACAATTGTTTCATCAATTATCGGGTATCCTTATCATCATATCACATGATCTGGGGTACTGATCTAAATCTAGTACAAATCGATACCATCTATATAAATATAAGTGCGTGTGTGAAACACACGTCTAAAGGCCCGCTAACAATCACATGTCGTATCCCAAATACAAATCACATCATATCACCGATCTCATGGCACTATGCCCAATGTCATCGACTCATCTTTATATATCATCCGCTATCCTCATCATCACGGTATAAGTATAGCAATAAGTACGTGTGTGCGTATGGGTGTAAACCTGTTCTAGGGTTCGTGACTAGGAACTACACTAGTTTACTTCTAACCCTAATCTATCTATAGTACACCTAACACATCTCAAATATCCACGACACCATAAGCTATCATATATATATATATATATATATATATATATATATATATATGCTATACTAAGTATCGAACTGCGGGAGTGCTATACGCCATCCACCCGACTTCCCCCTGTAGATATAATCTACTCACCTGTATCCTGCGTGTCGGTGTCGATGTCGCCTTCATCTTCTTCATTGTCTCGGATCGCCATGGGGGTACCTACATATCACACGTATCGCATCGCATCAAAACCAAATCGAAACTTAAAATGACACGCAAAAACCAACACGATACGCTAAAAGGCCTATAGGTTAGAACCTATAGTTAGCCTTCGCAAAACAACCCGAAATCACTCGATATAGACGTACAAACGTCACACGATCGAGATAACGCACAAATACCAAAATATGGAAATCAAAATACGCAAAACCAAAACTAAATTCAAAGCAGCAACCCAAGAAAATGATCCGAGATTTCGTCTCAGGCCAAACAAAGGCAAGCAAACAAGTCTAGAGTGATGTATAGGGTGTATGTGACCTACAGTAGAAGCGTGGACCCTACCCTACACTAAGTGGCCGATCCCCATAACTTGCAAAACCGGCCTGGCCGGCCCAGGTAGGGAGTTGGGTGCTCGTCTGCCTAGGGTAGTCTCCTGGTGATCTAACTAGGCTCCTGGTGTTGTTTATTTTTCTTGTATTGACCCCGGATCACTCCAGATTCACCTGCACGCTTTATACACTCACAAAGCGACATGAAACTGTTTTGTTTTGGGTTCCAGGTTTTGTAATGTGACGGATTTGGGTTCGTAGCACCAGGGAGGTCAAGGGTCACCAATAGGGCTTAACTACACTAACACAATTCAATTTAACCTTAACCTTCTCTAGGTTTGTCCAAAGTGCCCAAAATCACACGATATCGATATGAAACTTGAATTGAGGCTTAAGCATAAGAATTACAACACTAATTGGGAAGGAAATACCTCAATAGAGACTCATGAATCCTCCTACAGCACCAAATCATCAACTTTCTTGGTCCATTCTATAGCTTGTGAGCTTGTGCACACTTTTTGTGAAATGGAATTGGGGTTTCGAGGTTGTATTCATGGTGGATCTAGGCTTAAAGAGGGAGGAGAAAGAGGGAGAGGGGCAGGAGCATCAGCAGCTCTTTGAAGGGGGAGAGAGAAATGGAATGGGGAAATGATGGGAGTGTGGTTCAAAAGGTGAAAGTTGACCTAGTCTTTCTCTCTCTCATCATCATTCCTTACTTTTTCCTTTTCATTTCTTTTCTTTTCTTTTCCAAATCCTTCTCTCTCAAATAGTAGACCCAAAACACCCATGGTAGGAAAAATGTAACACAAGTCCAAAAAAAAGATATGTGCATGTTTTACACAAAAAAAAGCCAAAAATCCGAGTAGCGATTTTTAATCGCGATTAGCACTAAATTAGCATATAAATGCTCATAAAAACTTAAAGATGACAAAATTCCATAGAATACATTATTTTTGAATTTTCCATAATTTTTTTTTCAAAATTTTTCCCATTTATCTGTATTTAATTATAAATTTAATATTAAAATAATCCATAAAATAATATTAAATTATAAAAATTCCCAAAATAATATTTTATTATTTTGAAATGTTACAGGTGCTACCCGTCCACCTCTCCGAAGATACCAAGTTGATTTATGGCACCATGTATCGAAGGTTTAAATGGATGCGGCCGATATAGCAGACTTCGTCAGATTCCCCCTCACTTGAGAGGTTTTTGATTGTGGGGATGCTCTTCCTTGCAGGCGCAAGCCCCTGCAGTTAATTACGCTACCTCATCGTGGTAACCACTTTCTTCTTGTCCAGATGGTCACATCATGTTGTGTGTATTTTTTTTGTTTTAGATTGCCTGTGGATTATATACGGAGACTAATTTATGTTGTCGCCCGTAGGGCGTGGATTAGTCCAAATCCGTATTTTTCTTAGATTTGGGTTTGGGGGTTGGGTTTAAGGATACGTTAGTCCTATTTGAGACTAAGATCAACTTAAACGTATATTATGGATACGTTAGTCTAATTTCAGACTAAGATCAACTTAACGTATGTTAAGAATATGTTGGTTTAATTTCAGACTAAGATCAACTTAACGGGATTGTTTAGATCCAACAAGAGAGCATTTAGCGTCTGTTGTTTAGTTTAGGGTCATTGCGGTCGATTACCAGTTTAAGGACATGGTGGTCCAATGTTAGTTTAAGGACATCTCGGTCCAATGTTTGTTTAAGGACATCTCGGTCCAAGGTTAAGGACATCATAGTCCATGGGATTAAAGGGACCCCACAGTCCGAGGTTAAGGAAATCATAGTCCATGGGCTTAAGGACCCCACAGTCCGTAGTTTAAAGACGTCATAGTCTATGAAATGTATGGTTGTCGGGACTCGTCACCTCTCTGAAGACGTTGAAGGATTACAACGACATATATCAGAGGGGTCAGAGATGTACCCTTGAACTAAAGTTTATTGGGAAATCTGTAGTCCAATTTGGAACTAAGATCAATTAATTAGATTATGAGCAAATTGGCTCAGTTAAATCTGAATTGAGGACTTATGGCCAACTTGGGATAAGTCCAATTAAGGTTTAAAATGTTGGCCCTTTGTTGGACTGTTAAACATTTGTCTGGGTTCAGCAGGCCCCCCATTATTTAGCAATGCTAAACAGGGGTTTGGGGGCTCTGACAACATTTTGTCTTTGGCTGAGCATTAAACCCTCCATTATAGCTCTGAGTTTCACTCTGCATGTCATATGAAATGATCAATTTTGAGGTTCAGTTGAAGAAGAGGCTTGCCTCTAGAAAACTTAGCCAATTTGGGCTAAGATTGGGTTTAAAATAGTGTTAAACACTAGAGGACACTTGGCGGTCACGTGTTCCCATGTGATGCGTTTAAGATAGTGTTAAACACTAGGGACGAAGCATTTAAAATAGTGTTTAAACACTAGAAAGGAGGTAGTCACGTGGGGTCACGTGAGGCATCTGAAGATGGGGCCAGACTTCCTTTATTTTCTTCACAGAATATTCAAATAAATGTTAAACGCTTTAGTTTTCACGGCTATCACATGTGGGCACGTGATGGGCACCCATGCATTGATTTATTAAAGTGCTTATTAGGGGTCACGTGGGGATACGTGAGGGCGCCCAAAATTGATTCTGCTCTTGGATTTGTTCCCTTCATTTTTGAGGGTCATGTGTGAGCACGTGAGGCATTTCCTCCAAGCTTTTTCCTTTTCATTTTTGGGAATCTTTCTATAAATTGGTGATTTTTAATCACCATTGGATTTTTAATCCAACAGTGCTCCACTTTACAGAGCACAATCTCTTTTTGTTTTGAAAGATTCAAAGAGATATTAAGGTTTTTGATTTCCCTTAATTAGAATTTAATTCTATTATTTCAGAAGGCTTTAAAAGCCTATCACGTGTTGGCACGTGATCCCATTGTTTGATCATTTAAATAGAATTTAATTCTATTAATCAAAGAGCTTAGGAACCCATCACGTGTTGACACGTGACCCCCCTTGATTAACATTTTAACCAGAATTTAATTCTGCTGTTTTAAAGAGCTAAGGAATCATCACGTGTCATCATGTGACCTTTGGTCACGTGTAGACACGTGATGCCTCATTGGGATCTTTCCTTGCCATTTTATTATTCCTTTTAATTCTTTCAGTGGGTTCTTTAAAGGCCCATCACGTGTGGGCACGTGACTCCACTAATTGCTTGCTTGATTAGAATTTTAATTCTATTATAACAGAGTCCCAGGAAACCATCATGTGTCAGCACATGACCCTTGGTCACGTGTGAGCACGTGATACCCCATTGGGGTTTTTCCTGATATTTTATGAGGGAACATGCAATTCCCTCAGGGATTTTTTTCTTTCCCTTTGTCCATTTTTCTTGAACTCTTGTTTGTAGGTCAGAGGTTTTTTCAGGCAGTGTGCGGCTACGCTGCTGAATATTCTCATAGTTCTTCTCCTCCTCTTCTTTTTCAGAGGTAGAGTTCTTGAAGAGTGGGCCGAGGGTCATTTCATCCTCAGAATCTCTCCCGAAGGTAAGAACTTGGAATTTTTCACTTTCTCGACTGGTATCAACCATATGAAAGTTGCCAGTCGGTTTTCTCACACGCACTTGTCGAATTTCTTTGTTGTCGATGAGGTTCATGTTTCTTCCTCTTGAAGTGTTGTTGATAGGCAACGTATCCTTGCCACCACTTCTTGAAGGCACTGTATTCCTCGGTGGGGTGGGTAACCTTCCGATGATATAGGCAGTAGTTTGGATGTATATCCGCTCCATCAAGGCACATGACCCCGGGAGTGTTTTCCAAGAGAGGGGGCAGCTTCATTCCTAGTGATAGGGCTTTGGAGAACCGCTTCTCTGCTTTGATCCTACTCTTGTCTGTTGCAGGTGTGCTTTGGCTTGGTTGGAGCACTTTACGACTCATCCTTACTGCAGCTTCTTCATCCTGACGCCGACGCTTAGCCTTTTCGTATATGGCCGTTTCGCGTTCTCGGTCAACTTTTCTCTTTCGAAAGACTTCATTTAACAACCTATCGATTGGGTCTTCTGATAGTTCCGTGGATTTTAGCGCCGATCCTGCCCCCAGTTCCTCTGTATTGTTTTCTGATGCCGAGGGAGCTTCTTCGCCATTTGACAATGAATAGGAGACCATGTAGAAACTTTCTACATAGTCTTCGGTTTCTGATGGGTTGTTTTCCTCATCATTGTCATGATCTTCGTTCTCAAGAATATGCTTGAGGAACTCTTCGAGGGTGACCGGTGTCCGTGCCTTCTGGTTGTACTCCTCCAGCGCGTCAATGTACCTTTGTAAGTCTGTGCGTTTGTTATCATTCTCGGAAGGTTGCACATGCTTCTTTGTCTTCTTCTTTTTCTTTGAATACTTTGAAGGCTCAACTTTGGGATTTTGCCCTTTGTCGACAGTTTTTGGTAAGGGACGCGGTTTTAGCATCCTTTTAATGATCTCGAGCTCCAGCGGGCTTTTCCACCTGATCGCCGGACATGCCTAGAAATCCTTCAGCATTCTTTTAGTTTTATCTGAAATGATGACTTCCCATGGAATTTCTTCCACGAGCGAGCAGGATGCCCCCAGCGTATCCATCTTTTTAGGAGCGTGCTTCTGTGGCGGGCTCACCCTCCAGTTCTCAGAAAGCGCAAATTTGCCCCTTTGATACTGGTCCTCGATCCAATTTTTGATGACGTAGCAATCTTCCATTGGGTGGCTCACCATTTTGTGATAGGAGCAGTAGTTGGGGTTGTTGACATCACCGTGCTGCGGTGGACGTTTTGGGTCCGGCAGAGTGATGAGTTTGTTGCGCACTGCCAGTTCGAACAACCTCCTCGTTTTATCATGGGGAAACGAGTAAGCACGTCATAACTTCTCTTCGAGGGATTGGCGCGGGCGCGCGTTGTTTTGGCGAGTAACCGGTTTTGGATCACTCGGTTGTTGAGTGTTTGCAATGAAAGCCGCTTTCCCTTTACCCTTTGCATTCCGAGGGTCCATTTTTGAAGAGTAAGGCCCATGGCCCTTCTGGTCTGTTCCCGCCAAAAATTTCTGCGCAAAAGAGCCCAGGGTATCAAATGACAGCGATACACTTCAGAAAATGCAAACGAATATTTTCCGGGCTGTATTTTGATAAACTCCCAAATGAGAATCAGCATAATTCTAACTATATCGAAAGAGTCTCGAAAAATCCTTCGATTTGATATATTGTGGGCTTCATAATTCATCCGGAATCAAAAGTTATGAGCAAATATACTATGCACGTATAATCAAAGTAATGCTCTGCTACATGGGGGATACATTTTAAGTCCCACATCGGGAAATAGAGAAATCTTTTCTCTACCACTCATAAGAGGGGATACTTTTTAGAAAAAATAGGATTCAATCCTCAAAGGAGCTTAGTTCTCCAAAGGAGCTTAGTTCTGCAAGTTAGGGCTTTAGCTGCCTCCCCCATAATGCGTAAATGTGCAAGCGCCATGTGCACCACGAGCAATGCATGTGCGTCCGTCACGTGCAACGCACGTATGCTCGCCGTACGAGAATTCAATGCTCAAAGGAGCTTAGTTCTCCATAGGAACTTAGTTCTCCAAGTTAGGGCCTTAGCCGCCTCCTCCATAATGCGCATATGCGCAAGCGCCACGTGCAATGCATGTGCGCCTGCCATGTGCAACGCACGTGCGCCCGCCGTGCGAGAATTCAATTCTCAAAGGAGCTTAGTTCTCCAATTTAGGGCCTTAGCTGCCCCCCATAATGCGCATACGGCGCCTACGTGCAACGCACGTGTGTCCGCCATGTGTGCATTACGTGCAACACACGTGTGCGCACCATGTGCGAGGATTCAATCCTCAAAGGAGCTTAGTTCTCCAAGTTAGGGCCTTAACTGCCCCCCATGATGCATATATGCGCAAGCGCTACGTGCGACGCACGTATGCCCGCCAAGTGCACAACACGTGCGACGCACATGCGCGAACGCAAAGAAGCCTTTCAGCATCTAGGAGTTTAAGCTCCAACTCGTTCTTCCCCCTAATGAGTGGGACATGGTTCAAAGGGTACATGCCTCCACACTTTTGATACATGGCGCTGTAATCACTCAGCGTCGTTGGAGAGGTGGTGAGTCCTAATGACCAATGATCTCTCTTTCCAAATAAAGAAAGAAAACCCCCCCATAAGCTTCGAGAAAAACAAAGCAGAAAGCTTTAAAAAGGAAGAAAGAAGAAGATCTCCCTTCTCAGAAAAAAGCTCTAGGTAAATAAAAAAGAAGAAAGATCAAAGCATCTCGTTTACCTATTGAAGGGTTTAACCCTTTTTAAAAACAGAAGAACTTTGTTCTTTCTCTGGATCTGAGATCCACAAGACAAGTCTCCCACAAGTTGAGAATTTAATTCTCATCGGGGCAAACTTGTTCTGGGAGATCAAAGATTCAGAAAAGAACAAGGAAATTGAACTCCTAAGAAAAAAATATATAAGGAAAAATCAGCGCTCAGCGCCCCACGAGCCCCTCACGCGGGCGCCTCAATAATAAGGAGTGCTTAGCACTCAGTGACTGGCGCTCAGCGCCCCACGTGCCTCTCACGTGGGCGCTACAAAATAAAGGAGTGCTTAGCACTCGACATGTGGTGCCCAGTGCCCAGCGCCTCACGTGGGTGCCACAGAACATAAAAGTGCTTGACACCTACCAGGAAGCGCCTAGCGCCACACGTGCTTCGCACGTGTGCGCCATAAAGAGAGCTCAGCACTCCATAAAGAGATAAAAAAGAGTAAAGTGTTTAACACTTCTTGGGCAAATCCCCATGACTGAAAACCCCGCATGGTTATGTGTAAGTGTCAAAACTTACATAAGTGCTCAGCACTTTTTGCACAAAAAAAAGAGGACTGAGCCCAAACAAGTGCTTTGCATTTCTTTTCAAATAAAGAGAAAATTGAGTGGACCAAGTTCAGGTTTGCAAGGTCCCTAACTTAATCAACAGAGCCCATAGGTTCACTACTTCCCAAACTGATTTTAGTCCCAAATACGACTATCGATCGTTCAACCGATGATATTTAAAAAGATGTTCATCCCACATCTCCTAAATTAATCTTAGTCTCCAAAAATGACTAATGATTCTTAGATGATCCACCATGATCTTTTCTATCACGCCCCGCTTCCCAATGTACAGGCAGAGGACACGACGGGTCGCTACGTATTTACTCAAAAGTAAACACGCTAAGCGTATCTAAGCAATATAAAAATGAAATGTACACAAGAGACAAGATGTAAATAAAAAGCAACTTTATTTATTAACATTCTTTTTACAATACATCTGAAAAGTAAATACATGGAATGGAAAGCAATACCTAAACAGTGGCATAACAGAAATGAAAATGCAGAAATGTAAATATGTACAAGGAATCTTAAAGCTCTGGGTCGAAAGCTAGCCAGTCCAAGTCCTTGCTGGTGGGCTCGATCTCCAGTGAGTCCAAATCACCTGATTACATTCCAAAGAAGAAGAAAGAGAATGTCATCAGCGAACAAATCGCTCGGTAAGTCCCAAAGATGAGGGAAGAATAGAATAAACAGAGAGAGTGCAACTTTTAAAGTTGTATTATATTGTTAACGCTGTTGTTTGTAGCTTGGTACAGAAGAGGCCAGTGTATACGAGAGGAGTCTCACTATACCAGAGACTACGATATATGGAGTACAAGGAATCGTTCATCCATGGTACAACGGCAATTGAGATTCAGGTTAGGTGTCTTATGGTTGCAGTCTCGTGCCACTTCTAACACCTTCCGTACCAATCTACCCCTTATAAACCCCGCGATGTCTTGATTGTATTGTTGTATTATTTGTATTTTATATTGAATATAGACGGATGACTTGCCGAAACTATGATATGAGTAATGGAACGGATATAATGGATGATCATGTAAATGGAATATATCCATGGTTCGGTTCGGTCAATATAGATTGATTAGATTGAATAGCCGGATTCATAGATCCATGTTGTATTGTAGTTTGATACTTGAATCATATTCAAGTCAGATTGATTATATTGAGACTCAGTCTGAGTCAGACAATTAGAAAAGAAATTGAAGTCCTGAATTATGTTTTGGTGCTATCAGTAACTGCTGCACATGGACGACAGGATTTGTGTCTTTTTCAAAGACAATTACCGTGTTGATAACACCGTTTGTTAAGTTGTCTACCTTAAATAGGCAATCATCCATATCTCCAGCTCCCTGAGGCTCAAGAGACTGGTCTCGCTTAAACCTATGTTTACTAGGGTCCTTTGTCACGACCCGAAATTGGCACGTGACGGCCCTTAAACTACGCAATGTCTACAGGCGTAACGAAGTTTAAGTAAGCTAAAAAACCAGTAATCTAAACCTTCAAAAGTAGTAAGAAATAAGAACAATTTTAAAACCTTTGAAATCTCAAGTACAAATTCTTTAAAGTCAAATTTTAGTTTCATAAAATTTTTGGCAACACCTCCTTTGTAAAAACTAACCCTAAAAATGGGTACAGCATAAATATAAGTAAAGCATCCCCAACGGGAGAAAATCCACGCCCAACGGTGGAAAACAACCACCACAACAGATATACGACGCCGTAGCGAAGAAATAAAAGACGAAAGAAATAAAACTGCATAAAAGATCTCCAAGTTACAAAATAATATACAATATCGTCCTCACATCAAGTCTCTAAGTTATACAAGATAATGGTAGATGGAGAGTACAGGATACAACGAATATACAATAAACATGAACGGATAACCACAAAACCCACCTAAAGCAAAACTGCATACTGTAAGCCGAAACGGTATCCGCAGCAAAAGATACTATGATAGATGATAATAGCCCTGCCTCTGACTACTGTGAGGAACGACCTGCAAAACACTGTGGCATAATGGGGGTGAGTTGCCAACTCATAAATAGTAAATAACATATGCAGGTAATCGCAAGTATGCACGTACAGCGCGGATCTAACATATGTAAGCTAAGCAATAAATGGTCATATGAATGCAATAGTCATGAAAGATACTCTAGCAGGTACATCTAATACATGAAGCAATAATATGACAATCTGTATGCAATAATCATGTAAGGTACTCTATCAGGTACAACTAATACATGAAGCGATGATATGACAATGTATATATGCAACAGTCATGAAAGGTACTCTAACAGGTACAACTAATACATAAAGCAATGCATATAAAATAAAGTATGTAAATGCAACAGTCATGGAAGGTACTCTATCAGGTACTACTAATACATGAAGCGGTGCATAAACAATAAATGCGAAGTTTGGGATGAAACATGTCATTTCCACGGAATCCTGATATCGTGGTAGGACCAAAGTCCATCAGGACAAACCAAATCCCAATTTACTCAAATCAGCCCCCAAATTGGCTCTCATATCATGTAAGTCTCATAAACCCTGAAGGTACAATATCAAGTAAATCTCATTTATCCTGAATGTACAAAATCAGCAATCTTATATATATCCTGTATCCAATATCAAGTCAATCTCATATATATCATGTATCCAATCTCAAATGAATCTCCTATATCTCAAATCCAATATCAAGTGAATCTCATATATCCTAAGTATAATTGCATTAATAATTATAATGATGTAAATAAATTTATATGTATACATATATATTAGCGTCCCATTCCACTAATATATATATATATATATATATATATATATATATAACAGCGTCCCATTCCACTGTTTTATATACTTAGGAGTAAAAATATCATGAAAACAAGTGTCTAGCATCGACACATAAATACTCATATCCATACGTTTTTTGAATCGTAAGTGTCCGGTATCGACACCCGTGATCAACGTATCGGTCTTTCTCATATCTATACGTTCCTCGAAACCCAAATGTCTCACCTCGACACTTGTGTTCCACATATCGGTATATACGTTCCTCGAATCGTAAGTGTCCGGTTTCGACACCCGTGATCCACGTATCGGTTTAAAACAAATCTTTGAGTGGATGCATCCAAATATCAAGTAAAGAAAAAAATACTTACATAATTTCATGAAACCACTACGGTCCTCAAATCCAGAAAATATCATGAAAAATCCGTATCTCAATGCAAAAATCCATGAATATAATATATGCAACATAAAACTGTAATGCGAGCATATAAAGAAAAAGCGCTATTTAACTGCAACAAGTTAATATAAATATCATGCGATTCCTAATTTCTTCAATTCTATATAATATCAAATAAAGGTAAACATGTAGCTATAGTCAGATATATGTGTAAACATAAAGGTATAGCAAGGTATATGTATCTACCTATCAGTAATGATGTAATATACCCTCCGGGTATAAGTGCAGTATGTATGCAAGGTATACATGTAGCTATGTCATTATGTGTGTATGTACCTATCACTAATGGTACAATACCCTATAGGTATACAGGTAAATAGCATGTAAGCATGTCAAGGCATATGTGTAAGCATGTAGGTATACTGGTATGCTATATGTCATATGCATAATGAAATATGAATCAATGTCCCTAACCAAACAATATCATATAGGTATGTGTGTTGTGCGTGTCATGGCAACTATTGACGGTGTGTGTGGCATACAATCAGTGCTCGAGCAACATGAGCCGTCAATAATAGTGCAGTGTCTTAAGGGTACTAGTCCAAGCACAACAAGTAACTAAGCAATAATGTGTATGCACAACTCTATATATGAAATAGAATATGCGACAATATCATGTCATCTCTAGCCCAGACACATAACGCCATGCGGGCGATTCCCCTGTAGATGTTAAATATACTCACCAACGCTTCTGGCTAAGTGAAGCCTACCACCTGTTTTCCCTTCGTCGCAGCGTCCGAAGTCTCCGCCTGCGAACCTAAAACATAATACGACAAAGCAAGTATATATTAGCAATAGACCCAAAAAAACGTACAAACTACGCTGACCAACGCGACAACACAAAACTTACTCTCAAGTGTTCGTATTGTGGCTAACGCGCGTAGCGACACTACGAAACCAACTCAAGAGCAAAAGCTACATAAAGACACGAACGACATCGGCACGACCCTAAATAGGAACGCAAAGCGACACAACTACCAAGCCTAGACCCTGATCGTACCGATCGCGCATTCACAACACAAGATATAGCATGGAATCAATATAATTAACGTCGCAACGTCAAAAGAAACTCACGCCTAAAACTTACCGAAATCTAGTAAGCAGCATATATCATTTTAGTACCAAACTAGCATTTACAAACATCACTAATTAGCAAGATTAAACCATTTAAATCTTTACTATAATTTTAATCTCAACCAATTAGGATTAGCAAAAGTTTAGTTTGTTAATTAGCTAAATTAACCGATTAGGAAAATATCATATAACAAATTAGCAACTTGGTTAAGTTTTTATTTGTCTAAAATTATCAACTAACCATTTCACTAATCAAAACCCTAATTCGTTTAACAAAACTCTTAATAGAATTTCTAAATATGAATTTAAAAGCTTAAATTAAATATCTAATTAAGCTAATTAAAGTATTATCACCACAAAAAGAGATTAGGGTTTGGATTTATACCTTCAAAGAAACACAACTTGAAACTTGAAAATCCAAAGATTAGCCTCCAAAAAACCTCACTTGAATGAAGAACAAAGCTTGTTTAGTGAAGAAGAAAGAAGGGTATTGGTTTATATGTGAATTTATATGAATTAATTTGGATTTTTGATGATTTTTTTGAAGCAAAATGAGTTGAAAAGGGGTGGAAATGATGAAGGGCAGCAAGGGGAAGGGAAGGGCCGGCCAAGGGAAGAATGGGGGGAATTTTGGTGAAGTGTGTGGAATTTTCTAGCTAAAAACACTAATTAATGCTAATAAATGCAAATGCCACCTTTTCTTTTCTTTTCTTTTCTTTTCTTTTCTTTAAAAATTCAATAAAACCACAAATATCTAGATATTTTTGGTGAGAAAGTTAAAAACATAACCTAGTGATTAACTTAGAATAAAACCGCATTAGTAGTAATTAACCCAAACCAAAAAGTAATTACCACTAATAAAGTGTATAAATAAAGTATTAAAATAATATTATAATTAGGGAAAATTTTTATGTGAACCAAAACTTCCCATTGACCCCCAAAGCCCGCGCACTAGCTTCATTCTAGCTAAATTAGGTGCCGTGAAGTCTGTACAGAAATTTGATCACAATCGGGTTAAAACGGAAAACACCGACTATTTTTCCCTAAAAACGGAAAATTCGCAAAACGATTTCTAAAACGTTACAATCCTCCCTTATAAAAATTTGTCCTCGAATTAAAAATTCTCACTAAGCGTATCTTCAAAGAGAAGAGTACAAAGCTCCCAAATCTCGTTCGCAGCCTTCCAAGTGATCATCTCACTATATGGCTATGCCCAAGAAAACCCTCCACAGATGGCAAGACTCTTGACCGAAGTTTCTCCACCTGCCGAGCCATTAATATAATTGGCTGCTGGTGAATGAAAAGATCGAGTCCAAGCTAAATGATCTGGTGCTGAATCATGTGAGAAAGCTCATGAAGGTAATTGTAAAGTATCGACACAAGGAATACGGGGTGAATACTCAATAATCTGGGCGGAAGTGTCAAAATATAGGCAACGGAACTAACTCGCTCGAGGATCTCAAAAGGACCTACAATCCTGGGATAAGCTTCCCAAAACTCAACACGTCATTCATCGGAAAATCCGTAGGAATTCATGATCTCCCACTTCAAACTTAAGTCTGCGACCACCATGGTCGGCATAAGACCTCTATCTGCACTGGGCTACTCTCAACCTGACCTGAACCAACTGTATCATTTCCGAAGTCTTTAGACTAGCTGGGGTCCAAAAATCCTACTCACGCAGAGTCAGAAAAAAGACTGGTGATCGACACGACCTACCAAACAAAAACCTAAAGGTTGCCAATTGGAGTGTCTCCTGATAACAGCTATCGAGGGAGAACCCTAACAATGGCAAGTGACGATCCCAACTGCCAACAACAATTAGTACGCACGCACAACCATATCCTCCAGAGTCTGTATAGCCCGCTCTCATAAACTCTTATCCTGTAGATGGAAAAGCGGAGCTAAAGCTCAGCCAGTACCCAAGGCTTTCTGAAACTTCTGCCCAAGACGGCAAGCTAAAAGGGTGCCTCTATTGGACACAACGCATGAAGGAACTTCGTGGAAATGCATAAACTTAACAAAGAACAACTGAGCAAACTGAGCATAACCACATAACAAACCCAAATTGAGTCACGCCCTGTCTATCCCTGGGTAGACACTACAACGAAATTCATAGAGATCTGCTCCCATTCCCATTCCGGAACGGTTAAAGGTTGCAACTCTCCAGCCTGTCTCAGATGCTCAACCTTAGCTCACAACAAGACAGACACCTTGAAACGAAATCCGAAACTTCACTCTTCATCCCTGTCCACCCGTAACTATTTTACAAGTCACGCTACAAATTGGTGGAACTTGAATGAACACAGAACGCTGACTGAGGTGCCTGCTCTAGGATTTCGCGTCTCTGCCCATCAGCAACAGGTACACACAAACACGTCCCTAAACGTAGCGCATCTGGTCACAAATCAAGGACTCCAAATCTTTATCCAGCCGAGTATGCTCAAGAATCTCTGACGAACGAGTATCGGCGGGCTGTGCCTCGCGAAAGCGATTAAGGAAAAGTATTGGGGGGTCGGACCTGAGCAAGCTGTCCCCTCAGTAGAGACGAACATTAAGCTGTACTCAACGATCGCACAAGAACTGTAAATCTGCAGAAGACTGTCTCAACACTCAAATCCCGCTGCTGGAAGATGTACATTAAGCTCTGGTGGTCCGTGAAAATCTGACACGACTCTCCGAACGAGTAGTGTCCTCAGATCTTCAACGCACGACCACCGCGGCCATCTCCAGATCATGAGTGGAATATCCTGCTTGTACTTCCTCTAACTGTCGGGAAGCATAAGCGATAACTCTATATTGCCACATTAGCGCAAAATCGAGCCCCACTCACGAAACATCACAGTTAAACAACAAAGTCGCCCGAACTAGAAAGCAAAGAAAGAACTGGTGCAGTTGTCAACCAAATCTCCAACTGCAGAAAACTCCGCACACATGCCTCAGTCCAAAGAAAAAGAACCTCCTTTCCGGTCAGTCCAGTCAACGGTGCAGCGATACACTAGCAACCCTGCACGAAACGGCGGTAAGAACCTGCTAAGCCCAAAAATCTGCGGACCTCCATCCTGTACACAAGTCTGGGCCAAAGCTGTACGGCCTCGATCTTCCTCGGGACCATACGAAAACCGTCTCCCGTAACTACAAAACCAAGGAGTCAACACAATCAAGCCTGAAGGAACACTCCGAGAATTTAGCAAACCGCTGGGGCTCTCCCAGTATCTGCAAAACAAATCCTCAAGTGCTGCTCACGTTCCTCATGACTCTTAGAATAGACCAGAATGTCATCAATGACACAACAATAAACTGGTCGAGGAACGGCCTGAAGAAATCTGGTTCATCATATCCACGAATGGTGTTAGGGCATTGGTGAGTCCAATGACACCACTAAAACACATAAAGCCGGTAGCACGCACAAAAGCAGACTTCAGATTGACATCACTCCGAACCCGCAACAATGATGACCTGATCCCAAACAACTTAGAAAAATGTCTCGCACTCTGGAGCTGATCAAGAAATCGTCAATGCGAGGTAAAGGATACCTATCCGCACCGTAAGCCGGTTCAATTGACGATCAATCAATACACAATCTCAAACTGCCGTCTTCCTCCTTGACGAACAGAATAGGAGCTCCCCAAAGCGAAACACTCAGACGCATAAGCCCCTCTATCTAGCAACTTGCAGCAGATCCTTAAGCTCCCTAAGCTCCGCCGGCCCATCTGGAACAACGTCGGAAAAATCTCGCACGATAGGAACCCGGTCCCACAAACCCACTGTGGCTCCGGTATCACGAATGAAAGACAAGAATCCTCGACATCCTCTCCTTAAAAGTCGACTAGCGAAAAAGGCTAAATTCAAGCTGTGAGAGGCAGCACCATTGTCCCCATGCACAACGAGAACTGACTCGCCGGGAAAACAAAACCTGACTGTTTCCTCGCGGTAGTCCACAGATACCTAGCATGTAGCTAACGAGTCCGTGCCCAGGAGAACGTCAAATCCAACATCTCTAGAAGGATCACAATGACGGACGAATCTCTATCTCCTATCCGATTGGCACACGACTGAAATACGTGTCGCGCAATAAAATAATCGCTGACAGAAGTTAACACAACAACGGCTAATCTAGCTAACCGACTCTCTTCGTCCCAAGCCTCTACTACTCCCGCGACGTGCACGAAACCTGTCACGGCAACTGAACGTCTATCTCTGGGCTGGTACAGCTGCACGAGCCCTCTTCTTTCATCGAACTCCCAAAGTCTCGGAAAGACGCTCCTCGTCAAATAGGTCTGCTTCCACTGGTGCTGTGTAAGTAACACAATGCAGTGCTGATCGCAAGGAATAACTGGGTAACAGGGGTGGCAACCTCCTGTCGCCGCGCTCTACGGGCCTCAACGAAAGACCTTATCGTCTGGCGCAAGTCCTGCATCTCTGTTTCAAGCCTAGCGATACGATCTATCCAAGGCGGATCCATCTGCTCCTATGCAACGAGCGTGCCATCCTGGCCAGTCCTCGTCCCATACGAGTCAAATCTGACCTCGGCTCTCGTCACACCACTCTGAGTCCTCATGGTCATCGGCGGCAAAGGCTATAAATGGAAATAGGATTCGTGAAAAACATGGAAATCGAATCACAAGAATATGTATCATCAAGGAAGGAATTCAACCAATTAGTACTTAGGTCACTTTAAGCGGAGTACCATGATCGTGAGTTTGCCGCGGACATACACACACTACGTTACTCTGCTTAAGCTACCTACTCCATCATACCAAGGTCATCCTACACTTCGAAAGGTAAAACCTAGCGCTCTGATACCAACTTTGTCACGACCCGAAATTGGCACGTGACGACCCTTAAACTACGCAACGTCTACAGGTGTAATGAAGTTTAAGTAAGCCGAAAACCCAACAATCTAAACCATCAAAACTAGTAAGAAATAAGAACAATTTGAAAACCTTTGAAATCTCAAGTACAAATTCTTTAAAGTAAAATTTTAGTTTCATAAAAATTTTGGCAACACCTCCTTTGTAAAAACTAACCCCAAAAATGGGTACAACATAAATATAAGTAAAGCATCCCTAACGGGAGAAAATCCACGCCCAACGGCGGAAAACAACCACCACAACAGATATACGACGCCGTAGCGAAGAAATAAAAGACGATAGAAGTAAAAATGAATAAAAGACCTCCAAGTCACAAAATAATATACAATATCGTCCTCACATCAAGTCTCTAAGTCATACAAGATAATGGTAGATGGAGAGTATAAGATACAACGAATATACAATAAACATGAACGGATAACCACAAAACCCACCTAAAGCAAAACTGCATACTGTGAGCCGAAACGGTATCCGCATCAAAAGATACTATGATAGATGATAATAGCCCAGCCTCTGACTACTGTGAGGAACGACCTGCAAAATACTGTGGCACAACGGGGGTGAGTTGCCAACTCATGAATAGTAAATAACATATGCAGGTAATCGCAAGTATGCACGTACAGCGCGGATCTAACATATGTAAGCTAAGCAATAAATGGTCATATGAATGCAATAGTCATGAAAGATACTCTAGCAAGTACATCTAATACATGAAGAAATAATATGATAATCGGTATGCAACAATCATGTAAGGTACTCTATCGGGTACAACTAATACATGAAGCAATGATATAACAATGTATATATGCAACAGTCATGAAAAGTACTCTAGCAGGAACAACTAATACATGAAACAATGCATATAAAATAAAGTATGTAAATGCAACAGTCATGGAAGGTACTCTATCAGGTACTACTAATACATGAAGCGGTGCATAAACAATAAATGCGAAGTTTGGGATGAAACATATCATTTCCACGGAATCCTGACATCGTGGTAGGACCAAAGTCCATCAAGACAAAACAAATCCCAATTTCCTCAAATCAGCTCCCAAATTGGCTCTCATATCATGTAAGTCTCATAAACCCTGGAGGTACAATATCATGTAAATCTCATATATCCTGAATATACAAAATCAGCAATCTCATATATATCCTGTATCCAATCTCAAATGAATCTCCTATATCCCAAATCCAATATCAAGTGAATCTCATATATCCTAAGTATAATTGCATCAATAATTATGATGATGTAAATAAATTTATATGTATACATATATATTAGCGTCCAATTCCACTAATATATATATATAAATATATATATATATATATATATATATATATAACAGCGTCTCATTCCACTGTTATATATATTTAGGAGTAAAAATATCATGAAAACAAGTGTCTAATATCGACACATAAATACTTATATCCATACGTTCCTCGAATCGTAAGTGTCCGGTATCGACACCCGTGATCCACGTATCGGTCTTTCTCATTTCTATACGTTCCTCGAAACCCAAGTGTCTCACCTCGACACTTATGTTCCACGTATCGGTATATACGTTCCTCAAATCGTAAGTGTTTGTTATCGACACCCATGATCCACGTATCGATTTAAAACAAATTTCTGAGTGGATGCATCCAAATATCAAGTAAAGAATAAGAATACTTACATAATTTCATGAAACCACCACGGTCCTCAAATCCAAAAAACATCATGAAAAATCCATATCTCAATGCGAAAATCCATGAATATAATATATGCAACATAAAACAGTAAAGTGAGTATATAAAGGAAAAGTCGTTATTTAACTGCAACAAGTTAATATAAATATCATGCGGTTCCTAATTTCTCCAATTCTATATAATATCAAATAAAGGTAAACATGTAGTTATAGTCAGATATATGTGTAAACATAAAGGTATAGCAAGGTATATAAATCTACCTATCAGTAATGATGTAATATACCCTCCGGGTATAAGTGCAGTATGTATGCAAGGTATACATGTAGCTATGTCATTTTGTGTGTATGTACCTATCGCTAATGGTACAATACCCTATAGGTATACAGGTAACTAGCATGTAAGCATGTTAAGGCATATGTGTAAGCATGTAGGTATATAGGTATGCTATATGTCATATGCATAAAGAAATATGAATCAATGTCTCTAACCAAACAATATCATATAGGTATGTGTGTTGTGCGTGTCATGGCAATTGTGGACGGTGTGTGTGGCATACAATCAGTGCTCGTGCAACATGAGCCGTCAATAATAGTGCAGTGTCCTAAGGGTACTAGTCCAAGCACAATAAGTAACTAAGCAATAATGTGTAAGCGCAACTCTATATATGAAATAGAATATGCGACAATATCATGTCATCTCTAGCCCAGACGCATAACGCCATGCGGGCGATTCCCCTGTAGATGTTAAATTTACTCACCAACGCTCCTTGCTAAGTGAAGCCTACCACCTGTTTTCCCTTCATCGCAGCGTCCGAAGTCCCCGCCTGCGAACCTAAAACATAACACGATAATGCAAGTATATATTAGCAATAGACCCAAAACACGTACAAACTATACTGACCAACGCAACAACACAAAACTTACTCTCAAGTGTTCGTATTGTGGCTAACGCGCGTAGCGACACTACGAAACCAACTCAAGAGCAAAAGCTACACAAAGACACAAACGACATCGGCACGGCCCTAACTAGGAACGCAAAGCAACACAACTATCAAGACTAGACCCTGATCGTACCGATCGCGCATTCACAATACAAGATATAGCATGGAATCAATATAATTAACGTCGCAACGTCAAAAGAAACCCACGCCTAAAACTTACCGAAATCTAGTAAGCAGCATATATCATTTTAGTACCAAGCTGCAAGTTTTTACCAAACTAGCATTTACAAACATCACTAATTAGCAAGATTAAACCATTTAAATCTTTACTATAATTTTAATCTCAACCAATTAGGATTAGCAAAAGTTTAGTTTGTTAATTAGCTAAATTAACCGATTAGGAAAATATCATATAACAAATTAGCAACTTGGTTAAGTTTTCATTTGTCTAAAATTATCAACTAACCATTTCACTAATCAAAACCCTAATTCGTTTAACAAAACACTTACTAGAATTTCTAAATATGAATTTAAAAGCTTAAATTAAACATCTAATTAAGCTAATTAAAGTATTATCACCACAAAAAGAGATTAGGGTTTGGATTTATACCTCCAAAGAAACACAACTTGAAACTTGAAAATCCAAAGATTAGCCTCCAAAAAATCTCACTTGAATGAAGAACAAAGCTTGTTTTGTGAAGAAGAAAGAAGGGTATTGGTTTATATGTGAATTTGTATGAATTTATTTGGATTTTTGATGATTTTTTTGAAGAAAAATGAGTTGAAAAGGGTTGGAAATGATGAAGGGAAGCAAGGGGAAGGGAAGGGCCGGCCAAGTGAAGAATGGGGGGAATTTTGGTGAAGTGTGTGGAATTTTCTAGCTAAAAACACTAATTAATACTAATAAATGCAAATGCCACCTTTTCTTTTCTTTAAAAATTCAATAAAATCACAAATATCTAGATATTTTTGGTGAGAAGGTTAAAAACATAATGTAGTGATTAACTTAGCATAAAACTACATTATTAGAAATTAACCCAAACCAAAAAGTAATTACCACTAATAAAGTGCACAAATAAAGTATTAAAATAATATTATAATTAGGGAAAAATTTTATGTGAACCAAAACTTTCCATTGACCCCCAAAGCCCGCGCACTAGTTTAATTCTAGCTAAACTTGGTGCTGTGAAGTCTATATAGAAATTTGATCACAATCGGGTTAAAACGGAAAACACCCACTATTTTCCCTAAAAACGGAAAATTCACAAAACGATTTCTAAAACGTTACATCCTTATTGTAATTTAGTATAACTTGAGGGATTTTTTTTAATGTAAAATAGGTTTGTTATACTTTTAAAATATACCTCAAGTATTTAATTATCGTCTTTAGAGTTTTCATAGATATTTCTTTTATTCAATGTGAAATTTCTAGTGAATTTGACCTAGTTTTAAAGTATAAGGTATTTATTTGAAATATTGGAATTGTATGGTATTTTCTTGTAAATGTAATGTTTTTCTTGAATTTTGAAAATATGGAATATTATAAATATTAAAAATAGATATATTGATATTAATTACATATATATTTATTTATTAAAAATATAACTTTTATTTATAATAGAAATCACATTTTCTAAAGAAAAATGTTTTAAAATATCTTTCGAGATTGTATGCACCTTGCGGAGGTCTGCATCTCACACTACTAGGTCCGAGGATATGCGATAATCCGCACCATACCGAACGGGTTCTCCAAAATGGGTTGTAGAGGCGCAATTGCAAAGATTTGTTAAATACACTTCTTATAGATAAATGTTTTATAAGTTGAAAGTAGTTATATGTAAAGTCGTATTTTCCCAAATCTATATTTCCAAATTCCGTCGCGCTATGTTAAATATGTGTGTTGTGAGGAGGTAGGTCATTACCTCGTGAGTTTTCTAAGGTAATATGGTTTAAAAAGTTTGAGCATGTTGAAATGAAACAATGAAGGAATTTAATGTAAAAGTGGGATAAAACTTGCTATGGTTATTATTTGATGTCAAACTTGTTTTATTGTCTTTATTAATGATTACTAAACAATATATCAAAAGTTGTAGATTTGTTATTAAGAAAAAGTTGTATTTTTTTAAAAGAAAAGAGAATCGGAAGTCGGATAACTCCGCTTCTGACACATTTTAAGAATGAAGGGTTTGGGAATAGCAAAAGAGAGAAAGAAGAGGGACTTACTGGCTTGGAGTCAAGAGGGGAGAGAGGGGGTCCTAAAGACAGCTTCGGGGCGTCGTTTCGTCGCCGGAATCTGCTCGGAAGTTCGTCGGAGCTTCGCCATTTGTTAACTCCACTTACACATAAATAAAACTTGGAATTTTTTGTAGAGTTTTTGGTAGGAAATTTCAGTGTGAATGGGTGAAAAAATAGAGTGGGTATTTATAGGACAAATTAGGGTTTGGGGTATAATAAAAATGCGTTTAAATTTGCATTAAAATTTGGATTAAAGGGGTTTTAATATTCTCTGTAAATGGGAAGAAAATAAACAATACTAGGGTTATGGGGAGAGTCCAAGAGTTGCTAGGTTTAAAAAAATAGGGTTTGGTCCAAGTTGGACCGGCGGCGCCGACCCAATATCAAGTCTCGCTGATTGGATTCCGGTGAGGAGGGCTCGGATTGGGGCCACGTGTCCACGACGCTTCAACTAGCATATTGCACCTGTTAGATTATTCTGTAACTTACCCTATTACGTGTAGTGCACGTGCAACTCTTAGGCTTCTAAAAGATTAAAAGAATTTTAAATAAAAAGAATATGTGGCTGATGGGATTTGAACTCTGGTGCTTTGGTTCAGCAGTGCAATGTCTTACCAATGAGCTACAAGCTCTTTCTTGCTGTTCAAAATTGAATCAAATACTTATAGTAGTCACAGGAAATGTAAATACCCCAATTGTACATTAATTTTAAATGAATTTTATGTACACTAAAATTGAAGTTGTTACAGTCTACCCTCCTTACAAAAATTTCGTTCTCGAAATTTACAATTTATTTTAAGAACAAGTTTACAAATAAGTGAGGATATCTTGCACGCATCTCATCTTCCCTTTCCCATATCGATTCCCTTGGAGTGTCTTTTCTCCACATCACTCGAACCAAGTTGACTTTCTTGTTCCGAAGTGATGATGCTCGATATCGGTGATCTCCCAGATCATGACACGTGGCAGATGACATGTCTCAGGACTCACAAGAAAGGACCTACAGTGGCCGACCAGACCATTCCTGTGCCCGTCCTACAAACAAACGCAGGCTCACCTTCGAGCCCCTGCACAATTGGTCTCCTCAGCCTACCATCTCATCTCTGGGCTACCACAGAACTAAGATATCTCGGCTCTCCCGCTCGTCCGTGAGCTCTCCCGCCGAGGTCATCTTCCTCAGTCTCATCGACCGACCAACGGCACGACTCACAGGCACAACCTCCATCCCGCAAATCTCGCCATGCGCGAGATATCCGCCGGCCACATCCCACGTTCCATGCCATCACGATCCCCCATTAACGAGCCTATCTCGCCATTAATAGGAGATCCCGCTCATCATGCGGGCGTGACGTCGGGAGCGTAACTGCCGGCGTGATTCTCACGCCTGCCCTGCCTGCTTCTACCGCTATATAAACCCCTTCTTCAGACGGTTCAAGTAAGCTATTTTTACTCAACTAAGCCGTTACTCTGCTCGGATCTCTAGTCTAACTTGACCGTCGGAGGGTCCTCGGTGGTACAACCACCCCGGGACTTCCTTGCAGGTAGCTCGGCAACCACAACCTCAAACCCATTGAGATCCACACGCTTCAGGAGCGACGGCCTCCAGATCCAATCTCAGCCACCCATCGCCACCATCAGTAGATCAACGGAAGGTAACATCTTGGCGTGATCCAGGTCGCGTCAGCTAGCGCCGTCTGTGGGAAATCCTTGATTCCACAAAAACAAAAGTTCACTTTCCGATTTCAATCCAATGGCGATCGATCATCATGAAGATCCAAGCACTAGCCGCTGCCTCCCCGTCAACGGAGGCACGGACGAACCTCCTCCGCCGAATGCCGTTAGCGCCCTTGCCGGCCGAATAGATCGACTCGCGTCCTTTGTGGAGGCGCTCATCCGTGTCCAAACGGCAGGGCAAGATCCCCAGGTCGCCGCTCCCCCACTTCGGGACTGGGACCCCTATAGGGGAAGAGAAGACTCTGTCTGCGTCGGCAATGCCGACCACCGTGTCGCTACCTCCCACGACCCCAGATCTCCCGGGCCAATACGTTCTGAGGCTCGCTGGGCACCTCACAGTTCAACGCCGAGGTCCGTTGCCAGAGCGCCTTGTCCCGAAATCCTTCGCACACCTGTCCCTCCCGAGGAGATGTCTGTCAGCTCGCCTGTTACCAGGCCTGACCGACACCCTCTCCCTCTGTTAGTGTATATGCCCTAGAGGCCATTACTGTATCATACTAGTTTGTATATTACTTAATGGAAGCTTTGGATATTCACAGTTGTATAGACAATCTTGCTCAAAATGGTAGTATGCTACTTGGTTTGTTTCTACTTTAATGTGTACATGTGTTTCTTTTAGTATATAACCTATACACATTAGTGGAGCCCTTAGGATCTTTGCTTGATTACCAGCATTGTGATGGCAGTCACACTCATGGGGGCTGGGTAATCCATAAGCACATCCTTATACAGGTCCCTAGTCGTAGGATTATCGAGACAGGGCGTCAATACTCTGGAGTAAACTAGCGTATGCGCTTCTCATCCCAGCAGGGGAGACGGTCTGTCCCACAGCCATCAGTACGTCGTACTTGAGATAGTATGCGGGTGCTTGTTAGGTTACGAGTACACTGGACAGGACTCGTCGGGAACTGTTGGTTGGTACTATACCTATCGTCAGTTATCAGTTCCCAGGTGACATGAGTACAGCTTAGTCCGTTGACTTGACACTGTCACTTCGCCTCGAGTGTATTCCCACTGTACTTTGATTACTACCCTACCACGGCTCAAAAGAGTCGTGCAAACAGGTAGTAGTTGGGTGTAGTCCCGAAGCACTTGGAGGCAGTGACGGTTAGACAGGATTCGTCTCTCCCGGTATTGGGGGTTGATATCGTGCTGTGTCTAGGAAAGCCATTACACAAAGTCCCTGGCCAGGGCAAGCGAGATATACTGGTAGATTTCCAGTGTTATCTCAGGGTGTTCTGGGCTACACTCCGACACGACTTATACCGCTATTAGAGGACTGATGTTTACCGCCCCCCCTAGGCCCGCCATGCAATATTCTCATACGAACAGACCGGACTGTACGGAGACTGTCACATTCAGGCTCGGTAGGAGTTCAGATGGGTTTCACCTCGTCCGTCTTCTTATCGGCATCTACCTGGGGGCCTTACGCACAGCTAGTGCCACTTGCGGTCTGTGGTTAAACCCACTGCTAGCGTAGTGTCGATTCTTTAGAGTCCCACACAGAGAGCTATTCGCCTTTAGGCAAAAGAGTAGAGGTCGCATGGTTTTGCGACAGGGTTCGGTCACATCCATGCACCTATGCACGTTTAGTGTCCGGGCAGTTATCACTAGCGGGCTTTGGTTTAAGCCAGATCCTAGTGTACGTTTTGGGATCGGTTTTATCTCTTTTGTATTCGTGTTCCTCGGAACGCGGATGCGGGTGTGTATGCATAGTTGACAGAGACAGAGGCAGAGAATTCTCATTAGGGTTGTTGACTGTTGACTTTTGCTAAACCCTAATGAGAATAAGAAATATGATTAATGATAATATTAATTAAGTATTATTGTGCCATGGTTGGGTTGAAAGGTTGACTTTGTTGACTTGTTGACTTAGTTGACCGGTTGACTAGGTTGGACTTGTTGACCATCATCATGACAATGGCTATCATTTCTTGGCATTGACCTTTGTTTGCTTGTTTGTTCACAAATTGCATTTAATGCATGAAATAATATTTCCATTTGATATGATAACAACCATCACATAATACTCAATTATTATTATTTGTTAGGATTATTTTGGATTATGAGAGCAAGGGTGAGAAAAGTCTTGCTCATTCTATCATTTGCTTTCTCTCTCATGAAAGCTCTCTCTCATCCTCAAGCTCTCCCTCTTCCTCTTGCTCTCTCTCTAGTTCATGGTTCTATTGTCTCATGTGTTGAGAAACAAGAACCACAGAGATAAAACCCAAAACACTTCTCTACTCATCCTAGTATACAAGGTCTAGCAAGCCAAGTGTTCTAGTTTCCTCTAAATTGAGGTTGAAGCCAAAGGTAGAAGCTTTCAGGTGGATCCATCTTTGGCACAGGGAGACGACGAGGAGAGAACCATCCGACCACCACAAGGAGTCGAAGAGAAGGAGTTCAAGTTAAGGTATAATCCCCTAACCGAGTAGGTAAAACTCCTAGTTAGGTTGATAGATAGTTGTTTAACAAAGATCCGTATTTTGAGTCCATGTTACTACCAAAGAAAAATCGTTTTTCACCATTTTCGCAACCCCAATGAACCGGGGACAGGTAACGTGGACTTACAGTGGTATCAGAGCCTAGTTAAACATTATCTAACATGTTAGCAAAGTAACTAGAAGTTCGATCGGAGAAAAAGTCACAAAACGTGCCCAATACACAAACTTTCTGTCGATTTTTTTACTTCTCTAAAAATGATTTAACATATCTGAAAAATTGACTCAGGCTTTTTAATAAACACTACAGAAAAACGATCCACAGAGCCGACCAACTCACCGCGGAAACGCGGCAAGAAGAGCTTCTTGCCGCGGATCCGCGGCCGAGTTGACTCGGCCGTGGATCTATTTTGCTACAGTATATTTCTTGGGGTGTTTTGGGATTTTTGGAATATGATTTTTCTGCCCAGATTTTCCAGAAAGCAAAATTTGTTTTTGGGGTTTAAAAATCCGTATTTTGATCGAACTTCTAAAGACTTTAGCTAACGGGTTTATATCTGTGATGTGATATATGTATTGAACGTCTGCTAATCGCTATACGTCGATTAGTGGGGGTTATACATATCTGTGATCTGTAATGTTGATGGTATGTGTATATGAATTCGTTGGATTGTCGCGGATGAATAGCCGGGGGGTTGTGAGATGAGAGTTTTCTTTATCTTTCAATTCATGTAATATGTAAATTGATGCAATATTATTTATTTGGCTGCACAACCGGGATGAGGTTGTAGCCGTCATTGTATAATTTCTTTTACTGTTTTTGCTCCTAGGATAGACCCATGGAGGGGGTGCACAAACTACCGGGTACCTCGAAGTGCCGAGTGGCCTACTCATGTTGTTGAGGGAGGTTGTTTCACTTCGGGTATTTGGCGGGTAGTTTGCCGCACCCGTAGGGGTCTAGGGTGGGATATTGGCTATTTATCGCGACCGTGTAATTCGCTCTTCGTTACAGGCTCGTACGGAATGCGGATTCTTAGTATATCCAATATGTTCATCTGTGATCTGTAATGGCTATCATTGCATGTGACGAATGTATATATCTATATATGATATCTATTTAGGCGTTGCTTATGTTTTGCATCCGCGCTAGTCCAGCCCCCGCTCTGTCGTTAGTTAAGTAACCTAACGGGTAATGACGGGGCCCCGTGGCGAATGCGGATGGCATAAGCGTACGTCATATTTTCGTTGTTTTCTGCAATGGTAGGATTAAATGATGGGACGCATTAAAATTAATGCAAGAAAATAAACCAAAGTAGAGTCGTTGGAACACTTTCAAAACCACTCGGTTTCTTTTCAAAAACAACTTTTAAATGCGGAGCTTAAGCCACTCCTTTTAAAAGCTATCTCGTTCCATCGATTATATCAAGTTCACTGCGTTCACGGTTTCGCCAAAACCATTCGTAGCCCTCCGTCGTTTCACATAGATAGACAATAGTATTCAAGCTATGTTTGTTGGCCAAAGTCAAAGCATAGTGATTGGTAGCTATTGGGTATTCATGTGCAGCATAGATTGATATGTTGGTTTGGGACAGTCGTACTGCCTTGTTGGCCAAAGTCAAGGTAGGTACGGATGGGTTCAAATTAACCTGGAGAATGACGGGTAGAACTTGACATATGACTTATGATTTGTTGGCCAAAGTCAAGGTCATAAGAGCATGGGGCAAAAATCTACATCGGGAGTTTCTAAAGAAACTGAAACTTGCTAGCGCTGCATACCATTTGGAGTGTGATGATTCTGGTAGGATTCCTTCAGTTTTGTCACACGATGATATTTGGATCCCGATCCTACTGTGAGTATATGCTACTCCTCCGGAACTTTCTCACTTAACGATCAATGCTATAAACTAAGTAGGTGTCTAGAAAGGTGTTAGCGGGGCTACGCCCACAGGGAAAAGAGGTTATTTAATTAAGGAACTTCGCGAAAGCGTTGGAAAACCTCCCTCGAAGTACCAACACTGGCCTGGCTGAACGGTTAAGCAAGTATTGTACGGTGAGATTGATCCTGACTAATTCTTCCTTTTTGGTTTGAGGAGGGATTCAAGAGACAGTGGGAGCCATCCTGTTTAGACAAACTAAAAACCACTCTAAACTTGCAAGAGTATCATGCTGAGTGTTTCTTCTCTCTCTCCTAATTGCAGCGACCAATCGTCATGACCCGACTTAAGTTACTTCTAGATGAAAACATACTGACAAGGCCAAACTACAAAGATTGGCTCAGGAATGTCAAAATGGCAATCACTTATGACAAGTTAGGGTATCTTCTTACCACCAAAGCTCCCCCTATCCCAGGTCCCACCTCCAGCGTCGCGGATAAAGAAATCCGTAAGACTTGGGAGATCGATTGCGCGAAGGCTCAGTGCCTCGTGCTTGCCTCTATGGACAATGAACATCAGAGGAGGCACGAGAATATGGACCTCAAATCCATATTTCTCCATACAAAAGAACTGTATGGAGAGCAATCTCGTATCGCCAGATACGAAGTGTCGAAAAAGCTGTTTTCAGCAAGATTGGCCATCGGATCATCGGTAGCGGAACACGTGCTTATGATGATTGGCTTCATTGAGGAGCTCGCGGACCATGGGACCACGTTATAGAACGAGCTCTACACGGACTTGATTCTCCAGTCCCTTCCTTCCACATACGCCCAGTTTATCCTGAACTTCAACTTGCAAGAAAAAGAAGTTGAACTTTCAGAACTTCTCAACATATTGAGGAGTGCAGAGGGCACCCTACAGAAAAGTAGGGAAACATCCACTTTGTTTGTAGGCGGATCTTCCTCTTCTAGGTCCAAGGCGAAAGCCAAGGGAAAGAAGAAGAAAACCCCCACCAAACCAAGGGGCGGTGTTAGTAAAGTGGATACGAAGGGAAAGGCAAAGGCAACAAAGGTAGTGGGAAAGCTTGTGGGGAAGGAAGAGTGCTTTTACTGTCACAAGAGTGGACACTGGAAAAAAGATTGCAGGGCTTAGAAGGCCAGAAACCAGGACCCAAAGCAAGTTGCGGCTTCGGCTTCAGGTGTGTATGTTATTGAAAACTGTCTATCAATAAACTCTACTTCCTGGGTATTGGATACCGGATCAGGATCTCATATCTGCAATTCTTTGCAGGCACTGAGAAAGCGTAGGGTTTTGAAAACAGGTGATATGACCCTCAGAGTTGCAAACGGAGATGGCATGGATGCTAAGTCCGTGGGGGACTATCACCTGGGATTGTCAGATGGACACGTTTTGGTTTTGCGTGATTGTTATTTTGTACCCAATGCAACTTGCAATATCATATATGTATCTTTATTATCTAAAGAAGGTTATGAATTTGCATTTGTAAGCAATGTTGTAAAAATTCACCTTAATCAAGTTTTGATTAGGTCAGGTACATTAAGCAATGGTATATACGTATTAAACCAACCACAGATTTTCAATGTCCAGAATACACACAAAAGAAAGTCTCCGGAAACAAATCAGGCTTTCTTATGGCATTGTAGACTGGGTCACATCAATGAGAGAAGGTTGACAAAGTTATATACAGAAGGATATTTGGATCTGTTCGAATATCAATCATATGCAACTTGTCAATCCTGTCTCAAAGGAAAGATGACAAAGACTCCGTTCACTGGACACAGAGTAAGAGCGAGCGAGATCTTGGGACTCGTACACAGCGACGTGTGCGGTCCAATGTCTACACATGCGCGAAGCGGTTATTCTTACTTCATTACTTTTACGGATGACTTTTCAAGGTACGGATATGTCTTCTTAATGAAATATAAATCCGAAGCCTTTGGAAAATTCCAGGAATATAAGAATGAAGTAGAAAAACAAACCGGCAAAAGTATCAAGACACTGAGATCTGATCGAGGTGGTGAATACTTGAGTGCCGAGTTCCTGGATTACCTAAAAGAGAATGGAATTCTCTCTCAGCTTACTCCTCCATACACTCCGCAACATAACGGTGTATCAGAGAGACGGAACCGGACCCTATTGGATATGGTACGTTCCATGATGAGTAACGCTGAATTACCGCGATCATTCTGGGGATATGCACTAGAATCAGCTGCATACCTTTTGAACCGAGTTCCAACTAAGACTGTGCCTACCACACCATATCAGATGTGGTGTGGGAAGAAACCCTATCTTAAGCACATTAAGACATGGGAATGTCCAGTTTTTGTCAAAAAGCAGCATGCGGACAAACTCGAGGCACGCTCAGTACAGTGCAAGTTTGTGGGATATCCAAAGAACTCCAAGGGATATTTCTTCTATTGCGAAGAGGAACAAAAGGTTTTTGTTTCTCGTCATGCCCACTTCTTGGAAACTGAGTTTTTGGAAAATCAAATAAGTGGGAGCGCAATAGAACTGGAAGAAATTCCAGAACCACGAGCTATTCCTGAAAGCTGAGTAGAACCAGAGAGTTCGAAAGATCAGGACATTCCTGCGCCGCTCCGCAGGAGTAGTAGGCAGTCTCATCTGCCCGAGAGATACTACGGTTTTCTCATAGACGGGGATAGAGAGGATTGCATCATTGATAGTGATGAGCCGACTAGCTTCCAGCAGGCCATTCAGAGCGTTGACTCGGTAAAATGGCTGGATGCAATGCGGACCGAAATGGAGTCCATGTACACCAACAAGGTATGGACGCTGGACGTTGCTCCAGATAGGGTAAAACCCATAGGATGCAAGTGGATTTTCAAAAGGAAGATTGGTGTAGATGGACAGGTTGAGACCTATAAGGCTAGACTTGTTGCAAAGGGTTTTCGTCAAAGACCTGGTTTGGACTATGACGAAACCTTTTCTCCAGTGGCTATGCTGAAATCCATTCGGATCCTTCTTGTCATTGATGCCTTCCACGATTATGAGATTTGGCAGATGGACGTAAAGACCGCTTTTCTAAATGGAAATTTAGAGGAGTGTGTCTATATGGACCAGCCAGAGGGTTTCATTCAGAGTGGGAGCAGCGGAAAGGTGTGCAAGTTTCTTAAGTCCATCTATGGACTAAAGCAGGTGTCGCGGAGTTGGAACATCTGTTTTGATGAGACAGTAAAAATTTTGGCTTTATCAAAAATCCAGATGAACCATGCATCTATAGTAGATATGTAGCAAGAACTGTCATATTCCTCGTTTTATACGTGGATGACATTCTTTTGATAGGTAATGACATTTGGTTTCATGTAATATTTCGATTGTGTGCGTAAAGTGTGTATCAAATCAAATAGTCCCCGGCAACGGCGCCATTTGATTTAGTGTAGTATCTTGTATCGGTATTTAGAAAATTGTATAAAGAACTCACAATCAAAGAATTATATTTGACCGCAATCAATTACGGTGTCGGTTGTAGATCGTAAGCGAGTGCGGATCGTCCACAGGGATTGTGCGATTCGTTTCTGTATTTAATTTGTTTGAATTGAAAAGTTAATCGAAAAGAAACGAAAGCAATGATTCAAGATTTATCAATTGTTTCAAGTGTCACTATTCTATTCAAGAATCAGGAAAAAGATAAACAATCAAGAATCGGGTTTCGATGATATTTCCAACCAAATGTCAAGAATCTAAATGAGGCTCGTAGGAATCGATCGGATCTATAGACGTGATGTAATCTTAAGATATCGTGTTCTTGTCCTTCGAAGAATTGATACTAGATCGATGATGATCAACGAGAGTTAGGGCTTTCTTGATGAAACTAGGGTTTCATCGTTTAACCCTTGTTCTTTCGTCGATATCATTCATATTCTAGCCTCTAGCAATTTCAAGAAACGATCGTAACTCCCCAATTTCGAGCAATATCAATCAAGAAAGCATCGCAACGAATTGGGTTGTCGGTTCTTGAACTTGCTAGGGTTTACAAAACTCGTAGGATTCAAGAATCGATTTAAAATATGTTACATCATCATTCTATTGATCGTCTCGACTCCTCGACGAGCGGAGTATTACTCAAACATCATCATACAAAAAGCATTCAAGAATTGAAAAGATATCATGATGCAAGAATTTAAAGAAAACAAGATAAAAGAATATCACCTTTTATTTATATCAACAATTTGATTACAGTCGCTCAAGAACTACAAGAGGAAGAACTAAATTGTTGAATTGGCATCGCTCGGCTCCGTGAGTCGCGGATCGGCTTGGACCACTTGCTCTGTTGAAGATCGGCTCGGCTCATAAAAGGTTGCAAGGCTTCTTGCTTGATGGGTACTCGGGATCTTGGCTTTTGATTGGAATTAGGGTTAGGGTTTCACACAAGTCCTCTCACTAGACTTGTGGAAGAAGAAGATGAAGAAAGAGAGTGAATGGATCAATCAATTTTAATGAATCAATCCCCTCTCATGCCTCCTTTTACAAGTGAGCCTAGGGTCTTATTTATAGATCACCCAAACCCTAGGTCTAGGTTTGAAATTACAATTCCCTCCAAAAGTTTGTTGAGGCTTCTAGAAGGAGTTTGTTAGGCTTTAGCTTAGGGTTTAAGCTAGGGTTTAAGGAGAAGTTTCTAGAATGATAGGCTAGTTTAGTGTTGATCCCAAAGCTTGCTGATCTGGCAGAAGTTTCTAGAGTCTTCTGGAAATTGACATGTCATTCTGAAGTGCGGGCCCTGAGAGAAGCATTGTGCACTAAAATTGAGGAAGTGATGAGGCAATACGGCCGCGGAACCGCGGCGCAAGCAGGCTCCGGCCGCGGTTCCGCGGCCATGTTAGAGGCTTGAGCTTTGAAACTTCTGGTGCTGCTTTGGACTGAAGTTTAGGGCTTCATCTGACATGTTGAATTTTATTTGTCCCTTTGGATTGATACCAGAATTGAAATCATTGAGTTGACGTAATGTTTGATCGGTACCGTATAAATTTTTTCCTTTCTTCTGGATTTTCCTGCACAGATCTTAAAACAAGTGTTGCGCAATATAGGAATGATGCGATGCCATGAAATGCGGTCAGTTTCCCTAGAAATGCTGGTTTTAGAGTCTAACACATGCAATCTGATATTTTGCGATAGTTTTACTAATATGTGAAATATGAATACCGTACACTTCTAAATGAGTGCAAATGATAGGGAAATTGCCGTGTTAAAAATACAATATTTTCGACTAATCAAATTCCCCCAAACTTAATTTCGATCATCTCGAGCGAACTGTTTTATTAAAAAGAGAAGGAGAAAATAAACAAAGAGAAAAACTAACTAGCACACTTTCGTAGGCAACACAATTGCACTGAGCACGTGCAACAAGCCTTTAAACCTCTAGGTGTCCCTAGTAGGAGGAGTGTTGTCTCCTGAGGGTTTTCAGCGGATTGCACCCACAAAATCCAAAAAATAAAAGGAAGATCATGATTATTACATTTAAAGAAAAGAATTGTAAAAGCAAAGCTTTGAAAATTAGGGTTTCCAACTAAGCTAGTTTTTCGGTTGTCATGAGCCCTTTCTTAATGGTCATGAAAAGATGTCGGAAATCACGTCCTTCTTCAATAAAACATCATCTTATTATTCATTCCTATCTTTCTTCCAAACATCGATCATATAACCCTGCGTGTGTGTAAAGACATCCCTACACCCGGAGAATTCAATTCAAGCTATCATACTCTTGCCCATTAGCCTCAGTACTTTTTAATTAATGAATATTTAGATGAGATTGCTCACACACTTTCATGCGACCGTTAATACTTCTTGAGATACTAACCGACCGATTACCCATGTGCTTGCTTATTTGGTGTATTTTCCTCGTCTTGCACCACCTCAGGCATAGCAGTGACTCCCAGACCAGTTGGCCTTAGGGCACTAGGTGAAGAAGCACATTCGCTATATATTTTTTTATTGCCTTCGGCGATAACAAAACCATTGTCCATTTTTCTCACCACTTTATATTTTTTATTCACTTTTTTTTCTTTTTATTTCCTTCATACATCGGCTTTAAGACAAGAGCATTTCAAGGTATCCTCTACTATCCCAGGCTTCAAGACGTATGTAAGTGCGAATAGCAGGGTAGCAACGTTCAAAATGTTTGGCTTCCAGAATAGAAACTATTTTTCAGACTTATTTTTATCCTCAGATTAGTGACGTCTTTCATCTTACTAACCCTTGGGACAACGGCTCATAACTACTTATTACTAGTTCGTATAAGAAAACTTCTAATTTTCTTAGTTTTCTTAAATTTTTCTAATCTCATGGATGTAATTGTTCACTATCTAAACTTTCATTATCTTATTTATGTACAAAAAAGTGTAAATATTAAAATTAATTTTATACTTGAAAATTTTTAAATTTTTATCGGTTTTGAAAATTTTTCAATTTTTATAGATTTTTAAAGAAATGTTTTGTGCTTATGCAGATGATATGCAAATGATGCAAAAATAAGCACAAACCTCCCCCAAACTTGTTTTCAACAGTGTCCTCACTGTTGCCAATCGCTATACCTATAAAAACTGTAAGTCTGGGAGGAATTATTAGTGGGGGCAAAACATATAAGTGAAGAACTTCCCCCAAACTTACTCTTTTCACTCACCTTCATTCAAAAAAAATGATGCAGTGATATACTGGATATGAAGGTGAGACAGAGGAATTTTAATCCAAATAAACTGGCTCTTGTAAGAACAAGAGCTCCTCCGTAGGGTTAGTGGAAAAATACGGCTTAAGTCTATGTCCATTCACTTTGAAAAAGGTGCCGTTTTAAACATTTTCTATTTGTACTGCCCCGTGCGGGTATACAGACCGCACAACAAAAGGTCCCTTCCATCGAGATCGGAGCTTACCCGCGTGAAGGTGTAATCGTGAATCATAAAGAAGGACTTGTTGACCAGGTGAAAATGTTTTTCTCAAAATGTTTTTATCGTGAAAAACCTTAGTCCTATTCTTTGTGATTATAGCGTTATCATAAGCTTCATCGCGGAGTTCGCTTAGCTCATTTATTTGCAGCTTCCGAAAGTTGCAAGCAAGGTTTAGATCAAAATTTATTTCTTTTATAGCCCACAATGCTTTATGTTCTATCTCGACGGGTAAATGACATGCTTTCCTAAAAACTATCCTATATGGAGACATCCCAAGGTCGGTCTTATATGCAGTTCGGAATGCCCAAAGAGCATCCGTCAGTTTGGTCGACCAGTCTTTTCTATTTTTAGCAAAAGTTTTCTCCAGGATAAGTTTGATTTGTCTGTTTGAGATTTCAGCCTGCCCGCTTGTCTGGAGATGATAGGGTGTAGAAAGTCGGTGGTTGATTGAGTATTTTCGCATCAGAGTCTCGAAAGATCTGTTGCAGAAATGTGTCCCATTATCGCTAATAATAGCGCGTGGGTGTCCAAATCACGAAAAAATATTCTCTTTTAAAAACTTAATGACAACTTTCTTGTCATTAGTGCGACATGGAATGGCTTCTACCCACTTTGAGACATAATCAACCGCCAGCAGTATGTACAAATTCCCAAAGGAGTTGGGAAAAGGACCCATAAAATCAATGCCCCAAACATCGAATATTTCAACAACCAGAATGGGTTGCTGAGGCATTTCATTCCTCCGGGATATTCTACCCGTATACTGACATTGTGTACAGGTTTTGCAATGGTCAAATGCGTCCTTAAATAAGGTCGGCCAATAAAATCCACATTGCAAAACCTTTTCCGCTGTCTTTTTAGGACCAAAGTGACCCCCACAGGCCTGATCATGACAAAATGAAAGAACACTCTTGAACTCTTCATTCGGGACACACCGGTGAATGATCTGATCAGGACAATATTTAAACAGATAGGGTTCATCCCAGTAAAAGTATTTTACTTGGGATAGAAAACGGTATTTGTCCTGTTTTGACCAATCGCTGGGTATCAGTCCCGTGGCATGATAGTTCACAATATCCCTGAACCATGGTTCAGTGGATACGCTCAAGAGTTGTTCGTCAGGGAACGAATCATTGATCGGCAGGGTCACAGGGGAAGAAGAGATGCGTGAAAGATGGTCGGCTACTACGTTTTCACATCCTTTCTTATCTTTGATAACAAGATCGAATTCTTGTAACAGAAGGATCCAACATATTAGTCGACCTTTTGCATCTTTCTTCGCCAGAAGATGTTTTAAAGCGGAATGGTCAGTATACACAACTATAGGTGAGCCAATTAAGTAAGGCCTGAATTTTTCTAATGCAAATACAACCGCTAAAAGTTCTTTTTCTGCGGTTGTATAATTGATTTGCGTATCATTCAAGGTCTTACTTGCATAGTATATCACGTGTGGCATCTTTTCGATGTGCTGTCCTAAGACTGCACCTACTGCAAAATCAGATGCGTCACACATCAGCTCAAAGGGGTAGTCCCAGTTTGGTGATGATAACACGGGGGTTGAAGTGAGTGAGTGTTTAAGTGAGTCGAAAGCTATCTCGCAGTCCGAGTCAAAATGGAAGGTCGTATCCTTGGCCAGGAGAAGAGTTAAAGGTCTAGCAATTTTGCTAAAGTCCTTAATGAATCTCCTATAAAAGCCCGTATGGCCAAGGAAAGATCGAATATCTTTGACGCTTTTGGGATGAGAGAGGTTTGAATGACATCTATCTTAGCTCTGTCAACCTCAATGCCTTTCTGTGAAATGACATGTCCAAGTACAATTCCTTCTTGGACCATAAAATGGCATTTTTCCCAGTTCAATGTCAAGTTCTTCTCTTTGCAACGAGTAAGAACAGCGTCAAGATTCGATAGGCAATCAGAAAAAGAATCTCCAAAATTCGAGAAATCGTCCATAAAGATCTCCAGAAAATTCTCTACCATATCAGAGAATATCCCCATCATACACCGCTGAAAGGTAGCGGGTGCATTGCATAACCCAAAGGGCATGCGACTGTAAGCAAAGGTACCAAAAGGACAAGTAAAAGTGGTTTTATCTTGATCCTTTTTGGCGATGGGGACCTGATTATAGCCTGAGTATCCGTCCATAAAACAATAATACTCTCGTCCCGCTAAGCGTTCCAGCATCTGATCAATGAATGGTAGAGGAAAGTGGTCTTTCCTCGTGGCAGCATTGAGTTTTCTATAATCAATACATACACGCCACCCAGTTTGGGCGCGTGTCTGAATCAACTCATTTGCCTCATTGGTTATAACAGTGATGCCAGATTTCTTAGGAACGACATGTATAGGACTCACCCATTGGCTATCGGAGATGGGGTATATAATACCATTATCTAAGCATTTGACAATCTCTTTCATGACAGCTTCCTTCATGACGGGATTCAACCGTCTCTGTGGTTCTCGGGTCGGTCTGGCATCATCCATCACATGTATATGATGTTCAACTATCAAGGGACTAATCCCTTTGATGTCCGCCATACTCCAACCAAACACCTCTTTGTTAGATCTCAATACCGATAAAAGTGCATTCTCTTGCTCTGATGCAAGAGAAGCGGATATTATAACCGGTAAAGACTCATTCTCACCTAGATATGCATATTTAAGGTGAGAAGGTAAAATTTTGAGATCTAATTCGGGCGGAGAAATGATAGAAGGAGGGATCATTGAATGATTTTTGGATTTACACAGGAGCTCAGAGCCTGTGAAAGATACAGACTCGGGTGGAGAAAAGTCAGGAGTGCAGGACTCAGGTGTAGAGAAAGTGTCCTCACTAAGATCATGTGTAAAGTCAAACAGAGATGTGGTAATGTCATCGAGATCAGTAAAGCAACGTTCCTCAGCTCCACAACTATTAGGAGCGATCTCGTGGACAGAGCACACATCTAAAATATGAGCAGAGGGTTCTGATGGCTGACTTCCAACTTTGTAGATGTTAAGTTCAATGGTCATATTTCCAAATGATAAGTTCATTGAACCATTTCTACAGTTTATAACAGCATTGGAAGTGGCAAGGAAAGGACGACCCAGAATCACCGGAATTTGGCCCCGGGGGTTTGCTACAGGCTGTGTGTCAAGTACAATGAAGTCTACAGGGAAAACAAATTCCCCGACCTTTATTAACACATCCTCTAATTCACCTCTTGGTTTGGTGATAGATCGATCTGCCATCTGGAGAGTGCAGTGAGCAGGTTTCAACTCTCCAATCCCTAATTGCTCATAGATAGAATATGGAAGGAGGTTAACACTTGCGCCAAGGTTTAAAAGAACACGATTTATGTTTTTACCCCTAATCGAAATCGATATTGTAGGACATCCTGGGTCCTTTCGTTTCTTTGGTAGCTGGGGAATAAAAGCAGTGCTAATATTATTAGCCATAAAGACCTTCTTCGGCACTTGAGTCTTCCTCTTCCTAGTGCACAAGTCCTTAAGAATTTTCGCATATGCGGAGACTTGTTGAATTGCATTTAGGAGAGGGATATTGATGTTAACCTGTTTGAACATTTCCATAATTTTCTCCATATGAGGACTCGTTCTATTACCCCTTAACCGATTCGGGTAAGGAGCTTTCGCAATAAGCGCAGGGTCCATCACAGGAGAAGGAAGAGGGGGTAGACGAGGTCCCAAAAGAGGTGTGGGGACCGTCTGTGGAGAACTAGAAGGGCTATACTGAGGTGTCGAGCCTAGTGGGAAATGGAGAATAGGCTCGTGAGAAGGTGGTGTGGTAGAAGAAGAAGGATCAGAAGGAGAAGTGTGTGTGTGTGGAAAGGTCTCAGCCGGGGTGTTGATATGATTTTCAGTATCATCAATACCTTCCCCGACATGATTGTTCAGCACTCTTCCCGATCTCAACGTTGTGACGGCATTTACATTGTAATGCCCAGGATTCTGTAGGGGTTGAGAAGGAAGTTTCCCTTTTTCTCTCGCACTCATTTCGGCTTTAAGTCGTGCGATTTCAGCTTCCATCATTCTGATACTCTCAGCTTGGGACGCTGAGTTTTTCTTTATCTCACCGACGGAAGATCTAACCTCAGCCGAAACCTTTATGAAATTTGACAAAAGTGATTTCATGGTTTGAGTGAATTGAGAGAATTTGTCAGAACAGGTCATAGGATTAGACTGTGTAAGAGTGTTGACCTGATTTTGGAAATTTTGTGACTGATAGGGGTGCTGAGTGAGTTGAAGGGGTTGCTGTTGTGGTGGAGGAAGAGCCCTTTGAAAATTATTCGTGTTTGGAACTGTGTTTTGAGATTGGTTTTGGTTCCAAGCGAAATTCGGGTGATTCCTCCAACCCTGATTGTACGTGGAAGAATATGGATCGTTTCGAGGTCTTTGAAATGCAGCATTAGAATGCTCGTGACCTTGAAACGCAGAGTTTAATGGACATTCTTCCGTTAAATGAGACGGATCAGAAAAGCACCCACAAACAGTTTTGGGGAGCGACACTGGGTTTAGGGAGGCTGCTGTAAATTTGTGTTCCATAGCGTCGAGCTTCTTTTGCATTGCTGCCATTTCAGCTCGAACACCTATGGACACATCTATTTGGTGTACGCCACCCCTATTCAATGGTTGGGTTCCACTCTCCCACTGTAGTGATTTTTCAGCGAACTCTTCTAAATACTTCCAAGCTTCCCCATCATTTTTGGTCATAAAAGTACCTTGACACATGTTGTCAAGGCTCTGTTTAGTGTTTGGGTTAATGCCCTCATAAATGATTCGGCAAAGCTCCCATCTCGGGATGCCGTGATAAGGACACTGAACCAATAGATCCTTGAAACGTTCAAAGCATTTTGAAAATGGTTCAGTAGGGAGCTGGGCAAATTGATTCAGTTCGCTACGGATTCGAGCTGTCTTTTGTATTGGGTAAGATTTCTTAAGGAATGCAGCGACGAATTCTTCCCAATTCGTAATAGAGTGTGTGGTAGTGTTATACAGCCACTTCTCGGCTATATCGCACAAAGTAAATGGAAGAAGTCGTAGACGCATCGCATCCACTGAAAGTTGTGACGTACCCATCATTGCGCATACATTTTCAAATTTGGTAATGAAAACGTATGCGTCCTCAGTCTCAAGTCCGTGGAATTTGGGTAAAAGATTGATATACTGGGGCTTAATCTCAAAGTTATCCCCGTTGGCAGGTGGTGTGGATAAGCAGGTCGAAAGAGGACCTCGAATAGGGTAGCACCTCTCCTGGAGAGAGATGCGGGGTGAATTCTGCGTACCAACAGACGGCGGCAGATTAGGGTTAAAGAAGTTTGATGGATTCGGATCCATCAGTGTGGGTGTGGTAGTGGGTAAAGGAAAGGTAAATGGAGAAATATCGACTTCCGAGTCAATAAAGGGTACGCGGACTAAACGGGCACTAGAATCCCGTGTCCAGCCTATCTTGTACTAAAAAGGGTTAGTACAAGTGGCAGCGTTGACTTATAATTAGGGGTAAATGAATGAATGCGGTGTTTGCTTTGAAAAAGGGACGGATTTTTTTGAAAAATTGATGCGACAAAACAAATGCAACACACAAAAACCCTAGAATCTAGTGATCACCTAGGTCCGGCTCTAGACCGCTCCTAACTGCCAAAAGACAAGTCGCAGGATAGAATCCTCCACTGCCTCTTTGTCCCCCTGTGGCCGGATAAGTGCCAGGTAAGTGGGAAGGTACTCCACTACGTAAGTAGTGGGCCTAATTAAAAACCACTAGCCTTAGACAAACTCGCCTTAGACACCACAAGAAAACGCGGATAAGCAATGAATTACCCACGGCCTTCTCTTGTCCTAATTGAGCGCGACGGTCCTTAGAGTCATCTCTAGATTTCTTTTAGTTAATGTGGGTCAATGCGGATGCAAGTTTTGTGATTTTCGGGGCCTAGGAAGGGTAATGAAATCCCCACCTAATTTGGATTTGGCCGTGCCCCTTAATTTCCTTATTTAGAATGCAAACAACCAAGAAACAAAATCACGCACAAATTTAATTTTTGCTTTTTGCGGCGCTGCGATTCTTTGCAAAGAATCCTGCACAAACTGTTAGTTGGAGCTAAAAAGAGGAGAGAGGAGAAAGTAAGAATTCACCTGAAGCAAAAATTTTGCAGAGATCCCCCAGGCCTACCGCGGTTCCGCCGCAAATGCTGGCTACTGCCGCGCTTCCGCGGTCTTTTTATGAGATTACTCCACCAAAATTTTCCAGGGAGCTTCTGTAGACTCCCTCAACTCTCTTGTACTTTCCAAAAAAAATTTTCAATTGCCAAACAGCTCCAGATTTTCTTACAATGAACCACAACAAATCGTTTAGGGTTTGCACGAATTTTGATCTCAAAATAACAGTGGAATAATTCTTTCAATTCAAACTATAATATGAGACGAATTAGCGCGCGATCCCCGGCAACGGCGCCATTTGGTTTCATGTAATATTCCGATTGTGTGTGTAAAGTGTGTATCAAATCAAATAGTCCCCGGCAACGGCGCCATTTGATTTAGTGTAGTATCTTGTATCGGTATTTAGAAAATTGTATAAAGAACTCACAATCAAAGAATTATATTTGACCGCAATCAATTACGGTGTCGGTTGTAGATCGTAAGCGAGTGCGGATCGTCCACAGGGATTGTGCGATTCGTTTCTGTATTTAATTTGTTTGAATTGAAAAGTTAATCGAAAAGAAACGGAAGCAATGATTCAAGATTTATCAATTGTTTCATGTGTCACTATTCTATTCAAGAATCAAGAAAAAGATAAACAATCAAGAATCGGGTTTCGATGATATTTCCAACCAAATGTCAAGAATCTAAATGAGGCTCGTAGGAATCGATCGGATCTATAGACGTGATGTAATCTTAAGATATCGTGTTCTTGTCCTTCGAAGAATTGATACTAGATCGATGATGATCAACGAGAGTTAGGACTTTCTTGATGAAACTAGGGTTTCATCGTTTAACCCTTGTTCTTTCGTCGATATCATTCACATTCTAGCCTCTATCAATTTCAAGAAACGATCGTAACTCCCCAATTTCAAGCAATATCAATCAAGAAAGCATCGCAATGAATTGGGTTGTCGGTTCTTGAACTTGCTAGGGTTTACAAAACTCGTAGGATTCAAGAATCGATTTAAGATATGTTACATCATCATTCTATTGATCGTCTCGACTCCTCGACGAGCGGAGCATTACTCATACATAAAGCATTCAAGAATTGAAAAGATATCTTGATGCAAGAATTTAAAGAAAACAAGATAAAAGAATATCACATTTTATTTATATCAACAATTTGATTATAGTCGCTCAAGAACTACAAGAGGAAGAACTAAATTGTTGAATTGGCATCGCTCGGCTCCGTGAGTCGCGGATCGGCTTGGACCACTTGCTCTGTTGAAGATCGGCTCGGCTCATAAAAGGTTGCAAGGCTTCTTGCTTGATGGGTACTCGGGATCTTGGCTTTTGATTGGAATTAGGGTTAGGGTTTCACACAATTCCTCTCACTAGACTTGTGGAAGAAGAAGATGAAGAAAGAGAGTGAATGGATCAATCAATTTTAATGAATCAATCCCCTCTCATGCCTCCTTTTACAAGTGAGCCTAGGGTCTTATTTATAGATCACCCAAACCCTAGGTCTAGGTTTGAAATTACAATTCCCTCCAAAAGTTTGTTGAGGCTTCTAGAAGGAGTTTGTTAGGCTTTAGCTTAGGGTTTAAGCTAGGGTTTAAGGAGAAGTTTCTAGAATGATAGGCTAGTTTAGTGTTGATCCCAAAGCTTGCTGATTTGGCAGAAGTTTCTAGAGTCTTCTGGAAATTGACATGTCATTCTGAAGTGCGGGCCCTGAGAGAAGCATTGTGCGCTAAAATTGAGGAAGTGATGAGGCAATACGGCCGCGGAACCGCGGCGCAAGCAGGCTCCGGCCGCGGTTCCGCGGCCATGTTAGAGGCTTGATCTTTGAAACTTCTGGTGCTGCTTTGGACTGAAGTTTAGGGCTTCATCTGACATGTTGAATTTTATTTGTCCCTTTGGATTGATACCAGAATTGAAATCATTGAGTTGACGTAATGTTTGATCGGTACCGTATAAATTTTTGCCTTTCTTCTGGATTTTCCTGCACAGATCTTAAAACAAGTGTTGCGCAATATAGGAATGATGCGATGCCATGAAATGCGGTCAATTTTCCTAGAAATGCTGGTTTTAGAGTCTAACACATGCAATCTGATATTTTGCGATAGTTTTACTAATATGTGAAATATGAATACCGTACACTTCTAAATGAGTGCAAATGATAGGGAAATTGCCGTGTTAAAAATACAATATTTTCGACTAATCAACATTCCTATGCTACAATCTGTCAAAGGGTTCTTGTCACACAGGTTCTCCATGAAAGACCTGGGTGATACATCTTACATTCTAGGGATCCGGATCCATCGTGATAGATCCAAGAGGATATTAGGACTTTCACAGTCCAGGTACATCGACACCATACTGAAAAGATTCAGTATGGATGATTCCAAGCGCGGTAATCTACCGGCTTGTCACGGGATCACCCTCTCCAAAGAGATGTCTCCCAAGACTGATTTGGAAAAGGATCGCTTGTCTATTATACCCTACGCTTCTGCGGTAGGCTCTATAATGTATGCGATGTTGTGTACCAGACCAGATGTAGCTTATGCACTAAGTGTAGTAAGCCGGTATCAGTCAAACCTTGGGGAGAAGCACTGGATAGCGGTAAAGAACATTCTCAAGTACCTGAGAAGGACTAAGGAGATGTACTTGGTGTATGGCGGAAAAGACCTCCAGATCGAGGCCTTTGCTGACTCCAGCTTCCAAAGTGACAAGGATGATTCCAAGTCCATGTCTGGTTATGTCTTTACCCTCAATGGAGGGGCGGTTTGTTGGAAGAGTTCCAAACAGGAAACCGTTGCCGACTCGACGATGGAAGCGGAATATATCGCTGCTGCTGATGCCGCAAAAAAAGCCGTCTGGATGAGGAAGTTCTTAACGGAACTTCAGGTGGTTCCGTCCATTGTTGATCCAATACCTCTGTATTGCGACAACAACGGGGCTATAGCTTTAGCGAAGGAACTCAGGTCCCATCAGAGGTCCAGACACATCTTGAGGCGGTATCACCTGATCAGGGAGATCATGGGTCGCCAGGAGATCGAGGTTTGGAGAGTTGCTACGGAAGATAACACTGCTGATCCACTCACGAAGGCCTTACCCCAGCCTCAGTTCGAGCGGCTGATCGAGATGATAGGTCTTCGATACGCCATTACATGGCCTTAGTGCAAGTGGGAGATTGTTAGTGTATATGCCCTAGAGGCCATTACTGTATCATACTAGTTTGTATATTACATAATAGAAGCTTGGGATATTCACAGTTGTATAGACAATCTTGCTCAAAATGGTAGTATGCTACTTGGTTTGTTTCTACTTTAATGTGTACATGTGTTTCTTTTAGTATATCACCTATACACATTAGTGGAGCTCTTAGGATCTTTGCTTGATTACCAGCATTGTGATAGCAGTCACACTCGTAGGGGCTGGGTAATCCATAAGCACATCCTTATACAGGTTCCTAGTCGTAGGACTATCGAGACAGGGCATCGATACTCCGGAGTAGACTAGCGTATGCGCTTCTCATCCCAGCAGGGGAGACGGTCTGTCCCACAGCCGTCAGTACGTCGTACTTGAGATAGTATGCGGGTGCTCATTAGGTTATGAGTACACTGGACAGGACTCGTCGGGAACTGTTGGTTGGTACTATACCTATCGTCAGTTATCAGTTCCCAGGTGACATGAGTACAGCTTAGTTCGCTGACTTGACACTGTCACTTCGCCTCGAGTGTGTTCCCACTGTACTTTGATTACTACCCTACCACGGCTCAAAGGAGTCGTGCAAACAGGTAGTAGTTGGGTGCAGTCCCGAAGCACTTGGAGGCAGTGACGGTTAGACAGGATTCGTCTCTCCCGGTATTGGGGGTTGATATTGCGCTGTGTCTAGGAGAGCCATTACATAAAGTCCCTGGCTAGGGCAAGCGAGATATACTGGTAGGTTTCTAGTGTTATCTCAGGGTGTTCTGGGCTACACTCCGACACGACTTGTACCGCTATTAGGAGACTGACGTTTACCGCCCCCTAGGCCCGCCATGCGATATTCACAGATGAACAGACCGGACTGTACGGAGACTGTCACATTCAGGCTCAGTAGGAGTTCAGATGGGTTTCACCTCGTCCGTCTTCTTATCGGCATCTACCTGGGGGCCGTTACGCACAGCTAGTGCCGCTTGCGGTCTGTGGTTAAACCTACTGCCAGCGTAGTGTCGAGTCTTTAGAGTCCCACACAGAGAGCTATTCGCCTTTAGGCAAAAGAGTAGAGGTCGCATGGTTTTGCGACGGGGTTCGGTCACATCCGTGCACTTGTGCACGTTTAGTGTCCGGGCAGTTATCACTAGCGGGCTTTGGTTTAAGCCACATCCTAGTGTATGTTTTGGGATCGGTTTTATCTCGTTTGTATTCGTGTTCCTCGGAACGCGGATGCGGGTGTGTATGCACGGTTGACAGAGACAAAGGCAGAGGATTCTCATTAGGGTTGTTGACTGTTGATTTTTGCTAAACCCTAATGAGAATAAGAAATATGATTAATGATAATATTAATTAAGTATTATTGTGCCATGGTTGGGTTGAAAGTTTGACTTTGTTGACTTGTTGACTTAGTTGACCGGTTGACTAGGTTGGACTTGTTGACCATCATCATGACAATGGCTATCATTTCTTGGCATTGACCTTTGCTTGCTTGTTTGTTCACAAATTGCATTTAATGCATGAAATGATATTGCCGGTTGATATGATAACAACCATCATATAATACTCAATTATTATTATTTGTTATGATTATTTTGGATTATGAGAGCAAGGGTGAGAAAAGTCTTGCTCATTCTATCATTTGCTTTCTCTCTCATGAAAGCTCTCTCTCATCCTCTTGCTCTCTCTCTAGTTCATGGTTCTATTGTCTCATGTGTTGAGAAACAAGAACCATAGAGATAAAACCCAAAACATTTCTCTACTCATCCTAGTATACAAGGTCTAGCAAGCCAAGTGTTCTAGTTTCCTCTAGATTGAGGTTGAAGCCAAAGGTAGAAGCTTTCAGGTGGATCCATCTTCGGCACAAGGAGACGACGAGGAGAGAACCATCCGACCACCACAAGGAGTCGAAGAGAAGGAGTTCAAGTTAAGGTATAACCCCCTAACCGAGTAGGTAAAACTCCTAGTTAGGTTGTTAGATAGTTGTTTAACAAAGATCCATATTTTGAGTCCATGTTACCACCAAAGAAAAATCATTTTTCACCATTTCCGCAACCCCAAAGAACCGGGGACGGTAACGTGGACTTACACCCTCGACGGGGACGCACGGACGTGACTCACTACGGCAGCTCGAAGACTACCTCGCCGGGGGATCTAAGGAACCTCATTGAGAGGAACCAGGGCCGGGGCCAGACGCAGGCCTCCAACAGCAGAGGCCTGGGATCAGAATGTGCTGAGTCGTCAGGGTACCACGGCCGACTCGACGCCCCCGAGAAGAAGATCGAGGGTCTGCATCGGGAGGGTCATCGTTTGAGCGACGGGGCTAAGTACGCCGCCGACTCTCTCACCAAACCATTCACCGAGGAGCTGCTCGTTTTCCATGTCTCCTCTCGCAAAAAGCCCCCAAAGGTCTCCCTCATCGACGGCAAGTCTGACCCGAAGGACCATTTGGATCCATTCACCGCAGGGATGTGCTTCCAAGACAACTCCGACGCCGCCCGGTGCCAGGCTTTCCCGGCCACTCTTATTTGTTCCAGGCGAGACTGGTTCCGAGGACTCGATCCATGCTCAATCTCAACTTTCGACGAGCTGGCCACCCAATCTTCGGCCACTTCATCGGGAACAGGCGGCAAAAACGCACCGTCGACCACCTCTTCACGATCAAGAGCGGGGACAAAGAGACGTTCAAAGCATACGTTACCCACTTCTACAACGCCCTTCTCGATGTCCCCAAGCACCGAGACGAGACGGTCATCGCGGCACTATGGTCTAGTCTTAGGCACAAGGAGTGGTTACGCTCGTTTGCAATAGCGCAACCTAAGACCATGGCCGAGGTAAAGGCCTGGACAGAGCGTGAGGTCCAGCTCGAATCCGGGGTAAGCGTAAATCTCCCCCGGGCAGAGCAAATCGACCAGAAGAAGAGGGCAAGAGAAGAGAGAAAGGGACCTGAACGGCAAAAGCCCTATCTCCCAATGTTTCAAGAGTACACACCGCTCAATGTCTTCCAGGTAGTGCTACTAGAAGAGGCTAAGGGCGAGGGGTTCTTCAAGCTCCCCCCGATCCCACGAATGGCCTCAAAGCAAACCCGGGGCCCCTACTGCGGGTTCCACAGGTCACTAGGCCACTCCACGGAGAGTTGTAAGCTGCTCCGAGATTACATCGAGGAGCTCATCCATTCAGGGCACCTAGCAGTGTACGTGAGGGACAAGCGACAAGCTGACCGTGAGCAGGAGCAGCGTCCCCCTCCAGCCGAGCTGACCATCGGCCAGATCATGGTAGTGTCAGTGGAGGATACGTCTAGTACCCATGAAGCTCAGTACCCTATGCTGGGCATAGATGCCAACAAACATCCCGGGGGCTCAAGCTGCACGAATAAGAACATCTACTAGCATGTATTTTCTTTTCAGAGCAATGTACATATTTCTTGAGATCTTTTGTTTATATAATAAAGGGATCAATAAAGCATTGCAGAAAAGAAAAAGAATATTATTCATTCAAGAGGTACTATAGGCTCCTCAGCCGTACATAAAAAAAATATATTACAACAGCAAAGGAATGGGGTACAGAGAGCACTGTTCGTGGTACTCTGAGGATATTTCCGCCAGCCGAGCCCTAGCGGCGTCTAACCTCTCCCTTCAATGACCCCCGTTAGCGTCGGCATTGAGCCTCAAGTGGTAGAACTCAAGGACGAGCGCCTCCGAGCGATTTAGCCGGCTCGCAGAGATCAGGCCGAAATGCCTCAGAGACCTCAGTTTGCCAATGGCCTCATCTTTCAGCTGCTCGGATAAGGGGTTGTAGAGCCCCGGCGATGCCCCCCAGATAGAGTACATCAACACCTGAAGTAGGGAGGAGCGCCGGGGGAGCAATCGACCGAAATGATCCTCGATCCGGCCTATCACCAACTGCACCGTATCATCAGTGCAGTACTGATCGTAGAGATACACGTCCTCGAAGCTTATGATATCGGGGATAGTGAAAGGGAAGTCCTCCATTCTTGCGTTTTGGGTGTGAGGAAAGGAGTCATCAACAATCTCTCCATTTTATAGCCCACAATGCCCCCGGAGTTCTACGGTCGCCCGCAACTGTGCCGCCACGCGGCAGATATCGCGCCGCTCGATGCGAAATCGAAACGACGCGGCTCTGGCACTTCGCCACCTCCACGCGTTCGTGGCACATGTCACTCGCGACTGTCCATCTTCCTAAAGCCCTCATGAAGAGGCAGCCCAGCAACTACCCTACTCGGCTATCCCTGGCCGGTAGCTCGCCTACCCCACAACGCCAGGGATCGAAGCCCTCACAAAGAGGCAACCAAGTAGCTTCACTGCTTAGTTCATCCTTGGCAGGCCTCCCACGGCCCCTCCAGTGCCAAGGACCTAAGCCATCACCAAGAGGTAGCCCTGCAGCTACCCTGCTCGACTATCCTTGGCTGGCAGCTCGCCTAGCCCACAACGCCAGGGATCGAAGCCCTCACTAAGAGGCAACCGAGTAGCTTTACTGCTTGGTGCATCCTTGGCAGGCCTCCCATGGGTCCTCCAGCGCCAAGGATCAAATCCTTCACCAAAAGGCAGCCCTGCAGCAACCCTGCTCAGCTATCCCTGGCCAATAGCTTCCTTACCCTACAACGCCAGGGATCGAAGCCCTCACCAAGAGGCAGCCCTGCAGCTATCCTGCTCGGCTATCCCTGGCTGGTAGCTTCCCTACCCCACAACGCCAGGGATCTAAGTCCTCACTATGAGGCAACCGAGCAGCTTCACTGCTTGGGTCATCCTTAGCAGGCCTCCCAAAGCCCCTCCAGCGCCAAGGACCTAAGCCCTCACCAAGAAGAAACCCTGCAACTACCCTGCTTGGCTATCCCTGGCCGGTAGCTCGCATTCCCCACAACGCTAGGGATCTAAGCCCTCCCTAAGAGGCAATCGAGCAGCTTCACTACTTGGTTCATCCTTGGCAGGCCTCCTACAGTCCCTCCAGCCCCAAGGATAGAAGCCCTCACCAAGAGGCAGCCCTACAGCTACCCTGCTCGGCTATCCCTGGCTGGTAGCTTCCTCACCTCATAACGCCAGGGATCAAAGCCCTCACCAAGAGGTAGCCCTGTAGCTACCCTGCTCGGCTATCCCTGGTAGCTTCCCTACCCCACAACGCCAGGGATCGAAGCCCTCACCAAGAGGCAGCCCTGCAGCTATCCTGCTCGGTTATCCATGGCCGGTAGCTTCCCTACCCCCACAACGCCAGGGATCAAAGCCCTTGCCAAGAGTTATCGGGAAGCAACCGTGCTTAGCCATCCTTAAGGACAAAAAGCCCTCGCCAAGAGGCACCGGGCAGTAACCCTGCTCGGCTATCCTTAGTAGGCCACTTACGGCCCCTCCCGCGCTAAGGATGAAAAGCCCTCGAAAAAGGCAACCGGGCCCACCCTTGCTCGGTTTCCCTGGCCTGTAGATCCCTACCCCAACAAACCAGGGATCAAAGCCCTCGCTAAGAGGCAACCATGCCCGCCCTTGCTCGGTTATCCCTGGCTGGTAGCTCCTTACCCTTACAAACCAGGGATCAAAGCCCTCGCCAAGAGGCACCGGGCAGTAACCCTGCTTGGCCCGTCCTTAAGGATCAAAGCCCTCACAAGAGGCAACCGGGCCCGTCCTTACTCGATTATCCCTGGCCGGTAGCTCCCTACCCCAACAAACCAGGGATCAAAGCCCTCGCCAAGAGGCACCGGGTAGTAACCCTGCTCGGCCATCCTTAGTTGGCCACTTACGGCCCATCGGTGCTAAGGATCAAAGCCCTCTCAAGAGGCAACTAGGCCCGCCCTTGCTCGATTATCCCTGGCTGGTAGCTCCCTACCCCAACATACCAAGAATCAAAACCCTCGCCAAGAGGCACCAAGCAGCTACCCTGCTCAGCCCCGTCCTTAGTAGGCCACTCACGGCCCCTCCCGCGCTAAGGATCAAAAGCCTTCGCAAGAGGCAACCGGGCCCACTCTTGCTCGGTTATCCCTGGCCGGTAGCTCCCTACCCTAACACCCCAAGGATTAAATCCCTCGCCAAGAGGCACCCAGAAGCTACCTTGCTCGGCTACTTCCTTAGTAGGCCTCTCACGGCCCCTCCTACGCTAAGGAACAAAAGCCCTCGCAAGAGGGATCCGAGCGGCTACCCTGCTCGGCTATCCCCGGCTGCCAATTCATTACCTTACAACTCCAGGGATAGAAGCCCTCTCCTAGAGGCCCCAGGCAGCTACCCTACTCGGTCTATCATCAACATACCTCTCTAAGCCTTCCACGCTAAAGAACATGACCTCACCAAGAGGCATCCGGTTCTACGTCTAAGCGATCTCCACCTCGAGTTGAATCTGTTCGTTTGCCGAGTATGCAAAGACGCCTCAGGACCGGGACCCCTACGGAGGGAGAGAAGGCCCCGCTCGTGCCGGCACGACTGATTGTCGCCTCGCTATTTCCAACGGCTGCAGGCCCCACGGGCCAGTATACTCAATGACCCGGTAGGCCCCGCTTTGCTGGGCTTCGAGGTCTTGCGCTAGAGAGCTTCGCCCCAAATCTCGTCGCACCCCTGTCCTTCCCGAGGCGATGGCGGTCAGCTCGCCTGTTCGCAGGCATGACCGGCACCCACTCCCTCGACGGGGTCACGCACGCGAGACTCGTCACGGCAGCTCAAAAACGACCTCGCCGGAAGGCATAAGGAACCTCACCGAAGGGAACCGAGGCTCATCGAAAATCATGGTCAAGAAGGTGGGGGGTACATCGAGTACCTACGAGACTCAGTGCCCTACGCCAGCCGCGGAGGCCGACAGCCGCCCGAGGAAGAAGGAAAGGGAGACCGAGCCGATCACCATTGACGACGGGTACTTTCACGGCATATCCCTGCCCCATAATGACCCCTTGTGATTACGGCTCGGGTCCATCAATACGAGGTGCACAGGATCCCGGTCGACTCGGGAAGATCCGTAGACATTCTCTTCTACGACTGCTTTCTGCGCATGGGATTCACCGTGGCAGACCTGAGGCCGACCTCCCACGTCCTTTCAGGATTCACCAACCACTCCATCCTGGCAGAAGAGGTGATCACTCTACAGTTCAACATCGGAGAGGCCAGTCGTACGCGGACATTGCCGGTGGAATTCATCGTAGCGAGGATTCCATCGGCCTACAACATCCTCCTCGGCCATCCCACGCCGAACTCCCTCCAGGCTCAGATATAGACCTACCACCTGGCGATGAAGTTCCCTCTCGACCAGGACGGGATAGGTCGGGTCTATAGAGACCAGCGAATTGCAAAGGTTTACTTTACCGCAACATCTTCATCAGATAGGACGGCCGACGATGTCGAAGGTGAAGGTGACATCAAGGGTTCTATGGACACTCGAGACGAGCAAAAAGAGGTCCGAGGGACCCCGGTGGAGCCTCTGACAGAGGTCCCCCTCGTGGAAGGGGACGACGAAAAACTCGTTCAGATCGGGTCGCTTCTGACAGGAACTCAGCGAGACGACCTGGTTCATTTCCTTATAAACAACTCCGACATGTTTGCCTGGGCACATTCTGACATGCTTGGGATCGAAACCTAAAGTTATATCTCACAAGCTCGGGATAGATCTTACGGCCCAACCCGTCAGACAAAAAAAGCGAAGCTTCGCCCCGGTCAAACAGAAGGCTATCGAGGATGAGGTGGATCGGCTCCTCACCGCCGACTTCATTCGGAATGTGCCCTATTCGGAGTGGCTAGAGAACGTAGTCCTAGTCAAGAAGTCAAGCGGGAAGTGGCACATGTGCGTCGACTTCACCGACCTCAACATGGCGTGCCCCAAGGACAACTATCCCCTACCGCGGATAGACCAGCTCGTCGACAGCTCGGCAGGCCATGAGCTATTGAGCTTTATGGTTTCCTTCTCCGGCTACAATCAGATCCGTATGAATCCGGCAGATGAAGACCTTACCGTATTCACAACGGACCGGGGGGTATACTGTTACAAGGTGATGCCCTTCGACCTCAAGAATGCTGGAGTTACGTACCAATGGTTGGTCAACCGCATGTTCAAGCCACAGATCGGCAGGAACATGGAAGTTTACATCAATGATATGCACGTCAAATCGGTCTCATCGACCGACCACTCCAAGGACCTGGGCGAGGCCTTCGAGGTATTCCGCAAGTTTAAGATGAAGTTGAACCCCGCCAAATGCGCATTCGGGGTCACCGGGGGAAAATTCCTCGGTTTCATGGTTACCCACTGATTGGAACGATTTTCCGTTGTGTGTTGGTTTATAGAAAATTGTATTTAAAAATCACAACCAAAAATTATTTGACCGCAATCAACTACGGTGTCGGATGTAGATCGTTAGCGAGTGCGGATCGTCCACAGGAAAAGTGTAATCCATTCAATTTCCGAATTAGATGAGTTGAAAATTTAAGGAAAAGAAAAGAAAACAATTCATGATTTGCATTTGAAGATCAAGAAATAAGAAAAATCTAGATCTAGAAAAGACATTAAAAACAAGAATTGAGATGTGTGATAATTTCCAACCAACAATCAAGATTAGAAGTATGGCTCGTAGGAGTAGATCGGATCTATAGATGTGATGAGATCTAAAGATTACTAATTCTTATCCATTAATGAATTGATACTAGATCGTTGCAAATTCATTGAGGTTTAAGGATCTTGCGAGGAAATTAGGGATTTCGCAACTCATCCTTTGTCCTTTCAATGGATCGCATTCAAATTCTAACTTCTAGTTAATCAAATGGTCAATAGTTGTTCCCTAGTTTCGAGTGAACACAATCAAGAAAGGATCATCTCGAAACTAGGTTATTAATCATTTGATTCACTAGAATTTCCAAACATTATAGGATTTAAGAATTGTAAAAATATCTAAATCATCATCATCTAAAGATCGTCACAACTCCTACACGAGCGGAGATTACTCAAACATCATGATCACAAACACAATCACAAATTGAGATCTAATCATTATGCTTGAATTAAAAGATAAGAAAGAATATAGAAAATTCACCTTTATTTATCAACAAATTTTGTTACAACTCTCTTGAATTTACAAAAGGAAGGAACTAGATCGTCGATTTCGGCTTCGCTCGGCTCCTTGAGTCGCGGATCGGCGTTGATCTCTTGCTCCGTTGGAATCCGGCGTTGCTTCTAAAGGTTGAAGGCTCTCTTGCTTGAATTGCTCTCGGGATCTTGATCTTGATTTTGAATTGGGGTTTGAATTTGAGGCACAAGTTGTGTCACTCAACTTGTGGGTTGAAGATGGTGGTGATTCTTGAACAATCTTCGCCCTAGCTCTAGGCTCTCTTTTATAGACTCCCAAAACCCTAGAGCTAGGATTTGAATTTGAATTTTCCCTCCATAAATTAGTTAGCCAATATTTGAATTTCCCTCCAAAAGAGCCTTCTAGAATTAGTTTGCTATGCCGAGCCTTCTAGATGCGCCACGTAGAGCTTCTGGGGTCTTCTGGAAGCTTTGGCCGTTAGGGGAGACACGTGTACAAAATTTGAGCCATTGATCACTTCAAAAAGCCGCGGATCCGCGGCGACAAGGGGGTTTGGGCCGCGGATCCGCGGTCCTTTAGTGGCCTTGGGGCTTGTTCTTTTTATGGTAACTCTTGGGCTTTCTGGTGGGCCTTTATACAATATGTGAAATCTCATTTGGCCTTCTGTATTGCTCCAGATCTTTAGCCTTTAAGTTGGCGTATCTTTTATCAGTTCTTTTCCCAATTTGGGCTCTGCTTCTGGAATTTCCTGCATTGGACCCCAAGACAAGAGTTGCGCAATACAAGGGTGATGGGATGCCATGATAAACACACAATTTCCCTAAAAGTGCCGGTTTTAAAGTCTAACACATGCAATCTGGTATTTCAGAGATGTTTTGCTAATATGTGCAATATGAATACCGAACACTTCTAGATGAGTGCAAATGATAGGGAAATTGCCATGTTAAAAATGCAGTATTTTCGACAGATCAAATTTCCCCAAACTTATTTTCGATCGTCTCGATCGAACAGTTTTATTAAAAAGAGAAGGAGAAAATAAAGAAAGTGAAAAGCACACTTTCATAGGCAACACGATTGCACTGAGCACGTGCAACAAGCCTTTAAACCTCTAGGTGTCCGTAGTAGGAGCAGTGTTGTCTCCTGAGGGTTTTCAGCGGATTGCACCCACAAAATCCAATAATAAAAGGAAGATCATGAATATTACATTTAAAGAAAAGAATTGTAAAAGAAAAGCCTTGAAAATTAGGGTTTCCAACTAAGCTAGCTTTTCGGTTGTCATGAGCCCTATCTTAATGGTCATGAAAAGATGTCAGAAATCACGTCCTCCCTTAATAAAACATCGTCTTATTTTTCATTCCTATCTTTCTTCCAAACACCGATCATATAACCCTGCGTGTGTTTAAAGGACATCCCTATACCCGGAGAATTCAATTCAAGCTATCATACTCTTGCCCATCAGCCTTAGTACTTTTTAATTAATGAATATTTTAATGTGCTCACACACTTTCATGCGACCGTTAATACTTCTTGAGGTACTAACCGACCGATTACTCATGTGCTTGCTTATTTGGTGTATTTTCCTCATCTTGCACCATCTCAGGTATAGCAGTGACTCCCAGACCAGTTGGCCTTAGGGCACTAGGTGAAAAGGCACCCTCGCTATATATTTTTTTATTATTGCCCTTGGTGATAACAAAACCAGTGTCCATTTTTCTCACCACTTTCTTCATTTTTTTCCTTCATACATCGGCTTTAAGACAAGAGCATTTCAAGGTATCCTCTACTATCCCGGGCTTTAATACGTATGTAAGTGCGAATAACAGGGTATCAACGTTCAAAATGTTTGGCTTTCCAGAATAGAAACTATTTTTCAGACTTATTTTTATCCTCAGATTAGTGACTTCCTCCATCTTACTAACCCTTGGGACAACGGCTCATAACTACTTATTACTAGTACGTATAAGAAAACTTCTAATTTTCTTGGTTTTCTTAAATATTTCTAATCTCATGGATGTAATTGTTCACTATCTAATCTTTTATTATCATAAATATTAAAAAAATTTATGAGTTTTGAAATTTTTTGAATTTTTATGGATTTTGAAAAATTTTAAATTTTTATAGGTTTTAATGGATTTTGAAAAATTATTTACAAAAAATGATAAGCTAAAAGAAAAATATTTACACAATTTTTTTTATATTTTTATGGTTTTTAAAGAAATGTTTTGTGCTTATGCAAATGATATGCAAATGATGCAAAACTAAGCACAAACCTCCCCCAAACTTGTTTTCAACAGTGTCCTCACTGTTGCCAACCGCTATATCTACAAAACCTGTAAGCCTGGGAGGAATTTATTAGTGGGGGCAAAATATATAAGAGAAGATCCTCCCCCAAACTTATTTTTAGCTCGAAATTTTTGTAAAAATTCTCTTTCCAAGAGCCAGAAGAAAAAAATGTTCCCCCCCCAAACTTGAGTTAAGCTATGTTAATCTTTTGAAAATCACATGAGGGGGTCGAAAATCAGTGGTCGATGCCAAGCTTTGCAAAGACCGAAAATCAACACCAACCATTCGAAGATTTTATCAATGCAGTGCTCGGGGTGGTGGAAGAAGAAGTGGGAAAAGGGTAAGTGGTGGAACAGAATGTGTGTGCGTCTCATTTTGGAGAGACGATGCAGTGAATGTGATGGATTACTCGCATTCTTTTTACAATTCAGAAGAAGGGGTGGAGGTTCAATTTCAATGATTGGGACATGATTCATCTCAACACCCGTGTTATTCAGAAATGCGAGTTCATCAGCGAAGATCTCCTCAAAAGTTTTATCAATACCCCGAAGAATAATGTCATCACAAAGTGCGGGGTGATCTTCAGACTCTAAAAGCAGTTCATAATCGGTGTTAGTTGTTGACCCGGACATCTCGGTGGAAGAGTCCGTATGTGTATGATACATAGTTGGGTCAAACAACAACGTATGAAAAGAGTCAAGATCGGTATCAGGAGGATCATCAAATTTGCTGCTGTCGACATCCATTAAGTCGACAGAACAGACATGAGCAGTAGGTTTAGAGGGTACACTTCCCAACTTGTAAATGTTCAGCTCTATTGACCTATTCCCGAAGGATAGGGTCATAGAGCCATTACGACAGTTGATGATAGCGTTGGAAGTGGCCAAAAAGGGGCGACCAAAAATCACCGGAATTTGATTCCGGGAGTTTGCTACAGGCTGTGTATCAAGTACAATAAAATCCACAGGGAATACAAATTCCCCGATTTTTATTAACACATCCTCCAGTTCACCCCTAGGTTTGGTGATTGATCAGTCAGCCATCTGGAGAGTGCAATGGGCTGGTTTCAACTCTCCGATCCCTAGTTGCTCATAGACTGAGAAAGGAAGCAGGTTAACACTTGTGCCAAGGTCTAAAAGAGCATGGTTGATGTGTTTATCCCTAATAGAAATTGATATCGTAGGACATCCTGGGTCCTTACGTTTCTTTGGTAGCGGAGGGATAAAAGCAGTGCTAATGTTATTGGACATGAAGACCTTCTTTGGCACTTGAGTCTTCCTCTTCCTAGTGCACAAGTCCTTAAGCATTTTCGCATAAGCGGGGACTTGTTGAATCGTATCTAGGAAAGGGATGTTGATGTTAACCTGTTTGAATATTTCCATAATTTTCTCCATATGTGGACTCGATTTATTAGCCCTTAACCGGTTCGGGTAAGGTGCTTTAGCAATGAGCGCTGGGTCCATCATAGGAGAAGGAAGTGGGGGTAGACGTGATCCCGAAAGAAGAGTGGGGATCGTCTGTAGAGGGATAGAAGGGGTGGGCTGAGGTGTCGAGCCTAGTGGGAAGTGGAGAATAGGCTCGCGAGAAAGCAGTGGGGTAGAAGAACAAGAATCAGAAGCAGAAGTGTGTGTGTGAGGAAAGGTCTCAGCCGGGGTGTTGATAGGATTTTCAATATCATAAACTTCTTCCCCAACATGGTTATCCAGCACTCTCCCAGATCTCAACATGGTGATTGCATTCACATGATGTGAATAGCCAGGATTGGGTAAAGGTTGAGCTGGGAGTTTCCCTTTTTCTCTTGCACTCATTTCGGCCTTAAGTCGTGCAATTTCAGCTTCCATCGTTCTGATACTCTCAGCTTGGGACGCTGAGTTTTTCTTTATCTGACCGACAGAAGACTTAACCTCGGCCAACACCTCCATGAAATTTGACAGGAGTGATTTCATGGTTTGAGCGAATTGAGAGAATTCGTCAGAACAAGTCGACTGCATAGGATTAGAAGGTGCAGGAGTGTTGACCTGGTTTTGGAAATTTTGTGACTGGTAGGGATGCTAGGTGAGTTGAAGTGGTTGCTGTTGTGGTGGAGGGACCCGTTGGAATTGATTAGGGTTTGGAACCGTGTTTTGGGATTGGTTCCAAGAAAAATTCGGGTGATTCCTCCAACCCTGATTGTATGAGGAAGAAGAGAGACAGTTTCCAGGTCTTTGAAATGCGGCATTGGTGTGACCTTGAAACTGAGAGTTTAATGGACATTCTTCCGTTAAGTAAGAAGGATCAGAACAGCACCCACAAACAGTTTTTGGGAGCGACAATGGGTTTAGGGAGGCTGCTAAGAATTTGTGTTCCATAGCGTCGAGCTTATTTTGCATTGCTGCCATCTCAGCTCGAACACCTATGGACACGTCTATTTGGTGTACGCCACCCCTACTCGATGGCTGGGTTCCAGTCTCCCACTGTAATGACTTTTCAGCGAACTCTTCTAGATATCTCCAAGCTTCCCCATCATCCTTGGTCATAAAGGTGCCTTGACACATGTTTTCAAGGTTTTGTTTAGTGGTAGGGTTACTGCCCTCATATATGATTCGGCAAAGGTCCCATCTCGGGATGCCGTGATGTGGGCATTGAACCAAAAGATCCTTGAATCGTTCAAAGCATTTTGAGAATGGTTCAGCTGGGAGCTGGGAGAATTGATATAGTTCGCTACGGATTCAAGCTGTCTTTTGCATAGGGTAGAATTTCTTAAGGAATGCCGCAACGAATTCTTCCCAATTCGTGATGGAGTGTGCGGTGGTGTTATACAGCCACTTGTCGGCTGTATCGCACAAAGTAAATGGAAGAAGTCGTAGACGCATGACATCCACAGAAAGTTGTGATGTACCCATCATTGCGCATACGTTTTCAAATTTGGTAATAAAAACGTATGCGTCTTCAGTCTCGAGACCGTGGAATTTGGGTAGAAGGTTGATGTACTGAGGCTTAATCTCAAAGTTATCCCCGTTGGCTGGTGGAATGGATAAGCAGGTCAAGAGAGGACCTCGCAAAGGGTAGCACCTCTCTTGGAGAGAGATGCGGGGAGGATTCTGCACACCAACGGACGGCGGCAGAGCAGCGGTAAAGAGGTTCGATGGAGACTGATCCATCGGTGTGGGTGTGGTAGTGGGTAAAAGAAAGGTAAATGGAGAAATACCGACTTCGGAGTCGATCGAGGGGACGCGGACAAGTCGGGCACTAGAATCCCGTGTCCAGCCTATCTTGCACTAAAAAGGGTTAGTACAAGTGGCAGCGTGGATTTATAATTAGGGGAAATGAAGTGAATGCGGTGTTTGTTTTGAAAAATGATACGGATTTTGAAAAGATGATGCAATCACAACAAATGCAACAAGCAACCCTAAAATTTATGGTCACCTAGGTCCAATCTCTAGACCGCTCCTAACTTCCAAAAGACAAGTCGCAGGATAAAATCCTCCACTGCCTCTTTGTTTCTCCTGTGGCCAGGTAAGTGCCAGATAAGTGGGAGGTTCTCCACTACGTAAGTAGTGGGCCTAATTAAGTAACCACTAGCCTTCGACACACTTGCCTTAGACACCACAAAAAGAAACGCGGATAAGCAATGAATTACCCACGGCCTTCTTCTGTCCTAAGTGAGCGCGACGGTCCTTAGAGTCATCTCTAGATATTTTTTAATTAATGAGGGTAATGCGGATGCAAGTTTGTGATTTTTGGGGCTTAGGAAGGGTAATGAACTCCCCACCTAATCTGGATTTGGCCGTGCCCCTTAATGTCCGTATTAATTATGCAAACAACCACAAAATCAAAAACAAGCACAATTTATTTTGCCTTTTGTGGCGCTGCGATTTTTGCAAAGAAGCCTGCAACAAATTGTTAATTGGAGCAGATTTTAGGAAGGAGATAAGAAAAATAGAGATTACCTGCTAAAATTTTTACAGAGATCCTCCCTAACAGCCGCGATTCCGCCGCAGGAGCCAACAATTGCCGCGGTTCCGCGGTTCTATCAAGCGATCACTGTATGAAATTTCTTGTACCCTCTCCTGTTCACTTACAGAGCTATCTGGAATTTTCCAAATATTTTTCCAATTGCACAGCAAGCTCCAGATTTCCTTGCAATAAACCACAACAACTCGTTTAGTGTTTTGCGCGAGTTTTGATCTTAAAAATTTTAGATGGAATAAACTTTTCAACTCAAATTTCAAAAAATAAACAAATAGCACACGATCCCCGGCAACGGCGCCATTTTGATTGGAACGATTTTCCGTTGTGTGTTGGTTTATAGAAAATTGTATTTAAAAATCACAACCAAAAATTATTTGACCGCAATCAACTACGGTGTCGGATGTAGATCGTTAGCGAGTGCGGATCGTCCACAGGGAAAGTGTAATTCGTTCAATTTCCGAATTAGATGAGTTGAAAATTTAAGGAAAAGAAAAGAAAACAATTAATGATTTGCATTTGAAGATCAAGAAATAAGAAAAATCTAGATCTAGAAAAGACAATACAAACAAGAATTGAGATGTGTGATAATTTCCAACCAACATTCAAGATTAGAAGTATGGCTCGTAGGAGTAGATCGAATCTACAGATGTGATAAGATCTAAAGATTACTAATTCTTATCCATTAATGAATTGATACTAGATCGATGCAAATTCATTGAGGTTTAAGGATCTTGCAAGGAAATTAGGGATTTCACAACTCATCCTTTGTCCTTTCAATGGATCGCATTCAAATTCTAGCTTCTAATTAATCAAATGGTCAATAGTTGTTCCCTAGTTTCGAGTGAACACAATCAAGAAAGGATCATCTCGAAACTAGGTTATTAATCATTTGATTCACTAGAATTTCTAAACATTATAGGATTTAAGAATTGTAAAAATATCTAAATCATCATCATCTAAAGATCGTCACAACTCCTACACGAGCGGAGATTACTCAAATATCATGATCACAACACAATCATAAATTGAGATCTAATCATTATGCTTGAATTAAAAGATAAGCAAGAATATAGAAAATTCACCTTTATTTATCGACAAATTTTGTTACAACTCTCTTGAATTTACAAAAGGAAGGAACTAGATCGTCGATTTCGGTTTCGCTCGGCTCCTTGAGTCGCGGATCGGCGTGGATCTCTTGCTCCGTTGGAATCCGGCGTTGCTTCTAAAGGTTGAAGGCTCTCTTGCTTGAATTGCTCTCGGGATCTTGATCTTGATTTTGAATTGGGGTTTGAATTTGAGGCACAAGTTGTGTCACTTAACTTGTGGGTTGAAGATGGTGGTGATTCTTGAACAATCTTCACCCTAGCTCTAGGCTCTCTTTTATAGACTCCCAAAACCCTAGAGCTAGGATTTGAATTTGAATTTTCCCTCCACAAGTTAGTTAGCCAATATTTGAATTTCCCTCTAAAAGAGCCTTCTAGAATTAGTTTGTTACGCCAAGCCTTCTAGATGCGCCACGTGGAGCTTTTGGGGTCTTCTGGAAGCTTTGGCCGTTAGGGGAGACACGTGTACAAAATTTGAGCCATTGATCACTTCAAAAGGCCGCGGATCCACGGCGACAAGGGGGTTTGGGCCGCGGATCCGCGGTCCTTTAGTGTCCTTGGGGCTTGTTCTCTTTATGGTAACTCTTGGGCTTTCTGGTGGGCCTTTATACAATATGTGAAATATCATTTGGCCTTCTATATTGCTCCAGATCTTTAGCCTTTGAGTTGGCGTATCTTTTATCAGTTCTTTTCCCAATTTGGGCTCTGCTTCTGGAATTTCCTGCATTGGACCCCAAGACAAGAGTTGCGCAATACAAGGGTGATGCGATGCCATGATAAACAGACAATTTCCCTAAAAGTGGCGGTTTTAAAGTCTAACACATGCAATCTGGTATTTCAGAGATGTTTTGCTAATATGTGCAATATGAATACCGAACACTTCTAGATGAGTGCAAATGATAGGGAAATTGCCATGTTAAAAATGCAGTATTTTCGACTGATCACCCACCGTGGGATCGAGGCTAACCCGGAAAAAATCGACGCTATCCTCAACATGACCGTGCCCAAGACTAACGTCGAGATCATGCGACTGACGGGGCGGGTAGCCGCTCTGAGTCGTTTCATGTTAAGGTCTGGGGAAAAGTGCCTCCCATTCTTCAAAGCCCTAAGGAAAGTCCCGAGGTTCGAGTGGTCAGAAGAGTGCCAGACCTCCTTTGACCAATTAAAAAGACATCTTGCGACGCCACCGCTGCTCACTGGACCAGTGGAAGGAGATGAGCTATCACTGCATCTGGCGGTATCCAGCCAAGCAGCCGGCTCAGTGCTTGTTCGAGAGGTCGACGGAGCGCAGAGGCCGGTGTACTACGTGAGCCACGTCTTCAAAGATACGGAAACGAGGTACCCAGCCATAGAGAAGATTGTCTTGGCACTCGTTGTGGCCTTAAGGAAGCTACGGCACTACTTCAAAGCGCATACTATCTTAGTTCTCACCGAGCGCCCGCTGGGGGCTATCCTCGTCTCATCCGAATCCTCAGGCCGCCTAGAGAAGTGGAGATGGGAGCTGTCCCAGTTTGACATAAAATATTGCCCGAGGCAGGCCATCAAAGCACAAGCCCTGGTCGACATTATCATCGAGTGCACTATTCCCAGCAACGAACTGGAGCCCGCGCCGACCCTTGCGGATCAACACCCGATCGTGGGGAGACCCGACTCGGTCCCTGAGTGGGTCATCTACGTCGACGGGTCCTCAACCGAGGAAGGCTGTGGCGCCGACCTTATCATTCGGGACCATGGAGATACCGTCCCCCCGCCGGTCTTTGCACACTTGGCAAACAAACAGATTCAACTTGATGTGTGATCGCCAGACAAAGAATCGACTTAAAACGAAGGCAGTACTGTGCAAATACAAGTGTCTGCTGACAAAGAAAAATACAAGCACAAACACTACTGCAAAAACAAAAATCTGTATTCATAAAGCAAAAAGTCTTTACGAGGGTATTGTGGGCTCCCCAGCCTTACAAAATGCCCGGAGGCCTACAAAATTCCCGAGGCAAAAAAAAGAAGAAAAAACAAGAAGACAAGGGGCTTCAGGCCACAGGGCCAGGCGCAACACCGGGAAGCTCAGCGCCCACCATAGGAGCCTCGGCGTCGCCCTCGCCGGGTATCTCTTCCCCGACCTCGTCCCCGGGGCCGTCTCCCTGCTCGTCATCCCCGCGAGGATAATCGGCCCGGATCTCCTCGTCAGCGAACTCCGGCATCTGAGCCTTGACGGCATCGAGGGCCTCGTGCCAGATGGCGGTGGTGGCCGAGGCTAGGACGGTGTAGAACTGTTCCGACTTCTGGAAGTTCTCTACCACCTTCGCCGCTCTGAGGTCGGCTCGCTTCGCCGCCTCTACCGCAGCCTCCAACTCCTTCCGAAGGGTGCTCGTGGACTTCTTCTTGGTGCCGACGAGCATCCTGGAGTCCCGAAGCTTTGCCTCGGCAGCCTGGGCGGCCTCGTGGAACCTGGCAACCTCCTGCTTCGAGGCCGCCACCTCCTTCTTCGTGGCCGCCGCCTCCTGCTTCCCTGCCGCTACCTTGCCCTCAAGGGCAGCGACCCTTGCCATCGCCGCCTCCAGCTCCCGCTTCAAGCTCTCCTCCAGCGAGGAGAGCTCGCCCGTGGCCCGCATTGCCAGGGCTATTTCATCATCCTCCATCCGGATGACGAGAGCGACGTGCTGGAGGACCTGAAGAAATCAGAAGGGGGTCAGAAAGAAAAAGAAGCACCAAATCTTGCGAATGACGAGACGCTAAATTGAAAAATCGAGTGAAGTACGAGCACTAACCTGCACGATCTCTTGGGCGATGGACGCCATTTGCGCCTTCAAAGTCCCCCTAAGGACCTTGCCCCTGGCCGACCTCTCCATATCAGACAGCAAGCTGTCAGCGACGGAAAGCCCCGAGGGCACCTCAAAGCGGAGCTCCCCCTCGTCCACCAAGATTGGGGAGGACAGGGTCCGCAGGACTGCGCGGGGGAACCTTTTGAGGGCCGACGGCGGAGGGCTGGTCTTTACCTTCGAAGCCGGGGCCTTCTGCCCCCGAACCCGCTTTCGGCTTGATGCCTCACTGGACTCCGAGGCATGATCCGCACTCGAGCGCGAAGGCGGGGCGGCTGCTGGGGGAGATAGGATTGTCGTCCGATGAGAAGAGCTAGCCCCTCCAGCCTTTGACCCCTTCTTCGGCTTGCGCATGGCCGCTCGAAGGTAGCTCAGGTCCATGGGTTCTGCACAAGGAAAGGTATAATGAAGTTAGCAACACAAATAAAAATGAAAATAAACGCAGGCTTAACAAAACGCCTACGAGCTCCTAACTTACCGACGAACTGGGCGGGGCTGAGCCCGGGCCCAACTAAGGGCCCGCTCGGAAAGCAGCATGTCAGCCCGGGGAATGGGCTCCCACTCTGCCACTCTCACCGCGTCAGGGTCGTTGGACAGGCTTCCCTGCCGGCACCTATCCCTAGACCACTGGGTGGGCACGGGCCAGTCCTCACCTTCCGGGGACCCAACGAAGAAAAATTTCTTCTTCCAATCGTGGATGGAAGAAGGCAGGGCGACGACACCCGACCCGGGTGCACTCCCCCGTCATTTCCTAAAGGAGAGATAAACCCACTTTGGGTCGCCCGCACGGGTGTCGGGGTGGCCTTTGAAAACAAGAGAGGAGACAAGGATGGACAGACCAAAAGGAATCATCTGCAACTTCAAGCGGACCAGGAACCCAAGGAGAATCCTCCATGAGTTCGGCACTAGCTGGCCCGGGGCTAGCCCAAAGTAATTTAGTGCCCTAACAACCTCGGGAGAGAAGGGCAGGCGCATTCCGACCCAAAAGGATTCCAGATACAAGGCAATCCCTTTACCCCGTACCTGATCCACCCTCTCCCCTTCCTTGGCCAAACGTAGAGTGTAGCCGGATGGGATATGGAAACGATCCCGAGTGGTGGCAAGCTCGTTCTCGTACCTCACCAAGGATGGCATGCCAGGGGCATCCGCCATCTCCGCTAGGGGATCCGCCCCTGACGTGCGGCCCCCGGAAGAAGATCTGACCCTAACTCCCCGGGAAGGCTCCGACTCGGCGAAAGGATTCCTAGAATCTATCCTGACGACATCTACAGAATCCTCAAAGAAAGACATCTAACCTGATGGGGAAGTCCCCGGCAACTCAGAAATTCGACCTAGGAGGAGAGCGCCGAGCTTACAAGATCAAGAGTGAGGGAAATAAGAAGAAGATGGGCCCTGAAGCGGACCCCACCTCTATTTATAGCCACCGGCGTTCTCATCCCATGGCGACAGTCGACTCCTGCCAAAACAACTCTTCGCATTTGACGACCACGATCACTCCACCTATCGCACGCACATTAGCCGGATTCCATCAGACGCCAGAGGTCTGCGACCCGTCGCGTCAGCCAACCAGCGCCCGGCACGTGGTCTATCACTTTAGTAAAAGTACGCGTGATCCGGCGCACCCTCTTTAATGCAGAGATCTCTCCCTGATTCGCTGACATCATCCAGAAAATACAACAGATTACCCGGTGACACGCCTGACGATATTTTCGAAAGGAAGCTCACCTCGGATGACCCAGCAGACCACTCTCGACCCGACCCGTCAGCTGGTCGGGACGAGAGTGGTGGGCTAATGATGATTCTCGATATCGGTGATCTCCCAGATCATGACACGTGATAGATGACGTGTCCCAGGTCTCACAAGAAAGGACCTACAGTGGCCGACCAGACCACTCTTGTGCCCGTCCTACAAGCAAACGCTGGCTCACCTCCGAGCCCCTGCACAATTGGTCTCCTCGGCCTACCACCTCGTCTCCGGGCTACCACAGAACCAAAATACCTCGACTCTTCCGTTCGTCCGCGAGCTCTCCCGCCGAGGTCATCTTTCTCGGTCTCATCGACCGACCAACGGCACCGCTCATAGGCGCAACCGTCATCCCGCGAATCTCGCCATGCGCAAGATATCCGCCGGCCACATCCCACGTTCCACGCCATTACGATCCCCCATTAACGAGCCTGTCTCGCCATTAATGGGAGATCTCGCTCATCACGCGGGCGTGACGTCGGGAGCGTAACTGCCGGCGTGATTCTCGCGCCTACCCTGCCTACTGCCACCGCTATATAAACCCCTTCTTCAGACGGTTCAAGTAAGCCATTTTTACTCCACTAAGTCGTTACTCTGCTCGGATCTTTAGTCTAACTTGACCGTCGGAGGGTCCTCGATAGTACAACCACCCCGGGACATCCTTGCAGGTAGCTTGGCAACCACAACCTCAAACCCATTGAGATCCACACGCTTCAGGAGCGACAGCCTCCAGATCCAATCTCAGCCACCCATCGCCGCCATCAGCAGATCAACGGAAGGTAACATCTTGGCGCGATCCAGGTCGCATCACGAAGTGACTTCACTTTCCTGTTCAGGATCTCAACAGGTTGCGGCTCACAAGATAAGTCGAGTTGTACAATGAGCTCGGAATGATCGAGAATATGGCTGGGGTCACTCACATACCTTCTGAGTTAGGATATGTGGAACATATTGTGCACTCCTTCCAATGAGGGTGGAAGTGCTAAGCGATATGCCACTTCACTGACTCGTTCGAGTATGTCGAACGGTCCAATATATCTCGGACTTAGCTTACACCGTCTTCCAAAACGAATCACTCCGCGGTTTGGAGATATCTTCAGAAATACATGATCTCCCGGGTGGAACTCCAAATGACGGCGCTTTGCATCGGCCCATTGCTTCTGTCGATCTTGGGCTATGTGCATCCTTTCCCTGATAGTACGGACCATATCTACGGTTGCTACTATCATCTCTGGTCCTAGGAGTTCTCAATCTCCGATGTCGTCCCAACTTAATGACGATCGATACTTCTTTCCATAAAGTGCTGCAAAAGGTGTCATTCCGATACTTGCTTGGTAGCTGTTGTTGTATGAAAACTCCACAAGATGTAGGTGATCTTCCCACGATCCTCCGAAGTCTAACATACACGCTTTGAGCATATCTTCCAAGATCTGAATAGTTCGCTCAGACCGACCATCTATTTGTGGATGATAAGCCGTGCTGAAGTTCAATCTTGTTCCCAAGCTCGCTTGCAGACTTTACAAAAATTGTGATCGGAACCTGGTATCACGATCAGAGACCGGTACTCCATGAAGTATCACAATTTCCTGTATGAGTTCATGGGTATCAGAGATAGTACATATTTGAAGAGTTTAAATCTTACTTAGATTCTTACCTCAATGTACTTCTTTGCTAATGTCTTAGTAGATTGGCCGACTCGAAATGGGATGAAGTGAGTCGACTTTGTGAGTCGATCCATAATAACCCATACCGCATCGTTATCCTTTGTGCTACGAGTAAGTGCAGTCACAAAATCCATGGTGATGTGTTGACACTTCATTCTGGGATTGGTAACGGTTGAAGTAATCCAACAGTCCTGTGATGTTCAGCCTTTACTTGCTGACACACCAAGCATTTAGCGACGCTTCTGGCTACTTCACGCTTCATTCCATGCCACCAGTAATTTTTCCGCAGATCTTTGTACATCTTTATACCTCCAGAGTGTACTGAGTAGGGAAAGCTGTGAGCTTCCTTCATTAACTCTTCCCGAACAGAACCTTTTGGTACACACAATCTACTGGCGTATCTCAAAGATCCGTCTTCATGAATGATGAAGTCTGTTCTGAGTCCATTCTCTACTTGTTCTCTGATATTTTGCAACTTAGTATCACTTGCTTGAGCTGCTTTGATCTGATTGACAATGGTAGATTGAACTTGTAAATTCATCAAATTTGAAGCGTTACCTGGCATGACTACTTCAATCTCCATCTGATGCAAATCCTGTTGAAGTTTCCACTGTGCGGTGAGATTCAATGCTAATGGTTGGCGACTAAGAGCATCATGTACCACATTCACTTTTCCTGGGTGATATTGCAGGTTGATGTCAAAGTCCGCCATGAGTTCTAAGCATCTTTTCTGCCACATATTATGCTCCTTTTGAGTAAATATATATTTCAGACTCTTATGATCTGTGTATATGTTCACTCGTTCACCACGAAGATAATGGCGCCAAATCTTAAGAGCAAAGATTACGGATACCAACTCCAAATCATGCGTCGGATAATTGCGCTCATGAATCTTCAACTGTATTGAAGCATAAGCTACAACTCTTCCGTGCTGATGTAGAACACATCCTAATCCCTTACCAGATGCATCGCAGTATACTTCGAAACCTCTAGTTTGATCCGGTATCACGAGAATAAGCACTGATGTCAATCTTGACTTGAGTTCTACGAAATCTTGTTCGCATGCTTCTGACCACTCGAATTCTTCATCTTTACACGTGAGCTTGGTCAGGGGTGTTTCTATCTTCGAAAATCCTTCAATGAACCTTCTGTAATATCAAGCTAGACCCAAGATGCTTCGAATGTCCTTCACTGACTTTGGTGTCGGCCATTCGCTTACTGCTGAAAATTTCGCTGGATCCTTAGAGATTCCTTCGCCTGATACAATATGTTCGAGAAAACCGACTTGATCTAGCCAAAACTCACACTTGCTGTATTTGGCATAGAGCTAATGTTGTCGTAGAGTTTCCAGGACAATTCTCAAGTGTTCGGTGTGCTCTTTCCGACTCTTAGAATACACGAGGATGTCGTCGATGAAGATAACAACAAACCTGTCTAAGTAATCCCGAAAAACTTGACTCATTAGATTCATAAATATTGCTGGTGCGTTGGTCACTCCAAATGGCATCACAAGAAATTCGTAATGTCCATAACGAGTTCTGAAAGCCGTTTTGTGGATATTAGATTTCTTGACCTTCACCTGATGATAACCCGAACGAAGATCTAACTTAGAGAAAACATAAGATCCACTTAGATGATTGAATAAATCGTCGATGCGTGGGTGTGGATACTTTTTCTTTATCGTTACTTCGTTCAAGGCTCTATAATCAATGCACATTCTGTATAAACCTTCCTTCTTCTTCACGAGCAGAACTGGAAATCCCCAACTTGAAGAGCTAGGACGAATCCAACCTTTCGCTAATAATTCGTCCAACTGAGTTCGGACCTTCTTTAAACCTTCCGGACTTAGTCGATACGGTGCTTTGATTACTGGTTGTGCTCCTGGTACTAAATCAATGCTGAATTCAAGAGCTCGATCGAGAGGCAAACCTGATATATCTTCAGGAAACACATCATCGAACTCTCGAACTACTTCTGGCTTTGATCCTTCCTCCGCTTGAATTGCTGCAATCACTGCTTCCTTTGGCTTCGCCTTGTAAGTACTTGGCTTCAGGGTACGTTCTCCACTTTTGAAATAGAAGACCGGATGGTCTGGAATATCGAATACCACCCTTCTTTGACGGCAGTCAATGGTAGCATAGAAGGTTGCGAGCCAATCCATACCTAGAACCACATCGAAGTTCGGTATGTCCAGTACTTTGAAGTCAGCATAGAATTCTCTGCTGCAGACGACCACTGGACAAAAGCTGTATTCCATTGTTGCCTTTAGAACGCCGTTTCCTGAACTGACATTCCAGATGGATACAAGCCGTGTGACTGGAATCGCATGAGTTCGGACGAACCGTTATGACATAAAGCAATGAGATGCTCCAGTATCGAATAGTGCGAGTGCAGGGAGTGAGGCTACTAAGATTGTACCTAAGGTATATGTGGGATAGGTTTTAGGTACAACGGAGAAGATATATATGTATGTCTATTAACTGAAAGAGAATTTGAAAGGGAAGTGTTACCAATGATGACTTGGCCGGTGGCTTCAGCCTCTTCCACAGTTATCGTGAAAGCCTATCGCCTCGGCACATTCCTCCTTGCTGGAGGAGCATTTCTCTGTTTGTTCCTTGGTCCTTGAGGTGGGTTCCTTTGAGCTTGATGGAACTGATGGGGAGGAGGTGCAGTCGGTGGTCCTCTAGGTGGTGGAGCAGGGAGAGCGAGTCTTGGAGGAGGTGCATGAAGGGCTGGGCGCTGCGGGTATGTGATTGTTGGCCTGGGTGCAGCATATGGGTTTTGTCTACGAGGACAAGACCCAATATCGTGAGTAGCTGAGCCGAAGACTAAGCAAAAGTGATTTGCACGCCGGCAGTCCTTCATCAGATTTCCATCTCTCCTGCAGTAGGTACAAAAGGCAGGGCTTGGCCGGTTGATTGGTACTCCCGGTCTCCTGGGCATAAATGGTGGCCTTGAAGAGGCTCCTCCTGCCATCTGGGTGGCAGGGCGCTTAACTCCAGCAGATTGAGATCTGCCCCTTATCTTTACCACTGCCTCATAACGACGGACAGCTTTCAGAGCCGATTCATGGGTCGGAAAATCTCCTGTGGCTAATGCAGCCTGGATCTCTGGATCTAACCCTTGTTGAAATCGACGGGTTCTGATCTCATCCGTCGGTATCAAGTGTGCCGCAAATCTGTTAAGGTAATGTGTTAGCTATGTAGTATGTGATATTTCAAAATCTAAATGTTGAGACGTATCTTACTGACCGAGCATGGTGAACTCAGCGTCATATTCATCTACTGACTTGGTCCACATTGAACCTTGTTGCAGATGGATGAACTGCTGTTCCATATCAAAGCGGGCAGTCTTAGAGAAGTACTTTGCATTGAACATGTCACGGAAAGTAGTCCATTCGATGGGTTGATCAATACGGCTTTCTTCCGCCTTCCACCAAACCCGTGCATTGTCCGTGAGCTGCAACTTAACAACACAAACCCAAGTGATCTCTGATACTTGTACCGCTGCCAGATCATCTTCACCGCTTTGAGCCCAGTCCTCCGCTTCCAGAGGGCTCTCTTTTCCCGAAAAGTTCTTAGGGTGTAGTGCCCGGAATTGCTTCACTCCGGGTGCTTCCACTTCTGGACGGTTCATTAGAATAACAGTCTGCTGCTGTCCTCCTTCTAGGAGGCTGCGGATTGCCTCAAGCAGAACCGTCTGCTCGTTGATCGGAGCAACGACGGTAGGTGTGAGTGGTAGTGGTGGGGGAGTGTTGTTGACATTCGTGCTGTTGTTGCTTGGGGAATCCATAACCTTGAAAGAAAAATTTAGGTTAGGACAGATTCAAAGTATATGAAATGATAAGATTCAAGAAATATGAATTGTAAAGAATGTTTTCAGTTGCTGGTTCTTGTGTTAGATTGCTTAGGTTGTCCACGCAGAACTGACCTACATGTCCATACAGAGCTGACCTGTATGTCCACATAGAGCTGACCTGCATGGGCCACCAACAAAACCTGTCATGCCCCGCTTCCCAATGTACGGGCAGACGACACGATGGGCCGCTACGTATTTACTCAGAAGTAAACACGCTAAGTGTATCTAAGCAATATAAAATGAAATGTACACAAGAGACAAGATATAAATAAACAGCAACTTTATTTATTAACATTCTTTTTACAATACATCTGAAAAGTAAATACATGGAATGGAAAGCAATTCCTAAACAGTGGCATAACAGAAATGAAAATACAGAAATGTAAATATGTAAGGAATCTAAAGCTCTGAGTCGAAAGCTAGCTGGTCCAATTCCTCGCTGGTGGGCTCGATCTCCAGTGAGTCCGAATTACCTGACGACATTCCAAAGAAGAAGAAAGAGAATGCCGTCAGCTAACAAATCGCTCGGTTAGTCCCAAAGATGAGGGGGGAATAGAATAAACAGAGAGAGAGTGCAACTTTTAAAGTTTTATTATATTGTTAACGCTGTTGTTTGTAGCTTGGTACAGAAGAGGCCAGTGTATACGAGAGGAGTCTCACTATACCAGAGACTACGGTATACGGAGTACAAGGAACCGTTCAGCCACGGTACAACGACAATGGAGATTCAGGTTATGTGTCTTATGGTTGCAGTCTTGTGTCACTTCTAACACCTTCCGTACCAATCTACCCTTTATAAAGCCCGTGATGTCTTGATTGTATTGTATATTGAATATAGACGGATGACTTGCCGAAACCATGATATCAATAATGGAACGAATATAATGGATGATCATGTAAATGGAATATATCCATGGTTCGTTTCAGTCAATATAAATTGATTAGATTGAATAGCCGGATTCATAGATCCATGTTGTATTGTAGTTTGATACTTGAATCATATTCAAGTCAGATTGATTATATTGAGACTCAGTCTGAGCCAGACAATTAGAAAAGAAATTGAAGTCCTGAATTATGTTTCGGTGCTATCGGTAACTATTGCATATGGACGGCAGGATTTATATCTTTTTCAAAGACAATTACCGTGTCGATAACACCGTTTGTTAAGTTGTCTATCTTAAATAGGCAAGCACCCATATCTCCGGCTTCTTGAGGCTCAAAAGACTGGTCCCACTTAAACCTATGTTTACTAGGGTCCTTATTGTAATTTAGTATAACTTGAGGGGGTTTTATGTAAAATAGTTTTGTTATACTTTCAAAATATACCACAAGTATTTAATTATCGTTTTTAGAGTTTTCATAGATATTTCTTTTATTCAATGTGAAATTTCTAGTGAATATGACATAGTTTTAAAGTATAAGGTATTTATTTGAAATATTGGAATCGTATGGTATTTTCTTATAAATGGAATGTTTTTCTTGAATTTTGGAAATGTGGAATATTATAAATATTAAAAATAGATATTTTGATATTAATTACATATATATTTATTTATTAAAAATATAAGTTTTATTTATAATAGAAATCACATTTTCTAAAGAAAAATGTTTTAAAAAATCTTTCGAGATCATATGCTCCTTACGGAGGTCTGCATCTCACTTTTCTAGGCCCGAGGATGTACAATAATCCGCACCATATCGAACGGGTTCCCCAAAATGGGTTGTAGAGGCACAATTGCAAAGATTTGTTAAATACACTTCTTATAGAAAAATGTTTTATAAATTGAAGGTAGTTATATATAAAGTCGTATTTTCCCAAATCTATATTCCCAAATTCCATCGTGCTAAATTAGATATGTGTGTTATGAGGAGGCAGGTCATTACCTCGTGAGTTTTCTAAGATAATACGGTTTAAAAAGTTTAAGCATGTCGAAATGAAACAATGAAGTTATTTTAATGTAAAAGTGGGATAAAACTTGCTATGGTTATTATTTGATGTCAAACTTGTTCTATTGTCTTTATTAATAATTACTAAACAATTTATCAAAAGTTGTAGATTTGTTATTAAGTAAAAGTTGTATTTTTTTAAAAGAAAAGAGAATCGGAAGTCGGATAACTCCGCTTTCGACACATTTCAAGATTGAAGGGTTTGGGAATAGAAAAATAGAGAAAGAAGAGGGACTTACTGGCTTGGAGTCAAGAGGGGAGAGAGGGAGTCCTAAAGAGAGATTCGGGGTATCGTTTCATCACCGGAATCTCCTCAGAAGTTCGTCGAAGGTTCGCCCTTTGTTAACTCCACTTGCACATAAATAGAACTTGGAATTTTTTGTAGAGTTTTTGGTAGGAAATTTCAGTGTGAAGGGGTGAAAAAATAAAGTGGGTATTTATAGGACAAATTAGGGTTTGGGTGTGATAAAAATGCATTTAAATTTGCATGAAAATTGGTATTAAAGGGGTTTTATTATTCTCTGTAAAGGGAAGAAAATAAACAATATTGGGGTTATGGGGGGAGTCCAAGAGTCGCTGGGTTTAAAAAAATAGGGTTTGGTCCAAGTTGCACCGGCGGAGCCGGCCCAATATCAAGTCTCGCCGGTCGGATTCTAGTTAGGAGGGCTCAGATTGGGGCCACGTGTCCACGACGCTTCAACTAGCATATTGCACCTGTTAGATTATTCTGTAACTTACCCTATTACGTGTAGTGCATGTGCAACTCTTGGGCTTCTAAAAGATTAAAAGAATTTTAAATAAAATGAATATGGTGCTGATAGGATTTGAACTCTAGTGCTTTGGTTCAGCAGTGTAAGGTCTTACCAGTGAGCTACAAGCTCTTTCTTGCTGTTCAAAACTGAATCAAATACTTTTAGTACTCATAGGAAATGTAAATACCCCAATTGTACATTATCTTTAAATGAATTTTATGTACACTAAAATTGGAGTTGTTACATTTTCCCTCGAACACGGGAATTGGTTCAAGGGTACATCTCTCTACGCCTCTGATACATGTCGTTGTAATTTCTCAACGTCTTCAGAGAGGTGGCGGGTCCTGACAGCCAACTGCTTTTTGGTGCACTCCCCAAACTGACGTGCACACCCCAAATCAAACCACATTCCAATCTGGGTGCATCCCATATCACCTTTGCTCATCCCGTCACGTAACAAATACACGTGTACGCAAGATAGACAATGGACCGAGATGTCCCTAAATTAACAGCGGACCGAAACGTCCTTAAACTACAACAGACCGATGCGTCCTCAAACTAAACGTAAAATGGTGACAACGGACCGTAACGTCCTTAAACTAAAACCTCACCTCAAAAATGGTAATCTACAGACCGAAACGTTCTCAAACTATAACGTTGCCTCCAAAATGGCGACAACGGACCGTAACGTCCTCAAACTAAAACTCACCTCAAAAATGGTGATCTATAGACTGAAATGTCCTCAAACTATAACGTAGCATCCAAAATGGCGACAATGGACCGTAACATCCTTAAACTAAAACCTCACCTCAAGAATGGTTATCTACGGACCAAAACGTTCTTAAACAACAACAGACCGAAATATTCTCAAACTACAACGTTGCCTCCAAAATGGCGAATACGGACCGAAACGTCCTTAAACTAAAACCTCACCTCAAAAATGGTGATCTACGGACCGTAACGTCCTCAAACTACTACGGACTGAAACATCCTTAAACTAAAACCTCATATCAAAAATGGTGATCTACGGACCGTAACTACTACGGATCGTAACGTCCTTAAAATAAAACCTCACCTCTAAAATGGTGATCTACGGACCGTAACATTCTCAAACTACTATGGACCGAAACTTCCTTAAACTAAACCCTCATCTCAAAAATGGTGATCTACGGACCGTAACGTTCTCAAACTACTATGGACCGAAACGTCCTTAAACTAAACCCTCATATCAAAAATGGTGATTTACGGACCGAAACGTCTTTAAACTAACAATGGACCATGACGTCCTTAAATTAAAATAATAAAGCCCCAAATGCTCTTTTGTTGGATCTAAATGATCCTAAAACCCTGTTAAGTAGATCTTAGTCTCAAATTGGACTAACGTATCGTTAACAAAAATTTAAGTTGATCTTAATCTCAAATGAGATTAATGATTCTTATATCAACCCAAACCCAAATATAAGATATACGGATTTGGACTAATCCACGCCCTACGGGCAACAACATAAATTAGTCTCCGTATAAAATCCACTGGCAACCAAAAAATAAAACAAACACACACGACACAAAGTGAACTTCTGGAGCAGGAGAAATTGGTTATCGCGATGCAGTGAAATAATTAACTGCAGGGGCTTGCGCCTGCAGGGAAGAGTGTCCCCACAATCAAAAACTCCTCACAAACGAGGGAGAATCTGACGAAGTCTGCTACAACGGCCGCATCCGTCCAAACCTCTGATATACAGTTCCATAAATCAACTTGGCATCTTTGGAGAGCAGGACGGATAAACCCAAATAGTATCCGCCCCCAAATTCAGGCAAGACGACCCATCCCGGTTCGTCTCCATTTTCGGTGGTGAACAGATTATGGCATGTCTAGTGGGACCTTTTCCTCTTTCCACTCCACACTTCGTGTGTCGTGTTCACGAACAAATCGCGGTTTACTATGGTTGCCCCTGGATTCGAGATACTAAGATTTGGTGTCTTGCTCCTTTGCAGAGGAAAGAAGATCAATGGCTTCCAAGTGTACCTGCAACAGCTACTCCCGCTCCGTCCCCGCTGGAGGAGTGAAATACGGGCCAAATGCGGACTGCATCTTTTCAATGCCATTAGAACAGATGACTCGGGCCACCACTGGGTTGTTCTTCGAGACCATACTCCCTCCAGCGTGTTTCAGCGCCCTAATGCCATCATAGGAATCTCCAAAGAAGTCGATCTTCGATCGACTTGCAGCCTCCACGGCCCTTCTTAATAGGTCGTCCAAGTTTGCCACCTCAGTCTTCAACAGGCTAAGCCAAAGCTTAAATGGGCCCGCAACGAGGCTCGCAATACCTGAAGGGGTTATCCCAAAATGGATATTCGTTCCAGCTCCGGCAGGTGAAGTCATCGAAAGTGCTTCCCCTACCAGAAGGTCGGCCTTCGAAAGATTGACCGTCCCCTCTCAACGGACGTCGGTCTTTGACAGGCTGACACCAGTAGCAGCCCCTAACCAAAGCGGGGGCATGACGTAGCCACTTCCACAGCTGAGGCAATCCCTTCTGCAAGGCATGCTCGACGTCGCTGCTGGCACCGAGTAAGGAAAGCTGGGGGAAACCACCTCTCTGGACTTATTCCACCAGTTCCAATGGTAGAAGTTGACGCTGCTGTTCCAACTGGGAACAGCTTTGAACTGCTAAGGAGGGTACGGCGGAACTCCCCGACCGCGGTGCTGAAGAAATTTCCCCCACCTGTTAAAAACATGATATAGGAAAAGCCGGAGCAACCACCTCAGTGGCTGTCCTCCCAATTCCACAGGGTATGGCGAAAGGTCCAAGATTCTGTGATCAATAAACACTAGTCTCGCCGACTGAAGAAAACAAAGGCTCGGCAAAAGGAGGACCATCCCTCCACCATGCAGTGAGGGACTTCTTCTACGAAGGTGCATGTTACAATGGCTCCTTCGACTTTGACTTCTCGAAAAAAGAGAAGGCCAGAGAATCTCCCACCACCGGCGGCAAACTCCAAAGGCGATAGACTCAAACGCCCCAAGTCTGAGGGCATGATTGTGCACACCGTCTACATGGCTGCTGGGAAAGAGGATAGACGTGCTTCCGTGTGTCATCGACCACTAACTCGATCGTTGACAAAATCACAGGAGCTACAACAAAATCTCCAGGAGATGCTGACGAAAATGGCAGCACTCACCGGGCATAAAGAAAGCCCGGAAACAGCATCAGAACAGTGCCATGAGAAGGAGACCGATACGGAGTTCTTGCGAAGGGTGCTGGAGAGAAAGGATAAGGAGGCCGAGGAACAAGCGGCTAATATAAAACAGATGGCGCTCCTATTCCAAAACATGGTTAGAATGATGATTCAGCCAGAACCTCCAGTTCAAGGCCCGCCAATAATCATCGAGGAAAACAGGGGGGAAATGTCAAACTCTCATCCGGCTTTATCAGCAGCCAGGTAGGAAACGATCTCCAAAGCTACCCTTGACGATTACATAGCTCAGCAAATATGAGCTCATCAGGCGAGCGAAGCGGTTGGCCAAGTCTTCAAAACCGGGAGACCTTACCCAGGCTGGTACGATCAAATCAAGTACCCGCCAGGATATATGATCCCCAAGTTCCACGTATACAAGGGGACAGGAAACCCGCATCAGCACGTCACCCATTTTATAGCATTATGCGGCAATACTGGAGGCGACGACAAATTGCTGCTTCGCCAGTTCGTTGGCAGCTTGTCGGAAACGGCATTTGAATGGCACTCGAAGCTCCCAAATGACTCCGTCAAAACATTCACAGAAATGGAGCTGCTATTCACACAGCAGTTCGCCAGCGCAAGCGAGCGCACCCCGATCACGACATTAATCAATGCCAGGGTGAAGCCGGGAGAGACTTGGGTTCAATACGCAATCCGATGGTTGAACCTATGGTCAAAATGTGAACAACGCATAGAAGAAGCTCCTGCCGTGGGCATGTTTGTAGGGACTCTCAATCCTCAGGCGACTGTATCCCGGTTTATGATGTTCTTCAAGCCGACCACCTTCCAGGCCTTGATCGACAAGCTGGCCCAAATGGACCAGATGGGCCATGGGCCGTCCTCCTCAAAAATGGATCCTCGGAATGTAAAGAGTAAAGGGAAAACAACCTTTGTTGCTAACACTCAACAACAACCAAGTGACCTGAAATCGGTTGCTCACCAAGGCAACGCGCGCCCGCGCCAATCCCTGGAGGAGAAGCTAGGACATGTTTACTCATTCTCTCATGATAAAACGAGGAGATTGTTCGAACTGGCAATACTTAATAAACTCATCACACTGCCGGATCCGAGACGTCCACTGCAGCCTGGTGACTTCAATATTCCTAACTACTGCTCCAACCATAGAGTAGTGGGCCACCCAATTGAGGATTGCTACGTCTTCAAAAACTGGGTCGAGAACCAGTATCGTCAAGGGAAATTCGTACTGTCAGAAAACTGGAGGGTGAACCCGTCACAGAGGCACACTTCTAAAAAGGTGGATACGCCGGGGGCATCATGCTCGTTTGTGGAAGAAGCTCCTTGGGAAGTGGTCTTTTCAGATAAAACTAAAAGAATGCTGAAGGATCTTCAAGCATGTCCAGCGATCAAATGGAAAAGCCCGCTGGAGCCCGAGATCATTGAGGGGATGCTTAAGCCGCGCCCTACACCGAAAACTAATAATGATTGGCAAGACCTCCAGGCCAAGCCTTTAAAGTCTTCGAAGAAAAAGAAGAAGACCAAGAATCCCGCACAACCTGACGACAAGCGCACGGACCTGTAAAAATACATCAACGCGCTAGAGGAATACAACCAGAAGGCGTGGACCCCAGTAACAATCGAAGAGTTTCTCAACTATATACTTGAGAACGGAGATAGTGACGATGATAAGGGAAGTGGCCCGTCGAGAGAAACCGAAGATTATGTAGCAAGTTGTACATGGTTTCTCATTCGTCGTTAAACGATGAAAAAACTCTCTTGGCATCGGAAAGCAACGCAAAGGAACTGGGGGAAGGATCGGTGCCAAAATCCCCAGAGCTGCCAGAAGACCCAATTGACAGGCTGCTAAATGAAGCCCTTCAAAAAAGCAAAGTTGACCGAGAACGCAAAATAGCCATATACGAAAAGGCTAAGCGTCGGGATGAAGAAGCTGCGGTAAGGATGAGTCGTAAAGCACTCCAACAAAACCAAAGCATATCTGCTACAAATAAGAGTAGGATCAAAGCGGAGAAGCGGTTCACTAAAGCCTTGTTAATGGGAATGAAGCTGCCCCTTCTCATGGAAAACACTCCTGGGAGTACGTGCCTCGACGAAGCAGATGTACATCCGAACTACTGCTTATACCATTAGAGGGTCACATACCCTACCGAAGAGTGCGATGACTTCAAGAAGTGGTGGCAAGGATACGTTGCTCACCGGCAACACTTCAAGCGGATGAAGTGCAAAACTCGTCGACAACAAAGAAGCGTGACAGATGAGCATAAAGGAATGGCTGGAAACTGTCATATATGGTTGATACCAGTTCGACAAAAAGAAAATCTCAAGTTCTTACATTCGGGAACGATTCTGAAGAAGAAATAACCCTCAGCCCTCTCTTCAAAGAATCCACCTCTGGAAAAGAAGAAGAGAAGAAGAACTGCGAGAACATTCAGTTGCGTAACCGTACGTTGCCTGAAAAAAAGCTCAGGCCTACAAACAAAGATTCGAGCAAAGAAGACAAGGGGAAGGAAAAATTCCCTGAGGAAATTTCCCTCTATGATAGAGTCTTCAAAGAGCTCGCAGCCAAGGATCCGCCTAAGAAAAACAAGGTGGATTACAATGTCCTGGCACATCTAAGGAAGATACCTTCACAACTGAGCATACTTGACACTCTCCTCCTGTCCAAAGAGTCATGAGATTCTTTGATCAAGGCACTGCAAGAGCCTGATCAGTTCCAAGCTTTCCTTGCAGAAGAAAAGATGAAGGACGAGCTGGCAGAGGTTCATACAACTGACATCACATTCGGCGATGAAGAACTCCTTCTCAGAATGTACGAGCATAACCGTCCTCTATATGTCACCGGGTACTGCCATGACATTAAGATAGGGAAGATCCTGGTTGATAACGGGTCCTCCGTCAACCTTCTCAACGTGATGGTGCTGAAGGAGATCTGCATGAACGTTCAACACCTGGCTCGGGACAAAATTACCATCTCCGGGTTTGACTCGCAATCATCACGGATGCTTGGTTCTGTAATATTGACGTTACACTTTGGGTTGCTCGTCACCGACATCAAATTCCATGTCATTGACGCCAAGACTTGCTATGACACCCTGCTAGGCCGACCTTGGTTACACGACTATATCATCCCTTCTACACAATATCAGTGTATGAAGTATTTCAAAAATGGCCTCGAGTACACCGTTACGGGGGAACTAAACCCGTTCTCCATAAATGAAGTCCTCAAATATGAAGACGCCAAGTACTTCCTACCAGACTTCAAAGACAAGGAAAGATGTCATAAACTGGAGAATAAACAAAAAGCCATCGCCACTATCCCGATCTTTGGAAGCGATACCGAGGAGGATGAAGAGATAGTCTACTCGGGGCAACCCCAAGGTAACAGGCCAGGACCATCTACTCCTATTTTGCTCTTTAGCAGTGACTCTGAAGACGAGGCCAACGCCGTATTCTCCGTTCGCCCGTCAGTACAAACCATTATTGGAGCTGATCAGAGTTTACAGATCACTATGGTGCCGCCACTGCATTATAAAGAACTCGATGCGCTTGATACATACAACATACAAGAGCTGCAGACTTTCTACGTCCCTCCTAGGTGAAGAGATGAAAAGACGATCATCTTCTATTGATCTACGGAGACCAAAGTGGAGAAAGAAGTATGGCATGGTGCCGAGCTTGCGCTTGACCGGCTTCAACCAATCCATCTGCACAAATATTACGCAGAGAGATTGAAAAGGCTATTAAGGTGCCAAGGTGTACCCTTCAAACAAAATGCTCGACAAGCCCAGTTCTACAACCAGATTTGGGACGTTCCCGGGACTGAGCGAAAGATGCCCAACGGGAGGATGGAGAAAACTGGGCTTGGATACGTTCGGTCCAAGAAACGGAGCGATTCCATGGCTATCGTGTCATAAATAACTCCGATGGAGAAGGGAATGCTTTTCCAGATAGCGCTGATATTGAACCAGAGCGAGATCCCACCGTAAGAATGCCAAGTCCGTCATTCAAAGAAAAAATTGACAAGCTAATGAGAGAATCCGGTCAAAAGGCTCGGGATGACCACAGCCGCGAAATGGCCATTTACGAGAAATCCAGGACGCAGCGTCTCGCTCGGCAGTCTGTAGAAAGAAAAGACTACAATGCCCTTCACCCTCAGCCTGTTGTGCACTCTCGTGGCAAGAAAAAATCCCGATGCAGAGGCAACAACAAGGTGAAGAAGGAGAACGGCGTTCTAAAACAGCAAAGGGGATCCAAAAAGCCACGCGATCGAGAAAAGGTCAGCTGGAATCCATCGCCGATGAAGAAGATGGGTCGAGAATATTCTTTCCCCCAAGACAAGACAAGGAAAATATTCAACCTTGTCATTAAGTATCAAATGATGACGCTCCCGGAGTATCGGCACCCCGAACAGATAAATGAGGTCCATAACCCGGCTTATTGCTCCTACTACCGAGCAATAGGACATCCTCTTGAAGACTAGTTCACCTTCAAAGACTGGATCGAAGACCAGTATCGGCAAGGCAGGTTTGCTCTATCTGACGGTTGGAGGGTAACCCCACCACGAAAGCATGAGCCAAAAGCAACCTATATTGTGAGGGTAAGTCCAGATCAACATTGAGCTTGGAAACGATCTCGTACCTGCCACATGATAACATTTTCAAAGGAGGGGGAGCACAAGAATATGGATGACCTCTTCCAGTGCTTCGCAAATGAGAATGGGGACGAGATGATCTCAGAATTTCCACCTGCGCCAAAAGAGCTGATGGATGGGATACACACTATGGCGGACAATCTAAGGAAAATTAACCTGGGAATGGAAAACGATCCAAGGCCAACGTTCATCAGTGAGCTATTGTCTAAAACACAAATGGCCACACTAAAGGACGTGCTTATAGAATATAAAGATTGCTTCGTATGAAACTATTCCGAGATGCCGGGACTAGATCCAGAAATAGCGATGCATAAACAGGCTATATCGCCGGACGTTAAGCCAATCAAACAGGCACCAAGACGAATGCGGCTCGAGATCGAGATGAGTATCAACGCCGAAGTCAAGAAACTAATAGACTCCGGCTTCATCCAAGAAGTTCAATATCCTGACTGGATCGCCAATATCGTTTCAGTGATGAAGAAAAACGGGACGGTGCGCATCTGCGTAGACTTTCGGGACCTCAAAAAGGCTTCCCCGAAGGATGACTTCCCAGTACCCGTTACTGAGCTAATGATCGATAACACGTCTACCCATGAGGTCTTCTCCTTCATGGATGGGTATTCGGGGTATAATCAAATAAAAATGCACCCTGAAGACCAAAAGCACACTGCCTTCCGAACTCCGCTGGGCATATTCTGCTATAAGGTGATGCCCTTCTTCTTGAAAAACGCAGGCGCTACTTACCAGAGGGCCATGACGAAGATCTTCGATGACCTCATCCATGAGAATGTCGAATGCTACATTGACGACCTTGTGATGAAAAGCAAATTGTACGAGGAGCACTGGGAACATCTGAACATAGTGTTCCAGCGTCTTCGGAAGTATAATTTAAAAATGAATCCTCTGAAATATGCGTTTAGAGGCTCCTCAGGAAAATTCTTAGGATTCATCATATGACACCGAGGCATCGAAATAGACCCATCAAAGATTAAGGCGATTATGGAAATGCCCATGCCAAGAACTCTCAAGCAATTGCGGTCTCTCCAAGGAAAGATCGCATATATCCGGCAGTTCATAACCAACCTCTCCGGCAAATGCCGCCCCTACAACCATTTAATGAAGAAGGGGACCCCGTTCGTTTGGGATCGTAAATGCCAAAGTGCACTGGACGAAATCAAGCAATACCTGCAGAATCCGCCGATACTGACCGCTCCGGTCAAGGGAAAGCACCTCATTCTGTACACAACAGACCTTGAGGGTTCTCTAGGCACGCTATGGGCACAAGAGAACGATCAGGGAAAGGAGAGAGCTCTCTACTATTTGAGTCGAGTTCTTCTGGGGGCAGAAAATAACTACTCCCCGATTGAAAAGTATTGCCTGGCACCGATCTTCGCAATAACGAATCTTCGACACTACGCCTTGGCACATGAGGTCCATCTCATATTAAAGGTGGATCCTCTCAAATATTTAATTTCAAGAGCCATACAAACTGGAAGGCTCGCCAAATAGGCCCTCCTTTTAATGGAGTTCTCGATAACGTATTGACCCCTTAAGGCAGTGAAAGGCCAGGCCATCGCCAACTTTCTTGCTGAGCATCCGATACCATCCGACTCTCCATTAAATTGCGAAATGCCAGACGAATATGTGTTCGACACAATCGAAGGAGGGAAGGAAGGAAATAATGCCCGATGGGAACTATACTTCGACGGAGCATCTTCCTTGAAGAAGCGAAAGCAAAGCATCCCCATAATCAAAACTGGGGTGGGCCTTATCTTCGTGACTCCGCAAGGAGAGATAATGTGTTTCACCCTTTCCTTAACAGAGCTGAGGACAAACAATGAGGCTGAGTACGAAGCTTTGATAGCAGGTCTTGAGATTACTGTCGACATGGGAATCGAAAACCTCCTCATATATGGAGACTCCCAGCTGGTTGTTAGCCAAGTAAACAGCGACTATCAGACGTGTAAACCGGAGTTGGTAAAATATGGCGAAAGAGTGCAGCAACTGCTGACTCAAATTTCCTCCTACATCCTGAAAAGCATAAAGCGTGCGGAAAATATCAAGGTTGATGCATTAGCCAAGCTCGCAAAAGAACTGGCCGACGAAAACCTCTATGATGTAAAGATCATTGTGTAAAGCCGCCGGATTCTCGCACCAGCAGAAATATTTTCGGAGCCGTCTGAAAGAAAGGAAGCGACCAAACATGCAGCCTTCCAATTAGAGGATGAAGAAAAGGCTAAGGATTAGAGAGAAGTCTACATAGATTACTTCAAATCCCATCAAACACCCGAAAATGCATCTTCAAGATATCATCTCATGAAACGAGCTCTGTCTTTTGCATTCGTCAATGATACTCTATATAAGAGATAATTCGACTGTCTGTGGCTGAGGTGCCTGGGATCAAAAGAGGCGAGGAGAGTCGTCCAAGAAACCCACGACGGACTCTGCGGTTCTCATCAAGCTGGGCCAAAGATGAAGCTGAAGATCAAGAGAATGGGTTACTATTGGCCCACAATGATTCAGGACTGCCTCGAATATGCGAAGCAGTGTCACTCGTGCCAGTGCACGGGGACTTCATCCACTAGCATCCAAATCTGCTACACCCGACACTGGCTAGTTGGCCGTTCGAAATGTGGAGAACCGATATAATCGGGCCTATTGAGCCAGCATCATCCAAAGGACATCGGTTAATATTGGCAACAGCCGATTACTTCTCTAAGTAGGCAGAGGCAGTACCGCTAAGGGAAGTGAAGACGAAGAGCATCCTCCATTTCTTCAGGACACATGTCATCTACTGGTTCGGCACTCTGCGACGGATTATCTCGGATAATGGGCCGGCCTACAGAAGCCATAAGATCAGCCGCTTCGCACAGCAGCATAATATTTTGGAGATACTCTTCAGTCTATAATCCCCGAGTTAACGGTCTAGATGAGGCTTTCAATAAGACCTTGACAAAGATCAAAAAGAAAACGGTATCCAGAAATAAAAATGAACTGACACGAGAGACTGCATGAAGCTCTCTGAGCATATCGAACCACGTTCAAAACGGCTACGAATATAACGCCATTCGCGCTGGTATTCGGCACGGAAGCGGTACTTCCCTTGAAGATAGAGCTACCCTCTCTATGAGTGGAAGTTCGATACGAGCTGACGGATGAAGAAAATGCCCATCTTCGGCTTGAGGAGCTCGATGCCCTCGACGAAACTCGTCTCATAGCACAGCAAAACCTGGAACCTCACAAAGCAAGGATGACGCGCTCATACGAAAGACTAACCAGGCCAAGAACATTCTGCCAAGGCGAACTCGTGCTAGTTGTCAAAAGACCTATGATCCCCAACCATGCAAAAAGAGGGAAATTCGAGCCAAACTATGAGGGCCCGTATATCATGGACAAAGTCTAACAAGGTGGGGCCTATTTACTCATGGATATGCATGGCGAAAGACCCTTCCGGCCAATAAACGGCTGATTCCTTAAGAAATACTACGCTTGACAAGTCACGACTCAAGTTAATGATAAATGACGACACTCGTGTCCGCTCGCTATCTTCCTGAGTCAAAACTCTAAAAGTAGTATTCAACAGAATTTCCGCCCCAGACATAGCGACACCATGGACCGAAATGTCCTTAAATAAACCATCGCCTCCAAACACGGCAGCAATGGACCGAAATGTCCCTAAACTAGTACCCCGACTCAAACATGGCGCATCGCCGCAAATACGGCGATATCTTTTCTCAGGATCTATATTGCAATCAAAGATCCAACGGCAAAGAGTGCAACCCAAGTAAAAAAAAGGTATGTCCATAAGCAAAATGGGCACGGATGGAAAGCCAAAAGGGCGCGGTGAGTAAAAACAGCAGGGCTACCGGCGAGCTTATGAAAACCCGAAAGGGCACAATCTCGTGAAGAAAAAAAATGGTACGTCCACAAGCAAAATGGGCACGGATGAAAACCCGAAAGGGCGCCGTGAGTAAAAACAGCAGGGCTACCGGCGAGCTTGTGAAAACCTGAAAGGGTGCAATCTCGTAAAATTTTCACTTACGAAATCCTCTCGACTCGTAAGGAGAACTCCCCCTATAAGACCCTCACGGCTCATAGGATTCAAAGCCTTAAGCTGCAGGGACCTGGACCTGTTCTTAAGCCGTCTTATCCCCCATGTTGCCCTATAGGCAGTCCGATATTGGCCCTTGTGTACAATCCATGGGCACAAATAAACGTTTCCCCCAATAAGTGCCACCAATCACAAGGAATGTCGTCATATGGTGAACGACACTTATAAGTCCTCTCGACATATAAGGAGAAAATACTCTTATGAGATCATTACGACTTACAAGAGAAAATATCACTTAGGAGTCCTCACGACTTCTAGGGAGAACCTACACCTACGGGATCCTCTCGACTTGTAGGGAGAAAATCCTTTATGAGACCCTTACGGCTCATAAAGTCAAAAAGCCTTAGTCGATAGGATTCTAACCTTGTTTGCTAAGACACCTTTGTTCAAATCGACAAAGACAAATGATGATTCGCTCCTGGCAATATCCTAGTTGTAGCGATACTGATGCCTAAATCGGTATCAATTTTCAAGTCTTTTCACGGCAAATGATGATTCGCTCTTGGCAATATTCCAGTCGCAGTGGTGCTGATGCCAAGATTGGTATCAGATCTCAAGTTTCATACTCGCAACTAAAATCAGTGAGCAAAAAATGCATATGAAATAGCCGAAAAGATAGGAAAACTCGCAATAAAAATCAGCGAGCAAAAATATATGCATATAAAAACAGCCGAAATGTTTGGGCAACTCGCAATAAAAAGTAGCGAGTAAAAAGAAAAGAATAGCCGAAGTGATTGGGCAACGCGATAAAAAGCCGAAATGATTGGGTAATCACGAATTTCGCGATATAAAAAGCTGAAATGATAGCGCATCATGGAAATAAAGAAAAATTGAATGATGAAACTTTTGCCCTACAGGTGAGTCCATATCAACCCCTGTATACAATCCATGGGCACAAACAAAAAGGGAACCACATTTTACCACCAGGCTCCATCAAAGGGAGAGCCAAGTCTCGATGATTTACAAGCAACCTAGAGACCGCCTCGACACTCGTCTCGTTACTGCAGACGCAGCGTCAACAACGGCGTTTCTTCTCACTCCAACAGGATGCAGACGCGACGTCAACAAAACGGAGCCATGGTAAAGTCCCTAGTTCCAACCCTCGACGGTTCACAGACAACCTAGAGACCACCTCTACACTCGTCTCATTACAGCAGACGCAGTGTCAACAACGGCGTTTCTTCTCACTCCAGCAGGATGCAGACGCGACGTCAACAAAACGGAGCCATGGCAAAGTCCCTAGTTCCAAGCCTTGATAGTTTACGGACAACCTAGAAACCACCTCGACACTCGTCTCATTACAGCAGACGCAGTGTCAACAACGGCGTTTCTTATCACTCCAACAGGATGCAGACGCGACGTCAACAAAATAGAGCCATGGAAAAGTCCCTAGTTCCAAGCCTCGACGGTTCACAGACAACCTAGAGACCACCTCGACACTTGTCTCGTTACAGCAGACCCAGTGTCAACAATGGCGTTTCTTCTCACTCCAACAGGATGCAGACGCGACGTCAACAAAATGGAGCTATGGCAAAGTCCCTAGTTCCAAGCCTTGACGGTTCACAAACAACCGAGAGACCAACTCAACATTCGTCTCATTACAGCAGACGCAGTGTCAATAACGGCGCTACTTCTCACTCCAGCAGGATACAGACGCGACGTTAACAAGCGACCCCAGGGTCAAAACAAAACGGAGCCATGGAAAAGTCCCTAGTTCTAAGTCTTAATGGTTCACAAAACAACCTAGAGATCACCTCGACATTCATCTCATTACAGCAGACGCAGCGTCAACAATGGAAGCGAAGGCCAAATTCCTAGCTTTAGGGTCTTGACAACAATTCAAATAAAACCCAAAAGACTATCGGAGATCATCCCACACCAGTGCGTAGTGGTTATGACTCATCGGGGCTCCCAAACTGAGCCTAACCTCAAGTAAAAAGCGGCATGGCAAAATTCCTACCGCTTACTCTCTTGATGGTAATATGACCTAAAGATATTACTTGAAGACGTCTTGTCAAGTCCCCGAAGGGATCAGAGACACGACAGTCGCGAGGCTACTCAAAAAACAGTGTGAAGTCTGCATATCGGGGAATGCATCAGCCAACGTGACGGTACGACGGGCAAAAACCCTAGTACCATAAAACCTAACGGACCTCTGTCACAAAGATCAGGGGTTATCTATGATGTTAGGATAAGTTTGCTTATAAACCCAAGGGAGGTAAACTAAACAAACTCCGAAATGAGTCCATAAACTAAAGACTCCGGAATGAGTGAATAAACTACAAACTCCGAAATGAGTCCGTAAACTAGAGACTTTGGAATGAGTGAATAAACTACAAACTCTGAAATGAGTCCATAAACTAGAGACACCAGAATGAGTGAATAAACTACAAGCTCCGAAAATGAGTTCATAAACTAGAGACTCCGAAACAAGTGAATAAACTACAAGCTCCGAAATGAGTATATGAACTACTTCGCGCCAGATTAAAACATAAAGAAATAGAAGGGTGCAGCTCATGGGCCTCATGGTTTGGAACTATATCCCTTAAGAGTTGAGATTTGAGTCAATGATAGATGACGACGCTTGTGTCCACTTGCTATCTTCTCAGATCGAGATTCTAAAAGTTATATACCAGCCCGAAACTAGTCATACGCTATGTATTACTCTGCACTACTTAACCCACGTATATACCTACGTGGGCAAAGTAGTGGGGGGCATTTGTTCCCGCCAAAAATTTCTGCGCAAAAGAGCCCAGGGTATCAAATGACAGCGATACGCTTAAGAAAATGCAAACCGGTATTTTCCGGGCTATATTTTGACAAACTCCCGAATTAGAATCAGCTAAATTCTGATGGTATCGAAAGCTTCTCGAAAAATCCTTCGATTTAAGATATTATGGGCCTCATAATTCATCCGGAATCAAAAGTTATGAGCAAATGTGCTATGCACGTGTAATCTAAGTAATGCTCTGCTACATGGGGGATACATTTTTAGTCCCACATCGGAAAATAGAGAAATCCTTTCTCTACCACTCCCATATAAATAAGAGGGGATACTTCTTAGAAAAAATAGGATTCAATCCCCAAAGAAGCTTAGTTCTCCATAGGAGCTTAGTTCTCCAAGTAAGGGCCTTAGCTGCCTCCCCCATAATGCGCATATGCGCAAGCGCCATGTGAGCCACGTGCAATGCATGTACGTTCGCCACGTGCAATGAACGTGCACCCAGCGTGCGAGGATTCAATCCTCAAAGGAACTTAGTTCTCCATAGGAGCTTAGTTCTCCAAGTTAGGGCCTTAGCTGCCTCCCCCATAATGCGCATATGCGCAAGCGCCATGTGCAATGCATGTGCGCCCGCCACGTGCAACGCACGTGTACCTGCTGTGCGAGGATTCAATTCTCAAAGGAGCTTAGTTCTCCATAGGAGCTTAGTTCTCCAATTTATAGCCTTAGCTGCCTCCCATAACGCGTATATGCGCAAACGCCATATGCACCACGTGCAACGCACGTGCGCCTGCTATGTGTGCACCACGTGCAACACACGTGTGTGCACCACGTGCGAGCATTCGATTCTCAAAGGAGCTTAGTTCTCCATAAGAGCTTAGTTCTCCAAATTAGGGCCTTAGCTGCCTCCCATGATGCACATATACGCACGCGCCACGTGCGACGCACGAATGCCCGCCAAGTGCGCAACACATGCGACGCACGTGCGCGAACGCAAAGAAGCCTTTTTCAGCAGTTAGGAGTTTAAGCTCCAACCTGTTCTTCCCCTAATGAGTGGGACATGGTTCAAAGGGTACATCCCTATTCTCCGCCGAAAGATGCGACCGGGACGTTGGGACGTCTGGCCTGAATTTGGGGGCAGATGCTATTTGGTTTTATCCGTCCACCTCTCCGAAAATGCAAAGTTGATTTATGGCACCGTGTATTGGAGATTTAGACGGATGCGGCCGATGTAGCATACTTCTTCAGATTAACCCTTGTTTGAGGGGTTTTTGATTGTGGGGACGCTCTTTCCTGCAGGCGCAAACCCCTGCAGTTAATTACGCTACTGTAACATTTTGGAAAATTAAGAATATTTAATTATAATTTTTATTATAAAAATAATGAAATTGATATTTTTACGAAAATGATATCGCTTATGAATTTGGGTATCGGAATCATATCCGAAAAATGTAATTATTTTGATAAATATGAATAAGTGGGTGATATCAAGAAAATGATATTTTAATTATTTTATCATGACATTGTATTCGTCATTAAGCAAATGTTAATTAAGTGATAGATTTATCATTTCATATCTTTTATGTTATATGGATTTGGATTTATGATATGAAGGTTTTTACTTATTGTTATATTTTATCATGGATGGCATATATCATTATATGTGAACCTTCACACAAAACACCTCATTTTCACCCTTACTTATAACCTTACACCTCCTCCTTCATAGCTTTACACCTCATTCTTCAAATCCAACACCTCCTCCTTGCATGAATCATTCATGCTTCATCAAGAGACACAACCTCCTTCCTCCATGCCACCTCCTCCTTTCTCTACAATAAATACTCACACATATTCTTATCTTCTAACATTAAACTCTATATATCAAACTGAGCCAAACACTTCATTCCCCAAATTTAAATCCTTCATCAAATCAAAGAAAAGAAAGGAGAGACTAAGTACTAAAGGTCACTATCACCACCCTCTAGTTAGGATCTTGAACTTGTGCATCTTAGATGAAGCTTTTTCAGTGATCTTTCAGTAGGTATAATTTCAACCCTGTAACTCAAGTTCAGTATCGTTTTATTTTAGAAATCGAATATCGTATTTTGATATATTTAGACTCTGTTTTGAATCTGCTATAGCTTAGATGTAAATTAGAAAACCAAAACAGTGCCTTAACCTTGTAAATTGGACCTAGAATAAACCAAGGAAGACGAGACCTTTACCTCAGATTTTGGCCGGTGACATGAAGGCAAAATCCGAGCTCGCCGGATTTGTGGGGGAGTTGGGTGTTGTAATTTTTAGGGTATATCTCTGTAGGTGTTTAGGTATGTTTGGTATTGTTTATTTAAGTTATTTTAGCAGTAGGTAGAGTTTGTAGGCTGGTATCAGATTTGGAGTAAAATTCTTTATACGATACGTAGCATGTTTAGTTGCGCAATATCATAAACTAGGATTTTTGTGATAATTTAGCTACTGTAATTGAATCTGGAACTAATAAGTATAATCACTAGAAAAACTAGCAGGACCAGAAGTGTAATGAGCCAACTAAGAGATAACACTTAAAACCAGAGCCCTAAACTCCTTGTTTTATCTGGCGAGACCAACCCCAAATCCGGCGACGCCGGCCCCATGATGTCTTTTTGTGCTGGTTTTTCTTCTGTGGCCTATTTTGAGTAAATTTTGGTCTCTAGTATTGTTTGGGTTATCTAAATACTTACACAGTAAAATCTGGGAACGTTTTAGAAATTGTTTTACCAAAAATTCAGATATTTACGATACGGAGTTTTCGTATTTTGATGTTGCAGCTGAATCGTTAACGTTTATACGTTAACGACAAAATTATATTGTCGTCATTGGAGTAAGTGAGCTGTAGGTTCTAACCTACGGATGCTTAGCTCGTTGTTTTGGTTTTCGATATGATATTTACATCAATGCGATTTAAATATGAATATAGGTACGATTCAAGGATTTCGAGACGGATTTGGCGATATAGCAGCGTGAATTCAGAAAGCTTTTAAGTTGGTGAGTAGATTTACATCTACGGGAAAAGTCATGTGGATGGCGTGTAGCACCCCCGCAACCTTATAAGTATTATTATGATATCTAGTTAGTGTAGTATTTATTCAAAATATTGATATAGTATCGCATCTTGTGTGTCCTTCATTTGTATAAAGTTTTATATGTAGTTTCTAAATGAGATACGTACGTGATATTAGATCCGTACAACTTGGATATGGTTTGATGGATTTGTATGAGGGATTATGCCGTACTTGAGATGATATGGATATAGCGATATGATGAGATATAATACAAGGATTTATACGTATTGGAAATGATGAAAATTGTATGCCGAATAACGGCCAATTTATCCTTTGACTCGTAGAGTTAGGTTATGTTCCGTTTTAGAATGTAATACTGGTGTGAGCTATATTCTTTTAAAAACTACGATTCGTTTATCTTTTAATAAAATACTAGGATGCAGTGCCAATTTCCAAAACGAATATCTATGTTAAATCTAGGGTGGCTTCCTTATTTCAAACGTTTCGATTACTCCTAAAGATAATGGTATAGCTCATAGCAAGTAATTACAATAGTTACGTTTAGATTATTTTACATGTTTGCATTATATTATCGACGTTATCTACGATACGAACACTCTGATAGAACACTGCACAAATACCAATGAATACTATGCTGCACAAGCACGTAAATATATGTTACACTACACTTCATTGGTACTGCCATGTCACTGTAGAACCGTTCTATTGTATAATGTGTATATATACATGTGTTAAAATAAATAGGTTGTTACACCGTAGAACACTTGCACAAATACTAATGATTGTCATGTTGCACGAGCACAGACGCGTATGCTACACTACACATCATTAGTATTGCCATGACACAGTAGAATTGAGATCGTTATACTTATGTGATATGATTACGTAGTCTTTTCTTATTCCTGTTGTAGTACTATAGATACTGTATTTGATTTCTTTGGATTTTCTGGGTATTTTACTCCTGATGATATATATCGGTGGTATGGGACACTGTTATATATGTATATATATAATATATCATCAATATAATCTATGCAATTATTCTTATTCCTTACTTGATATTTTAATATGATGAGTTAAACGTCCACCATGAGTTTTGTGTTTTCTGATTTTTATTCCGAACCGAGTTGGGGGTCATACGGTTATGGATTTACAAGTTATCCAGACTGAGTCGGGGGGCATACAGTTGGATACATGGTGGACCCGGTCGGGGCCGAGGGGCAGGATAGCCGCATTATAGGCAGGGAGCCTAACGAGGATACTCGATACTGGAGATTGAAATGAGCACGGTAGATATCTAGAGGATACTGACCGGGGTTCGATTGGACACGGCGGATATCCAGAGGATATTGATCATAGCCAGGGTATCGGGTGGCGATCATCTGTTGAGATGGTGTCGACGATATCTGTATTTACGTGTCAATGATGGACATGAGGGATTTCTGGTTTTTGGGTGTCGATGCTGGACATCCATAGATATACATTGGTATGTGGTTATCATGAGATACAGTAGATTATGGTTACTGTCGCCGACCAGGACTAATCCGGGGGACAATACCTGTATATATTTGTACGGACATTCATATATATAAACAGGATTTCAAACTCGAGCTATAGCCTCATTATTTTGACGTGTCTAAGATGACACTGAACTCTTTTAAGCTGTAAACCTCTTAATACTGTCTATTATAATAGCAGGACGTATATCTTAAATAAGATACCTATTATATTTCATACTATCACTTCTTCTTTACACCGTGACATAACTATTCCACGGTTATTTTAAAGAAGAGGTTTATATATATCTATTTTCGGCTACATTAGACTTATACCTAGATACAGGTCATTTGCATCGATATGTGTTACTTGGGATGGCATGATAGTTAGTGTTGCATTATGATACATATGCATATCACATAGTATATTAGTACAGATTATGATAGTACTATATATATGACCTAGGTATAGTCGTGCATTTCAATTTCTACCTTTAGATGTACTTTTATTCACTGAGTTGGCAACTCATCCCCGTTGTGCCACAGTTTCTTGCAGGTTTTACCGTTTGGATTATCAGCGGCTTTGGGCACATTTTTCTTCTCGGTGATTGATGGGTATGTGAAGACTATTGTATCGTACTCGCACTTGGTTATTCTTATATTCTTGTATCTAGTGAAAACTCCATCAACTTAGAAATGGTATATTGTGAGATCGCACTCTTTAGAGTCGACTTCCGATATAGATTGTTTGGCTGTTCCGTCTTTTGGACGTGAAAGCTAGCTCCTATTGGGATGCTATTTTATTGTTGTAGTGTATTGGGTTTTTATATAAAAATTTCAAAGGAGGTGCTGTCAGATTTTCAAAACGTCATATATGCTTTTCAAACATACTTAGTTAAATTTAAATGTTATTTAAACTGATTCCATCTGATGACTATTTTAAACTCACCTCCAATATTTTCAAAAGGGTTTAGATTCCGGGTTTCGGCTTACTTGAACCGCGTAGACGTCTTTAGATGTCACATGATTTAAGTACCGGTCACGTGCCACATTTGGGTCGTGACAGCTACCGCATCGCGGAAACCACTTTCTCCTTCTCCAGATGGTCACTTCGTGTCGTATGTGTTTGTTTTATTTTTGGTTGCCCGTGAATTGTATACAGAGAATAATTTATGTTTTCTCCCGTAGGGCGTGGATTAGTCCAAATCCGTATTTTCTTAGATTGGGTTTTTGGGTTGGGTTTAAGGATCGTTAACCTCATTTGAGACTAAGATCAACTTAAACGTTTGTTAAGGATACGTTAGTCTACTTTTAGACTAAGATCAACTCAACAGGATCATTTAAATCCAACAAAAGAGTATTTGGACTCTATTGTTTTAGTTTAGAGACATTACGGTCCAGTTTAAAGACGTCATAGTCTTTAAAGTTTAAAAACATCATAGTCTATGAGTTTAAGGACCTCACAGTCCATGGTAGTTTGGAGACATCATAGTCTATAAAGTTTAAGGACATCATAGTCCATGGGTTTAAGGACCCCACAGTCCGTGGAATGTCTGGTTGTCGGGACCCGTCACCTCTCTGAAGACGTTGAAGGATTACAACGATACATATCAGAGGAGTGAAGAGATATACCCTTGAACCAATATTGTTTGGGAGATCTGTAGTCAAGTTTAGGACTAAGATCAAAGATTTAAGAGTATATGGGATCAATTAATCTGAATTAAGGATCAATGGACAACTTGGGCTCAGCCCATTCGGTTAAAATGTTGGGCATTTAATTAGGCTCAGTCCTTTTTCATTTAACAATGCTGAGCATTGGTTTGGGTTCTGACAACCGTTTTTGTCTTTTATTGAGTGCTGAGCACTCATTATAGCTTTGGGGCTTTATTTAAAGAACAGTCTATGTTCTCTCAGTGCACACGTGAGGAGCACGTGGTGCGCTTGGCGCTGAGCGCCAGTCAATGAGCACAGAGCGCTTCTGTTAAGCAGTGCACACGTGAGGAGCACGTGGCGCGCTTGGCGCTGAGCGCCAGTCAATAAGCGCAGAGCGCTTCTGTTAAGTAGCGCACATGTGAGGAGCACATGGTACGCTTGGCGCTGAGCGCCAGTCAATGAGCGCAAAGCGCTTCTCTTAAGTAGCGCACACGTGAGGATCACGTGGCGCGCTCGACGTTGGTCACCAGATTTGGAGCGCTAAGGTGCTTCTTATGAAGTAGCGCACACGTGAGGAGCACGTGGCGCGCTTAACGCTGAGCGCCAGACAATGAGCACAGAGCGCCTCTGATCAATTTCGTGATCTGAGAAATAAGTTCTCGTTTACAAAAGACTTTGTCTCATGGTTCTAAGAACAAAGTTCTTATTTTTATAGAAGATGTTACAATCTCTTATATTTTCTTTTGTGAAAGACTTTGTCTTTGTAGATCTATGATCTGAAGAGAATGAAATTCTTCTCCCCCCCCCTTTTATGATGAGATGCTATGATCTCTTTTTGTAAAAGAGCTCTGTCTTATGGATCTATGATCTAAAAAAAAGAACTATGTTCTTCTTCCTTGATGAGATATTTTTTATCTCTCTGTTTTTACCTTTAAGAAAAGTTCTTCTTCTCAGAGCTTGCTCTTTTCTTTTAAATTTCTCAAAGCTTGTGGGGGGGGTTTCCTCTCTGCGAGACTGGAAGTCTTGGGTCCTTTATATAGTAGAGGCTGATTTGTTGAATCAGTTGAAGAGATCTTTTCTCTAATTGATTTGGGGATATTTTCCACCGTTGGATCTTTGATCCTAGGGCTTCTTTTTTACAGAAAGCAATCTTTTTTTTAACAAGATTGGGAAATCTTTTCCCATATAGAACTTATTCTATATCTTGGTGATCTTTAATCACCATTGGATCTTTGATCCAACGTCAGGGAATATTTAGTTCCAGCACTAGCGCTGTCGTGCTTTGCACATGAGCGCTGCAACAGAGTCTTTAACTCTTAGCGCTAGCGCTCTTGTGCTTTGCACGTGAGCGCCGCATCAGAGTCTTTGACTCTTAGCGCTAGCATTGCTAGCGTTAGCGCTCTCATGCTTTGCATGTGAGCACTGCATCAAAGTCTCTGACTCTTAGCGATGGCGCTGCTAGCGCTCTCGTGCTTTGCACATGGGCGCTGCTAGCGCTCTCGTGCTTTGCACGTGAGCGCTGCAGCAGAGTCTTTGACTCTTAGCGCTGGCGCTATTATGAAATGCTGCTTCATTTCAAATTTCAAAATTTGAACAGAGTTTTGCTCTGATTGGGGGAAATAAATGCCCCCCCCACCGTTGCGCTCACGTGGCCTACACATGAGTCCAGCGGTGGCAGCATCTCCACCATTGGATCAACTTAGAAGTTGAAACGGCTCTCAGTGCCTATAAATAGGGCCTTTGGCCCTTGAGATGACCTCTGTTCATCTTCTTGTTTGTTTTTCTGAGAATTAATTCTCTTTCAGAGCCAAGCTCTCTGTTTAAGAACTCTCTTAGAGTCAGATCTTTGTCAAAAATCTAGGTAAAAATCAAATCTTTGAAGAGATTATTTTATAATCTAGGGTTTCACCTATTAACAGAGGTTTGCTCTTTTTCAGATCATATATCTTTTAGGGTTTTCTTAACAGCGCTTTGCTTTCTTGAAATCATAGATCTAAAGAGATCTTTCTTAGGCTTTCTTAACCCATTAGAGAAGAACTCTTAGAGTTCATCTTGCAGATCTTAAAGATCTCAGAGTTTTTAACTCGGTAAAGCTTTGCTTTTAGGGTTTTGATGGATAATTCCATCGTCTTCACAGAGCAATGGCTCTTCAGAATTTTTACTTTGGGGAATTTTTATTCCCTTCATGATTAATTATGACAGATGTCATATCTGTTGCAGAGCACTGCTCTCAAGGGAAATTTACTCCTTGGCCTAAGGGGCGCTCATTAAATGAGAATCCTTTTAGGATTTCTTCATTTAATGACTGTCTCATCAAATGATGAGGCTGTTTTATTAATGATGAGCCATCATCTAGATTGTGTGGGTATGCCTTGGTCCTTTTCCACTACATTGTAGTGCGGTACGAATTTAAAGTACCAAGTACTAGGCTTTGGGCTGTAGCATTAACGACTAACCCTCGTTCTTCCCGTGCAGGTACTATGTCTTACGACACCTCTTTCCCATTCATTCGTCCGGAGAGAGCTTTCGCCTGCGCGCCCGTAGACGGAGAAGTTTTTGCACTGATCAAGGATCATGACCCAGAGCAGAAGTCGCTTCATTTGTGGGGGTTGTGCTACAACCAGATTATCCAGGGTCGACACAACTTCTCTTATGCGACGCCTTCAGAACCAATCTCCGCTATTCACTATGCCGACTTACCCCCGGTTAACTATGCTGTAGAGGAGTTCCACTGGACCTCATAGGGTCGCCTTCGGCCCTCTATGGCCGCGATACCTATGCAGCCGTCGATGGCTTTAGATATTCTAGGGTGGCGCATATGTCAGGGCGAGTCACGCCCATGGGGACAGGTGTATATGATTGGCCTGACTCCTCATCATTCGGCTGGATACCTGCAGTGGGCCCGGTACATCTTATCGGCGAAAAAGTCGGCGTTATTGAAGCTCGGGCTGTACCCTGCTATCTATGCATCGCTTTTCCAGTATCCGGCACCTCCGGTGTGGTGGATTAAGGCTATTTTAGAGCAATGGAACATCCCAACACACACCTTTCTCTTATCGGATCTGGAGGTTTCAATCTCCCTGGAGGAGTTTGCGGAAATCTCAGGCCTACCTGTCAGAGGGAAACACTACGAAGAAATACTTCCCCCTGATGAATACATCTTTGCGACCCGATCAGTAGTGATGGGTCTGACTCCGGAAAATTCCATTCAGCACCGATTCCCAAGCTTAATCAAGGTATTGAATATTTATGAGTGCCTGTTCTTAGAATCTGGGGGGCACGGCATCAACTTATCTGATTTTATTGTCCGATTTCTCCGCCCCGAAGTCCTTTCAAAGGAAACCATGAAATTTGCAAAGCTCGCCGATCCCGTCAGCTTTGGTTTGGACAAAAAGCCGGCAGCGGAAGAGGATCAGAGAAGTTTCTTTCTCCCGGACACTCCGGTCGTCCCCTTCACAGATCTTGCAGTTTCAGACGTTGACGAAGAGACGTTCTTTTTGGGGTATCTCGGCCTATGGCTACGTTGGTTCTTACTTCTCATGCACCCTCGTCATATGAGGCCGTCCGTTTTCTACCCGGCTTACCGGATGATTGAAGGAACGTGGGTTGCCGTCAGGATTGCCGGGCTGGCTCATTTGTATCATGGCTTGAGCTTGGCGGCGGACACTACTCGGCTGGGTTTAGAGCCCTTAAATCTCCCGCTGCATTATTTTACTTTATGGATCGAGCTGCACGTGCTTGGAGCCTTTGGAATCCACAAATGTCCTCGTTTCTATGATAGCTACAATTTCCCCCGGGTGATGTCTCTAATCGACGCCTCTGCTTCAGACCTATCATCGCGAGAAGCTCGGGGTGTGATCCTCTGCCCGCGCATGGTTAGGGAAAGCATGACCTTCGTTGATAAGGTCATGACTATTGGCAAGGAGTCAACTAAGGCGGTGCAACCGCTGCGTGACACCTTTAAGGATGGGGTTTCCACGTTGAAGGCTCGGAAAATCGTGCATCTGTACTCGATCAGGTCGAGCTTCTTGGTATTCAGGCAGAACAACTCGGCGTTGTTTATGAGGTACAACCCGCACCGTTTTGCCCAACAGTCGGGTTACAACCAGGGTGTTCCCCTTGAAGGTTTTCTGACTGAACCGACTGCCACTGAAGAGGGCATTCGCACTGCGCTGCACCACTTCATGCGCCTGAATACCGGGTCCATCTTCCTTATTAGCGAGCCGAGTTCCGTCCCGAATGCCTCGAATGCACATATGGCGTGGTATCAGCATGCAACGGATGCCGTGATTAGGGAAGAACGACGGCTGCTGCTTGATCGCAAGGGTGCAATCCCGGCCGGTAACCCGTCCGTCCCTTTAAAACGACGAATTGGCGTTCGTCCTTCATTAAAGGAGACTGATACGGTTGCGGTTCCTCATTCCTTTACTTTAAAGCTACAGCCCAGAGTTCCTAAAACGGTAGCTATAGCGTCTCCGGACTCTGGAGTTGGCGCAGAGATTGGGACCCGTCGCCCAAAAATGCCCGTGAAGCGTAGGCTCCTATCGTCGGTCACTGGGGCTCGTTCGCAGAAGAAGAAGAAGTCGATGTTTTCTATCAACGTCGTACTCGTCCAGGAGCCCTATGCTCCCTATAGCGAGGGTTTGAGTGAGTACGGGACCAATGAGAGTCTATTTATTGAGCCTGCGGATGATACCGATCTTCAAGCCGCCCTTGTGGCTTCTGAGCGACAGGCTCGCGCAGAGGCGGCGTTGCTATCACTTTCGGAGATGGGTATGCTCTAGTCATGTCGTTTTGAGCTTTTTCCTTCTCTCTTATTATGCATTTATTAATACATCCTTCTTTGTCAGGCATCTCCGCTGAAGAGGCTCTGGCGGCTTCCCTTCGAACTTTTGAGGAGGAAGAGAGGCTTCACGCTTCCTTGGGCCTCGGTATATTTCGGCTCATTGTATCTTCATTCCTTTTGTTTTATGGATATTCTGACCCTCCTTTTTTTTATTACAGGGACTACTTCGACTCAGGTTATCCCGAGTGCAGTGCCAATCCCGCATCGTGGCGCAGTGATGCTTCCAGAGCTGGCTGCCGAAATCTCAGCTCCCCCAGTATTTCCAGAAGAGGCTTCGCTTGAGCAGCCGATGACGGACACCGTAATGGCTCTAGAGGTAGCTCCTGGCTTGGATGATGACGTCACTTTGACGAAAGTCTTGAGGAGGTCCTTTCTTACTCCCAAGGCTGACAAGAAGCGCAGAAAGCGTGCGACGAAGGAACGTGATGTCAGCTTGGCTGTGGGTGCAGGTTCAATCACTACTCCATCCATCGCTATTTCTTCTGAAGATGCTCCAGTTGCCCTGTCTACTGTCCATAGACAGGTTGTGCGCGCGGCTCGGGAGGCAATTGCGAAGCCGCCCCAAGGTAGCGTAATACTGGGTCTTTTTATTAGAATTTGATCTTCAAATTCTCACATATTATATCCTGCAGGGCCAAGTCCTGGCGATGTGGCGATAGGTGAGATGACGGCAACCACCGAGCCTGAAGCGGCTACTCTCACTCGGGAGTCCGGGACTGTCCAATCCGCTGCTCTTTCCCTCTGCGGTTCCCCGCCATTGCTTGGTATTGCGAGTGTCACGACGACCCTTATAGAATCGGGGATGAAGCCACTGGTGCTGAAACCATTCCGCTGAAGGAGAGCGAAGAAACCGCAAAGCCCAATGATGCTTCCGTCGCAATTTTGGCTGATGACCCGTCAGGTAGGTCTCAAGCCGTTGTTTACTTTTGTTTCAGAATCCCTTTCAGTCCCTTCTGATGACAATTTGTTTGTTTCAAATGCAGGTGTGGTGAGCGCTGAGGTTGTGCTACCCGAAGAAGCGCTACCAGTTGCCCCTCTGATGGTCGCTGTCCCTTCGCCTCCTCTTATATCCTCTCAAATGTTGGAAGGTATGGGATTGCGATTAATTTCAATCGGGGATAACATGTTCCGTGTGCTGACCATGTATTGTCACAATCTTGCAGGAGTTCTCTTCGATCATCTGTATCAAGTGCTGAACCCACATTTCTCCTTCCAGTCGGAAGTCACTTTACCTGCTGGTGTCGGTGAGTATAGTTTTAAACCGACGTCCTTTCCTTTCTTTGAAGGACGACCCTGCCATTGTTAATTTTTAAATTGATTGTAGCACTACAAATTGAAGGAGGGGACGAGAGAATCGTCGCACCACCAGTACTCCCAACTCTGCCCCCTGTTGCAGCTGGTATAGTAGCCTTCATCGCTCTTGCATCTTCTTTATCTCTTGAGCCGATAACTGATTATGATTTATTTTGCAGCAATCGTACCGACTCCAGCACCCTTCGAGTCTCGCATCTTAATGCCGACAGAGCCCTTTTCCAGACATCCATCTTCCAAGGGCGTTGTGACCAGCCTACGCATGTTGAGTGAATCCATTGAGGAGCTTGACGCGGAGGCCCCTGCACTCGCTGCTGATTTTGCTGCTGAGGTTAATCCGATGTTGGTGATGCTTGTGCTCTTCCATAGCGAAGCCTTCGTCGAGTCTTAGGTTAACTACTGTAGGAAGATCGAGGCATGTCTGCATAAGATTGATCTTGGGCATCCAGCTCCGGAAATGTTGGGTTTGAACTCCCAGTGGGATGCATGGGTTGAGCAGAGCATTCCCTTCCTCCATCATTTTGAACAAGAAGCGACCTTAAGGCGGAAGGAACGCGAGGAGGCATCAAGTAAATCCGCCCGCCTGCGCGCTCAGGTTGAAGCAAACGCTGCGCAACTGATAGCCGTCTTCGACAATTTGCAACGATGAATTTCAGACAGGTTAGCGCCAAGGCAGAAGCTCGACTTCCTAGAGCGGGTTACGCAGAATCGCAAAGTTTCTCAACGGGAGATCGATGAGAAACTTTCGTCTTATTTGCAGCAGCAGGCTCAAGTTGAAGCGGAGCTGGCCGCAGTGGCCAACCATGAAAAGGAGTTGAGAGGAGTGCGCGAGCAACTGGCTGATTTATTGAAAACGCATACTTCTCAGTAGCTGCCTTTGTATCAATTGTACATTTGTAACCTATGAATAACATTTATTCATTTTATTCATTTTTTTATTCCATTCATTTTCATATGATGTAACTTATATCCACTAAAGGACACATTTCTTTTCTATCTTGTATTATCGCCTTCTTTTCTTTGCTGTGTTGTTGTCATGTGATTTTAGCAAATGTAACTTGTGGACGATAGATAACAATTCATCTTGAACTCTTTGTAGGGCAGCGATGGCTTAGGAGACAGGTTCAGATCTGCCGCCTAAGCCTTTCCAACTTTATGAGCCGTGAGGATCTCATAAAGACTTTTCTCCCTACGAGTCGAGAGGATCCCTTAGGTGCATTTTCTTCCTAGGAGTCGTGAGGACTCCTAAGTGTGTGTTTTCTCTTGAGAGGCGTAAGAATCCCACAAAAGAATTTTCTCCCTTACAAGTAAGAATCTCACAAAAGAATTTTCTCCCTTACAAGTCGAGAGGACTTGTAAGTGATCGATGAGTTGTCCTTTTTCCGAGTCGAAGCATTGCTCTGACGAGGAGGTCATTTGATTGACGTATTTCCGCGACGGGGTCATGTGCTGACGTATTTTTGCAACGGGGTCATTTGCTGATGTATTTCCGCGACGGGGTCATTTGATGACGTATTTCCGCGACGGGGTCATTTGCTGACGTATTTCCGCGACGGGGTCATTGGATGACGTATTTCCGCGATGGGGTCATGCGCTGACGTATTTCCGTGACGGGGTCATTGGATAACGTATTTCCACGACGGGGTCGTTGGATGACGTATTTCCACGACGGGGTCGTTGGATGACGTATTTCCGCGACAGGGTCATGTGCTGACGTATTTCCGCGACGGGGTCATTGGATGACGTATTTCCGCGACGGGGTCATTGGATTATGTATTTCCACGACGGGGTCATTTGCTGACGTATTTCCGAGACGGGGTCATTGGATAACGTATTTCCACGACGGAGTCATGTGCTGACGTATTTCCGAGACGGGGTCATTTGCTGACGTATTTCCGAGACGGGGTCATTGGATGACGTATTTCTGCGACGGGGTCATGTGCTGACGTATTTCCGCTTTTTGCGGTGTCGGGTTGACTTGCTCCGTTTTCTGTGGTGTCGGGGCTGACTCTAGGTTGTCTGTGAACCGTAGAGTCCTGGAGCTGGGGACTTTATCGTGGTTCCGATTGGTGGTGTCGCGTCTGTGCGCCGTAGGCATGAGGAGGAACGCCGTTGTTGGTATTCTAGGATGCAGATGTTGCTGTCAAAATCTGACTTTCCCTTTGACAGAGTTTGTTGGGACATGTGGTTCCCTTTTTTTTTATACTCATGGATTATATACAGGGGTCAGTATGGACTTACCTGCAGGGCAAAAGTTTCATTCTTTTATTTTTTTATTTCTTTCCGCGATGCTATATCATTCCAGCTTTTTATATAGCGAAAGTCGCTATTGCCCAATCATTTCGGCTATTTTCCTTTTTCTTTACTCGCTGCTTTTTATTGCGAGTTGCCCAATCATTTCGGCTATTTTTGTATGCATATCTTTTACTTGCTGATTTTGTTGCAAGTATGGAACTTGGAACCTGATGCCAATCTTAGCATCAGCATCGCTGCGACTGGAATATTGCCAGGAGCGAATCATCATTTGCCGTGAAAGGACTTGGAATTTGATTCCGATTTGGGCATCAGCATCGCTACCACTGGGAAATTGCCAGGAGCGAATCATCATCTTCCTTTGTCGGTTCGAACAAGGGTGGCTTAGCAAACAAGGTTAAGATCCTGTTGACTAAGGCTTTTGACTTCATGAGCCGTAAGGGTCTCATAAAGTTGTTTCTCCCTACGAGTCGTGAGGATCTCGTAGGTGTATTCTCTCCTATGTGTATGTTTTCTTGTAAGTCGTAAGGATCTTGCAAGAGTATTTTCTCCTTATAAGTCGAGAGGACTTACAAGGATCATTCACCAAGCGGGGAAATTTCGTGCAATTGGCGGGAACTTGGTGGGGAGACGTTTATTTGTGCCCGTGGATTGTATACAAAGGTCAATATTGAACCGCTTGTACAGCAGTCTGTGGAGTGTGATGGCTTAAGAACAGGTTCAGATCCCTGTAGTTTAATTCTTTTGAATCTTATGAGCCATGAGGGTCTCATAAGAGGGTTCTCCTTACGAGTCGTGAGGATCTCGTAAGTGTAATTTCTTCTTAGGAATCGTGGGGATCCTAAAGTGTGTTGCTCCTTTGTGAGTCGTAAGGATCTCACGTAGGTAGTTTTCTCTTTACAAGGTCAAGAGGACCTTGCAAGTGTCTTTTAACGAGATTGCACCCTTTCGGGTTTTCACAAACTCGCCGGTAGCCCTGTTGTTTTTACTCACGGAGCCCTTTCGGGTTTTCATCCATGCCCATTTTGCTTATGGACGTACCATGATGCTGCGGGTTTGCATTAGTTTAAAGACGTTTCGGTCAGTAGTTAGTTTTAGGACATTTCGGCCCATAGCTAGTTTGAAGGACATTACGGTCTGTTGTTTGTTTAAGGACATTACGGTCCGTTGTTAGTTTAAGGACATTACGGTCCGCTATTAATTTAGGGACGTTTCGGTCCTTTGTGGAGACAACGGTTTCGCTGGATACCCCTTACAGAGCTTGGGTTTGGGAAGATAGCAAGCGGACATGGGTGTCGTTATCTATCAGGCGTAGTATTTCTTCAGGAACCGGCCGTTTATTGGCCTGAAGGGTCTTTCGCCATGCATTTCCATGAGCAAGTAAGCCCCACCTTGGTAGACCTTGTCTATGATGTACGAGCCCTCATAATTTGGCTCGAACTTCCCCCGTTTGGCACGACTGGGGATCATATGTCTCTTGACCACCAGCACGAGTTCGCCTTGGCAAAATTTCCTCGGCCTAGTCAATCTCTCGTATGAGCGTGTCATCTTTGTTTTGTAAGCCTCCAAGTTTTGGTGCGCTATAAGACGAGTTTCATCGAGGGCATCGAGCTCCTCAAGACGAAGATGAGCATTCTCTGTTAGCTCGTAATGGACCGCCACTCGTAGAGAGGGTAGCTCTGTACCAATGCATACGGCGTTATATTCGTAGCCGTTTTAAACGTGGTCCGATATGCTCAGAGAGGTTCATGCAGTCTCTCGTGCCAGTCCTTTTTATTTTTGGACAACGTCTTCTTTATGATCTTCGTCAAGGTCTTGTTGAAAGCCTCAGCTAGACCATTAGCTCGGGGATTATAGACCAAAGAGTATCTCCAGTCTATATTATGTTGCTGTGCGAAGCGGCTGATTTTATGAATTCTGAAGGCCGGCCTGTTATCGGAGATAATCCGTCGCGGAGTGCCGAACCGAGAAATGACGTGCGTCTTGAAGAACTGGAGGATATTCTCTGTCTTCACTTCTCTTAGCGGTACTGCTTCTGCCCACTTGGCGGTTGTCGCCAATATGAACCGATGTCCTCTGGATGACGCTGGTTCAATGGGCCCGACTATATCGGTTCCCCACATTTCGAACGGCCAACTAGACACTATTGGGTATAGCGGGTTTGGATGCTGGTGGATGAAGTCTCCATGAATTTGGCACTAATGGAATTGCTTCGCGTATTCAAGGCAGTCATGAATCATCGTGGGCCAATAGTAGCCATTCATTTGATCTTCAGCTTCATCTTTGGCCCGGTTTGATGAGAACTGCAGAGTCCGTCATGAGTTTCTTGGAGGACTCTCCTTGCTTCTTCCGGTCCCAGGCATCTTAGCCAAAGGGAGTCGAACGATCTCTTATACAGAGTATCATTGACGAAGGCGAAAGACAGAGCTCTTTTCATAAGCTGATGTCTCAAGGACGCATTTTCAGGTGTTCGACGGGATTTGAAGTAGTCTATAAAGACTTCTCTCCAATCCTTAGCCTTTTCCTGGTCTTTTATTTGTAGGGCCGTTTGATTGGTCGTTCCCTTTTCTTCGGACGGCTCCGGAGATATTTCTGTCGGTGCAAGAACCCGACGGCTTTGCACAACGATCCTCACGTCATCGAGGTTTTGGTCAGCCAGTTCTTTAGCAAGTTTGGCTAATGCATCCGCCTTACAATTTTCCGCTCGCGGTATGCTTTTGATTGTTACAGATTTTCTGTGTTTAAATTTACCGCAATCAAGACGGTGTCGCTTAGTAGCTAGCCGGTTGAGTACGTGTCGATCCACGGGGAAATAGTGTCCTTTTCTTTAAGTTCTAACGAGTTAAGTCCTAACTTTGGAAGGTTTTGATTTAAGATCTAAGAATGAGATAAAATTGATATAAAGGCTTGCTAGGGTTAGGATTAGCTTAGTTCGAAATAAGGATTATTCTCACTTCTTTCAATGCTCTAGTTAAGAATATAGATGTTAGGGTAATAGTCAACAACGGGGATTCGCACGACTAGGAAGAAACTCGGTTTCTTCCTTTTGGTCCTTATCCGTCCGTTCTTGGCTCTTAGCCCTAACCTCTAATTAATTCAACCACAACCGGTCTAACTAGGGAATCACCGCTATCATGTAGGATAGGGTGCCGTAGTGAGCGGATTATGGTTGATTTAAAAAGAGTCCTTTAATTAAAATTATTTAGGCAAAGAAAGATGTGAAAGAGATTTTCTTCTCTCAAACCTTCCGTCTCCTATCCCTAACAAGTGAGGAATTACTCACTCATTAGGAAGATAACAATAAAATTCATTTTTTTTTATTTTAATAGATGAACTAAATTGCAGATAATAAAAGAACAAATAAAAAATTTCAGGAATTAAAATTCAGATAAAAGTAGTGCGAGATTAAAAAGATAAAAATTACTTTATTGATGACCTCTCAACAATTCATTACAATTGGAATTTAGATCTAAGAATTAAAAAGAAGCATAAAATCTAAAGAGAGGCATCCTCCAAAAGAGGCACACAAAAAAGAGGCACACTAAAAAAGGCCTTGAGCTCTCCTATTTATAGATAGGAAAAACCCTAGATTTACATTCTGATCCATACATGAAATTACAAAACAACCCCAAAAACCGAGTCAAAGCACCGACACCCCACCGACACGTGCAGAGCACGGCCGCGGAACCACGGCAGAAGAGCCTGTTTAGCCGCAGTTCCGCGGCCATTTGGTGGGTTCATGGGCTCAATTCTTCAGGGTTTCTTCAAGTTGCTTTTATCTTCTGTTTTCTTCACTTGGTCTCTCAGAATCTCTTCAATTCTCTTCCAGATATTCAACAGTGGACTTTTGCCTTGAGCTCCGCGTTTGAAGTATTGGATCTTGTGCTGCCCTTGTGCTTTGTGCATTGAAATGCTCAATGATTTTCCACTTATTTCTTAAACTGGTAGGCGGCATTATATGGATAGTGTGTGGAAACCCGTATTTCTCTGTTTGTTGGTCGTAGTCCCACTTTTGTTGTGACTTTTTATGAATTTCACTGTAAAGAGCTGAGAACCTGTAACTTGCAATTATTTAGCAGAAATGGATCAAAAGTACCTACTTATATGCAATATGATTAAGAATGAGCGATATAAAAATGCAAAAATCCGATATGAACAAATACCCCTAAACTTATCTTTTGCTCGTCCCGATCAAAGCCAATTTATTTCTCAAAAATTCCTAACCTCACTTTCGCAGGGAACGCGATTGCACTGAGCTCGTGCAACAAGCCGTTAAACCTCTAGATGTCCCTAGTAGGAGGAGTGTTGTCTCCTGAGGGTTTTCAGCGGATACTACCCACAAAATCCGATCAATTTGGCCATTGACTCTAATTCTTCAATTCAGTATTCTAGTAAGAAATTCTATCATCTTCAAGTTAGAAATCATCAACCCGTATTTTTCACACCCACTTTTTATTCAACTTAAGATCGTATATGTTTTGCAAATTTATTAAGCTTTCAGCATCTTTTGAATTTTCCTTCTAAGGTGCAATCTCAACTCAGGAATTTTTATCATTTTTACTGAAGATATAAGGCCTATCTTTCATTCCTATCTCTCATCCAAACCCCAATCATATACCCCAACGTGTGTGTAATTATCACCCCTACACTTGGAAATTCAATTCAAGCTATCACACTCTTGTCCATCTTCCAAAATACTTTTAGTTGGTGAATTTTAGATGAAATTTCTCACACATCCTTCATTCGACCATTTATACTTCTTGAGATACTAAACGACCGATTACAAAATGTGCTTTCGCATTTAGGCGTAATTTCTCGTCTTGCAACACCTAAGGCTTAGCAGTGACACCCAAACCAGTTAATCTAAGGCACTAGGTGATAAAGCACTCTCGCTATATTTTTTTTATTTATGCTGCCTTAAGCAATTACAAAACCAGTGTTCATTTTTTTATCTCTTTATTCAACACTTATACTTTTATTTTATTTTCCTTCATACTAAGGATTTTAGACAAGAGCATTTCAAGTTATTCTCTACTATCCCAAGTTTCAAGATGTGTGTGAGTGCGTAAAGTAGGGTATATACTTTCAGAATTTGGACTTAAGGTTCAGAATTATTTTTCAGACTTATACTTCAATTAAATCTTTCAATATTCTTCCCTTATTTCGATTTAGCCAAGAACTGAACTCAAAATTTGCCTATTTCTTAATAAACTATAAGGACGTATATTTTTTACAGTTAAACTTTAAGAAAGGTTATTTTTAAGGTTTTTAATTTACTAAGTTTAGGATCTAGTTTTTCCTAACTAGTCAACCGTCATATTGAACTTAAGTCAAATATGGCCAAAATTAAACTTTTCAATTTTTATTTTTTTAATTTTTTATTTTTATGGGTTTTAAAATAAGTATGCAGATGCAAAAAAAATATACACATGAATGCAAAGGAAGAAAGCTTACCGAGCACACCCCCAAACTTAAACTTGACAGTGCCCTCATTGTCAGGCTACAACAAGAGGTTCAAAATGTCGGCACTCCCTTTTTTTATTATTATTATTATTATTAACAGAAAAAGAAAACAAAATATATATACATAAAAAGGTCCCCCCTCCCAAAGTTAAGTGAAACAGTGTTTCCACTGTTTAAGCGTTAAAGTTCAGAGTTAGGAAGGAGAAAAACACAGTATCAAGCTATATAAGGCCTTACACAGGCCAAAGGTTAGCACCAACCATTCAAAAATTTTATCGTTATAAAGCGGCGGTTGGTGAAAGAACATGTTGTATAGAGTATGGAAGAAATAAGGTAAAGATAAGTGGTGTAATGGAAAAGGTTTACGTCTCGATTTGTAGAGACGAAACAATAATGGTGAACGGAAACGAGAATATGGATGATTAGGAATGGGATGAATGGTCACATTCTCGTAATTGCAACACTAGGTGATAAAGTACTCTCACTATATTTTTTATTTATCGCTATATTTTTTATTGATGACCTCTCAACAATTCATTACAATTGGAATTTAGATCAAAGAATTAAAAAGAAGCATAAAATCTAAAGAGAGGCATCCTCCAAAAGAGGCACACCAAAAAGAGGCACACTAAAAAAGGCCTTGAGCTCTCTTATTTATAGATAAGAAAAACCCTAGATTTACATTCTGATCCATACATGAAATTACAAAACAACCCCAAAAACCGAGTCAAAGCACCGACACCCCACCGACACGTGCAGAGCACGGCCGCGGAACCGCGGCAGAAGAGCCTGTTTAGCCGCGGTTCCGTGGCCATTTGGTGGATTCATGGGCTCAATTCTTCAGGGTTTCTTCAAGTTGCTTTTATCTTCTGTTTTCTTCACTTGGTCTCTCAGAATCTCTTCAATTCTCTTCCAGATATTCAACAGTGGACTTTTGCCTTGAGCTCCGCGTTTGAAGTCTTGGATCTTGTGCTGCCTTTGTGCTTTGTGCATTAAAATGCTCAATGATTTTCCATTTGTTCCTTGAACTGGTAGGCGGCATTATATGGATAGTGTGCGGAAACCCGTATTTCTCTGTTTGTTGGTCGTAGTCCCACTTTTGTTGCGACTTTTTATGAATTTCACTGTAAAGAGTTGAGAACCTGTAGCCTGCAACTACTTAGCAGACATTGATCAAAAGTACCTACTTATATGCAATATGATTAAGAATGGGCGATATAAAAATGCAAAAATCCGATATGAACGGCTTTCCAGGGCGTAGGCGGGAATTTGAGTCAGCAATTGTTGCACTCTCTTACCGTACCTTACCAACTCTGGTTTTCATGTTTGATAGTCGCCGTTTACTTGACTAACGATCAACTGGGAGTCTCCGTAAATAAGGAGGTTTTCGATTCCCATGTCGACGGCGATCTCTAGACCTGCTATCAAAGCTTCATATTTGGCTTCATTGTTTGTCATCGGCTCTGTTATGGAAAAGACAAAGCGCATTATCCCTCCTTGTGGAGTCACAAAGATAAGGCCTACCACAGATTTGATTATAGGGGTATTGTGTTGTCGCTTCTTCATGGAAGATGCCCCATCGAAGTAAAGTTCCCATTAGCTGTCACCCTCTCTTTTCTCCCTGTCGATCATGTCAAATGCATGCTTGTCTGGCAATTCGCAATTTAAGGATGAATCGGCAGGTATCGGATGCTCAGAGAGGAAGTCGGCAATGACTGGCCCTTCACTGCCTTGAGAAGTCGGTATGTTATCGAGAACTCCATCAAGAGGAGGGCCCATTTAGCGAGCCGTCCTGTTAGTATGACTCTTGACATCAAATATTTGAGAGGATGAAGCCGGAGTCGATTAGCTTCTTGACTTCTGCGTTGATACGCATTTCAAGTTCGAGCCGCATTCTTCTTGGCGCTTGTTTGATTGGCTTGACGTCCGGAGATATCGCCAATTTATGCACCGCTATTTCTGGATCTAACCCCGGCATCTCGGAATAGTTCCATGCGAAGCAATCTTTATACAGCATAAAGACGTCTTTTAGCGTAGCTACCTGTTCTTCGGACAGCAGCTCACTGACGAATGTAGGCCTGGGGTCGTTTGCTGTCCCCAAGTCGATTTTCCTTAGATTGTCCACAGTAGTATGTATTCCATCTTCCAGCTCTTTTGGCGCCGGTGGAAATTCTGAGATCAACTCATCTTCATCCTCTTTTTTGAAGCACCAGGAGAGGTCATCCATATCCTTGCTTACTCCTTCTTCTGACAGCGTTATCGCGTGACTAGTACGAGATCGTTTCCAAGACCGATGTTGATCTGGTTCTGCTCTCGTTGTATACGTGGCTTTCGGTATATACTTTTGCGGTGGGGATACCCTCCAACTGTTGGATAGAGCGAACCTGCCGAGTTGATATTGGTCTTCAACCCAATTTTTGAAGGTGAAGCAGTCTTCAAGAGGATGTCCTATCGCTCGGTGATAGGAGCAATAATCCGGACGAGAGGCCTCGTCTTCTTGCTCGGGGTGTTTGGAATCTGGGAGCGTAATCATTTGATGTTTCATGACAAGATCGAATATCTTCCTTGTCTTGTCTTGGCGAAAAGAATATGCTCGACCCATCTTCTTTATAAGAGACGGATCCCGGCTGCTCAATTCTCGATCGCATGGCTTCTTGGACCCGCTTTGCCACTGTCGAACGTTTTTTCCGTTCTTTAACTTGTTTTTGCCTCCGCTTCGGGTCTTCCGTATGACGGACTGGCGACGAAGAGCATCGTCATTCTCCATAGCCTGCTGAAAGAGGCGCTGTGTCCTGGCTTTCTCGAAAATGACCATTTCACGGTTGTGGTCATCCCGAACCTTTTGACCCGCCTCCCTTATTAGCTTGTCCATCTGTTCTTCGAACGACGGACTTGGAACTTTCATAGCAGGACCTTGTTTTGGTTCAGGGTTAGCGTCTTCTAACAGAGCATCTCCTTCTTCATCAAAGCCATGTATAATATAACAGCCATAGAATCATTCCCGTTTCTTGGATTGAACATATCCAAGCCCGATCGTTTCCATTCTTCCGTTGGGCAATTTTCACTGAGTTCCAGGGACGTTCCAGATCCTTTTGTAGAACTGAGGTTGTCGATCAGTCTGTTTGAAGGGTACGCCTTGGCGCCTTAACAGCCTTTTCAATCCTTCCGTGTAGTATCTGGGCAGACGGATTGGCTGGAGCCTGTCAAGCGTAGAATCGGCACCATGCCAGATTTCTTTCTCCACTTTGGTTTCCGCAGATTGATAAAAGAGGATCGCCTTTTCATCTTTTCGCCTGGGAGGGACGTAGAACGTCTGCAGTTCTTGCACACTATAGGTATCAAGTGCATCGAGCTCTTTGTAATGCTCTCACGGAACCATAGCAATTTTCAAGCTTTGATCTTCTCCAATGAGGGTCTGTATCGATGGCCGAACAGAAAATACTGCATTAACCTCATCTTCAGAGTTGCTGCCGAAATCCAGAATAGGGGTGGACGGTCCCGGATTGTTGTATTGGGACGGCCCTGAATAGACTATCTCTTCTTCCTCCTCGGTATCTCTCCCGAAGACCGGAATAGTGGTGATATTTTTTTGCTTATTCTCCAGTTTATGGCGTCTTTCCGTGTCTTCAAAGTCTAGCAGAAAGTACTTTGCGTCCTCGTATTTGCGGACTTCATTCATGGAGAATGGGTTTAGCTCCCTCGTTACGGTGTACTCAAGACCATCCTTGAAATACTTCATACACTGATTTTGTGTAGAAGGGATGATGTTGTATTCGTGTAACCAAGGCCTGTCGAGCAAAGTGTTGTAGCAAGTCTTGGAGTTAATAACATGAAATTTGATGTCAGTGACGAGCGACCCGAAGCGTAATGTCAGTATCATAGACCCGAGCGTCCGTGATGACTGGGAGTCGAACCCGGAAATAGTGATTTTATCTCGAGTGAGGTGTTGAACGCTCATGAAAATTTCTTTTAGCACTCTCACGTTGAGAAGGTTGACAGAGGACCCGTTATCAACTAAGATCTTTCCTATCTTGATGTCATGGCAGTATCCAGTGACATACAGGGGACGGTTGTGCTCGCACGCCCCGAGGAGGAGATCTTCATCGCCGAAAGTGACGTCAGCAGTGTGCACTTCTTCCAGGTCGTCCTTCATCTTTTCTTCAGCAAGAAAATCTTGAAACTGTTCGGGCTCTTATAGTGCCTTGATCAAAGAATTTCTTGCCTCTTTAGATAGCAGAAGGGCATCAAGAATGCTTAGCTGCGAGGGTATCTTCCTTAGGTATGCCAGAACGTTGTAATCCACCTTGTTTTTCTTTGGCGGGTCCTTAGCTGCGAGGGTATCTTCCTTAGGTATGCCAGAACGTTGTAACTCCTCAACGACTCGATCAACGAGGGTGATATCCTCAAGGAATTTTTCCTTCCCCTTATCTTTTTTGTTCGCTTCCTTGCTTGTGGGCCCGAGATTCTTTTCGGGTAGCGTACGATTGCGCAGCTGAATATTCTCGCAGGTTTTCGTCTCTTCTGCTTCGGAGGTGGGTTCTTTGAAGAGAGGGCCAAGAGCTATTTCCTCGTCAGAATCGCATCCGAAGGTGAGAACTTGCGATATCCCGAAATCGACCATGTGACAGTTACCGACAGTTCTTTTATGCTCATCTGTCGCATTTTTACGCTGTCGACGAGCTTCATGCTTCATCCTCTTGAAATGTTGTCGGTGGGCGATATATCCCTGCCACCAGTTTTTAAAGGCGTTGCACTCTTCAGTAGGGTGCGCAATCTTTTTATGGTATAAGCAGTAATTTGGATGTACATCCTCTTCATCAAGGTGTATCCCACCAGGAGTGTTTCCATCGGAGGGTGGCAGCTTCATTCCCATTGACATGGCTTTGGCAAACTGTTTCCTCGTCTTAAGTTTGCTTTTGTTTGCGGCGGATGTGCTTTGATCTAGTGGGAGTGTTTTAACCCTTTCGTCCAGCCGCCGGCGTTTGGCTTTTTCGAATATGGCCATTTTGCGCTCTCGATCGGCTTTGCTTTTCTGACGGGCTATGTTCTGCAGCAGATCGATCATCTCGTCAGACGGTTCCAAGGGTTTCGGTTCGGGATCTGCCCCCAATTTCTCTGCATCAGAAGTTTCTTCACCATCTATTGATGAGTGAGAGATAACGTGGCAGCTTGCCACATAATCCTCAGGTTCATCTGACGAGTCTTCTCCCTCATCTTTGTTGCCATCTCTATTTTCAAGGATGTGGTTGAGAAACTCTTGGAGTGTAACCGGGGTTCGCGCCTTCTGGTTATATTCCTCCAGTACGTCAATTTGTTTTTGCAGGTCCGTGCACTTGTCATCAGGCTTCACGGGTTTTTTAGTCTTCTTCTTCTTCTTTGAAGATTTTGACGGCTGGGCATGGGCGTTTTAACTATCGCTACCAATTCTTGGCGTCGGGCGCGGCTTCAGCATTCCCTCAATGACTTCGGGCTCCAGCGGACTTTTCCACCTGATCGCCGAGCTGTTTGAAGATCCTTCACCATTTTTTTTTGTTTTGGCTGAAAGAGCGACCACCCATGGAGCTTCTTCTATAAATGAGCATGATGCCCTCGGCATATCTACCTTTTTAGGAGCGTGTGGCTGGGGCAGGCTTACTTTCCAATTCTCGGACAGTATGAATTTACCCTGTTGGTATTGGTCCTCAATCTAGCCTTTAAAGATAAAGCAATTTTCTATTGGATGGCCTACTACTCGGTGATAGGAGCAGTAATTAAGATTGTTGACGTCACCTGGCTGCAGTGAGCCTCTCGGATCTGGGAGAGTAATGAGCCTGTTGCACACCGCCAGTTCGAACAATCTTCATGTTTTATCCCGAGGGAATGAGTAAGGACGCTTTAAGTTTTCGTTGATAAATCGTTGTCTGTCGTTTTGGCTATCAGCTGGCTTTGGACCACTCAGCTGTTGCTGAACATTGGCGACGAAGGTCGCTTTCCCTTTCCCCTTTTCACTCCGCGGCTCCGACTTCGAAGAGGAAGGCCTGTGGCCCATCTAATCAATTTGGGCCAGCTTATCTATCAGGGCCTGGAAGGTGGTCGGCTTGAAGAACATCATGAACCGGGATATGGTCGCCTGCGGATCAAGGGTACCCACGAACATGCCTACTGCAGGAGCTTCTTCGATGCGTTGTTCGCATTTCGACCATAGGTTCCGCCACCGGATTCCATACTGAACCCATGTTTCTCCCGGCTTCACCCAGGCATTGATCAATGCCGTGATTTGGGTGCGATCACTAGCGCTCGCGAAACTCTGTGTAAACAGTAACTCCATTTCTGCAAATGTCTTAATGGAGTCATTCGAGAGCTCGGAATACCATTCAAACGCTGTCTCCGACAAGCTGCCAACAAACTGGCGAAGCAGCAGTTTGTCGTCACCCCCAGTATTACCGCACAAGGCTCTGAATTGAGCGACGTGCTGGTGTGGATTTCCCGTCCCCTTATATACGTGGAATTTAGGGATCATATATCCCGGCGGGTACTTTATTTAGTCATACCAACCCGGATAGGGTCGTCCAGTCTTAACAATTTGGCCGGCCGCTTCGCTCGCTTGATGAGCTCATATCTGTTGAGCGATATAGTCATCCAGGAAGGCTTTGGAGATAGTCTCCTCTTTGGCTGCTGATAGAGCCGGAAGAGGGTTTGATGTCTCCCCTCTGTCGTCTTCAAGGATAATCGGAGGGTCTTCAGCTAGAGGACCCGGCTGTATCATCATCCCGACCATATTTTGGAATAAAAGCGTCATTCGTTTTTTTTTGGCCGCTTGTTCCGCGGCCTCTCTGTCTTTCTTCTCGAGAATTCTGCGGAGGAACTCAGCATCGGCTTCTTGTTCTTGACGCTGCTCCGACGACGTCTCCGGACTTTCTTTTGGCCCAATGAGTGCGGCCATCTGTGTTAGTATCTCCTGGAGTTTCTGTTGTTGCTCCTAAGCTTTTGTTACCGATCGGGTGAGTGGTCGATGACCCATGGAGATACGGCTATCCTCTTTCCCGGATGCCATATAAACAGTGTGCACCACCATGCCCCCAGACTTGGGGCGTTTGGATTCAGTGCCTTTGAGCTTTGTCGCAGACACGGGGATTTTCTCTGGCCTTCTCTTTTTGTGGGCGGTCGAAGTTGAGGGGGCCGTTGCAGCGGGCACCCAAGTAGACTACACCTTATGTTGTACGACAGGGTGGTCCTTCTCTTACCGAACTTTCATCTTCTTCTATCGGTGGGAGTAGTCTTAGTTGATCACCGAGTCTTGGACCTATTGCCAGACCTTATGAATTTTAGAGGACAGCCGCTGAGAGGGCTGCTCCAGCCTTGTCTTTGTAGCATTCTCCACAGGTGGAGGAGATCTTTTCAGCACTCCGGTCGGAGAGTTCTTGCGGACCCTCCTCAGTGGTTCAAAGCTGTTCCCAGTTGGAACAGCAGCATCAACTCCCACTGTTAGAACTGGCGGGGTAAATCCAGATAGGGAATTGCCCCCAGTTTTTCTCACTCTGCGCCAGTGGTGACCTCGAGCGTGTCGAGCAGACGGTACTGGCTCAGCTATGGGGGTGGCTTCATCATGCCCCCTGCCCTGGTGAAGGGTTGTCGTTGGTGCCAGCCTATTGAAAACTAACGTTCGTTGAGTGGGGATGGCCAACCTGTCGAAGGCAGACTTCCGAGCAGGGGAAGCGGCCTTGGTGACTTCTCCTGAAGCGGGAGTTGGAGCGGACAGTCTAACAAAGACTGATCCCTTAGCAGGAGAAGCCTCTCTGATGACTTCGTTCACTGGAGCAGGGATGGATATCCGTTTCGGGATAACCCCCTTAGGTATCGCGGGCTTCTTCACGGGCCCATTAGAGTTTTGGCCCAGTCTGTTGAAAACCAAGGTGCTGGATTTGGGCGACCCGTTGAGAGGGGCCGCAGTAGTTGAAAGCCGATCAAAGACCGACTTCTTCAAAGCTTCTTGCAACGACAGTAAGGCGTTGAAGCTCATTGGTGGGAGCATGGTCCCAAAGAACAGCCCAGTGGTGGCTTGCGTCACCTGTTCCACTAGCATCGTGAAGACGGAGGCCGCTTGAGGCCCATAGGTCACTCCTCCAGTAAGGACAGAGTGGGAGTTGATGCAGTTGTTGCAGTTTGTGCAGTTGGAAGCCATTTTCTCTGCATGGAGCAAGACACCAAATCTTAGTACCTCGAATCCAGGGGCAACCATAGCAAACCGCGATTCGTTTGCGAAACACGACACACGAAGTGTGGAGTGGAAAGAGGAAAAGGTCCCATAGGGCGTCCCAGAATCTGTTCTCCGCCGAAAGAAGCGACCGGGACGTTGGGACGTCTGGTCTGAATTTGGGGGCAGATGCAATTTGGTTTTATCCATCCATCTCTCCGAAAATGCCAAGTTGATTTATGGCACCGTGTATCGAAGTTTTAAACGGATGCGGCCGATGTAGCAGACTTTGTTAGATTGCCCCTCGTTTGAGTGGTTTTTAATTGTGGGGACGCTCTTCCCTGCAGGCGCAAGCCCCTACAGTTAATTACGCTACCGCATCGCGGAAACCACTTTATCCTTCTCCAGATGCTCACTTCATGTCGTGTGTGTTTGTTTTATTTTTGGTTGCCCGTGGATTGTATACGGAGACTAATTTATGTTGTCGCCCGTAGGGCGTGGATTAGTCCAAATCCGTATTTTCTTAGATTTGGTTTTTGGGTTGGGTTTAAAGATCGTTAATCTCATTTGAGACTAAGATCAACTTAAACGTTTATTAAGGATACGTTAGTCTACTTTTAGACTAAGATCTACTCAACAGGATCATTTAGATCTAACAAAAGAGCATTTGGACTCTATTATTTTAGTTTAGGGACATTGCGGTCCATTTTAAAGACGTCATAGTCTGTAAAGTTTAAAGACATCTTAGTCTATGAGTTTAATGACCTCACATTCTGGTAGTTTAAAGACATCATAGTCAGTAAAGTTTAAGGACATCATAGTCCATGAGTTTAAGGACCCCACAGTCCGTGGAATGTCTGGTTGTCGGGACCCGTTACCTCTCTGAAGACGTTGAAGGATTACAACGACACATATCAGAGGTGTGAAGAGATGTACCCTTGAACCAATATTGTTTGGGAGATCTGTAGTCAAGTTTGGGACTAAGATCAAAGATTTTTGAGCATATGGGCTCAATTAATCTGAATTAGGGATCTGTGGCCAACTTGGGCTCGGCCCATTCGGTTAAAATGTTGGACATTTAATTAGGCTCGGTCCTTTTTATTTAACAATGCTAAGCATTGGTTTGGGTTCTGACAACCGTTTTTGTCTTTTATTGAGTGCTGAGCACTCATTATAGCTCTGTGGATTTATTTAAAGAACAGTTTATGTTCCCTCGGTGCACTCGTGAGAAGCACGTGGTGCGCTTGGCACTGAGCGCCAGTCAATGAGCGCAGAACGCTTCTATTAAGTAGCGCACATGTGAGGAGCACGTGGCGCTTCAATGAGCACAGAGCGCTTCTGTTAAATAGTGCACACGTAAGGAGCACGTGGCGAGCTTGGCGCTGAGCGCCAGTCAATGAGCGCAGAGCGCTTCTGTTAAGTAGCGCACACGTGAGGAGCACATGGCGTGCTTGGCGTTGGTCACCAGATTTGGAGCGCGAAGTTGTTTCTTATGAAGTAGCGCACACGTGAGGAGCACATGGCGCGCTTGGCGCTGAGCGCCAGACAATGAGCATAGAGCGCCTCTGATCAATTTCGTGATCTGAGAAATAAGTTCTCGCTTAAAAGAGACTTTGTCTCATGGTTCTAAGAATAAAGTTTTTATTTTTATTGGAGATGTTACAATCTCTTCTATTTTCTTTTGTGAAAGACTTTGTCTTTATAGATCTATGATCTGAAGAGAATGAAATTCTTCTCCCCCCTTTTTATGATGAGATGCTATGATCTCTTTTTGTGAAAGACCTCTGTCTTATAGATCTATGATCTAAAAAAAGAACTATATTCTTCTCCCTTGATGAGATGTTTTTTATCTCTCTGTTTTTATCTTGAAGAAAAGTTCTTCTTCTCAGAGCTTGCTCTTTTCTTTTAAATTTCTCAAAGCTTGTGGGGGGTTCCTCTCTGCGATACTTGAAGTCTTGGGTCCTTTATATAGTAGAGGCTGATTTTTTGAATCGGTTGAAGAGATCTTTTCTCTAATTGATTTGGGGATGTTTCCCACCGTTGGATCTATGATCGTAGGTCTTCTGTTTTACAGAAGGCAATCTTTTTGTTTTTAAAAAGATTGGGAAATCATTTCCCATACAGAACTTATTCTGTATCTTGGTGATCTTTAATCACCATTGGATCTTTGATCCAACGGTAGGGAACATTTAGTTCCATCACTAGCGCTCTCGTGCTTTGCACGTGAGCGTTGCAACAGAGTCTTTGACTCTTAGCGCTAGCGCTCTTATGCTTTGCACGAGAGCGCCGCATCAGAGTCTTTGACTCTTCACGCTAGAGCTGCTAGCGCTAGCGCTGCTAGCGCTAGCGCTCTCGTGCTATACACGTAAGTGCTGCATCAGAGTCTTTGACTCTTAGCGCTGACGCTGCTAGCACTAGCGTTCTAGTGCTTTGCAAGTGAATGCTGCAGCAGAGTCTTTGACTCTTAGCGCTGGCGCTATTATGAAGCTCTGCTTCATTTCAAATTTAAAAATTTGAACAGAGCTTTGCTCTGATTAGGGGAAACAATCCCTCCACACCTTCGATACATGGCGCTGTAATCTCTCAGCGTCGTGGGAGAGGTGGTGGGTCCCAACGACCAATGATCCCTCTTTCCAAATAAAGAGAGGAAACCCCCATGAGCTTCGAGAAAAACAATGCAGAAAGCTTCAAAAAGGAAGAAAGAAGAAGTTCTCCCTTCTCGGAAAAAAATCTCTAGGTAAATAAAAAAGAAGAAAGATCGAAGAATCTCGTTTACCTATTGAAGGGTTTAACCCTTTTAAAAAAAAAGAAGAACTTAGTTCTTTCTCTGGATCTAAGATCCACAAGACAAGTCTCCCAAACGTTGAGAATTTAATTTTCATCAGGACGAATTTGTTCTTGGAGATCAAAGATTCAAAAAAGAACAAGGAAATTGAACTCCTAAGAAAAAAATATACAAGGAAAAAACAGCGCCCCACGTGCCCCTCACGCGGGCGCCTCAATAATAAGGAGTACTTAGCACTCAGTGACTGGCGCTCAGCGCCCAGCGCCCCGCATGCCTCTCACGTGTGTTAGTGTATATGCCCTAGAGACCATTACTGTATCATACTAGTTTGTATATTACTTAATGGAAGCTTGGGATATTCACAGTTGTATAGACAATCTTGCTCAAAATGGTAATATGCTACTTGGTTTGTTTCTACTTCAATATGTGCATGTGTTTCTGTTAGCATATTGCTTATACATATTAGTGGAGCCCTTAGGATCTTTGCTTGATTACCAGCGTTGTGATGGCAGTCACACTAGTGGGGGCTGGGTAATCTACAAGCACATCCTTATACAGGTCCCTAGTCGTAGGATTATCGAGACAGGGCATCGATACTCCGGAGTAGACTAACGTATACGCTTCTCATCCCAGCAGAGGAGATGGTCTGTCCCACAGCCATTAGTACGCCGTACTGGAGATAGTATGCAGGTGCTCGTTAGGTTACGAGTACACTGGACAGGACTCGTCGGGAACTGTTGGTTGGTACTATACCTATCGTCAGATAACAGTTCCCAGGTGACAGGAGTACAGCTTAGTCCGTCGACTTGACACTGCTACTTCGCCTCGAGTGTGTTCCCACTGTACTTTGATTACTACCCTACCACGGCTCAAAAGATTCGTGCAAACAGGTAGTAGTTGGGTGCAATCCCGAAGCACTCAGAGGCAGTAGCGGTTAGAAAGGATTCGTCTCTCCCGGTATTGGGGGTTGATATCACGCTGTGTCTAGGAGAGCCATTACACAAAGTCCCTGGCCAGAGCAAGCGAGGATTACTGGTAGTGTTTCCAGTAGTTTCTCAGGGTGTTCTGGGCAACACTCCGGCACGACTTGTACCGCTATTAGGGGTCTGACGTTTACCGCCCCCAGGCCCGACATGCGATACTCTTAAACGAATAGACCGGACTATACGGAGATTGTCACATTCAGGCTCAGTAGGAGTTCTGTTAGTTATATGTATGCCCTAGAGGCCATTACTGTACATAGGATGTATATTGTAGTGGATGCTGGGACATATATAGGGAGGACTTTCTTGCTCGACATGATAGTATGCTATCTGGTTGAACTTTACCTTAACGTGTATACTGATTGTCTCTCTGTTACATGTTGGTAAAGCCCTTAGGATGTGTGCTTGACTACCTGGACTATGATGAGGATCATACTAGTGGGGACATGGTAGTCCATAAGTACATCCTTCAAAGTCCCTAGTCGTGGGTGTATCGAGACGGGGCATCGATATACCAGAGTAGACTAGCGTGTACCTTCTCGACCCATACAGATGGGCGATGGATGATCCCATATCCATCGGTGTTTGACATCAGAGATGATATACGGGTGCTCAGTAGAGACTGGGTACACTGGACGGACTCGCCGAGAACTCCCAGATGGTATTATACCTCACGTCAGATGGCAGTTCTCTGGTGACACTGGTACAGAGTAGTCTGTGGACCCGAGATCGTCATAGAGTCTTGTGTGGTTCCCACTGTGCTTTGATTTCCATCTTACCACGTCCAAGAGGGCGTGCAAAACGGTGGTTTTTGGGTACAGTCCCGAGTCACATGGAGGCAATGAGCGATAGGAGGGGATTCGTCTCTCCCGGTATAGGGGGTTGATGTTGCGCTGTGTTCGATTGGCTATAACAGGAAATCCCTGGCCAGGGTTGCTGAGATTTACTGGTAAGTATTACCAGTAGTTTCTCGAACAGTTATAGACCTCATATCGACACGACTTATCAAGCTATTGGGGTCTGACGTTTACCACCCCTAGGCGAGATATGCGACATATCAGACGATCAGACCGGACTGTATGGTAGTGTTACTGGTTGGATTCACTGGAGTGTGAGCGGGCTTGCTCGTCGATCTTCTGATCGCTCAATACCCGGGTGGCCGTTACGTTTAGCAGACCGCTTGCGGCTTGTGGATGTTTGATATGATCATCATCCGCTGCCGGCGTATTGACGAGTCTTTAGAGTCCTACACAGAGGTTTCCTGGCTCAAGCAAAACGAAATAGGAGCGCATATGAGATATGTGCGGGACTGAGAATAATGCGTGTATGTGATACCGTATTCCATTCTCGCGATGAATGTGTCGAATGGTTGTATGCGATATAACCTAGTTATCGAATCAAGGATTGATTCGATAAATCGATACATTGAATATTAGCCGGTTATATGCGATATGACCGGATCGTTAAATCAAGTGTTGATTTAATGATTTAATGTATAATTATATATTTGATATATTACTTTGCATTAACTAATATTGGTTCACTTTAGATGGATTTTCTCACTCGGGTGTGCGCATTATATATGTGATATGATTTTGTGCATTTGCTTGTATCATGTTTGATGATACATGCTTTTTGGTTTGTGTAAAGATTAAACCATGGTTATTTAAATGGTTAGGGTTTTGTTTTTCATATCTATTTATTCATTTATTTATTTATTTTCTTTTTAGAAAAAGAAATGAGAAGAATGGTGGCTTTCTTTGTTTGTAGTTGAAGATTCATGAACCTTTGACTTTGTCCACCATTCTTATCTCATGCTTAACCTAACCATTTGATTTAACCCTAGTTCAATCTCTACACTTGACCATGGTTTAGATTATGATAAGTTTTGATTTTTCTTTTCTTTTTAATTAACTTATCATAATATTCTTCTTCATCTTCTTCATTCTTCAAGTGAAGAAAACCAAGCTCCAACAATGGTGATTGTTGGAAAAGAGTGAGAAATCCAAAACTAAAGTCTACCCACTTCCTATTTCTTCATCCTCTACCTCTTGCCAAGTAGTAGAGTGTGTTTACTTCACAAGTTTCATGACTTGGTGAAGTGAGAGCTTGATCTTGCGATGCTTCGACGTAGATCATCTTCGGCACGTCGTCGATGACCTAGCCCGCTTCTTCTCCGATGAAGCCGACGCTTGAGCCCGGGTTTTCGATTTGGACAGCGGAGAGGACCTCATTACGGAGCCGTGGAGGTGGTGGACCGGATCTATAAAGGTTGTATTTCCGTATCTTATAGTTAAGTGTTAACTAGTTTCTTATTCGCCTAGACATCTAGCAAACGATCCGTACACTAGGGTTTGTAGGCACCATAATTTTTGAAATTGGCATGTTCGATGCCTTGTGAGACCTCTTGGGAGTGCCTAGGAACCCTACAGTGGTATCAGAGCCTAGCTAGAGCCTTAGGCGAAGTCCAGACGGAATTTGAAGTCCGAACGAACCCGGAACCCCAAACTAAACTTGCTCTCTGTACTTTTTTCAAAACAGTGCATTTTTCCATATTAAAAATATTCAGTGAAATCAGCAGGAAATTTTAAGGAATACTGCAAAATTCGAGTTCCTGATTCCATCATTGAGCCGCGTTTCCGCGGCAAGAGCCTGTCTCGTGCGGCGGAAACGCGGCAGATTTGTCGTTTTGTGCGTATCATTCTGCACAGTAATTCTTAATTTTGTATGCTGGTTTTCCTGGGAATTTTTAATATTTTTTCAAGAGTTGAATTTCTGCAGTTGTTTTGGGGATTCGGTGTTTCGATCGGGGTATCAAATTTTGTCTGTTTGGCTTTCCGGATAAATCTTAGAATATGTTAAAAAGTTCGACCGGATATAAATACCCAATTTTTCCCCTGTCGGGAAATTTCCAAGTGTAGGATTTTTCCGAAGTTTAACGACGTTCTAAGTAGTGCAAGTAACGCGATGGTCCCTCTAGAAGACAACAAACCTTAACTCGATTATGTGACCGTCTTGAACTGCTCTTTGAACCTTCGGGTTTGGGGCAGTACGGCGTGCCACATGTGAGGCGTTGGCTTGACCCTTCTACGGCTGGTTTGTTGGTACTGAGGTACGAACTGAATGTTGTTAGACTTATTTCATATAAACATAGCTGTATCGGGAAAAGTTGGGTGTTCGATTGTTTGATCGAAAAGTTTAACATTTTCTATTTATCCGGAATGTGATACAATAATTGGAATTCATAAGTAGTTATGTCATAACTAAATGAATGTTATAAACATAGCAGTTTAGTCTCACTTGATCGGTTGCCACGGAATTTTGATGTGATCAAAAGTCCGTCGCAATCACGTAGCGTACGCGGATACTCGCCGGGTAAACTTAATAGACAGCCTCGCTCCATAGCCCCGACCAAGTGACTGTAGGAGAACCCCGTCGCCGAAAGCATCCGTCCGGGTGCTCGCGGGTGGCGGTGTTCCGCCTTGGTGCACTTCGTCGACGGTATCGGGGGTGCAGCCGTCTACTGAAGTTTACGACGAGCATTCGATCAGGATGTCGGGAATCTTGTTGAATTGCCCGACTTGATATTGAAAAGTGTTTTCGATTTTGAGACTAAAATGCGGGGTTTATAATTGTTAGGCATGCGATGTCTAAGTAATTCATTTGGTCAGGCATGCGATGTCTGAGGTGGTTGCGGATTCCAACTGTTGTAGTTTTACACTTTCTTTTCTGTGACCGTAAGTGTAATATGTGATATCGCCGGTTTCGTTGCTATATGTCAACGACAATTAGGATGCGCATATTTACTTACGTTGATGACATGTGATGTTATGTGTTGCTGGATATGTTATATTGGATCGTCGTGTTTGAATAGCCGGGGGTTTTTATGTGAGATGAGTGTTTTTCTTTTTCATTCATGTAAAAACTTGTATGTAATATTCTTTTATTGGGGCGCTTCCAGGTTGCGGGAGTTGTCACCTGTTGTATATTATTTACTTTTCCGCACTAGGATAGACCCAAGGAGGAGGGCACAAGTAACCGGGTTCTGGAGTCCAGTGGGAGACCAACTCGAGGAGTCGAGTCCGGGTCTCCTAACTCCAGAATTGGTAGGGTTGCTTGCCGCTCTCGTAGGGGTCTAGGGGTGTGGGTTTGGCTATTCATCGCGACCGTGGAATCCGTGTTTTATACTGGCTCGTATTGAAAACACGGACGTCCTAGTATATCCAATATTTCATAAGATTCTTCTGCTGCGATATCTGTGATGTGATCATGTGATGTTCTGTGATAGATACAGTATATAGTATATATGATATATTATATAGATGTTACTTATGTTTTACACCCGCGCTAGCCCTGCCCCGCTCTGCCGTTAGTTACCTAACCTAACGGTGCACGAGGGGACATCGAGGCGAATGCGGATGGCATAAGTGTACGTCGAATTTATCTGTGATGTTTAAGTATTTAAATGATGGGACTTCATTAATGTGATTAATGAAATAAAAGAAACCTAAGATGTTGTAGAATCGAATTTCAAAATTAAAACAGGTAGCTACAGTTCTTGCTTTGCACAGCGGTATATGTGATATATCCTGCACCTTATTCGATAAGGAAAGGACCGAGATCCCTTCACCGGGAGTGACTCCTTTAGCAATAACTGGCAGATGCTACACACTCTGTTTGTCTTTTGATTGCTTTTAAGTGTTTTTGCTTTGCACAGTGATATATATGATATATCCCGCACCTCATTCGACGAGGAAAGGACCGACGATCCCTTCACCGGGAGTGACTCCTTTAGCAAAACTAGAAAAGCCTCAAAAGCACTCCATTTTAAAATCATTTGATTCTACAACGATATCAAGTTCATTACGCAATAGGTTTTCATAAAAACCTGTCGTAGCCCTCCGTCATTTCAGATAAGTGTTGTTTAGTATTCGTGCTGCGTTTGTTGGCCTCCGTCAAGGCGCAGTGTGCGGTAGCTAACCAGTATTTATCTGCTTATGCATATGATGCAGATTGAGTTAGGGTAGTCGTGCGACCTTGTTGGCCTCCGTCAAGGGTCGTGCGGGTGGGTTTGATTCGATCAAGAAATGACGGGTTGAACTTGACTAGTAGCCTATGGTTTGTTGGCCTCCGTCAAGGTCATAGGGTGCTAGGGGCAAAATATTATCGGGAATTTCAAGTGTTGAAATTTGCAATGAGATTGCATACCTTCTATGAGATAGTTGGATCCCGATACCCGCTGCGAGTAAAAGTTACTCCTGGGAGAGTTTTATACATTACAATTAGCCGATCAAGTAGGTGTCTAGAAAGGTGTTGACGAGGTTACGCCTCTGGGAAAATGAGGTTTACATTAATTAGGTTCGTGCGAAAGCACGGGGGACCTCCCTCAAAGTACCGACACTGGCCTGGCTGAAAGATTGGCGAACTTGTAGTGTGTAATTAATCCCGGGTAGTCTTTCCTTTTAGGGTTTGAAGGAAGATTTGATAAAAAGCAGTGGGAGCCATCCTGATTAGATAAAATAAAAACCAATCTATTCTTGCAAGAGCGCACGCTGAGTGTTTTCTTCTCTCTCTCTCCTGGTAGCGACCATATCACGCCTTAATCAAGATAATAATACGGATTATTGACCGAACCCGCTTGTTATACTAAGCTGGGGAACGTTGGTCCCGCTCCAACTTATAATTGTTATAAGACAGAGCAGGAAATTGGGGATTACCAGATTTCCCGTGCCGCCCAAACGAAGAGAGTGCATGCTGATGCATCATCTTCGGGTATGTTCATTATACAGAACTGTTTCTCAGTATCCTCCAAATCCTTGGTATATGATACCGGATCCGGATCCCAGATATGTAATATGTTACATAGGGCTACAAAAGGGTAGAAAAACTGAGAACGGGTGATAAGTTTCATGAGACAGAAAACGGGGCAAGAGTTGCAGCCAAGTCTGTTGGTCACTGTCATCCTGTATTACCAATACATTGATTCTGAACGAATGTTATTAGATACCGAACCTGATATACAAAATCATATCAGTCTCTTTATTAGTAAAGAAACGATAAAATTTTGTATTGTTGGATAATGTTTTGAACATTTCCTATATCAAAAGTTGATCGGTTCAGGCACGTTATCTAAAAGCATTGATGTTCTAAATCAAACTACAGTTCTTAGTATACAGAACACACACAAGAGGAAGAGTTCAGAAATGAACGGATTCTTCTTGAGGTATTGTAGACTAGGTCAGATCAATGTGACCCGACTAGCTAGAGTTATATAAAGATGCATATTTAAATTAGTTTGAACTTACATCTTGTGAAACTCGCCAGTCATGTCACAAAGATAAGATGACCACAGCTCTGTTTACTGGAAACAGAGAAAGAGTTAGTAAACTCTTGGGATGATACATGTTGATGTATGTAGGTCCCCTGTCTACACATGCCAGGATTGGTTCTTTATACTTCATTACGTTCTCTGATGATCTTTCGAGTTTCAGACCTATGTTCCTGTTGAAACACAAGTCCGAACCTTTTGAGATATTCACAGAATGTAAGTTAGAAGTAGAGAACCAATGCGGGTATAAGTATTATGTCCTATGATGAGATCAAGGAGGAGAATACTTGAGCACGGAATTCCTGGATTATTCTAAAGGAGAATGAGATTCTCTCTCAGCATTACTCCTCTGTATACACCATAGCACGATGGTATATCGGGGCGGAGCAATCACACCCTATATGATATGGTGTGCTCTATGATGAGTACTACTGAGTTACCTTTTTCCTTTTAGGGGTTATGCACTTGAGAAGCGGCATACCTATTGAATAGGGTTCGAATCAAATCAGTTGCCTACCATTTCATATGTGATATGGAAAGGGAAGAGCCCATGTCTTAAGCTAGTTAAGATTTGGGGTTGTCCGGCTTTTGTCTAAAAGCAAAATCCGGACAAGCTCGAGGCAAGGTCTGTTATGTAGAACTGGAAATGTTCCAGCCATACAAACTGCAGCTGTTGATTTGATAGAACCAAAGGATTCAGAAATTCCAACGAACCTTAGCCTCTCCGCCGATCTAGTAGGGTTCCTCACCCACCTGAGAGATACTTCGGTTTCTCTATGACAGTGGGAGCGAGGATTGCATCATGAGATGATGACCCAACTAGCTTCGAGCAGGCCATCAGGAGTAAGACTCTGTAAGAATGGCTGGATGCTTAGCGATCTGAGATGGAATCCTTATACACCAACAAAGTATGGACTTTGGTTGCAATATCTGAAGGGTTAAATCCCCATCAGGAGCAAGTATATCTTGAGAAGATTACTTGGTGTACATGGAAGAGTTGAGACTTTCAAAGCTAGACTTGTTAAAGGTCTACATCATTGACCAGGTATGGATGATGATGAAACCTTTTCTAAGTAGCTATGCTTAAGTCCATCCAGATCCTACTTGCCGCGGCTACATACCATGACTACGATATCTGGTGGTTGGGTGTCATGACAGCTTTTCTAAATGATGTTTAGAAGAGAGCGTCTGTAAGTACACAGCCAGAGGACTTCGTAGACAGTGGGAGCAGCGGAAACGTGTACAAGATGCTTTATAAGATAAAGCAAGCATCGCGGAGTTGGAACATCTGTTTTGATGGATTAGTCAAAGAGTTTGACATCATCAAAATGGTAGATGAACCTTGTATAAACGAAAGGGTAGTAGGGAGTATGGTGACGATCCTCGTAGAGTACGTGGATGACATACTCTTGATAAGAAAGGAGTTTCTTATGCTACGCTCGATCAATCTCCGCTTATCATAAAGATTCTCCATATAGGATTAAAGTGATACCTACTAAATCCTGGATTTTGGATCTATGAGATAGATCTAAATGGATGTTAGGAAACTCACTAGATGTAGTGAGGTGGTGTCAATCGATCCTGAGGAGAATCACTGGAAGGGTTCCAGGGTGATAAAGACGACTGAATGTCAGTCGCAGGCATTGTCTTTACCCTCAGTAAAGGGACGGTATGTTGGAAGAGTTCCAAGATACCGTGACATACTAGACGATAAAGGCAGGATACATCGCTACTTACGATGCTACCAAAGAGGCGGTCTGGATGTATATTTGTTCATGAGATGAACTTAGTTGCTCCCATTGTGTGACAATGGAGTTGTGGCTTATGCCAAGGAACGCAGGTCCCATCAGTGATCCAGACATATTCTAAGGCAGTGTCACCTGATCATGGAGATGATTGATCTCCAGGGTGATCGAGGTATGGAGAGTAGACTCAGAGGACAACACAGCGGATCCACTCACAAAGGCCTGTTCCCAGAGAGAGACTTTTATGGGATGGTTGAGTATGAGATACTGCAACCACTGCTACAGATGGCCCTAGTGCAAGTGGGAGATTGTTAGTTATATGTATGCCCTAGAGGCCATTACTGTACATAGGATGTATATTGTAGTGGATGCTGGGACATATATAGGGAGGACTTTCTTGCTCGACATGATAGTATGCTATCTGGTTGAACTTTACCTTAACGTGTATACTGATTGTCTCTCTGTTACATGTTGGTAAAGCCCTTAGGATGTGTGCTTGACTACCTGGACTATGATGAGGATCATACTAGTGGGGACATGGTAGTCCATAAGTACATCCTTCAAAGTCCCTAGTCGTGGGTGTATCGAGACAGGGCATCGATATACCAGAGTAGACTAGCGTGTACCTTCTCGACCCATACAGATGGGCGATGGATGATCCCATATCCATCGGTGTTTGACATCAGAGATGATATACGGGTGCTCAGTAGAGACTGGGTACACTGGACGGACTCGCCGAGAACTCTCAGATGGTATTATACCTCACGTCAGATGGCAGTTCTCTGGTGACACTGGTACAGAGTAGTCTGTTGACCCGAGATCGTCATAGAGTCTTGTGTGGTTCCCACTGTGCTTTGATTTCCATCTTACCACGTCCAAGAGGGCGTGCAAAACGGTGGTTTTTGGGTACAGTCCCGAGTCACATGGAGGCAATGAGCGATAGGAGGGGATTCGTCTCTCCCGGTATAGGGGGTTGATGTTGCGCTGTGTTCGATTGGCTATAACAGGAAATCCCTGGCCAGGGTTGCTGAGATTTACTGGTAAGTGTTACCAGTAGTTTCTCGAACAGTTATAGACCTCATATCGACACGACTTATCAAGCTATTGGGGTCTGACGTTTACCACCCCTAGGCGAGATATGCGACATATCAGACGATCAGACCGGACTGTACGGTAGTGTTACTGGTTGGATTCACTGGAGTGTGAGCGGGCTTGCTCGTCGATCTTCTGATCGCTCAATACCCGGGTGGCCGTTACGTTTAGCAGACCGCTTGCGGCTTGTGGATGTTTGATATGATCATCATCCGCTGCCGGCGTATTGACGAGTCTTTAGAGTCCTACACAGAGGTTTCCTGGCTCAAGCAAAACGAAATAGGAGCGCATATGAGATATGTGCGGGACCGAGAATAATGCGTGTATGTGATACCGTATTCCATTCTCGCGATGAATGTGTCGAATGGTTGTATGCGATATAACCTAGTTATCGAATCAAGGATTGATTCGATAAATCGATATATTGAATATTAGCCGGTTATATGCGATATGACCGGATCGTTAAATCAAGTGTTGATTTAATGATTTAATGTATAATTATATATTTGATATATTACTTTGCATTAACTAATATTGGTTCACTTTAGATGGATTTTCTCACTCGGGTGTGCGCATTATATATGTGATATGATTTTGTGCATTTGCTTGTATCATGTTTGATGATACATGCTTTTTGGTTTGTGTAAAGATTAAACCATGGTTATTTAAATGGTTAGGGTTTTGTTTTTCATATCTATTTATTCATTTATTTATTTATTTTCTTTTTAGAAAAAGAAATGAGAAGAATGGTGGCTTTCTTTGTTTGTAGTTGAAGATTCATGAACCTTTGACTTTGTCCACCATTCTTATCTCATGCTTAACCTAACCATTTGATTTAACCCTAGTTCAATCTCTACACTTGACCATGGTTTAGATTATGATAAGTTTTGATTTTTCTTTTCTTTTTAATTAACTTATCATAATATTCTTCTTCATCTTCTTCATTCTTCAAGTGAAGAAAACCAAGCTCCATCAATGGTGATTGTTGGAAAAGAGTGAGAAATCCAAAACTAAAGTCTACCCACTTCCTATTTCTTCATCCTCTACCTCTTGCCAAGTAGTAGAGTGTGTTTACTTCACAAGTTTCATGACTTGGTGAAGTGAGAGCTTGATCTTGCGATGCTTCGACGTAGATCATCTTCGGCACGTCGTCGATGACCTAGCCCGCTTCTTCTCCGATGAAGCCGACGCTTGAGCCCGGGTTTTCAATTTGGACAGCGGAGAGGACCTCATTACGGAGCCGTGGAGGTGGTGGACCGGATCTACAAAGGTTGTATTTCCGTATCTTATAGTTAAGTGTTAACTAGTTTCTTATTCGCCTAGACATCTAGCAAACGATCCGTACACTAGGGTTTGTAGGCACCATAATTTTTGAAATTGGCATGTTCGATGCCTTGTGAGACCTCTTGGGAGTGCCTAGGAACCCTACAAGTTCGGATGGGTTTACCTCATCAGCCTTCTTATCGACATCTACCTGGTGACCGTTACGTACAGCTAGTGCCGCTTGCGGTCTGTGGTTAAACCCACTGTCAGCGTAGTGTCGAGTCTTTAGAGTCCCATACAGAGAGTTTCCTTGCACTAGGCAAAAGGTGTAGAGGCCGTATGGTTTTAAGGCAAGGCTTTGAACACTTACGTGCACTTGTGCGCGTATGATGTTCGGGTAGACGATACTAGTGGGATTTGGTTTAAGCCGGATCCTAGTATTGTATAGATGGATTAGTTTTGTCTTCTGTGCATTCGCATTCTACAGGATGCGGATGCGGGTGTGTATGCACGGTTGTGAGGAGCGAAGAAGAAGGTGCCTCATTAGGGTTTCGAACGTTGATTCGGTCAAAAGCATTATGAGGTGAGGAAATTATTTACTAATCTTTTTAATGATAATTGTGTTATGGCTAATTGCTTTGACCATTTGACCATGTTGACCATGTTGACCTAGTTGACCATTGTTAACTTGGATATTTCATGAAAGCACTAGATCCTTCTTATTCTTTTGGATTTAATTTTAAGATGATAATGGTCAAATCAAAAGTAGCCATCACACTTTATCATGATAAGAGATTAGTAATTATTTTTTCTTATGATCATTATCCCTTGCTCATTCTCTCTCATCCAAAAGAGAGCTCGCATGGTTCCTCCTTCTTCTTCTCTTGATTTTTCTATAGCTCTCATGTGTTGAGAAAAATAGAAACCAAATAGATAAACAAATCCACCATCATCTTCTACACCACCTAGGACATCAAGAATAGCAAACTTGTTGCCCTAGTTACCTCGGCTTGAGGTAGAGCTCGGACTACAGACTCTCGGGTGGATCGTCTTCGACTCAAGGAGGCCGCGGAGGTCACCAAGATCCGGATCGACCCATGGAGCCTACAGAGACGAGGAGGGTAGCGGAGAAGACCCGAAGGACTTGTTGCATGAGGTATAATGTCCTAAGCAAAGTAGATAGAACCTCTTATAGTTTGTTAGCAATGGTTTGGCAAAGATCCTCAAGGTTTAGTCTATATTACCTAGTGATAAAAATTTGTTTTTTACCTATTCCGCCTCCCCGTAAGTACCGGGGTGGGTGACGTAGACTTACAGTGGTATCAGAGACTCGCTAAACCATTACTAACTTGTTAGCAAAGTGTTAGAAATTCATTCGCCGGAAAAAATCGCAAAACACGTCAAAAAATTGCACTTTTCTGTCGATTTTAAAAAGTGGTCCAAAAATTTTTCCAGGGACCTTAAGAATACGTGCAGGCTTTTTTAAGGACACACAAGAAAAACGAGGTCATGAATCGGTCGTACCGCCGCGGAAGCGCGGCGAAACCATGCGTTTCGCTGCGGATCCGCGGCCGAGTCGACGCCGAGTCGACTCGTTTTTCCTGCAGTCTGTCCAGATTTGTATTTTGTGATTTTTATGATACTTTGTTTCTGCCCAGATTTAGTTGAGTACTGTGTTGTGCTTGGGGTAGTTTCAAATCAAGTTTTCGATCGAAATTCTAAGTACTTTAGCTAATCGGATCTTCTGTGATGTAATATATGTACTGAACGTTCACTAATCGCTACACGTCAATTAGTGGGGGTTGTGTATATCTGTGATCTGTAATGTTGGTTTGTGTATATGAACTTGTTGGATCATCGTGATGAATAGCCGGGGATGTGAGATGAGAGTTTTCATTTTTCATTCAATGTAAAATTTGTAATTTGATGTAATATTATTTTATAGCCGCACATCCGGGTTGAGGTTGTAGCCGCCATTGTATATTATTTCTTTTACTATTTTTGCTCCTACGATAGACCCAAGGAGGGGTGCACAAACTACCGGGTACTTTGAAGTGCCGAGTGGCCTACTCATGTTGTTGAGAGAGGTTGCTTCACTTCGGGTACTTGGCGGGTAGTTTGCCGCACCCGTAGGGGTCTAGAGTGGGGTTTGGCTATTCATCGCGATCGTGTAATCCGTCTTTTGTTGCAGGCTCGAACGAAACGCGAATTCCTAGCATATCCAATGTGTTCATCTATGATCTGGAATGGCTATCATTGCATCTGACGAATGTATATATCTATATATGATATCTAGTAGGCGTTGCTTATATTTTGCATCCGCGCTAGTCCAGCCCCCGCTCAGTCGTTAGTTAAGTAACCTAACGGGTGATGACGGGACCCCGTGGCAAATGCGGATGGCATAAGCGTACGTCATATTTTTGTTGTTTTCTGCAATGGTAGGATTAATTGATGGGACGCATTAAATTAATGCAAAGAAAATAAACCAAAGTGAAATCATTGGAACAATTTCAAAACCACTCGGTTTTTTCAAAACAGAAAAACTTTTAAAAACGCGGAGCTTAAACCAATCCTTTTAAATGCTATCAGGTTCCTTCGATTATATCAAGTTCACTACGTTCACGGTTTCTCCAAAACCATTCGTAGCCCTCCGTCATTTCAATTAAATGTTCAGTATTATTCAAGCTATGTATTTTAACCTTCGCCAAGGCATAGTGATTGGTAGCTGCTGAATATTTATCTGTAGCATAGATAGATGCGTTGGTTTGGGATAGTCGTACTACTATTTTGGCCTTCATCAAGGGTATGTACGGGTGGGTTCAAATTAACCTGGATAATGACGGGTAGAACTTGACATGTGACTTATGATATGTTGGCCTTCGTTAAGGTCATAAGAGCATGGGGAAAAAATCCACATCGGGAGTTTCTAAGGAAATTGAAACTTGCTAGTGCTGCATACCATTTGGAGTTTGATAATGTTGGTAGGATTCCTTCAGCATTATCACACAATGATATTTGGATCCCGATCCTACTGTGAGTATCCGCTACTCTTCGGGAAACTTTTCACTTAACGATCAATGCTATAAACCAAGTAGGTGTCTAGAAAGGTGTTAGCGGGGCTACGCCCACAGGAAAAAGAGGTTATTTAATTAAGGAACTTCGCGAAAACGTCGTAAAACCTCCCTCGAAGTACCGACACCAGCCTGGCTGAACGGTTAATCAAGTATTGTACGGTGAGATCAATCCTGACTAATTCTTCTTTTATGGTTTGAAGAAGGATTCGAGAAACAGTGGGAGCCATCCTGTTTAGATAAACTAAAAACCGATCTAAACTTGCAAGAGCATCATGCTAAGTGTTTTCTTCTCTCTCTCTTAATTGCAACGACCCAGTGACCAGACATAGGTTACATCTAGATAATAAAATGACTGAATCTAACTGTTATGACTGGAAAAGGTCTGTCCAGATGTCCATTACCCATGACAAGCTGGGACACCTCTTAACTAATCAAACCCCTGCCGTCTCAGGACCAGTTTCCCCTGTCACAGATATTGATATCCGTAAGACATCGGAAAAAGACTGTGCGAATGCCAAGTGCCTCGTGTTGGCCTCAGTTGATGGTGCATACCAGAGGCAGCGTGTGAAGATGGACTTAGTTTGTATCTTCCTCCATAACAAAGATTTATATGGAGAGCAATCTCGTATCGCAAGATATAAGACCTTGAATGAATTGCTTCAAGCGAGGTTGGCTGTCGGGTTATCTGTAGGGGACAACGTCCTTACAGAGACTAGCTATTTTGATGAGCTCACGGACCTGAAGACCACGTTGAAGAACGGGTCAAATACTGACTTGATTCTACAGTCTCTACCCTCTACTTATACCGTGAAGGAAACCACGGAAGAAGGGGGAAAGAGAAGGGCAAAAGTTTCGTTACTAGATGTAGTGAAGGAGGGACGTTCCTATTGTTATGGGAAAGGACATTGGCAGAAGGATTGCAGGGCTTTGAAAGCCAGTAGCCAGGATTCAAAGCATGTTGTGGCTTCGGCTTCGGGTGTGTTTGTAATAGAAAACTGTATGTCAATTAACTCTACTTCCTGGGTACTAGATACCGGATCAGGATCTCACATCTGTAATTCATTACAGGCTTTAAGAAACTGTAGAGTTATCAGGATAGGTGATATAACTCTCAGGGTTGCTAACGGAATGAGCGTGGACGCTGAATCCGTAGGGGAATATCACCTTGGATTGACATGTAGGCAGATATTGATTCTGCATAAAAGTTTGTATGTACCTAGTATGGCTTATAATATCATATCTGTATCCTTACTTTCTAAGGAAGGATATGATTTTACGTTTTTAAGCGATGTGGTCCACATCCACCTTAATCAAGTTCTGATTGGGTCAGGTACATTAGAAAACGGAATATACGTACTGAATCAAGCTCAGGTTTTCAATGTCCAGAACACACTTAAAAGAAAGTCTCCGGAATTAAATCAGGCTTTCTTATGGCATTGTAGACTGGGTCACATTAATGAGACACGGTTAACAAAGTTACATAAAGAGGGATACTTGAATCCGTTCGAGTATCAGTCTTATGCTACTTGTGAATCTTGTCTCATGGGAAAGATGACAAAGACTCCGTTCACTGAACACGGAGTAAGAGCGAGCGAGCTCTTAGAACTCATACACAGTGACGTGTGTGGTCCAATGTCTACACATGCGCGAAGTGGTTATTCATACTTCATTACTTTTACGGATGATTTCTCTAGGTATGGACATGTCTTCCTAATGAAGCATAAATCCGAGGCCTTTGAGAAATTTCGGGAATATAAGAATGAAGTTGAAAAACAAACAGGCAAAAGTATCAAGACACTGAGATCTGATTGAGGTGGTGAATACTTAAGTGCCGAGTTTCTGGACTACTTAAAAGAGAATGGAATTCTCTCTCAGCTTACTCTTCCATACACACCACAACACAACGGTGTATCTGAAAGGCGGAATTGAACCCTATTGGATATGGTTCGTTCCATGATGAGTAAGGCTGAGTTACCGCGATCCTTCTGGGGTTATGCACTAGAATCAGCTGCATATCTTTTGAACAAGGTTCCCTCCAAGACTGTGCCTACCACACCATATCAGATGTGGTGTGGGAAGAAACCCCATCTTCAATATCTGAAGATATGGGGATATCCAGATTTTATTAAAAAGCAGCATGCGAACAAACTCGAGGCAGGCTCAGTACTGTGTAAGTTTGTGGGATACCCAAAGAACTCCAGGAGGTATCTTTTCTTTTACGCAGAGGAAAAAAAGGTTTTTGTTTCTCGTCATGCCCACTTTCTGGAACATCAGTTTTTAGAAAAAGAAACAAGTGGGAGCGCAGTAGAACTAGAAGAAATTCTAGAACCACAAGCTATTACTGAAAGCTTGGTAGAACCAGAAGTTTCAGGAGAACCGGACATCCCAGCGCCACTCTGCAGGAGTAGTAGGTAGTCTCATCCGTCCGAGAGATACTACGGTTTTCTCATAGACGGGGATCGAGAGGATTGCGTCATTGAAAATGATGAGCCTACTAGCTTTCAGCAAGCCATTCAGAACGGTGACTCGGTAAAATGGCTGGATGCAATGCGGACCGAAATGGAGTCCATGTATACCAACAAAGTTTGGACTTTGGACATTGCTCCAGAAGGGGTAAAACCCGTAGGCTGCAAATGGATCTTCAGAAAGAAGATTGGAGTAGATGGGCAGGTTGAAACCTATAAAGCTAGACTTGTTGCTAAGGGTTTTCGTCAAAGACTTGGTTTGGACTATGACGAAACCTTTTCTCCAGTGGCTATGCTCAAATCCATTCGGATCCTTCTTGCCATTGCTGCCTTCCATGATTATGAGATCTGGCAGATGGATGTGAAGACGGCTTTTCTAAATGGAAATTTAGAAGAGCGCGTCTATATGGATCAGCCGGAGGGTTTCATTCAGAGTGGGAGCAGCGGTAAAGTGTGCAAATTGCTTAAGTCCATTTATGGACTGAAGCAGGCATCGTAGAGCTGGAACATCTGCTTTGATGATATTGTCAAAGAATTCGACTTTATCAAAAATCCGGATGAACCATGCATTTACAGTAAGATTGTAGGGATAACTGTGGTATTCCTCGTCTTGTACGTGGATGACATTCTCCTAATAGGAAATGGCATTCATATGCTACAGTCAGTCAAAGGATTCTTGTCACAGAGGTTCTCCATGAAGGACCTGGGCGATGCCAACTACATTCTGGTGATCCAGATCTATCATGATAGATCTAAGAGAATGTTGGGACTTTCACAGTCCAGGTACATCGACACCATACTGAAACGATTCAGTATGGAAGATTCAAAGCGCGGTAATCTACCGACTTGTCACGGAATCACCCTCTCCAAAGAGATGTCTCCCAAGACTGATTTGGAAAGGGCTCGCATGTCATCTATACTCTATGCATCTGCGGTAGGCTCTATAATGTATGCAATGTTTTGTACCAGACCAGATGTAGCATACGCATTGAGCGTTGTAAGCCGGTATCAGTCGGACCCAGGGGAGAAACACTTGATAGCAGTAAAGAATATTCTTAAGTACCTGAGAAGGACTAAGGAGATGTTCTTGGTGTATGGCGAAAAAGACCTCCAGATCGAGGCCTTTGCTGACTCCAGCTTCCAGAGTGACAAGGATGACTCCAAATCCATGTCGGGTTATGTCTTTACCCTCAATGGAAGGGCGGTTTGCTGGAAGAGCTCCAAGCAGGAAACCGTTGCTGACTCAACTATGGAAGCAGAGTACATAGCTGCTTGCGATGCCGCAAAGGAAGCTTTCTGGATGAAGAAGTTCCTCACGAAGCTTCAGGTGGTTCCTACCATTTTTGATCCAATACCGCTGTATTGTGACAACAACGGCGCTATAGCTTTAGCGAAGGAACCCAGGTCCCATCAGAAGTCCAGACACATTTTGAGGCGGTACCACCTGATCAGGGAGATCGTAGATCGCCGGGAGATCGAGGTGAGGAGAGTAGATTCGGAGAATAACACTGCAGATCCACTCACGAAGGCCATACCCCAGACTCAGTTCATGTGGCTGATCGAGATGATAGGTCTTCGATACGCCAGTACATGGCCCTAGTGCAAGTGGGAGATTGTTAGTGTATATGCCCTAGAGACCATTACTGTATCATACTAGTTTGTATATTACTTAATGGAAGCTTGGGATATTCACAGTTGTACAGACAATCTTACTCAAAATGGTAGTATGCTACTTGGTTTGTTTCTACTTCAATATGTGCATGTGTTTCTTTTAGCATATTGCTTATACATATTAGTGGAGCCCTTAGGATCTTTGCTTGATTACCAGCGTTGTGATGGCAGTCACACTAGTGGGGGCTGGGTAATCTACAAGCACATCCTTATACAGGTCCCTAGTCGTAGGATTATCGAGACGGGGCATCGATACTCCGGAGTAGACTAGCGTATACGCTTCTTATCCCAGCAGAGGAGATGGTCTGTCCCACAAACATTAGTACATCGTACTGGAGATAGTATGCAGATGCTCGTTAGGTTACGAGTACACTGGACAGGACTCGTCGGGAACTGTTGGTTGGTACTATACCTATCATCAGATAACAGTTCCTAGGTGACAGGAATACAGCTTAGTCCGTCGACTTGACACTGCTACTTTGCCTCGAGTGTGTTCCCACTGTACTTTGATTACTACCCTACCACGGCTCAAAGGAGTCATGCAAATAGGTAGTAGTTGGGTGCAGTCCTGAAGCACTTGGAGGTAGTAGCGGTTAGATAGGATTCGTCTCTCCCGGTATTGGGGGTTGATATCGCGTTGTGTCTAGGAGAGCCATTACACAAAATCCCTGGCCAGGGCAAGCAAGAATTACTGGTAGTGTTTCTAATAGTTTCTCAGGTTGTTCTGGGCTACACTCCGGCACGACTTGTACCGCTATTATGGGTCTGACGTTTACCACCCCCTAGGCCCGACATGCGATACTCTTAGACGAACGGACCGGACTGTACGGAGATTGTCACATTCAGGCTCAGTAGGAGTTCGGATGGGTTTACCTCATCGGCCTTCTTATCGACATCTACCTGGGGACCGTTACGTACAGCTAGTGCCGCTTGTAGTCTGTGGTTAAACCCACAGCAAGCGTAGTGCCGAGTCTTTAGAGTCCCACACAGAGAGTTTCCCTGCACTGGGTAAAAGGTGTAGAGGCCGTATGGTTTTACGGCAAGGCTTTGAACACTTACGTGCACTTGTGCGCGTATGATGTTCGGGCAGACGATACTAGTGGGCTTTGGTTTAAGCCGGATCCTAGTATTGTATAGATGGATTAGTTTTGTCTTCTGTGCATTCGCATTCTATGGGATGCGGATGCGGGTGTGTATGCACGGTTGTGAGGAGCGAAGAAGGAGGTGCCTCATTAGGGTTTTGAACGTTGGTTCGGTCAAAACCATTATGAGGTGAGGAAATTATTTACTAATCTTTTTAATGATAATTGTGTAATGGCTAATTTCTTTGACCATGTTGACCATTTGACCTAGTTGACCATTGTTGACTTGGATATTTCATGAGAGCACTAGATCCTTCTTATTCTTTTGGATTTAATTTTAAGATGATAATGGTCAAATCAAAAGCAGCCATCACACTTTATCATGATAAGAGATTATTAATTATTTTTTCTTATGATCATTATCTCTTGCTCATTCTCTCTCGTCCAAAAGAGAGCTCGCATGGTTCCTCCTTCTTTCTCTCTTAATTTTTCTATAGCTCTCATATGTTGAGAAAAATAGAAACAAAATAGACAAACAAATCCACCATCATCTTCTACACCACCTAGGACATCAAGAATAGCAAACTTGTTGCCCTAGTTACCTCGGCTTGAGGTGGAGCTCGGACTACAGACTCTTGGCTGGATCGTCTTCGACTCAAGGAGGCCGCGGAGGTGACCAAGATCCTGATCGACCCATGGAGCCTACAGAGACGAGGAGGGTAGCGGAGAAGACCCGAAGGACTTGTTGCATGAGGTATAATCTCCTAAGCAAAGTAGATAGAACCTCTTGTAGTTTGTTAGCAATGGTTTGGCAAAGATCTTCAAACTTTAGTCTATGTTACCTTGTGATAAAAATTTGTTTTTTACCTATTCCGCCTCCCCGTAAGTACCGGGGTGGGTAACGTAGACTTACAACGTGGGCGTTACAAAATAAAGGAGTGCTTACCACTCAGGATGCGGCGCCTACCGTCCAGCGCCTAGCACCTCACGTGCCCCTCATGTGGGCGCCACAGAACATAAAAATGCTTGACACTCACCAGGCAACGCCTAGCGCCTCCGTGCTTCGCACGTGGGCGCCACAGAACATAAAAGTGCTTGACACTCACTAGGCAGCGCCTAGCGCCTCCGTGCTTCGCACGTGGGCGCCATAAAGAGAGCTCAGCACTTCGTAAAGAGACAAAAAGAGTAAAGTGTTTAACACTTATTGGGCAAATCTCTATGACTGAAAACCCCACATAGTTATGTGTGAGCGTCAGAACTTACATTAGTGCTCATCACTTTTTGCACAAAAAAAGAGGACTGAGCCCAAACAAGTGCTTTGCACTTCTTTTCAAATAAAGAGAAAATTGAGTGGACCAAGTCCAGGTTGGCTAGGTCCCTAACTTAGATCAACAGAGCCCATAAGTTCACTACTTTCCAAACTGATCTTAGTCCAAAATACGAATATCGATCGTCCTCCCGATGATGTCTAAAAAGATGTTCATCCCACATCTCCTAAGTTAATCTTAATCTCCAAAAATGACTAATGATTCTTAGATGATCCACCATGATCTTTTTCCTCGAACACGGGAATTGGTTCAAGGATACATCTCTCTACACCTCTGATACATGTCGTTATAATTCCTCAACGTCTTCAGAGAGGTGGCGGGTCCCGACAGCCAACTGCTTTTTGGTACACTTCCCAAACTGACGTGTACACCTCAAATCAAACCACATCCCAAGATGGGTGCATCCCATATCACCTTTGCTCATCCCGTCACGTAACAAATACACGTGTACGCAAGATCGGCAATGGACCGAGATGTCCCTACACTAAAGCGGACCGAAACGTCCTTAAACTACAACAGACCGAGACGTCCTCAAACTAAACGTTGCCTCCAAAATGGTGACAACGGACCGTAACGTCCTTAAACTAAAACCTCACCTCAAAATGGTGATCTACAAACCGAAACGTCCTCAAACTATAACGTTGCCTCCAAAATGGCGACAACGGACCGTAACGTCCTTAAACTAAAACCCCACATCAAAAATGGTGATCTACAGACCGAAATGTCCTCAAAATATAACGTTGCCTCCAGAGACAATGGACCTTAACGTCCTTAAACTAAAACCTCACCTCAAGAATGGTGATCAACGGACCGAAACTTCCTGAAACTACAACAGACCGAAATGTCCTCAAACTACAACGCTGCCTCCAAAATGGCGACTACGGACCGAAACGTCCTTAAACTAAAACTTCACCTCAAAATGGTGATCTACGGACCGTAACGTCCTCAAACTACTATGGACCGTAATGTCCTTAAACTAAAACCTCACATAAAAAATGTTGATCTACGGACCATAACGTCCTCAAAATACTACGGACCGAAACGTCCTTAAACTAAAATCTCACCTCAAAAATGGTGATCTACGTACCGTAACATTCTCAAACTACTACGGACCAAAACGTCCTTAAACTAAACCATCACCTCAAAAATGGTGATCTACGGACCGAAACTGAATTGTAACCATGCCACGGTACATTGTTACAATCACTTAACTCCATTCAAGTCGCCCAAATCCTAGTATCAGAATCGAAGGAATAGAAGGGGACAACCGATAAGGAATCAAGAGAATTCCTAAGCTGAGATGCAAAGTTATTTCCATATCGTCAAGATACAAGAGTTAAGGAAAAGATAAGATTCAAGAATTTGAATGATGAGCCAATAATGTTGCGGGACATGTTCCCAATTCCGAGTTTTCTTGTTAATGTATTGGGTTCAATACCATACTACAAAAAGAACCAAACCCGAGCTAACCTAAAACCTATGCTCTGATACCAAACAAACCCTATCACGCCCCGCTTCCCAGAGTGCGCTAACTACGGCACGTGACAGAGCCAACCATGCTACATGTGGATATGAATCATTCCTCTACAGTCACATTACGACTGTCTATAGGATATTAAGAACGGTAAAATATAAAAATCTATCCAGTACATGTCCATTTGCCGAAATAAAAGAGTCAAGAAAATGTTTAAGCGGAAACGATAGTAATATCCAATAAACAACATATGAAAATACGTCCTAATATGGGCTCACATCAAGAAATAAAAGTGCGGAAAAATTAACTAAGAGTCTAAAAGCTAAACATCTCTAAACCATACATAATCAATTCCTCACTGCTCGGCTTGACGGCTAAAGTACTCTTGTTCAGCCAGCGACAGAGATAGAAGAACTGGGCCATGCAAAACCCAGATGTCAGTGTATCATAATATCACAACAATAGTAATAACTAGGATGTAACGATATAGGTAAACATGAATATAAAGAATAACACGGATATGAACGGTGAGGTATATATGTGTATGTGAAGTGCGATGAGTAACCTAAACTGTGCTACTAGGTTATCTACTCTAAAGTCTTTAAAATCAATTTATTGGAATCGTCGATGTAACTCAATAGTATCTTGTGCGTTCCCGAGATCACGGTCAAGACTCTCTGGCTGAATCCGAGACGTGCCGCTAGGCAGTAAATAGGTAACATGTACAGACGAATGATGTCGGCAACATCATCCCGGGGCTGGCCTAGCCCGTAAAGATTGATCAGTATAAGTATCGAACTGTTGAGTTATAAGTCAGGTTTCATTATTGATTTCCCTTTACCCCCAAGCTTATGTGTTCAAGTCAGGTATTGATAATATGAATCTAATGCTAATATAGAATCAAGCAGGTACAGGTTTGTCTATGTAGACAACATGTTACATCCATCAGGACAATAAGTCAGGATTGTCAGCATTAGTAACAGGATCAAGGTATCAAGTCAAGTAGTGTGTCAGGACATATCATGTGATGCATATGTATCAAATGGATACCCAATGTAAAACTGTAACGATATCGGAATTACGGTAAATAGTGCTAATGTCAGGATGCATATGTGTCTATCTGTAATAATCTATATATATATATATATATATATATATATATATCCATGACTATGTATGATGCATGCTAGATAACATGCTGCACTAATATAGAAGTAACATGATATAATGAGATTCCGACATGCAACTAGATATGCAGTAGACATTACAGATACAGACGGATATCAAAAAATGGTAAACTATAATATCGGATGCACAATTAAAAATACATGTATTATTTTTATTCATATAGACATCGAAATAGTAACATAGCAAGTTGCAAGATAAACTTACCTCGGAAACAACGGTTGATGTGCAGCTGGCTTGGTGCGACACGACACAACACGGTGTGTGAAGTGATACGACACGGTGCTGGGCCTTGCGGTGACACGGGACTGATGAAATGGTAGCACACAAGTGGCATGAGCTGAGCACGAAGTGGGCATGGCGTGGCACAGGAGCAGGGCACATGGCATGACACGGTCTCGGTACGGTGATGACACGGGCATGGTATGGTCTGAGTCTAGTGTATGGTCTGGTGGTGGTTGTTCATAATCAGTGGTCTGGTAGCGATCTGGTCGGGATCTCGTGCATAGTCTGGTGTATGGTCTGGTGGTGGTCTGTTCGTGGTCTGGTCGCGATCTGGTGTATGGTCTAGTGGAGGCACGGTCATGGTCTGGTGGTAGCACGGTCGTGATCTGGTGGCGGCACGGTCAAGACATGGAAGTGGTGATGATATAAATGTGGTGTTGTGGTAGTACTGTGGTGATGGTATGATTTGTCTGGATTGTCGGCGACGTGCGCGACTCCAGCGACGGTCGGAACCGATCAAGAAAGTAAGAAATCAAGAAATGAGAAGAAAGAAAGAAAAAAGAACAAGAGGGATTGGGCAGTAGGTTCAGAGGACAGAGGAGACGACAACAGCGACTATGGCTGCTGTCGACGATGAAGGGTAGATGGGTTCTGTCGTAGTCATGGGTTTGGTGTAGGGTGCAGGGAGTTGTTGGGTTCTCGTCGAGGATGAAAGGGAGAGAAGGAAGTGGAGGTGGTCAAGGTGAGGTTGACGAGGTGATTGGCGGTGAAGGTGGGGGTTCTGGTCGGGATTGCTGGTGGTCATGGGAATGGGGTTGCTGCAGGGTTCTTGGTTGTAGGTGCTCGGGGAGAAGAGGGAAGGGAGATGAGGTGGAGAAGGTGAGGAGGTGAGGGTGAGGTCGTGATCGGCGGCGAGGTGAGGGTGAGGTCGAGGTCGGGTTCTTGGGTTCGTCTGGGTTTTGCAGGGTTCGTGGGTCGTTGGGTGCAGGGTGCAGGGTGTTGAGAGAGGGGAGAAAAGGAAGTGGAGGAGATGGTGGTCGGTGGTGAGGTTGACGACGAGGGGACGAAGGCGAAGGATGAGGCTAGGGTTTTGGGTTTCGTCGCGGGGAGGCAGTTTTTTCGCGAGGAAGAAGAAGGAAAATAATATAGAGGAGAGAGAGAGGTTAATATTTAGGGTTAAATTAATATATATATATATATATATATATATGGAGAGAGAGAGAGAGAGGAGAGAGACACAGTGAAAGAGAGGAGAGAAAGATGTGAGGGTTATATAATTAGTTAATAAAATTATGTGTGTGTGTGTGTGTATAATATTACCTGTTAGCTTATAAAGAATATAATAATAAATATTATATGATTATACAGCCAATACAAAAATACTCCAAAAATTATCCGGGTTCTTTCTAAAATCTAGTTTTAAAATATGGATAATGTACGTACAAGCCAAAACCATAATGTGCTGTCCGGTTAAATAAAAATGCATACCCTGAAAACGGATATACATAAATACACGTAGCGATCCAAACGAATCTGTTTTATCAAACTGGACATGAACATGATGTGTGGATGCAAACATGCGATATGGGGTATGATAACAGGCTATGCTAGATATTAAAATGTATTATTTGATTATAATTTGTATTATTAAGCGATATGCAGATACTAAAATACCTTATACATGTATATATAACCTAGATATGCATGGATCCTCCGTACTAGCGAATATATGACATAATTTTGAACCATAATGGGTTTCAAGCATGCGGGTCGGGTCGTATACAACCGCAGTTACCAATACACTACCCGTACCCAAAACGATAATAATCAAGAAATAGTCGTAAAATTAGAAAATGCCCAAATAAAATATGGTATAAATGAACTAGGGTGTTACACAATGATAGATTTTCTCAAAACCAATTAACAGTCTACCTTCACTATAAAGGACCCGAGACTTCAAGTCTCACAGAGACGCGGAGAGAGATAGAAAATACCCCCTATAAGATTCTGACAAAATACAGTGAGCTCTAAAAAAGGACAGAGAATTCAATTCTCAAAGAAGAAGACCCTCCTTCCCCAAAACCTTAGGTAAAGAAAAGAGACCAAAACATCTCTATCACATCTAAGGGTTTAACTCTTTTAAAAGAACTCAGTTTTTTCTCTGGATCTAAGATCCACAAGGCAAGTCTTCCATAAGTTGAGAATTTAATTCTCATCGGGAAGATCTTATTCTTGAGAATCAAAAATTTAGGGAAGTACAAATTTAAAGAGAAAAAAGATGGAGTCCATAATACTCCAGGAACTCAGTTCCTTCAAATCAAGAACTTAGTTCTCTAAAAACTCAACCCGAGATCCTCAAAAAATAGTGATTTTGGTGAGCGTTAATTGTCAAAATACCATTGACAGAGGTTTAACCTCTCTGAAAATATCAACAGAGATTAAATCTTCATATAAAAAAAAGACTAGCGCCTCACGTGCTTCCCATGTAGGCGCCCTTTTAACAGCGCCTAGCGCCCCTACGTGAAAAACACGCTGGCGTCCAAAACAGAAGGACACCGCCTCACGTGAAACACATGTGGGCGCTGAATAAAAGTGCTTAGCACTCCATATACAGTCGAAGACAGCTAAGTGCTTAGCACTGATTTGGTAGCGCCCAGCGCCTCACGTGCTTCTCACATGGGCGCCATACAAAAAGTGCTTAGCACCCCATATACAGCCAAAATGGTTGAGTGCTTAGGACTAATTGGGCAGCGCCCTGTGCCGCACGTGGACGCCATAGAAAGTTCTTAGCACTTCATATTTACTCAAAATGATTAAAGCATTCAACATTTATTGAGCAGCGCCCATAACTGAATGCTTTACATGGCATATATGTGAGCATCAGAGCTCAAATAAGTGCTTAGTATTTTTACATAAGAAGAAAGGGCTGAACAAACAGAGCCCAAACAAGTGCTTAGCACTTTTGGATAAAAAAAAGGACTAAGTAGACTAAGCCCAAATTGGCTGAGTCTCTGAAGTTTTCTTGCAGCTGAGCCCAAATGCTCTTTAGCTGGATCTCAAGTAGAAATGATCCTAAAATGTTATTAAGTTGATCTTAGTCTCAAATAAGACTAACGCATCTTTAGCAAGAACAAACTGAGCCCAAATGCTCACCTATAGATTTAAGTTGATTTTAATCTCAAACTAGAGTAATGGTCCTTAAATAAAACAAAAACCTAAATCTAAAATATATGGATTTGGACTCATCCGCGCCTTACGGGCGACGACATAAACTAGTCTCCGTATACAATCCATGGGAAATCAAAACAAACAAATCATACACACGATACGAAGTGAACTGCCTGAGCAGGAGAAAGTGGTTATCGCAATGCAGTAACGTAATTAACTGCAGGAGCTTGCACCTACCGGGAAGAGCGTCCCCACAATCAAAAACCCCTCATAAAATGAGGAGGAATCTGATGAAATCTGCTACAACGACCGCATCTATTCAAACCTCCGATATATGGTGCCATAAATCAACTTGGTATCTTCGGAGAGATGGATGGATAAATCAAAATAGTATCTGCTCCAAAACTCAGACAAGACGATCAATCCCAGTTCATCTCTGTTTTTGGCGGTGAACACTATATAATAACTAAGTCATACCTCTCTACCATGCTACAAAACACCTCATACTCCACCTCATTTTTTATTTCTTTTAAAAGAAAATCAATAAATGAAGTGTCCATCTTCTAGGACAAATTCAGTATAAATATAGAATACAATCTGGTATACGTATCGAAAATACATATACGCATATTCATACGAATAGCTAAGAGAGAGAAAATAAATAGTGAAAAATAATACTAGAATACATATATTAAAAATATATATAAATTATTAAATCAAAACCTGATTTAATAATTCGGCTTAATCCTAAACCGCTACTATTATCTACCGTCCGATTAAAGTCCGTGTAGCATATACATGTATTTAATCGGACACCCTATATGTACCAACATACATCATCTGCATCATATCACCTGAACCGGGAAAACCCTCTGTGTGGAACTCTAAAGACTCGACAATACGCTGGCAGTGATTTACTAGATAAATCTAAAAACCACAAGCACGTCAGCGGCACTAGCTGTACGTAACAGCTATCCAGGTATCTATTTTAAGGGAGATCGACAATCAAGTCCGTCCGTACCCTACTGAGCCTGAATGTGACAATCTCCGTACAGTCCAGTCTATTCGTCTAAGAGTATCGCATACCGGCTTTAGGGGTGGAAACGTCAGACCCCAAATAAGCCGATAAGTCGTGTCGGAGTCAGGTTCATCACCAACCGAGAAACTATTGAACTCATATCAGTAAATCTCGTCCACCGTGGTCACGGATTTAGGGTGATAGCCGACCAAACACAGCGTGACATCGACTCCTAATACCAGGAGAGACGAATCCTCGACAATCGCTCACTGCCTCCATGTGGCTCAGGACTGTACCCAATTAAAACCTGCTTGCACGACTCCTTTGAGCCGTGGTAAGGTAGTAATTAAAATACAGTAGAAACTCACACGAGACAAATGAAGATCTCAAGTCAAAAGACTAACATGTATTAATGCTACCCGAGAACTTCCATCCGACGATAGATATAATACCATCTAGAAGTTCTCGGCAAGTTTGTCCAGTGTACTCCCCTCCAATGAGCACCTGTATACTATCGTAGGTGACATAATACCAATGGCTTGTAAGACCGGCCACCGCCTTTTGTCGGGTTCTCGAAACGTATACACTAGTCTACTCCAGAATATCGATGCCCAGTCTCGATACTCCCACGACTATGGGCATTTAAAGATGTGCTTATGGACTACTCAGTTTTCACGTATATGATCACCATCATAATACTGGTAGTCAAGCATGAATCCTACGGGATTCATCATTATGTATTAGTGACACGTAATAACAGGTAAAACCTGTACACATCAATGATAAAAACAAACCAGATTGCATACTATTATTTCGAGTAAGATTGTTCTATTTGTTTAGGTCATCTCTCAATTATCATAATCGCGTACTTGCAATTACAATAATTACCTTGAGGGCACTATATCCAACAATTTTTCTCTTAAGTTTGACCGATACCTGCTTATCATACATAAGCTACATTTGGTCTGGTACATAATATCGTATATATTATAGATCCTACCGCCGAAGCGTATGATAAAATGCTCATGCGAGTTCTCTCTTCATCAGTCTTGAGAGATATCTCATTGGAGAAGGTGATTCCTTGACAAGCCGGTAAATTACCGCGCTTGGAATCTTCTTAGATTTATCACGATAGATCTTAATCCCAGAATGTAGAAGGCATCACTGTTCACACCATAATATTGCATTATTATATTCCCCATTCTTATTCTTTTTATAAATAAACAGGTGCTTTTGACGCATGTCTGCTACATGTTACAGGTTACAGGTTCTTGAACAGGAAACAGTGAAAACGATGTAAAGACGATGAAAATATGGACTTTTGACCAACAATTAGGAGGATCTTAGTCAAGCCTAGACGAATAACAGTTCACAATCAACAAGGCAACGCAAGGTCCAAGAAAATAAGGCAAACGGTTAAAAAGCCATTGCAAATTGTTCACTGAAGAACTGGAACCAATGTAGAAGCCCAAATGGAGAAAACACTAAAGAAATGAAAATACCAAAAGTCACTGAAGCAGCCCAGAAGAAATAATAATCTGAACTTACTAAAGGGCCGCGGAACCGCGGCCCAAGCCCACCATTGCCGCGGTTCCGCGGCCAGAAGAAGACAAAAGGAAGATTTTATTTTACCAAAATTCATTTGCGGCTTTGACTAGTCTACCTAGGGCTAAATTTGTAAATTTAGACATGCGAATCAAAATGTAACATAGGGTTTCTATTTCCTATAAATAGAACTCTAAAGATTGTAATTTCTTATGCCTCCTTTTAATAAAAATTCAGAAATCCTTTATGGAGAGTATCGGTGTTTCCTTTCCATTCAGAAATTCAGATCTGACAACCCTGCATGGATGATTGGAGGGATGCATCTGTAAGTAGATTTAATTTCTCGTCCTAGTTTAGATTTCAATTCTTTGCCCTAGGTAGATTTAAATTCTTGCCGTAGATAAATTGCTTAGGGTTTAGGTTTGAGGAAGGATTTTGAGAGATGAGATCTCTTATCCCTTTCTTACCCACCAAACATTTACAATAGGACTCCATGCATACACGCACACACCGCGCCCTACGGCATCCTACCCCTCGAGGTAACGATGACACCGTAGTGTAAAGGCCCGGTTGCGCGCGTTTTCCATGGAGGTTAGGGTAAGGATCTCTAAAGGAAGGACAAGAACCTAGAGGAAGGAACATCTTCCCGAATGGATCTAATCCCCTTTATTGATAATTACTATAACTCCTCATAGATCTTCATTCGGGTATAGAAAGCGTTGAGATTTACCTGCATTTCCAAACCATCCCTAAACCTAACCCTAGCAAGACTAGATCTAGATAACCGTAGATAGATTTAGGTTTTTAGATTTAATAATCAATCCGAACACCCTTCGGAATTAACTCGTTAGCGCGACTAGGAGATTCACAAAATCCCTGTCGACCGACCCGTACTCACCGGCTAGCTTCATGCGACGCCGTTCTTGATTGCGGTTATAGATAGTTTTTGACATTAAAATCAAATGGCGCCGTTGCCGGGGATGGCGTAGAACTTTCCTTTTTGCGATTTCGGGTTAATCTTAAATTTAAAAAAATCTGAAAAATCATAAAAATATATAAAAATATTTCATCTGTTATTTTTGGAAGGGATACATTGTTGTTTGAATTTTGCAGGATATACGAAAATCGGATCTGGAAATTTTCAGAAAGCGAAACAGAAATCAAAAGATCGAAACAGAGGGGGATTTTCAAAATAGAGAGGCAGAAAAATTTTGGAGCCCCAAATCCCCCACCCCGCCGCGTTTCCGCGGCCAAAACCTGCTTTAGGCCGTGGAACCGCGGCCACCTTGTCGAATCAGAGCGTGAGAAAAATTTTGGGGTCTCGTGTCGACTACCTGACCGCGAAACCGCGGTGTAATCCCACATTATACCGCAGAAACGCGGCTACACAGTGTCTTCAGCGCAGGAAATTTGCTCTGTAAGTTTCTCTGGTTCCTTCTCTGTAAATTTCTGAAATATCTTTTCTGGAAATTCCTGCAGGATTCCGTGAGCTATAAAATATATTCTCTTCCATATAACAAGTCTTGTGAAGGATTTTTGGGCCCCGCTTGAAATAAAATTGATTGCAAATAATATTTTGCTGTTGCATATCTTTTCTCTAAAATCTTTTTGCAACAAAATTTTCCAAATAAAGAGAAAAAGAATAAAAATAAAAAGGACAAATCTTTTATAGAAACTTGCAAAATTTTTGGCCGCAAATAGATCCTTGCACCACAAACTTTCTTTCTTTCCCCTTTCTTACAACATGGGTACCCCACATAATAAATCATTAGCCGAACTTTGGTATCCTAAACCTAATTTTGCGTCGTATGTCAATTTGTTTGGTCAATTTAAAGACGATCCTTCCTTACCAAAAATATCTTTGAAAGATCAAATAGAAGCGTCTAGGAAAAACAGTTTGACTATGCAACCCACTTTGTGTCAACCAAGTCAAACTTTACCACTTCCATATGTTGATACCACTTTTTCAAGTCCTTCTGTCATTCCTAAGCCGATGTCCATTGCTGAGCATATTGCTCAGTCTCGCAGCCGATCTTTCACCCCTCTCCACTCATCTAGTACTAGGGATCCACACGACTATTCACCTTTTTATCAACATGTTGACCCTACCCCTGCCCAACCACCCACTTCCTACCAGTCCTACCCGACCTTCCCACCTTCACTAGACACTGTTTCTACACAGCCTGTTGGGAGTTTTGCATATCCACACCTTTTTGAATCTTTTACCGAAACTCCTCCACAACCTAAGTCTAGTTTGGAAGAGTCGTTGGAGGCGTACATTGCAGCAACAAATAAAATGACTAGGAATGTGGAAGCGTCCTTAGCCACCCTAATGCAACCTACTGAAGCGGTAGCTAGTTTCCCGCTAGCTCAAAATTTTTCAATGTATAAGGAGACGGTTGGACAGAGTGAGAATGTGAGAGGATTTACAACTCAAACCTACCCATACCCAATTGAAGCCCACAGCTCCAGTTTTCCATTGAATGTCCTAAATGATTCACTAGTCCAAAACGATGAGTTGAGCGAATTTTTAGTGTTTGATTTGCCAAATTGTGAGGAACCCCTTTCGAGTGAAACCGTACCTAATCCTTTCGATCTTTACACCTCCCATCTAGAACCTAAATCGATAGATATCCATGCTTTTGATGAGGTGTCTAAGAAAATTGATTTTCACTTGATTAAGAATATAGACGCCGGGAATATTTCGGATGATGAACCTGTCGATTTAATTGAGATTTTATGTTCAAATCATCATCCCGAGTTATTAAATGTTTCTCCCGAATCTTATATGCGTCTTGATTTTGATGAAAATGGCATGGATGAGTGGAATTTTGAGGAGAATTATAAGGAAAGTATTGAGGAGAGTTGTGAGGATAATATTGAGGTTGAATCATTTTTATTTGATGTGTCTGATTTTCCAATTCATCCTACTGAACCTTTGACTGTTATATCACCCTCCCTCCTTTCCATCGTTCCGACCCCGCTTGAAGACTGTGAGCTTGAAAATTTTTCCTTTGAATCTGACACAGTTCTCACAGACGATAACACTTACGAGTGTTTCACTTTTTCGGACGATATTGATGACTCACCGCCCGAGTTTGAGTCCTTTACATTTTCAGATAAGTTAGTTGAACCATCAGACTCGGTTGCTTACAGTTGTTTCGAATCATTGATGGAATCTTTCAAGTTCGAGACAGTTTACTACGGTGAGAATGATACTATCCCTAATTCACATCCTTTCGTCCTTCCTATTATTCCGACCATACAAGTGACCGTTACGCTTTCATCTCCAATACCAAGTTCGGCGTACCCATGTCTTCTTGCAAATCTTGAGGGATTTGACCCCATTTCACGACGAGTTGATAGACTAGCACAATCGCTTTTAACATATCGGTCATCACAAATTGCGCTAATTTATTCACTCGATTTACACCCTCAAGATCGCGCGACCCTTCTTTCTCCTTTCCGCCATTCTGCTCCTCCACCGAGACCATATTCTACCATTCTTCTTTCCACACAGTCTCGCGTGTTTCTCATTTCTTTCTTCTACACCCTATTTCACCAACTTAGACATTACCATGATAAGATTTTTGAATGGTTGGTGCTAATCAGTGGCTTGTGTAAGGCCAAGCTTAAGTTTGGGGGAACCTTTGTATATATGTATATATATTTTTTGTTTTCTTTTTCTATAAAAATAAAATAAATTTTTTTTTCAAAACATTAAAAAAAATTATAAATAAATAAACAGGGGAGTGCCAGCATTATGACCCTCTTGGTTTAGCATGACAGTGAGGACACTGTCAAGTTCAAGTTTGGGGGTATGCTTGGTACGTCTTCTTCTTTCGCATTCATTTGTACATATTTTTGCATTTGCATACTTATTTGAAAACCCATAAAAATTGAAAAATTTCAAAAATTATAAAAATTATTGTATTCAATTTTGGTCTAATTGACTTGAGTTTGACAAATAGGTTAACTGGCTAGGAACAACTAGATCTTAGACTTAGTAAATTAAAACCCCTAAAAATAACCTTCCTTAAAGTTTAACGGTAGAAAGTATATGCCTTGTAGTTTATTTAGAAATAGGCAAATTTTGGGTTCACTTCTTGGGCTAAGTTGAAACGAAGGAAAAGTATTGATGTTCTTATTAGAGTATAAGTTTGAAAAATAGTTCCTAACTTAAGTCTAGATTCTGAAAATGTATACCCTACAATTTGCACAATCACTCACCTTAAAACTTGGAATAGTAGAAGAGACCTTGAAATGCTCTTGTCTAAAGTCCTTAGTACAATGAAAATAAAAGAAAAAAAAGTGTGAATAAAGAATTAAAAAAAATGGACACTTGTTTTTGTGATTACTTAAGGCTGCAAAAATAGAAAAATATTTAGCGAGGGTGCTTCATCTCCTAGTGCCTTAGACCAACTGGTTTGGGAGTCACTGCTAAAGCCTTGGGTGTTGCAAAACTAGGAATTACGCTTTAATGTGCAAACACATCTTGTAATCGGTTGTTGGTACCTCAAGAAGTATTAACGGTCGCATGAAGGATGTGTAAGCAAAAATTCAATTAAAAATTCACCTACTAATAAGTACTTTGGACAACGGACAAGGGTATGATTGCTTGATTTGAATTTCCAAGTGTATGGGTGATTTATACACACACGTAGGGGTATGTGATTGGGATTTAGATGAGAGAAAGGAGTGAAGAATAAAACTTGTATCTTTAATAGAGTTGATAAAAATTCCTAAGTGGAGATGGAACCCTAGAAGGAAAACTTAAGAAATGCCGAAAGCTAAGTAGGTCTGCAGAACATATATAATCTTAAGTTAGATGATGAGGAAGTGTGAAGAATAAGGGTGGATAATTTACGAGTCGACGATAATAGAATTCCTTGTTAGAAAATCTAATTGGAGAACAAAAGTTAATGGGCCGAATTGATAGGATTTTATGGGTAGTATCCGCTGAAAACCCTCAGGAGACAACACTCCTCCTACTAGGGACACCTAGAGGTTTAACGGCTTGTTGCACGTGCTCAGTGCAATCGCGTCTCCCTGCTAAAGTGCGGTTAGGATTTTAGTGAATAAAAAATAAGTTTGCTCGAGGACGAGCAAAAGATAAGTTTGGGGGTATTTGTTCACACCATAATATTGCATTATTATATTCCCCATTCTTATTCTTTTTATAAATAAACAGATGCTTTTGACGCATGTCTGCTACATGTTACAGGTTACAGGTTTTTGAACAGGAAACAGTGAAAACGATGTAAAGACGATGAAAATATGGACTTTTGACCAACAATTAGTAGGATCTTAGTCAAGCATAGACGAATAACAGTTCACAATCAACAAGGCAACCCAAGGTCCAAGAAAACAAGGCAAACGGTTAAAAAGCCATTGCAAATTGTTCACTGAAAATCTGGAACCAATGTAGAAGCCCAAATGGAGAAAACACTAAAGAAATGAAAATACCAAAAGACACTGAAGCAGCCCAGAAGAAATAATAATCTGAACTTACTAAAGGGCCGCGGAACCGCGGCCCAAGCCCACCATTGCCGCAGTTCCGCGGCCAGAAGAAGACAAAAGGAAGATTTTATTTTACCAAAATTCATTTGCGGCTTTGACTAGTCTACCTAGGGCTAAATTTGTAAATTTAGACATGCGGGTCAAAATGTAACCTAGGGTTTCTATTTCCTATAAATAGAACTCTAAAGATTGTAATTTCTTATGCCTCATTTTAATAAAAATTCAGAAATCCTTTTTGGAGAGCATCGGTGTTTCCTTTCCATTCAGAAATTCAGATCTGACAACCCTGCATGGATGATTGGATGGATGCATCTGTAAGTAGATTTAATTTCTCGCCCTAGTTTAGATTTCAATTCTTTGCCCTAGGTAGATTTAAATTCTTACCGTAGATAAATTGCTTAGGGTTTAGCTTTGGGGAAGGATTTTGAGAGATGGGATCTCTCATTCCTTTCTTACCCACCAAACATTTACAATAGGACTCCATGCATACACGCACACACCGCGCCCTACGGCATCCTACCCCTCGAGGTAACGATGACACCGTAGTGTAAAGGCCCGGTTGCGCGCGTTTTCCATGGAGGTTAGGGTAAGGATCTCTAAAGGAAGGATAAGAACCTAGAGGAAGGAACACCTTCCCGAATGGATCTAATCCCCTTTATTGATAATTACCATAACTCCTCATAGATCTTCATTCGGGTATAGAAAGCGTTGAGATTTACCTGCATTTCCAAACCATTCCTAAACCTAACCCTAGCAAAACTAGATCTAGATAACTGTAGATAGATTTAGGTTTTTAGATTTAATAATCAATCCGAACACCCTTCGGAATTAACTCGTTAGCGCGACTAGGAGATTCACAAAATCCCTGTGGACCGACCCGTACTCACCGGCTAGCTTTATACGACGCCATTCTTGATTGCGGTTATAGATAGTTTTTGACATTAAAATCAATCACCCAGGTCCTTCTTGGAGAACTTCTGAAACAAGAACAGCTTGACCGACTGCAACATGGGAATGTCATTTCCTATCAGGAGAATATCATCGACGTATAAAACGGGAAACACGACTGTTCTCCCTATATACAAGACTCATCTGTGTTTTTGATGAAGTCAAATTCTTTGGCTGTTTCATCAAAACAGATGTTCCAGCTCCGCGATGCCTGTTTTGAAAGTGTGTCTTAGCACTTCTACTAGGTTTCCACATATATCAAGTATGCAATTTTAAAAAATCAAGAGGTCTAAGCTACACTAACCTAGAATCGCACTAGAGAATTAAGGTTTTTAAGAGTGTAAACAAGCTTTACATTAAGTGAATAGAGAATACAACCTTTGTAGACCGGTCCTTCACTTCTAAAGCTCTAACTAGTAATCCCTTAACTCCAAGTAATGGTCCCTTAACTCCAAGTGTTGGTCCCTCGAACTCTTCTTAGGCTCCACTTGATGAAAGGGACAAGCTTTCTTCGTCGTCTTCGAGGCCGAAGATGATCCACCTTGAAGTTTCTCTAACTCAAGCTACCTCCTCACTAATCAAGAATTAGTGAAGCAAATAACCTAATCTTATGGGCTAGATGAGAGTAGGTTGATGAAGTAAGAATTTTGCTCACTTTAGAATTATATTTCTCTTTTTCTTTTTCCACTCAAGAAAATTTAGAGAGAGAAGAAGATGAACTTAGGTGAAATGAGAGTTGTGATGAATGAGAGAGAATGAACCATGGGCTAAAGATATTATTGTGATGAATAAAAATTTAAGAAAGAGACCAAATGAGAGGATGAGTCATGGCTTCTCAATACTTCTACAAGTATCCAAAACATTACTCATTTCCTCCTCATTATAATTTCCTTTCAAATATAAATCATCATAAATATCTTCAACTCCAGGCGTGAGTCTCATACACCCATGTTCTATGTATCATCAAGCATGACACAAAAGGATTTTATATATAAACAAATATATATATATATATATATATATATATATATATCATTATATATAAAAAGAGAATAAAATCTTTAGTGATCACAATATTAGTTAATATATATTAATATATCAAATATAAAAATATATTTCAAATTATTAAATCAACACTTGATTCAATAATCCGGTCATATCATATATAACCGACTAATATCACTTATATGTATATCACAATATCGAATCAACACTTGATTCAATAACCCGGTCATATCACATATAACCGATGACATTCAATATACTTTATCAAATCAATACTTGATTCAATAATCCGGTCATATCATATATAACCGGACAATATCAAATATATATACATATAACATATCATTGAATCAACACTTGATTCAACAATCCGGTTATATCACATATAACCTAACCGATGTCACATATCGCGAGATTAGAATACGGTATCACATACTCGTATTTAATCAAGCTCCTGCACATATCACCATATGTGCCCTATTTCGTTTCGCTTGAGCTAGGAAACCTCTGTGTGGGACTTTAAAGACTCGTCTATACGTCAGCAGTAGGTAATGATCATATCAGTCACCTACAAGCCGTCAGCGGTACTAGCTGGACGTAACGGCTACCCAGGTATTGAGCAAATAGAAGATTAAAAAGCAAGCTTGTCCAAACTCCCGCAAAGCCTATAAGCAACACTTATCGTACAGTCCGTTCTCTTCGTCTGATATGTCACATATCGAGTCTAGGGGTGGAATCGTCAGACCCCAGTAATTTGATAAGTCATGCCTATGTGTGGCCTATAACCGTTCAAGAAACTACTGATAACACTTATCAGTAAATCTCATCAGCCCTGGCTAGGGACTTGCTATTATAGTCAATTGAGTATAGCGCAACATCAACTCCCTATTCCGGGAGAGACGAAACCCCTCTTATCGCTCACTGCCTCCATGTGACTCGGGGTTGTACCCAAAATCCACCTATTTACATGACTCCTTTGAGCCGTGGTAGGGAGGAAATAAAAGCACAGTGGGAACCATACAAGACACTATGATGATCTCGGGTCTATAGACTAACCTGTATCAGTGTCGCCAGAGAACTTCTATCTGACGATAAATATGGTACCATATAAGAGCTCTCAGCGAGTCCTGTTCGGTGTACCCATTCTATAATGAGCACCGGTGTACAATCTTTGATATCAAACACTAATGGTTATGGGATCAACCATCGCCCCCATACAGGGTCAAGAAACGTACACACTAGTCTACTATGGAATATCGATGCCCTGTCTCGATATTCCCTCGATTAGGAACGGTTAAAGGATGAGCTTGCGGATTACACAAGCCCCGCTAGTATGATCTACATCGTAGTCCTGGTAGTCAAGCTAACATCCTAAGGGCTTTATCAACATGTATCAGAGAGACCTGTTCACGCCAAAATTTTCGGTCAAGAGCTACTTGTTCTCTTACAAAAAAAAGGGGAGATTCTTAAAAAACAGGCATCACGTGTAAAACATGTGGGCGCATATATGCAAAGCATATGAGCGCTGAACATAAATAACCAAGGGCCAAACATACCTCACGTGTTACACATGTGAGCGCTCAGAACATACACAGGCTAAAACCCACACTAGGGGTCACGTGTAAAACACGTGAGTGCTTATGCCAATCACATGCAAAGCGTGTGAGCACCCTAATTTAAAATGTTCCTATCAAATTCTAGAATTAAATTCTATTTGGGAAATATTTTCTTAATCTTTCTTAAACTAGAAAGATCTTCTTTGTTAAACAGAGGACCCTTAGATCAAAGATCCAGCGGTGATCATTTGATAAAATAAAAATCTATCATATGAAAATATTTTCCTAATCTTATAATAAGAATAAAATTCTATGTTAACAAGATATCCATATTAAGAAAATATATTTCTGGTCTTGTTAAACTAAAAAGATTTGATAGAATAAAATTCTAATCTTATTAAAACTAACAAAATATTCATAATCTTGTTAAAAAAACAAGAATTCTTCTCTGTTAAAAAGAGGGCCTTTGGATTAAAAATCCAACAGTGAATAAAATTCATCGACTGATCTAAAAGATCGTGTTGGTTATAAAATCAATCAAATTCTCTCAATGAAAGATTTGCTGAACAAACTGATTCTTTTCTTTCTCCTATAAATAGGAGCCAAGAAGGAGAAAAGAAAAAGGGGAGGAGGGGTAGAAAAATAGAAAGAGAATTTAATTCTCTAAAGAAGGGGAACCCCTCCCAAAAGATCCTGCAAAAAGAGAATTTAATTCTCAAACTAAGAGTTTAACTCTTCTAAAAGAACTTAGTTCTTCCTCTGGTAAAGATCTGCATAAGCAGATCTCCCTACAAGTTAAGAATTTAATTCTCATCGGGAAGATTCTGTCATGCAGATTCAAAAACTAGGGGAAAGAACTTAATCCAAAAGAGTTTAACTCTTGCAAAACCCATAGGAATTTAATTCCTCTAAATAAAATTAGGATTTAACCCTATAAAAGAATTTAATTCTTAAACAAGGGATTTAACTCTCTATGCACGTAAAAGAGATCAGTACCCAACATGATCACGTGTGTTCACGTGACTTCCCCCCTCAATGATCAAAAGAGAACGAACAAGACTAGGTCACGTGCTCCCACGTGACCCTTGAATAAACTTCTCAAAATAAAAAGGGAGTAAAGCTAAAGCAAAACAGATTCTGGCACGCCTGGTGGGACCTTTTCCTCTTTCCACTCCACACTTCGTGTGTCGTGTTTTTTCCCGTGATCAGATAATCGCGGTGTGTATGTTTATGGTTGCCCTTAGGGGAGTGGATACTGAATTCGGCGCTTCGTCTTTATGAAGAATGGCGTTTGTTCCCACCTTAGCAACACAAGCTCTTTCATATCTGGTGGAGTCAAGTACGAGCCACTTGCAGGCTCAAATCTCTGCAATCCGACTCTTCAAGAAATCAACGGGCTTCTCTTTGGATTGATGCTCCCACCTCCCACTCTCGGTGCCTCAACGCCGATGGAGGAAGCCCAGAGGGTATTTGTCGTCCACAGGCGGGCTCCCCAAGCAGCAGCTTTGCTGACGGAATCAGTCCTCAAACAACTGGCATATGCTAAGGACCAAGGTCGACACAAGGGGCAGAATATTCAAGCTCTCAAAGGAAACAGGGGGCAGGCTCGGCAAAATCCTGAAGCTAATCAAATCCCGGCCGTAAGAAATGGTCGACGTCGATGTTGGCATCATACAAAATGAGCTGGGGGCAGTTCTCCGTATGGTTCTGTTTCAACCTCAGTGGTGAATGTTGTTCTAACCAGGAACAACTTCAAATTGGTGCGAAGGGTCAGATAAAACTTTCCTACCACAATATTTGAGAAATCTCTGCAGCCTATGGAGATCCCACGAGAGCAGAAACCAGTTCGCTACTTGAAGCAACTTTCCTCATCTATATATAAAGTACGGAAGCGAGTGAAGGTCTCTGTCGTCAACAGTGGCTCTTCCCCTAAACGTCGGCCAAACTTTGACAAATCCACTTTCAAATACAAGGGGACTCATCCCAAGACGGATCCCGATACAGCGGTTCCTTCCAAAACTAAAGCGGCTTTTCACAAAAAAGAGAGGCCTAATAAAGCTCAAGTGCCCGAAGCAAACTCCAAAGGCCAAAACTCCAAACGCTCCAAGCCTGGGGGCATGGTAGTTCACATAGTCTATGTGGTGAATTCCAAAGACAAAGTTTGAGCTTCCACTAGTCACCGACCTCAAATTCGGTCCTTAACAAAAGTTCAACTGCAACGTGAAAAGCTGCAGGGGATGCTTGCTGAGGCGGCAGCAAACGCTAATCCATCGTCTAAGGCAAATTCTAAAGACGCACCTGGAGAAAGAATAGAAAAGGGGTCGGATATTTATTTCCTAAAGTGCGCTCTGAAAAAGGGAGATGCAGAAGCGGCAGAAATGTCCACTAAAATGAACCAGATTTCCCATCTGATTCAGAGTATGGCTGGAATAATGGTTCAATCGGAACCACTGGCGGATGAACTGCCGGTAGTCAGTCTTAAAGATAAGGATGATATTTCAAATCCTCTGCAAAGCTCATCAATGGCTGAGAAGGAAATGATTCCTAAAAGCAAAGCTGAACGAATATATCGCTCAGCAAATCGAAGCTCACTACACCAGTGAAGCCGCAAATAAATCAATCAAGATTGATGGACCGTATCCGACATGGCACAATCAAATACAGTACCCGCCAGAGTACACACTTCCAACGTGCCACATGTACAAAGGAACTGAGAATTCTCGCCGGCACATGGCGCGATTTGAACCCATGTGCAGCAATACTAATATACTTCTCCTCTGACAGTTCATCGGCTGTCTGGCGGGCATTGCCTTCGAATGGTATGCGGGACTCCCGAATGACTCCATGAATACCTTCGACGAAATGGAGATGCCCTCCTGTCAGAGATTCGCTAGTATGAATAAACGCACTACCGTGACGGCACTGGTCAACGAAAGGTTTAGACCGAATGAGACTTGGGTTCAATGTGTTACCCAATGACGAAATCTCTGGTCAAATACAAGCAACGTATCGATGAAGTTGCAGCCATGGGAATGCTCATAGCCATCCTTGACCCAAATTCAAAGGCGTCCTTGTATATGGCTCTTTTCAAGCCGACAGCCTTCCAAGAGCTCATGGACAAAATGACTTGATTGGATTAGCTGAGTCAAGACCCTTCATCATCTGATGAAGATGAATGAAAAGCGGAGGTAAGGTGGTATTTGTTGCCGACGCTCAACAAAAAAAATGAGCGACTTTGAAACAACCTGTCACCAAAATAGCGACGGCGTGGGTACTCGCTCCCCCTAAGATATACACAGGGGGCATATTTCTTACTGGAGGAAGAATCTCTACATAAGATGGTCCTTTCTTCTTAAAGAATAGAAAGGATATCAAGGGACTTACAAACGAGTCCTGCAGTCAAATGGAATATCCCACTTGAAACCCAAAAAAAAAGGTATGCCCATAAGCGAAATGGGCACGGATGAAAACCCGAAAGGGCTCTGTGAGTAAAAACAACAGGGCTACCGGCGAGTTTGTGAAAACCTGAAAGGGCACAATCTCGTTAAAAGACACTTGCGAGGTCCTCTCCACCTTGTAAGGAGAAAACACCTGTGTGAGATCCTTATGACTCATAAAGGAGCAACACACTTAGGGATACCCACGATTCCCGAGGAGAAATTACACTTAGGAGATCCTCACGACTCGTAAGGAGAACCTTCTTATGAGACCCTCATGGCTCGTAAGATTCAAAAGCCTTAAGCTACAGGGATCTAAACCTGTTCTTAAGCCATCACAATCCCCAGATTGTCTTACAAGCGTTTCAATACTGACCCTTGTATACAATCTACAGGCGTGAATAAACATTTCCCTCACAAAGTCCCACCAGCGACTTGGGATATGTTTACACAGTGGACAGCCCTTGTAAGTCCTCTCGACTTATAAGGAGAAAACACTCTTGTAAGATCCTTACGACTTATAAGAGAACGTACACTTAGGAATCGTCACGATTCCTAAGGAGAAAATGCACTTATGAGATCCTCATGATTCGTAGGGAGAAATACTTTCATGAGACTCTTACGGCTCATGAAGTTAAAAGCCTTAGTCGACAAAATCCTAACCCTGTTTACTAAGCCACATTTGTTCGACATCGACAAAGGCAAATGATGATTCGCTCCTGGCAATATCCCAGTAGTAGCGATGTTAATGCCTAAATCAGTATCAAATCCCAAACTTGCGGCGAAAATCCAGAAATACACAAATGCATATGAAATAGCCGAAATGATAGGGCAACTTGCAACGAAATCAGCAAGTAAAAATGTATGCATACAAAAACAGCCGAAATGATTGGGAAACTCGCAATAAAAAGCAGCGAGTAAATAAAAAAAAGCCGAAATGATTGGACACCGCGAAAAATAGCCGAAATGATTGGGCAATCGCGACTTTCACGATATAAAAGCTGAAATGATAGAGCATCGCGGAAAGAAAAATATATATAATGAAACTTTTGCCCTACAAGTGAGATCATATCGATCCCTGTATACAATCCAGGGGCGCAAACAAAAAGGAAACCATATCATCCCACCAGGCTCCATCAGAAAAAGAGCCAACTCTCGACGGCCACATCTACAGCCTGGATACCCACAATAGCGTTCCTCCTCATTCCAGCAGGACTCAGACGCAACATTACCAAACGGAGCCATGGCATAGTCACTGGTTCCAAATATCAATGGTTCACAGACAACCTAGAGACCACCTCGACATTCGTCTCGTTACAGCAGACGCAATGCCAACAAAGCGGAGTGACGGAAAAATCCCAGCTCCACCTCAGCATTCGTCTCGTTACACCAGACGCAATATCAACAATGGCGTTCCTTCGCAGTCCAGCAGGATGCAGATGCAACGTCAACGAAAGACCCCATGGTCGAAGCAAAGCGAAGTGACGGCAAAATCCCAGCTCCACCTCAACATTCGTCTCGTTACAGCAGACGCAATATCGACAACGGCGTTCCTTCTCAGTCCAGCAGGATGCAGATGCAACGTCAACGAAAGACCCCATGGTCGAAACAAAGCGGAGTGACGGCAAAATCCCAGGTCCATCTCAGCATTCGTCTCGTTACAGCAGACGCAATGTCGACAACGGCGTTCCTTCGCAGTTCAGCAGAATGCAGATGCAACGTCAACAAAAGACTTCACGGTCGAAAGAAAGCGGAGTGATGGTAAAATCCCAGCTCCACCTCAGCAATCGTCTCGTTACAGCAGACGCGATGTCACCCCAGCGTTCCTCTTCCAACAAGATTCGGACACGCCAAAGTAAACGAAGCAGAGGCCAAATTCCTAGTTTCAGGGTCTTGACGGCAACTCATATAAAACCTGAAAGACTATCGGAGATCATCCCACACCAGCGAGGAGTGGTCACCACCTCGACGTTCGTGTCGATACAGCAGACGAGATGTCACTACAGCATCCTTCCTCCAACAGTATTCGAACACGCCAAAGCAAACGAAGCGAAGGCCAAATTCCTAGCATCAGGGTCTTGACGGCAACTCATATAAAACCTGAAAGACTATCGGAGATCATCCCACACCAGCGCAGAGTGGTCACCACCTCGACGTTCGTCTCGATACAGCAGACGATATGTCACTACAGCATCCTTCCTCCAACAGGATTCAGACACGCCAAAGCAAATGAAGCGAAGACCAAATTCCTAGCTTCAGGGTCTTGACGGCAACTCATATAAAACCTGAAAGACTATCGGAGATCATCCCACACCAGCGTGGAGTGGTCACCACCTCGACGTTCGTCTCGATACTGCAGACGAGATGTCACTACAGCGTCCTTCCTCCAACAGGATTCAGACACGCCAATGCAAACGAAGCGAAGGCCAAATTCCTAGCTTCAGGGTCTTGACGGCAACTCATATAAAACCTGAAAGACTATCGGAGATCATCCCACACCATCGTGGAGTGGTCACCACCTCGACGTTCGTCTCGATACAGCAAACGAGATGTCACCACAGCATTCTTCCTCTAGCAGGATTCAGACGCGACAATCAAACAACGGAGCCACGGCAAAATCCCTAGTTCCAAACCTCGACAGTTCACCAACAACCTAGAGACAACCGCGACATTCGTCTCGATACAGCAGACACAATGTCAGCAAATGAAGCAAAGGCCAAATTCCTAGCTTCAGGGTCTTGATGGCAACTCATATAAATTCTGAAATACTATCGGAGATCATCCCAACCAGTGCGGAGTGGTTATGACTCGTCGGGACTCCCCAAAATGAGCCTAACCTCAAGTAAAAAGTGGCATGGCAAAATTCCTAACGCTTGCTCTTCCGACGGTCAAACTGCCTAGGAAGATTGCTTGAAGACGTCTTGTCCAGCACCCGAAGGGATCAGAGACACGACAGTCACAAGGCCACTCGAACAGCAAGATTGCCTATCGAGGGATACATTAGCCAACACGACGGTACGACAGGCAAAACCCTAGTACCATAGACCCTAACGGACCTCTGTCGTAAAGAGCAGAGGTTAACTGTGACGTTAGGACATCCTTGTGAGAACTTCTGTCACGCCCCGCTTCCTAGAGTACGCTAAGATGGGCACGTGACATAGCCAACCATGCTACCTGTGGATAGAAAAAATCCTTCCACGGTCACATTACGGCTATAGAAATATCAAGAACAGGAAAGTAAACTAACTATCTAGTACTTGTCCATAAGCCAGACTAAAAGAGTCAAGAAATAATATAGTATGCGGAAGCAAAAGATCAAATAAACACCTGGAAAGTAAAACTGCATACCAACAGGATCTTCACCGCTCGGTCTAACAGCGGCAATACTCCTGATCAGTCAGCAACAAAGGTAGAGGATCTGGGCCATGCAAAACCCAGACGTCAGCGCGTCATAACATCAAGCGATAATATAAACAGGGGTGGCAATACATGCAAGTATGAGTATAAATGATAAAACAAGAATAACAGTGATATAAGTAAGGACAGTAGGGTAATGTGTAGTGAGAAATCTAAACTAGTCTATTGGGCTAACTACTCTCAAGTCTTTGAAATCAATTTGATAAATTATCGATGTAACTCAATAGTATCCCGTGCGTGCCCGGGATCACGGTGAAGATTCTCGGGCTGAAACCGAGACATGCCGCTAGGCACAAAAGGAAAAGGGGTAACGATGAATGATGTACATAGTATCATCCTAAGGCTGGCCTAGCCTCTAAAAAGGTATTGGATAACGATGGATGATGTCAGCAGCATCATCCCAAGACTGGTCTAGCCTCTAAAACTGATCAGTACAGGTAGCGAACTGTCGAGTTACACGTCAGGTTTCATCATTGATTTTCCCATACCCCCAAGTTATATGTGTTCGAGTCAGGTATTAAATAATCTGGAGCTAATGCCAACACAGGATCAGGCAGGTACAGGTTTGTCTGGATAGACAACAGGAACTGTCCGTAAGGACAACAGGTCAGGTTTGTTGGCATTAGACACAAGATTAGGTAACAGGTAAAGCCATGGTACATCAGGTCAAGTCAAGTAATGTATATAGGTGTCATGTCATGTCAAGAGTTGCACGGTACCATGTCGTGTCAAGTAGGAAGTGTAACAAATCATATCAGGATGCACAAGATGTCATGTGGGTGCTCATAATCAAACCAACATAGGCATGGGTATAAATAAACAAGCATGGGTGCTAACAGAACAATAAACTGGAACATGTAGTATGATATGCAAGTAGGTACAAAATAAACTATATAGATGTACGGTTATCGATTTGAGTTAGGGTTATGGTTCCGACATTAAGTATCATACACTTAAACAAATATGGATTGTTAAACTCTCGTTATTATGGGTTAAAAGATCTAGGTATGCAAATGTATCTAAAACAGGTTAAAGATGCACACGGGTGTCCAATAGAGTAAAACTAAAAAAGGGTACCATAGACTATGTAAATAGTTATTATGTGATTTAAAATACAGATGTGGTTACTAGGTATAGTAAACTAAAATCCAGCAGGTATGTTTCAAGTTCTGAATCTAAAAGATATAAACGGAACATCGAACTGTTAAATTGGAACATGTGACATTAAATTCAATCTACCAATACAATATGCAGTTGAAAAAGTATATAATAATACGATAGCATGTAGCAAGTTTTACTTGCCTAGACGGAACGTGAAACGGATATGCACAGTACGCCCGACGTCGGCGAAATGTCGCGACGCACGCACGGCACATGGAACAGGTCTAAGCAACGCACGAGAGTGATCACGCAGGCAAGGCACTTCCTCTGGGTCGTCTGGATCGTCGGTGTCGATCCCGGCTCCGGCGAACTACGGAACACAGAAATCAAGAATCAATGAAAAGAAAGAAAAGAAAAGAAAGGAAAGAAAGAGGAAGAAGAGGAAGAAAGGAAGAGGGAAGGGTTGCTCACTGGGGTTGTAGGTGCACCTGGATGAGATGGTGTCAACGGCGGCGAAACTGAGCTCCAGCGATCTAGGGTTCTGTTGTTAGGGTTAGGTTAGGGTTTTGGGTCGGTTTGTTGGCTGGGGTGTTTTCAGTTGAGGTGTAGGGTTGGTGGTTTGCAGTGGGTTGAGGCCCTCGGGGAAGGAAGAGAAGGGGAGAGGAGAGGAGACGAGGTCGAGGTAACGAGGATAGTCGGATTTAGGGTTAAGGTTAGGGTTTCGGTGGGATTTCTTCACGAGGTGCAGGGTGCTCGGTGATGGTTGCAGGCTCGGGAGAAGAGAGGAAGAAGATGAGGACGAGGAGCGGTTAAGATGGTGACGGCGAGGGACAAGCGACGGCGAGGGGATAAAGGCGATGAGGACAGATGCTCGTAGTTAGGGTTGGGTTGCCGTCGGGGTGTGGGTTAGAGCGAGGGTGATGGCAGCGGTGGTCATGGTGTTGGGAAGAGGCGGAGGAGATGTCGAGGAGGGGTCGGAGGTGCAGGCGAGGGTCGACAATGATGGAGTTAGGGTTTCTTATGAGCGCGGGGATTTAAAAAGGAAACGAAGAAGAAGGAAAAGAGGGAGGTGACGATAGTGAGGGGGGTGAGCGGAGTCGAGAAGCATACAGTAGTAGCGAGAGGTGAGAGAGAGGGGAGAGAAAGAGAGCGAGATCGAGAGGAGAGAGATAGGGAGAAGAGAAAGAGATTCGTCAGTTAGTAGGGAAAGGAAGAGAGAGAAGGAAGAGGAAAGAGAAAGAGAGAGTCTGTTAAATAATAATAAAATTTAGATTTTAAAAAATATTGGAAATATATTTACAAAGAGAGAGGCAAAGAGAATTGAGAGAAACGGAGAGAGAGAGAGAGGGTGTCAGGAGAGAGAGAGAGAAGAGTAAGTATATAAAGATTTAGTAATATATATTTTAGTTAAAATATATTAATAGTTTATCAGTATATAAAGAATATAATATTAGTCCGTTTTGAGATTTTGGCAAATACAAATTTACTCCAAAACATACCCGGTTTGTGTCTAAAAATGCAGATTTAAAATATGAAAAATATATGCGACTTCCAAATTTCAAAATGAAGCCTCAGGTAACGAAAAAGCATACCCCCAATAACGGATGCACGTACGTGCGCGTAGCCATCCAAATACGTCTGTTTCACTGAACGGGACGAGAACAAGATGCGCGGATGCTACCACGGGGTTTGGGGTATCATGCAGGCCATGAAATGTAAAGTTTAAAAAATATTTTCTGTGACTTAAAAGTTATATGATAAACATGCGATATCAGATGAAATGCCAATATGTAGTTTATACTAGATGCACGTGTCAATGAAGTAAGCCAGGGTAACCTATAAATATAAATCAATCAAGTTCAAGAAAGCGGGTCGGGTCGAATGCAATATAAAATGTAAACTACCATTCGCACCCAAACACGATAAATCAAGAATTATTACGGATAAGAAATACGAGAACTGGAATTGGTATAAATGAACTCGGGTGTTACATTATACCCAACTACAAAAGAATTTCGTCCTCGAAATTGCAAGAACAAGAAAAGATAAACAACAACAAACTACAAGAATAGATGTGGAAACTTCTGGCGGATCATCTTCTCGTTCTCCAAGTTGATTCTCCATGTGAGCGATTACCCTAAGAAACAGATGCAAGAGATAACCTTGTTCTTAAGAACCTTTTCCCTCCGATCCACAATCGACGTCGGTCGTTCCTCAAAGGCTAAATCTCCACGTACAGTCAGCTCTGAATGATCCAGCACGTGTGCTTCATCTCGAACATACTTACGAAGTTGAGATACATGAGACACGTCATGAACATTCGCCAAAGATTGCGGTAACGCCAAACGATACGCCACTTCTCCAACATGCTCCAAAATCTCGAAAGGTCCAACGAATCGAGGACTAAACTTTCCTCGACTTCCGAAATGAATCACCCCTCTAGTCGGTGATACCTTCAAGAATACCAAATTACCAACGGCGAACTCTAGAGTTCTTCTCAATGTATCAGCCCAACTCTTTGTCGGTCTCGTGCTGCTTTAATATGATTCCATCTAGTATTAACCTTCTCAACTGTCTGCACAACCAAATCTGGTCCCAAAAATTTTCGTTCACAGACATTGTTCCAACAAACAGGTGAACGACACTTGCAACCATATAAAGCCTCGAATGGAGCCATCTGAATAGTCTCCTGAAAACTGTCATTGTAAGAAAATTCCACTAACTATAGATGATCCTCCCATCAACCCTTGAAGTTTAACATGTAAGCTCTCAACATGCCTTCAAGAGTTTGGATCGTTCTCTCCGACTGGCCATCTGTCTGAGGATGATAGGCTGTGCTAAACTTCAATCGCATCCCCAAACTTTCCTGTAAGCTCCTCCAACAGTGTGATAAGAAACGGGTGTCACGGTCGGACACGCTGCTCACCGGCACTCCATACAATCTCACAATCTCCTGCATGTACCATTCTGCCAAAGGTTCTGTTAATTGACCAACTCAAAAAGGTATGAAATGAGCTGCCTTGGTCAATTGATCAACAATCATCCAAACTGCATTGTTGCCTTTCGGACTCCTCGGTAGAGCCGTCACGAAATCCATGGTTATATATTCCCACTTCCATTGAGGAATCGGAAATGGTGGCAGTAAACCAGCTACCCTTTGATGTTCAGCCTTAACTTGCTGACACACCAAGCACTTCGCTATAAGTGGGCAATCTCCCGTTTCATGCCTTCCCACCAGAAATGCTGTCGCACATCTCGGTACATCTTCGTGTCTCCTAGATGTACGGAATATGCTGATCTGTGCGCCTCCTTCATAAGTTCTTCGCTAATGTCTCCTTTTGGCACACGAAAACGGCTACCATACCTCAATGAACTATCTTCATGAATTAACAAGTCCGTTCGAAGTCCAGCTTCAACCTGTTCTCGAAATTTCTGCAATCTTGGATCCTGCAATTGCGCTGCTTTAATATTCTCATTCAACGACGACTGTACTTGCAGCTGCATCAACTGTATTGAAGAATGCGATAACACGATTTCCAACTCGAATCTCCGAAAATCTTCGATAAGTTCCCTTTGTGCAGTCAACATCTGAATTGCTGGCAACCGACTAAGCGCATCCGGCACAATATTAACTTTCCCCGGATGGTACTCAAGATCAAGATCGTAGTCTGCCATCAGCTCTAACCATCTACGCTGCCTCATATTAAGCTCCTTCTGTGTGAACACATACTCCAGGCTTTTGTGATCAGTAAATACTTCGACCCTTTTGCCCAATAAGAAGTGTCTCCAAATCTTCAAAGCGAAAATCACAGCTGCTAACTCCAAGTCATGAGTTGGGTAATTCTTCTCATGGGTCTTCAACTGTCTCGATCCGTAAGCTATAACCTTCCCATGCTGCATCAAAACACATCCCAAACCTTTCCCAGATGCGTCGCTGTGACTCACCAATTCTTTGGAACCGTCTGGTACGGTTAAAACAGGTGCGGTTATCAACCTCTGCTTCAACGCCTCAAAAGCTGACGCACACTTGTCCGTCCACATAAATGGTACTTCTTTGCGCATACGCTTGGTCAAAGGCTCTGCCAGACGAGCAAAGTTCTCCACGAACCTCCTGTAATACCCGGCAAGTCCAAGAAAGCTTCTTATCTCCGCAACATTCTTCGGAATCGGCCAATCTCAAACTGCTGCAATCCTCTCGGGATCAACGGCGATTCCATCACCGGATACGACATGCCCAAAAACTTCGCTTCTTCAAGCCAAAACTCGCACTTGCTCATCTTAGCATACAATCTTTCTTGCCTCAATGTCTGCAGTGCGATCTTCAAATGTTCTGCACACTCTTCAATACTCCTTTGAGTAGACCAGAATATCATCAACGAACACCACTATAAACTGGTCCAAGAATGGTGAAGAGATTCGGCTCATCAAGTCCATAAATATCGCCAGTGCATTCGTTATTCCGAAGGGCATCACTAATACTCGAAATGTCCATACCGAGTTCGGAACACAGTCTTGCAAATATCTTCTGGTTTAACTAAGACCTGATGATATCCGGACCGCAAATCCAGCTTCGAGAATACCCTCGCGCCACTAAGCTACTCGAACAATTCGCCAATGCGAGGGATCGGGTACTTATTCTCAATAGTCACCTGGTTTAAATTCTCGATAATCGATGCACATCCTCCTTGTGCCATTTTTCTTCTTTACTAGAAGAACTGGAGCTCTCCAAAGTGAGTTGCTGCTGCGAATCCACTCCTTCTCTAGCAATTCGACAACCTGCTTCTTGACTTATTCCAACTCCACTGGTGCCATCGGGTAATACGCCTTTGAGATTGGCGCTGCACCAGGAACAAAATCAATCGCGAACTCCACATCTCGCTTCGGCGTTAAACCTGATATGTCTTCAAATACGTCCATGAAATCTCGAACACCAGCTGGCGCTTCTTCCTCAATAACTTCCATCGACGGAAGAACATTATTTGTCGGCCTAGCCCTAAACTCGAATGGCCCGACAGAACTGCTTCCTCCAGCAAAACAAGCTTCGGATGTCCGGGAATCTGGAGAATCACTTTCCTTTCCTTACAATCAATATGAGCGTGGAAAGTGCCATGAAAACCCATTCCCAAGACAACAACAACCAAAGGGATGCACCAGAATTGAATAATTCTAATGCAGGGAAAACATGAACAAGTAAGATACCGAGATGATTTCATCCGAAGTCAAGATACTGAAGAGAATTAAGCACGGTAAACATGATTCAAGCTGGCGATGAAACAATAACTGGTAAGCAATGAAACCGAGCGAAGCAAGGTAATATAACGATCGTGGAATAAGGAAGTGAATCAAGACCAGGACTCCAAGTTACTTAAATAGAGTACCGCGTTGTAACCATGCTGCAGTTCATGGGTACAATTACATAACTCCACTCAAGACGCCCAAATCCTAGTATCAGAATCAAAGAACAGGGAGAAACAATAGAGAACCAAAAAGGTTTCAAGCCGAGATGCAAAGTTGTTTGCATATCGTCAAGACGAAGGATAAAAGAAAGATATGATTCAAGAATCACGATAACAAGGTGGCAGGACATGTTCCTAATCACGAGTATTCTAATTCGTGTATTGGGTCCAATACCCAACTACAAAAGAATCAAACTCGATTAACCTATATCATATGGCTCTGATAGCAAAAGAACCATGCCGCGCCCCGCTTCCCAGAGTACGCTAAGATGGGCACGTGACATAGCCAACCATGCTACCTGTGGATAGGAAAAATCCTTCCACGGTCACATTACGGCTGTAGAGATATCAAAAACAGGAAAGTAAACTAACTATCTAGTACATGTCCATAAGCCAGAGTAAAAGAGTCAAGAAATAATATAGTATGCGGAAGCAAAAAATCAAATAAACACCTAGAAAGTAAAACTGCATACCAACAGGATCTTCACCGCTCGGTCTAACAGAGGCAATACTCCTGATCAGTCTGCAACAAAGGTAGAGGATCTGGGCCATGCAAAACCCAGACGTCAGCGCGTCATAACATCAAGCGATAATATAAACAGGGGTGGCAATACATGCAAGTATGAGTATCAATGATAAAACAAGCATAACAGTGATATAAGTAAGGACAGTGGGGTAATGTGTAGTGAGAAATCTAAACTAATCTATTGGGTTAACTACTCTCAAGTCTTTGAAATCAATTTGATGAATCACCGATGTAACTCAATAGTATCCCGTGCGTGCCCGGGATCACGGTGATGATTCTCGAGCTGAAACCGAGACATGTCGCTAGGCACAAAAGGAAAAGGGGTAACGATGAATGATGTACATAGTATCATCCCAAGGCTGGCCTAGCCTCTAAAAAGGTATTGGATAACGATGGATGATGTCAGCAGCAGTATCCCAAGACTGGTCTAGCCTCTAAAACTGATCAGTACAGGTAGCGAACTGTCGAGTTACACGTCAGGTTTCATCATTGATTTCCCCATACCCCCAAGTTATATGTGTTCGAGTCAGGTATTAAATAATCTGGAGCTAATGCCAACACAGGATCAGGCAGGTACAGGTTTGTCTGGATAGACAACAGGAACTGTCCGTAAGGACAACAGGTCAGGTTTGTTGGCATTAAACACAAGATTAGGTAACAGGTAAAGCCATGGTACATCAGGTCAGGTCAAGTAATGTATATAAGTGTCATGTCATGTCAAGAGTTGCATGGTACCATGTCGTGCCAAGTAGGAAGTGTAACAAGTCATGTCAGGATGCACAAGATGTCATGTGGGTGCTCATAATCAAACCAACATAGGCATGGGTATAAATAAACAAGCATGGGTACTAACAGAACAATAAACTGGAATATGTATGATATGCAAGTAGGTACAGAATAAACTATATAGATGTACGGTTATCGATTTGAGTTAGGGTTATGGTTCCGACATTAAGTATCATACACTTAAACAAATATGGATTGTTAAACTCTCGTTATTATGGGTTAAAAGATCTAGGGAAGCAAATGTATCTAAAACAGGTTAAAGATGCACACGGGTGTCCAATAGAGTAAAACTAAAAAAGGGTACCATAGACTATGTAAATAGTTATTATGTGATTTAAAATACAGATGTGGTTACTAGGTATAGTAAACTAAAATGCAACGGGTATGTTTCAAGTTCTGAATCTAAAAGATATAAACGGAACATCGAACTGTTAAATTGGAACATGTGACATTAAATTCAATCTACCAATACAATATGCAGTTGAATAAGTATATAATAATACGATAGCATGTAGCAAGTTTTATTTGCCTAGACGGAACGTGAAACGGATATGCACGGTACACCCGACGTCGGCGAAATGTCGCGACGCACGCACGGCACACGGAACAGGTCCAAGCAACGCACGAGAGTGATCACGCAAGCAAGGCACTTCTTCTGGGTCGTCTGGATCGTCGACGTCGATCCCGGCTCGGCGAACTACGGAACAAAGAAATCAAGAATCAAAAAAAAGAAAGAAAAGAAAAGAAAAGAAAGAAAGAGGAAGAAAGGAAGAGGGAAGGGTTGCTCACTGGGGTTGTAGGTGCACCTGGATGAGATGGTGTCAACGGCGGCGAAACTGAGCTCCGGCGATCTAGGGTTCTGTTGTTGGGATTAGGTTAGGGTTTTGGGTCGGTTTGTTGGCTGGGGTGTTTTCGGTTGGGGTGTAGGGTTGGTGGTTTGCAGTGGGTTTGGCCTTCGGGGAAGGAAGAGAAGGGGAGAGGAGAGGAGACGAGGTCGAGGTAATGTGGATAGTCGGATTTAGGGTTAAGGTTAGGGTTTCGATGGGATTTCTTCACGAGGTGCAGGGTGCTCGGTGATGGTTGTAGGCTCGGGAGAAGAGAGGACGAGGAGAGGTTAAGATGGTGACGGCGAGGGACAAGCGACGGCGAGGGGATAAAGGCGACGAGGACAGATGCTCGTAGTTAGGGTTGGGTTGCCGTCGGGGTGTGGGTTAAAGCGAGGGTGATGGTAGCGGTGTTCATGGTGTTGGGAAGAGGCGGAGGAGATGTCGAGGAGGGGTCGGAGGTGCAGGCGAGGGTCGACGGTGATGGAGTTAGGGTTTCTTATGAGCCCGGGGATTTAAAAAGGAAACGAAGAAGAAGAAGGAAAAGAGAGAGGTGACGATAGTGTGAGGGAGGTGAGCGGAGTCGAGAAGTGTACAGTAGTAGCGAGAGGTGAAAGAGAGGGGAGAGAAAGAGAGAGAGAGAGGAGAGATAGGGAGAAGAGAAAGAGATTCGTCAGTTAGTGGGGAAAGGAAGAGAGAGAAGGAAGAGGAGAGAGGAAGAGAGAGTCTATTAAATAATATAAAATTTAGATTTTAAAAAATATTGGAAATATATTTACAGAGAGAGAGAGGCAGAGAGAATTGAGAGAAACGGAGAGAGAAAGAGAGTGTCAGGAGAGAGAGAGAGAAACGGAGAGAGAGAGAGAGAGAAGAGTAAGTATATAAAGATTTAGTAATATATATTTTAGTTAAAATATATTAATAGTTTATCAATATATAAAGAATATAATATTAGTCCGTTTTGAGATTTTGGCAAATACAAACTTACTCCAAAGCATACCCGGTTCGTGTCTAAAAATTCAGATTTAAAATATGAAAAATATATGCGACTTCCAAATTTCAAAATGAAGCCTCAGGTAACGAAAAGCATACCCCCAAGAACGGATGCAAGTACGTGCGCGTAGCCATCCAAACACGTCCGTTTCTCTTAACGGGACGAGAACAAGATGCGCGGATGCTACCACGGGGTTAGGGGTATCATGCATGCCATGAAATGTAAATTTTAAAAAATATTTTCTGTGACTTAAAAGTTATATGATAAACATGCGATGTCAGATGAAATGCCAATATGTAGATTATACTAGATGCCCGTGTCAATGAAGTAAGCCAGGGTAACCTATAAATATAAATCAATCAAGTTCAAGCAAGCGGGTCGGGTCGAATGCAATGTAAAATGTAAACTACCATTCACACCCAAACACGATAAATCAATAATTATTACGGATAAGAAATACGAGAACTGGAATTGGTATAAATGAACTCGGGTGTTACAACTTCTCGATTCGTCTCGAATCGTAAGGCAAAGCCTATGGCAATGGGGATTAAAAACCCGTTTCCTAAGCACTGGGGCTCTGCAAGTCAGTCCAAAATGAACTCTTGCATACTATTCACGGGTCACACTCTCCGAAGTCGAACATTGACAAAGAAGGAAACAACCACTTACGAGTCCTCTCGACTTGTAGGCGGGAAAATTCTCTTGTGAAATCCTTATGACTCTCAAGAGAAAAACACACATTTAGGAGCCCTCACGACTCCTAGGGAGAAAATACACCTACGGGAACCTCTCGACTCGTAGGGAGAAAAGTCTTTATGAGACCCTCACGACTCATAAAGTTGGAAAGTCTTAGGCGACAGATCCGAACCTGTTTCCTAAGCCATCGCTGCTCTACAAGGAGGTCAATATGGACTATCTGCGGGCTACATTTGCCAAATCTACATTTGCCGCTGAAATAAAGAAGCTACTTACGGGTTCTCACGATTCGTAAGGAAAAATACCCGAGTAAGATCCTTACAACTTACGGAGGCGATGAACACTTAGAAATCCTCACGATTTCTAGGGAGAATTTACACCTACGAGATCCTTTCGACTCGTAGGGAGAAAAAACTTCTTGAAACTCTTACGGTTCATGAAGATGGAAAAAGTCTTAGGCTACAAGGACCCTAAACTTGTCTCTTAAGCCCTCAATTCGATGGCCCTATATAACTCTGCACTACTTCACCCACGTACATACCTACGTGGGCAAAGTAGTGGGGGCATTTGTTCCCGCCAAAATTTTCGGCCAAGAGCTACTTGTTCTCTTACAAAAAAAAGGGGAGATTCTTAAAAAAACAGGCATCACGTGTAAAACACGTGGGCATACATATCCAAAGCATATGAGTGCTGAACATAAATAACCAAGGGCCAAACATACCTCACGTGTTACACATGTGAGCATTCTGAACATACACAGGCTAAAACCCACTCTAGGGGTCACGTGTTAAACACGTGAGTGCTTTTGCCAATCACATGCAAAGCGTGTGAGCACCCTAATTTAAAATGGTCCTATCAAATTCTAGAATTAAATTCTATTTGGAAAATATTTTCTTAAGCTTTCTTAAACTAGAAAGATCTTCTTTGTTAAACAGAGAACCCTTGGATCAAAAATCCAGCGGTGATCATTTGATAGAATAAAAATCTATCATAGGAAAATATTTTCCTAATCTTATAATAAGAATAAAATTCTATGTTAACAAGATATCCATATTAAGAAAATATATTTCTGGTCTTGTTAAACTAAAAATATTTGATAGAATAAAATTCTAATCTTGTTAAAACTAACAAGATATTCATAATCTTGTTAAAAAACAAGAATTCTTCTCTGTTAAACAGAGAGCCTTTGGATTAAAAATCCAACGGTGAATAAAATTCACCGAGTGATCTAAAAGATCATGTTGGTTATAAAATCATTCAAAATCTCTCAATGAGAGATTTTCTGAACAAACTGATTCTTTTCTTTCTCCTATAAATAGGAGCCAAGAAGGAGAAAAGAAAAAGGGGAGGAGGGGAAGAAAAATAGAAAGAGAATTTAATTCTCTAAAGAAGGGGAACCCCTCCCAAAAGATCCTATAAAAAAAGAATTTTAATTCTCAAACTAAGAGCTTAACTCTTCTAAAAGAACTTAGTTCTTCCTTTGGTAAAGATCTGCAGAAGCAGATCTCCCAACAAGTTGAGAATTTAATTCTCATCGGGGAGATTCTGTCATGCAGATTCAAAAACCAGGGGAAAGAACTGAATCCAAAAGAGTTTAACTCTTGCAAAACCCATAGGAATTTAATTTCTCTAAATAAAATTAGGGTTTAACCCTATAAAAGAATTTAATTCTTAAACAAGGGATTTAACTCTCCATGCACGTAAAAGAGATCAGTACCCAACATGATCACGTGTGTTCACGTGACTTCCCCCCTCAATGATCAAAAGAGAACGAACAAGACTAGGTCACGTGCTCCCACGTGACCCTTGAACAAACTTCTCAAAATAAAAAGGAAGTAAAGCCAAGGCAGAACAAGACCGAATAATATAAGTGTACATGTTAAGATAAAGTGCAACCAGATAGCATACAATCATGTCGAGCAAGAAAGTCCTCTGTGTGTGTGTGTGTGTGTGTGTGTGTGTGTGTCCAAGCATCCACTATAATATACAATAATAGCCTCCATGGCTTACATATCACTAACAATCTCCCACTTGCACTAAGGCTAGTTGTTGTAGTATCTCATACCTAACATCCCAAAAAGTCTCTCAAATTGCGTCTGGGGGAGGGCCTTCATGAGAGGATCTGCTGTGTTGTCCTTTGTGTCAACTCTCCTGACCTCGATCTCCCGGCGATCAACTATCTCCCAGATCAGGTGATACCGCCTAAGAATATGTCTAGATCGCTGATGGGACCGGGGTTCCTTGGCTAAAGGCACAGCTCCATTATTATTACAATACAAAGGTATTTGATGCTCAATGGATGGAACCACACCAAGTTTAGCTATGAACTTCTTCACCAGACAGCTTCTTTGGCAGCATCATTGGCAGCGATGTATTCAGCCTCCATCGTCGAATCTGCCACGGTAGCTTGCTTGGAACTCTTCCAACATTTCGCCCCTCTATTGAGGGTGAAGACAAAACCCGAGACTGGCTTACTGTCATCCTTATCACTCTGGAAGCTCGAATCGGTAAAGGACTCCACTTGGAGTTCACCGTTACCATACACCAAAAACATTTCTTTAATCCTTCTCAAGTACTTAAGAATGTTCTTCACAACTATCCAGTGCTTTTCCTCAGGATCTGATTGATACCTGCTTACCACAGTAAGTGTGTATGCTACATCCGATCTGGTGCATAACATCGCATACATGATTAACCTAACTACAGAAGCATAGGGTATCCCTTGCATGCAAGCCCTCTCCAATTCAGTCTTGGGAGACATCTCTTTGGAGAGAGTGATTCCTGAGCAAGCGGGTAAATTACCACGCTTAGAATCTTCCATACGAAACCTCTTTAGTATGGTGTCAATGTACCTGGATTGAGACAATCCCAATATCCGCTTAGATCTATCTCTATAGATCTTAATCCCCAGGATGTAGGAGGCATCACCTAGATCTTTCATGGAGAACTTTTATGATAAGAAGAGCTTGACCGAGTGTGGCATAGGAACATCATTTCCTATCAAGAGTATATCATCCACGTACAATACGAGGAAGACAACCTTACTCTCTACTAACTTCTTGTATATACAAGGTTCATCTACGTTTTTTATGAAGTCAAACTCTTTGACCTCCACATCAAAACAGATGTTCCAGCTCCGTGATACCTGCTTTAATCCGTAAATTGATTTAAACAGCTTGCACACCTTTCCGCTGCTCCCACTATCTACGAAGCCCTCTGGCTGTGTCATGTACATGCTCTCATCTAAATCACCATTTAGAAAAGCGGTCTTGACGTCCATCTGCCAGATTTCGTAGTCATGGTATGCAGCAATGGCAATTAGGATCCTGATGGACTTAAGCATAGCTATTGGAGAAAATGTTTCATCATAATCGACACCTGGTCGTTGACGAAAACCTTTGCTAAGGGTCTAGCTTCAAAGGTCTCAACCTTTCCATCTACACCAAGTTTCTTATTAAAGATCCACTTGCTCTTGATGGGTTTTACCTCTTCAGGAGCAACTTCCAATGTCCATACTTTGTTGGTGTACATGGATTCCATCTCAGATGGCATAGCATCCAGCCATTTCACAGAATCCCCACTTGTGATGGCCTGCTCGAAACTAGTTGGTTCATCATCTTCCATAATGCAATCCTCACTCCCAACGTCTATAAGAAAACCGTAGTATCTCTCAGGTGGATGAGAAACCTTACTAGATCTGCAGAGTAGCTGAGGTTCGTCGGGGACTATCGAATCCTCCGGTTCTACCAAATCATCAGCTGTAGTTTGTGTAGCTGGAACTTCTTCCAGTTCTACCTCATTACCACTAATTTCTTTCATAAGAAATTCCTTTTCTAAAAAGGTGGCATGTTGAGAAACAAACACCTTTTGTTTCTTAGTATGGTAAAAGATATATCCATATGAATCCTTTGGATATCCCACAAACTTGCACAAAACAGATCTTGCCTCGAGCTTATCTGGATTTTGCTTTTTAATATAGGCTGGACAACCCCATATCTTAACTCGTTTAAGAGATGGTCACTTCCCATTCCATATCTTATATAGAGTGGTAGGCACGGATTTGGTCGGAACCTTATTCAATAGGTATGCAGCTATCTCAAGTGCATAACCTCAAAAGGAAATAGGTAACTCAGCAATACTCATCATAGATCGTACCATATCTAATAGGATGTGATTACTCCGCTCCGATATTCCATTATGCTGTGGTGTATACGGAGGAGTAAGCTGATAAAGAATCCTATTGTCTTTTAAATAGTCACGGAATTCCGTGCTCAAGTATTCTCCTCCCCGATCAGATCGAAGGATTTTAATACTTTTACCCGTCTAGTTCTCAACTTCGTACTTGTATTCCTTGAACTTCTCGAAAGCTTTAGATTTGTGTTTCAACAAGAACACATGTCCGAATCTTGAGAGATCATCGGTGAATGCAATAAAGTACGAGTAACCATTCCTGGCATGCGTAGACATAGGACCGCATACATCACTATGTATCAGCCCCAAGAGTTCGGTAGCTCTTTCTCTGTATCCAGTAAACGGAGTTTTGGTCATCTTGCTTGTGAGACATGACCGGCAAGTTTCATAAGATGTAAATTCGAACGGATTAAAATATCTATCTTTGTGCAACTTCGCTAGTCTTGTCGCATTGATATGACTAAGTCTACAATGCCACAAGAAAGATTCGTTCATTTCTGAACTTTTCCTCTTGTGTGTGTTCTGTATATTTAGAACTGTGGTTTGATTTAGAACGTATATACCATTATACAACGTACCAAACCCAATCAACACTTGATTTAAGAAAATGTTCATAACATTTTTCACTAGTACAAAATTATATCCTTCTTTATCTAATAAAGAAATTGATATTATATTGCACATAATTTTTTGGTACGAAATAACAGTCGTTCAGAATCAATGTATTACCATTTGGTAATATAAGGTGATATTCGCCAACTGCTTTGGCTGCAACAATTGCACCATTCCCTACTACGAGAGACTTATCACCCTTTCCCAGTTCTCTACTTCTTCTTAACCCATGTAACATATTACAAACATGGGATCTTGATCCGGTATTCAATATCCAGGACGTAGAGCATACTGAGAAACAGTTCTCGGTAACGAACACACCCGAAGAAGAAGCATCATTATGCTTTTTCTTCGTTCGGCTTGCATGGGAATCCTGATATTCCCATATTCCTTACTCAAACTTATGACAATCATAAGAAAAAGCGAAACCAACGTTCCCCAGCTCAATATAATAAGCGGGTTCGGTCAATACATCCATATTATTATCTTGATTAAGGCGATTTGATTGATCATCTTTATGTGTATTTGGAAAAGTTTTAATCACAACCAAAGAAATTTATACCGCAATCAATTAACGGTGTCGAAGTAGCGCATTAATGAATACGGATCGTGCACTGAGATGTGTGTTTTGATCGATCTTGTTTTAGATGAGTCGAAATGAAAAGATAAAAGAAATTGCAAGAAAATTAATTCAAGATTTGTGAGTTTTAATTTCAAGAAATATAAAGAAAATAAAGATCTAGAATCAAGAATCAAGAAATGTCCCAATCAATTTAGTTATCAAGATTTATAAAATAGCTTGTAGGAATCGATCGAATTGGTAGCAATGATGATTCTAATAAAGACTAATCTTTTCTATGGATAATTTGTAGCTAGATCGATGGCGATGAATGAAAATTAATGATCTATTGAAGAAACTAGGGTTTCTCCTTCTCTATCCTTTGTCTTTTCATTGATCATCATTCGGATCTAGCCTCTAGTAAAGAGATTCATCAATCATTTGATCCCTAATTTGCAGCGAAATTATCAAGAATGTGATCTCGATCCAAATTAAGTCATTGATGATTCTTTTTCCTAAAGTTCACAAATCTCATAAGACTTAAGATTAGTATTAGGATTTTATCATCACTAGATCTACCAAATCTCTCGATTCCATAACAAGCGGAGATTTACTCAAGTATCATGAAAATAAAAGATTAAAGATCAAGAAATTTCATAGTGCAAGAATATAAAGAAAGCAAGAATTAACTAACTATCACCTTTATTAAATCGACGACTAATTACACATTCCCTCAATTCGAGATTACAAGAGTTGCTCCCGATCGCTCCTTTGAAGAGGTAACTAGATTCGTCGAAGTTTGCTCCGCTCGATCTCTGTGAGACTTGGATCGTCGTGGATCTCGCGCTCTTGATGAAGATTGGCTTCGTGAATAAAGGATCGATGGTTGCTTGCTTGATTTGCTTCTCAAAATGATCTTGATTTGGCTTTGGATTTGGATTTGGGCTAGGGTTTTGGATCAAGTTATGTCACTCAACTTGTGCAAATTTAGCTCAATGTTCAACCTCTAATTGTGTAACTAATGAACAACCTCAACCCTAGATCTAGATCTCCTTTTAAATTCAAATTCAAATTTCCCTCCCAAAACCTAGGTTGCTAAAGAGAACCTTCTAGAATAAGGTTGTTGGAGAGAGCCTTCTAGAATAAGGTTCTTGGAGGGAATATTCTAGAGGAAGGTTGTTACAAGGAATATTCTAGAGTGAGTTTGTTATGCAGAGCCTTCTGGAAGAAGCAACGTGGTCTTTGAGAGTCTTCTAGAAGTAAGGGTTGTTAGATGAAGCTTCTGGATACAATCTGATTTGATGACGTGTCAAGTAGACCGCGGATCCACGGCGGATCGGCCAACTCGGCCGCGGATCCGCGGCCAAGTGGTGGAGTTGCTGCATGAAAATATCTGTGCTGATTTGTGATGGTTTTATGGCACTTTCCTAATGTCTGAAATATTTTTATACTTTCTTGTTTACTGCCAGATCATAAGTCTTGGACTTGATGATTTTATCAGCACTTTTAGCATTTCCGGCTCTTTTACCTGGAGAATTTCCTGCACACAATCTCGAGACAAGTGTTGCGATATACAAAGATCATGCGTGTAGTAATAAACACATAATTTCCCTCATAATGCCGGTTATAACGGATAACACATGTTATTTGATATTTTGCAGACGAATTGCTAATATGTGCTATATTTATACCAAACACGCTTAGATGATTACAAAGAGTAGGGAAATTGATGTGTTAAAAATGAAATATTTTCGACTGATCATGTGTCATGGTCACTACCTGGAGAGAGAGAGAGAGAGAGAGAGAAGAAAACACTTTAGTGTGTGCTGTTGTAAGATTAGATTGGTTATAATCTTATCTAATCAAGATGGCCCCCACTGTTTTTATCAAATCTTCCTTCAAACCCTAAAAGGTAAGATTAGCCGGGATTAATTACATCCTACAAGTTCGTCAATCGTTCAGCCAGGCAGGTATTGGTACTCCAAGGGAATCTTCCCATGCTTTCGTATAAAACTAATTAAATAATCTCGTTTCCGTAGAGGCATAACCCCGTTAACACCTATTGGCTCAGCTAATTGTAAAGCGCAAAACTCTTCCAGGAGTAATATTTACTCGCAATAGGTATCGGTATCCAACTATCTTATAGAAGGTATGCAATCTCATTACAAATTTTCAACACTTGAAATTCCCAATATCTGTTTTTACCCCTAGCAACTTATGACCTTGGCTATGGTCAACAAATCATAAGCGCTAACCAAGTTCAACCTGTTATTTCATAATTGAATTAAACCCACTCGTATGACCCTTGGCTATGGTCAACAAAGCCGTACGACTACCCTAATCCAATCACATCATATGCTGCATATAAACACTAATCAGCTACCGTACACTACGCCTTGGCTATGGTCAATAAACGCAGCACGAATACTAAATAGCACTTATCTGAAATGACGGAGGGCTATGACTGGTTTTGAATAAAATCTTTAACATAATTAACTTGATATCGTTGTAGAATCGAGTGATTTGAAAAGGAGTGGTTTAAGCTCAGTATTTTAAAATCGACTAGTTTTCAAAACATCGAGTGGGTTGTAGTATCTACAAGTTTTGCTAAAGAGGTCACTCCTGGTGAAGGGATCTAGGCTCTTTTCTCATCGAATGAGGTGCTGGATATTCATAAAAGAATACCTCTATGCAAAGCAAAAATTAGAGCTACCTTTTCAAAAAATTTGATTCTATAACATTTTAGGTTTCTTTTCTTTTTCATTAATCTTATTAATGATGTCCCATGTAACAACCCCGAATTTCCAATACAAATTTTTACAAAAAAATTTCAAAAAATTCATAAAGGGGTATTTTAGCCCGAGCACAAGTTAAAAGTAATTATTTTGCTTGTTAATTACAAGTTAAAAGAATGTAACAACTCCATTTTTAGTGTACAAAAATTTGCTTTAAAATTAATATATACTTGGGGTATTTACATTTACTGTTATTACTTTAAGTAATTAATTAGCTCCATAATTACAAGAAGGAGCTTGTAGCTCATTGGTAATACCTTGCATTGCTGAACCTAGCCACCAGAGTTCAAATCTCATACCCCACATTATTTTTAATATTGATTTTTTTAAAAATCTTTAGAATACCAAGAGTTTATACGTGCATATCTCACATAAATCCCACTACACCCAAAGATGTAACATTTCCAGGAGTTAGATGAACCGTCGGGGGGGATCCCGGCCGCCTGACTCGGCCGGGAATCGGCCAAATCGGCCTTGACTCGGTCTGACTCCGTCCTCAGACCGAGTCACGGCCGAGTCGGCCGATTCCGGCGACGACCCCAACATGAAAGTTGTCTCTTTTCATATTCCCTATGCACATGCAAAATTTCAACCTCAGACCATTTCCAGAGCTCTTTAAAAACCCCAATTACTCCACTTTTAATACATTTTTATTACATTTTATCATTTTTTATTTTAAACTTTTCATCTACCCTAACCCTAGCCTGACCCTATAAATACCAACCCTACACACTACCCTCTCACCCCAAAATCCTGAGCCTACTCTCTCAAAAATTTTCCAAGAGTCGTGTGCTTTGAAAACAAGCTCGAGGCGAAGCTCGGACGAATTCCAGGCGGAACTTCCGGCGACCATTTTAAGGAACTACCGGCAACGACGCAATATATCGGCGATCTCTCTAGTTCCCTCTCACTCTCTTGTTTAATCTAAAACCCGTAAGTCCCTTTCTATCTCTCTTTTCCATTCTCAAAATACGAAATTACAAAACCCGACGGAATCGGAACAAATCCGATTTCCGGTTAGGTTTTCTATAAAATTTTACTTCTCACTAATACAATCATACTTAAACTTTCTCATGTTGACTATTAAATACTAATCAAACAATTTGAACAAGTTTTATCATATGAAATGATGGCTATTTCAATTTATCGTATTTTTCACTTAAATACCACATTGTTTCAATTCTACATTTAACCCCATTAAACTTGCTATACTTTTAAGTAGATCACGAGGTAACGACCTACCTCCTCACACACTCATATGCAACATAACACGATACCATCGAAAACTTAGAATACGAGAAAACAAACATTTTTATTTAAACACCCTTTACTAAGTAAAGCCATTTCTAAAAGATTTAGTATTGATACACTTTTTAAATAAATACCACTTATTATTAAAATACGATAAGTTGTGGACATCGGTCGTTTATCTAAACCTGATTTTGTGGTGTCTAGGCTAGGCAAGTGAGAAAGGTAACTTTAAAAGGCTCGTCTCACGATGATTCGTGAGCGGATCCCTCCTTTCTTCACTTGTACTTACCTAGCCACAATTAGCGGTGAAGAGGCGATTTGAGGCATCTCACAACTTGTCGTTTGGACCAGTTAGGAATAGACTAGTTAATTTAGGAGAATCTAGAACATACAATACGGAAAATATACACCTTTACAAATAAATACCATTTACTTCACAAAACCGATTTCTAAAGAATTTAGTATTTACAATCTTTGCAAAGCGCCGCTACAACCCACTTTGGGGAACCCGTTCGGGATGGTGCGGTTTATCGCACATCTTCGGGCTTAGTAGTGCGAGATTCAGACCTCCGCAAGGAGCATTCGGTCTCGAAAGATTTAAAATACGACAACTTAAGAAAATGAGATTTCTAGAATATAAAATATTTATTAAAATTATTTTTGTATAAATATATGTATATTTATCATTAAAATATCTATTTTGTTAAGATATAAATATTCCACCTTTTTCTAAAAATCACAAGAATCAATTTTACATTAAAATACCATAAATTCCACATAAATCAATATTACAAATAAATACCTTTATTTATGAAACTAGGATATTTTCACTAGAAATATCCCAATATAAAATCCACCTTCATTACAACTCTAAAGACGAATAACGAATACTTGAGGTGTATTTTGTAAAGTATATAAGAAAGTATTTTTACATAAAACCCCCACAAGTTTTACAAATTACTCTAAGAACCCTAGCAATTACAAGTTTAAGAAATAATCAAGACTTTAATTTACATTTCTAATTGTCTGACTCGGGTTTGAGTCTGATTATATTTGACTTGAATATGATTCAAGTACAATCTACAATCTTCAATATTACAATTCAACATGAATCCATGAACCCAATTATCAATCTATACGACTTGACTGAACTGAACCATGGATATACATTCCATTTACATGGTTCTCCAGTTATTCCATTTACATGATTCTACGGTTACATCCGTTTACTGATATCATGGTTTCGGTCAGTCTTTCAATTATACATTCAATACAATTTACAGTACAAAACAATACAAATAAAACACTACGGGGTTTAAGGGGTAGATTGGTACGAAAGGTGTTAAAGGTGGCACGAGACGGTAAGATTAAGACACCTAACATGAATCCAATTGCCGTTGTTCCGGGTTGTATAACGGAGCCTTGTACTTCCATTTGCCCTGGTCTCTAGCATACTGAGACCCCTCTCGTATACACTGGCATTCTTCTGTACCAAGCTACAAACAACAGCGTTAATACAACATTACAACAATAGAATAAAACATTAAAAGCTATGCTCTCTCCCTTTCTTCTTTTCTACTTCTCCCTTATCTTTGAGACTTACCGAGCGATCTGTTCGCTGACGACATTCTATTTCTTTCTTCTTTGAATGTTGTCAGGTGGTTTGAACCCGACGGAGATCGGACCATCTGCAGAAGACTTGGATCAGCTTGCTGAAGAACCAGAGCTCTAGTTTCATTGTATATTTTCCATTCAGTACTTTTCATTTCCTGTCATGCCATTGTTTAGGCATCATTTTTATTTCAGTTATATTTCCTTTTCATGTATTGTACAAAAGAATGTTAATAAATAAAAGTTGTTGTTTTTATTATACCTTACCTCTTATGTATTTTCTTTTATATTGCTTAGTTACGCTTAGCGTATTTTCTTTTGAGTAAATACGTAGCGGGCCAATCGCGTCCCCTTCGCCGTAGAATGGGAAACGGGGCGTGACAGGTTTTGTTGGTGGCCCATGCAGGTCAGAGCTGTATGAAACCCTATCATGCAGTTCTGTTCTGCGTGAACAACCTAAGCAATATAACACAAGAACCAGCAACTAAAACATTCTTTACAATTCATGTTTCTTGAATCTTACAATTTCATATTCCTTGAATCTTATCATTTCATGTACTTGAATCTGTCCTAACCCAAATCTTTTTCAAGGTTATGGATTCCCCGAACAACACCAGCACCAACGTTAACAACATACCTCCACCTCCACTACCAATCGATCCTGCTGTTCCTACGCCACCCACCGAGCAAATAGTGCTACTTGAGACGATCCGCAGCCTTCTTGAGGGACAGCAACAACTCCTGAACCGTCCCGAGACTGACGCACCTGGGGTAAAGCAATTCAGGGCTTTACATCCCAAGCAGTTCTCTGTAAAGGGAAGCCCACTTGAAGCTGAGGAATGGGCATAAAGTATAGAAGATGATCTGGCGGCAGCACAAGTGCCAGCCATAGCTTGGATCCGTGTGGCGAAACTGCAGCTCACGGACAATGCTCGCAACTGGTGGAAGGCGGAAGAAAGCCGTCTTATACAGCCTATTGAATGGAAGACTTTTCGCGAGAAGTTTGACGCGAAGTATTTCCCCGTGACTGCCAAGTTTGGCATGGAGCAGCAGTTCATTCATCTACAACAAGATTTGATGTGGGACAAGTCAGTAGATGAGTATGACGCTGAATTCACCATGCTAAGCCGGTAAGATATGTCATAATAGTTCAATTTTTAAATATCACATACTACACAGCTAACACAATCCTTAAACAGATTCGCGACACACTTGATACCGACGAACGAGATCAGAGTCTGTCGCTTTCAACAAGATTTGGACACGGAAATTCAGGCTGCACTAGCCACATAGAAATTTCTGACTCATGAGAATGCTTTGGAAGCTGCTCGCAGTTATGAGGCAGTAATAAAGGTGAGGGGCAGACCTCAATCTGCCGGCTTGAAACGCCCTGCCAATCAAATGGCAGGAGGAGCCCCTTCCAGGCCATCGTTTGAACCCAAGAGAACTGAAGAAATTTGCCACTACTGCCATAGAAAGGGACACTTGTGGAAGGACTGTAGACGCGCAAACGGCCTATGTCTAATTTGTGGCGCATCCAATCACAGAATTGAGACCTGTCCATATAAAAAAAACTCAGCTCACACACCTACCAACTACCCGCAGCGGACAGCTATCCAGGCTCCTGGAACTCGTCCTGCACTACCTTCTCCACCACCTGCACAGCCTACTCGCCAATTCCAACAAGCAATGAGGGACATGCCTAGAGGGCAGAGAAACAGGCCTCAAAGGCAGAATGTGCCTCCAGCTAGAAGGAATGTACCACGGCAACACACATTCACATTAGAAGCCGTAGAAGCCGAGACTGTAGGTCATGCTAACACCGGTAAGCCTTTTTCACCCTTGTATCACTTTGTTATTTTTGTACACTATCTATACTCCAGTCACCAGACTTTCTTTGAAACTGTTACACTTTCCTTTTACAAATTTCGAGGACGGAATTTTTATAAGGAGGGTAGAATGTAACAACCCTAAATTTCCAATACAAATTTTTACAAAAAATTTTCAAAATATCCATAAAGGGGTATTTTAGCCTGAGCACAAGTTATAAGTAATTATTTTGCTTTTTAATTACAAGTTAAAAGAATGTAACAACTCCATTTTTAGTGTACAAAAATTTGCTTTAAAATTAATGTATATTTGGGGTATTTACATTTACTGTTATTACTTTAAGTAATTAATTAGCTCCATAAATACAAGAAAGAGTTTGTAGCTCATTGATAATACCTTGCATTGCTGAACCTAGCCACCAAAGTTCAAATCCCATACCCCCACATTATTTTTAATATTGATTTTTTTTAAAACCTTTAGAATACCAAGAGTTTACAAGTGCATATCTCACAAAAACCTTACTACACACAAACATGTAATATTTCCAGGAGTTAGATGAACCGTCGAGGGGGATCCTGGCCGCCTGACTCGGCAGGGAATCGGCCAAATCGGCCTAGACTCGGTCTGACTCCGTCCTCAGACCGAGTCACGGCCGAGTCACGGCCGAGTCGGCCGATTCCGGCGACGACCCCAACATGAAAGTTGTGTCTTTTCATATTCCCTATGCACCTGCAAAATTTTAGTCTCAGACCATTTCCAGAGCTCTAACAAAACCCCAATTACTCCACTTTTAACACATTTTTATTACATTTTATCACATTTTTATTTTAAACTTTTCATCTACCCTAACCCTAGCCTAACCCTATAAATACCAACCCTACACACTACCCTCTCACCCCAAAATCCTGAGCCCACTCTCTCAAAAATTTTCCAAGAGTCGTGTGCTTTGAAAACAAGCTCGAGGCGAAGCTCCGACGAATTCCCGGCGGAACTTCCGACGACCATTTTAAGGAACTACCGGCGACGACGCAATACATCGGTGATCCCTCTAGTTCCCTCTCACTCTCTTGTTTAATCTAAAACCCGTAAGTCCTTTTCTATCTCTCTTTTCCATTCTCAAAATACGAAATTACAAAACCCGACGGAATCGGAACAAATCCGATTTCCGATTCGGTTTTCTATAAAATTTGACTTCTCACTAATACAATCAAACTTAAACTTTATCATGTTGACTATTAAACACTAATCAAACAATTTGAACAAGTTTTATCACATGAAATGATGGCTATTTCAATTTATCATATTTTTCACTTAAATACCACATTGTTTCAATTCTACATTTAACCCCATTAAACTTACTATACCTTTAAGTAGATCACGAGGTAACGACCTACCTTCTCACACACTCATATGCAACATAACACGATACCATCAAAAACTTAGAATACGAGAAAACAAACATTTTCAATTAAATACCCTTTACTAAATAAAGCCATTTCTAAAAGATTTAGTATTGATACACTTTTTAAATAAATACCACTTATTATGAAAATACGATAAGTTGTGGACATCGGTCGTTTATCTAAACCTGACTTTGTGGTGTCTAGGCTGGCAAGTGAGAAAGGTAACTTTAAAAGACCCGTCTCACGATGATTCGTGAGCGGATCCCTCCTTTCTTCACTTGTACTTACCTGACCACAATTAGCGGTGAAGAGGCGATTTGAGGCATCTCACAACTTGTCGTTTGGACCAGTTAGGAATAGACTAGTTAATTTAGGAGAATCTAGAACATACAATACGGAAAATATACATCTTTACAAATAAATACCATTTACTTCATAAAACCGATTTCTAAAGAATTTAGTATTTACAATCTTTGCAAAGTGCCACTACAACCCACTTTGAGGAACCCGTTCGGGATGGTGCGGTTTATCGCACATCCTCGGGCTTAATAGTGCGAGATTCAGACCTCCGCAAGGAGCATTCGGTCTCGAAAGATTTAAAATACGACATCTTAAGAAAATGAGATTTCTAGAATATAAAATATTTATTAAAATTATTTTTTTATAAATATATGTATATTTATCATTAAAATATCTATTTTGTTAAGATATAAATATTCCACCATTTTCCAAAAATCACAAGAATCAATTTTAAATTAAAATACCATAAATTCCACATAAATCAATATTACAAATAAATACCTTTATTTATGAAACTAGGATATTTTCACTAGAAATATCACAATATAAAATCCACCTTCATTACAACTCTAAAGACGAATAACGAATACTTCAGGTGTATTTTGTAAAGTATATAAGAAAGTATTTTTACATAAAACCCCCACAAGTTTTACAAATTACCCTAAGAACCCTAGCAATTACAAGTTTAAGAAATAATCAAGACTTTGATTTACATTTCTAATTGTCTGACTCGGGTTTGAGTCTGATTATATTTGACTTGAATATGATTCAAGTACAATCTACAATCTTCAATATTACAATTCAACATGAATCCATGAATCCAATTATCAATCTATACGACTTGACTGGACTGAGCCATGGATATACATTCCATTTACATGGTTCTCCAGTTATTCCATTTACATGATTCTACGGTTACATCCGTTTACTGATATAATGGTTTCGATCATTCTTTCAATTATACATTCATTACAATTTACAGTACAAAACAATACAAATAAAACACTACGGGGTTTAAGGGGTAGATTGGTACGGAAGTTGTTAAAGGTGGCACGAGACGGTAAGATTAAGACACCTAACATGAATCCAATTGCCGTTGTTCCGGGTTGTATAACGGAGCCTTGTACTTCCATTTGCCCTGGTCTCTAGCATACTGAGACCTCTCTCGTATACACTGGCATTCTTCTGTACCAAGCTACAAACAACAACGTTAATACAATATTACAACAATATAATACAACATTAAAAGCTACTCTCTCTCTCTCTTTCTTCTTTTCTACTTCTCCCTTATCTTTGGGACTTACCGAGCGATCTGTTCGCTGACGACATTCTATTTCTTTCTTCTTTAAATGTCATCAGGTGGTTTGTACCCGACAGAGATCGAGCCATCTGCAGAAGACTTGGATCAGCTTGCTGAAGAACCCGAGCTCTAGTTTCATTGTACATATTCCATTCAGTACTTTTCATTTCCTATCATGCCATTGTTTAGGCATCATTTTTATTTCAGTTGTATTTCCTTTTCATGCATTGTACAAAAGAATGTTAATAAATAAAAGTTGTTGTTTTTATTATACCTTGCCTCTTGTGTATTTTCTTTTATATTTCTTAGTTATGCTTAGAGTATTTGATTCTGAGTAAATACGTAGTGGGCCAGTCGCGTCCCCTTCGCCGTAGAATGGGAAGCGGGGCGTGACACCCCATCTTTTATCTTTCCTAAACATCACAGAAGAAACGAAAATAAAACGTACGCTTATGCCATCTGCATTCGCCACGGGGCCCCGTCATGCACTGTTAGGTTACTTAGCTAACGGAAGAGCGGGGGCTGGACTAGCGCGGGTGCAAAACATAAGCAACGTTTTTTATATATATTTCATATATATATATATATATATATATAGCATTCGTCTCACGCGGTTATATGATCAGATCACAGAACTCAGGTAACAGAAACAAACACATGAAATATAGGATATACTAGGAGGTCTGTGTTTTAAATTAAGCCAGTAATGAAAAACGCGGATTCCACGGTCGTGATGAATAGCCAAACCCACATCCCTAGACCCCTACGAGAGCAACAAGTGATCCTGCCAATTCTAGAGTTAGGAGACCCGGTCTCGACTCCTCGAGATGGTCTCCCACTGGACTCTAGAACCCAGTCAGTTGTGCTCCCCACCTTGGGTCTATCCTAATGCGGAAAAGTAAATAATATACATTAATGGTGACATCATTCTCAGCCCGTAAGTTTCCCAATAAAAGAATATTACATACAGTTTTTACATGAATGAAAATATAAAAACTCTCATCTCATGCAAAACCCCCAGGCTATTCAATCACGACGATCCAATAAAATATAACATAGCAACACATAATATCACATATCATCAACGTAAGTAAATATGCATATCCTGAAAGTCGTTGACATATAGCAACGAGATAGAGATACCCCACATATTACACTTACGGTCATAGAAAAGAAATGAAAAACTACAATAATTAGAATCTGCATATTCTTAGATATCATAAACCCGGAATATCTCATATTCCAGATTTCATGCCTAACCTACAAACCTTGTACTTTAGTCTCAAATTGAAAATACTTTTCAATCATTTAGTCGGGTAATTCAACAAGATTCCCAACTTTCTTATCGAATGCTCGTTGGAAACTTTAGCAGATGGCCGCACCCCCGATGCCGTCGACGAAGTGCACTAAGGCGGAACACCGTGGCCGCAAGCACCCGAGTGGGTGCTTTTGGCAACGGGGTTCTCTTACAGTCATTTGGTCGGGGCTATGGGGTGTGGCTGTCTACTATAGTTAACCCGCGGGTGTTCGCGTACAATACGCGATTGCGACGGAGTTTTGATTCGAATCAAAACTCCATGGCAACCGATTAACCGAGACTAAAATACTAGATTTACAATATACTAACTAGTTTTCACAAAACTAATTATTCCGGATTCTAACAATTGTATCATATATCATCAAGATCTATACGACGTTAAACATTTCGATCGATTTATCAAACACCCTAAAATCCAGAGACCTCAACAACTTGAGTCTCATTAAAAACATCCAGAAAGTGCAAAATTACATAATGGAGCAGCACAAGAAAAACCAACCCTGAACACCCTAACATTGCGGCGGAACAGCGGCCAAACATGGGTTTGGGCCGCGGTTCCGCGGCGGTTTGAGGGAGTTAGGGTTTGGAATTTCTTGGGGATCCATTAAAAACCCTGCACATATTTCTGCATATTTTTAATCACAAAAATTCTAACTTTTGAAAAATCGACAGAAAGTAGTATAATTTGCGGTTTCGAAAACCGATCGAACACTTTAACGTCATAAAGACCTACCCTAATGTTCTAGCTTGGCTCTGATACCATGAAAGTGTTTGCTTGCACCTCGACAGGGTTTAAACGGGCATCACACATGCAATTTTAAAAATTTCGGGTGCTAACGAACACTAACCAAGATCTTAACTAGAATATTAGGGTTAACATGATGTATCAACTAAACTATAAGAAGTGAAAGAGATTATACTCTCGTAGATCGAGTCCTTCACTTCACAAGCTCCGGGTTGTACTCCCTACGACTTCACAAGGCTCCACTTGAGAGTTTGAACGAGCCTCCTTCGTGATCTTCGTGCCGAAGACAATCCACTCGAAATCTCTCTAGCTCAATCTACCTCTTCACTAAACTATCTTTAGTGAAGAAAACACACTACACTTGATTGCAAATCAAGAGTAGGATAGTGAAGTAGGAGTTTTAAGGCTCACTAGATTTTATTCAAACTTCATGGTTCACATCACATGTGAGGGGTTGAAGCTTGAAGCATGAAAAGGAAGAAGATGGAAGCTAGAGAGAAACTTAAGAGAGAAAGCATGGAAAAAAGATCAAGTCTCCAAGAAATGAAGTGAAGAATGGCTTATCAATTCTCACAATAATTGAAGCATCCAATTTTTATCAATAAACAAAAGCAAGTATGCCTCAATAGTGAGTCAAGACTAATACATAATGATAAAAGCCATGCTTCACCCATGCTCTTCATTTTCCACCTCTTTTCTATTTTCCAAAAATAGAAAATCATGTCATGCTTCATATATATATATATATATATATAAGAAAATATTTAGTGAGCTTATAATATTAGTTTAAGATATAATTATATCAAATATAATATATATCATATTATTAAATCAACACTTGATTTAATAATCCGGTTATATCACATATAACCGACTAATATCATTTATCTTTATATCACATTATCCAATCAGCACTTGATTCGATAATCCGATTATATCACATATAACCTTAGCAATATCAGATAACTGCCAGATTACAATACGGTATCGCATACATGTATTTAATCAGGCCCACACACATATCACAATGTGCCCTACTTTATTTCGCTTGAACCAGGAAACTTCTTTGTGGGACTCTAAATACTCGTTAATACGCCAGCTGTAGGTAATGATCATATCAGTCACCCGCAAGCCGTCAGCGGTACTAGCTGGATGTAACGGCTACCCAGGTATTGAGTGATTAGAAGATCAACAAGCAAGCTTGTCCATACTCTCCATGAAGCCTATAAGTAACACTTATCGTACAGTCCGGTCTCTTTGTCTGATATGTCGCATATCATGTCTAGGGGTGGAATCGTCACACCCTAGTAACGTGATAAGTCATGCCGATGTCTGGCCTATAACTGTTCGAGAAACTACTGATAACTCTTATCAGTAAATCTCAGCAGCAGCCCTGGCTATGGACTTCCAGTTATAGCCAATCGAGCATAGCGCAACATTAACTCCCAATACCGGGAGAGACGAAACCCCTCCTATCACTCATTGCCTCTATGTGACTTGGGACTGTACCCAAAATTCACCTATTTTCACGACTCCTTTAAGCCGTGGTAGAGAGGAAATCAAAGCACAGTGGGAGCCACACAAGACTCTATGACTATCTCGGGTCTACAGACTAACATGTACAAGGGCCATCAGAGAACTGCTATCTGACGATAGGTATAGTACTAACTAGGAGTTCTTGGCGAGTCCTGTTCGGTGTACCCATTCTCTAATGAGCACATGTGTACAATCTTTGATGTCAAACACCAATGGATATGGGATCAACCATCACTCCCATACAGGGTCAAGAAACGTACACGCTATTCTATTATGGTGTATCGATGCCCTGTCTTGATATACCCTCGACTAGGAACAATTAAAGGATATGCTTGTAGACTACCTAGGTCCCAGTAGTATGATCCGCATCATAGTCCTGGTAGTCAAGCCTACATCCTAAGGGCTTTATCAACATGTATATGAAAGATAGTATAATAATACCAGTGAACGTGTTAAGATAAAGGCAACCAGATAGCATACTATCATGTCGAGCAAGAACATCCTTTATATATATGTCCAAGCATCCACTATAATATACATCAATGTATAATCATAGCCTCTAGGGCATGCATATCCCTAACAATTATACCTAGCGTCAGATAGCAGTTCTCATGTGGCATGTGTACAGGTAGTCTGTAGACCTAAGATCATCATCTGTCTCGTGTGAGTTCCCAATGTGCTTTGATTACTATCCTACCATGACTCAAAGAAGTCGTGCAAACAAGTTTTAGTTGGGTACAGTCCCGAGCCGCATAGAGACAGTGAGTGATTGTTAGGGATTCGTCTTTCCCAGTATAGAGAGTCGATATCGCACTGTGTTTGGTTGGTCAACACCATAAGCCCCTGGCCAGAGCAGTTGAGAATTACTGATAGTTAGATCAGTGATTTCTCGGATGGTCTTGAGCCACACCAGCACGACTTATCAGGTTAGCAGGGGTCTGACGTTAACCGCCCCTAGACCGGGTATGCGATATTAGGAATATGTATGCCCTAAAGGCCATTATTGATGATATAGTGGATGCTTGGACATATATATATAGAGGACTTTCTTGCTCGACATGATAGTATGCTATCACGTTACCTTTATCTTAACATATAGACTGGTATTTATACTGTCTGTCTCTTACATGTTGATAAAGCCCTTAGGATATGTACTTGACTACCAGGATTATGATGAGATCATACTGGTGGGGCCAGGGTGGTCCAAAAGTACATCCTTTAATCAGTTCCTAGTCGAAGGAATATCGAGACTAGGGCATCGATATTCCAGAGTAGACTAGTGTGTACGTTTCTTGTCTCTTAGAGGGCGATGGTTGATCCCACAACCATTGGTGTGTGACATCAAAGATTGTACACAGGTACTTATTGGAGAATGGGTACACCAAACAGGACTCGCCGAGGACTCCTAATTGGTAGTATACCTATCGTCAAATAGCAGTCCTCTGGTGAAACCGGTACAGGTTAGTCTGTAAACCCGAGATCGTCATAGAGACTTGTGCGACTCCCACTGTGATTTGATTTCCTCCCTACCAGGCTCAAAGGAGATGTGCAAACAGGTGGATTTTGGATACAGTCCAGAGTCGCATGGAGGCAATGAGCGATAGGAGGGGTTTCGTCTCTCCCGGTATTGGGGGTTGATGTTACGCTATGCTCTATTGGCTATAACTGGAACTCCCTGGCCAGGGCTGCTTATGAGATTTACCGATAAGTGTTATCAGTAGTTTCTCAAACTGCTATAGGCTAGACATCGGCATGACTTATCACGTTCTGGGGTCTGACGTTTACCACCCCTAGACATGACATGCGACATATCAGATGAAGAGACCGGACTGTACGGTAGTGTTACTGATAGGCTTCATGGAGAGTATGGACAGGCTTGCTTGTTGATCTTCATATCGCTCAATACCCGGGTAGCCGTTACGTCCAGATAGTACCGCTGACGGCTTATAGGTGACTGATGTGATCATCGTCTACTGCTGGCGTATTGACGAGTCTTAAGAGTCCCACACAGAAGTTCCCTGGTTCAGGCGAAACGAAATAGGACACATATGTGATATGTGTGGGCCTGATTAAATACGTGTACGTGATACCGTATTGTAATCTGGCAGTTATCTGTTATCAAGTTAGGTTATATATGATATAACCAGATTATCGAATCAAGTGTTGATTTGATAATATGGTACTCAGATAAATGATATTAGTCGGTCATGTGTGATATAACCGGATTATTAAATCAAGTGTTGATTTAATAATTTGATATATATTGTATGTGATATAATTATATCTTAACTAATATCATTAGCTCACTAATTATTCTTCCATTATATATATATATATATATATATGTAGGGTTCCTAGGCAGTCATACAAGGGTCTATAAGGTATCAACCATGCCCGATTTAAAATTTAGACGTGCCGAAACAACCCAAAGTCGGGATCTTTGCTAGATTATTAGGGTTTAACATGCAAGTAAACATCTTTACAACTAAGAGTGAGGGATTACAACCTTTGTAGTCCGCTCCTTCGCTTCATAAACTCCGAGTAGAATTCCCTTCGCCGCGATCCATGATCTCCCGGACTCAAGAGAGGCTCCACAACCCAAATGATCCATGATAGCTTGTAGTCTTCCTTTTCTCTGATGATCTACCTCGAAGATCCTTTAACTCAAGCTCCTTCTCACAAATGAGGTGAACACCCTAATCTAATTGGCAAGATTAGATGAGGATGATGAAGTAGTATTTGTGCTCTCTTTTATTATCAAATTCTCACTCTTAATCATCAAAAAATTAAAACGTAGAAAGCTTTCTCAAACCTCAAGGAGGAAGAGGAAGAAGAATGATGAATTAATTCCTTTTGGGATGAATAACGAAAAGATATTTGATTACAAATACAACCATGGTCAACTATGACAAGGCTAACTCATGTAGAGATTTAACTAGGGCTAAGGGTTTGGGTTGGGTTAAGAATGAGTCACTAAAAAATATCAACCATAATATCTTAGCACAAAACAAAAGAAAACCTTCTAGAAGGTTCATGAAAGAACTAACCCAATTCAAACCCTAACCTTGTTTAATCTCCACTAAACATATTGCATTAGTAATCATATCATGTTACAATATTATATATCACATATATAATATCTATTTGTAACAAAAGAAAATAATACAATTAACATATATCGCATATATATCAATGTATTATCCAGTGAGAAAATGAATCAATAAAGCGAGCCAATATTAGATAATGTAAAGTAATATATCATATATATAATTATACATTAAATTATCGAATCAACACTTGATCCGACAATCCGGTTATATCGAATATAACCGACTAATATATCATGTACCGATTCATCGGATCAACACTTGATCCGATGACTCGGCTCATATCAAAATATCGCGAGAATATAATATGGTATCTCATATCGCAATATCCTCGGTCATGCACATATCACATATGTGCCTCTACTCCGTTTTGCCCGAGTCAAGAAACCTCTGTGTAGGACTCTAAAGAATTATCAATACACCGGTAGCAGGTGATGATCATATCAAACACCCACAAGCTGCAAGCGGTCAGTAAACGTAACAGCCACCCAGGTATTGAGCGATCAGAAGATCAATAAGCAAGCCTGTACATTCTCCAGTGAATCCAATCAGTAACACTCCCGTATAGTCCGGTCTCTTCGTCTGATATGTTGCATATCTAGTCTAGAGGTGGTATACGTCAGACCCCAGTAACCGATAAGTCGTGTCGATGTGAGGCTCATAACGGGTCGAGAAACTACTGATAACACTTACCAGTAAATCTCTTTATCAGCCCTGGCCAGGGACTTCCAGTTATAGCCAATCGAACACAGCACAACATCAACTCCCTATACCGGGAGAGACGAATCCCCTCCTATTGCTCATTGCCTCCATGTGATTCGGGACTGTACCCAAAAGCCACCATTTTGCACGCCCTCTTGGACGTGGTAAGGTGGAAATCAAAGCACAGTGGGAATCACACAAGACTCTATGACGATCTCGGGTCTACAGACTACCCTGTACCTGTGTCACCGGAGAACTGCCATCTGACGTGAGGTATAATACCATCTGGGAGTTCTCGGCGAGTCCGTCCAGTGTACCCAGTCTCCACTGAGCACCCGTACACTATCTTTGATGTCAAACACCAATGGATATGGGATCATCCATCGCCCATCATATGGGTCAAGATACATATATGCTAGTCTACTCTGGTGTATCGATGCCCTGTCTCGACACACCCTCGACTAGGAACAGTTATAGGATGTACTCATCGACTACCCTGTCCCCACTAGTATGATCTCATCATAGTCCCAGTAGTCGAGTACATGTCCTAAGGGCTTTATCAACATGTGAGAGTAAGACGGTAAATCAATATAAGTCAACATGTTAAGATAAAGTGAAACCAAATAGCATACTATCATGACGAGCAAGAAAGTCCTCTCTATATATATCCAAGCATCCATTATAATATACATCATATGTACAACAATGGCCTCTAGGGTATATACATAACTAACAATCTCCCACTTTCACTAAGGCCAGCTGTTGTAGTATCTCATACCTCGCATCCCGAATAATCTCTCAAACTGTATCTGGGGAATGGCCTTCGTGAGTGGATCCGCAGTGTTGTCCTTCGTATCAACTCTCCTGACCTCGATCTCCCGGCGATCAACTATCTCCCTGATCAGGTGATACCGCCTCAGAATATGTCTGGACTTCTGATGGGACCTGGGTTCCTTGGCCAAAGCCACAGCTCCATTGTTATCGCAATACAAAGGTATTGGATGCTCAATGGACGGAACCACACCAAGTTCACTAATGAACTTCTTCATCCAGACAGCCTCTTTGGCAGCATCGTTGGCAGCGATGTATTCAGCCTCCATCGTCGAGTCTGCAACGGTATCCTGTTTGGAACTCTTCCAACACACCGCCCCTCCATTGAGGATAAAGAAAAATCCCGAGTGCGACTTAGAGTCGTCCTTATCACTTTGGAAGCTCGAATCGGTAAAGGACTCCACCTGGAGTTCTCCGTTACCATACACCAAGAACATCTCTTTAGTCCTTCGCAAGTACTTGAGAATGTTCTTCACAGTTATCGAGTGACTCTCGCCTGGATCTGCTTGATACCTACTCATTACACTTAGTGAGTATGCTACATCGGGTCTGGTACATAGCATCACATATATGATAGAGCCTACTGCCGAAGCATAGGATATCTCTTGCATGCGGGCTCTCTCTAAATCAGTCTTGGGAGACATCTCTTTGGAGAGAGTGAGTCCAGAGATCGTGGGTCGGTTCCCACGCTTGGATTCTTCCATACTAAACCTATTTAGTATGGTGTCAATATACCTGGATTGGGACAATCCCAATATCCTTTTAGATCTATCTCTATAGATCATAATTCCCAGTATGCAGGAGGCATTACCTAGATCTTTTATTGAAAATCTTTGTGATAAGAAGAGCTTGACTGATTGCAGCATAGAAACATCATTTCCTAACAAGAGTATGTCATCGACGTACAATACGAGGAAGACAACCTTACTCTCTGCAACCTTCTTATAAATACAAGGTTCGTCTACGTTTTTGATGAAGTCAAACTCTTTGACCACAACATCAAAGCAGATGTTCCAACTCCGCGATACTTGCTTTAACCCATAGATGGATTTAAGCAGTTTGCACACCTTTTCGCTGCTCCCACTATCTACGAAGCCCTCTGGCTGAGTCATGTACACGCACTCTTCTAAATCACCGTTTAGAAAGGCGGTCTTAACATCCATTTGCCAGATTTCGTAGTCATGGTATGCAGCAATGGCAAGTAAGATCCGGATGGACTTAAGCATAGCCACTGGAGAAAAGGTTTCGTCATAATCCACACCTGGTCGTTGAAGAAAACCCTTTGCAACTAGTCTAGCTTTGAAAGTCTCAACTTTTCCATCTACACCAATTTTCTTTTTAAAGATCCACTTGCTCCCAATGGGTTTTACCCCTTCAGGAGCATTTTCCAAAGTCCATACTTTGTTGGTGTACATGGATTCCATCTCAGATCGCATTGCATCCAGCCATTTCATAGAGTCACCACTCATGATGTCCTGCTCGAAACTAGTCGGGTCATCATCTTCCATGATGCAATCCTCGCTTCCACCATCAATGAGAAAACCGCAGTATCTCTCAGGTGGATGAGAAACCCTACTAGATCGGCGGAGAGGCTGGGGTTCTTCGGGTACTACTGAATCCTCTGGCTCCAATAAATTATTAGTTGTAGTTTGTGGTGCTGGAACCTCTTCCAGCTCTACCTCTTTGCCACTAATTTCTTTTGCAAGAAATTCCTTTTCTAAAAAGGTGGCATATTGAGAAACAAACACCTTTTGTTCCTTACCATGGTAGAAGATATATCCATAGGAACTTTTGGATATCCTACAAACTTACATAGACCAGATCTTGCCTCGAGCTTGTCCGGATTTTGCTTTTTAACATAGGCCGGACAACCCCATATCTTAACTCGTTTAAGAGATGGTCTTTTCCCATTCCAAATCTCATATGGAGTGGTAGGCACTGATTTAGTTGGAACTCTATTCAATAGGTATGCGGCTGTCTCCAGCGCATTACCCCAAAAGAAGATAGGTAACTCAGCAGTGCTCATCATAGAGCGCACCATATCCAATAGGTGCGATTCCTCCGCTCCGATACACCGTTGTGCTGTGGTGTATAAGGAGGAGTAAGCTGAGAGAGAATCCTATTCACTTTTAGATAATCCCGGAACTCATTGCTCAAGTATTCTCCTCCTCGATCAGATCGAAGGATCTTAATACTTTTGCCCGTTTGGTTCTCTACTTCGTGCTTATATTCTCTGAATTTCTCAAAAGCTTCAGACTTGTGTTTCATCAGGAACACATGTCCGAATCTTGAGAGATCGTCAGTGAATGTAATAAAGTAGGAAGAACCGTTCCTGGCATGTGTAGACATGGGACCACATACATCACTATGTACCAGCCCTAAGAGTTCGGCAACTCTTTCTCCGTGTCCACTAAACGGAGTTTTGGTCATTTTGCCTTTAAGACATGAATGGCAAGTATCATAAGATGATAATTCGAACGGATTCAAATATCCATCCTTATGTAACTTAGCTAGCCGTATCGCATTGATATGACCAAGTCTACAATGCCATAAGTAGGATTCGTTCATTTATGAACTCTTCCTCTTGTGTGTGTTTTGTATATTAAGGATTGTATTTTGATTGAGAATGAATATGCCATTATGTAACGAGCCTGATCCAATCAAATTTTGATTCAGGAATATGTTCATAACATTATCCTGTACTACAAAATTATATCCTTCTTTACTTAATAAAGAAACTGATATAATGTTGCACATCATGTTCGGTATATAATAGCACTCGTTCAGAATCAATGTATTACTACTTGGTAATACAAGGTGATATTCGCCAACTGCTTTGGCTGCAATACTTGCACCATTCCCTACTTGTACGGAATGATCACCCCTTCCCAGTTCTCTACCTTTACGTAGCCCACGTAACATTTTACATATGTGGGATCCTGATCCGGTATCTAATACCCAGGACGTAGGGTGAACTGAGAAACAGTTCTCAATAACTAACACACCCGAAGAAGATGCATCAGCATGCTTGTTCTTCGATTGGGCGGCATGAGAATCCAGATATTCTCCTGTTTTCTGCTCAGTCTTATAACTCTTATAAGAAAGAATGGGACCAACGATCCCCTGCTCAGTATAATAAGCGGGTTCAGTTAATACATCCATTTTATTATCTTGATTAAGTCCTGACATGGTCGCTACCTGGAGAGAGAGAGAAGGAAACACTTTAGCGTATGCTCTTGCAAGATTAGATTGGTTATTATCTTATCTAATCAGGATGTCTCCCACTGTTTTTATCAAATCTTCCTTCAAACCCTAAAAGGTAAGATTAGCCGGGATTAATTACACCCTACAATTTTGTCAATCTTTCAGCCAGATCAGTGTTGGTACTTGAGGGAGGTTCCCCGTGCTTTCGCACGGACCTAATTAAAATAAACCTCGTCTTCCCAGAGGCATAACCCCGTTAACACCTTTCTAGACACCTACTTGATCGGCTAATTGTCCTGTGTAAAATTCTCCCAGGAGTAACTCTTACTCGTAGTGGGTATCAGGATCCATCTATCTCATAGAAGGTATCCAATCTTATTGCAAATTTCAACACTTGAAATTCCCGATAATGCTTTTACCCCTAGTGACTTATGACCTTAACTATGGTCAACAAATCATAAGTACTAGTCAAGTTCTACCCGTTATTTCTTGATTAATTTATATCCACCCACACGACCCTTAACTATGGTCAACAAAGTCGTATGACTGTTCTAATTAATCACATCATATGTTATATAGGAAAACATCACTCAGCTACCGTACACTGCGCCTTAACTATGGTCAACAAACGCAGCACGAATACTAAGTACTCTATTTTTCTAAAATGACGGAGGGTTACGCAGATTTTTCAGAAAACCATGAGCGTAATGAATTTGATATCGCCGTAGAATCGAGTGTTTTTGAAAAGGAGTGTTTTTGAGGCTTTTCCAGTTTCGCTAAAGAGGTCACTCCCGGTGAAGGGATCTCGGCTCTTTCCCCATCAAATAAGGTGCAGGATATATCATATATACCGCTGTGCAAAGCAAGAACTATATAAGCTGTCAAAAACTAAACCGCGAGTTTGTAGCATCTGCCAGTTTCGCTAAAGAGGTCACTCCCGGTGAAGGGATCTCGGCTCTTTCCTCATCGAATAAGGTGCAGGGTATATCATATATACCGCTATACAAAGCAAAACTGTAGCTACCCTTTTTACAAATTTTTGATTCTACAACATCTTTTAGGTTTCTTTTCTTTTATTAATCTCATTAATAAAAATCCCATCAATTAATGCTTCCTAAGCATCACAGAAGAAACGAAAGCAGTAATATTTATATATCAGCATATATATAGTATAAGCATTCATCTCAGGCAGTAATATGATCTCATCACAGAACATTGCAGCAGAAGATAACATATGAAATATTGGATATACTAGGATGTCCGTGTTTTAATACGAGCCTGTATAAAACACGGATTTCACGGTCGCGATGAATAGCGAAACCCACATCCCTAGACCCCTACGAGAGCGGCAAGAAATACTGCCAATTCTAGGGTTAGAAGACCCGGTCTTGACTCCTCGAGATGGCCTCCCACTGGACCCCAGAACCCGGTTACTTGTGCTCCCCTCCTTGGGTCTACCTAATGCGAAAAAGTAAATAATATACAATGGTGACATCATCCTCATCCCGGAAGTGCCCCAATAAAAGAATATTACATACAAATGAATTTTACATGAATGAAAATAAAACCCCCCATCTCACATAAAACCCCCTGCTATTCAGAACACGACGATCCAATATAACATATCACAACAACACATAATATCTCATATCATCAACGTAAGTAAGTATGCATACACCGATCGTCGTTGATATATAGCAACGAAAACTGGCAATACAACTACATATTACACTTACGGTCACAGAAAAGAAATTGTAAAACTACAACATTTGGAATCCACAATCTCTTTAGACATCGTAAATCCGAAATATCACATACTTCGCATTTCATGCTTAACTATATGAATTCCACATATTGTATCATATTCCAGATAAATAGATAATATTAAACTTTCCGATCGAATAATCAAATACCCAAGATTTCTTAAATAGCTCAACACTTGAGCGGAGTTCAAAAAGTCCCAGAATATGTCACAGTACCAATGGTCCGGCCGTAGAAGGGTCAAGCCAACGCCTCACATGTGGCACGCCGTACTGCCCCAAACCCTAAGGTTTAGAGACGGTTCAGACAGTCACATAATCGAGTTAAGGTTTGTGTTCTTCTAGAGGGTCCACCGCGTTACTTGCACGTTTTTCCGAAAGATTTAAACTCAAGAAAAATTCAACATTTGAAAGTTTTTCGTGCCGGGAAAAAGTGAGTTAATGATATCCGTTCGAACATTTTAACAGTTTCTAAAATATCCGGAAAACAAAACGAAATTAAATTTTCCGATCGAATCAACGAATTCAAAATAATCCCCAGAACACTCAACACTTGAGTCAGATTAAAAATGCCCAGAATCATGAACAAGTACATACGGATGTACTGTGCCAAAAATCTAACCCTAACTCTACAGTGCCGCAGCGGAACCGCCGCGCAAAGCATGGTTCTGCCGCGGTTCCGCGGCGCTTTAGAGGAATTTGGGTGTCGTTTTTCACAGTAACTCTTAGAATTCCCTACTGATTTTTTTTGAGTATTTTTAATGCAGAAAAAATCACATTTTTATTTCCAGAGAGAGGGTCATTTTCGATGTTTCGGGGTTCGATCGAAGTTTTAACTTCGTATACACATCGCCTAATGCTCTAGCTTGACTCTGATACCACTGTAGGGCTCCTAGACAATCATACAAGGGTCTATAAGGTATCAACCATGCCCGATTTAAAATTTAGACGTGCCGAAACAAGCCAAAGTCGGGATCTTTGCTAGATTATTAGGGTTTAACATGCAAGTAAATATCTTTACAACTAAGAGTGAGGGATTACAACCTTTGTAGTCAGCTCCTTCGCTTCATAAGCTCCGAGTAGAAGTCCCTTCGCCGCGATCCATAATCTCCCGGACTCAAGAGAGGCTCCACAACCCAAATGATCCATGCTAGCTTGTAGTCTTCCTTTTCTCCGATGATCCACCTCGAAGTTCCTTTAACTCAAGCTCCTTCTCACAAATGAGGTGAACACTCTAATCTAATTGGCAAGATTGGATGAGGATGATGAAGTAGTATTTGTGCTCTCTTTTATTATCAAATTCTCACTCTTAATCATCACAAAATAAAAACCTAGAAAGCTTTCTCAAAGCTCAAGGAAGAAGAAGAATGATGAATTAATTCCTTTTGTGATGAATAATGAAAAGATATTTGATTACAAATGCAACCATGGTCAACTATGACAAGGCTAACTCATGTAGAGATTTAACTAGGGCTAAGGGTTTGGGTTGGGTTAAGAATGAGTCACTAAAAAATATCAACCATAATATCTTAGCACAAAACAAAAGAAAACCTTCTAGAAGGTTCATGAAAGAACTAACCCAATTCAAACCCTAACCTTGTTTAATCTCCACTAAACATGTTGCATTAGTAATCATATCATGTTACAATATTATATATCACATATATAATATATATTTGTAACAAAAGAAAATAATACAGTTAACATATATCGCATATATATCAATGTATTATCCGGTGAGAAAATGAATCAATAAAGCGAGCCAATATTAGATAATGTAAAGTAATATATCATATATATAATTATACATTAAATTATCGAATCAACACTTGATCCAACAATCCGGCTATATCGAATATAACCGACTAATATATCATGTACCGATTCATCGAATCAACACTTGATCCGATGAGTCGGCTCATATCAAAATATCGCGAGAATATAATACGGTATCTCATATCGTATTATCCTCGGTCATGTATATATCACATATGTGCCCCTACTCTATTTTGCCTGAGTCAAGAAACCTCTGTGTAGGACTCTAAAGAATCGTCAATACGCCGATAGCATGTGATGATCATATCAAACACCCACATGATGCAAGCGGTCAGCTAAACGTAACAGCCACCCAGGTATTGAGCGATCAGAAGATCAACTAGCAAGCCTGTACATTCTCCTATGAATCCAATCAGTAACACTCCCGTACAGTCCGGTCTCCAGTAACCGATAAGTCGTGTCGATGTGAGGCTCATAACGGGTCGAGAAACTACTGATAACACTTACCAGTAAATCTCTATATCAGCCCTGGCCAGGGACTTCCAGTTATAGCCAATCGAACACAGCACAACATCAACTCCCTATACCGGGAGAGACGAATCCCCTCCTATCGCTCATTGCCTCCATGTGATTCGGGAATGTACCCAAAAGCCACCGTTTTTCACGCCCTCTTGGACGTGGTAAGGTGGAAATCAAAGCACAGTGGGAATCACATAAGACTCTATGACGATCTCGGGTCTACAGACTACCCTGTACCTGTGTCACCGGAGAACTGCCATCTGACGTGAGGTATAATACCATCTGGGAGTTCTCGGCGAGTCCATCCAGTGTACCCAGACTCCACTGAGCACCCGTACACTATCTTTGATGTCAAACACCGATGGATATGGGATCATCCATCGCCCATCATATAGGTCAAGATACGTATACGCTAGTCTACTCTGGTGTATCGATGCCCTGTCTCGATACACTCTCGACTAGGAACAGTTATAGGATGTACTCGTCGACTACCCTGACCCCACTAGTATGATCTCATCATAGTCCCAGTAGTCGACTACATATCCTAAGGGCTTTATCAACAGAGTAAGACAGTAAATCAATATAAGTCAACATGTTAAGATAAAGTGAAACCAAATAGCATACTATCATGACGAGCAAGAAAGTCCTCTCTATATATATCCAAGCATCCATTATAATATACATCATATGTACAACAATGGCCTCTAGGGTATATACATAACTAACAATATATATATATATATATATATATATATATAATAATAATAATAATAATAATAATAATATTGAAGCATAGCTTGAATTTCTATTTTTGAAAAAAATAGAAAAGATGTGGAAAAATAAGAGCATGGTTTCAAGCATGGGCTTTATGTTATTTTATTCATCTTGACTCACTATTCAAGCATGGTTGCAATTTTATATTGCTAATTCCATGCTTGAATGAGTGAGGGGTCAAGAATTGCCATTCTCACAAGCTCATTCTTAACACTTAGCCATTTTCTTGAGTTGCTCCCATGGTTGCTCACTAGCTTCTTCATCTTCCTCATTGTCATGGTTCAAGCTTCAACCCTCACATATGATATGAACCATGAAGCTTGAACACAAACTTGTGAGCTTTAACATTCCCTACTTCACCATCCTACACTTGACTAGCTATCGAGTGTAGCGTGTTTCCTACACCAAAGAGTTTAGTGTAGAGGTAGCTTGAGTTGGAGGGACTTCGCGTGGATCATCTTCGGCATGAAGGTCATTGGAAGAAGCTCATCCAAAATCTCAAGTGGAGCCTAGTGGAGTCACGAGACTACCACATGGAGCATATAAAGTAAAGGACTTGATCTTCAAGGGTATAGCCATCTTCACTTTCTTATAGTTTAGTAGATATCAAACTAAAACCCTAATCGCCTAGCTAAAGATCTTGGATAATCTAACTTAGCACCTATAAAAATTTGAATTTAGTATGATTGATGCCACTTGGACCCCATGGTGGTGCTAGGGTAGACTTTCATGCGATACTCTCAGATAAACAGACCGGACTGTACGGATATTGTCACTGTTAGGCTCGGTAGGGGTTCAGATGAATTTGCTCACCGGCCTTCTTTTCGATAGGTATCTGGGTAGCCGTTACGTACAGGTAGTACCGTTGATGCTCTTGTGGTTAAACCCACTACCAGCGTACTGTTGAGTCTTTAGAGTCCCATACAGAAGGTTTCTCTGGTTTAGACGAAACGATGTGGAGGCCGTATGTTTATACGTGCAGGGTCTCGATTGATTACATGTATTAGTTGCGCGGAATTTAATCGGACAGATTTTAATACTGGCGGGGTTAGGATTAAGCAGGTTTATTAAATAAGATATCAATTTAATGCTAGTATTATTTTAGTGGTATTATTCTATCTCTTAGGTATTCGTATTTCGATACGAATATGGGTATGTATATTCGGTAGAAAGTATTTTATATTTATACAAAATACCTTTTAGAAGGGGATACCTTATAATATGTATTTTCTATTTATTAATAAATGGAAAAATAAGGTGTAAAGATAGCATGGGATGAAGTATGGCTTGAGAATTTATTGAAAACACTATTGAAGTATGGCTAGTTTTTTTATGAAACAGAAAAATACTTGATATTTTTGGATGAGCCATTCTTCATATTCTCATTCTTTCCATGGTTGCCTCTCTCTTCTTTCTTCTCTTCCTCTTTCTCAACCCTACAATTCTCATGTGTTGAGAACCAAGGGTCTTAAGACAAAAAAGTTTACCACTTAATTATCTCCACACAATTTAAACTAGCTAGATTAGCAAACTAGCTTGTTTAGTTACTTTCTTTTGAAAGTTGAAGTTTGAACCTAAAACTTTCGGATGGATCATCTAGAATCCCAGAGACCGACAACCAAGCAACATCAAGGACCCCAAAAGGAGCTTAAGAAGAAGAATCAAGACCTGAAGGACACAAATCTGATAGGTATAACATTCTAACATAGTAAAATAATTACCCATGTAGTTTTGCTATTTAGGGCTTGTGGTGGATCTTGGGTTTTTATCTTTGTTGCATGCTTAAAAGATTGTTTTTTTGTATATTCCGTCTCTCTACAAACATTCTAGAGCATGCAACTTAGACATACAAGAACACTAGCTAAGATTATAGCTTCACATCAAAATAACAAGTAAAGTAACTAGTGAACAAGGCTTGCTAAGAATTGATTACTGGGATGGAGTAGTGGCTAATTTCTAAGTGTTTTTTCTCTTTTCTTTTTCCTTTCTCCATTAAAAAAACTCAAGAGAAGAGGAGGAAGAAGATAATGATGATGAAGAGGCAAATGATGGCTACTAAAAATCTTCACTCTTTTCTTATTCCTCTTTTCTTTTAATGTGATGAATGGGTGGACTTATGACTCACCATGGTGAGTCACAACCCTACACCACTCTCACACGATAAAGAAGAGATGAGAAAAGAAGAAAGCCATCTCATGAGCGTGCACGCACACACATATATGCACACACTGATACAAGTATATACTACAAATATATACACACGTATTCGTATCGAAATACATACACCTGTATTCGTATAAAATACGAATACCCGTATTTGTATCAAGATACAAATACCCGTATTTATATCAAGACACAAATATACGTATTTATACTAATACTCGTATTCGTATAAATATCGTATTCTATCAAAATACGAATACCAATAAAATAGATACTAAAAGAGAGATATAATACTAGCTCACATTTTATCCAAATGTGATAATCTGCTTATCTTTCAAACCGGCTAGTATTAACAAAATGGCCAATTAAAAGTACGTGTACAAAAACATGTATTTAATCGAATCTAAGTACGTATCAAAATACGTACACTCTATCATTTCGCCTAAGCTAGGAAACGCTCTGTGTGGGACTTTAAAGACTCGACAATACGCTGGCAGTGGATTTAACCACAAGCACGTCAGCGGCACTAACTATACGTAACGGCTGCCCAGGTATTTATCGAAATGAAGGTCGACAAGGAAACTTGTCTATATCCCTACTGAGCCTGAAAGTGATAATTTCTGTACAGTCCGGTCTCTTCGTCTGAGAGTATTGCATATCGAGTTTAGGGGGTGGAAAACGGCATACCCTTAATAACCTGATAAGTCGTATCGATGTGGCTCAAAACTATCCCGAGAAACTACTGATCTCACAATCAGTAAATCTCAACTGCCTTGGATAAAATCTTATGGTGATGACTAATCGAACACTACGCGACATTGACTCTTGATTGAATGAATTTCTTGTTGTGTATGTTAGAAAGTGTATAGAAATTACAACCAAAAATTATTTGACAGCAATCAATAACGATGTCGATTTGTAGCGCGTTAGTAAGTGCAGATCGTCCACAGGGAAAGTGTAATCCGTTCATATTTCGAACTAGATGAATTGAAAATTAAAGAAAAAAGAGAAAAGACAATTCAATTCAAGATTTGTAAAATGAATTCAAGAATTATCTAGATCTAATCTAAAATCAAGAAAACATTAAAAATCAAGAATCAAGAATTGAGAGAATTCCAATCGATTTAAGTTTCATGAATTGAAGTGAAGCTCGTAGGAGTCGATTAAATCTATAGACGTGACGAAGACTAGCGATTACGTTTTCTTATCCATTAATGAATTGATGCTAGATCGATGACGATTTATCGAGATTTAAGGATCTTGCGAAGAAACTAGGGTTTCCTCATCTCATCCTTTGTCCTTTCGATGAATCTCATTCATAAGCTAGCTTCTAGTAAATCAAATAATCGATCGTTGATCTCTAATTCCGAGCGAAAATAATCAAGAAAGCATTTCGCATCGAAACTAGATCCTCGATCATTCGATTTTTAAGAATTTACAAACATTGTAGGACTTAAGAATCGTTTCAAGATTTGTCAACATCATCATCTATTGATTCTCTCGACTCCTCCACGAGCGGAGTTTTACTCAAGCATTATCACAAAGAACACATTCAAGAATCTAGATTGAATCATAATGCTTGAATTAAAAAGATAAGCAAGATAAAAGAATTGTCACCTTTATCTATCAACAATTTCGTTACAAATCTCTTGAAATCTACAAGAGTAAGGAACTTGATAGTCGATTTTGGCGTCGCTCGGCTCCTTGAGTCGCGGATCTCCTTGGATCACTTGCTCCGATGAAATCCGGCGTTGCTTTATAAAGGATCGAAGGCTTCTTGCTTTGATTGAACTCGAAGATCTTGAACTTTGGCTTTTTGATTGGATTAGGGTTAGGGTTTTGAGGCACAAGTTGTGTCACTCAACTTGTGGGTGGAAGAGGTGATAGAATGAACAACTCTCAACAACCTTTAGAAGTGAAGCCTAGGGTCCCTTTTATAGCCTTAAGAATGATTAGCTTCCTTTGTAAGCTTGGTAGTTAGGTAGAAGACTCTAGAAGTAGTTAGTTAGGCTTTAGCTTCCTTCATAAGCTTGGAGGTTAGGGAGAAACTTCTAGGCTTTAAGGTAGTTAAGGGGGAAGCTTGTTTGAGAAGCTTAAACATGATTAGCTTGATCAAGGAGCCTTGCTGATCTGGCAGAAGGTTCTGGAGAATTCTGGAATTTGCCATAGCTTGATGAGGTGTGGAACTTAAAGTAAGAATAATGCAGTGAAGCTTTGATGATATCATTGTCACGTGACCGCGGATCCGCGACACATGCCTGCTCCGGCCGCGGATCCACGGTCGTTCTGCTGCTATGGTGCATCAATTTCTCTATGGTGCTTTGATCTGACTTCATGGTATTTTGCTGATATGTTGAATCTTATAATTAGTCCTTGATCACTGCCAGATCTCAAATTTTTGAGTTGGCGTATTTTTATCAGCACTGTTTCACAGATTTGGCCTTTCTCCTAGAATTTCCTACACAGATTCTCGAAACAAGTGTTGCGCTATACAAAGATGATGCGATACCATGATAAACACTCAATTTCCCTCAGAACGTCGGTTTTAAGGTATAACACAAGTAATTCGGTATTTTACGGGTGTTTTGCTAATATGTGCTATACTTAACCTGAATACCTTTAGATGAATGCAAATGATAGGGAAATTGTCGGGTTAAAAATGCAATATTTTCGACTGATCAAATTCCCCCAAACTTATTTTCGGTCATCTCGAGCGAATTGTTTTATTAAAAAGAGAAGGAGAAAATAAAGAAAGAGAAAAACTAACTAGCACACTTTCGTAGGCAACACAATTGCACTGAGCACATGCAACAAGCTTTTAAATCTCTAGGTGTCCCTAGTAGGAGGAGTGTTGTCTCCTGAGGGTTTTCAGCGGATTGCACCCACAAAATCCAATAATAAAAGGAAGACCGTGAATATTACATTTAAATATAAGAATTGTAAAAGAAAGACTTTGAAAATTAGAGTTTCCAACTATGCTAGCTTTTCGGTTGTCATGAGCCCTATCTTAATAGTCATGAAAAAATATCAGAAATCACATCATCTCTCAATAAAACATCGTCTTTATTCTTCATTCCTATCTTTCTGTAAGTCCGCGGCAGCGCCCCGGCCGTCTAACAGATGCCAATATGCGGAACAAAACATTTACGACTGGCGCTATCGCGTACTATAACCCGGATCTGCCATTAAAGCTAAACTAACATATTGTAAAGAGGGTAGAATTGTTATACCGAACAATCCGAGTCCTTGGGTCTTCAACCATCATCCCACGCTTTGTTGCGGCGGCTTCGATCTTCTGAAACTCCAGTCTCGTCATCCAGGTGGCACCACGTCAACGGATCTTTAAACAGGCTCCCGTCTCTGAACCGAGGCAACTCGGTCGTCAAGTTTGCTAAAAGAGACGACCAAGATGAAGTAGAGAATGAGTAGAATACTTTGTCTCGTTACGTCCAAAGTTATGGACGAACGGTTAATGAAGTTGCCTTTTTGATCGGATGAAAATGAGAAATCAACATATGAAATTTCTATGAAGCAAATTTCATAAGCTTTTTTCAAATGAATCCATCATCTACTTCCCACAAGGGGCCGGCCACAATTTGAAGAGGTGGGGGTGAGTGTAGGAGAGGAGTGGTGACCATAACAATATGATAGTTATCAACACAATTAATGAAAGAATGAATCATCATCTAGTCATCATCCATCATTAAATGCACCATTAATGAACTAATGACTCATGAAGCTAGTAACCATTTCTAGAACCTTCTAGAACTCTGACTCGCCTCATCAAGAAAAGATAAATCCGTATTTAACCAAATGTTAAATACGGGTGATAGAAAACTGGAAACTGGCAACTTCCAAAAATGATCCTAAAACGAATTTTAGGATAACCCCGTAACAGTATAAACATATCCGCATTTGTATTACGACCGAATACAAATGCAACTGAGACAAAGATATTATATCTACACAGTAGAATACTGGGATCAGGCTTAAACCAAAGCCTACCAGTATTATCTGCCCGAAAAATGACACGTGCGAAAACGCACGTGCTTTTTCCGAACCCTGCCATAATACTATAAGGCATCTACAATGTTTCGTCCGAACTTGGGAAAGTGTCTGTGGGGGACTCTAATGACTCATCAATCCACTGGCACTGGGTATAACCACTAGCACGTCAAAGGTACTAGCTGTACGTAACGGTTTGCCCATGTATTGATTGGAAGGGAAGCTGACGAGCGAACTCATCTATAAACCCTACTGAGCCTGACAGTGACAATATCCGTACAGTCCGGAACATTCGTCTATGAGTATCGCATATACGGCCTGGGGGGCCGGTAAACGTCAGACCCTAAATAGCAGTATAAGTCGTGTTAAAGAGCAGCCCAGAACACCCTGAGATACTACTGGTATACCTACCAGTATATCTCGATTACCCTGGCCAGGGATTTCGTGTAATGGCTCTCCTAATCACAGCGCAATCTCACCCCCAATACCGGGAGAGACGAATCCCCGACGATCTGCTCACTGCCTCCATGTGGCTCGGGACTGTACCCAAAATATACCTGTTTGCACGGCTCCTTTGACCCGTGGTAGGGTATAAATCAAAGCACAGTGGGAACTCACACGAGACAAATGACGAGCTCGGGTCGATGAACTAACCTGTACACATGTTACCAGGGAACTGCTATCTGACGATATGTATAATACCAACTAGCAAGTTCCCGGCGAGTCATGTCCGGTGTACTCATAACCCAATGAGCACCTGTATACATCTTAGGTGATCCTACTAACACCAATGGCTTATGAGACCAGCCACCGTCCCTCGTCGGGGTCTCGAATGTATACACTAGTCTACTCTGGAGTATCGATACCCTGTCTCGAAACTCCCATGACTAGGGACGCTTTAAGGATGTGCTTATAGACCCCAGCTCCCACATATATGATCGCCATCATACTGCTGGTAGTCAAGCAAGAATCCTATGGGCTTTATCAACATATATATGATGATAAAGACAAACCAGATAGCATACTATCATCTTGAGTAAGACTGTCTTATCGGTATAGGTCCTTCCTCAATCATTGCAATCACGTACCTGCGATCCAATAATTGACTTAGAGGGCACTATATCCAACAATCTCCCAATTGCACTTAAGGCTAATTATTGCGATGTCGCGTACAAACAGCTCGTGTGATACCGAACATCCAACTCCTCTACTAATCAATTTCACAAAACTCGTTTGTAAAACTATTGTGTTCGAGAAATAACCTCAGTGAGTGGATCCGCTTCGTTGTTTCTTTCTGTATCTCTCTATATCTCAACTTCGCGGAGAAAACCATCTCCCGAATTGAGTAATACCTGTCTTAGAATATGTTTGGATATCTGATGGGACCTAGTTCATAAATGAACTACAAATCCAAACCACTTAGACTGTATTAATAACTAAACCGAATCAGTATCCAGCACCATGCCTTCCACAGTATCCTCTTAGACCACATGTCCATAATACTGTCCCTCGTCAGAGGGAAAACTATAACTCTGACAATCACTCTGTCATCCATGTCACCTTTGAAGCCTGGAATGATAACCGTCTCCCAAAGGAGGCCGCCGTCATCAAATCCTCAGAACATTCACTTATGTTCTTAAACTGCTTCCTTATGTTTCTCCAGGATTGGATTAATATAAACTTATCGCATCTAGTGCAAAAACAACATCTGGTGTGGTACTTGACATCTCACGATTGACTCAATTGCCTAAGCAAGTGATCTGCCAATCATGCACGTCTCTCTCCCCTTTAGTCTGTAAGACACCTTTAGAGAGGGTGACTCCATCACCTGCAGGTACACCACCTTGCCAGGAGTCATTTATTATAAAATACTATTAGAATATTGTTAAAGTACCCACATTGGGAAACTACCCAAATCTAGATCTAAAACCATAGATCTTGTATCCAGAATGTCAGATATTACATCCATGTCCTTTGTGGAGAAACAACTGTGTGACGACCACAGTACAACCGATCGTAGTATAGGAATTTTACTTCCTACTCTGTGTATGTCATCCAAATACCAGGACATCACACCCTACTACCTTCTTAACAGATCCATCCCCTATTCTGATGAAGTCAAACCCATGACTGTCACATCAAAAATAGATGATCTATCTCCGCTATTTCTGCTCAAGTCTATAAATAGACACTAGCTACTTGCCCACTATGCTTCCGCTGCTCCCACTGACTACAACAACCCTATGGAAGAATAATATATACGTGTATTTCTAAAACTAGTTTAGAACGACGCTATACATATCCTCCTGCCGGATCTCATAGTCTGGAACAACAGTAGTTTCGAGTCTGGGTAAACAAGAACCTTCCTGTCACCGTCTTTGAGGCTACCGGAGTATCTCTCGGGTGTCTGAGGTTACCCACTATATCTGCGGAGTGGCTATTGGAATGTCAAACCTGATTGAATATATAGGTCCTATTAAATTTTCCGTAATCGTTTGCGGTTCTGGAATCACTTCCAGTTCTACCATACTCCCACTACTGTTTTCTGAAAAAAATCCATTTTATTAAAACTGTGGCGAGTCAACAACAATATCACTATCGATCTTCCAGATGGTAAAAAATCAACCCTCGTCAAAGCTAGGGTCAACCCACAAACTGCCATTACAGAAACGTGCCTTGAGCTATCCAGTGTCTGGTTTTAAGCATAAGCTGGACAACTCCCTTTACCTTAACAACGTTAAGATATGATCCATTCTATATCCAATATAGAAACTTTGGCACTTATTTAATTGGAACCAGATTCAAATCATGCAGCTGTCTCCAGTGCATATCAACTTAATGGAGAGAGGCTAATCAGCATTACTCAACTTAGGAATCCATCCAATTATGAGTAACCTGAAAGAGAAACAAGTTTCTCAAAACCATTACTATCAACTGAATACCATTCACAAGAATCTACATCTTCGAATTCTTTGAAGAATCTCGATACTTGCGATACCTAGTTCTCTACTTTATTCTTATACCCACAACTTCTCAAAACTTAGACCTTGTATTTCTACGAAACACTTGTCTAAAAACTAGAGAAGTTACAAGTAAACAGAACAGAGTACGAGGACCAACCCCTTTGTCCTGACGGACACTGGACAACATACAATACTCTGTATAAGTCCGCTGAGTTTAATGACTCAAAACCTATGCATCGTAGGTTGAAAACTGTCCCCAGACGATTTCCTCAAATATCACCAATTACAACGAATTCCGATATAATGAGGATGATTACCTAATTCCTAATAACTTACTCCCACTCATTATCTGTAAAACTATACATATGTGAGAATGAAACCTGGTAAATACATACCCTGGAGTAAGTATCTAATCGGGAATTCAGTTTTCTATTAACAATGCACAGTGAATATGAAACATTAATATGTTTCATAGGGGTATCCTGGTATTCCTAGTAATTCCTCTTCCATAATCCAATTCATGACTTTAATCGTATATTTCTTTGCCACCTTTCCAAATCTCTTTATTTGTTTTTAGTCGTTACCTTTTGTATACCATCATTAGGCTAAATGGTTTTCTTCCTTCCCTACCGTTCGGCACCAGCCTATGGTTTGGAAGAAGAATATCCAGTAAGCATAATAGGTGTACCCTCCTAATCCTAGGAGTACTCGCAACTTGAGAGAAGGTGATGATAAAAGACAACTGAATAAACCTTATTCCTATTTCTCCTGAACCGGAATCCATCCTCGGAAAAATATCCTTCGAGTTCGTATATAACCATACGATAGATTTATCCAATGGAATTGGATGTTCGTAGTGATACGGGTTGTTCTGGAGAAATCAAAGGTGAAGTAGGAGTGGCGATGAAATACGTGGTTTGGTCGTGAATGTTAGTAGTCGCAATTTACTTTGCCCTCTTTCTAATTCCTTTATCTTATCTTTACATATTACCTTCTGCACACCCTACTTAGGCTAATTGGTTTTCTTCATTCCCTACCTTTCGGCACCTGCCTATGGTTTGGAATAAGACTATCCAATAAGCGTAATAGGTGTACTCTCCTAAACCAAGAAGCCCTCGCAACCTGAGAGAAGGTGATAATAAAAGACAACTGAATAAACCAATTCTATTTCTCCTGAACCTGGATCCATCCTCGAAGAAGTCCCTTCGAGTTCGTATATAACCATACGATGGATCTATCCAATGGAAGTGGATGTCCATAGTAATACGGGGTGTTCTGAGAAATACAAAGGGTAAAAGAAGGAGCGACAATGACTTATGCAACTCGGACAATCCAAAGGCCAGTATTTTAAGAAGGTTCAGTCAACTTGGTCACTGAGTTATAATCAAGGGTCGGTCAAAAGTCGCTGCCAAAGAGAGAGAGAAAAAAAACACTCTGCATGCACTCTAACCTAAATCAGAATGGTTATCACTTTATCTAATTTAGGAAACCTCCCACTGTAATCTCAAATTCTCCTCCAAACCAGAAAGAAGAATCAATCGGGATCACCCGAAGAGTAAACCAACTCATCAGCGGGAATCGGGATCCAACTCTCATCACATGATAACGTGACGGTATCCACTCACGTTAGCAAACTCCAGAAGGTATGCTCAAGTTTTGCAAGTTTCATGTATGTTTGAAACTCCCGATATAATTTTTATCCCATGCTCTTATGACCTTGACGTAGGACAACAAATCATAAGTCACATGTCAAGTTCTGCCCGTCATTGTCCTGATTAATTTAGGTCATCGTACATGCCCTTGACGTAGGCCAACAAGGCTGTACGTCTGTCCTAAACTAATGCATCTATCTATGCAACAAATGAATACCCAGCAGCTACCAAACACTACGCCTTGACGTAGGACAACAAACATAGCTTGAATACTACTGACCATCCATAAGAAATGACGGAGGATTACGGCTGGTTTTTGGCGAAAAACCTTTAACGTAAAGAACTTGATCTCGTTGAAGGAACCTGATAGATAAATATAGTGGCGAAAACTTTTTGCTAAAGAAGTCACTCCCGGTGAAGGGATCTTGGCTCTTTCCTCGTGGAATGAGGTGCAGGATATTCTAACTGAATACCGCTATGCAAAGCAACTTGTGATCGACTATATTTAAGTTATTACCCTGACGTAAACTTCTGCCCAAGGGGTCACTCCCGGTGAAGGGATCTCGGCCCTTGCCTCGTCGAATGAGGTGCGGGATATTCTAACTGAATATCACCGTGCAAAACAAAAGGAAACATCTTTGTAATAGGTTTGTTTTATCTTGCATTGATAAGAATCAATGCAGTCTCATCAATCAATCACACCAGAAAAGAACGAAAATAAAATGTACGTATATGCCATCCACATTCGTCACTGGGTCCTGTCATCACCCATTAGGTTACTTAACTAACGACAGAGCGGGGGCTGGACTAGCGCGGGTGTAAAACATATACAACATTTAATAGTATATATACTAATATACAATAATCGCTCCAGGCGTGATAATATGCAACATTACAGAAAAGTAATAAGCATCACAGAACAATACAGATAATCTGGGATCTCCGGGTTTCACAGAGCCGCTACTGAAACCCGACGTTCCCCTGGTCGTGTGGATAGCCTGTGCAATGAAACCTAGACCCTTACGGGTGCGGCAAGTTACCCGCCAAAACCTGAAGCGGGGTGGTCCCCACAATATAGTGAATGGAACACCCGGCATTTCACGGAATCCGGTAAATTGAGCACCCCTCCTTGGGTCAAACTATACCCCCTACGAGTGCGGCGAATAGTCTGCCAATTCTAGAGTGAGGTCCCTTTCCCTCTCAAAGCCATGAGATACGGACCCGTTGCCCTCCAGAACCCGGCTATCCGTGCACTCCTTCGCGGGATAAACCTAGTACAGAAATAAAAATATGTACAACGGGTACATCGACCTCAACCCGGTCGTGCCCCAAAAGAATATTATACAACAGGCAGTGACGGCAGTCCACAAGTCGAACGCTCGCCCCGCAATATCAAAAGTACAAATAAATCCAAACCGCACTATCATTGCACCCTGCTATCCACCACGACAAATCCGCAACATCACAGTACAACACAGAATATCAACGCGAATGTCACGTTCGCAAACCCGTCTAAAAGAACTATAGCAATCAGACGCGGTATACCGATCAAATGACATTCCCGGTCGGAGATATAAAGTAAGTACTGTAAACTAACACATTTAAATTTCGATCGACAAAATTTCCCGAAGTGGGCCTCACGTACATCTGCTGTACAGTAACCAAAACTGGGCCCAAAAGAAATATACCAAAAACCACAATTTACTGTGTAGAAGCCCCTGTACAATTTTGGAGCACTGTTCCCACTAAACGGCCGAGGATGCGCGGTCAAACCCTAGGTTTGACCGCGGATCCGTGGCTGTTATATGGGATCACGTGACCAAATTTGTACGGTCTGCTTCAAAAAGCCTGCTCTGTTTTCTGAAGTGCTCAAAATGAATTTTATAACAGATTTAAAATTGACAGAAACTTTTTGTACAGAAAAATGTAGTTTCGAAAATTCCGTTCGATCGATCTTTTAAACGCGTTAGCACAAATTAGTATAGCTTAATGGTGAGACTCTGATACCACTGTAAGTCCGCGGCAGCGCCCCGGCCGTCTAACAGACGCCAATATGCGGAACAAAACTTTTACGACTGGCCTTATCGCGTACTATAACCCGGATCTGCCATTAAAGCTAAACTAACGTATTGTAAAGAGGGTAGAATTGTTATACCGAACGATCCGAGTCCTTCGGTCTTCAACCATCATCCCACGCTTTGTTGCGGCGGCTTCGATCTACTGAAACTCCAGTCTCGTCGTCCAGGTGGCACCACGTCGACGGATCTTTAAACGGGCTCCCGCCTCTGAACCGAGGCAACGCGGTCGTCAAGTTTGCTAAAAGAGACGACCAAGATGAAATAGAGAATGAGTAGAACACTTTGTCTCGTTACGACCAAGCCTTTTTGATCAGATGAAAATGAGAAATCAACATATGAAATTTCTATGAAGCAAATTTCATAAGCTTTTTTCAAATGAATCCATCATCTACTTCCCACAAGGGGCCGGCCACAATTTGAAGAGGTGGGGGTGAGTGTAAGAGAGGAGTGGTGACCATAACAATATGATAGTTATCAACACAATTAATGAAAGAATGAATCATCATCTAGTCATCATCCATCATTAAATGCACCATTAATGAACTAATGACTCATGAAGCTAGTCATCATTTCTAGAACCTTCTAGAACTCTAACTCACCTCATCAAGAAAAGATAAATCCATATTTAACCGAATGTTAAATACGGGTGATAGAAAACTGGAAACTGGCAACTTCCAAAAGTGATCCTGAAACGAATTTCAGGATAACCCCGTAACAGTATAAACATACCCGCATTTGTATTACGGCCGAATACAAATGAAACTGAGATAAAGATATTATATCTACACAGTATAATACTGGGATCCGGCTTAAACCAAAGCCTACCAGTATTATCTGCCCGAAAAATGACACGTGCGAAAACGCACGTGCTTTTTCCGAACCCTGCCATAATACCATACGGCATCTACAACGTTTCGCCCGAACTTGGGAAAGTGTCTGTGGGGGACTCTAATGACTCATCAATACACTGGCACTGGATATAATCACTAGCACGTCAGAGATACTAGCTGTACGTAACGGTTTGCCTATGTATTGATTGGAAGGGAAGCTGACGAGCGAACTCATCTATAAACCCTACTGAGCCTGACAGTGACAATATCCGTACAGTCCGGAACCTTCGTCTATGAGTATCGCATATACGGCCTAGGGGGCCGGTAAACGTCAGACCCCAAATAGCAGTATAAGTCGTGTCAGAGAGCAGCCCAGAACACCCTGAGATACTACTGGTATACCTACCAGTATATCTCGATTACCCTGGCCAGGGATTTCATGTAATGGCTCTCCTAATCACAGCGCGATCTCACCCCCAATACCGGGAGAGACGAATCCCCGACGATCTGCTCACTGCCTCCATGTGGCTCGGGACTGTACCCAAAATATACCTTTTTGCACGACTCCTTTGACCCGTGGTAGGGTATAAATCAAAGCACAGCGGGAACTCACACGAGACAAATGACGATCTCAGGTCGATGAACTAACCTGTACACATGTCACCAGGGAACTGCTATCTGACGATATGTATAATACCAACTAGCAAGTTCCCGGCAAGTCCTGTCCGGTGTACTCATAACCCAATGAGCACCTGTATACATCTTAGGTGATCCTACTAACACCAATGGCTTGTGAGACCGGCCACCGCCCCTCGTCGGGGTCTCGAATGTATACACTAGTCTACTCTGGAGTATCGATACCCTGTCTCGAAACTCCCACGACTAGGGACACTTTAATGATGTGCTTATAGACCCCAGCTCCCACATATATGATCGCCATCATACTGTTGATAGTCAAGCAAGAATCCTATGGGCTTTATCAATATATATATGATGATAAAGACAAACCAGATAGCATACTATCATCTCGAGTAAGACTGTCTTATCGGTATAGGTCCTCCCTCAATCATTGCAAACACGTACCTGCGATCCAATAATTGACATAGAGGGCACTATATCCAACACTTTCTTCCAAACATCGATCATATAACCCTACGTGTGTGTAATATACATCCCTACACCCGGAGAATTCAATTCAAGCTATCATACTCTTGTCCATCTGCCTCAGTACTTTTTAATTAATGAATATTTAGATGAATTTGCTCACACACTTTCCTGCGACCGTTAATACTTCTTGAGGTACTAACCGACAGATTACTCATGTGCTTGCTTATTTGGTGTTTTTCCTCGTCTTGCACCACCTAAGGCTTAGCAGTGACTCCCAGACCAGTTGGTCTAAGGCACTAGGTGAAGTGGCACCCTCGCTATATTTTTTTTATTGCTTCCTTGGCGATAACATAACCAGCGTTCATTTTTTTCTTCACCATTTTATATTTTATTCATTTTTTTTTATTTCCTTCATACTTTGGCTTTTAGACAAGAGCATTTCAAGGTATCCTCTACTATCCCGAGCTTCAAGACGTGTGTAAGTGCGAATAGCAGCGTATCAACGTTCAAAATGTTTGGTTTCCAGAATAGAAACTATTTTTCAGACTTATTTTTATCCTCAGATTAGTGACTTCCTTCATCTTACTAACCCTTGGGACAACGGCTCATAACTACTTATTACTAGTTCGTATAAGAAAACTTCTAATTTTCTAGGTTTTCTTAAATTTTTCTAATCGTTTGGATGTAATTTTTCACTATCTAATCTTTTATTATCTTATTTATGTACAAAAAAATTTATTTTTTTTTGATATTTTTTAAAAATTTTATAGTTTTTTTTTTCAAAAATGTTTTGTGCTTATGCAAAGTATGATGCAAATGATGCGAAAATAAGCACAAACCTCCTCCAAATTTGTTTTCAACAGTGTCCTCACTGTTGCCTTCTGCTAAATCTCAAAAAACCTGTAAGCTTGGGAGGTAATTTATTAATGGGGGCAAAATATTTAAGTGAAGATCCTCCCCCAAACTTATTCTTGGCTCATTATTTTGTGTAAAAAATTTCTTTTCAAGAGCCAGATTATACCCCCCCCAAACTTGAGTTAAGCCATGTTAATCTTTGAAAATCACATGAGGGGGTCAAGAATTATTGGTCGATGCCAAGCTTTGCAAAGACCGAAGGTCAATACCAACCATTCAAAAAATTTATCAATGTAGTGCTCTGGTTAGTGGAAGAAGAAGTGGGGAAAGGGTAAGTGGTGGAATAGAATGTGTGTGCGTCTCATTTTGGAGAGACGATGCAGTGAATGTGATGGATTACTCGCATTCTTTTTACAGTTCAGAAGAAGGGGTGGAGGTTCAATTTCAATGATTGGGAGATGATTCATCTCAACACCCGTGTCATTCAAAAATACGAGTTCATCAGCGAAGATCTCCTCAAAAGTCCCATTAATACCCCAAAGAATAATGTCATCACAAAGTGCGGGGTGATCTTCAGACTCTAAAAACAGTTCATAATCAGTGTTAGTTGTTGACCCGGATAACTCGGTGGAAGATTCCGTATGTGTATGATACATAATTGGGTCAAAGAACAACATATGAAAAGAGTCAAGATTGGTAGCATGAGGATCATCAAATTCGCTGCTGTCGACATCCATTAAGTCGACAGAACAGACCTGAGCAGTAGGTTCGGAGGGTACACTTCCCAACTTGTAGATGTTTAGCTTAATTGACCTATTCCCGAAGGATAGGGTCATAGCATTGGAAGTGGCCAAAAAGGGGCGACCTAAAATCACCGGAATTTGATTCCGTGGGTTCGCTACAGGCTGTGTATCAATTACAATAAAGTCCACAGGGAATACAAATTCCCCGATTTTTATTAACACATCCTCCAGTTCACCCCTAGGTTTGGTGATTGATCGGTCAGCCATCTGGAGAGTGCAATGGGCTGGTTTCAACTCTCCGATCCCTAACTGCTCATAGACCGAGAAAGGAAGCAGCTTAACACTTGCGCCAAGGTCAAGTAGAGCACGGTTGGTGTGTTTTTCCCCGATAGAAATGGAAATAGTAGGATAGCCAGGATCCTTATGTTTCCTCGGTAATTGTTGGGGGAAAGCCGTGTCTACAGTCTTTGCAATGAATATCTTCTTGGGCACTTGAGTCTTCCTCTTTCTAGTGCACAAGTCTTTAAGAACTTTCGCATACGCGGGGACTTATTGTATTGCATCTAGAAGAGGGATGTTAATGTTAACCTGTTTAAACATTTCCGTGATCTTCTCCATTTGTGGACTCGGTGTGTTTCCCCTTAACCGATTCGGGTAAGGAGCTTGAGCAATAAGATCAGGGCCCAATATTGGAGAAGATCGTGTGGGTGGGAACGATCTTAAGAATAGGAGTGGGGATCGTTTTCGGTAGACTAGAAGAGATGGGCTGAGGTGTCGAGCCATGGGGAAAACGGAGAATAGGCTCGGAAGAAGGTGGTGGGGTAGAAGAACTGGGATCAGAATTAGAAGTGGAAGTGGAAGGAAAGGTCTCAACCGGGGTATCATCGATAGATTTTTCTGTATCATCAATCTCTTCCCCAACGTGATTGTCAAGCACTCTTCCTGATCTCAACATTGTGATGGCATTTACATTGTAATGCCCAGGATTCGATAGGGGTTGAGACGGAAGTTTCCCTTTTTCTCTTGCACTTATTTCGGCTTTTAATTGTGCAATTTGTTCTTCCATCGATTTAATATTCTCATTTTGAGAGACAATGATCTTCATCACATTATCGAAGGAAGATTGCATTTTTGCCGTCCCTTGGATGGATTGTTTCATGAAAGTATCCAAGGTTTGTGCTAGTGCAGAGGTATTATCTGTACCAGTCGATTGCAAAGAGTTTTCATGTGGTGCAAAAGTGTTGGCCGGATTTTGGAAGTTTTGTGATTGGTAGGGGTGCTGACTCAATTGAAGTGGTTGCTGTTGTGGTGGAGGGACCCTTTGGAAATTGTTTTGGGTTGGAACCTTGTTTTGAGATTATGATTGGTTCCAAGAAAAATTAGGGTGATTCCTCCAACCCTGATTATATGTGGAAGAAAATAGATCGTTTCTAGATCTTTGAAAAGCAGCATTGGTATGCTCATGACCTTGAAACGGAGAATTCATTGGACATTCTTCCGTCAAATGAGAAGGATCAGAACAGCATCCACATACAGTTTTGGAGAGTGACATTTGATTTAGGGCGGCAGCTAAAAATTTGTTTTCCATAGTCTCGAGTTTCTTTTGCATAGCTGAAATGTCAGCTTTAACTCCTATGGAAACATCCGATTGGTTATTACCACCCCTAGATGTTTGACTCACACCCTCCCACTGTAAAGATATTTCAGCGAAATCTTCTAGGAATTTCCAGGCTTCCCCATCATCTTTGGTCATGAAGTTGCCTTGACACATTAATTTAAGGGTCTGTTTTGTGTTAGGATTAATGCCCTCATATATGATTCGGTACAGATCCTATCTGGGGATTCCGTGATGAGGACATTGAACTAACAAATCCTTGAAGCGTTCAAGACATTTCGAGAATGTTTCATTTGGAAGCTGGATGAATTGATTGATTTCGCTACGGACTCGAGCTGTCTTATGATTTGGGTAGAATTTCTTTAGGAATGCTTTTACGAATTCTTTCCAGTTTGAAATGGAATGTGCGGTTGTGTTATACAGCCACTTCTCGGCTATATCGCACAAGGTAAATGGGAGAAGACGATGACGCATAGCATCCACAGAAAGCTGTGAAGTACCCATCATTGCGCATATATTTTCAAATTTGGTGATAAAGACATATGCGTCTTCAGACTCGAGACCGTGATATTTGGATAGAAGGTTGATGTATTGGGGTTTTATTTCAAAATTGTCCCCGTTGGCTGGTGGAATGGAGAGACAGGTCGAAAGAGGACCTCGTGTAGGATAGCACCTCTCTTGGAGAGAGATGCGGGGTGGATTCTGCGCCCTACGGACGGCGGCAGAGTAGTGGTAAAGAAGTTCGATGGAGAATTGTCCATCGAAATGGGTGTGGTGGTGGGTAAAGAAGAGGTAAATGCAGAAATACCGACTTTAGGGTCGATCGAGGGAACGCGGACTAAACGGGCACTAGAATTCCGTGTCCAGCCTATCTTGCACTAAAAAAGGTTAGTACAAGTGGCAGCGTTAATATAATTAGGGGAAATGATGTGATTGGTGTTTGTTTTGAAAAAGAATACGGATTTTTGAAAAAATGATGCAAAACACAACAAATGCAACAAGCAACCCTAAGTCTAGTGGTCACCTAGGTCAAGGCTCTAAACCGCTCCTAACTGCCAAAAGACAAGTCGCAGGATCAATCCTCTACTGCCTCTTTGTCTCTCCTGTGGCCAGGTAAGTGCCAGGTAAGTGGGAGGTTCTCCACTACGTAAGTAGTGGGCCTAATTAAGTAACCACTAGCCTTCGACACACTTGCCTTAGACATCACAAAAGAAACGTGGATAAACAATGGATTACCCACGGCCTTCTTCTGTCCTAAGTGAGCGCGACGGTCCTTAGAGTCATGTCTAGAACTTTTTTAGTTAATGAGGGTAATGCGGATGCAAGTTTATGATTTTCGGGGCTTAGGAAGGGTAATGAACTCCCCACCTAATCTGGATTTGGCCGTGCCTCTTAAATTCCGTATTAATATGAAAACAACCAAAAATCAAAAACACGCACAATTTTTTTATTGCTTTTTTGCGACGCTGCGAATTTTGCAAAGAAACCTGCAGAAAATTGTTAATTGGAGCAAATTGAGAAGGAGATAAGAAAGTGAGAATTTTACAGAGAATTTTTTGTGTAGCACTGTTACTGTAACATTTCGGAAAATATAAAATATTATTTTTGGGAATTTAATATTAAAATAATATTTTTCCCGAAAACTGCCGATTTGCGAAATTGGGGTTTTCGGAAAAGGGTATAAATATATACCAATAATTGTGAAATAAATAGAAATTAAAATAATTTATTTATTTAAAAATATATTTAAAGGATTTGGCAATTTTAAAATTTATTATATGCAGTTTCGATAAAAACCCGATTAGTGCACTGCTAATCGCGATTAAACCAAATCCGCGTTTTTACAGTTTCCATGATTAGTGCACCATGACATATTTCATTTTATTACATGTTTCATTTCATTTGGGCTTTATATTATGGTTTTTGGTGGGAAAAGAGAAAGAAAAAGAAAGAGGAAAAGTCAATGGGGACATAATGAGTGGTTGGGGTACTTTGGAGAGAGAAAAGAGAGTGTGTATTATGATGAGAGAGAGGGGGGGTTGCTGCCCAAATCAAAATCCCTCACCATTTTCCTCCTTCTCCTTCATCTCCTCAACTCCACAACCCTCCACAAAAATCCCTAGATCCATCTCCAACCATGCCCCCAAAACCCTACACACCCTTCACAAATATTAATCCTCTCTTCAATCTCTACACATGGGACCAAGAAAAATTCAGTTTTGATCATCTTGGGGAATTCATGGGTGTTTTATGAGGTAATCCCTTCATAAATTGGATAGTTTTCCATTTACTTAAGTATTTATATGTGTTTAGATGTGATATTGTGGAGGTAGTGAACATTGGGAAACCCTAGTGAAGATTTGAGTGTTGGCTTGAAATGGGGCGATTCCTAGTAGCTGTTAACTAAACTTAGGTGCTGTTTAGTGACCTAGACCAGACCTTAGAAACCCCAAAACACGGATTTAGAAACCCGACGTCGGATAAATGTGTGATCTGTGAAAGTATTTTGGAATCTGGAGCAATCCGGGGGCACTAAAAATTAAATTGAGCTGACAGTGAGTCGTGCAGGCACCTAGGAAGCTACCACCATGACCCGAGCCCCTAATTCAATTCCCCGGCCGCAGATTTAATCATTCTGGCCACAATTTGCGGCCAGAGTAGAGGGGAATGGGTTCATTTTTGTTCCAGGGCTCATTTTGCACTAAATTAGACCCCTCCTATGTGCAGTTTTGGCTAATTGTCATCTGGGGAAAATCTGGGAGCATTTTGGTGTGTTTTAGGCGATGTTTTCCGTATTTTTTTAAATGCACTTTCTTGATATTGGGATTTGTATTTGGTTGTCGGGTGTTCGTACATCGACAACAGGGGTTGTTTGATTGATTTGCATGTTTAGGCCATAGGTTCTAACCTGTGAGCACACTGTGCGCTGTATCAGTTTTCTGCGTCGATTTTAATACGTATTGCGATTGGTTATTATTGTAGGTACCCTCGCATGGATTCCGAGGCGAAGAAACGTGGCGTCATTGATTCGGGCGAGCGAAGACAGGTGAGTAGATCTATATCTACCGGGGAAGTCGGGTGGATGGCGTATAGCACCCCCGCAACTTTTGATGGAAAAACCGATTTATAGAGTATGGTTAGGGAACCTAGATTAGGAAACTAGGGTTAGAACATAGATAGCTATGTAGTCATATTAGAAACTAGAGGATAGTTAAGTGTGATATGCTACTACTATCCTAGGATGACGTTTAGTGATATTGTCGCTTAGGGTTCTGTAGGACTAGATAGTCGATGTAGATGCGTCATCCGAACCATACCCTTTTCTAAACCAAAGAATCGTATGTATCTTTTAAATGTATATCTTGAGGGATGTTGTGGATTTTCAAATGATATCTTTTCTTTAAAAACATCGTAACCCCTGTTTTCAAAACTACGATTCACTTCTTTAAAAATCTGATTGTATGGTTCAGGTGTGTTTGTTAGATTAGATACTTATACTTAGTAGAGATAGCATGTTTATGTAAACTTGACATAATATGTGACATAAATGCGATGAAAGAATACAAGACGAATTTGATGATATGATATGATGGTATACGGATGCGAGTCAATCAAGATGATTTATACCCTGCCGGTCCCTTGATATGAGATTATGGCAGATGCGACCTAGGACATAGGTATATAGGGTTATATGTATAGATAGAATGTTGTGAATCATGGATGATAGGCCGTATGTGATATTAGGCCGTACCCTCATTTGTCTTATAGGATGATAGGATCCCTATTAGCTTAATGCCGCCGCACGATGATATTCTGTGCGTGATGAGTTGACTTAATGATTGATCCTTACCCTTGGCTAGAGGTTGCCGTACGATGGATTATACCGTACGCGGTGTTGTTGGGCTAGATGCCGATTGATAGATTCACCGACTCGGACATATGATAGTTATGTATACCTTATAGCTGTTAGCTGATGGTTTACTTGCTGCTTTCATGATATTATTATTGCATCGCATATACCTGTGATAGTACACCTGCATCATTATCGATGATGTGTATGTTACATGTACACTTATTTGCCGGCTCACACACTTCATCATCGATAATTGCCATGTCACTACACAGTAGGGTTGCTGCATCATGACATATACATTGATACCTTCATACTTGCGCATATACATATTGTACCTACATAAATAACCGGTTTTATGGTAAAATTGGGAACCGCATGCTATATTTTAAAAACTGGAATCATTTTAAAAGAGCGGTTTTCCCCTTAATATGTCATATCACTATTCCATATTGCATGATACTCGGATATGCTCGCATTTCTTTTTACATGTAGCATACATCATGCTCTATTATTTTACGCATCGAGATATGCTGTTTTCCTGAGATTTCTGGATTTGAGAACCGTGGATATTTCAAAAGAGATTATGTGTTGTTTTAAAAAACCCGGTTTCTCTTGATATGATATTTCGGTGCGTCCACCATGTGTTTTCTCGGTACTGAGAGCGACATGTGAAACCCGATTCGAGGAGGCGGATGAAGCCGATTGCGGGTACATGGTGGGCCCGGTATGGTACCCCGGGGCGAGAACGGATCGCTGTGTAGTAGACGGTGAGCCTGGCAGAGAGACTACTACCTACCGGTGATAGTATTTGGACTCGGCGGATATCCGGAGGATACCGACCGGAGTCGAGAGATGATATGGGCTGATCCGGACTGACGGAGCCGTGGGCCGATCCGGACTGACGGAGCCCGAGATATGAGGATTTACGTGCCGATGCTGGACATGGTTTTCATGATGTTTTTGGGTGTCGATGCTAGGTACCCAGGTTCCATGATTTTGATGTGTCGGGAGGGACACCGTTGATATATATATCCTCATACTTTTATGCACGCCCTTTTATGACATTTACGTGCATACAGACATTGATATTATGGTTGGATGGGATCCACCGGCATACATACACTGATTACATGGGTGGACGAGATCCACATGCATACATGCATTGATTATTATTGTTGGATGTTATCCGTATGTACTTAGGTAGTGACTACCTTGTTGGCACATATACGACCCGGTCACCCAAGATATCATAGTATTACCTTATGATATAGTTGACCTAGGAGTCGTTGTTTATTCGATTTCTACTTGTAGATATATTTCTATTCACGAGTTGGCAACTCACCCCCGTTGTGCCACAGTTCTTGCAGGTTGACCACTTGGATCAGTAGCGGGTTCGCTGGCACACAGATTCATTTGGGTGTTTTGCATTGGTAGGTGGGACATTTGTATCGTACCCACTTTTGTATTATATTTCATATTGTATCTAGTTAACTCCATCAATCAATCAATCAAAATTAGAATTTGTATAAGTAATGAGACTTAGTGAGACTTGTAGTTGCGAGATTTGAGCGATGGGTTCTATTTTCCTTTTGGGGTTATATCTTGCTCTTTTCACTGTCTTTTGTGGTGAACTTAACCGTTGGGCATCGTATACTTATTTTTACTGTATTGCGTGGTTGTGATCTGCCGTTTGGCCAAGAGCTAGCTCCCGCTTAGGGATGCCTTAATTCTTATTATGTATTTGTGGTTTTGGATCAAAATATGCAAAGGAGGTGCCGCCAAAATTTTTAAAAGACGAAACATGTTTTCAAATTGGTAAATTTCACTTGCATCATTCATGTTCCTTTTCCATGCATTAAGAAAACTTGTTTTCATAATACTCTTATTTCAAAACCTCACCTCCTTTATTTATTTTTCTAAAAGGTTTAGATTTCTGGGTTTCAGCTTACTTGAATTCCGTTACGCCTTTAGACGTGGCGTGATTCAAGTGCTGGTCACGAGCTAATATTTCGGGTCGTGACAAAGTTGGTATCAGAGCGCTAGGTTTAACCTTGGTTCGAGTCTATGTTTGACTATGCGGAGTCTAGGGCGGGAGTGTATTTCGGAACCTAGGCTTGACCTTACGGAACTTAGACTTGAACGGGGGGGTATTAGACCCGAACTTTCATTTCATAGGCTGACCCTGATTGATGGAGTAGGTAGCTTGAGTAGAGCGACGTACCGTACGTATGTTCCGCGGCATATTTACGATACGATACTCCACTTAAGAAACCTTAGGATGTACATATTTTTGAGACCAGTGATTCTCTTCGTATCCATGATTATACATCCATTGGAGGTTCTCGTTTCTATTAGTACCATGATCATACTTTCATTGATACTGTTCCTTCTTATGATCATGTATCCATTCTAGATCTGTCGTTTCCTCTCATGCCTATGATTTGCTTTCTTCGATACTCGATTGAGCTTCCTGTCACCATAGTTTGAGCACAGTTGAGCTGCTGCCAGTGTTGCGGTCAAGGCGAGGACCATTGTGTTTTCTGGTGACATGAGAACGTCTCGAGTTAGTATTGATGATTGTGACCTCTTGTAGAGGCGAGTGCTTGGTTTTACACCGGATGATCGGGCCATTGTTAGAGCTGCCAGTTGAGAGAGGACTGTTGATGTACAGCATACCTCAGAGATTATGATGTCGCCTACCATGCAGACAGATGACCCAGCTGTTGCTGAGATTGATAGGATGTCGCTTCTGGAGCTTACGAGCTGAGCTCGCCGGAGCTTCCAGGCAGATATGAGATAGATGATAGCTAGTCTACCCCGATTTGAGAGACGAAGGTGATTCGTCCGATTGATGCGCCGACGTAGGCCCAGTTGAGTTGAAGATTTCCAGTGTGGAGAGTCTTACTCAGATCTAGAGCAGACCGATTTAGAGATGACCGCCAATGTATCGCCTTTCCTGGAGGATTGAGGCGCTGTTCAGCGTACAGACGAATGAGCCAGTTGTTGCTGCAAATGATGAGGTATCGCCCAGAGGTTGGAGCTACTGCAGCATAAGTATATATTTAGAGATATGATGGAAGGTCGCTAGCCACCCAAGGTTGAAGGACTAGGACATGTGGTTCGTTCGCTTACCCGATGCGAGGTCATCAGATAGATTGATTCCAGCTAGAGACGACTTCATGCAGATTCGTTGAGAATCGATAGAGACGATCAAATGTCAGGAAACCATATTCCAAGTTTAAAGTATTCGGAAAGACGTGCAAGCAATTCTATGGACCCTCTAGAAAAATGAAACCCTAACTCGACATAATGACCGTATGAAAGCCTTTAAACCTTAGGGTTTACGGCAGTTCCACGGCGCCATTAGTGAGGCTTGGGTTTGCCCTTCTACGGCTGGATCACTGATGTTGTGGCATGTACTCGATACTATTAAACTGTACCCAAGATGTTGATCTCTTGAGGGATTATGAGGTTTTGACATATCGATCGGATGGTTCGACATCATTCGGATATCATGTGATGGGATACATTGCTTGGGAGACTCCAGATACGAGCATAGCCATTGGAGCGCAGTCCATGCAGCCACGAGAAGATGAGTCTGAATCAGTCGACATTGGAGCCGAGTGAAGTGGAGAGTTCGCACGAGAATTCGACGAGTATGGAGTATTCTTCCGATGGTTGGGATGAGTTTCCGAGGACGTGTTCGGCCAGATATCTTCTACCGAGTGATGAAGATACCAAGTTCGCGATTTCGAGTCCGTGCGAGAGACTTCGGGTTGACCATGGTCAAGAACAGTTGCAGTGCGCAGATAGCATAGATTGACGTCATAGTGGACGATGATAAAGGCAAGTGGAACCAGAGGTTCGTGCGAGACGCTGATGAGCTATTGTTACTCCCCGTCGAGATTAGAGACCTGATATGCTTACAGAGGCGCTGGGATATGGCCAGTTTCTGAGGAACGGTGTGCGGAACACACAGATGTCCAGAAAATGAGAAAGGATTATGTAAGAGTACCAGCCTCCGTACAGTTCGGTATAGACGAGATTGGAAGAGATCTTGAGCAGGATTCCTTCCAGGACACTGCTGCAATGAGGTTTGCACCCAGGATCAGGTCTGCCACGTACAGTCAGAGGACCAGAGGCCGACGCCAGCAACGTGCTGCTTTATGAGTGGTCATGATGATTGACCGAGAGATGACCAGAGAAGTGCTAGAGCGGAATCGTTCCCGTTAGCACACCTGACATGGACGATGAGCCGATAGATTGCGAGATTGGTAATCCGCAGAGAAGATGAGTACCCAGAGACAGAGGACGCCAGACCGTGAGCAGGAGGCAAGCAGATGTTCTTGTTCTGCCAGTTTCAAGGCGCACCGGTTTATTTCTCGACATTGTAGGAGGTGTACCTCGATGTCCTTTGTCGCGATTTGCGTTTGTGATCTGAGTATCACGCTTATATCGCTTAGATTTGAGTTTTGATAATAAGTTTCCTGATATTGATTTCGTGCACCATGGTTGCACCTACTGAGTATTTACATTTTGTGCATGTTTATCGCACTTGATATCGGTTTTGTACCTTGGTTGCACCCGATTTATATCCTCGAGCATTCGTTTTACCAGATTTGTATTTTCGTGCGCGTTGGCACTTGCCGTTCGTTTTTGTGCATGTTACTGCACTATGTGCTTTTACGGACCCGACGCGTTTTGGTTGGATTTGCGCATATTAAGCGCTTGATTTTGGATTTTGTGTCCATCGGATGCACTTGAGTGAGATTTTACTCGTGCATGTAGGATGCTCTTGATTTGGATTTTCTTCCGTGCATATTGGATGCGATATCATTCGGGCGGGACATATGCACTTGGGTTGGATTTTCGCGCATGTTGGGCGCATGATATGAGATGTGATTCTGTGCACACCGGATGCATGGGATTGAGGTTTTAGTGCACTTTAGATGCACTTGATGTTGTTGTCATGCACACCTGTTGCACTGGACAGATGTTTTTGTGCACACCCGTTGCACTTAGTTTTGCTTGTGTGTATTATAGCACCTGTATTTGGATTTGATTCCCATGCGCACCAGACGCATGTGATTTTTGGATACGCCTTTGAGGCTGATTTTGCTTTTGAGCACTTTGTTTTCATGTTGGGCACTATATTGTGCAGTAGCCAAACAGGACTGATTTGAGGACAGTACCTGAGTACTTTGCATGCATTAAAGGGTTACCAAAAGGTTTTCAAGAGGAGCTATAGTCTCGCTATTTTCTTAAGTGTCCATGAGCGACACGAACGTTATAAAGGAAAACCTTTTGGGATGTTTTGAAAACGACAGAACGTGTAATTAAGAAAACATATGTGGACATATATTATTATTTTAAAATGAGCGTCCGTCGGTTAAGCCGTGAGTTACGCATCCACGCGGCGATTTAGAAAAGATTTTTCATGTCTTTAATTCAGATTTTGAGTTTTTCAAAGATGCGTACTATACACGTATTATAGTATTTGACTAGTGTGTATTGGATTTCAGTAGTGGATTTCGATATCTGCGTCTCTATTGTAACTCCGAGGATATGCGTGCAAATCCGATGATTTGTGTGACGCTTGACGGAGTTCGATTTTTAGTTTTTACTCGTCTTCATGCGCATTTGACGCGATGTGTTGTGTTATTTCTGCGTTTTCCATAATTTCGGAGTCCCGTTGTTTTGAGCCGATTATTGAAATGTTTTAGATTTTAGGGGTTTAAATTTAAATTCGGGGACCGAATTTATTTAAGGGGGGAAGATTGTAACATTTCGGAAAATATTAAATATTATTTTTGGGAATTTAATATTAAAATAATATTTTTCCCGAAAACTGCCGATTTAGGAAATTGGGGTTTTCGAAAAATGGTATAAATATATACCAATAAATGTGAAATAAATAGAAATTAAAATGATTTATTTATTTAAAAATATATTTAAAGGATTTGGCAATTTTAAAATTTATTATATGTAGTTTCGATAAAAACCCGATTAGTGTACTGCTAATCGCGATTAAGTCAAATCCGCGTTTTTACAGTTTCCATGGTTAGTGCACTATGACAAGTTTCATTTTATTACATGTTTCATTTCATTTGGGTTTTATATTATGGTTTTTGGTGGGAAAAGAGAAAGAAAAAGAAAGAGGAAAAGTTAAGGGGGACATAATGAGTGGTTGGGGTACTTTGGAGAGAGAAGAGAGAGTGTGTGTTATGATGAGAGAGAGGGGGGGTTGCTGCCCAAATCAAAATCCCTCACCATTTTCCTCCTTCTCCTTCATCTCCTCAACTCCACAACCCTCCACAAAAATCCCTAGATCCATCTCCAACCATGCCCCAAAACCCTACACACCCTTCACAAATATTAATCCCCTCTTCAACCTCTACACATGGGACCAAGAAAAATTCAGTTTTGATGATCTTGGGGGATTCATAGGTGCTTTATGAGGTAATCTGTCACGACCCGAAAGTACGGAACGTGACCGGCACTTAGATTACGAAGTGTCTAAAGGCGCCACGTGACCTAAGTAAGCCGAAGCCCAGAGATCTAAACCATAAAAGAAGAAAAAGAAGAAAAGAAAAGAAAACAAGTAAAAAAAAACATCAGCAAATTTTACCAAAAATTTCGGCAGAGTCTCCTCTGTAAAAACTGGCCCCCAAACGGGTACAACAAGTAAAATATGAATAAACAATAAAAAAGCATCCCCAAACGGGTGCTAGCATCAACGCCAACAAGCGGAAACAACCACAACAAGCACAATAATATACAACGCCAGAGGGCGAGGCTCAAAACTCAAAAGAAAGCAAAACCACCAGATCAGAATAATACAGGCGCGACTCTAAGGTCGAAGTAAAAGACTGGTCCAATAACTTATCAAGTAATACAAATATGGTTGATGGAGCTTACTAGATACAAATGAATGAATAAAAGTACAATGGTGGTTCGGATACAAGTGAACCAACCTACCGTGCCAATCACCCTGAAGAAAAGATGTGCCAACAAGCTGCCACGGGAAACCTGTACATCGAACCTGTAAAGAATTTGGCACAACGGGGGTGAGTTGCCAACTCGTGAGTAGAAGACATCTACGAAAAGAAATCGAATGCACGACGCTATCCTAGGTCATAATAATACATTACTATATCCCAAACATCTAGTAATAGCAGGGTAATACTACGTGTAAGTGCAAATACTCCGTGTCGTGTCAGTGCCTCATATAGTACTAAGTCATATGAAATGAAATGCATGCACCATGAATGTAAAGTCACAAATCCTGAAATCCAGATATATATGTATGAGAACCTTTAGCCGTTATCATAGTAAGGTGTGTATAAGCATCTGAAATCTCAACAATGAAATCCATGGAAATCCGTGTCAAGCATCGACACAACACATGTAACCTCAAGTATCAATATGTCGGGCTCCGTCAGTCCGGATCGGCCCATATCATCAAATCCCACGACAACGGTCGGTATCCTCCGGATATCCGCCGCGCCAGACATCACCGGTAGGTAGCCTTCCCCTGCCAGGCTCATCGTCTACAACTCGATCTTCTTGCCCCGGGGTACCATACCGGGCCCACCATGTACCCGAGACGGTTCATCCACTCCTCGAATCGGGTCTCGAAATCCATCAGAAAACATGAAATACTCATGGTGGACGACACATACATCACGAGAAAACCGCATCTTATTTTAAAAAAAGAGAAGAGGAGAGAGAGAGAAGTTTTTATATATTTTTGCGGTTTTCCCCAAAAATCCAGAAATCTCATAGAAATCCAAATCTCAAAATCATGAGTAACTATATGATAAGTGTCGGCATATGCCCATAATACTGCATGATAACACGAAAATATGAATGCATGAATGTCTAAGTAATGAATGTCATGTCTTATACTTAACATCAGAGAGTGATCACAATATTACATCGGTTTAGTTGTTAACTGATTCTATCAATAAAAGATAATATGATCTAAAGTGTACGTGACATAGCAATTACCGACGATGATGTGTGTGAGCCGGCAAATAAGTGTGCGTGGAATATGCGCATCATCGGTAATGGTGCTGGTGTCCTAACAGGTAAAGGTTATACTGATTATAGCAACATATAAAAGACATGCACCATGATGATTACAGTATGAATGTAAATACAGACGTGCATTATCCGCTTCTCTGCGAGATACGAGTACAACTACCACTATGTGAGTCGAACCTAAACCAGTGTCCATCTAACATCCTAAGGAACTAAACCTAATAGACTAGTCAGTAAGAAACTAGAGTCTACCTAAGGTCTGAATCAATATCTCTAATAGTCGGCGATCCCGCCTCAACAGCGTCACGTACGTAGTACGGCTTCCTCGAATCAAGAGTGCGGATCAATCATCAAATCTAAGCCTCGTACGGTAAAATCCATCGTACGGCATCCCAATGTCGGGGTACGGTCAAGTATCTCCTAGGTGTCTCCTCATTCGTATAATGTCATCTTCAGCACATCTCATGATCAAGGTGTTAAACTGTGATCGCATACATCAATCATATATCATTGCCATCATGATAAGTATCATTAGTTTATCCTCAGAAATATCATGTCATATGTATCATATTGTGACTAGGTCATACTTATATGATATCGGCATCAGGTCACACCAATATAATGTCGTAATCAAGTTATACATATATCATATCGTGATCAGTCACAAGTTACAGTCCGGGTACTATTCTAGTGTCCCATGTACATCAATATCACCACCACTCCTTGTAATTTATATATTCAAGTTCATTATCTCATTCCCTAATGATCCGCTAACACTTTATTACGACTGTATAGTCAAAAATCACGGCATCAAGCCCAGTTATACTGTTTCATCATACCTCGGATATCATATCACATCACTGAATCACCTATATGTGTTGTATATATATGTGCATACCTATACCTAGTTCTATATATATACACATACACGTACCCCATGTCGATTTTCAGTGTGTGCGCGGGTGTGTTTCTATCTGAAACCTACGAACCTCTTCCAAGGTACTCATCCTCTGATATAGTTTTCCTAAATCGGTCTAGTCCAGCCTAGGGTCAATACTAGGGTCCTACTAGGGTCACGTCTGGTTTCCTAATGTCAATAAGTACTATTCCTATTCTACGTTGCGGGGGTGCTAAACGCCATCCACCCGACTTCCCCCCGTAGATATGCATCTACTCACCTGGTCCATGTCTGCCGAAGACAGTGTCGCCATCCTCCTCTTCATCGCCCGCAGTCCACGTGAGGGTACCTAGACGCAAACATATAAATAGCATCGTAAACCGAATCACATACAAAAGTCAAACGATACGAAGAACATGCACAGGTTAAAACCTATGTCCCGTCCACGCAAAAGAACCAAATACCGCTCGATATCGGCGTACAAACTCCGATGGATCGAGATAACATCATCAAACAACTTGTAGTTTTAAAACACATTACTTATATTGTAAAACATGATCAAATTCATCGAAACCCTAAAATCGATCAAATCGTCCGTTTTCGAAAAACCCGAAAATGCCAATTTACCGTTTTTCATCGAAACTTGACATTTAAATGAAACCAATGGTCATAAAACTCATTAAATAGCATTACTAGACTATACAAACCATTACTATATTTTTATTACACAATTTTGCATTTATTTGAAATTTCTAGTTTGCAACTTTTAACAATTTTAACATTTTCCAAGCAAAATACAACAATTCCACCTCAAAACATGATTTTGCATAAATTAATCACTTAAACCACAATTTATGATGATAATGATGTAATGAAACTATAATTATATTTTTAATCACATTTATTTAGAAATTCCTAAAATCTAGTTTACAAAATAATAGCATTTTATTACTATTTTTCCAATTATCAAAATAATCTAGTGATCAAACTAAGTTTTTCATTCAATTAATATGCTAATATTCTCACTAAAATTACCATCTAATGATAACACCCTTAATAAGAATTTTATTTTACCCACAACACATTTTAGAAAAAATCTAGTTAGCTAAATAGTTTAAATTAAACAATTTCGATCAACAATTTATTATACCACCACCATGCAAGAATTTTCCATTCTAAAAGATGTTAAACTAGCTATTATAACCCTAATTAATTAACAAAAACCACCTCCTGAATTTTCAAACCCTAACTTGAATTTTAGAATTTGCAACAAGAATTAATCTAATTAATCTAATTATGCTTTAAAAGAAATATCTAATAGAAATAAAACAAAAGAGAAGGATTTATACCTCCACAATCTCATGTCCAAACTTGAAAATGAGCCTCAAAAATACATGCTTTCCCACTCCAAAATCCATGTAGAGAAGAGTAGAGAATAAAGGGTATGAAATAATTAGGTTTTTGTGGAATTTAAATTGGATTTTTATAGTATTTTTGATGAATTTTTGAATAAAAATGAGGTGGAAAATGGGGGGGGCAGCCATGGTGATGGGGAGGCCGGCCACAATAAGGGGAAGAGGGAGAAACACATGAGAAATGGTGTAGAAACTTCTCCAAAATGTCATCATCTTAATGTCTTTTCATGCTTTATTCATTTTCTTTTAATTCTTTTCTAAAATAACTCAAGAAAGATCTAGAAACAAGGAAAAAATTTCAAATAAATTTTGCATGATACACACTAAATTCTAATATGCCATGGTTCATTTTTACAAATTAAAACCATTTAAATTTGTAATTTACACTAATTTAGTGTAAAAATAAAGCTTATGTTAATATTTAAAATAATTAATTTAGGAAAAATATTTTATTAAACCAAAAATTTATAAGTGGCTAAATAAACACTATTTACTAGTAATTTCATAATTAAAATAGATATTTTTAAATTTATAGTGAAAAACAATCACGGTTTGGTTTTACGAAAAATACATTTTACTTTACCGAAAATCCTAAAATTCACTTAAACACTTTTATTCATTTAATTATTTATTTAATTATTTTTAAAATGTTACATAATCCCTTCACTAATTGGGTAGTTTTCCATTTACTTAAGTATTTATATGTGTTTAGATGTGATATTGTGGAGGTAGTGAACATTGGGAAACCTTAGTGAAGATTTGAGTGTTGGCTTGAAATGGGATGATTCCTAGTAGCTGTTAACTAAACTTAGGTGCTGTTTAGTGACCTAGACCAGACCTTAGAAACCCCAAAACACGGATTTAGAAACCCGACGTCGGATAAATGTGTGATCTGTGAAGGTATTTTGGAATCTGGAGCAACCCGGGGGCACTAAAAATTAAATTGAGCTGACAGTGAGTCGTGCAGGCACTTAGGAAGCTACCACCATGACCCGAGCCCCTAATTCAATTCCCTGGCCACAGATTTAATCATTCTGGCCGCAATTTGTGGCCAGAGTAGAGAGGAATGGGTTCATTTTTGTTCCAGGGCTCATTTTGCACTAAATTAGACCCCTCCTATGTGCAGTTTTGGCTAATTGTCATCTGGGGAAAATCTGTGAGCATTTTGGTGTGTTTTAGGCGATGTTTTCCGTATTTTTTTAAATGCACTTTCTTGATATTGGGATTTGTATTTGGTTGTCGGTTGTTCGTACATCGACAATAGGGGTTGTTTGATTGATTTGCACGTTTAGGCCATAAGTTCTAACCTGTGAGCACACTGTGCGCTGTATCGGTTTTCTGCGTCGATTTTAATACGTATTGCGATTGGTTATTATTGTAGGTACCCTCGGATGGATTCCGAGGCAAAGAAGCGTGGCGTCATTGATTTGGGCGAGCGAAGACAGGTGAGTAGATCTATATCTACCGGGGAAGTCGGGTGGATGGCGTATAGCACCCCCGCAGCTTTTGATGGAAAAATCGATTTATAGAGTATGGTTAGGGAACCTAGATTAGGAAACTAGGGTTAGAACATAGATAGCTATGTAGTCATATTATAAACTAGAGGATAGTTAAGTGTGATATGTTACTACAACCCTAGGATGACGTTTAGCGATATTGCCGCTTAGGGTTCTGTAGGACTAGATAGTCGATGTAGATGCGTCATCCGAACCATACCCTTTTCTAAACCAAAGAATCGTATGTATCTTTTAAATGTATATCTTGAGGGATGTTACGGATTTTCAAATGATATCTTTTCTTTAAAAACACCGTAACCCCTGTTTTCAAAACTACGATTCACTTCTTTAAAAATCTGATTGTATGGTTCGGGTGTGTTTGTTAGATTAGATACTTATACTTAGTAGAGATAGCATGTTTATGTAAACTTGACATGATATGTGATATAAATGCGATGAAAGAATACAAGACGAATTTGATGAGATGATGATATGATATGATGGTATACGGATGCGAGTCAATCAAGATGATTTATACCCTGCCGGTCCCTTGATATGAGATTATGGCAGATGCGACCTGGGACATAGGTATATAGGGTTATATGTATATATAGAATGTTGTGAATCATGGATGATAGGCCGTATGTGATATTAGGCCATACTCTCATTTGTCTTATAGGATGATAGGATCCCTATTAGCTTAACGCCGCCGCACGATGATATTCCGTGCATGATGAGTTGACTTGATGATTGATCGTTACCCTTGGCTAGAGGTTGCCGTACGATGGATTATACCGTACGCGGTGTTGTTGGGCTAGATGCCGATTGATAGATTCACCGACTTGGACATATGATAGTTATGTATACCTTATAGCTGTTAGCTGATGGTTTACTTGCTGCTTTCATGATATTATTATTGCATCGCATATACCTGTGATAGTACACCTGCACCATTATCGATGATGCGTATGTTACACGTACACTTATTTGCCAGCTCACACACTTCATTATCGATAATTGCCATGTCACTACACTGTAGGGTTGCTGCATCATGACATATACATTGATACCTTCATACTTGCGCATATACATATTGTACCTATATAAATAACCGGTTTTATGGTAAAATTGGGAACCGCATGCTATATTTTAAAAACTGGAATCATTTTAAAAGAGCAGTTTTCCCCTTAATATGTCATATCACTATTCCATATTGCATGATACTCGGATATGCTCGCATTTCTTTTTACATGTCGCATATATCATGCTCTATTATTTTACGCATCGAGATATGCTGTTTTCCTGAGATTTCTGGATTTGAGAACCGTGGATATTTCAAAAGAGATTATGTGTTGTTTTAAAAATCCCGGTTTCTCTTGATATGATATTTCGGTGCGTCCACCATGTGTTTTCTCGGTTCTGAGAGCGACATGTGAAACCCGATTCGAGGAGGCGGATGAGGCCGATTGCGGGTTCATGGTGGGCCCGGTATGGTACCCCGGAGCGAGAACGGATCGCTGTGTACTAGACGGTGAGCCTGGCAGAGGGACTACTACCTACCGGTGATAGTATTTAGACTCGGTGGATATCCGGAGGATACCGACCGGAGTCGAGAGATGATATGGGCTGATCCGGACTGACGGAGCCGTGGACCGATCCGGACTGACGGAGCCCGAGATATGAGGATTTACGTGCCGATGCTGGGCATGGTTTTCATGATGTTTTTGGGTGTCGATGCTAGGCACCCAGGTTCCATGATTTTGATGTGTCGGGAGGGACACCGTTGATATATATATCCTCATACTTTTATGCACGCCCTTTTATGACATTTACGTGCATACAGACATTGATATTATGGTTGGATGGGATACACCGGCATACATACACTGATTACATGGGTGGACGAGATCCACATGCATACATGCATTGATTATTATTGTTGAATGTTATCCGCATGTACTTAGGTAGTGACTACCTTGTTGGCACATATACGACCCGGTCACCCAAGATATCATAGTATTACCTTATGATATAGTTGACTTAGGAGTCGTTGTTTATTCGATTTCTACTTGTAGATATATTTCTATTCACGAGTTGGCAACTCACCCCCGTTGTGCCACAATTCTTGGAGGTTGACCGCTTGGATCAGTAACGGATTCGCTGGCACACAGATTCATTTGGGTGTTTTGCATTGGTAGGTGGGGCATTTGTATCGTACCCACTTTTGTATTATATTTCATATTGTATCTAGTTAACTCCATCAATCAATCAAAATTAGAATTTGTATAAGTAATGAGACTTAGTGAGACTTGTAGTTGCGAGATTTGAGCGATGGGTTCTATTTTCCTTTTGGGGTTATATCTTGCTCTTTTCACTGTCTTTTGTGGTGAACTTCGCCGTTGGGCGTCGTATACTTATTTTTACTGTATTGCGTGGTTGTGATCCGCCGTTTGGCGAAGAGCTGGCTCCCGTTTGGGGATGCCTTTATTCTTATTATGTATTTGTGGTTTTGAATCAAAATATGCAAAAGAGGTGCCTCCAAAATTTTTAAAAGACGAAACATGTTTTCAAATTGGTAAATTTCACTTGCATCATTCATGTTCCTTTTCTATGCATTAAGAAAACTTGTTTTCATTATACCCTTATTTCAAAACCTCACCTCCTTTATTTATTTTTCTAAAAGGTTTAGATTTCTGGGTTTCAGCTTACTTGAATTCCGTTACGCCTTTAGACGTGGCGTGATTTAAGTGCTGGTCACGAGCTAATATTTCGGGTCGTGACAGTTACTGTTCCACCGCGGTTTCGCCGCGGGAAGCGCTTAATGCCGCGGATCCGCCGCGCGCTTGAGGAATTCCTGCACAAAACTTTTACACAATGCTTCTGTTCACCTCCTGAGTCCTCTGGAATGCTCAGAATAATTTTCCTCTAGCTCCAATGATTCCAGATTTCCTCGCAACAAATCACAACGAATTGATTAGTGTTTTGTGCGAATTTTGATCTAAAAATTATGATGAAATAAACTTTTCAACTCAAATTTAAAAAACGAACGAATTAGCGCACTATCCCCGGCAACGGCGCCATTTGATTGAATGTATTTCGAATTAGATGAATTGAAAATTAAAGAAAAAGAGAAAAGACAATTCAATTCAAGATTTGTAAAATGAATTCAAGAATTATCTAGATCTAATCTAAAATCAAAAAAACATTAAAAATCAAGAATCAAGAATTGAGAGAATTCCAATCGATTTAAGTTTCAAGAATTGAAGTGAAGCTCGTAGGAGTCGATTAAATCTATAGATGTGACGAAGACTAGCGATTACGTTTTCTTATCCATTAATGAATTGATGCTAGATCGATGATGATTTATCGAGATTTAAGGATCTTGCGAAGAAACTAGGGTTTTCTCATCTCATCCTTTATCTTTTCGATGAATCTCATTCACAAGCTAGCTTCTAGTAAATCAAATAATCGATCGTTGATCTCTAGTTCCGAGCGAAAATAATCAAGAAAGCATTTCGCATCGAAACTAGATCGTCGATCATTCGATTTTCAAGAATTTACAAACATTGTAGGACTTAAGAATCGTTTCAAGATTTGTCAACATCATCATCTATTGATTCTCTTGACTCCTCCACGAGCGGAGTTTTACTCAAGCATTATCACAAAGAACATATTCAAGAATTTAGATTGAATCATAATGCTTGAATTAAAAAGATAAGCAAGATAAAAGAATTGTCACCTTTATCTATCAACAATTTCGTTACAAATCTCTTGAAATCTACAAGAGTAAGGAACTTGAACGTCGATTTTGGCTTCGCTCGGGTCCTTGAGTCGCGGATCTCCTTGGATCACTTGCTCCGATGAAATCCGGCGTTGCTTTCTAAAGAATCGAAGGCTTCTTGCTTTGATTGAACTCGAAGATCTTGAACTTTGGCTTTTTGATTGGATTAGGGTTAGGGTTTTGAGGCACAAGTTGTGTCACTCAACTTGTGGGTGGAAGAGGTGATAGAATGAACAACTTTCAACAACCTTTAGAAGTGAAGCCTAGGGTCTCTTTTATAGCCTTAAGAATGATTAGCTTCCTTTGTAAGCTTGGTAGTTAGGTAGAAACCTCTAGAAGTAGTTAGTTAGGCTTTAGCTTCCTTCATAAGTTTGGAGGTTAGGGAGAAGCTTCTAGGCTTTAAGGTAGTTAAGGGGGAAGCTTGTTTGAGAAGCTTAAACATGATTAGCTTGATCAAGGAGCCGTACTGATCTGGCAGAAGGTTCTGGAGAATTCTGGAATTTTCCATACCTTGATGAGGTGTGGAACTTGAAGTAAGAATAATGCAGTGAAGCTTTGATGATATCATTGTCACGTGACCGCGGATCCGCGGCACATGCCTGTTCCGGCCGCGGATTCATGGCCGTTCTGCTGCTATGGTGCATCAATTTCTCTGTGGTGCTTTGATCTAACTTCATGGTAATTTGCTGATATGTTGAATCTTATAATTAGTCCTTGATCACTGCCAAATCTCAAATCTTTGAGTTGGCGTATTTTTATCAGCACTGTTTCACAGATTTGGCCTTTCTCCTGGAATTTCCTGCACAGATTCTCGAAACAAGTGTTGCGCTATACAAAGATGATGCGATGCCATGATAAACACTCAATTTCCTTCAGAATGTCAGTTTTAAGGTATAACACAAGTAATTCGGTATTTTACGGGTGTTTTGCTAATATGTGTTATACTTAACCTGAATACCTTTAAATGAATGCAAATGATAGGGAAATTGTCGTGTTAACAATGCAATATTTTCGACTGATCAACTCTTTATATCGGGAGAGACGAATTCCTTCTTTCGTTCACCGCCTCCAAGTGCTTCGGAACTGTATCCAATTAAAACCTATTTGCATGACTTTTTAAAACCGTGGCAGGGTAGAAATCCAAGTACATTGAGAACACACTCGAGACTAATGACGATAGCAAGCTTAAAGACTAACTTGTATCTATGTCACCAGAGAATTGCTATCTGACGATAGGTATATTACCATCTAGAAGTTCTCGGCAAGTCCGTCCAGTGTAACTCATAACCTAATGAACATCTGTATACTATCTTTGGTGTTATACACCAATGGTTATGGGATAGGCCACCTTCCCTCACGGGAATAAGAAACGTATACACTAGTCTATTCCGGAGTATCAATACCCTGTCTCGAAACTCTAACGATTAGGGACAATTTAAGGATGTGCTTATAGATTACCTAGACCCTACGAGTATGATCGCCATCACAACTCTAGTAGTTAAGAAAAGATCCTTCGGGTTTTACCAACATGTAATCGAGATATGTAATATAAATAAAACATATACACATGTTGAGGTAAAGACAAACCAGATAATATGCTATCACATCGAACAAGACTGTCGTGTACATATATATCCCAAGCATCCATATATAATATACAATCATGTACCATACAATAATGGCCCCTAGGGCATATATATATATATATATATATATATATATATATATATATATATATATATATATATAATGGAGGAAAGATGTCATAAGAGGGAATTTCCTTCTATGGCGTCGAAAAAATACAATCTCCATCGTGTTTTCCGATGATCGGCACCCATCATCTTCATCGTTATCATCTAAGATGTGGGTACACCAAATTTCATGTGATTCTATAATTTTTTCACCGTTGAATTAGTGGGTTCAAAATTAACGGTTTACCGACAATAGAACTTTTTACATTGCTAAATCAATGGTGAAAAAATTGTAGAATCACATGAAATTTGGCGTACCCACATCTTAGATGATAACGATGAAGATGTTGGATTCCGATCGTCGGAAAACACGATGGAGAGTGTATTTTTTCGACGCCATAGGAGGAAATTCCCTCCTATAGCCTTTTTCCTCCATTATTCTCTCTCTCTCTCTCTTTATATATATATGCGCGCGCGCGCGCTCTCCATTGTAAACCGGTCCGCATTTTTTAAAAACGGGTACTCTCAGTCCACAACATATTTTAATGATTCGATCCTTTCAAGTTAATCACCCTATCCTCAAATGTATGTATATGAAAAATCAAAGGATTTGAAGATCTTTAATCTATGTATCGATGGGTGCAAAAATGAACGTCATTCGATACTACAACATAGATTCCATTTGATGCATAGATTAGAGGTTTTTAAATCCTTTGATTTTTCATACACATACATTCGAGGGTAGGATGATCAACTTGAACGGATCGGATCGTTAAAATATGTCGTAGACCGAAAGTTCCCGTTTTTAAAAAACGCGGTTTACGGCATATTTTAACAATCCGATCCGTTCAAGTTGATTACCCTACCCTCAAATGTATGTGTATGAAAAATCAAAGGATTTGAAGATCTCTGATCTATGTATCGATGGGTGCAAAAATGAACGCCATTCAATTCTACAACATAAATTCCATCTGATGCATAGGTTAGAAGTTTTTAAATTCTTTAATTTTTCATACACATACATTTGAGGATAGGATGATCAACTTGAACGGATCGGATCGTTAAAATATGCTGTAGACCGAGAATTCCCGTTTTTAAAAAAACTCGGTCTACAGCATATTTTAACAATCCGATCCGTTCAAGTTGATCACCTTACCCTCAAATGTATGTGTATGAAAAATCAAAGGATTTGAAGATCTCTAATCTATGTATCGATGGGTGCAAAAATGAATGTCATTCAATAATGCAACATACACTTCATCCGATGCATATGTTAGAGGTTTTCAAATCCTTTGATTTTTTATGTACATACATTCGAGGGTAGGATGATCAATTTGAACGGATCAGATCGTTAAAATATGCTATAGACCGAGAGTTCCCGTTTTTAAAAAACACAGACCGGTTTGCAATGGATCACTCCTATATATATATATATATATATATATATATATATATATATATATATATATATATATATATATATATATATAGGAAATGCTATTTTACTCTCAAGCATAACCGGATTAGTTATGTCCCGTGGAGAAAAAAATCAAGCTTGGTGGATGCAATATTTGAAAAGGACGGTGAGTTACTAGACATATGGGGATAAAAGCAAACATTAATTAACCACAAAAGAATATGCTAGTCCAAAGTTCAAATAGGAGATATATAAGGTTAAGGTACGGTAATTAAGATTCAAATTTTTATATATTTCTAATGAATTCTTTACGTAAATTAGATAGCCAAATTTCCGAATCAACTTCAAAATTAGAGAGCCAACCTCATTTTGCACGTAAGATGAGAAAAATGGTCTCCACATTAATTCTGCTAGTTTCCTTTTATTCCCCCATCTTATCCTATTTGGTCTAAAACAGCTAGCACTTGATAATTTATCTGCCTTGTGCTCTTCAACAAGTTAGAAAATGGTACTTTGGCAAAAAATAAAGAGGGGGGTTTGGAAATGGTAGGAACTCTCCCATGGAAGTTGTTCCTGTGTTTGGCGTACTTGCAAAATGAACACAAACTAATTAAAGTGCCATATATATTGTTTTTTCTATGCAAGCAACCCGCTGAAAGAGGACAAAGCCATTTATTTCAACCTAATTCACTTTATTTGGCTGCACCCAGCCTCTATTTATTCACCTCCGGCTCCAAGCAACCCCACGTCTAGAAACTTCCATGAGCTAAAATTTAGTAGACAACTTTATCCTTCGAGGAAGAGGGGCCTGCGAAGACATCCATGCACATCCCCAGCGAATGGGGGACACCAGGCCGGCTATCATATACATCACGTCCCCTCTGTTTTACCCCTGATTCACAAGGGCATTTGCAGGAATAAACCATATGGGCCTTTTGTCCTTTATCATTTAAGAGTCTAAATTCTCTTTTCAAATTGGTACTTTTAAAAGTTTTTATTAGCCACATATGCATTAATAACTCAAAACCCAAAAAATTAAGAAGTTAAATAAAGCGGTGTTGCATGCAAGAGGCGCTAGGTTTTGAGGGGTTGTAGTTTTAAATCTGTGTATTTTGTACTTTTATTTAGTCTAAGATTGTTACCTGTGCTTCAAACCCATACGTTGAAGTGAACCGTTAAAAGTTATATATCTTAACTTGATATACGCCGTTATCCAGCATACCAATAACTTAAATTTTAGATAAATTGGTTCTTCACCAATAATGGCGGACTTGGCATGCTATCAATTTTGAGGCTGTATGTCTGCTATCTGACATCAACATTTCGTCGATTTGCCATTGGCATTAAATATCTGGAGAATTAGCTTCCCAAGAAAAAGACTCAAGTTCCCAGTCTTAAAATTTTAATATGTTACTGTCCATAATGTAACCATGTACTCTCAAGCATGCATTATCAAATACCTTTCAAACATCTAATATTTTATTTAATATTGTAGGTATTAAACTGCGATGCATGTGAAAGTTACGGAAGGATCAAATTATTATAAATAACAGTTATAATAAATTAACAATCATTGAAAGAGCTATGTATGATTTTTCAGTTCAAATTCCAAGATTCGCGGTGTGTTGAATTTTTGGGACAGACGATGTTAATGCGTACCACTTTGGGTTTGGCATTTTTCTTTATGATATCGGGATTTTAATTTTCGGATAATCACAAATTTAATACCATGTCTGTTTGCAAAATTATTCTCCAACTCAATTGTATTGCGCCAGCGTTACATTACAATCCCACGCTCATCCCCCAAACACCAAACACAAACTCTGAACAAACCAAGATCCGCCACGTCCCCCACCGAGCCGAGATCCTTCTAGATGGTCTTCGCCTCCCGCCGATATCCCCTCCTCGTCAATTTACCTCTCTGCCCCTTCCCCCTTATCTCCATTCGCGACCGACACGTGGCGGTCAGCGAAACCTTCCAGCGTAACGGGGTTGGACTTTTCTAACCCTTTCCCCTCTCTCTCTTTAAAATCCCCCCACCCGCATAACATTCTTTATCCTTCAAACAAAGGGGGCAAATTCAGCGAGATCTCGAAACCCAAGCGATGTCTCCGGCGGTGGAGCAGAACGGAGAGTCTACGGCGGCGGCGGCGGCGGCGGCGGCGCGGGAGCCGCAGCGGTCAATGCCGACGCCTTTCCTGAGCAAGACGTACCAACTCGTCGACGATCCGTCGGTCGATGACGTCATCTCGTGGAACGACGACGGATCGGCGCTCATCGTGTGGAAACCCACCGAGTTCGCCAGCGGTCTGCTGCCCAAATACTTCAAGCACAACAATTTCACCAGCTTCGTTCGCCAGCTCAACACCTACGTCAGTCTCTTCTCGATTCCAGATTCAATACATTTATTTTGTGGGATTTGTTGATCTGATTTTTGAAATTTGTTAGGGATTTAAGAAGATCGTACCGGATCGGTGGGAGTTCTCTAATGATTCGTTCCGGCGAGGGGACCGGCGGCTCCTCTGCGAGATCCAGCGCCGGAAGATCTCTGCGGCGGCGGCGATTCCGTTGGCTGTCGCGGCGATTGGCCGGATTTCACCGTCGAACTCGGGAGAGGAGCAGGTTCTGTCGTCTAACTCGTCGCCTCGGCCGCTGACGCCGCCGTCGATGGCGGCGGTCGCGGGGTCCACTGATCTGGCGGAGGAGAACGAGAGGCTGAGGACGGAGAATCGGAAGCTCTCGAGCGAGTTCGGGAGGATGAAGAGCCTCTGCAATAATATCTTCGTTCTGATGTCGGGTTATGGTGAGAGCTCTGGGACGGCGGCGGCATCGGAGCTGGATCTGTTGCCGGCGAGATCGTCGGAGGCGGAGGAGGAGGAGCCGTGTCCGAGGCTCTTTGGGGTGTCGATTGGGTCGAAGCGGGTTCGGGACGAAGAAGGCGACGTTCCGATAACGAAAGCGGATTCGGATCCGGATCCGGTGAAAACGGAGCCTTTGGATCCGGAGGATGAGTGCCCGTGGACGCTTTGTTGTTCACGTCCGGATCCGAAAGGCCCTAACCGATAGGGGCGAGGAGGAGGGATAGAATAGGTCTGTCCAAGGGATGCACGTGACCTCAAGGTACCTCTCACGTGATATCCTTTTGTATATAAATGTTTTGTGTTTCATATTTATTTATTTTGTTATAAAGAAATTATCATGTATGCAATAAAACCAGTTTACTTTTATATCCAACTTAATTTCCTTTGAGAAAAAATTTTAAAAAAAATTTCCTGCCAAATACAGGATCAAGATGATTGAACATAATACTACATTAAAAGCACTAATTGATTGGTTACCTCTTTTCTAATGTAATCTAAGGTATATACAATTTATCAATTCTTTATCATCCCTTTCACTATATCGTATTCATTTTGCGTCAATACAACCACAACTATGAATATTTGGATGGTAAGTTAGAAGAATATGTTTAGTTAAAGATATTTTTGACAGTGTTTAGCAATGAAAACAAAAGGTTAAGTACTAAATTATTAGATAACTATAATAGGCTTTGTATTAACTAATGTATTTTTTGCTTTGTGTAACTAATGTATTCTTTGCTTTGTGTACATAAATTTTGACGGTGAAGGGGTTTTTGATACAAAATATAACATTTGAGAGGTTATGTACAAATACAAAGATAATGGGTGTATATATAAATATAAATATTGCAAGTTGTATATTTAAATAGCCCATGAATAAAAGGTGATCTATGCAATTAGAAATTTCAAATAATGGTTAATTGGTAATACTTCTAAGTTAAACTATTTCATTTATCAAGTTAAAGTTTAAATTTGATCAATAATCAGCATTAACATATATTTTTGTTTTTGTTTTTAATAAAAAAAATTTGGGACATCAAGAGAGTGTATATCTTTCTTCTAATTGGATGGAGTGGATAGGGGATCATAGAAACGTCCACTTCATTTCTATCCACTTTTAGGCTCTTTTTGTACATTCCACTTCTTCTGGACAATTTAGCTATCATTTGAAGAAAAAATAAAGCATGCTATAGTGATCTTCCCTCTTCTAGTAGCGCAGGCCATGGGGTGGGGCTGGTCCCTGTTCACCAGCTGGAAAAGGGCTTTTTTTTGGTGCTTAGGAAGGAGTTGACATGGGTATCTTCTTATAAAGGAGATGAAGAATTGTTTGTTTGTGTTGTTTAGATGCAGTGAATCAATTATCGGTCATATCGACTGATATACCAGCCGATATATCATTTTGAGACCCCTAACGATATGTTAAAAATGATATAATATCGTTCGATATATCGACTGATATGACGATATCTCCTGATATATCGACGATATCCTCTATATGAAAGATCTCTCTGATACGTTTCCGATATCCGACATTTAACGATATTTAAAACCTTGTTTAGATGTGCTATTACGCTTGGTCTTCTATTAAACACTTTTTTTGTGTGCGCCTGGCAGGGGCGGAGCCAAAGGGGCGGACGAGTTGGGGCCCGGCCCCCAGGCCCTGACAAACCTATATACATTACCTATTTTTTTGGGTTTCGATATCTTCAAAAATTATTATTAGTAAATATGTTAATCCTGGTGACCCAAGTTGTAGTTCTAGTCCATTGGTAGAGACATTGGGTTGTGAGGTTAGAGGATTTTAGGTTCAAGCCTTGATGAATGCATATGCCTAAGCATATTTTTTTCTTTTTAAAGGCCGTATGCTTGGTGCTTTAATAAGAAAACCTATTATTGAATACTTTAAAATGCTAGCAATTAGTATGAAGTGTATGTTCAATCTGATATATTTGACTATGAGAAATATTTTTTTATTTTATTTATTTTAACTATATATACTATAGAAAAAACAACAAAGAAAATAACCTGCACATAACAATTCACTAAGAATAATATATTTACCTTATGATGTAAACACCACTAAATTACTTATTTTTCAAGCATTATTTACTTTAAATATTATAGCTAAAAAATATGTATCTTTGAAGTCTTATAGTTGAATCAATATTGTAAAAATTGAAAAAATGAATGCATTAATCTAAACAAGGTTTAAAAATCATTTGGTAATATTTTTACTATATGAATATATTTTTATGCTAGAAAATCTGATTTAACAACCCCCCCCCCCACCCAAATGAAAATTTCTTGGCTCTTCCCCTAGCGCTTGGAGTTCTATACGCTTCCACTTTGAACTTTGTGGTGGCCCTAGTGGGAAAGGGGTACCCATCCTCGTCTAGTGACTTGAGTTTCTATGCGGCGCCTTAAGTTGTCTCTTCCAGCGTTAAGAGTTCAGAAGATGATAGAAAATCTTGAAAGTTTTGTCTGGATAGTATACGAGTGTAGGGCCATCAATTTGCAGAGATTTTGATAATTCTGTAAATGGCAGAAAGGCTCTGCAAATTAGGCATAGTCTTCTAGAGCATGTGAGAACGTAGAGGGATGCCTAATTTGCAGAGCCTTTCTGCCATTTACAGAATTATCAAAATCTCTTAGTACCTTTGCAACTCCCCTGAGCTTCTTTTCTCAAAACCTAGTCTTCGTTGGTAGATGCAGGACAGATATTGATATTTTACAAATGGAAACTCTTTATTGTCAATGTATTTGGAATATTGTTCCCTTTAGACTGCCTTGTGTCCAAGGATTTAGATTATGCTTGGTTTACAATTTCTCGTTTTATAGTCGTATATGTGTTTTATACTAACTATAAATTGAAACTACTAATTATTTGTCATAATCCAGAACTTTTACTTTTTGATATGTTTGTATCGACTCTTTCTACTCTTTCTAGTGTTTAAACTGTCATATAACCATTTTTGAGATCAATCTTGGCGAATGCCTAAGTAAATGAATGCACACAGTTCTCTCTTCTGTAGAACAAACTCTCAGTTTAGCCAGAACAAACCAATTAGGATATTCTCATATAGATCTATAATCAAATAGTAACTAGATTTCTTTTGTGTTTGACTGAATTTGATTTTGGATTTGCCGTGTATCTTGCTTTCTAAAGCAGGTAGGAGCTTCTGATGAAGAGATACGACGACTTCCAAAATACAAGTTCCGGATAACTGATGATTCTGAGAAACTTGGTGATGAGATACCATGGTCAAATGGTGGATTAACGACTGAGTGTGGCAGTGATCTCCTACACGCACACGCGCTTTCAGCAGAGCATGCGGTATGTAGTCAGTAGTTTATTCGTTTTCTTGATGAATTGAGGAGCGATATATAATTTTAAAATGGCTTCGATTGCGTTGCCTATGGTTTCCTTCTAGACAACCCTACTACCTATACATGGTGATAACTGATAGCATAATATCTTTAGTTTTTGTGTTCATGGCAAAATGTAGATTTCATTGCGGTAAAGAGCACCATTTTTCTTGGCTCGTACATTGCACATGTAAGATAATTTGGTAGAGTTATGACTAATCTATTTTCGTATTACAAGTTTGAAAAAGGAAATGTAACTGCCAAGGCAAATATAAGAACTAATGTATACAGAAGTGTACATGTCGTTTCTTAGTTGAATTGCTTTTGTGCGTAAAGGTGTCACTAAAACTTAAGGACAATTGACCATTTTGTCATGTTAGATTTTAGAAAGATGGCTAAATTGCAAGAAATACTCCTCAATTTTGGCTATATGGCAGAAAATACCCCTATTTTCGAAACCTGCGCTTGACGCCCTCTGGATTCAACACTTATAATATTTTCTGTTAAAATCGTTTCTTCATTTTAAAAAATGCCCCAAACTCTCATGTTTTTTTTTTTGTTTTTTTTGGAGTTATTTGATTAACATTTCTTAATTAATATTCTTACTAAGGGGCATTTGGAGTGAAAGCCTAGAATGTTGTGGAAAATTTAACGGACGATGAAATAGGGTGCAAAATGTAGGTTTTGATGAAGGGTATTTCTGGCTATACGGCAAAAAATAAGGTGTAGTTAATGCAGTTTAGTTTAAAGAGATCAGCATCATCGTAGTATCAATCTTGGATTTCTAATTCCAAAACAAAACCAGTTATATAAATATCAGCTATTCACGCTTCTTTTCCTTGTATCTGAAAACGGTTTCATAAGCATTAACACACATCCCATCCACCCACCCCACCCCAACCCTAAAAAAAACCCTCTTTTTCCTCGGGCAGCTAAGAGGATGGTGCTAATGAGCTATTTTGGTATTTCCCCCCTTATTTACATGCATAGGATAGATCTTTAGTTCCAAAACAATAGTTGTTAACAAGAGGAAGTTTTTATTCCAAAGTTTTGTGGTCGGTTCACTATATTTTTCATTCCATTTTGCTAAGAGCCCGCCTCTTGGTTAAATCAACAATTAACATATTGTTCTTAATTGTCTCCATCTATGATCATTTAAGTTTATCTCTATCCATAGTTGTGCCATTAACTACAATTTGCTATTTTTCTAACCGGGGCATTTATCTCCGTTGCACACGTCTAAACCATTTCAATTGGTTCGCAAAATTTTTTCCTCTATGGGATCAACCTCCAGCTAGCTACGAATATGTTGAGATTCCAGTTGATGGGTTGCAACTTGTAAGTGCTGGATGCCTTATAGATGAGGGTGTTCTATGCTATCAATCCTAATACATATGAACTGGAACACATTTTTTTTTTGTGGGGATGTGTAGGAATGTTACATCCGACGAAGGCACAGAACTTCGTGAACACCCTTGTGGCCGCCACTTCCATTGCATGTGCATAGACAAGTGGCTTCAAATCAACGCCACATGTCCTCTTTGCTAGTTTAATATCGTAAGGAGCAGTTACCATGGGAGCAATGATGCTTAGTCGTCTTAAAGTGCTAAGGTCCAATACTCGAAAAGGCGCGGCCCTTCTAGTTCCGTGCTGCTCTGTGTGGGGTATTTACTGTTTATAAGCTTATAAATAGTTGTTTGGACCTGTTGCATGTGATGACAGGAGATCTTTGTAGTTCCCTTTGGTATGAAGATAACTTAAAATTTTGATGTGTATGGTGTCAAGATCATCATAATGTGATATTTTTGCAGCTTTTCTGCCAAAGATATCTATTCAGCTTGATGTTTTCAGCTTTTTTAATTTTTTGGGATAAGGATATAAAGACGTCCACATCTCTCCCATTTCAACAGTTGCTTCATTATTCCTTTATTCCGGGGATGACTGTACCCGATTATACATTTTTTGCTATGACTAACCATCTTCATTTTGTACATTTGGTAGTGTTATTGACAACCGGAAAAAATCGTCATAGAATTTAATTTGTTCTTCAGTTCTTTTTATTTTCTTGTGTTTCCGGGGGAGAGTGAAACTTGTTTGGACTTTCTTGTGTTTCCTGGGGAGTGAACTTGTTGAAATCCCCTGCACCTCCTGGTGCTAAGAACTCGAGTGCCGACTGCATTGAAGCTATTGAGAGAGTACCAAATGCTGATGGTGACGAAGGCGGTGGACGCGGAGCCATCGAGTATTTTCTTGCCCCACACACACCACACCCCCACACCCAATTTCATATTTGGAAGAAATATTTTATCAGGTTTGAGTTTTACTGACTCTATGCTTAATCCAACACCTAGAAGTTTCCAATAATGCTATTAATCAATCATTAGCTATGAAGGTTTTTTCTTTTACTTAAAACAAAAGCTTGTGGGCCTCCGCAAACGAGCAACAAGATAGCAGAATAAAATAGCCGAAATGAAACAAGTATGACCCCAAGGGGAACAAATCCCGTATAGTGCAAAACCAGGAAACAACCGCATAGAAAATAAAACATACTCGATGAGGAGACCAAAACAAAACCTCAAACAGCCCCATCGAACATAGAGAAATGCTAGGACAAGCAAACTCATCTCAACGAGTCATTCAAAATCAAGGCCCAGCATGCCAGTTCCATCTACGTCTCATCATACCGCCGCGCAAGGTAGTCCTGGTCATCCCTCCTAGTCAGGCCTCCTGTATCCACAGCATCTCCCAGGTGCAGTCTAGCTCTCTTCCGTGTATCTCAAGGGCAGCTCCTGTCCAAAATTTAATTACCAAGTCAATCCAGTGATCAATCCCAGAAAAAGTCTTATGTTTGTTATTAAAAATTCTTGCATTTCTTTCTTTTTATATGGACCAACAAGAAGATGATGCCTAAATATCCCAGAAAACAAAATCTATACTCCCAATAAAGTGAACCCTTCAAGACCCCCAATGGTCATGGAAAGCATCAGGAAACGACTGCCAGCCTAAGGCCCTACGGGTCTTAAGCCAAAGTGATACAACAACTGGACAGGTAATAAACAAATGATCAACTGTTTTATCATAAATTCCACACATAGGGTAACTAGAGGGTTCTATCTATTTCTTCTTTCGCAGATTGTCCCTAATTAGTACAACGTTATTGTAAGCAAGAGATAAGAAAACCTGGACTTTTAAAATGATCTTAATTTTTCAAAGCACGGAGGCAAAGTTGCTCGTCATCCCTCCAAAGTTGATGGAAAGTATTAGCTATGAAGGTGGTATGAGGAAGATCATTTTATTTCTACAATATTATGTGGTCATAAAATTAAAATTGGATAAAAAATTGTAGGTGGATCATATATAATATAAATGTATAGGGTTTTATGTGTAGGTGATGGAGGTTCTTTTCGGGTCTCCGTCAGATGTTGTCTTCCGTCGATCTTTCGGTGGATCTTGGAGGTGATCTCCTGCTGCGTGTGGGTCTTAATGGGTTTTGAGAAGACTGGTGGTTTTGAGGAGTTTGCGCCGAGTACCCGCAAGGAAGTCCCGGGGTGGTTTGGTACCACCGAGGACCCTCCGACGATCAAGTTAGTGCAAGATCCGAGCGGAGTAACGGCTAAGTGGGGTGAGAAAAGCTTACTTGACCCCTCTGTGATGGGGGTTTATATAGTGGCGGCAGCACGCAGTAGCAGGTGCGAGAATCTCGCCGGCAGTTACGCCCCCGACGTCACGCCCGCGTAATAAGCGGATCGCCCATTAATGGGGATCGTGATGGCGTGGAACGCGGGATGTTGCCGGCGGAGAATCCGCGCATGGCGAGATTTGCGGAGCGGCGGTTACGCCTGTGAGTGGTGGAGTCGGTCGGTCGGAGGGACCGAGGAAAATGGCCTCGGCGGGAGAGCTCGGGAATGAGTGGGAAGACCGAGGCATCTTGGTCTTGTGGTAGCTCGGGGCGAGCTGAGAGGCCGAGGAGGTCAATTTGCAGGGGGCTTTGAGGAGAGTCAGTTTGTGCTTGCAGGTCGGGTACAGGGGTAGCCTGGTCGGCCCCCGTGGGCCCTTTCTTCTGAGCTTTAGGACACGTCATCTGCCATGTGTCCTGATCTGCCAAATTGCCAATATAGAGCATTATCATTAGCCCCCCACTCTTGTTCCGACCAGCGGGCGGGTCGGGTCAAGAGTGGACTGCCGGGCCGTCCGGGGTGAGCTCCCTCCTAAGATTTCGTCGGGTCGCGTCCCCGGGCTGTCAGCTGTCTTTTCTGCCAGCGAATCAGGGCGAGATCTCTGCATTTAAGGAAGTTGCGCCGGTTCGTGCATTCTGTCACTGAAGCGACGGTTTGCGTGTCAAGCGTCGGTTGGTCGACGCGACGTGTGCAGACCTGCGGCGTCTGATAGGATGCGGCCCAGTGTGGGAACGACAAGTGGAGCGATCGGAGCCGTTGGACGCGAGGAGGCGCTTTGGCGGGAGATGAAGGGCGTCGTTGGATGAGGGTGATTGCAGTGATAAATAGGGGTGAGGCCCACTCCAGGGCCCCTGCTCCTTTATATTTCTTCACTCTAAGTCCTGGTTGCTCGGCGCTCGTCTTCTTTCTCCTGCTTTCATTTCCGAGGATCTCTCTTCTCCAGGTTAGATGTCTTCTTTCATAGAATCTGTAGATGTCGTAGGAGTAAATTCTAAGGACCCTCTAGTTGAGCCTGAGTCTTCCCGGGGAGCAGGGATCAGACTTCTTCCTGGGATCGTGCGGCGGGGGCAGCCCCCAGGGAGGAGGCGGTAGACGCTGCCCCCTGCGCCTCGTGTTGGGTGAGGCATGAGGACAGGCTTGCCAATGCTCGGGCTCGCTTCTACATCCCCTCACGTTATACGCTTCGTCTGGCCAAGGAGGGAGAGAGGGCATACCAAGTACGGGGTAGGGAGATCGCCCTGTACTTGGAAGCTTTTTGGGGTGGAATGCACCTGCCCTTCTCTCCCGAGGTCGTCGAAGCGCTGAACTTTTTTGGGCTAGCTCTTGGCCAGTTAGTGCTGAACTCATAGAGGGTTTTCCTCGGGTTCCTGATCCGCCTGAAGCTACAGGCGGTTCCCTTCAGCCTCTCTATCCTTGATTCTTCCTTTGTTTTTAAATATCATCCTGGGGGTCGAGCGGGCGACCCGAGGTGGGTCTACCTCTTTTTTAGGAAGCGATAGGGGGCGCCGCCGGAACAGGAGTTGTAGCCCTGCTTTCTTCCATTCACGACTGGAAGAAGAAGTTTTTCTTCGTCACGCCGTCCGAGGGCGAGGACTGGCTCGTGCTCACCAAGTGGTCGAGGGAAAAATGCTTGCCGGGGAATTAGTCTAATGACCCCGCCGTGGTGAGAGTAGCGTCGTGGGAGCCCGTCCCCCGATTTGACGTGCTGCTATCTGAGAGGGTCTTGAGTTGGGCCGGGCTCAGCCCCGTTGAGTTCGTCAGTAAGTCAGGCTTGCATTTTTGGCTTTTATATTGCATGCGTTGCTGACTTCTTTGCATTTGGTTTTGTGCAGGACCCATGGATATGGACGAGCTCCGAGCCTCCATGCGCCAGCCGAGAAAGGTCACGAAGGCTGGAGGCGCCAGCTCTTCCCGTTCGCAGCCTGTCCCGGCTCCTTCGGCCTCCGTCCCAGTGCCTCCGGTGGCCGCGTCCCTTGAGCGTTCGGGGGCGGATCCCACCCCGGGGCATAGCAGAGCGCCGGGCCGGAAGCGGGCTCGAATTTTGGAGGACCCGGTCTCGGAGGAGGAGACTGGCTCTCCATTGGAGCCGCTCAAGAGGGGTCTCTGGAGGTCTTCTCGGGGCCCGCCCTCGCCGATCATGGTGGAGGAGGGGGCCTCCGGTTCACGGTGCCCTCAGGGCTATCTGTCGCGGATAGCTTGCTGCACGAAATAGAGAGGTCGGCAGGGGGTAGGGTCCTCAGGGGGACCTTCAAGGCCCATATGGCGTCCATCGCCCAGGAGTCCGTGCAAGTAGGTGCTTGGTTGTTTGTGAGATTTGGTGCTTCCTTCGTCTTCCTGACCTTTTTGTTATTTTTTTCAGGTCCTCCAGCACGTCGCCCTTGCCTTACGCATGGAGGCCGAGGTGATAGCCCCGGCGATGAAGGTCGTGGACCAGCTTGCCTCGCTGGAAGAGAGCTCTAAGAAGGAGCTGGAGGCGGCGATGGCGAGGATTGCCGCCCTGGAGGGCGAGGTGGAGGCCGGGAAACGGGAGGTTGCCCGGCACCGCGAGACCGCCGTGGCTGCCGAGGTCAAACTTGAGGACGCTCAGGCGCTCGCCGGCAACCTGAAGAAGACGGTGGGGACCCTCCAGAAGGAGCTGGGGTCGACGGTCAAGGCGGCGGAGCGGGCCGACCTCTCGGCGGCGAAGGCGGTGGAGGGATACAAGAAATCGAAGGACTTCTACAATGGCTTAGCCGTGGCCACCACCCGCATCTGGCACGAGGCCCTCGACGCCGTTAAGGCCCCGATGCAGGAGTTCGCCGATGAAGAGCTCCGGGCCGAATACGCCCTCGCGGACGCCGATGAGCAGGGGGAAGAGATTCCTGACGAGGAGTTGGTCGAGGACCCTGCTCGACTCGTGGTAGATATTGAGGACCCCGAGGTCATGCCTGGCCCCGAGGCCTAAAGCCCCCGTCTTCCTCCTCCTTTTATTTTGCCGCTTCTGGAATTTTTGTAAGCCTCCGGGCAGTCTGTAAGGCTGGGGAGCCTAAAATACCCTTTGTAAAGACTTCGCTTTTAGTGGTAAAACTTTTTTTTGTTTCATCAGTTTGCACTTTATCTTCTGTTTGTGAAGAATGCTCGTAAAATATCTTTGCTTGCATTGTTGGGCTTCCATGTCAGGTCGGCTATCTGTCTAGCGATAGTTCGTCGAGTTAATTTCAATCACTTGCCAAGTGTGCCAAGCGCCGCTGAGAAGGAGGCATCTCCATGGCCCCGAAGTCGAGAGGGGATCGCTCAGACTTAGATAGACCTGATGTCCCTTGTTGGGGCTTCGGATCCGCTGCATGTGATGGGCAGAGGGATGTTTGCCGTGGTTGTGCCGAGCATAAATGGGCTCAGTGGCCTCGTTATGAGGGCTACAAACCCGCAGTGTCTGTTGGGCAGGAGGATGCCCGCTGGGTATGATCGAGCAGGGAAACTGCTCGGTTGCCTCTTGGCGAGGGCTTTGATTTCTGGCGTTGCGAGCAGGCAACCACCAGCCGGGGATAGCCAAGCTAGGGTCGGGCTCGACTGCCTCTGGGAGGACTTTTTGATCCCTGGCGTTGCGAGTAGGGAAGCTACCGGCCAGGGATAGCCGAGCAGGGTAGCTGCTGAGCTGCCTCTAAGGAGGACTTTGATCCTTAGCGTTGGAGGGGCCGTAGGAGGCCTGCTAAGGATAACCGGGCAGTGAAGCTGCGCGGTTGCCTCTTAGCGAGGGTTTTGATCCCTGGCGTTGCGAGTAGGGAAACTACCGGCCAGGGATAGCCGAGTAGGGAAGCCGCTCGGCTGCCTCTAGGGAGGACTTTGATCCTTAGCGTTGGAGGGGCTGTAAGAAGCCTACTAAGGATAACCGGGCAGTGAAGCTGCACGGTTGCCTCTTGGCGAGGGCTTTGATCTCTGGCGTCGTGGGTAGGCAACTACCAGTCTGGGATGACCGAGCGAGGTAGCCGTTCGGATGCCTTTTGCGAGGGCTTTGATCCCTGGCTTCATGGGTAGGGAGCTACCAGCCGGAGATGACCGAGCAAGGGTCGGGCTTGGTTGCCTCTTGCGAGGGCTTTTGATCCTTCAGGACGGGGACTGAGCAGGGTTACTGCCCAGTGCCTCTTGGTGAGGACTTTGATCCATGTCGGTTGTGGTAGGAAGCTACCGGCCGGGGATAGCCGAGCAAGGGTCGGGCTCGACCGCCTCAAAGGAGGACTTTGGTCCTTAGCACAGGAGGGGCTGTAAGAAGCCTACCAAGGACCCTTGGCCGGGCAGGGTTACTGCCCGGTGCCTCTTGGCGAGGGCTTTTGTCCTGAAGGATAGCCGAGCGAGGGTCGGGCTCGACTGCCTCTGGGAGGGCTTTTGATCCCTATCGGTTGTGGTAGGAAGCTACCAGCCGGGGATAGCCGAGCGAGGGTTGGGCTCGACTGCCTTTGGGAGGACTTTTTTATCCCTGGTGTTGCGAGTAGGGAAGCTACCGGCCAGGGATAGCCGAGCAGGGTAGCTGCTGAGCTACCTCTAAAGAGGACTTTGGTCCTTAGCGTTGAAGGGGCCGTAGGAGGCCTGCTAAGGATAACCGGGCAGTGAAGCTGCGCGGTTGCCTCTTGGCGAGGGTTTTGATCCCTGACGTTGCGAGTTGGGAAGCTACCGGCCAGGGATAGCCGAGCATGGTAAATGCTTGGCTGCCTCTAAGGAGGACTTTGATCCTTAGCGTTGGAAGGGACGTAGGAGGCCTGCTAAGGATAACCGGGCAGTGAAGCTGCGTGGTTGCCTTTTGGCGAGGGCTTTGATCCCTTGTGTTGCGAGTAGGGAAGCTACCGGCCAGGGATAGCCGAGCATGGTAGATGCTTGGCCGATTCTTTATGAGATTTCGCCCGACCATTCCGTTGCAGGTATGGGGAACAGGAACGGTCACGGCGAACGTGCGCGCAGTATGCGTATTGAATGTGTGAGGAGGCGAAGCGCCAGAGTCGCGCCGTCTCGATTCTGCCAGAGAAGGCTCAATGATCGCCGCGTGGTAGCGACTTTGTGGGCGAAAACGGGCGACCGTTAGGTTCTGTTGGGGCGCAGCGGGCTATATAAAGCTGAGGGAGCGCTGGTCCCTCCTTTCTTCACAAACAGATCATTGAGAATGGAAGACTTCCCCTTTACCATCTCCGACACCATCCACTTCGAAGATGTATACCTCTACGACCAGAACTGCACTGGGGGCACGGTGCAGTTGGTCTATGGGAGCATCGAAGACCACCTCATCCAGCTGCTCCCCAGGCGCTCCCTCTGCTGCAGCTTCTGATGTCCTCCATCTGGAGGGGATCGCCGGGGCTATACAACCTCCTGTCTAAGAAGCTCTACGACGAGGCCGTGGGCAAGTTGCGGTCTCTGAGGCGCTTCGGCCTGATCTGCGCGGGTCGGCTGGCTCGCTCGGTGGCACTCGTCCGTGAGTGCTACGAACTGAGGCTCGAGGTCAACGCGCGCGGGGGGAATCGAGGGTAGAGGCTGGATCTCGCGAGGCCTCGGCTGGCGGAGATCTTTACGGAGTACCATGAGCAGTGCTCTTTGCACCTCTTCCCCTGCTGCTGTAATTTTCTTTTTCTTTCTGTATGTATGGCTGAGGAGCCCATAATACCTTTTCTGAATAAATAAGACCTTTTCTTCTTTTTTGCAATGTTCCATTGATCTTTCATTAAATTAACAACAGACCCTAGGAAGAGTTTACATTGCCCTTAAAAAGAAGTACATGCTAATAGATGACTTTATTAGCGTGGCCCGAGCTCCCCGGAGGTTTGTTGGTCTCCGTGCTCGGCAGCGGATACGGGGCTCCCTGGGCTCCGGACCGGTCATCTGCCGAAACGAGCATGATCTGGCCGATGGTTAGCTCGGCGGGAGGGGATGCTGATCCTGCTCGCGGTCGGCCTGCCGCTTATCCCTCAAGTAGGCGGCGAGGTGCCCTGATCGGATGAGCTCCTCGACGTAGTCCCGGAGTTGCTTACAATCCTCCGTGGCATGGCCCAGCGTCCGGTGGAAGGCGCAGTAGGGGCCCCGGGTTCGCTTCGAGGCCTGACGCGGGATTGGAGGGAACTTGAAGAACCCCTCGTCCTGGGCCTCCTCTAGTAACACTGCGAGGGAGACGTTGAGCGGGGTGTACTCCTGGAACTTCGGGTGATAGGGCTGCTGACGCTCCGACCTCTCTTCTCGAGCCTTCTTCTTCTGGTCGGACCGTTCTGCTCGAGGGAGGTTCGCGTTCACCTCGGACTCGAGCTAGACCTCGCACTCGGTCCACACCTTGACCTCGGCCATGGTCTTAGGCCGCGCCAACGCAAAGGAGCGCAACCACTCCTTGTGCCTAAGAACAGATTTGAGCGCCGTGATGACGGTCTCGTCCCGGTGCTTGGGGACCTCAAGGAGGGCGTTGTAGAAGCGTGTGGCGTAAGTTTTGAACATCTCCTTATCCCCGCTCTTAATTGTGAAGAGGTAGTCGACCGTGCGCTTCTGCCGACGGTTTCCCGACGAAGTGGCCGAGGAACTGAGTAACCAGCTCGTCAAAGGTCGAGATTGAACGAGGCTCGAGTCCTCGGAACCAGTCCCGACCAGAACGGATGAGGGTGGCTGGGAAGGCTCTGCACTGGGCGGCGTCGGAATGGTCCTGGAAGCTCATCCCCGCGGTGAAAGCATCCAAATGGTCTTTCGGGTCGTTTTCCCGTCGAACAGAGAGACCTTCGGGGGCTTGTTGCGCGAGGAGACGTGAACAGCGAGCAATCCCCCGGTAAAAGGTTTGGTGAGCGAGTCGGCGACGTACTTAGTCCCGTCGCCCGAGAGGTGACCTTCTCGGCGCATGCCCTCGATCTTCTTCTCGAGGGCGTCGAGTCGGCCATGGTACCCCGAGGATTCGGTGTCTTGTGATCCCTAGTTTCTGCTGTGGGAGATTTGCGTCTGGGCACGGCCCCGGTTCCTCTCGATGAGGTTCCTCAAATCCTCGGGCGAGGTGGCCCTTGAGCCGTCGTGGCGAGCCCCTTCTGTGCGTTCCCATTGAGGGAGGGGGGTGTCGGTCATGCCTGAGGACAGGCGAGGTGACCGACATCTCCTTAGGGGGGTGGGGGCCGCGAGGAGGCTCGAGACGAGGCGCTCTGGCGGCGGATCTTGGTGTGGAGCCATGGGGTGCCTAGCGGGCCTCAGAGAGTATCGGCCCGTGAGACCTGTGGCCGTGGGACGTAGCCTGCCGGTGGTCAGCCGTGCCGACGAGGGCAGAGTCTTCTGGAGGCGGAGGAGTGGCGATCTGGGGCCCTGGCCCGACCGTTTGGACGCAGACGAGCGCCTCCACGATGGACTGTAATCGATCTATTCGGCCGACGAGGGCGTTGATAAAGGTCGCCGGAGGAGGTTCATCCGCGCCTCCGATGAGGGGGAGGCGGCGGCTGGTACTTGGATCTTCAGGGTGATCCCATGCCATGTGGATGGAGATCGGAAGGCCAACTTTTATTTTTGTGGAGTCTCGTTTCCCACAGACGGCGCCAACTGATGGAGGTCCTTTTCGGGTCTCCGTCAGATGTTGTCTTCCGTCGATCTCCCGGTGGATCTTGGAGGTGATCTCCTGCCGCTTGTGGGTCATAATGGGTTTTTAGGAGATTGGTGGTTTTGAGGAGTTTGCGCCGAGTACCTGCAAGGAAGTCCCGGAGTGGTTTGGTACCACCGAGAACCCTTCGACGATCAAGTTAGTGCAAGATCTTAGCAGAGTAACGGCTAAGTGGGGTGAAAAAAGCTTACTTGACTCATCTGTGATGGGAGTTTATATAGTGGCGGCAGCACGCAGTAGCAGACGTGAGAATCTCGCCGGCAGTTACGCCCCCGACGTCACGCCCGTGTAATAAGCGGATCGCCCATTAATGGGGATCGTGATAGCATGGAACGCGGGATGTTGCCGGCGGAGAATCCGCATATGGCGAGATTTGCGGAGCGGCGGTTACGCCTGTGAGTGGTGGAGTTGGTCGGTCGGAGGGACCGAGGAAGATGGCCTCGGCGGTAGAGCTCGGGAACGAGCGGGAAGGCCGAGGCATCTTGGTCCTGCGGTAGTTCGGGGCGAGCTGAGAGGTCTAGGAGGCCAATTTGCAGGGGGCTCTGAGAAGAGCCAGCTTGTGCTTGCAGGTCGGGTACAGGGGTAGCCTGGTCGGCCCCTGTGGACCCTTTCTTCTGAGCTCTGGGACACGTCATCTGCCACGTGTCCTGATCAGCCAGATTGCCAATATAGAGCATCATCAGTAGGAAACGGATAAAATATACGGAAAAGGAGGACTTTTAAAACAAACATAAAATAAGAAGGAACATGTTGGTCTAATATTCAATCAGGAGTGGTGTTCATATTTTTTTCCTTGAATCAAATTGGATTTCAAACTTTCTAAAGTAACCGGAGAGAGACCGGAAACAGCAAGTTATCATGCATGCTCCACATTGAGATGCCATTGTAGCAGAAGTCTTCATATAAAAAACTAAAATATTACTCGCCATAAGTTGGCCATGAGAAGAGGATGAGCTACAAACTTTAAAATAACATATCAAATGAACCTTGACAAAGAGCTCATATAAGCCGATACACCAGTGGCAGCAAGGTGTCTAACCTTTTAGGCGCCGATTATCACTATCGTCTCTCTATATCCCAACAAATTAACTGAATTACATTGTAACGACTCTGTTTTTATTATAATATTTTTTAATAAATAAAAATAGATTTGTTTCTAAATGATTCATTTTGTAAAAATAAAAGGGTTTGAAAGATTTATTTTGATTTCTTTTAGCATAAAGAACTTATTCAATTTTGTTTTGAAAATAAAATTTTGAAAAGAGAATTTATTTTATTTAAAAGAAAAGAATTATTTTAAGAAAACGAATTATTTTGTTTATCTTTTAAGTTACTCCCTTCTGAAACTCTGTTTATATTTCTATTTAATTATAGGTAATAGTAAGGTTGTATCTTATTGGTTAAGTCATTGCATTGCTAGCTCATTGGTCACATATTCAAACCTTAGGGCTTGTAATTAGTTTTATCAATTTTTTTTTTAAAACCCTTCTCATAACCTATATATGAACCTTTCAATAACTAGAATGGTTATAGTTATGCATTAATTTTATGACCAAATTAATATTCTTTTATATGTTCTCTCCTTCCTCCATCATCATCCTTGCTCTTTCAAACCGTTTCTTCAAATCTCTATCCGAGGCAACTCGAAGATCTCGTCTCTTTCAAGACGTCGAAAGATTCCCGGTCGAGTCTTTTTCTCATAAACATGCAATACGGTAGTTATACCATATTGCAAAGCTTGTAAGTCCCTTCTCTCCCCCTCTCTATCTCTTTCTATCTCTCATTCTCTTGTCATGCTCGATGAACACGTTGCTCTCTTCGTATCATAGTCTCTAAATGATTAATTAAATGGATACATATATAAATAATGAACACACACACACACACACAAACACAGTTTGTATAAGTCTTTTTCATTACTCTCAATCCATAAGTTAAGATTTCAGAGACCAATTAGAATTATATCGTTTGTCGTTGTATTTTAAATTACTTTGTTTAAATTTTGTAAAAGATAATGAAATTACGAATAAAAACCATGGTTTCCTCATTCTTACATATGACATATCAATATCTTTACCTTTAAAATTATTTTTAGAAATTAATTTTCACTTCTGAAAATTCTAGGAAAATTAGGATAAATACTTAATATAATTTCAGGTTTACAGTAAAATTTTTATATCGAACCGAGTAACGGTTTAAGAGTTGTGTAGTTTTTATTCACGGTTTATAAAAAACAGAAAACTGTTTTAATCGATCAACTTTTAGGACATATAAATCGGTCTACTGATATCCAAATTGAGCAAACTAAGGTGTTTTGGATATTTAGATCGAAAGGTCTAAACTTTCTTAGTTATACCGATTCCCTGAAAATCGATATAAATTATAGAAAACTGCGTTACAAAATTAAGTGACGAATCTGGACAGAATCTGTCCCGATTCAGACACTATTTTTAAATACAACATAACTTAAGCTTCCGATGTCTATTCGGGAAAAACTTTAGAGATATAGATGCACAGTTGACAGACCTATAATTTACTATATATCCGGTGACCCAGAAATTCATAGGATGACCTGATATATGCCCGGCAATACACCTTATAGTTGTTGTCCAGAAATCCGAATTTTTGTTTTAATCTCTGATATTAAAATGACCATAATTAGAGTTTTAGAAATCCAAATCATGAGGAGTTTAGTGTTTTGGATAATTATATCGAAAGACCTATAAGTTTATAATAATCTTCAAAATCTGAAAACCGGCGGAAATTAACTTAAATTGTGTTTTAAAAATATGCGACGGTTCTAATCTGTTCTGCACGACGATACGGAAATGAGTATATCTCTCAAACAGTTAGTGGTATTTAAGCGCAACTAGAACTCACGCGTACACAACACTTAAGACTATGTTTTCCGTTTATTTCGAATTTAAAAGACTTGAGTAATTAGTCGTACATAACACTCCTTTAAAATATTATTTCTGGTCGTTACTTGAATGATATATTTGTCTCATCTTATGCTATGTAATTCCTCTTTTTGTTGTATATACATGACATGTGTGAATAAATCTATTAAATGCTTGAACCAATTTATCTCGAACTATAAATACAACTTGACACGAATACATGAACTTAACATGAACACTTGACATGATTTGTACTAAACTTTCATGCTTGATCCATCTTAACTTGAACCATGAATACAATTAACATGACTTGCACATGACATGAATACATGATTCTTGACATAAACCCAATCTTGAAAACTTGATATTATACATCATCTTTTGTATTCATGGATTCGATCAAGGCTGGTGGCTTTAATCATAAGCTACTATATACGGGGTGTTGGGTAATTTGAGTATGAATCCAACGGAATCTCATGAGTCCCATAACTACAAATCACGTATTCACGAATTCACGAATTTGGGTCCTTATTTCCAATCCTCTGGGGCCCTACTTTTTGGTTTGGAATACTTGAATGATGATTGAAGTACCGTTACTCTTGGACCCGTATTTCCTTGCTCCTGTGATCCTACCCTTGAGTTTGAGAGTACTCTTAAAATTGGTTGACATTCACACTTAAATTTACATTAGTTAGATTACCTTTTAGTGATATCTTTATGACACATTGTCATTCCTTACATGCTCAGCAATATTACTTGTCACATGCTCACTATACCTATGTTACACGGCCATACTATACTTGTTTTGCATGCTCATGTTATATTGCTATGCTTATATACATTTTGCCATACTCATGATACCTTGTCATGTGCATATAGTTGCTAGGTCATTAGAATTCATATACTATTTGCATGTTGTCCTTTACCATATTCGCATCCCTATCCTTTTTGGGGACTTACTGAGCGCAACTTCGCTGATGGGCATCCACCATGTTTCTTTCTTTTCTTGGATGTTCGTCAAGGTATTTAGGGCGTGAGGAGGTGGAACCGGCTTCTGAGAATGTTAGATATGTATGCCCTAGAGACCATTATTGTATATGTATACATATGGATGCTAGGGATATATATGTACAGGACAATCTTGTTTAGTTATATAGTATATTATTTGAGTTATCTTTATCAGGATATATGTATTTCTTTCTTATGATACTTTATGTTGCTTGCACATATTGATAAAGACTCGATACAGTACTATACTATTATGGTTTGCTTTATCTTAACATGTGCATATGTTATATATGTCGACCACATTGTTCCCCGCCGAAAGATGCGGACGAAGACACGGCGGACGTCTCGCCTGAATTTTGGGACAGATGCTAATTGGTGCTATCCGTCCACCTCTCCGAAGATGCCAAATTGATTTATGGCACTGTGTATCGAAGGTTTAAACGGATGCAGCCGATGTAGCAGATTTCGCCAGATTCCCCCTTGTTTGAGGGGTTTTTGATTGTGGGGACGCTCTTCCCTGCAGGCGTAAGCCCCTGCAGTTAATTACGCTACCGCATCGCGGTAACCACTTTCTCCTTCTCCAGATAGTCGCTTCGTGTCGTGTGTATTTGTTTTGTTTTTGGTTGCCCGTGGATTGTATACGGAGACTAATTTGTGTTGTCGCCCGTAGGGCGTGGATTAGTCCAAATCCGTATCTTCTTAAATTTGGATTTGGGGGTTGGGTTTAAGATTACGTTAGCCTCATTTGGAACTAAGATCGACTTAAACGTATGTTAAGGATATGTTAGTCTCATTTTAGACTAAGATCAACTTAACGGGATCGTTTAGATCCAACAAGAGAGCAATTGGGCTCTATTGTTTAGTTTAGAGACATTGCGGTCGATTAGTTTAAGGACATTGTTCCTTGCCGAAAGACGTGGACGAAGACGCGGCAGACGTCTCGCCTGAATTTCGGGACAGATGCTAAATGGTGCTATCCGTCCACCTCTCCGAATATGCCAAGTTGATTTATGACACCATGTATCGAATGTGTTTCCTGATTAAAAAATCAGGAATTACCTCAATGAGGTGTCACGTGTTCACACGTGACCAATGGTCACGTGATGACACGTGATGGATAAAACCCCATCGAGCAAAAAGGAAAACAAACGGCTGAAAGATGACTCAATTGGGGGTCACGTGCTCACACGTGATCAAGGGTCATGTGCCAGCGCGTGACAGGCTTTGAAAGCCTTGCAGCTTAATAGAATTTAATTCTAAAAACCGGGAATTACCTCAATGAGGTATTACGTGCTCACACGTGATAATTAAAACAGAAATAAAATGACAAACGTTTGAAGGAAATACCTCAATAAGGTGTCACGTGCTCAAACGTGACCAATGGTCACGTGTTGACACGTGATGGTTAAAACTGAAGCGTAAGTAAATGCTGAGAAAAGGACTCAATTGGGAGTCACGTGCTCACACGTGACCAAGCAGCACGTGACTGGCTTCGAAAGCCTTACAGTTAATAGAATTAAAATTCTAAAAACATCTAAATCTTTCCAAATGGAAAAGGATTATGGGGACCGTTGGATTAAAGATCCAAGGATGATTAAAAATCACCAATTTATGGAAAGATTTTAGACAAGGAAAGATTTCCCTGAAAATCTCACCAGAAATAATAAACAGAATATCTTTAGATTTAAAATCCAACGATGAATAAAATTCACTGAATGATCTAAAGGATCATATTAATCATGAAAACAAACAAAATCTTTCAATGAGAGATTTACTAAACAAATTGATTTTTTTGCTTCTCCTATAAATAGGAGCCAAGAAGAGGAGAAAGATATAGAATTTTGGCATCCTGAAAATTCAGAGAGAAAAGAAAGGAGAATATAATTCTCAACAAAGAAAAACCCTAGGTGAGAAAAGAAAGGGGATCAAAACTTCAAAAAAAGAATTTAATTCTCAAAAATTTAAGAGTTTAACTCTTTTGCAAAAGAACTTAGTTCTTTCTCTAGTTGAAGATCTGCAGAAGCACATCTCCCCATAGGTTGAGAATTTAATTCTCATCGGGTTGAGATCCTGCCATGCAGATCCAAAACTTGGAGGGGGGATTGAGTTCAGAGAATTTAATTCTCCGAAAATTATAGGAATTTAATTCCTCCAAAATGAAATTAGGGTTTAACCCTATATGAGAATTTAATTCTCCTAAAATTATAGGAATTTAATTCCTTCAAGATGGACAGAACTAGGGTTTAACCCTAATTGAGAATCTAATTCTCTAAAAGACTGCAATTTAAGAGAGACGCGAAAGTACAAGCCTGTGGGGTCGGTTCTGTAACTGGATAACCAGTACCGAAAATCGTCTGCTGCCTCAGTCGGGCGACGGAAGTGAAGCCGTCGGACTGGCCAATATTGCAATAGGCTTGCTGATGACGGCTCCTCCTTTCTGTGCATAGTACTAAGGGGAATAAGTCATGGAATCCAAATTTCCCTATTCTCATTATGAACTGACAGGAGCTGGTATTTTTACAAGAAATTTCTAGCCAGCCTTCCCGCAAGAGGTTTTTTCTTAATACCAATCAATCCTATTAGTGTTATATAGAAATGGTAACTCCAACGATTTCTTTGTCCTCAACGCTCACTATTTCCAGGAATTAGTCACTTCAACGATTTTTGATGGTTATACGAGTATCCAAAGTACGCACGAGATGGATGTTTGTTGTCCCAACCACTCTTGTTAGTCCCGATACCGATAAGGAAAAGGGTAATTTATAACAAAGTTTTCGTGTTGTTGATTCCTAGTGTAGTGCTTCTTCCCCTATGACGCCTATTGGTACTGGTGGAGGAGGATTGACCTGCAATACAGAACTGGTCCAGAATCCACAAAATTGGAGTTTGGAATATTGAATAGTTTGTATCCATAGAACATCTGACTCTAAGCAAGTAGGGATTAATTGTCTCCACTTCTGTCTGAAGGCGGAACTAAAAGAACAGAATTTTTCACAGGAATTTAATTCCTCCAAAATGAAATTAGGGTTTCACCCTGTGAGAATTTAATTCTTTTACATATATGGGAATTTAATTCCTCCAATAAAGAGATTATGGTTTAACCATATATAAGAATTTAATTCTTGCACAATAGAAATTTAATTCCTCCAAAATCATAATTAGGGTTTAACCCTACAGAGAATTTAATTCTTAAAAAATAAAGAGACTTAAAAGATCTCCATTTATGCAAAGAACTAAGGTCACGTATCCCCACGTGACCCCTGAAAAGATCCCCAAAAATGAGAAGGAAAAAGTTTTGAGGTAATGCCTCACGTGCTCCCACACGACCTCCAAAACAAAGAGAATAAAAGCAAAAGAAATGTTGGCTCTGGGCGCTCTCACGTGTTACCACGTGACCCCTAATAAATGCATGAACGAATCAGTGCATGAGTGCCTATCACGTGCCCACACGTGATGGCCAAAAAATTAAAAAGTGTTTAACACTTATTTGCAGAACAAAGTGAGGAGATCTGACCCCATCTTTGGGCGCCCTCACGTGTCCCCACGTGACCTCTATTTCTTTAGTGTTTAACACTAATTCCAGAGCTTTATTTTCAGTGTTTAACACTGATTGTCTTCTAGTGTTTAACATTAAATTGAGAATCTTATTTCTAGTGTTTAACACTACTTTGAGAATTTTATTTCCAGTATTTAACACTGTTATATTCTAGTGTTCAACACTAATTTGAGAGCTTTATTCCCAGTGTTTAACACTGCCGTTGCCTAGTGTTTAACACTACTTTTAGCCAAATTGGCTAATTTTCCAGAAGCAAAAGTCTCCCCTTCAACCGAGTCTCAAAATTGAGTAAGACTCACAACTACAATATTAATGCTCGGTCAAAAATAAAAATGTTATCAGAGACCTCAAACTCTTGTTTAGAGTTGTTAAATAATGTGGGCTTGAACCCAGACAAGTGTCTAATGGTCCAACAGAGAGCCAACATTTCAAACTTAATTGGACTTAGCCCAAGTAGGCCATAAGTCTTCAATTCAGACCCAACTAAACCAATGTGCTCATAATATAATTAATTGATCTTAGTTCCAAATTGGACTACAGATCACTTAATCCACCCTGGTTCAAGGGTACATCTCTTCACTCCTTTGATATTTGTCGTTGTAATTCCTCAACGTCTTTAAAGAGGTGACGGGTCCAGACAACCATACATTTCACGGACTGTGGGGTCCTTAAGCTCAAGGACTATGATGTCCTTAACCTTGACTGTGATGCCTTTAAACTAACATTGGACTGTGGGGTCCTCAAGCCCACGGACTATGATGTCCTTATCCTCGACCGTAATGTCTTAAAACTAACAACGGATTATGATGTCCTTAACCTCGACCGTGATGTCTTTAAACTAATATCGGACTGTGAGGTCCTTAAACTCACGGACTATGATGTCCTTAACCTTGACTGTGAGGTCTTTAAACTCATGGACTATGATGTTCTTAACCTTGACTGTGAGGTCTCTAAACTCACGGACTATGATGTCCTTAATCTCGACCGTGATGTATTTAAACTAACCATGGACCACCATGTCCTTAAACTGGCAATTGACCGCAAAGTCCCTAAACTAGAACAATAGAGCCCAAATGCTCTTTTGTTGGATCTAAACGATCCCGTTAAGTTGATCTTAGTCTAAAATTAAACTAACGTGTCCTTAACAAACGTCGAGTTGATCTTAGTCTAAAATTAGACTAACGTATCCTTAACGAACGTTTAAGTTGATCTTAGTCTCAAATGAGACTAACGTATCCTTAAACCCAAACCCCCAAACCCAAATTTAAGAAAATACGGATTTGGACTAATCCATGCCCTACGGACGACAACATAAATTAGTCTCCGTATACAATCCACGGAAAACCACAAACAAAACAAACACCCATGACACGAAGTGACCATCTGGAGAAGGAGAAAGTTGTTACCGCGGTGCGGTAGCATAATTAACTGCAGGGGCTTGCGCCTGCAGGGAAGAGCGTCCCCACAATCAAAAACCCCTCAAACGAGGGGGAATTTGACGAAGTCTGCTACATCGGCCGCATCCGTTTAAACCTTCGATACATGGTGCCATAAATCAACTTGGCATTTTCGGAGAGGTGGATGGATAGCATCAATTAGCATCTGCCCCGAATCTCAGGCAATATGTCCGTCTTGCGCGTCTTTCGGCGGGGAACAGATTCTGGCACGCCCGGTGGGACCTTTTCCTCTTTCCACTCCACACTTCGTGTGTCGTGTTCGCGAACGAATCGCGGTTTTCTAATGGTTGCCCTTGGGTTTCGGGGTAGTAAGATTTGGCGTTTTGCTTGGTGCAGAAAGCAAAGGATCGATAGCATTCACCTGCTCGAAGTGTTCCAGCTGCAACTGCAACGTACGCTCCGCCTTATCTGGGGGTATAGCTTACGGGCCCCAGGCGGTTTCCCTGTTCACGATGCCGGTGGAACAGGTCACCCAAGCCACCACAGGATTGTTTTTCGGGACCATGCTCCCGCCAACGAGCTTCAGCGCTCCTATACCAGCACCGGAAGCTCCCAAGAAGTCGGTCTTCGATCAGCTTGCTACTACCACGACCCCTCTCAACGGGTCGTCCAGCTCCAACTCCTCGGTCTTCGCCAGACTGAGCCTGAACTCCGATGGGCCTGCCAAGAAGCCCATGATACCTGAAGTGGCCATCCCAAAGAAGATAGCCATCCCTGCTCCTGAAGTCGTCAAGGCGGCTTCTCCTGCCAAAGAGTCGGTCTTTACAAGACTGACTATTCCGGCTTCCGTTCCTACTCGAAGGTCTGTCTTTGACAGATTGGATACCTCTACTCAAAAGACGTCAGTCTTTAAGAGATTGGCACCAGCGGCTCCTCATCTGGACAGGGGGCAAGACAAAGCCATCCCCATCGCCGAACTAGCCCCAACAGCTCGACACGCTCGACGTTGTCACTGGCGCCGAGTAAGGAAGGCTGGGGGCAACTCTCCCTCTGGGCTAACTCCACCAGCCCCAACGGTGGAAGTCAATGCTGCTGTTCCAACTGGGAACAGTTTTGAATTGCTGAATAAGGTGCGTAAGAATTCTCCTACCGCCGTACTGAAAAGATCTCCTCCATCAGTGGAGAATGTCGCGGAAGCAAAGCCAGAACAGTCCCCTCAGCGGCTGTCCTCCAAAATCTACAAAATCTGGCGGCAGGTTCGGGACTCAGTAATTGATCAAGATCACCTTAGCCGATAGAAAAAGGCGAAGGTTCTGCAAGAAGAGAACCATCCTGCCAAATCACAAAAAGCTGTCTGGGTGCCCGCTGCGACGCCCCCCTCAACTTCAACTGCTCAAAAGAAAAGGAAGCCGGAGAAAGCCCCTGTGGCTGCGGCAGACCGTGAAGGCATTGAGCCCAAACGCCCCAAGTCTGGGGGAATGATGGTACATATTGTCTACATGGCTTCGGGAAAAGAGGAAAGCCGCATTTCGACGGGCCACCGACCGCTCACCCGATCAGTAACAAGGGCTCAGGAACAACAACAGCAGAAGCTTCAGGAGATGCTGACTGCAATGGCCGCACTCACCGGACCAAAAGAAAGCCCGGAGGCGTCATCGGAGCAGCGTCACGAATAAGAAACCGATGCTGACTTCCTACGCAGAGTCCTCGAAAAGAAGGACAGAGAAGCTGCGGAACAAGCTGCTAACATAAAACGAATGGCACTTCTCTTCCAAGACACGGTCGGGATGATGTTACAGCCGGATCCTCCAGCTGAAGACCCTCCGATCATCATCGAAGACGACCGAGCGGAGACGTCAAACCCTGTTCCGGCTTGTTCAGCAGCCAAAGAGGAGACCATCTCAAAAGCCGCCCTGGATGATTACATTGCTCAACAGATACGAGCTCATCAGACGAACGAGGCGGCCGGTCAGATTGTTAAGACTGGACGATCCTATCCGAGTTGGTATGACCAAATAAAGTACCCGCCGGGATACACGATCCCCAAATTCCACCTATATAAGGGGATGGGAAATCCGCATCAGCATGTCGCCCAATTCAGAGCCTTGTGCGGCAACACCGGAGGGGATGATAAGTTATTGTTTCGCCAATTCATCGGCAGCTTGGCAGAGACGGCGTTTGAGTGGTATTCAGAGCTGCCCAACGACTCTGTCAAAACTTTTACAGAGATGGAATTACTGTTCACCCAGCGTTTCGCAAGCGCTAGCGAACGCACCCCAATCACGGCATTGATCAATGCCAGGGTGAAGCCTGGAGAAACATGCGTCCAGTATGCGATACAGTGGCGTAATCTATGGTCAAAGTGCGAGCAGCGCATCGAAGAAGCACCCGCCGTGGGCATGTTCGTGGGTACTCTCGACCTTCAAGCGACCATCTCCCAATTCATGATGTTCTTCAAGCCGACCACCTTCCAGGCCTTGATTGACAAGCTGGTCCAAATGGACCAGAAGGGCCATAGGCCATCCTCTTCAAAGACAGAGCCTTGGAATGAAAAGGGCAAAGGGAAAGCAACTTTCGTTGCCAATACTCAACAACGGCCGAGCAACTTAAAACCGGTTGTTCGCCAAAACAACGTGTGTCTACGCCCATCCCTCGAGGAGAGACTGGGACGTCCTTACTCGTTTCCCCAGGATAAAACGAGGAAACTGTTCGAGCTGGCAGTGCGCAACAAAGTCATCAATCTGCCGGATCCAAAACGTCCGTTGCAGCCAGGCGATGTCAACAATCCTAATTACTGCCCTTACCACCAAGCAATAAGCCATCCAATCGAAGATTGTTTCGTCTTCAAAGGCTGGATGGAGGACCAATACCAACAAGGCAAGTTCGCATTATCCGAAAATTGGAAGGTGAACCCACCACAACCTCACGCCCCTAAAAAGGTAGACATGCCGAGGGCATCGCGCTCATTCATAAGGGAAGCCCCATGGGAGGACGTTCTTCAGCCAAGACGAAAAGAATGCTGAAGGATCCCCAAACATGCCCGGGGATCAGGTGGAAAAATCCACTGGAACCCGAGATCATCAAGGGAATGCTGAAACCGCGCCCAACTCCAAAAACTGGTGGTGATGGTCAGAGCGCTCATATCCAGCCGTCAAAGTCTTCGAAGAAGAAGAAGAAGACCAAAAAGCCCGTGAAGCCTGGTGACAAGCGCACGGACCTGCAAAAATAGATTGACGCTTTGGAAGAATATAATCAGAAGGCGCGGGCCCCAGTCACACTCTAAGAATTTCTCACCCACGTCCTTGTGGACAAAGATGATGACAATGGAGAAGACTCGTCGGATGAGTCTGAGGATTATGTGGCAAGTTGTCATGTGATCTCTCACTCGTTAATAAACGGTGAAGAAGTTTTGGATGTAGAAAAACCAGGGGCAAATCTTGAGCCTGAACTTCTAGGACCATCAGACGAAATGATTGATGCATGCCTAAACGAAGCCCGTCAGGAAAGCAAAGCCAATCGAGAGCGCGAACTGTCTATATTCGAAAAAGCCAAACGCCGACGACTGAATGAAAAGGTCGAGGCACCCCAACCGGATCGAAGCATCCCTATCGCCAGCAAAAGCAAGCTTAAAGTAAGGAAACGATTCGCTAGAGCCCTGTCAATAGGAATGAAGTTGCCCTCTCTCAAAGGAAATTCCCCTGTCAATATACGTCTTGATGAATCGGACATACATCCTAACTTCTGCCTATACCATCAGAGGATTGCACACTCCACCGAGGAGTGCATAGCCTTTAAAAACTGGTGGCAGGGATATATTGCCCATCGACGACACGTTTAGCGAGTAAAGCGCAAGGCTCGTCGGGAACAGAAAAGCACGACAGATGAGCGCGAAAGAGCTGCTGGCAACTGTCGCATAGCCGACACCAAGGGATCGCAAGTTATCACCTTTGGAAGCGACTCTGACGAAGAAATCGCCCTCAGCCCTCTCTTCAAGGAATCCACCTCCGGTACAAAACATGCGAAGATTTGCGGCGAAATCTAGTTGCGTAATCGTACGTTGACAAATGACCAAAACGTCGTTAAACTACTCCCAACCCGCAGCATCTTCAGGCTGACGTGGTAAAAAAAACGGTATGTCCACAAGCGAGATGGGCACGGATGAAAACCCGAAAGGGCGCCGTGAGTAAAAACAGCAGGACTACCGGCGATGTTTGTGAAAACCCGAAAGGGCGCAGACTCGTAAAAAAAAAACAATAACAAAAAAAACGGTATGTTCACAAGCAAAATGGGCACGGATGAAAACCCGAAAGGGCGCTGTGAGTAAAAACAGCAGGACTACCGGCGAGTTTTTTGAAAACCCGAATGGGTGCAATCTCGTTAAAAGACACTTGCAAGGTCCTCTCGACCCTGTGAGGAGAAACCACCTGCGTGAGATCCTTATGACTCACAAGGGAGCAACACACTTAGGGATCCCCACGATCCCTAGGGAGAAATTACACTTGCGAGATCCTCACGACTCGTAAGGAGAACCCTCTTATGGGACCCTCACGGCTCATAAAATTCAAAAGTCTTAAGTTACAGGGATCTGAACATGTTCTTAAGCAGCCCCCACAACCTCCGATACTTCCTTACAAGCAGGTTCAATGCTGACTCTTGTATACAATCCACGGGCGCGAATAAACATTTCCCTAACGAAGTCACATCCGTGACTAGGGATATGTCTACACGGCGAACAATCCTTGTAAGTCCTCTCGACTTATAAGAAGAAAACACTCTTGTAAGATCCTTACGACTTATAAGAGAACATACACTTAGGGATCCTCACGATTCCTAAGGAGGAAACACACCTACGTGATCCTCACGACTCGTAGGGAGAAATACCTTCATGAGACCCTTACAGCTCATGAAGTCAAAAGCCTTAGTCGACAGGATCCTAACCCTGTTCGCTAAGCCACCTTTGTTCGACATCGACAGAGGCAAATGATGATTCGCTCCTGGCAATATACCAATTGTAGCGGTGCTGATGCCGAAATCAGTGTCTAATTCCAAGCTTGCAGTAAAAAGCTAGTAAGCCACACATGCATACGAAATAGCCGAAATGATGGGGCAACTTGCAATAAAGTCAGCAAGTAAAAATGTATGCATGCAAAATAGCCGAAATGATTGGGCAACTCGCAATAAAAAGAAGCGAGTAAAAATAAAACAAATAGCCGAAATGATTGGGCACCGCGAAAAATAGCCGAAATGATTGGGCAATCGCGACCTTCGCGATATAAAAGCTGAAATGATAGAGCATCGCAGAAATAAAAAAATGATGATAAATGGAAAAATGAAATTTATGCCCTACAGATGATATCACATCCATCCCTGTATACAATCCAGGGGCGCAAATAAAGAAGGAATCACACCTTCCCTCCTCAGGCTCCATCAGAAAGAGAGCCAAGTCTCGACGGTCATATCTGCATCCTAAAAGTCCGACAACAGCGTTCCTCCTTATGCCAGCAAGGCACGGAAGCGACACAACGAAACGAAGCCACGGCATAATCCCCAGAGCCAAATCTCAATGGCCACATCTACAGCCTGGAGACCAACAACGGTGTGCCTCCTCATTCCAGCAGGACACAGATGTTACACCATCAAGCGGAGCGACAGAAAAATCCCAGCTTCACCTCAGCATTCGTCTCGATACAGCAGACGAGATGTCAACAACGGCGTTCCTTCGCAGCCCAGCAGGATGCAGATGCAACGTCAACAAAAGACCTCACGGTCGAAACAAAGCGGAGTGACATCAAAATCCTAGCTCCGCCTTAGCATTCGTCTCGTTACAGCAGACGCAATGTCAACAACGGCATTCCCTCGCAATCCAGCACGATGCAGATGCAACGTCAGCGAAAGACCCCAGGGTCGAAACAAAGCGGAGTGACGGCAAAATCCCAGCTCTACCACGACATTCGTCTCGATACAGCAGACGCAGTGCCACCAAACGAAGCGAAGGCCAAATTCCTAACTTCAGGGTCTTGACGGTAACTCATATAAAACTTGAAAGACTATCGGAGATCATCCCACATCAACGCGGAGTAGTCACCACCTCGACGTTCGTCTCGATACAGCAGACGAGATGTCACTACGGCATCCTTCCTCCAACAGGATTCGGACACGCCAAAGCAAACGAAGCAAATGCCAAATTCCTAGTTTCAGGGTCTTGACGGTAACTCATATAAAACCTGAAAGATTATCGGAGATCATCCCACATCAGCGCGGAGTGGTCACCACCTCGACGTTCGTCTCGATACAGCAGACGAGATGTCACCCCAGCGTTCTTCCTCCAACAGGACTCAGACGCGACAATCAAACAACAGAGCCAAGACAAAATCCCTAGTTCCAAACCTCGACGGTTCACATGCAACCTAGAGACAACTGCGACATTCGTCTCGGTACAGTAGACGTAGTGCCAGCAAACGAAGCGAAGGCCAAATTCCTAGCTTCAGGGTCTTGACGGCGACTCATATAAAACCTGAAAGACTATCGGAGATCATCCCACACCAGCGCGGAGTGGTTATGACTCATCGGGGCTCTCCAAAATGGGCCTAACCTCAAGTAAAAAGCGGCATGGCAAAATTCCTAACGCTTGCTCTTCCGACGGTCAAACTGCCTAGGAGGATTGCTTGAAGAAGTCTTGTCCAGCCTCCGAAGGGATCAGAGACACGGTAGTCGCAAAGCTACTCGAACAGCAAGATTGCCTATCGAGGAATACATCAGCCAACACGACGGTACGACGGACAAAACCCTAGTACCATAGACCCTAACGGACCTCTGTCGTAAAGAGCAGAGGTTAACTGTGACGTTAGGATATTCTTGCGAGAACTGCTCGATTCGTCTCGACTCGTGAGGAAATTAGTGTCTTTTGCGAGAACTTCTCGATTCGTCTCGACTCGTAGGGAAAAGCCTCAGGCAATGGGGATAAGAACCAGTTTCCTAAGCACTGGGGCCGTGCAAATTGGTCTAAAGTGGACTCTTGCATACTATTCACGGGCCACACTCTCCAAAGTTGAATCTCGACAAGGAGGGAAACAACCGCTTACAGGTACTCTCGACTTGTAGGTGGGAAAATTCTCTTGTGAGATCCTTACAACTCTCAAGAGAAAACGCACTTAGGAATCCTCACGATTCTTGGGGAGAAATTACACCTACGGGATCCTCTCGACCGGTAGGGAGAAAATTCTTTATGAGACCCTCACGGCTCATAAAGTTGAAAAGTCTTGGGAGGCAGATCTTAACCCTGAATCCTAAGCCATCGTTGTCCTGCAAAGAGATCGAGATAGACTATCCACGAAATACATTCAACAAAAAGAGGATCCCCTACGGATCAGGAGTTCATATGTCACCGAGTCACATTTGTCGTCGGTGAGAAGGGGATCCACCAGTCGGGCAGCAAAGCGAGGAATCATCTCCTCAATAGGAACTTCCCACGGTTGTTGACGAGCATGGGGGCGGTTGCAGACCATGGCACTTAGTCGTTTCCTCAAGATAAACCGCACTAAATTGTGAATAGATTTCTCTGTGAAGAGAAAAAGAAGACTATGGCCTCAGGTTATAAAGAGGAGCATTAAATGCTGTACGCGGAAGATACTGCATGATGGAACTATTTCCAAGGCTCCTTTTCTGCATCTAATGTGGTGCACAGAAAATATGGCATGAAAAATTAAACAATCCCATCAATAAAGCACCACACGTAGGGCACGTGATCACACGCCTTGGCATATACCGAGAATTGAAATCATGTCACGCGTGAATAACACGTGAGTGGGAGCCGATGTGAGATCAAAATCCCCAACAGTACCTCACGTGCAAAATATGTGAGCAACGACAACAATATGACAAAATTTCATAAAGGAGGCATGCAAACACAAAAGGGGAAGGAAAGACTTAGCATTCATATTTTGAAAATTCATACAAAAAATAAGAGAAAAATAATTACGATGGCAAAACCTCAGATCCAGGGCATGGATTGAGGAACTCAAAAGTGACTTTGTCCAGAATTTTCCAGGCCTTTCGAACCATCCTAGTATGCTTTCTCTCGCGATCACAGGCGTCGGGATCCCCACGGATGTCCTCCACCCTCCGATAGGCAGCAAGTATGGCCGACTGTTGAAAAGCCTGATGCAAGGGATCGACAAGATTGTCTCGCCTTCTCTTTGAGATTAAGCTCATCAGATATACCGAGTGCACCTTATCCTCGGTAGCATCCAATGCCCTAAGCGGCACGCCGGTACAGAATAAAGGAAGCACTTCCTAGATCGCTCCCACAATAAGCTTCAGGATAGAGGAGCGTCGAGGAAGCAGCCGACTATTGTATGCGTCAAAGCGACTCATGATTTCGGCACACTCAGCGTTTGTGAATTCTCGATTTTGAGAACGGCCGAGTGAGCGGACGTTTCCGTAAGAAATAATCTCGTCGAGGTCATACATATGAGCGTCCATTACTCTTGAAAAAGAAAATCAACAAGAATTAGTGGACAGACTGATTAAGCGAATTCTTACTAAAAACAGGCACAGGGATTTAAACGACTCTTGATACCCCCATGGGAAGGACTGAGTTCTTCATAGGAATTAAATTCCTTGTTAAAAAAGGGGGGAATTAAATTCCCAGAGACATTTTTCGGGGCCAAAGCTTTGTTGAAATGGAATTAAATTCCATGGAAAAGACAACCACCACCATTAACCCCAGAAAATCAGAGAAACCCTAAAGGGTCTGTTGATGAAAGATTGAATAGTTTTCTCTTTATTTTAAAGAACTTAAAAATGGGTTCTTGTTAAGAGGGAAAACCCTTGGTATGGGTTTAAAATCCCGTGGTGATTTCTGTGAAAGTTCTTCGTTCGTTCAAGATCATTACCTGAAGAAAAGGAAATCTTTCAACAGAGTTAAACTCTGGAAGATTTTCAAGGCAGAGAACTAAGCTCTGGGAACGAGAATTAAATTCTCAAAAGGGAAAAAGTTAGCAAAGGAGAAAGATGAAAGAGTGGAGGCGCTTCTGAAGAGACCCCTGCATTTATAGGATGTGATGGAAACGCTTCATCTCCCCGATTTCCTAGATGGATCCAACGGTCACAAAAGTGACAGCGTTGCACTCACGTACAGACACATGAGAGCAACGCTGTGGGGGCATTTGTTTCCAGATTAAAAAATCAGGAATTACCACAATGAGGTGTCACGTGTTCACACGTGACCAATGGTCACGTGATGACACGTGATGGATAAAACCCCATCGAACAAAAATGAAAACAAACGACTGAAAGATGACTCAATTGGGGGTCACGTGCTCACACGTGACCAAGGGTCACGTGCCAGCACGTGACAGGCTTTGAAAGCCTTACAGCTTAATAGAATTTTATTCTAAAAATCAGGAATTATCTCAATGAGGTATCACGTGCTCACACGTGACCAACGGTCACGTGTTGACACGCGATAATTAAAACAGAAATAAAATAACAAACGTTTGAAGGAAATACCTCAATGAGGTATCACGTGCTCACACGTGACCAATGGTCACGTGTTGACACGTGATGGTTAAAACTGAAGCGTAAGTAAACGCTGAGAAAAGAACTCAATTGAGAGTCACGTGCTCACACGTGACCAAGGGTCACGTGTCAGCACGTGACTGGCTTCGAAAGCCTTACAGTTAATAGAATTAAAATTCTAAAAGGTTCTAAATCTTTCCAAATGGAAAAGGAATATGGGGACCGTTGGATTAAAGATCCAAAGGTGATTAAAAATCACCAATTTATGGAAAGATTTTAGACAAGGAAAGATTTCCCTGAAAATCTCACCAGAAATAACAAAAAGAATATCTTTGGATTTAAAATCCAACGATGAATAAAATTCACTGAATGATTTAAAGGATCATATTAATCATGAAAACAAACAAAATCTTTCAATGAGAGATTTACTAAACAAATTGATTCTTTTCCTTCTCGTACAAATAGGTGCCAAGAAGAGAAGAAAGATATAGAATTTTGGCATCCTGAAAATTCAGAGAGAAAAGAAAGGAGAATATAATTCTCAACAAAGAAAAACTCTAGGTGAGAAAAGAAAGGGGATCAAAACTTCAAAAAGAGAATTTAATTCTCAAAGATCTAAGAGTTTAACTCTTTTGCAAAAGAACTGAGTTCTTTCTCTAGTTGAAGATCTGCAGAAGCACATCTCCCCATAGGTTGAGAATTTAATTCTCATTGGGTTGAGATCCTGCCATGCAGATCCAAAACTTGGAGGGGCGATTGAGTTCAGAGAATTTAATTCTCCTAAAATTATAGGAATTTAATTCCTCCAAGATGAAATTAGGGTTTAACCCTATATGAGAATTTAATTCTCCTAAAATTATAGGAATTTAATTCCTTCAAGATGGACAGAACTAGGGTTTAACCCCAATTGAGAATCTAATTCTCTAAAATTCACAGGAATTTAATTCCTCCAAAATGAAATTAGGGTTTCACCCTATAAGAATTTAATTCTTTTACATATATGGGAATTTATATCCTCCAAAAAAAGAGATTATGGTTTAACCCTATATAAGAATTTAATTCTTGCACAATAGGAATTTAATTCCTCCAAAATCATAATTAGGGTTTAACCCTACAGAGAATTTAATTCTTAAAAAATAAAGAGACTTAAAAGATCTCCCTATATGCAAAGAACTAAGGTCACATGTCCTCACATGACCCCTGAAAAGATCCCCAAAAATGAGAAGGAAAAAAGCTTTGAGGAAATGCCTCACGTGCTCCCACGTGACCTCCAAAACAAAGAGAATAAAAGCAAAAGAAATGTTGGCTCTGGGCGCTCTCACGTGTTACCACGTGACCCCTAATAAATGCATGAACGAATCAGTGCATGAGTGCCTATCACGTGCCCACACGTGATGGCCAAAAAATTAAAAAGTGTTTAACACTTATTTGCAGAACAAAGTGAGGAGATCTGACCCCACCTTTGGGCGCCCTCACGTGTCCCCACGTGACCCCTCTTTCTTTAGTGTTTAACACTAATTCGAGAGCTTTATTTTCAGTGTTTAACAATGATTGTCTTCTAGTGTTTAACATTAAATTGAGAATCTTATTTCTAGTGTTTAACACTACTTTGAGAATTTTATTTCCAGTGTTTAACACTGTTATCTTCTAGTGTTCAACACTAATTTGAGAGCTTTATTCCCAGTGTTTAACACTGCTGTTCCCTAGTGTTTAACACTACTTTTAACCAAATTGGCTAATTTTCCAGAGGCAAAAGTCTCCCCTTCAACTGAGTCTCAAAATTGAGTAAGACTCACAACTACAATATTAATGCTCAGTCAAATATAAAAATATTATCAGAGACCTCAAACTCTTGTTTAGAGTTGCTAAATAATGTGGGCTTGAACCCAGACAAGTGTCTAATGGTCCAACAGAGGGCCAACATTTCAAACTTAATTGGACTTAGCCCAAGTAGGCCATAAGTCCTCAATTCAGACTCAACTAAGCCAATGTGCTCATAATATAATTAATTGATCTTAGTTCCAAATTGGACAACAGATCACTTAATCCACCCTGGTTCAAGGGTACATCTCTTCACTCCTTTGATATTTGTCGTTGTAATTCCTCAACGTTTTCAAAGAGGTGACGGGTCCCGACAACCATACATTTCATAGACTGTGGGGTCCTTAATCTCACGGACTATGATGTCCTTAACCTTGACCGTGATGTCTTTAAACTAACATTGGACTGTGGGGTCCTCAAGCCCACAGACTATGATGTCCTTAACCTTGACCGTGATGTCTTAAAACTAACAACGGACTATGATGTCCTTAACCTCGACCGTGATGCCTTTAAACTAATATCGGACTGTGAGGTCCTTAAACTCACGGATCATGATGTCCTTAACCTTGACTGTGAGGTCTTTAAACTCACGGACTATGATGTCCTTAACCTTGGCTGTGAGGTCTTTAAACTCACGGACTATGATGTCCTTAACCTTGACTGTGAGGTCTCTAAACTCACGGACTATGATGTCCTTAACCTCGACCGTGAGGTCTTTAAACTAACCATGGACCACCATATCCTTAAACTGGCAATTGACCGCAAAGTCCCTAAACTAGAACAATAGAGCCCAAATGCTCTTTTGTTGGATCTAAACGATCCCGTTAAGTTGATCTTAGTCTAAAATTAGACTAACGCGTCCTTAACAAACGTTGAGTTGGTCTTAGTCTAAAATTAGACTAACGTATCCTTAACGAACGTTTATGTTGATCTTAGTCTCAAATGAGACTAGCCTATCCTTAAACCCAAACCCCCAAACTCAAATCTAAGAAAATACGGATTTAGACTAATCCACGTCCTACGGGCGACAACATAAATTAGTCTCCGTATACAATCCATGAGCAACCACAAACAAAACAAATACCCATGACACGAAGTGACCATCTGGAGAGGGAGAAAGTTGTTACCGCGGTGCAGTTGCGTAATTAACTGCAGGGGCTTACGCCTGCAGGGAAGAGCGTCCCCATAATCAAAAACTCCTCAAACGAATGGGAATCTGACGAAGTCTGGTACCTCGGCCGCATCCGTTTAAACCTTCGATACATGGTGCCATAAATCAACTTGGCATCTTCGGAGAGGTGGACGGATAGCACCAATTAGCATCTGTCCCGAATCTCAGGAAATACATCCGTCTTGCGCGTCTTTCGGCCGGGAACAGATTCTGGCACGCCCGGTGGGACCTTATCCTCTTTCCACTCCACACTTCGTGTGTCGTGTTCGCGAACGAATCACGGTTTGCTAATGTTTGCCCTTGGGTTTCGAGGTACTATGATTTGGCGTTTTGCTTGGTGCAGAAAGCAAAAGATCAATGGCGTTCGCCTGCTCGAAGTGTTCCAGCTGCAACTGCAACGTACGCTCCGCCTCATCTGGGGGCATAGCTTACGGGCCCCAGGCGGCTTCCCTGTTCACGATGCCGGTGTAACAGGTCACCCAAGCCACCACAGGATTGTTTTTCGGGACCATGCACCCGCCAACGAGTTTCAACGCTCCTATACCAGCACCGGAAGCTCCTAAGAAGTCGGTCTTCGATCGGCTTGCTACTACCACGGCCCCTCTCAACGGGTCGTCCAGCTTCAACTCCTCGGTCTTCGCCAGACTGAGCCTGAACTCCAATGGGCCTGCCAAGAAGTCCATGATACCTGAAGTGGCCATCCCAAAGAAGATAGCCATCCCTGCTCCTGAAGTCGTCAAGGACGATTCTCCTGCCAAAGAGTCGGTCTTTACAAGACTGACTATTCCGGCTCCCGTTCCTGCTTGAAGGTCTGTCTTTGACAGATTGGATACCTTTACTCAAAAGACGTCAGTCTTCAAGAGGCTGGCACCAGCGGCGTCTCATCTGGATAGGGGCAAGACAAAGCCATCCCCATCGCCGAACTAGCCCCAACAGCTCGACACGCTTGACGTCGCCACTGGCGCCGAGTAAGGAAGGCTGGGGGCAACTCTCCCTCTGGGCTAACTCCACCAGTCCCAACGGTGGAAGTCAATACTGCTGTTCCAACTGGGAACATCTTTGAATTGCTGAACAAGGTGCGCAGGAATTCTCCTACCGCCATACTGAAAAGATCTCCTCCATCAGTGGAGAATATCACGGAAGCAAAGCCAAAACAGTCCCCTCAGCGGCTGTCCTCCAAAATCTACAAAGTCTGGCGGCAGGTTCGGGACTCAGTAATTGATCAAGATCACCCTAGCCGACAGAAAAAGGCGAAGGTTCAGCAAGAAGAGAACCATCCTGCCAAATCATAAAAAGCTATCTGGGTGCCCACTGCGACGCCCCCCTCAACTTCAACTGTTCAAAAGAAAAGGAGGCCGGAGAAAGCCCATGTGGCTGCGGCAGACCGCAAAGGCATTAAGCCCAAATGCCCCAAGTATGGGGGCATGATGGTACATACTGTCTACATGGCTTCGGGAAAAGAGGAAAGCCGCACTTCGACGGGCCACCGACTGCTCACCCAATCAGTAACAAGGGCTCAGGAACAACAACAGCAGAAGCTTCAGGAGATGCTGACTGCCATCGCCGCACTCACCGGACCAAAAGAAAGCTCGGAGGCGTCATCGGAGTAGCATCATGAACAAGAAACCGATGCTGACTTCCTACGCAGAGTCCTCGAAAAGAAGGACAGAGAAGCTGCGGAACAAGCTGCCAACATAAAACGAATGGCACTTCTCTTCCAAGACATGGTCGGGATGATATTACAGCCGGATCCTCCAGCTGAAGACCCTCTGATCAACATCGAAGACGACCGAGCGGAGACGTCAAACCCTGTTCCAGCTTGTTCAGCAGCCAAAGAGGAGACCATCTCAAAAGCCGCCCTGGATGATTACATTGCTCAACAGATACGAGCTCACCAAACGAACGAGGCGGCCGGTCAGATTGTTAAGACTGGACGATCCTATCCGAGTTGGTATGACCAAATAAAGTACCTGCCGGGATACACGATCCCCAAATTCCACGTATATAAGGGGACGGGAAATCCGCATCAGCATGCCGCCCAATTCAGAGCCTTGTGCGGCAACACCGGAGGGGATGATAAGTTACTGCTTCACCAATTCGTCGGCAGCTTGGCAGAGACGGCGTTTGAGTGGTATTCAGAGCTGCCCAACGACTCCGTCAAAACTTTTACAGAGATGGAATTACTGTTCACCCAGCGTTTCGCAAGCGCTAGCGAACGCACCCCAATCACGGCATTGATCAATGCCAGGGTGAAGCCTGGAGAAACTTGGGTCCAGTATGCGATACGGTGGCGTAATCTATGGTCAAAGTGCGAGCAACGCATCGAAGAAGCTCCTGCCGTGGGCATGTTCGTGGGTACTCTCGACTCTCAAGCGACCATCTCCCAATTCATGATGTTCTTCAAGTCGACCACCTTCCAGGCCTTGATTAACAAGCTGGCTCAAATGGACCAAATGGGCCATAGGCCTTCCTCTTCAAAGACAGAGCCTTTGAATGAAAAGGGCAAAGGGAAAGCAACTTTCGTTGCCAATACTCAACAACTGCAGAGCAACTTAAAGCCGGTTGTTCACCAAAACAACGTGCGTCCACGCCCATCCCTCATGGAGAGACTGGGACATCCTTACTCGTTTCCCTAGGATAAAATGAGGAAACTGTTCGAGCTGGCAGTGCGCAACAAACTCATCAATCTGCCGGATCTAAAATGTCCGTTGCAGCCAGGCGATGTCAACAATCCTAATTACTGCCCTTACCACCAAGCAGTAAGACATCCAATCGAAGATTGTTTCGTCTTCAAAGGCTGGATGGAGGACCAATACAAACAAGGCAAGTTCGCATTATCCGAAAATTGGAAGGCGAACCCACCACAACCTCACGCCCATAAAAAGGTGGACATACCGGGGGCATCGTGCTCATTCATAAGGGAAGCCCCATGGGAGGACGTTCTTTCAGCCAAGACGAAAAGAATGCCGAAGGATCTCCAAACATGCCCGGCGATCAGGTGGAAAAATCCACTGGAACCCGAGATCATCGAGGGAATGCTGAAACCGCGCCCAACTCTAAAAACTGGTGGTGATAGTCAGAGCGCTCACACCCAGCCGTCAAAGTCTTCGAAGAAGAAGAAGAAGACTAAAAAGCCCGTGAAGCCTGGTGACAAGCGCATGGACGTACAAAAACAGATTGACGCGTTGGAAGAATATAATCAGAAGGCGCGGACCCCAGTCACACTCTAAGAATTTCTCTTCCACGTCCTTGTGGACAAAGATGATGACAATGGAGAAGACTCGTCGGATGAGTCTGAGGATTATGTGGCAAGTTGTCATGTGATCTCTCACTCGTTAATAAACGGTGAACATGCTTTGGATGTAGAAAAACCAGGGGCAAATCTTGAGCCTGAACTTCTAGGACCATCAGACGAAATGATTGATGCATGCCTAAACGAAGCCCGTCAGGAAAGCAAAGCCAATCGAGATCGCGAACTGGCTATATTCGAAAAAGCTAAATGCCGACGACTGAATGAAAAGGTCGAGACACCCCAACCGGATCGAAGCATCCCTATCGCTAGCAAAATCAAGCTTAAAGTAAGGAAACGATTCGTTAGAGCCCTGTCAATAGGAATGAAGTTGCCCTCTCTCAAAGGAAATTCCCCTGTCAATATACGTCTTGATGAAGCGAACATACATCCTAACTTCTGCCTATACCATCAGAGGATTGCACACCCCACCGAGGAGTGCATAGCCTTTAAAAACTGGTGGCAGGGATATGTTGCCCATCGACGACACGTTCAGCGAGTAAAGCGCAAGGCTCGTCGGAAACAGAAAAGCACGACAGATGAGCGCGAAAGAGCTGCTGGCAACTGTCGCATAGCCGACACCACTGAGCACCCGTATATGATCTTGATGTCAAACATCGATGAATGTGGGAACATTCATCGCCCATCGTATGGGTCTAGTATCATATACGCTAGTCTACTCTGGTATATCGATACCCCGTCTCGATACACCTACGACTAGGGATATTTCAGGATATGCTTATAAACTACAGATGTCCCACTAGTATGATCTCTATCATAATCACTGTAGTCAAGCCAATATCCCCAGGGCTTTATCAACAAGTATGAATGAGTAAAAGCATGATCAAATCAACATGTCAGATAAAGAAGAACCAGATAGCATACTATCATGTCGAGCAAGAATGTACACTGAATATATATATATATATATATATATATATATATATATATATATATATATATATATACATGTATAAATACATCCACTATCACATAATGGCCTCTAGGGCATACATATATCCAACAATCTCCCACTTGCACTAAGGCCAGTTATTGGCGTATCTCATACCTAACATCTCAAAAAGTCGCTCATGCTGCGGCTGAGAGAGGGCCTTGGTGAGTGGATCCGCGGCGTTATTCTTTGTGTCTACTCTCTTAATCTCGGTCTCGCGGCGATCTACAATCTCCCGGATCAAATGAAAGCGCCTTAGGATGTGTCTAGACCGCTGATGGGACCTGGGCTCCTTGGCTAACGCCATAGCCCCATTATTATCACAATACAATGGTTTTGGATCAATAATGGTTGGAACTACTCCTAGCTTCGAGACGAACTTCTTCATCCAGACGGCTTCCTTGGCGGCATCATTTGCAGCAATGTACTCAGCTTCCATCATAGAGTCTGCAACGGTATCCTGTTTGGAACTCTTCCAACTTACCGCCCCTCCATTGAGGGTAAATACAAATCCAGAGATAGATTTGTTGTCGTCCTTATCGCTCTGGAAGCTCGAATCGGTAAAGGCCTCCATTTGGAGATCTCCATTACCATACACCAAGAACAATTCTTTAGTTCTTCGTAAGTACTTAAGAATGTTCTTCACAGCTGTCCAGTGATTCTCCCCTAGGTTGGATTGATACCTGCTTACAACACTAAGTGCATAAGCTACATCTGGGCGTGTACATAACATCGCATACATTATAGATCCTACTGCCGAAGCATAGGGTATAACGCTCATGCGAGCTCTCTCTTCATCGGTCTTTGGACAAGAATCCTTGGAGAGAGTGACCCCATGGCAAGCGGGTAAGGCATCCCGCTTGGAGTCTTCCATACTAAACCTTTTTAGGATGGTGTTGATGTACCTGGTTTGGGACAATCCCAATAACTTTTTGGATCTATCCCTATAGATCCTTATGCCCAGGATGTATGTGGCATCACTCAGGTCCTTCATGGAGAACCTTAGTGATAAGAAAGATTTGACTGACTGTAGCATAGGAATATCATTTCCTATCAGAAGAATGTCGTCCGCGTACAATACGAGGAATGTGACAGCTCTCCCTACAGCCTTCTTATAAACACAAGGTTCATCTGGATTTTTGATGAAATCAAACTCTTTGATGACATCATCGAAACAGATGTTCCAACTCCGTGATGCGTGCTTTAACCCATATATGGATTTAAGCAATCTACATGCTTTCCCGCTGCTCCCACTGTCAATGAAGCCCTCTGGCTGATCCATATAAACGCATTCTTCTAAATCTCCATTTAGAAATGCTGTTTTAACGTCCATCTGCCAGATTTCATAGTCGTAGTGAGCAGCAATAGCAAGTAGGATCTGAATGGATTTAAGCATGGCTACGGGCGAAAAAGTTTCGTCATAGTCCAAACCTGGTCTTTGACGAAAACCCTTCGCCACAAGTCTTGCCTTATAGGTCTCTACCTGCCCATCTACACCAATCTTTCTTTTAAAGATCCATTTGCATCCCACAGGTCTTACCCCAGAGGGTACAACATCCAAAGTCTAAACTTTGTTGGTGTATATAAACTCCATTTCGGATCTCATGGCATCCAGCCACTTCACAGAGTCTCCACTCGTGATAGCTTGCTGAAAACTGGTAGGATCATCATCATCCATGATGCAGTCTTCTCCGTTACCATCAATGAGGAAACCGTAGGGCGTGGATTATTCCAAATCCGTATCTTCTTAGATTTGGGTTTTGGTTTGGGTTTAAGGATACGTTAGTCTCATTTAAGACTAAGATTAACTTAAACGGATCATTTAGATCCAACAAAAGAGCATTTTGAACTCTATTGTTTAGTTTAGGGACATTGCGGTCGATTACCAGTTTAAGGACATGGTGGTCCAAGGTTAAGGACATCATAGTCCATAGGTTTAAGGACCCCACAGTCCAGGTTAAGAACATCGTAGTCCATGGGTTTAAGGACCCCACAGTCCAGGCTAAGGACATCGTAGTCCATGGGCTTAAGGACTCCACAGTCCAAGTTAAGGACATCGTAGTCCATGGGCTTAAGGACCCCACAGTACAGGTTAAGGACATCGTAGTCCGTGGAATGTATGGTTGTCGGGACCTGTCACCTCTCTGAAGACGTTGAAGGATTACAACGACAAATATCAGAGGAGTAAAGAGATGTACCCTCGAACCGGTGTGAGTTGGTTGAAAGATCTGTAGTCCAATTTGGGACTAAGATCTGTTAAATATTCATGAGCAGGTGGGCTCAGTTAACAGAAGTTGAGGACTTATGGCCAGAATTGGGCTAAGTCCAATTAAAATATTTAACATTTTATTGTTCTGGGCTGTTGAGCCTTTATTTTGGCTTGGCCCTTTTAATAATGTTGAGTATTAGATCCTGACATTTTTTTGTCTTATATTGAATGCATAGCATTCATCAGAACAGTGTGTGTTCTGACAGCGCGCCACGTGGCGCGTCAGGTGCTTTGCGCCAATTAAAGAGTGCATTGCGCTTCTACCAAGTAGCGCACACGAAAAGGACACGTGTCGTGCTTGGCGCTAAGGGCCAGATGATGGGCGCATTGCGCTTCTGCTGAGTAGCGCACACGTGTGTGACACGTGGCGCGCTTGGCACTGAGCGCCAGATGATGAGCGCAGTATGCTATTTTAGAAGCGCAAAGCGCAAGTTGCATACGTGATTGACACGTAGCGCATTTTGGCACAGAGCGCCGGTCCAAGGAGCGCAAAAGCGCAGTTCATGAGTGCAAGGCACTTTTCAGTGGCGCAAAGCGCATTTGATCAAATTTATGATTAGAGAACAAGTTTATGTTCTTTTAAAAGGAGGGTTTGCCTCAAGATTCAAGAACAATAGTTCTTTGCCTTTGTAGATCAATGATCTGTGAATGAAGCAAGTACTTCTTTATTGTTTGATGAGATCTTTTGATCTCTTTTATGAAAGACCTTGGTCTTTTTTAGATCTATGATCTTTTTTAGAAGATAGTTCTTCTTTTCATGAGATGATTTCATCTCAGTGTTCATTGCTCATGTTCTTTACCTTGAAGAAATGATCTTCTTTTGCTAAAAGCTTGCTTTTTTTTTTGAGTTCTCTCAAAGTTTGTAGGAGGATTTCTCTATATCAGACTTGAAGTCTTAGGATCTTTATATAGGGCAGATTGATTTGTTAAATCAGTTGAAGAGATCTTTCTCTGATTGATTTGGGGATGTTTCCCCACCGTTGGATCTTTAATCCTAGGGCTTCTGTTTTACAGAAGGCAATCTTCTCGTTTTTAACAAGATTGGAAAGATCTTTCCATAACAGAATTTTATTCTGATTAATTAATGATTTATCATTATTAGATCTTTTGATTTAACGGTGGGGAATTTTTAATTTCAGCGCTGGCGCACCCGTGCTTTGCACGTGATACGTTGCTCAGAGCGCAGCGCATTTTGCGCTAGCGCACCTATATTTGACACGTGGCGCGCAACGTAGAGCGCAGCGCAACCCGCGCTAGCGCACCCGTGTTTGACACGTGGCGCGCAGCGCGCCTAGCTCTAGCGCACTAATGGTGTACTGCCTAGGGCGCAGCGCACCTGGCGCTAGCGCATCCGTGTTTGACACGTGGCACGCAGCGCGCCTTGCGCTGGATCCGAAGTGTTGCTTCAATTTTGAAATTTGAAAACAGAGCTTTGCTCTGATTGGGGGTGCACTGCCTAGGGCGCAGTGCACCTGGCGCTAGCGCATCTGTGTTTGACACGTGGCGCGCAGCGCTGGATCTGAAGTGTTGCTTCAATTTTTTGAATTTTGAATTTTAAAACAGAGCTTTGCTCTGATTGGGGGAAACAAACATATTGATAAAGCCCGTAGGAACTTGCTTGACTACCAGCGTTATGATGGCGATCATACTTGTTGGAGCTAGGTAGTCTATAAGCACATCCTTAAATGTCCCAAGTCCCAGGAGTATCGAGATCGGGCATAAATACTCCAGAGTAGACTTGCGTATGCGTTTCTAGACCACTATGAGAGGCTGTGGTTAGTCCTACAACCATTGGTTTGATCACCTAAGATTGTATATGGGTGCTCATTGGGGGTGAGTACACTAGACGGACTCGACGAGAACCTCTAGATGGTATTATACCTATCGTCAGATAGCGGTTCTCTTGTGACATGTGTACAGGTTAGTCTTAGGACATGAGATCGTCATTTGTCTCATGTAAGTTCCTACTGTGCTTTGATTACTACCCTACCACGGCTCTACTGAGTCGTGCAAACAAATTTTGGTTGGGTACAGTCCCAAGCCACATGGAGGCAGTGAGTGATGGTCAGGGATTCGTCTCTCCAGGTATTAGGAGTTGATACCGCACAGTGTTTGATTGGCCAGGACCATAAGACCTTGTCCAAGACAGTTGGGACTTACTGATAGGTAGATCAGTAGTTTCTCGGATTGGTCCTGAGCCGCATCAGCACGAATTATTGGGTTATTAGGGTCTGACGAATACCACCCCCAGACCCGGTATGCGATACTCTTAGACGAAGAGACCGGACTGTACGGATATTGTCACGGATAGGCTCAGTAAGGATCCAGATGAGTTTGCTCATCGGCCATCCTTTTTGACTCGTACCCGGGTGGCCGTTACGTACAGCTAGTGCCGCTGACATGCTTGTGGTTATGAATTTATCCAGTAACTCACTGCCGGCGTATTGTTGAGTCTTTAGAGTCCCACACAGAGGGTTTTCCTGATTCGAGCGAAACGATGTAGAGGCCGTATGGTTTTATGGCAAGGTTCGATCACATACGTGTACTTGTGCACGTATGATGTTCGGGCGGATAATACTAGCGGGCTTTGGTTTAAACCGGATTCTAGTATTATATTGTTGGATTATTTTCGTCTCTGTGTATTCGTATTTTTCGGAATACGGATACGGGTTTGTATATACGATGAGGGGTATTCTTGTAATTGTGCAAGATACTTCTAGAAGAAGACACCTCATTATTTGTTTTAAATATTTAATTAAATGGTTAACGAGGTAGAGGAATAAGGTGTTTATTTATGATAAATGAAGCATGACTACTTGGTGACTCATGTAGTGACTCATGGGGTGACTCATGGTTTACTATTAGGATATGCTTGATTTTTTTTGAGGTGCATTATTGTTTGCATTATCATTCACAACACTTAGCCATTCTTCATTCTATGCTCTCACAACACTCTCATCTCCTCCAAGGTTCATCTTCTTCTACCTCAAACCTTAACAGTCTCATGTGTTGAGAAACATAGGGTTAGTGAGACAAATCAATCCATCATCACTCTCTACAACATCTAGTATACTTAGATTAGCATACTAAGTAACCTAGTTACCTTGTTCGCCGCCGAAAGACGCGACCGGGATGTTGGGACGTCTGGCCTGAATTTTGGGGGCAGATAATATTTGGTTTTATCCGTCCACCTCTCCGAAGATACCAAGTTGATTTATGGCACCATGTATTGGAGGTTTAGACGGATGTGGCGTTATAGTAGATTTCGTTAGATTCCCCCTCGTTGTGAGGGTTTTTTTTTATTGTGGGGACGCTCTTCCCTGCAGACGCAAACCGCTGCAGTTAATTACATTACCGCGTAGCGATAACCATTTTCTCCTGCTCCAGAAGGTCACTTCGTGTCGTATGTGTTTGTTTTATTTTTGGTTACCCGTGGATTATATACGGAGACTAATTTGTGTTATCGCCCGTAGGGCGTGGATTAGTCCAAATCCCTATTTTCTTAGATTTAGGTTTGGGTTGGTTTAAGGATCGTTAATCTTGTTTTAAATTAAGATCGGCTCAAACGTTTGTCGAGAATACGTTAGTTTAATTTTAGACTAAGATCTACTCAATAGGATTTTCTTTAGTTTATAGGGACATTGCGGTCCGCAATTTAGTTTTTAGGGACGTTACGGTCCGCAATTTAGTTTTAAGGACGTTGCGGTCCATTGTTTAAGGACATCATAGTCTGTGTTTAAAAACATCATAGTTTGTGGGGTTTAAAGACATCATAGTCTGGTTTAAAGACCTCATAGTCTGTAGGGTTTCTGGTTGTCGGGACCTGCCACCTCTCTAAAGACGTTGAAGAATTACAACGACACATATCAGAGGTGTGAAGAGATGTACCCTTGAACCAATATTGCTTAGGAGATCTGTAGTCAGGTTTGGGACTAGGACCAAGTAAAGAGATTGTGAGCATATGGGCTTGGTTGATCTGAATTAGAGACTTATGGCCAACTTGGACTCAGTCCACTCAGTTTTGAATTGTTGAAGTCGAAAATTGCACCCCGGTTGACCAAGTCAAAGTCAAAATCAACCCCAAACTAAGTGGGCCCATGCTCAGGTTGAGTCCGAACATGAAGCGGCCCCCCATGCCAAAATGAAATCATGTAATAAATAATTTTTATGTAATTTTTTATGCATGAATGTAAACAAAATAGGCATAAAACCAAATTTTTGTAAGCCCATGGCTTATGTGCAAAAAGAAATAGCACATGAGATATGGGATGGGCAAAATTCCATTTTGTAAAGCCCAAGGGGTTATATGTAAATGTGTAAGCCTATATAAGGTAACATGATGATGAATAAAGCAGACACTTTTCATTCCCAAAAATTAGGGCATATGCCTCTTTCTTCTTCCTCAAGGTTCTAAAACCTTCTTCTTTCTTTTGAATTAAATCAAGAGTTTTACTCTTCTTTTTCCAAAACTAAATAGTTTTTCACCACAAAACCTACAAAGGGGAACTTGGATCTGCCATTAGATCTCAAAAAAGGGAGATTTTTAAGTCTCCCCTCTTTTTCCAAGATCCGGCCAAACGACAGGAAGAAGAAGGAGACCCATCTCCAGAAACCCCGCTTTGGGGAAGATCCAGGGCTCAAGGGAAGAATCCCCTTCATCAGGTTCAAAATATCCTAGGAGTTTAACTCCCCATATATATATATATATATATATATATATATATATACATACACATACATATATACAAAATAATAAGTGCTCCTTTCTGGGAGTACAACTCCTATTGTAAGGACCAAGTCCTTTTTGCCTCCTGAGCGTCCACGTGCCTGGCACGTGAGGCGCTAGCGCCTACGTGCCTGGCACGTGGGGCTAGCACCCAAAGCGCTAGCGCCCGAGAGCCCACGTGCTTGGCACGTGGGGCGCTAGCGCTCTGGCACTCGAAGCGCTAGCGCCTGAGCGTCCACATGCCTGGCACGTGGGGCGCGAGAGCCCAAAACGGTAGCGCCTTTCCGCTCAAAGCGCTGGCGCTTTTTCCCACGCATCCTTTGGATGCCCTTTCCCTTTATACACACACACACACACACACACACACACACATACTCCACACTAAAAATACCTCCCCCGTTAGAAAAAATTTCTAACGGGGCGTTGCCCCGCATCCCGTAAAAACTCTGCAGGGCCCCCGATATATCCAAAACCCCTCTAAAATACAACACTGTACATTGAGTTCACATGACCAGTTTAACCCGTCAATCGGAGGTTCTCTCGCTCCAAATACGAGGGGTAATTAACGGCAGCTTAGTCCGCGGCTGCTGGAGATTCGAATCCCCACAATCAATAAATCCCAGCCTACCCTAGGCAAGTGGAATCTGTAGTACGTCTGACAAGCGCGCGCGCATTCCCATCTCAATGGGGTGACGAAAAACACCCTACAGATTCTAGCACGCCCGGTGGGACCTATCTCTCCTCCCATATTTCGGGTTAAACGTTCATACGAACTTAATCAATATACACATCTGTATTTATACTAAAATAATACTCTTTCATGCAGGTTTTCAAGAAATCACTTCTCAACGATGTCTCCAAAGATGAGCTCAGCTCTCAGCATGGCCCCCATCTCCTACACGATGAAGATGGACGCCAGGACAGTCCTTCCGGCCAGTCTCGGGCGACAGTGGGAGGAGCCACCGCTACCATTTGGCTCTATTCTGTTCGTTCCAGCTGACGTCGTCCCTGCTCTTCAAGCCCCAGTGATGGATAAACCGGCCTCAAAGGGGAAAAGGCCGAATGTCATCGTCGCGAGGGCATCTCAGCCCAAGTGCAAGTCCGTTTCCGAACGACTCTCCATGGCCCCAGCTGCGGGAAAGGCCATCAACATCAACAAAGCTACAACGCGTCTCGAGCAAGCACCAGCGGTGCCCCTAACAACTGCTCGATCGGGTGTCTTCTCTAAGCTCCCCGCTAATCGACTCACAATGGCTTCCCAGATAACGGATGCCCGCCGAGCCTTCAAAATTGAGAAGCTGAGGCAGAAAAGGCTCAGGTATAGAGCCAACAAAAGGGCTAGGGCTCCTGCTATGCTGAACTTCATGAGGTTTGAGGAACGGGGTCACCCCGCCAAAGATAAAGAGACGGCTGGATACGCGGTCCACACTGTCTACATTGTCGGACATGAAGAAACTAACCCTCCTATGCTTCACAGTCAGGGTGATGATGCGGTGGACGCTACCTAATGTCAACTCGGTCTAAATGACGAAGAGCTCGCTCAGGCCGATAAGCCAAAAGAGCCTGGGGTTCCTGCGGAATTGAGCTCAGGCAATAAGGATGACCCGGTTGTCATAACCGGAACTACGAAACAAGCATTATTCCGATGGCTTCAGAAGCAGCTTCAGAACAGGGATGAGAAGTTAGCCAAGGTACAGTCTAAGGTCGACAAATTGACAAACGTCGCGGCAGATCTCGCGACCCAAGTCGCCCGATTGCAATTACAGCAGAATCAAATTTTGGTTCATGAGCCAGGGACTGATACCCGGAGGCAGCCAACTGATACCTCTTTCAACCTAAAAGCGGAGCGCCTTCGTGAAAAACGGTCACGATCAGCCTCCAGTCCGTCCGATACATACACCGAAGGGGATTCGCCTCTGAAAGAGAAACTGGATAAGGTCTATTCCTTCAAAAGGGACAAAGTCCATAAGATATTCAAGGACGCCCTAAGAAACGGTCTACAATTGTCAGAATCAAAGAGACTGCAAGAAGCGAATATGACCAACGACCCCAAATACTGCCCCTATCACAGAGTGATAGGTCATGCCATTGAGGACTGTTTCATCTTCAAACATTGGGTCGAAAGGAAATACAAGACGAGAGAGATAGAACTGTCTAAAGGCGTGCTAGCAAATAATCTAGCTACGACCGCCGATTTCACACAAATGGAGACCGAAACCTTTCGGGAACCCAATCATCTCAGACATGTGCCATTAACTGAAAAGGGAGAACTAAAGACGGATCGGCCTCAAGGACCAGCATCAGTAAGGGCACCTACTCTAATGGAGAGAAAGAAGAAGGTGTACTCCTTCAGGAGGGATGAGGTCCGCAATATATTCGAGAAAGCCTTGAACAACGGTCTGCAATTGCCTATTCCGAAGAGGCCACATGAAATGAATATGACCGGCAATCCCGTATACTGCCCATACCATAGAGTGGTGAGTCATACTATTGAAGACTGTTGTGTTTTCAAAGATTGGGCAGAGGACCAATACAAGCTTGGAAAAACCCCATAATCCTCGGATGTATCGGCAAGCCACAGAGCTATGGTCATCAACACAGCTCCGCCAAGATCAAAATTCAAGGAGCTGGGATAAGCAAAGAGGACCACCACGTCGTTAAACTGGGAACACCAGCTGACCACCACGTCGTTAAACTGGGAATGACAGACCACCAAGTCTTTAAACTGGGAATAATCGACCACCACGTCATTAAATTAGGAATAATCGACCTCTAAGTCGTTAAATTGGGGATGTAAAAATGTGTAAATAAAATATATATATATGTATATATATTTATATAAATAAAAAAATGATGGGGCAACTCGCAATAAAAATCAGCGAGTAAAAATAAAAATAAAGCCGAAATGCTGGTGCAACCGTGAATAAAAGCCGAAATGATAGGGCAATAGCGACCTTCCCGATAAGAAAAGATAAAATGATAGAGCAATGGCGGTAAAACAAAAACGAAAACAAAAAAATCAAACAAAACAAAGGCGAATGATGAGTCGCTCCTGGTACCATATTCCAGTGCAGCGATGCAGACGCCAACCAAAATCCAATTTCCCAAAATTCTTCTGGCCCTACAGTTGGTCCCCAAGTTGACTACCATATACAATCCACGAGCTCAAATAATTCTCATCATACCCATGCCCCACAGCAATCACCAATCCAGCGGCTGGTCTCCGCCCTTGGAATTATGGTCCATTGGGAAGACCCACTGACGTGTCCTCATGATGCATGAGGAGAACAAACCTTCGTGGGATCCTTATGACTCACGAAGGAAAAACACGCTTGGGAGTCCTCACGACTCATAAGGAGAAAATGCACCTACGGGATCCTTACGACTCGTTGGGAGAAAATGTTTTTATGGGACCCTTACGACCCATAAAATTGAAAAGCCTTAGGTGATAGGGATCTAAACCTGTCTCCTAAGCCATCGCTTCCGAATAGGCAATGACGAATGATGAGTCGCTCCTGGCACCATATTCCAGTGCAGCGATGCAGACGCTGGCCAAAATCCAAATCCCCAAGTGGCGAATGATGAGTCGCTCCTGGTACCATATTCCACTACAGCGATGCAGACACCAACCAAATCCCATACCCCAAATGGCGAATGATGAGTCGCTCCTGGTACCATATTCCAGTGCAGCGATGCAGACGCCAACCAAATTCCAAATCCCGAAACGGCGAATGATGAGTCGCTCCTGGTACCATATTCCAGTGCAGCGATGCAGACGCCAACAAAGTCTCAAAATTTTTTCGGCCCTACGGGCTGGATCATACATCCTGCAAAATCGTATACAATACACGGGCGTAAAACAATCCCAATCTCTCCTAAGTCCTACCGGTGAGACCACATTCAAAGTCCCACCAAAAATAAAATAAATAATATATAAAATAAATAAAAAATGGTATGTCCACAAGCAAAATGGGTACGAATGAAAACCCGAAAGGGCTCCGTTAGTAAAACAGCAGGACTGCCGGCGAGTTTGTGAGATCCCGAAAGGGCACAAACTCGTAAAAAAGAGGTGAAATGCACTCGCAAAGTCCTCTCGACTTTGTGAGGAGGAAATTCCCGCGTGAGATCCTTACGACCCACAAAGGAGAAACACCCTTAGGAGTCCACACGACTCCTAAGGAGAAAATACACCTACGAGATCCTTTCGACTCGTAGGGAGAAAATGCTTTTATGGGACCCTTTCGGCCCATAAAATTGAAAAGCCTTAGGTGATAGGGATCTAAACCTGTCTCCTAAGCCACCAATTCTTAAATCCTCCCGGGGCAAATGATGAGTTGCTCTTAGCATTATTCCAGTGCAGCAATGCAGATGCCGACAAAAAACCAATCCCAAAATCCTCTCAAAGACAGATGATGATTTGCTCCTGGTACCATATACCAGTATAGCGATACTGATGTCAACCCAAATCACAATCAACAATTCAACTTCAACTCCGACACCACAGAAAGCGGAGCAAGTCAGAATCCAGTCTTGACACCGCAAGAAGCGGAGCAAGTCAAGTTCACCCCTGACACTGCAGGAAGTAGAGCAAGTCAAATAGAGTGTCGACCGTCTATGTCGCAAAAAGGGCAGTGCAGGATTCCCACAAGTCGGGAACCAAATCGCTCCGGACCAGAGCGTCGACCGTCCATGTCGCAAAAAGGACAGTGCAGGCTTCTTACAAAGCAGGAACCAGATCACTCCGGGCCAGGGAAAAGTCTACCACGGACACTTCGTCTCGAAGACACGTCAAGCGTCGACCGTCCATGTCGCAAAAAGGGCAGTGTAAGATTCCCACAAATCAGGAACCAAATCGCTCTGGATCAGAGCGTCGACCGTCCATGTCGCAAAAAAGGCAGTGCAGGCTTCCCACAAAGCGGGAACCAAATCTCTCCGGATCAGAGCGTCGACCGTCCATGTCGCAAAAAGGGCAGTGCAGGCTTCCTACAAAGCAGGAACCAGATCACTCCGGGCCAGGGAAAAGTCTACCACGGACACTCCGTCTCGAAGACGCGTCAAGCGTCAACCGTCCATGTCGCAAAAAGGGCAGTGCAGGATTCCCACAAATCGGGAACCAAATCGCTCTGGATCAGAGCGTCAACTGTCCATATCGCAAAAAGGGCAGTGCAGGCTTCCCATAAATCGGGACCCAAATCGCTCTGGATTAGAGCGTCGACCGTCCATGTCGCAAAAAGGGCAGTGCAGGCTTCCTACAAATCGGGAACCAAATCGCTCCGGATCAGAGCGTCGACCGTCCATATCGCGAAAAGGGCAGTGCAGGCTTCGTACAAAGCGGGAACCAAATCTCTCCGGATCAGAGCGTCGACCGTCCATGTCACGACCTGCAAAGTACGGAACGCGACCGGCACTTAAGTTACGAAACGTCTCAAGGCGTCCGTAAAATAAGTAAGCCGAAGCCCAGAATACAAACCCCAATTGAAATTTTAGAGTGAAGGAAAACCAATTTATTTAAGCATTTTACTCCATTACACATCAAATTCCCTTTTTAAAATAACTTTCTCTTTTTCCGAAAATTCCAACAGAGTTTCCTTGAAAAACAAGCTCCAAACGAGTATAACATGAATACAAATGAATAACATGAAAATGGCTTCCGCAAGCGGGAGCTAGCTCTTCGCCTCAAGGCGGTCACAAATCCCACGCAATAAAAATAACAAGGTGCATAAATAAGCATGAAGCATAAGAAATAGCATGTCGACTCAAGTGAGCTCGACCCAAGATATAACATAAAATAAATCCCCAAGTCTGACAATCTCACCTCTAGGTCAATTATACAGTAATCCAAATAAAACAGGTATAATTGAAATAATAGTAGCAGTAGATGGAGTGTTCTAGATACAACAAATATATAAAGTGGTACAAAATGATAATAACCCACCTATGAGCAAAAGCCTCGAGTCCAGGCAACAAGTGCAAAAGAAGCAAAAGTATCCGCCGCTCTAGTGCTGACGGAACGGACCTGCAGAAAAGCTGTGGCACAACGGGGGTGAGTTGCCAGCTCATGAGTAATAAATAACATCTACTAAGGCTATCGTATGCATGCACACAAGTGTCCTGGCATTCCTAAAACAAGTATGGCTACATGTACCAGCAGGTATGTATGCACCAACAGTGTACTAGCCAGTATATATGTCACATAGATGTAATAACAGGTATGTATGCCACATGAAAGTACTATCAAGTATGTATGAGAATTATTCTTTCCTTTGTTTTGGAACTTCCTTTTTAACATCAGCATAACATCCAAGAAAATCAATAAAATCCGTGTCCAGCAACGACACCTCAAAAAAAAACCGTCCAAACCTCAAATATCCATGTCAAGTATCTCTGGCCCCAGCCATTCGGCTGATCTATATCAAACGTCAATATCTCAATCCAGCGGTCACAGTCGGTATCCTCTGGATATCCGCTGTACCAAATGAAGTCACCGGTAGGTAATCCGTCCCCTGCCAGGCTCAACGCCATCTCCTGCGATCTTCTTGCCCCGGGATATCGTACCGGGCCCACCATGTACCCGAGACGGTTCATCCACCTCCTCGAAACGGGTCTCGAAAACCACAGCAAAACTCATGGTGGACGACACTTTACATCACTAAAAAACCGCAACTTTTATATTTATAAAAAAATTATCAGTTTGAAATCTTGGGGCTTTCCCCCAAAATCCAGAAATATCATAAATCTCATGAAATCATCATAAATGCATATGTCGATGATTATGAATGCTTAGGGTATCAATTTGCAATGTATGATTTATACTAGGCATGAGCAGATGATGTGATAATGCATATGCATGAGGATAGTAATTCTTATGGTTTCATTTTAAAATACCTATTGCAATATCACATTTCTAGGCAATTAACATGTTTCAAATTAAAGGTTATCTAGTGTCGTGACATGGCAATTACCAGGGTGTGTGTGTGTCCACATGAATAGTGCTCGTGTTGCATATAAAACCTGGTAATGGTGCATGTGTCCTATAATGAATTTGCGTATATGGAACATCATATAGATACTAACTACAGCAATTATCATGCAAGTATTTTTATCACAATGTCACAAGTAATATCAAGTCTGCTATATCTATCGGGCGACTCGCGCCATCCAAACGATCGTCCCCCGTAGATGTTAAATCTACTCACCCGTGATCTTGCGCTAGGTGTGTCCGACCACCTGCTTGCTTTTCTCCGCTGCGCTTGACGTTCCCGCCGGCAAACCTAGAATTCACAAAAGTCACCATATAAGGAAAAATCCTGCAAAATGCGATATATCGATAAAAAAAGGATACGCGTGCGTGAAACTAAACGCGCGTGCATATGACACGATGCGACGCGCACAAACCACCAGAACCCAAACTGACACGCTGTGTTGCGCAGCGCGTTACAGAACCACGCGTATCACGCGCGTGTCGCACAAGACTTAAAATATCGGAAACACGTTAATAGCTCCAGATTTAGACTCTGGGCCCAAAACAAAAAGTTACAGATACTAAAAGACTAACCTACCCAGAAGGACCCTACACCCAAAATCCCTACACCCCACCCCCTAATCTGGCCGCAATTTGCGGCCAGAACGATTAAACCGGCGGCCGTGAGGGGGAGTTGGGTCCCCGTGCTCTGTGTGTGTGTTTCTACTAGTCTCACCATGCCACTGTCTTCACAATTTTATTCTAAAGGTCTCGGGTCAACAGCAGATCCAACAGAGGCCAAAAAGTCGATAAAACTGCTAAATTACGCCAAGTCGGGTAAATCGGGTGTCTTGGTGAAATCCGGGGAAATCCTCCGGTTAACTGGTCTCAACAGAACCTAAAAGGGCTAGTCTAACTAACACAACTTCCACTTTTGCCAAAATTCTCATAAATCACTCAAAACCACCGTTAAGGCATGAAATAACCACTAATCATGCTACATTATCATCATTTTAGCAATTTAGGGTTATCTAACCGATTTTAACGACACTACAAGGCTAAACAGACTAATTAACACCTAAAAGGATTCATTAAGCTACAAGCACTCCAAGGCAACTAGATCTAGCATCACCACACAAGTTCTAGTACTAAAATCCCATTTATCACTAACTAGTTTAACAATCACATAATCTAAGTAGTGTGGAGAGAGTTTAGGACTTATACCTCCTAGGGACCTTGCAAACAAGGAGAAGAAGAAGAATGGGAGGCGAGTGCTGCAGTGCTGCTGCGGCCCAAGAGCTGTTGCTGCAACTGCTGATGCAGTTTGGCTGAAAGTTGCTGTTGCTGTTGTCTGGTGTGGTGTAGTGTTATTTTGTGTTGGTTTCAGGTGTTGCTAGTGGCAAGGGGTAAGGAAGTGTTAAGGGAAGAGTTGTATGTTGTTGGGGCTGATGTGGTGTGGGTTTTGGGCTGAAAGTGTTGCTGTTTCAGCTGATGTTGCTGCTGAATTGAGTTGGAGCTGAAGCTGGTTTTTGTGGTAGAGCAAGGCTATTTGAGGATGGTTGTGTGTGTGTGAGTGTGGCTGAAGTGGGGGGGGGGCTGATGTGCAGCTGCTGCTGCTGAAGAAGGATGTAGTAGAGCTGGAATGATGAAAATGGCTGAAGTTTTGGGGCTGATGGGCTGTTTGTAGCAGGCTGAAGCTGGTTTTCTGGTGTTAGGGTGGCTGTAGCAGCCGCATAGGGTTTAGAGAGCTGATGCTATGCAGATATTGTTGCTGGAATTTGGGCAGAAATTGTGCTGGTGATAATGATGGGGTTATTTTCAGCTGCTGATGCTGATATTCTGGGTGGCTGAAATCAGCAGAAAAAGGCTGGTGTGTGTGTATATGTGAGATGAGTTTGAGAGGCAAATGGGATTTTGAAAAGAAGGTAGTGTGAAACAAATCAAGGCCCACCATAATCTCCCCTTCTAATCTCAAGACAACCCCAACCCTAATCCAATTTAAAACTAAAACTCCTCAATTAACACCAATAATAAAAAAAAGAAGAAGTTTAGACCACCATGGTTAACTTAACATGGCTAACCCACAAGCTCAAAATACGGCAAACCCTAATCTTAATCCCATATGACGTGCACAAGTGTGTGTGGTCGAGATAAAATTCCACAAAAATAACCATAAACCCATATAAAATACTAGAATCCCGTTTTGGTAAACTTTTTACCAAAAAACCCCACATTAACACTTAATTACCACTAACCCTAAACTCAGGTGTTACAGTCCATGTCGCACAAAAGGCAGTGCATGTTTCCTACAAAGCAGGAACCAGATCACTCCGGGCCAAGAAAAAGTCTACCACGGACACTCCGTCTCGGAGACGCATCAAGCGTCGACCGTCTATGTCGCAAAAAGGGCAGTGCAGGATTCCCACAAATCGGGAGCTAAATCGCTCCGGATCAGAGCGTCGACCGTCCATGTCGCAAAAAGGGCAGTGTAGGCTTCCCACAAATCGGGAACTAAATCGCTCCGGATCAGAGCGTCGACTGTCCATGTCGTGAAAAAGGGCAGTGCAGGCTTCCCACAAATCGGGAACCAAATCGCTCCGGATTAGAGCGTCGACCGTCCATATCGCAAAAAGGGCAGTGCAGGCTTCCCACAAATCGGGAACCAAATCGCTCCAGATCAGAGCGTCGACCGTCCATGTCGCAAAAGGGCAGTGCAGGCTTCCTACAAAGCAGGAACCGGATCATTCCGGGCTAGGGAAAAGTCTACCACGGACACTCCGTCTCGGAGACGCGTCAAGCGTCGACCGTCCATGTCGTAAAAAGGGCAGTGCATCCCAAAAAGTGGGAACCAAGGGAAGCCGCCTCCACGTGAAAGAAGATCCATCAATTTCATGCACACGACTCACATATGTGGTGTGCATTTATTGATGGGGGCACTTTGTTGAAGTCGAAAATTGCACCCCGGTTGACCAAGACAAAGTCAAAATCAACCCCAAGCCAAGTGGGCCCATGCCCAGGTCGAGTCCGAACATGAAGCGGCCCCCCATGCCAAAATGAAATCATGTAATAAATAATTTTTATGTAATTTTTTATGCATGAATGTAAACAAAATGGGCATAAAGCCAAATTTTTGTAAGTCCATGGCTTATGTGCAAAAAGAAATAGCATATGAGACATGGGATGGACAAAATGCCATTTTGTAAAGCCCAAGGGGCTATATGTAAATGTGTAAGCCTATATAAGGCAACATGATGATGAATAAAGCAGACACTTTTCATTCCCAAAAATTAGGGCTTGTGCCTCTTTCTCCTTCCTCAAGGTTCTAAAACCTTCTTTTTTCTTTTGAATTAAATCAAGAGTTTTACTCTTCATTTTCCATAACTAAATAGTTTTTCATCACAAAACCCACAAAGGGAAACTTGGATCTGCCATTAGATCTCAAAAAGGGGAGAATTTTAAGTCTCCCCCCTTTTCTAAGATCCGGCCAAACGACAGGAAGAAGAAGGAGACCCATCTCCAGAAACCCCGCTTTGAGGAAGATCCAGGGCTCAAGGGGAGAACCCCCTTCATCAGCTTCAAAATATACTAGGAGTTTAACTCCCTATACACACACACACACACACACACACACACACACACATACAATATAATAAGTGTTCCTTTTTGGGAGTACAACTCCCATTGCAGGAACGAAGTCCTTTTTGCCTCCTGAGCACCCAAAGCGCTAGCGCCTTTGCGCTCAAAGCGCTAGCGCCCACGTGCCTGGCACGTGGGGCGCTAGCGCTCTTGCACTAGTGCCCGAGCGCCCACATGCCTGGCACGTGGGGCGCTAGCGCTCAAAGCGCTAGCGCTCTTGCGCTCAGAGCGCTAGCATCCAAAGCGCTCTTGCGCTCAGAGCGCTAGCGCCCAAAGCGCTAGCGCCCGAGCGCCCACGTGCCTGGCACGTGGGGCGCTAGCGCTCTGGCGCTCGAAGCGTAAGCGCCCAAAGCGCTGGCCCTCGAAATGCTAGCACCGAAAGCGCTAGCGTCCGAGCGCCCACGTGCCTGACATGTGGGGCGCTAGCGCCCAATACGCTAGCGCCCTTGCGCTCAAAGCGCTAGCGTCCAAAACGCTGGCTCTTTTTCCCACGCATCCTTTGGATGCCCTTTCCCTTTATATACACACACACACACACACACACACACACACACATACATACATACATATACACACACACATACTCCGCACTAAAAATACCTCCTCCGTTAGAAAAAATTTCTAACGAGGCACTGCCCCGCACCCCGCAAGGGGGCTGCTAGCCCCCTTGACCAGCAGCCCGCTATCCGGGTAGCGGGAGCCCCGTAAAAACTCTGCGGGGCCCCCGATATATCCAAAACACAACACTACACATTGAGTTCGCATCACCAGTTTAACCCGTCAATCGGAGGTTCTCTCGCTCCAAATGCGAGGGATAATTAACGGCAGCTTAGTCCGCGGCTGCCGGAGATTCGAATCCCCACAATCAATAAATCCCAGTCTACCTTAGGCAAGGGGAATCTGTAGTACGCCTGACAAGCGCGTGGGCATTCCCATCTCAATGGGGTGACGAAAAACACCCTACATGAATAAAGTGTTGAACACTTGTTTGGGCTCAGTCCCTTTTTGTTCGATATTGCTGAGCATTGATTTGGGTTCTGACACCCCTCTTTCTTTTTGTTTTTTATTGAGTGTTGAACACTCTTTATGGTGCTGGGGTTTTATTTATAGAGCGCTTTGTATTTCTTCAGCGCCTACTTGAGGAGCACGTAGAGCGCTTGGCGCTGAGTGCCAGACTTAGAGCGCTAAGATGCTTCTTATAAAATATCGCCCATGTGAGGTGCACGTGGAGCGCTTGGTGCTGAGCGCCAGACATGGAGCGCTAAAGCGCTTCTTTTAAAATAACGCCCACGTGAGGAGCACGTGGAGCGCTTGGCGCTGAGCGCCAGACTTGGAGCACAAAACCGCTTCTTATAAAATAGCGCCCACGTGAGGAGCACGTGGAGCGCTTGGCACTGAGCGCCAGACTTGGAGCGCTAAAGCGCTTCTTTGGAAGTTCTGATCAATTCTGTACTCTGAGAATTAAGTTCTCGTTTATAAGAGAGTTTGTCTCGTGGATCTGAGAACTATGTTATTCTTTTATGAGGAGATGGTATGATCTCTTCTTTTTTTGTGAAAGTCTTTGTCTTATAGATCTGTGATCTAGAAAAAAGAGTTAAGTTCTTCTGATGTGAGAGTTAAACTCTCAAATATAGGGGAGATGTTATGATCTCTCTTCTTTTTATTTTTCTTGAAGAAGGTTCTTCTTCTTAGAGCTTGCTCTTTTTTTTTCTGAGAACTTGAAACTTATAGGGAGGTTTCTCTCTTTCTTTCTTGTCTCCTTGAACTTGATGTTTATGGGGGGGTTCCTCCTTGCAAGACTTAAAGTCTTGGGTACTTTATATAGGGGAGGCTGATTTGTTGAATCAGTTAAGGAAATCTCTCATTGAGAGATCTCTGATTAATTTGGGGATTTTATCCACCGTTGGATTTTTGATCCAAGAACTTCTGTTTTACAGAAGACATCTTTCTTGTTTTTAGCAAGAATGGGAAAATATTTTCCCATACAGAATTTATTCTGTATCTTGGTGATGTTTGATCACCACTGGATTTTTGATCCAACGGTGCTCTGATTTACAGAGCACAATCTTTCTTGTTTTGATAGATTTGAGGAGTATTTCCTCAACAGAATTTTTATTCTGGTAATTTGATGATTTGTCATCTTCGCTGGATCTTTGATCCAATGGTGGAGAACATTTAGTTCTAGTGCTGGTGCTCTCGTGTTTTGCACGTTTGACGTTGCCTCAGAGTTTTTGACTCTTGGCGCTGGCGCTAGCGCGAGCGCTCTCGTATTTTGCACGTGAGGCGCTGCCTCAGAGTCTTTGAATCTGGCACTCTTGGCGCTGGCGCTCTTGTGCTTTGCACGTGAGGCGTTGCCTCAGAGTCTTTGACTCATGGCACTGGCGCTCTTAGCGCTTCCTCAAAGTCTTTGGCTCTTAGCGCTGGCGCTCTTGGCGCGAGCGCTCTCGTGCTTTGCACGTGAGGCGCTGGCTCAGTTCAAATTTCAAATTTTGAACAGAGCTTTGCTCTCTGATTGGGGGGAACAAATGCCCCCCCCACCGTTGCGCTCACGTGGCTTGCACGTGAGTGCAGCGGTGGTAACCTTTCCACTGTTGGATTGTCTTGGAAGTTGGATCGATTTCCAGCGCCTATAAATAGGGCCTTTGACCCTTGAGATGACTGCTTGTTCATCTTCTTGCTTTATTGTTCTTGAGAATTTAATTCTCCTTCAGAGCTAAGCTCCCTGCCTTAAGAAACTTTTCTAGAATCAGAACTTTGCCAAAAATTTTGGTAAGGATCAAATCTTTGAAGGAATCATTTCATATTCTAGGATTTTACCCATTAACAGAGACTTGCTCTTCTTAGATCATAGATCTTAAAGTGGATTTTGGGGTTTCTTAATCCGTTAAACAAAAACAGAGTTTTGCTCTTCTTAGATCATAGATCAAAAAAAATTTCTTTTAAGGTTTCTTAACCCATTAATGAAGAACTTTTAGAGTTCGTTTTGCAGATCTTAAAGATCTCGGAGTTTTAACTCAGTAAAAGCTTTGCTTTTTAGGATTTTGATGGATGATTCCATCGTTTTCACAGAGCATAGCTCTTGGAATTTTATTCCCCTCATAATTAGAGTTGACAGATATCACTCCTGTTTGCAGAGCGTTACTCTCGAGAGAGTTTAACTCCTTGACCCAAGGAGTCTCTTATTAAATGAGGATCTCTATTTTTTAGGATTTCTTTTTTAATGAGTGATTGTCTCATCAATGATGAGCCGTCACCTTGATTTTGTGGGCCCCCCTTGGTCCCTTTCCATTGCATTGTAGTGTGGTACAAATTTAAAGTACCAAGTATCAGAATTTAGACTGTAGCATTGACATCTAACCCTTGTTCTTTTTCGCGCAAGTACTATGGCCATTTATTTTTATGATTTTGATGAAATTATCTCCTATGAAGACATTCGCGTCCAAAGCCGTTGTCAAAACCAGGAGTTTACGGATGCTCAATGCGCTGAGGTTATGCGTCGCCTCGATGAACACAACGGTCGATTACTCCCCCGTCGTTCTGCTTTGTTGAAGATCATCGTGGGAGCAATTTGGGAAGCCCTTCCTGGATTTTACAAAGCCATGCTGCTGGAGGCGCTTGATAATGCCGAAGACAAGGTACACTCAGTGTATCTGATGGGCTTGATCTCGAAGAGGCGGCGAGATAGTCTTGTTGATATCTTGCATCAAGTTTTCCAACAGACAACGATAATCTCTGCCTATCAAAGGGCGGATGATATCAGTGAAAATCCTGACGCTTGTATTCGCGAGAAGGTGCACACGAGAATGGTCAGAAAGGTCAGAAGCATTTTAAACGGCCTTACTTTTGAATTCCTCAATCCATGTCCAGGATTTAATGTTTTACCGTTGTAAACATTTTAATGATATTTTTTGTTTTACTGTCTTCATCAACGTAAGAATTTTCTGCAGTATGAATGACAAATTTTCCCTTTCTATGCATTTATTTCACGCATTAATCCTTTCCACGTATACATGAGTGGGTATGCTTCGAAAGCTTAATTGGATACGAGTCGAATGTTCTCTTTGTTGCTTTGCATAGTATGTGGCTGATGTCCATGGGTTATGCCTTTTTGTTTTGACTTGGCGCGAAGTGGTTTATGTACACTTGAGTAGCACCTCCATTTCAGTGGCATGCAACTTTAGCGAGTGTGGCCTGTAGATGGTATATCTTGACCTCCTTGCAGGGCAATGATGGCTTAGGAAACAGGTTCAGATCTGTCGCTTAAGACTTTTCAACTTTATGAGCCGTGAGGGTCTCATAAAGACTTTTCTCCCTACGAGTCGAGAGGATCTCGTAGGTTTATTTTCTCCTTAGGAATCGTGAGGATTCCTAAGTGCGTTTTCTCTTGAGAGTCGTAAGGATCTCACAAGAGAATTTTCTCCCTTACAAGTCGAGAGGACTCGTAATTGGTTGGTGAGTTGACTTGTTTCCGAGTCGAAGCATTGCTCTGACGGGGAGGTCGTTGGCGGACTTGTTTCTGAGACGGAGGTCATTTGCTGACGTGTTTCCAAGACGGAGGTCGTTGGCTGAATTGTTTCCGAGACGGAGGTTATTTGCTGACGTATTTCCGAGACGGAGGTCACTGGCTGACGTGTTTTCGAGACGGAGGTCATTTGCTGACGTACTTCCGAGACGGAGGTCATTTGCTGACGTGTTTCCGAGACGGAGGTCACTGGCTGATGTGTTTCCGAGACGGAGGTCACTGGCTGACGTGTTTCCGAGACGGAGGTCACTGGCTGATGTGTTTCCGAGACGGAGGTCATTGGCTGACGTATTTCCGAGACAGAGGTCATTGGCTGACGTATTTCCAAGACGGAGGTCATTTGCTGACATATTTCCAAGACGGGGTCATTGGATGACGTGTTTCCGAGATGGAGGTCACTGGCTGATGTGTTTTCGAGACGAAGGTCACTGGCTGACGTACTCCGCTTTCTGTGGTGTCGGGTTGACTTGCTCCACTTTCTGCGGTGTCGGGGCTGACTCTAGGTTGTCTGTGAACCGTAGAGTTTTGGAACTAGGGACTTTACCGTGGGTCCGATTGGTGGTGTCGCGTCCATGCTTTGCTGGCATGAGGAGGAACGCCGTTGTTGGTCTTCTGGGATGCAGATGTTGCTGTCGAGATCTGACTTTCCTTTTGATAGAGTTTGTTGGGACATGTGGTCCCCTTTTCGTTTATGCCCATGGATTGTATACAGGGGTCAGTATGGACTTACCTGCAGGGCAAAAGTTTCATTCTTTCATTTTTTTATTTCTTTCCGTGATGCTCTATCATTTCAGCTTTTTATATCGCGAAAGTCGCGATTGCCCAATCATTTCGGCTATTTTTCGTGGTGCTCAATCATTTCGGCTATTTTTATATGCATATATTTTACTCGTTGATTCTTATTGCGAGTTGCCCAAACATTTTGGCTATTTCATATGCATTTTTTTTGCGAGTATGGAACTCAAGATCTGATATCAATCTTTGCATCAGCATCGCTGCGACTGGAATATTGCCAGGAGCGAATCATCATTTGCCGTGAAAGGACTTGGAATTTGATACCGATTTTGGCATCAGCATCGCTGCAACTGGGATATTGCCATGAGCGAATCACCATTTGCCTTTGTCGATTTAAACAAAGATGGCTTAGCAAATAGGGTTAGAATCCTATCGACTAAGGCTTTTGACTTCATGAGCCGTAAGGGTCTCATAAAGGTGTTTCTCCCTATGAGTCGTGAGGATCTTGTAGGTGCGTTTTCTCCTTAAGAATCGTGAGGATTCTTAAGTGTGTGTTCTCTTATAAGTCGTAAGGATCTTACAAGAGTGTTTTCTCCTTATAAGTCGAGAGGACTTACAAGTGTCATTCACCACATGAGGGAATTTCACGCCATTAGTGAAACTGGGTGGGGGAAACGTTTATTTGCGTCCGTGGATTGTATACAAGAGTCAACATTGAACCGTTTGTAGGGCAGTCTGGGAAATGTGATGGCTTAAGAACAGGTTCAGATCTCTGTAGCTTAAGGCTTTTGAATCTTATGAGCTACGAGGGTCTCATAAGAGGGTTCTCCTTACGAGTCGTGAGAATCTCGTAAGCGTAATTTCTTTTTAGGAATCATGGGGATCCCTAAGTGTGTTGCTCTCTTGTGAGTCATAAGGATCTCACGCGGGTGTTTTCTCCTTACAAAGTCGAGAGGACCTCGCAAGTGTGCATGAATTTTTTTTTACGAGTCTGCGCCCTTTCGGGTTTTCACAAACTCGCCGGTAGCCCTGCTGTTTTTACTCACGGAGCTCTTTCGGGTTTTCATCCTGCCCATTTTGCATGTGGACGTACCGTTTTTTTTGCCGCGTTATCCTAAGGATGCTGCGGTTTGTAGTAGTTTAAGGACATTTCGGTCTGCTGCTAGTTTCAGGACATTGCGGTCCATTTTTAGTTTAGGGACGTTTCGGTCCATTGTTACTTTAAGGACATTACGGTTCGTTGTTAGTTTAGGGACGTTTCGGTCCGTAACTAGTTTAGAGACGTTTCGGTCCGTTGTTAGTTTAGAGACGTTACGGTCCATAGCTAGTTTTAGGACATCTCGGTCCCTTATTAGTTTAGGGACGTTTCGGTCCATAACTAGTTTCAGGACGTTTCGGTCCGTCGTTAGTTTAGGGACGTTTCGGTCTATAGCGATTTTGAGGGAATTTTTCGCTGGATAATACTTATAGAGTTTGGGCTTGGGAAGATAGCGAGCGGACATATGCGTCGTCATCTATCGTTAACCTAGGCCGTGACTCGTCAGGCGTAGTATTTTTTCAGGAACCGGCCGTTTATTGGCCTGAAGGGTCTTTTGCCATGCATATCCATGAGCAAGTAACCCCCACCTTGGTAGACTTTGTCTATGATGTACGAGCCCTCATAGTTCAGCTCGAATTTCCCCCGTTTAGCACGATTGGAGATCATAGGTCTCTTGACTACTAGCACGAGTTCGCCTTGGCGAAATGTTCTCGGCCTAGTCAATCTCTCGTATGAGCGCGTCATGTTTGCTTTGTAAGCCTCCAGGTTTTGCTGCGCTATAAGGTGGGTTTCGTTGAGGGCAATTTCCTCAGGGATTTTTTTATTTCCCTTTGTTTCTTTGGCTCAAACCTTTGTTTGTAGATCCGAGCTTCTTTTCAGGCAGCGTGCGGCTACACAGCGGAATATTCTCACAGTTCTTCATCTCTTCTTCTCTTCCAGAGGTGGATTCCTTAAAGAGGGGGTCAAGGGCCATTTCTTCGTCAGACGCTCCCAAAGGTGAGAACTTGCAATCCCCTGATATCAACCACGTGACAGTTGCTGGAAGCTCTTTTGTGCCCATCTGTCGTGCTTCTCTGCTCCCGACGAGCTTTGCACTTTATTCGCTTGAACTGTTGTCGATGGGCGACGTATTCCTGCCACCACTTCTTGAAGGCGTTGCATTCTTCGGTAGGGTGCGTGATCCTCCGATGGTATAAGTAGTAGTTTGGATGTGCATCCGGTTCGTCGGGGCACGTACTTTCTGAAGTGTTTTCTTTGAAAGGTGGCAAATTCATTCCCATTGACAGGGTCTTAGCGAGTCGTTTCCTTGTCTTAAGCCTACTTTTGCTGGTAACAAGGGTACTTTGACCCGGTTGGGGTATTTTATGGCTTCTTATTACCGGAGCTTCTTCAGCTTGACGCCGATGCTTGGCCTTTTCGTATATGGCCGTTTCACGCTCTTGGTCAGCTTTGCTCATCTGAAGAGCTTCGCTCAGCAGTCTGTCAATCAATTCGTCTGATGGCTCCAGGGATTTTGGTTCCGGTTCTGCCCCCAGTCTCTCTGTATCAGGAGCTTCTTTACCATCTATTGACGAATAAGAGATCATGTGGCAGCTCGCCACATAATCCTCGGGCTCTTCTGAAGAATCATCTCCTTCATCAGCGTTATCGTCTTCATTCTCAAGAACATGCTTGAAGAATTCGTCCAATGTAATTGGGGTCCGTGTCTTCTGGTTATATTCTTCCAGTGCATCGATGTATTTCTGTAAACCTGTACGGTTGTCGTCGGGTTGGACAGGCTTCTTGGCCTTCTTCTTTTTCTTTAAAGACTTCGGAGGTTTGGCCCGAAGGTTCTGTCCACCATCACCAACTTTCAGTGCTGGGCGCGGCTTCAGCATCTCCTCAATAATCTCAGGCTCCAGTGGGCTCTTCCACCTAATCGCCGGACATGCTTGAAGGTCCTTCAGGATTTTTTTAGTCTTAGCTGAAATGGCCACTTCCCATTGGGCTTCCTCTATAAGTGAGCATGATGCCCTCGGCGTGTCCACCTTTTAGGAGCATGGGGTTGTGGCGGGTTCACCCTCCAGTTTTCGGACAGCGCGAACTTACCCTGTTGATACTGGTTTTCGATCCAACTTTTGAAGATGTAACAATCTTCGATTGGGTGACCCAATATTCGGTGTAAGGATAGTAATTAGGGCTGTTAACGTCACCTGATTGCGTTGGGCGTCTCGGCTCTGGCAGAGTGATGAGCCTGTTGCGCAGCGCTAGCTCGAATAATCTCTTCGTCTTGTCCCGAGGGAACGAGTAAGGGCGTCTCGTCTTTTCTCCGAGTGATCGCTGTTTATCGTTTTGGTGAGCGATCGGCTTCGGGCCACTCGGTTGTTGCTGAGCGTTGGCGACGAAGGTCGCTTTTCTTTTCCCCTTTTCATTCCGAGGATCCGCCTTCGAGGAGGGCGGTCTATGGCCTATCTGGTCCATTTGGGCCAGCTTGTCGATCAAGGCTTGGAAAGTGGTCGGCTTGAAGAACAACATGAATTGGGATATAGTTGCCTGCGGATCCAGGGTCCCCACGAACATACCCACGGCAGGAGCTTCTTCTATGCGTTGTTCGCATTTTGACCACAGGTTCCACCACCGAATGGCGTATTGAACCTAGGTTTCTCCAGGCTTCACTCTAGCGTTAATTAGTGCGGTGATCGGGGTGCGCTCGCTAGCGCTCGCGAATCTTTGTGTAAACAGTAGCTCCATTTCTGCAAATGTCTTGACAGAGTCATTCGGGAGCTCAGAGTACCATTCGAATGCTGTCTCTGATAAGCTGCCAACAAACTGGCGAAGCAACAGTTTGTCATCATTCCCAGTATTACCGTACAGAGCCCCCAATTGAGCAACGTGCGGGTGTGGATTACCCGTCCCCTTATACACATAGAATTTAGGGATCGTATATCCTGGCGGGTACTTTATTTAATCGTACCAACCCGGATAGGATCGTCCAGTCTTGACGATTTGGGCGACCGCTTCGCTCGCCTGATGAGTTCGTATCTGTTGAGCTATATAGTCGTCAAGGGCGGCTTTGGAGATGGTCTCTTCCTTGACTGCTAATAGAGCCGGAAGAGGGTTTGATGTCTCCCCTCTGTCGGCTTCAAGGATTATTGGAGGGTTTTCAGCTGGAGGATCCGGCTGTATCATCATCCCGACCATATCTTGGAACAGGAGCACCATTTTTTTATGTTGGCCGCTTGTTCCGCGGCCTTTTTATCTTTCTTCTCGAGCATTCTTCGGAGAAACTCGGCGTCGGTTTCCTGTTCCTGGCGCTGCTTCGACGACGTCTCCGGGCTTTCTTTCGGCCCAGTGAGCGCGACCATCTTCGTTAGTATTTCCTGGAACTTTTGTTGTTGCTCCTGAGCCTTTTTCACAGACCGGGTGAGTGGTCGATGAACCGTGGAGATACAGCTATCCTCTCTCCCGGAAGCCATATAGATAGTGTGCACTACCATGCCTCCAGACTTGGGGCGTTTGGATTCAGCACCCTTGAGATTTGTCGCAGACACGGGGATCTTCTCCGGCCTTCTCCTTTTATGGGCGGTCGAAGTTGAGGGGGTTATAATAGGCATCTCTGTAGACGACACCTTCCATAGCAAGGCGGCGGGATGGTCCTCCTCTTACCGAACCTTCATTTTCTTCTGTCGGCGGGGGTAGTTTTGGTCAACTACAGAGTCTTAGACTCTTCGCCAGACCCTGTGGATTTTTGAGGACAACCACTGAGGAGGCTGCTCCGGCTTCGCATTTGTAACATTTACAGCAGGTAAAGGAGACCTTTTCAATACGGCAGTTGGAGAGTTCTTGTGCACCCTCCTGAGCGGCTCAAAACTGTTTCCAGTTGGAACAGCAGTATCAACTTCCACCGTTGGAGTTGGTGGGGTAAGCCCGGAAGGGAAACTGCCCCCAGCTTTCCTCACTCGGCGCCAGTGGCGACGTCGATCACGTCTTGCAGATGGTACTGGATCAGTTACGGGGGTGGTTTCATCATGCCCCCTGTTCTGGTGCAGGGTTGCTGTTGGTGCCAGCCTATCGAAGACTGACGTCCGCTGAGAAGAAATGTCTAACCTATCGAAGACTAACCTTTGGGCAGGGGAAGAAGCCTTAGTGACTTCGCCTAAAGCGGGAGTTGGAACAGACAGTCTTGTGAAGACCGATCCTTTAAAGGGGGAAGCTGCTTTGACGATTTCATCTACCGGAGTTGGCATAGCTATCCGCTTCGGGATAACTCCTTTGGGTATTGCAGGATTCTTTACGGGCCTACTTGAGCTTTGGCCTAGTATGTTAAAGACCGAGGCGCTGGACTTGGGCGACCCGTTGAAAGGGGCTATGGTAGTGGTGAGCCGATCAAGGACCGACTTCTTTGGAGCTTCCTGTGATTGCACTGGAGCGTTGAAGCTCATTGGTGGGTGCATGGTCCCGAAGAACAAACCAGTGGTGGCCTGTGTCACCTATCCCTACCGGCATTGCAAAGATGGAGGCCGCTTGGGGCCCGTAAGTTACTCTCCCAGACAGGATGGAGCGGGAGTTGTTGTTGCAGTTGGTGCAGTTGGAAGTCATTGACGCCGTCTTCTCTTCTTGACGGACCAAGACACCAAATCTTAGTATCTCGAATCCACAAGCAACCACAGCAGACTGCGATTTGTTCTCGAAATACGACACACGAAGTGTGGAGTAGAAATAGGAAAAGGTCCCACCGGACGTGCCAGAATCTGTTCGCTGCCGAAAGACGCGACCGGGACGTTGGGACGTCTGGCCTGAATTTTGGGGGCATATGCTATTTTGTTTTATCCGTCCACTTCTCCGAAAATACCAAGTTGATTTATGACACCATGTATCGGAGGTTTAGACGGATGCGGCCGTTGTAGCAGACTTCGTCAGATTCCCCCTCGCTGTGAGGGTTTTTTTTATTGTGGGGACGCTCTTCCCTGCAGGCGCAAGCCCCTGCAGTTAATTACGTTACCGCGTAGCGATAACCATTTTCTCCTGCTCTAGCAGGTCACTTCGTGTCGTATGTATTTGTTTTATTTTGGTTGCCCGTGGATTGTATACGGAGACTAATTTGTGTTGTCGCCCGTAGGACGTGGATTAGTCCAAATCCATATTTTCTTAGATTTGGGTTTGGGTTGGTTTAAGAATCGTTAATTTTGTTTTAAAATAAGATCAACTCAAACGTTTGTCGAGAATTCGTTAGTCTAATTTTAGACTAAGATCTACTCAATATGATTTTCTTTAGTTATAGGGACATTGCGGTCTGCAATTTAGTTTTTAGGGACGTTGCGGTCCGCAATTTAGTTTTAAGGGGTCCATTGTTTAAGGACATCATAGTCCGTGTTTAAAGTCATCATAGTCTGTGGGATTTAAAGACATCATAGTCTGGTTTAAAGATATCATAGTCTGGTTTAAAAACCTTATAGTCTGTAGAGTTTCTGGTTGTCGGGACCCGCCACCTCTCTAAAGACGTTGAAGAATTACAACGACACATATCAGAGGTGTGAAAAGATGTACCCTTGAACCAATGTTGGTTGGGATATCTGTAGTCAGGTTTGAGACTAAGACCAATTAAAGAGATTGTAAGCATATGGGCTTGGTTGATATGAATTAGGGACTTTTGGCCGACTTGGACTCTGTCCACTCAGTTTTGAATAAAGTGTTGAACATTTGTTTGAGCTCAATCCCTTTTTGTTCGACAATGCTGAGCATTGATTTGGGTTCTGACACCTCTCTTTCTTTTTGTTTTTTTATTGAGTGTTGAACATTCTTTATGGTGCTGGGGTTTTATTTACAGAGCGCTTTGTATTTGCTCAGCGCCCACGTGAGGAGCACGTAGAGCGCTTGGCGCTGAGTGCCAGACTTGGAGCGATAAGACGCTTCTTATAAAATAGCGCTCACGTGAGGAGCACGTGGAGCGCTTGGCGCTGAGCGCCAGACTTGGAGCGCTAAAACGCTTCTTTTAAAATAGTGCTCACGTAAGGAGCATGTAGAGCGCTTGGCACTGAGCACCAGACTTGGAGCACTAAAACGCTTCTTATAAAATAGCGCCCATGTGAGGAGCACGTGGAGCGCTTGGCGCTGAGCGCCGGACTTGAAGCGCTAAAGCGCTTCTTTGGCAGTTCTAATCTATTCCGTGCTCTGAGAATTAAATTCTCATTTATAAGAGACTTTGTCTCGTGAATCTGAGAACTAAGTTCATCTTTTATGAGAAGATTCTATGATCTTTTTTGTTTTTGTGAAAGACTTTATCTTATAGATCTGTGATCTAGAAAAAAGAGCTAAGTTCTTCTGATGTGAGAGTTAAACTCTCAAATATGAAGGAGATGTTATGATCTCTTTTCTTTTTATTTATCTTGAAGAAGGTTCTTCTTCTTAGAGCTTGCTCTTTTTTTGTGAGAACTTGAAACTTATAGGGAGGTTTCTCTCTTTCTTTTTTGTCTTCTTGAACTTGAAGTTTGGGGGGGGGTTCGTCTTTGCAAGACTTGAAGTCTTAGGGCCTTTATATAGGGGATGCTGATTTGTTGAATCAGTTAAGGAAATCTCTCATTGAGAGATCTCTGATTGATTTGGGGATTTTATCCACCGTCGGATCTTTGATCTAAGGACTTCTATTTTACAGAACACATCTTTCTTGTTTTTAGAAAAAATAGGAAAATATTTTCCCATACAGAATTTATTATGTATCTTGGTGATGTTTGATCACCACTGGATTTTTGATCCAACGGTGCTCTGATTTACAGAGCACAATCTTTTTTGTTTTGAAAGATTTAAGGAGTATTTTCTCAACAGAATTTTATTCTGGTAATTTGATGATTTATCATCTTCGCTGGATCTTTGATCCAATGGTGGAGAACATTTAGTTCTAGCGCTGGCGTTCTCATGCTTTGCACGTGAGACGCTGCCTCAGAGTCTTTGACTCATGGCGTTGGCACTCTTGGTGCTGGCGCTCTTGTGTTTTACACGTGAGACGCTGCCTCAGAGTCTTTGACTCATGGCGCTCTTGGCGCAGGCGCTCTTAGCGCTTTCTCAGAGTCTTTGACTCTTTGGCGCTAGCACTCTCGTGCTTTGCACGTGAGATGCTGCCTCAGTTCAAATTTTAAATTTTGAACAGAGCTTTGCTCTCTGATTGGAAGGAACATATCTCATTTTAGAGGTAGAAACTCAAAGTAGGCACTCTCGGATGGATCATCATTAACGCGAGGAGGCCGTAGATCAAGCGCAATCCGTACATCTTTTGGGGAGCTGAAGAAGAGGAGTGAAGACCCGAAGGACTTGATTATTTAGGTATAAACATCGATCATTGTAGATAGCTTCTCTCATTGCTAGTTAGGTTTATGGTAGATCTAATGATAGGGTTATTCTTAATGATAGGGTTATTCTCACGCCAGTTTAAAATCGTATTAAAATTTTTGTTCCGCAAAAGGTCTCGGTTGATGTTCAGGGCGTTAGTGTAACCCAACAGAGAATTACGATTAGTTTGCATCACTAGCCAATCTTTAGATTCTTTTAGATTTTACTTTCAGTATGCCATCTATTAGGCACTTTTAGTTTATGTTCTTGTATCAATTTAAATTTTGTAAAGTTTGGAATGTAAATATAGTAGTTGGAATTTTCATCATCATGTTCATTCTTATCATTTTTATATTGTTTATATACGCTTAACGTATTTGTTTCGAGAAATGATAGAATAAATACGTCATAGGTCTCGTCACGTGTTTGCTTCCGTCTTTTGGGAAGCGAGATGTGACATATATGATCATTCAGATAAAGGAAATAATAAAATTCTCTATTCACCGGGGCCTATGGTTAGGACGGTTAAAAAAGCTCAAAACTCAAAAATTCAGCTCGGATCGCTTCCATAATAGCTCGTTTATGCTCATTCAACAATTAAAGTAGCCTAGTTTGAATACAAATTGATGTACGGTAAAACAAACAAACAAACATGAACATAGCTTTTAACATAAATTGTGTTGCATATAGCCATTCCAGCGGGGAAAACTTTCTACATTCATAAGTCTATCACATCTACTTCAGGAGTAATCAAGGGGTAAGTGTGTGAGGACCAAAACCTCAGCTATAGAAATTGAAAGAGTTCAAAACAAAAATTCAAAGAAATTAAGAACTTGAAAAAGAGAAGCAATCGAGTTTAATAAATGTATCTAGAACATTTGGCTACGAAAATTGCTAAGCCAAGAATCGCAGGGCAAATTGGCAAAATTGGGGTAAGCAAAGCCTGATCGCCATTATCGCTTCTCAGAGCTCTCTGTTCAAATGAAACAAACCTGATATTTGTAGCACTAATATAAAAGATCTCAAAGTATTTTTAAGATTTATTTATTATTATTTTTCTGATATTCTATTTTTCTTTTTGTCTTACTTTTTTTCTTTTGTTTAGCAGTTAAAGGAATCTAGAGGAATTCCCCCATGTACTCTTTTTCTTGCTCCTTTCCTAGTGTGGACAAGCTATTAGTGCTACCCGGCATTCCTTCGGATGGTTTCGATCTGGTGGACTTGAAATCATGTTCCGTAGTTTGCTTCAAAAGCAACTCCATGTTTAACTCACCCTTTTCATGAACAACCGTCAATAGAATATAATTCTTTACCGAAACAACTGCATTAAAACAAGCATCGGGTATTCCCGCAAGTGCATTTTTAGAATATTGAACAACCATCAATACAATATAATTCTTTACTAAAACGGCTTCACTAAAACAAGCATCGGTATTCTTGCAAGTGCATTTGTAGAGTAAGTCTTTAAGATCTATCGTACTTAGGATTTCTCATTTGGGATCTTCTATGCAACTATTTTCTGAATTTGAAAGCTCTTACATGTTCCAAAATATATTCTTTAGTAAGAGAAAAGTCTTCTTGCAAATTTTCAAGGATGAGGCAGGAAGGAGAGATCGATTCTTAAAATCCTAGCTTATTGTGTTTTTGTTTGTTTGGTATTTTATGTGGTTGTTACTGTTGATTTACTCCAACAAGTTTAATAACTGGTTCTTGTAACTTGAGTTTTGGCAACAACAGTGATAAAGCATTTTTTTTTCTTTTAACCAAGTGTTAAGCTTTTCCTAAATTTATATGTTAAAACTTTCCAAGGTTATAAAACTATTATATATCTTGATTTGATATATATTGAATATATAAAAGGATTTTCACACAATATCCATGTTTGCGACTGCAAGAAGAATGAATTGTTTTATTTCAAAAAATAAACAAAGAAAGTATGAATTGTTCTCTCCTATTTTTACCTTAGCTAGTTGGATTTAAATGGTTGCTTAAAAAATTGTTTGGGCTTGATGAGACAAAATCAGAACGAAACTTTCTTAGAATATTCGTATGGCATCCACATCAAACTTTGTAAGTGACTATCGCATCTGGCTGAGAAAGTACAACATCTTGTACACTATAAAATGTGGATTGATAATTTGGTTAAAAATTAAGGTCAAATTTTCGGATTCGGAGTGTGCTATTCTCGGACCCGTGCTATTAGAAACTATTGGATCCGACGGCCAAGAAAATTCCCTGGGCTCATGGCTTTGGATCTTGATGTGTAGCCAAAATACCATAATAGCAGGCAAAATAACATAGGGAGTTCGAGGAGGTTTCCAGTCCAAAATTTTCCTCATTCTAAAAGTTTGATGATAATAAGAAGATATATATTGATCTAATATTTAATAATGAGTGTAATAATTTTTTTTTCCTTGAATCAAATTGGATTTACAACTTACTAAGATTACTGAAGGAAGACTACATTAAAAAAAATTAAATTATCATGCATGCCCCATGGAGGTGGTTGAAAATTTCATCTTTGGTAATTCTGATATGCCATTGTTGCAAAAGTCATCATATAAGAAAAATAAAATTTAAGATTCAAAAAAACTCTTACTTCTATTCAAATTTGAAGATTAATGATGAAGGGAAGATACAAGATGATCCTCCGGCCCAATCGACAGGAAGCAAGGTGTACGTGTAACCTTTTATGCTCCAACTTTGTCAAGAAGATCTCGCTGTCTCCAAAGGAGGGGAAGGGGGTACGCGACTAGATATCCGTACTTGATATGATATGAGTTGGCATACGTGATTATAGATCCATATTGTATTGATTGGATGATATCGTACAAGAGAGATTTTGTACATGATGTAGTGAGGATAGATTGCCGAATACAACCGATATTCATTTGATTCGGGGTAGTCCTCGGTGATTTTGCACATATATAGCACATGACGGTTGCACGTGTTAATCTCCGTAAATTTGGTTCACTTTATATATGCATATACGTTGTATCAGTTATCTAGCCTCTCACGTACAAAAGTTTTTATTTGATATTAGGATCAGTTGCGGAGACTTCGGAAGCGGCGAAAAAGGGGAATGAAGTGATTGGATTCGAATAGATCGAGACTCGTTCCGGTGAATAGACTAAGTATCTACCATGTGACTTTGTATGGATAGCGTATAGCACCCGAAACCTGAAACTTTCGATAAACTTTTTCGATTCATTTCATCCGTATACATATACTTAGATTTGCATTGCATGCACTTATCCATTGTAACACTGTTGCCTAACACTTGCTAGGATACTCGCACTATTATCGATAATTTCATGTTGCAGTTATATATACCCGCATGCTACACCTACACCTTATCGGTAATTGACATGCCACGTATACATATAGAATTTGCCATGTCACTTGCATCACATTGTACCATGATAGTATTGTAAATTACTGTTTATCATTCAGTATCATGTACTTTTATGCATATTGTACCTTATTTCCATTGTTACTACGTCTTTTTCTGCGATATTGTTTTATGAGATTTCTGTTGCTATGAGATTTGGGATATTGCATGATACATTTTATAAGACTTGATTGTGTTTCCAAATTTTATGGTTTCTCTTGATATATGATGATACGTCCATCATGAGATTGATAATTTTTGATTTGATTTTATTCCAAACCGAGTGGGGGATATATACGGTCGTAGATTGCTTCGTTATCCGGACTAAGTGGGGAGTATACAGTCGGATACATGGTGGACCCGTCGAGACTGAGGGGCATGAATGCCGCATGTGAGGCGGGGAGCCTAACGAGGATACTCGATACCGGAGACAGATTTGAAAACACGGTGGATCTCTGGAGGATACCGACCGGTGTTGTTTGATGTCAGGACCGATCGGAGAAACGGTGCCTGTGATATTTGAAGGTTTTGTGTCGATATTTGACACCGGATTTGATGATAGTTTTGTGGATATGCTCGAGGTATTGGGATATTTTGATGAGATTTCTGTTTTACTTTTATACGGACACTGTTTTGACATGCTCGTGTTTCACATGTATCATATGCATATTATTATACATTACGACTACATTGTGCATAGACTTAGTCGCTATTTTGTTTATGCATGCAATTTCTACTCTATGATGTTAGTTTTATTCACTGAGTTGGCAATCCATTTCCGTTGTACCTTAATTTCTTGCAGGACCGACCGTTTGGATACTTAGCTACGCCACCTGTGTATCTATCTTTTAGGACTTGCTTTTGCTGAGGTGGGTTGCGAGATTACCTTGTATTTTCTCTCTTTGTACATGTATTTTGTATCTAGTAGAAACTCTATCTACCATATGTATATTTGACTTAGAGACGGGACTCAAATATTTGTATTATATTGACTTTGGGTGTCGTGGTCGTGTGGGGCTGACTTGTTGCAGTTATGTTTTTTAGTATTCCCTTCTTTTCTTTCTTTGCATTATTTTTTGCCAGAGGCGTCGTATATTTAATTGCGTGGTTGTGTTTCCTCCAAGTGGGCATTGAGATAGCTCCCGAGTGGAGATGCTCATATATATATTGTGTATGTATCAGTTTTTTATCAAAATTTACAAAAGAGGTGTTGCCGAATTTTTTTTAAATGATAACTTGTTTTCAAAGTATTTTCAAACAACTCTTTTACACTTTAAATTAACATTTTTCTGTTGTAGCCGCTAAAGCTACAAGTTTTGGGAGTTTACAGTCGAATACAAAAGAGGACTGCGGGTATCACGTGAGCCGCTAAAGCTTGGGCGTTGCCCTATTAGTGTTGCTCATGTGGATATCATGTGAGGGCATCCTTTGTTTAGCTTTCTTCCTGATACTCACGTGCTTTTCACGTGAGATTTTTAGTCTTGAACGACTTCTTCTAGAGCGCTCACGTAGATATCATGTGAGTCTTTATTTTCTGAGTTTTGACGTGAATTTTACGTGAGACTCTACCATATTTACGTAGAGACGGACTACAAGACCTAAGTTTTCCTTTACACCTTTTTTTATGAGAACTAAGTTCTTCATTTTCTTTTATATGGGAACTAAGTCTCTTAAAGGGTTTAACCCTGTTTAAACATATTTCTAAAGGAATTAAATTCCTAGAATGTAAATCCCATCTAGTTCCTCCATGTTCTTCTCTCATGTTTATGGGGGGTGATAATACAGCACAATTTTCCTCTCGATCTTGAATCTGAAGAACAAGATCTTCTCGATGAGAATTAAATTCTTAACTTATGCAAGATTTATCTTGCGGATCTCAGATCCAGAGAAAGAACTAAGTTATTTTTCAGAGGTTAAACCCTTATATATATATGATAGGTAAAGAAGATGTTTTGATCTCTCTACTTTATTTAACTAGAGTTTTTCAATGAGAAATATGATCTTTTTTTTAAAAGAGAATTAAATTCTATGTTGTAGCTTTTTATCACCTTATGGGGTTGATTCTGTATATAAGACTTGAAGTCTCATGTCCTTTATATAGAAGAGGAAAAACTATCAATTAGTTTGAGAAATCTCTCATTGAGAGATATCAATTGATTTAATTAATCTCAAAGATCACTCGGAGAATTTTATCCACCGTTGGATCCAAAATCTGGGGAATTTTATTTAACAGAAAATATTTTCTGATTGTTTTAGCAATTTTTAGGAAAATATTTTCCTAACAAAGCATTTGATTTTAGGTTCTGATTTGGTCGGTGATATCATAATTACCGTCGGATTTTAAATCCAGATGCTCTCTGTTTAACAGGGAAAATCTTTTTAGTATTAGAAAAATCAGGTGGAAATATTTTCCAAGATAGAATTTAATTCTATCTGAATTTAGTGCTTCAAATTGATGCGTGTAAGTATTTTTCATCACCCTATTGAGATAAGAAATACACGTCTCTTGTCAGGTGTATCATAGATTCCCCTTGCCTGTGGTAGGCCGGAGTTTATTGATTATGGGGATTCGAATCTCCGGCAGCCATGGACTAAGCTGCCTTTAATTATCCCTCGCCTTTGGAGTGAGAGAACCTCCAATTGATGGGAAAACTTAATCATGCGAACTCAATATGCAGTGTGCGTTTGTTGTGTTTTGAAGGTGTTTTGGACGTATCGGTGGGACTAGAAACTGATCGCGGTCGTTTTTCGCAAAGGTGTTCCGCTCTTGCACTGGAGGGAGTATCGGTTGGCTGTTTCAGGATATCAATCCCTGTATCATGAACCAAATTTTGATTTTGCTGTAATTGCAATCGGGCGACTTGGGTCATGAGATCTGCCACGACGTTTACCAGCTTGTCGACTTTGGAATGGACCTTGGCGAACTTCTCGTTCCTGTACTGAAGCTGCTTTTGTAGCCATTAGAATGATGCTTGCTTTATAGTTCCGGGTATGATAACCGGGCCATCCTTACTGCCTGAGCTCGATTCCGCAGGACCATGGGCTCCTTTGGCTTAATGGCCTGAGTGGGCTCTTCATCATCTAGACCGAGCCGGTGTTGGGTAGCAACAACCACGTCATTGTCATGGGTATGAGGCGTAGGAGGACTTGTTCTTCTGGGCTCTACTATGTAGACCGTATGGGTTGTGTACCCGTCTACTGCTTCTTCATTAACAATGTTGCTCGTTGGGCTTTTGGCTTGTTGCCTTTGTCCGTTCCTTTCAGAGAAGGGCAGATGACTGAGGGCAGCAGGTTTCCGAAGGGCTTTGGTCTCAGTTTGTATGAAATTGGTTGTCGCAGCTTGATTGTTTGCTAACATGCCTTTAGACAGTTCTATCTCTCCTATCTTGTATTGTTTTTCGACCCAATCTTTAAAGACAAAGCAGTCCTCAATGGAATGACCTATCACTCTGTGATAGGGGCAATATTTGGGTCCGTCGGTTATATTTGCTTCTTCCGGTCTTTTTGATTTTGGCAATTGTAGACCGTTTCTTAAGGCATCTTTGAATATTTTACGGACTTTATCCCTTCTGAAGGAATAAACCTTATCCAGCTTATCTTTCTGGAGCGATTCTCCTCCCTCTCCCAACACTAACTTCGAAGGCTGGTTAACATTGGGCTCGCTCATCCCTTACTTATTTCGGTTAGCCGAAGTGTCAAAAGAATCAGTATCGTCGGAATTTCCGCTTTTGCGATTATCTTCCTTTCGGTTTCTTTAGGATTTATTGTTATTTTGGGAATCCGAGATATATTCTTGCTTTGAGCGCTCTAACATTTGAACTTTCTTGGTCATCTCCTGGAGTGTCTTGAGACCCGCGGTTAGAAAAGGATTCGTCCATGTACCGAGATTTCCGGTGAGGAGATTAACGGATTGATCTTGTTCCAACGGTGGCTCACATTTGACGGAGAGATTGCACCATTAGGTTATAAAATCCATGCTGATTTCGTTGTTCTTTGGCTTGGTCCTTACGAGGTCGGCAATGGTAATCTTATCGTTAACTCTTATGGACCTTTACTGAAACAGAGATTCCATTTGAAAGAAGTAGTAACAGAGCCAACCGGTATGCTTGCGTACTAGTCGAAAGCGACATCGGTTAAGCTATTGACGAACTGGAAGAGGAGAAGCGCATCATTGCCCCCAGTATTCCCGCATGAGGCTTTAAAGTCGGTGATGTGCTGATTCGCATTTCCCGTCCCATCGAATCTTCTGAATTTGGGGATGACATAGCCGCTAGGAAACTCTACCAGATCATACCGAGCAGGATATGGTCTCTTACTACTGCTGACATCTTTTTGCGCTTCGGTTTCGGCTACCAATGTTTTGACTTTGTTGGCGACCAAATCCATTATCCACTCTTGCGTTAACGGAACAGTGCCATCTAGGGTCAAGGCGTCCCTAGAAACAGAATGCGGCCGGCTTTCATGTGGCTCGCCCATACTTGTACCTAAATGGGTAGGTATTGGCTGCTTCAAGTCGTTGTCACACGGCTCATGAATAGAGACTTGCGTTTGATTGGAAGGTGTCCAGGCAACCTGAGCCGTGTGCTGCATCACGACATTCGCCAAGTCGCCAATTTTGGAGTAAAGTTTGGCCATCTCCTTGTCTTTACTATTGAGCTGTTATCGGAGCTCTTGAAGGAGCTCCTGTTCTGCGGTCCAAGGATGAAAAGTTGGCTCTTCTTCGCTATCCGAGCTTGATTCCACATGGACAAAAGGGTCTTTATGCTTATTGGCCTCATCAAGGGGGTTTTCATTATCCTGCGGAGGAGGCTGATATTGGGAAGCGGCGAACACATTCAAGCCATATTGGGCTTGAGATGTAGTAGCCCCGTCCTTACTCTTGCTGCGCGTGCCGGCCATATAGACAGTATGGATCATATATCTTGCCATCTCTTTATCTTTAGAGGTTGATTTCTCAGACCTTCGTCGTGGCCCTTTGTCTTCAGGAAAGGATAAGCGACTGAAAATGGTTGGCCTGGATGGGTCCTGTTGGCTATAGTGCCCTCAAATCAATTATTGGATCGCAGGCACGTGATTGCAATGATTGAGGGAGGACCTATACCGGTAGAACAGTCTTACTCGAGATGATAGTATGCTATCTGGTTTGTCTTTATCATCGTGTACATGCTTCAAGTGACATTACAAATCACTATTACATGTTGATAGAGCCCATAGGATTCTTGCTTGACTACCAGCAGTATGATGACGATCATATACGTGAGAGTTGGGTGGTCTATAAGCACATCCTTAAAATGTCCCTAGTCATGGGAGTTTCGAGACTGGGCATCGATACTCCAAGAGTAGACTAGTATATACTGATCGAGACCCCGACGAGGGGCGATGGCCGGTCTCACAAGCTATTGGTGTTAGTTGGTTCACCCAAGATATATACAGGTGCTTATTGGGTTATGAGTACACCGGACGGACTCGCCGGGAACATACTAGTTGGTATTATACCTATTGTCATATCGCAGTTCCCTGGTGACATGTGTACAGGTTAGTCTATCGACCTGAGATCGTCATTTGTCTCGTGTGAGTTCCCACCGTGCTTTGATTACTACCCTACCATGGCTCAAAGGAGTCGTGCAAACAGGTTTTAGTTGGGTACAGTCCCGAGCCGCATAGAGGCAGTGAGAGGATCATCAGGGGATTCGTCTCTCTTGGCATTGGGGGTTGATGTCGCGGTGTGCACGGGTGGCCATCACCAGAAATCCTCGGCCGGGGTAGACGAGAATTACCGATCTAGGATCGGTAGTTTCTCAAGTGGTGATGGGCTTCATACTGACTCTAAATGTCGCATTATTAGGGGTCTGACTTTATCCACCCCTAAACTCGATATGCGATACTCATAGACGAGCGGACCAGACTGTACGGATATTATCACTGTCGGGCTCAGTAGGGTTTCAGGATGAGTTTGCTCGTCGGCCTCCCTTCACTCAATACCTGGGTAGCCGTTACGTACAGCTAGTGGCACCGACGTGTTTGTGGTTAAACCCACTGTCGGCATATTGACGAGTCTTTAGAGTCCCACACAGAGGGTTTCACTGCTTCGAGCGAAACTGTAACATTTCAAAAAAATAAAATATTATTTTTTTTTGGAATTTTTATAATTTAATATTACTTTATTGAATATTTTAATATTTTGGTATAATTAAATACAGAAAAATTTGGAAAAATTATGGAAAATTATAAAATAGGGTATTTTATAGAATTATGCCATTTTAAAGTTTTTATGATTAGTTATATGCTAATTTAGTGCTAATCGCGATTAAAAATCGCTAATCGGTTTTTTGGCATTTTTGTGCAAAACATGCACATATCATTTTTATCACACTTGTGCATTTTCTATCATGTTATTTGGGGTTACTATTCTAGTGAGAAGGTTTTGGAGAAAAGGAAAAAGGAAAGAAAAGAAATGGAATAAGGAATAAAATATAAGGTATGGGTGAGAGAGAGAAAAAGGGGGTGTGACCATTGACTTGTGTGCAACCTTCCTCCATTATTCTGCACCATTTCTCTCTCCCTCTTCCTCTCCTCCTGCTGAAGCTGCTGGCTCCCCCCTTCCTCCAACTTCAAGCCTTCATTTCACCTCTAAAACATCACCAAAACCCTATCTCCATTTCATAAAAAGCGTGCACAAGCTCAAGATCTACTCATTGGACCAAGAAAGCAAGGATTTTGGCCACTAGGGGCAACTCAAGAAAATTCTTGAGTTGCTAAATGAGGTAATTTCTGGATCATTAGCTTAGTTTATGCATTACTTATACCCCATATTTAGATTGAACCGATATTGTGTGTTTTTGTGGACTTGAGGAAAACCTAGTTAGGGTTATGGGAAATTGAGAGTTGTGTTGTGAGATTGAGATCAGTAGAGGCTATACAAACACCCTAGTGCATGAATTGAGACCTAAACCTGAAGCTTAAACCCAGAATACGGATTTATAGAAACCGATATCGGAAAATTTGTTAAATCTGTGAAGGTTATTTGAGATCTGCTATCAACCCGGGACTCTGAAAATTATATTCAATGGACAGTGACATGTGCAGGCACCCAGGAAGCTAACCCCAAGACCCCAGCTCCTAATTCTCTTCCTCGGCCATCAATTTATTCCAAATGGCCGCAATTTGCGGCCATACCTGGCCCATTTTATCTCGTTTTGGTTCTGCTGCTCCTACATGTATATATTAGACCCCTGGTATATATAGATTTGTCTAATTTGACCTAGGGTGAAATCTGGAGCCTTTTTCCTTAGTTGCTGTTTTGGATTCGTGTTTCCGTATTCCGTATTTTAATTCTGAATTCATGTATAGTGTTTAGCTCGACTATTTGGCGTTTATACGACGATATTGAGGATTGATGGTTGGTTTTGGAGGCGTACCCATAGGTTCTAACCTATATGCCCCTTAGCGTATCGCTTTGGTTTTCATGTGCCGTGTTAGCTTTGATTTGGTTTTAATACGCATATACGATATTTTGATGTGTAGGTACCCCATGAAGACTTCGGCACGACAAGCAAGCGCGTGGCGACGTCCATAAATGAAGACGCAAAGTGAGTAGATTATATCTACGGGGGAAGTTGGGTGGATGGCGTATAGCACCCCCGCAGTCCGTAGTTGATATAGTATATTTTATTTATGATAGTATAGTGTAGTGGATTATTTGACATGTGTTAGATGTGGTAGGGCTAGAAGTAAACTAGAATATTTCCTAGTTGCGAACCCTAGGATAGGTTTACACCCACACGCACACACATGTTGATTTGCTATACTATTACCGTGATGATGATGGATAGTGGATGACTTTGGAGATGAGTCGATGATTTTGGGCATTGTGCCGCGAGATCGGTGATTTGATATGATTCGTATTTGGGATACGACATGTGATCTCTAGCGGGCCTTGGGACGTGTGTTTACACACGCAGCTATATTGATAGTATCAGTTGTACTAAACTTAGATCAGTACCCCAGATTATGTGATATGATAATAATGATACTTGATATTTGTTGAGAGGAATATGATATTGACCCGTACCCAGCTATTGGGATGCCGTACGACGATTTACCGTACGAGCCTATATTGATGATAGATCCGCACTCATGACATGAGGATTTGCATATGATATACTGTATCGTACGCGATACTATTGAGGCGGGATCACCGACTATTATATTATATATATATATACCGACTCAGATTTAGGTGGTTTCCTTACCCCTCCTGATGAACTGGGCTTAGTAGATGTTAGACTAGACCCGAGTCATACCTATTTCAAAACTAACGAATCGGGAATATCTTAAGGACAAGTAAAGGGATTCTACGGGTATTTTCAAAAGACGCATCTATTCTTAAAAACACCGTAACCCTTATTTTACTAAAACCCCGATTCGTCTTATTTCAAATGGCACCACTGCATGACATATACATATTGGTGTAGATTCTTCACTGTTGCGTTGATTTATTCGATTCCGCATCTCATTGTATGTGCATACTATCATTCCATGTTGCATGATATCCTGTTATACTTGCATTTCATTTATATGTCACATACATCATGTTTTCTGATTATACGCATCGAGATATTCGTTTTCATGATATTTCTGGATTTGGGAACCGTGGATAATTTCAAAGGAAAGTATGTGTAAGTGCACGGCGGCGCCCCGGTCGTCAATCCGACGGCCAAATGCGGAAGCGGTGATAAACTTTAATTTTTGCAAACTAGCAAACCGGCACCACCGCGCACTAAACACCCGGATCGAACCATTAACTAGTCCTAGCTAACTACAAGATGGGGAAGAGAGATATACCGACTGATCCGTGTCCTCCGGTCTTCTCGTCGTCGTCCCGATCTCCCGCGGAAGCTCCGGTCTCCACCTCGTCGCCGGAAGGGCACCACGTCGCCGGCTTCTTTTACGGGCTCCTACCTCTATACCGAGGCAACTCGGGCACGAAGCTGGCGAGTCGACGTGCCCAAGATTTGCTGTAGAATATAGTGAAGATCTATATGTCTCATTTGGGGTTTGTGGAGATGCCATTGGTGGAGGATAATAAGATAAGCTTTTGGAGATGGAGTTGTAGGGATTTTACAACATGAAATGAACCAAAATCCCCCCACCAAAATGTTTGGACAGCCCCCCCATGAGAAGTGGCCGGCCATGGCTTGTGGAATGGAGAGAATGAGAGAGTGAGTCCATGAGGGAGTGAGTGGCTTGATCAATAATGCAAGAGAGAATCAAAATGAAATCATGAAAGAACATGATCACAAACACATTCTCACTCAACCACAACCATCATCAAAACCATGTCACACAAAAGTCAAGCCATGATGGAAAAAGAAAGTCAAATGATGGTGCAAGTATCATGATACAATAATATGCAAAGACCCCCTTCCAAATTGCTTATTTGCACAAATGCAAATAAGCCCTCCTCCACCAATCTTCGGCCAATGGAAGATACAAAGAAATATGGCCGAAACGGAAAGCAAACCGGCAACTCCAGAAAACTGGTCCCGTAATAAATTACAGGAAAACCCCGATACTGTGTATACACACCCGCATTTGTATTCCGACCGAAATACAAATGCAATGAGACAAAATCTACACTGTACTATACTAGGATCCGGCTTAAACCAAAGCCGGCTAGTATTATCTGTTCGATCCTGATCCGTGCAATACCGCACGTATCTGATCGAACCCTGCCATATATCCATACGGCCTCTAGTACCAACTGTCCGATCCTGATCCGTGCAATACCGCACGTATCTGATCGGACCTTGCCATATCTCCATACGGTCTCTACAGCGTTTCGCCCGAAAACTTGAGCAACTGAATGTGGGGGACTCTAAAGACTCGTCAACACCATGGTTGTGGATTTAACCACTAGCACGTCAGAGGTATAAGCCAATACGTGACGGGCTACCAGCTATTGACCAAAAGGGACGTCGATGAGCGAACTCATCCTGACACCCTACTGAGCCTGTCAGTGACAATATCCGTACAGTCCGGTCCGTTCGTCTATGAGCATCGCATGGCGGGCCTAGGGGGTTGGTAAAAGTCAGACCCCCAAAAGCGGTACAAGTCGTGTCGGAGTGTAGCCCAGAACACCCTGAGATACTACTGGAATACCTACCAGTAAATCTCCTGCCTCGGCCGAGGGCTTCATGGAATGGCTCTCCTAGACACAGCGCGACCTCACCCCCAATACCGGGAGAGACGAACCCCTGAAGATCCGCTCACTGCCTCCATGTGGCTCGGGACTGTACCCAACTAAAACCTGTTTGCACGTCTCCTTTGAGCGTGGTAGGGTAGTAATCAAAGTAAAGTGGGAACTCACACGAGACAAATGACGATCCTCAGGTCGATGAACTAACCTGTACATATGTCACCAGGGAACTGCTATCTGACGTCAGGTATAAGACCAACTAGCATGTTCCCGGCGAGTCCTGTCCGGTGTACTCATAACCCAATGAGCACCTGTATACATCTTAGGTGAACCAACTGACACCAGTGGCTTGTGAGACCGGCCACCGCCCCTCGTCGGGGTCTCGACTGTATACACTAGTCTACTCTGGAGTATCGATGCCCTGTCTCGAAACTCCCACGACTAGGGACCTTTTAAGGATGAGCTTATAGACCCCAGCTCCCACTTATATGATCGCCCTCATACTGCTGGTGGTCAAGCAAGAATCCTAGGGGCTCTATCAACGTGTAATAGCGACATGTCAGGTCACCCAAAGCAGTACACGATGATAAAGATAAACCAGATAGCGTACTATCATCTCGAGTAAGACTGTCCTACCGGGATAGGTCCTCCCTCAATCATTGCAATCACGTGCCTGTGATCCAATAATTGACTCTGAGGGCACTATCTCCAACAATCTCCCACTTGCACTCAAGGCTAATTATTGCGATGTCGCATACTCACAGCCCGTGTGATACCGAACACCCAACTCCTCTACTAGTCAGTCTCACAAAGCTAGTTTGTGAAACTATTGCGTTCGAGGAATAGCCTCAGTGAGTGGATCCGCTTTGAAGTTTCTTTCTATGTCTCTCTATATCTCAAGTTCGCGGAGAAAGCCATCTCCCGAAATGAGCAATACCTGTCTTAGAATGTGTTTGGATGTCTGATGGGACCTAGCTCATAAATGAACTTCAAATCCAAACTTCTTAGACTGTATCGTCAGCTGAACTTAATCAGTATCCTGCGCCATGCCTCCCTCAGTATTTCCTTGGATCACCTGTCCAAAATACTGCCCCTCGTCAGAAGGAAAAACTATAACTCTGACAACCTCCTTATCGTCCAGGTCACCTTGGAAGCCTGGAATGATGACTGTCTCCCGAATGAGACTGTCGTTATCATATCCCTAGAACATCCACTTATGTTCTAAAACTGTTTCCGACTGTTTCTCCAGGATTGGATTAATGTCAACTTATTGCATCTAGTGCAAGAACAACATCTGGTGTGGTACTTGACATCTCATGATTGACTCAATTGCCTGAGCAAGTGATCTGCCAATCATGCACATCCCTTTCCCCTTTAGTCTGTAAGACACCTTTAGAGAGGGTGACTCCATTACCTGCAGGTACACTACCGTGCCAGGAGTCGTCCATTCTAAATACTCTTAGAATGCTGTCTAAGTACCCTGATTGGGAAACCACCCAAATCTAGATCTAATACCATAGATCTAGTAACCAGTATGTCTGATATAATGTCCAAGTCCCATATGGAGAAACCACTGTGTGACGACCAAAGTATGACCGATTGTAGTAAAGGAATTTCTTTTCCTACTCTGTGAATGTCATCCAAATGCCAGGACATCACATCCTACTACCTTCTCAACAGATCCATCCTATATTCTGATGAAGTCAAACCTATGACTATCACGTCAGAAATAGATGATCTATCTCCGCTACAGCTGCTTTAGTCTATAAATAGACATAAGCCACCTGTCCACCAATGCTTCCGCTGCTCCCACTGACTACGACAACCCTCTGGCAGAGTCATATAAACGTACACTTCTAAAGCCAGTTTAGAACGACGCTATACTCATCCTCCTGCCGGGTCTCACAGTCTGGAACAACAGCTATGGCAAGTGTGGGTAAACAAGAACTTCCTTGTCACCGTCCTTGAGGCTACCGGAGTACCTCTCGGGTGCCTGAAGTTACCCACCGTATCTGCGGAGTGGCCAATGGAATGTCAAACCAGATTGAATCTTTAGGTTCCTTTCAAAATCTTCAGTAATCGTTTGTGGTTCTGGAATTACTTCCAGTTCTACCATACTCCCACTACTGTTTTCTGAAAAAATCCATTTTTATTAAAACTGTGGCGAGTCAAGAACAATATCTCTATTGCTCTTTCTTATGGTAGAAAGTCAACCATCGTCATAGCCTGGGTCAACCCACAAACAGCCATTACAGAAACGTGCCTTGAGTTATCCAGAGTCTGGTTTTAATCATAAGCCGGACAACTCCCCGTACCTTAACAACGTTAAGATATGAACTGTTCTATATCCAATATAGAACCAGAGGCACTGATCTTAAATGAACCAGATTCAAATCATGCAGCTATCTCCAGTGCATGTTGACTAAATGGAAGGAGAGCGTTACTCAACTTAGGAATGCTTCCAATTATGAGTAACCTGAAAGAGAAGCAAGTTCTCTTTATCATTACTATCAACTGAATACCATATACAAGTATCTACATCTTCGATCACTTTGAAGAATCCCGATACTTGCTACACCCGGTTCTCTACTTTATTCAAATACCTATAACTTCTCAAAATTCGGACCCTGTGTTTCCACGAAACACCTGTCTAAAAACTAGAGAAGTCATAAGTAAACCGAATATAGTACGAGGACCAACCCCTCTGTCCTGATGGACCCTGGACAACATACAATACTCTGTATAAGTCCCTTGAGTCTGATAACTCATTCACTGTGTGTCGTAGGTTGAAAACTGTACTTATGGTTAAGAAGAATTACACCGCTGTTTAATACTCCTTACCTAACCATCCACTGATATAGGTAAATGTCGTAGACATAATTTCATAAAGGTATATCTCACTCTATGAAAATAGACGTACAGATATATCAATTTGAAATTGGTGCATGACAGCGGATATTCAAAACCAAATATTTGTCGACCGGCAAACAGTCCAGGTGATTTCCTCAAATATCACCGATTACAACGAATCCCGATATAATGAGGATGATCACCCAATTCCCAATAACTTACTCCCACTCATCATCTGTAAAACCATACAGATGTGAGAATCGTACCTGGTAAATACATACCCTGGAGTAAGGACTAATTGGGAAATCAGTTTTCTTTTAACAGTACACAGTGGCACTGAAACATTGAAATGTTTCGATGGGGTATCCCGGTATTCCTAGTAATGCCTCTTCCAGATTCACGACTGCAACCGTATAATTCTTTGCCACCTCTCCAAATCCCTTTATATGTCTTTAGTCATTACCTTCTGCACACCCCTTAGGCCAAATGGTTTTCTTCCTTCCCTACCGTTCGGCACCAGCCTATAGTTTGGAAGAAGACTATCCAATAAGCATAATGGGTGTACTGTCCTAATCCTAGGAGCACTCGCAATGCGAGAGAAGGTGAAGACAAAAGATACCTGAATAAACCTTATTCCTATTTCTCCTGAACCAGAATCCATCCCCGAACTGGAACAAGTTCCTTTTGAGTTCGTATATAACCATACGATGGAGTATCCAATAAACTGTGGATCTTCGTAGTGATACGGAGTGTCCTGGAGAAATACAAAGGTGAAGTGGGAGTGGTAATGAAATACTTGGTTTGGTCGTGAATATCAGTCGCAATTTACTTTGCCCTCCTTCTAATCTCTTTCTTTGCCTTTACATAATACCTTCTGTACACCATCGTTATGCTAATTGGTTTTCTTCATTCCCTACCGGTTGGCACCTGCCTATGGTTTGGAAGAAGACTATCCAAATTGCGTAATAGGTGTACTATCTCCTAAACCAAGGAGTACTCGCAACCTGAGAGAAGGTAAAAGGAAAAGACAACTGAATAATTCTATCCGTTTTCTCCAGAACCTGAAACCATCCTCGAATAAATCCCTTCGAGTTCGTATATAACCATACGATGGTCTTTTCCAATGGAAGTGGACGTTCGTAGTAATACGGGGTGTCCTGGAGAAAAGGGTAAAAGTAGGAGTGGCAATGAGGTCTGCAACTCTGACAATCCAAAAGCCAGTGTTAAGAAGGTTCGGTCAACTTGGTCACTGAGTCATAGTCTTAGGGTCGGGTCAATGGTCGCTGCCAGAGAGAGAGAAAAGAAACACTCAGCGTGCACTCTAACCTAGATCAGAATGGTTACCAATTTATCTAATCAGGAAACCTCCCACCGTCACCTCAAATTCTCCTCCAAACCTGAAAGAAGAATTAGTCGGGGTCACCCGAGGATTAAACTAACTCATCAGTGGGAATCAGGATCCAACTATCATCGCATGATAACGTGACGGAATCCGCTCACGGTGTCACACTCCAGAAGGTATGCGCATATCTGGCAAGTTTCAGTTCTTTTGAAACCCCCGATGTGATTTTTGCCCCATGCTCTTATGACCTTGACGAAGGCCAACATATCATAAGTCACATGTCAAGTTCTACCCATCATTGTCCAGGTTAATTTGAACCCACCCGTACATACCCTTGACGAAGGCCAAAATAGTAGTACGACTGTCCCAAACCAACGCATCTATCTATGCAGCAGAAAGGTAACAAGCAGCTACCATACACTATGCCTCGACGAAGGCCAACATACATAGCATGAATACTACGTACTACCCATCTGAAACGACGGAGGGCTACGAATGGTTTCTGGCGAAAACCTTTAACGTAATGAACTTGATATCGTTGAAGGAACGGATAGCTTTTTTAAAAATATAGTGACGAAAACCTTTGCTAAAGAGGTCACTCCCGGTGAAGGGATCTCGGCTCTTTCCCCGTAGAATGAGGTGCAGGATATTCCAACTGAATACCACGGTGAAAAGCAAAAGTAATCGGCTATAGTGAAGTTATTGCCCTGACGCAAATTTTTGTCCAAGGGGTCACTCCTGGTGAAGGGATCTCGGCCCTTGCCTCGTCGACTGAGGAGCAGGATATTCCAACTGAATACCATGATGCAAAACAAAAGTGAACGTCCTTACAATAACAGCTTTTTGAAAAAGTTCCAACAACATCAGATTAGGTTTGTTTTTAACTTGCATTGATCCGAATCAACGCAGTCCCATCAATTGATCACACCACAAAGAACGAAAATATACTGATGTACGTATATGTCATCCGCATTCGCCACTGGGTCCCGTCATTACCCGTTAGGTTAGCTAACTAACGACAGAGCGGGGACTGGACTTGCGCGGATGCAAAACATATACAACATCTACTAATATATATACCAATATATTATATTCGCTCAAGGCGTGATAAAAAGCAACATCACAGAAATGTACAGCATCACAGAACAATAAAGATATCTGGGATCCCCGGGTTTCACAGAGCCGCTGAAACCCGACGTTCCCCTGGTCGTGTGGATAGCCTGTGCAATGAAATCCTAGACCCCTACGGGCGCGGCAAGTTACCCGCCAAAACCTGAAGCGAGGCAGCCCCCTTCAGCAATGTGAATGGACTACCCAGCACTTCACGGAATCCGGTAACTTGGGCACCCCTCCTGGGTCAACCTGTACCCCCTACGAGTGCGGCGAATAGCCCGCCAATTCTAGAGTAAAGCCCCCTCCGTCTCAATGCCATGAGATGCGGGCTTGTTGCCCTCCAGAACCCGGCTATCCGTGCACCCCTCCGCGGGGCAATCCTAGTACAGAAAGTAAAATATACATACAACGGGTACATCGACCGCAACCTGGTCGTGCCCCAAAAGAATAATACAAACAGGCAGTGACGGCAGTCCACAAGTCGGACGCTCGCCCCGCAATATCAAATGTACATAATACAACAAAAACTGTACTAGCATTGCATCCAGGCTATCCCCCACGACCAATCCGCAACATCACAGCAATACATAGAACATTAACATGAAGGTCACGTTCGCAAATCCGTCTAACCGGGCTATAGCAGTTAGACAGGATTTACCGATCAAGTGACATTCACGGTCGCAGATATAATGTAAATACTGTGAAATAATGTGTTAAAAATATCCGATCGATCAAATTTTAACAAGTGGGCCCCAAAGTACTACTGTAGCACATTAAGAAATTCTGGGCCCAATATTAATATTCCAAAACCCCTAAAATCAGCCCAGAAGCCCACTGGAAAAATTAGACACACTGATCAACCCATACTGCGGCGGAACCGCGGCGCCAAGTGGGGTTTGGCCGCGGTTCCGCGCTCCCCTTGAGAGATCAGTGTCTCGAATTTATCCATAATTCTTATAACTTCCAGCACATTAGTTTTTTACAACCTGAAAAATTTTTGGGCTTCAAAAAATTTCAACAGAAAACTGATGTATGTGAAAACGCGGGCTTTTGGAATTTTGGTCGATCGGAAATGTAAACACATTAAACAAAGCTAGACTAAGTTAATGGCGAGGCTCTGATACCACTGTAAGTGCACGGCGGCGCCCCGGTCGTCAATCCGACGGCCAAATGCGGAAGCGGTGATAAACTTTAATTTTTGCAAACTAGCAAACCGGCACCACCGCGCACTAAACACCCGGATCGAACCATTAACTAGTCCTAGCTAACTACAAGATGGGGAAGAGAGATATACCGACTGATCCGTGTCCTCCGGTCTTCTCGTCGTCGTCCCGATCTCCCGCGGAAGCTCCGGTCTCCACCTCGTCGCCGGAAGGGCACCACGTCGCCGGCTTCTTTTACGGGCTCCCACCTCTATACCGAGGCAACTCGGGCACGAAGCTGGCGAGTCGACGTGCCCAAGATTTGCTGTAGAATATAGTGAAGATCTATATGTCTCATTTGGGGTTTGTGGAGATGCCATTGGTGGAGGATAATAAGATAAGCTTTTGGAGATGGAGTTGTAGGGATTTTACAACATGAAATGAACCAAAATCCCCCCACCAAAATGTTTGGACAGCCCTCCATGAGAAGTGGCCGGCCATGGCTTGTGGAATGGAGAGAATGAGAGAGTGAGTCCATGAGGGAGTGAGTGGCTTGATCAATAATGCAAGAGGGAATCAAAATGAAATCATGAAAGAACATGATCACAAACACATCCACACTCAACCACAACCATCATCAAAACTATGTCACACAAAAGTAAAGCCATGATGGAAAAAGAAAGTCAAATGATGGTGCAAGTATCATGATACAATAATATGCAAAGACCCCCTTCCAAATTGCTTATTTGCACAAATGCAAATAAGCCCTCCTCCACCAATCTTCGGCCAATGGAAGATACAAAGAAATATGGCCGAAACGGAAAGCAAACTGGCAACTCCAGAAAACTGGTCCCGTAATAAATTACAGGAAAACTCCGATACTGTGTATACACACCCGCATTTGTATTCCGACCGAAATACAAATGCAATGAGACAAAATCTACACTGTACTATACTAGGATCCGGCTTAAACCAAAGCCGGCTAGTATTATCTGTTCGATCCTGATCCGTGCAATACCGCACGTATCTGATCGAACCCTGCCATATATCCATACGGCCTCTAGTACCAACTGTCCGATCCTGATCCGTGCAATACCGCACGTATCTGATCGGACCTTGCCATATCTCCATACGGCCTCTACAACGTTTCGCCCGAAAACTTGAGCAACTGAATGTGGGGGACTCTAAAGACTCATCAACACCATGGTTGTAGATTTAACCACTAGCACGTCAGAGGTATAAGCCAATACGTGACGGGCTACCAGCTATTGACCAAAAGGGACGTCGATGAGCGAACTCATCCTGACACCCTACTGAGCCTGTTAGTGACAATATCCGTACAGTCCGGTCCGTTCGTCTATGAGCATCGCATGGCGGGCCTAGGGGGTTGGTAAAAGTCAGACCCCCAAAAGCGGTACAAGTCGTGTCGGAGTGTAGCCCAGAACACCCTGAGATACTACTGGAATACCTACCAGTAAATCTCCTGCCTCGGCCGAGGGCTTCGTGTAATGGCTCTCGTAGACACAGCGCGACCTCACCCCCAATACCGGGAGAGACGAACCCCTGAAGATCCGCTCACTGCCTCCATGTGGCTCGGGACTGTACCCAACTAAAACCTGTTTGCACGTCTCCTTTAAGCGTGGTAGGGTAGTAATCAAAGTACAGTGGGAACTCACACGAGACAAATGACGATCCTCAGGTCGATGAACTAACCTGTACACATGTCACCAGGGAACTGCTATCTGACGTCAGGTATAAGACCAACTAGCATATTCCCGGCGAGTCCTGTCCGGTGTACTCATAACCCAATGAGCACCTGTATACATCTTAGGTGAACCAACTGACACCAGTGGCTTGTGAGACCGGCCACCGCCCCTCGTCGGGGTCTCGACTGTATACACTAGTCTACTCTGGAGTATCGATGCCCTGTCTCGAAACTCCCACGACTAGGGACCTTTTAAGGATGAGCTTATAGACCCCAGCTCCCACTTATATGATCGCCCTCATACTGCTGGTGGTCAAGCAAGAATCCTAGGGGCTCTATCAACGTGTAATAGCGACATGTCAGGTCACCTAAAGCAGTACACGATGATAAAGATAAACCAGATAGCGTACTATCATCTCGAGTAAGACTGTCCTACCGGGATAGGTCCTCCCTCAATCATTGCAATCACGTGCCTGTGATCCAATAATTGACTCTGAGGGCACTATCTCCAACAGTATGTACTTATTTGAAAAACCCGGTTTCCTTGATATGATATTTGCGCTGCCACCATGAGATTTTGTAAGTCTACGGTAGCGCCCCGGCCGTCTACAGACGCCAAATGCGGAACAAAAACTTTTTAACTGGCGCTATCGTATACTTTAACCCGGATCTTCCATTATTGCTAAACTAACAAACTGTAAAGAGTGTAGAAAGGTTATACCGAACGATCCGAGTCCTTCGTTCTTTAACCATCATCCCATGCTCCGTTGCGGCTGTTCCGATCTCGTCGATCTCCGATCTGCTCGTCCAGGTGGCACCACGTCAACGATTCTTTAAACGGGCTCCCGCCTCTGACTCGAGGCAACTCGGTCGTCAAGTTTGCTAAAAGAGACGACCAAGATTGATGCAGAGAATGAGTAGAAGACTTTGTCTCGTTCCGTCCAAAACTATGGACAAACGGTTAATGAAGTTGCCGATTTTTATCGGGTGATGGAATGAAAGAGGCTATGAAATTTCCATGCGCCATAAACTATAGTCTTTTTCCCAAAAATGAAATCAATCTCTCTCTTACTCTCACAATGGTGGCCAGCCAAGATATATGGAGGTGGGGTGGTGATGGTAGGAGAGGGGGAGGTGACAATAAGATAAATATCAAGTGTGAACACAATAAATACAAACATTGAACCTAAACCCTTAGTCATCAAGCATTAATGGCTCCATTAATGCACTAATGACTCATCAAGCCAAGTCACCCTCTCTAGAAACTTCTAGAAGCATGACTCACCCTTATCCAAGAAAAGATAAATCCGTTTTTAACCGAATGTTAAAAGACGGCTGATAGAAAACTGGAAACTGGCAACTTCCAAAAGTGACCCCGAAACGAATTTCAGGATAACCCCGTAACTGTATAAATATACCCGCATTTGTATTACGACCGAATACAAATGCAACTGGGACAAAGATATTATATCTACTCAATATAATACTCGGATCCGGCTTAAACCAAAGCCGACCAGTATCATCTGCCCGAAATCTGACACGTGCGTAAACGCACGTGCATTTTCCGAACCCTGCCAGAAAACCATACGGCCTCTATAACTTTTCGCCCGAACTTGGGAAACTGTCTGTGGGGGACTCTAATGACTCGTCAGTACCCTGGCAGTGGGTTTAACCACAAACCGTCAGCGGCACTAGCTATGCGTAACGGCTGCCCATGGACTGACCTCAAGGGAGGCCGATGAGCGAACTCACCCGGAAACCCTACTGAGCCTAACAGTGACAATGTATATACAGTCCGGTACGTTCGTCTATGAGTATCGCATATCTGCCTAGGGGGCTAGTAACGTCAGACCCCCAATAGCAGTATAAGTCGTGTCGGAGTATAGCCTAAATACACGCTGAGATACTACTGGAGTACCTACCAGTAAATCTCCTGCCACGGCCGTGGGCTTTGTGTAATGGCTCTCCTAGACACAGCACGATCTCGCCCCCAATACCGGGAGAGACGAATCCCCTGCCGATCCGCTCACGTGCCTCCATGTGGCTCGGGACTGTACCCAAAAACTACCTGTTTACACGACTCCTTTGAGCCGTGGTAGGGTAGAAATCAAAGCACAGTGGGAACTCACACGAGACAAATGACGACCTCAGGTCGATGAACTAACCTGTACACATGTCACCAGGGAACTGCTATCTGACGATATGTATAATACCAACTAGCAGATTCCCGGCGAGTCCTGTCCGGTGTACTCATAACCCAATAAGCACCTGTATACATCTTAGGTGATCCAACTGACACCAGTGGCTTGTGAGACCGGCCACCGCCCCTCGTCGGGGTCTCGACTGTATACACTAGTCTACTCCGGAGTATCGATGCCCTGTCTCGAAACTCCCACGCCTAGAGACCATAATTAAGGATATGCATATAAACTACCCAACTCTCACGTATATGATCACCATCATACTGTTGGTAGTAAAGCAAGATCCTAAGGGCTCTATCAAAGTGTAACATGTAATCAGTCACCTGAACATGTACACGACTGATAAAGGCAAACCAGATAGCATACTATCATCTCGAATAAGATTGTCCTACCGGAATAGGTCCTCCGCAATCATTGCAATCACGTACCTGCGATCCAATAATTGACTATGAGGGCACTATCTCCAACAGATTTATCGGTTCTGATTTAATACCCCTTACGAAGAGTGGGTGCCGTATGAGGGTACATGGTGGGGCCCGATATATGAGATAGTAGGGCTGACCCGGACTGACAGATGCTCGATATATGAGATAGTGGGGCTGACCCGGACTGACGGATGCCCGATATATGAGATAGTGGGGCTGACCCAGACTGATGGATGCCCGATATATGAGATAGTGGAGCTGACCCGGACTGACGGATGCCCGATATATGAGAGAGTGGGCTGACCCGGACTGACGGATGCCCGATATATGAGGACTTACGTGTCGATGCTAGGCACAGGTTTCATGATGTTTTCCATGATTTTGATTATATCCTCACATTTACATGCATGATGCTTATTGTCATTGGGTGACGAGTGGACGGGATCTACGGTTATACAAACTTTGATCACATATAGACTTTTATTACATTGATCATACTTCATTTGTATATATAACAGGGTATGAGGGCGCTGTTATATATACTCTTACACCAATATTAGTGGAATGGGACGCTAATATATGTGTATTGATATCCATTTTGATATTTTATCATATCTACTTCATGCAGACATACCTTATGTTTATGACATGTTATTACCTGAGGCACCGGAGTTTTTGGCACTACCTACATGTTTAGATGTACATTGCCACCTTATCATGCTTCAGGCTTATTCTTTGAGGTTTATATATTTGATTGTATTGACCTAGGAGTATGTCATGCTTTCGATTTCTGCTTGTAGATATTCTCTATTCACGAGTTGGCAACTCACCCCCATTGTGCCACAGTTCTTACAGGTTTTGCCGTACAGGTTCCATAGCGGCATTTCTGGCACACTGCTTCCTTTGCGGGTGAATTGCTTTTGGTAGGTGGTATCTTTGCATCAGAACCACCCTTGTACTTGTATTATTCAGTTGTATCTAGAAATTTCATCAACCAAAACTTGTTTATTGTTTCAGACTTAGACACCAGTGATGTATTATTTCAACCTTAGAGTCGCGCTTAGCAGTATTACGGTTTTCATGCTTATTGGGTTTCTTTTGAGTTTGATCATCGCCATTCGGCGTTGTATATTATATTGCTTGTGTGGTTGTGACCGTCGATTGACGAAGAGCTAGCTCCCGCTTGGGGATGCCTTTTATCATTGCACATATATTATTCTTGTTGTACCCCGTTCGGGGCCAGTATTTACAAAAGAAACTCTGCCGAAATTTTTAGAAAAGACTTTACATTTTTAAAATGCATATTCGGCTTAGTTATTTAAAAGCCTTGACTTCAAACATGTTTTTCTTCTCTTCTTTAAACCAATTTTCTTTATTTACTCTTAAAATGGTTTTAGATTTCTGGGCTTTTGGCTTACTTGGATCAGATGGAGTCCTATAGACTTCGTATGGTTCAAGGGCCAGTCACGTGCTCTTTTGGGTCGTGACAAAGTTGGTATCAGAGCGCTAGGTTAACCTTGGTTCGAGTCTAAGTTTGACTATGTGGAGCCTAGGGCGTCAATATATACACGGAACTTAGGCTTGACCTTACGGAAGTTAGACTTAGTCGAGGGGGTATTAGACCCGAACTTTCGTCGCGTAGGATGACCCTTGGTTGATGGAATAGGTGACTAAAGTAGAGTGACGTACCGTGGGTATGTTCCGCGGCATACTAACGATACGCTACTCCGCTTAAGGAACCTTAGAATGTACATATTTCCGAGATCAGTGATTCTCTTCATATCCATGATTATACATCCATTTGAGATCCTCGATTCTATTAGTTCCATGATCATACTTTCCTTCCTACTGTTCCTTCTTATGATCATGTATCCATTCTGGATCTGTTGTTTTCTTTTTGCTATTGATCTGCTCTCTTCGATGCTCGATTGAGGTTCATGTCGCCATTGGTTGAGCGCAGTAGAGCTACTGCTAGGGTTACGGTCAGGGCGAGCTCGTCTGGTACGAGGGCCGACCATTGTGTTTTCTGGTGACATAGGAACGTCTCGAGTTAGTATCGGTGATTGTGACCTCTAGTGGAGGCGAGTGCTTGGTTTTGCACCGGATGATCGGGCCATTGTTAGAGCTGGCAGTTGAGAGAGGACTGTTGATGCACAACATACCTCAGAGATTATGATGTCGCCTACCGTGCAGACAGATGGACCAGCTGTTGCTGAGATTGACAGGATGTCGCTTCCGGAGCTTACGAGCTGAGACCGCCGGAGCTTCCAAGCAGATATGAGACAGATGATAGCTAGTCTACCCGATTTGAGAGACGAAGGTGATTCGTTCGATTTATGCGCCGGAGCAGGCCCAGTTGAGTTAAAGATTTCCAGTATGGAGAGTCTTACTCGGATCTAGAGCAGACCGATTTAGAGAGGACCGCTAATGTATCGCCTTTCCTAGAGAATTGAGGCGCTGCTCGGCGTACAGACGAATGAGCCAGTTGCTGCTGCAAATGACGAGATATTGCCCAGATAGTTGGAGCTACTGCAGCATGAGCATATACTTGGAGATATGATGGTGAGTCGCTAGTCACCCGAGGATGAATGACTAGGACAGGTGTTCGTTCGCTTACCCCGATGCGAGGTCATCAGATAGATTGCTTCCAGCTAGAGACAACTTCACGTGGAGACGTTGAGAGTCGACAGAGACGATCGAATGTCAGGAGCCCATTTTCCAAGTTTAAAGTATACGAAAAGACATGCAGGCGATTCTATGGACCCTCTAGAAGAATGAAACCCTAACTCGACATAATGACCGTGTGAAAGCCTTTGAACCTTAGGGTTTGCGGCAGTTCCGCGGCGCCATTAGTGAGGCTTGGGTTTGCCCTTCTACGGATGGACCACCGACGCTGTGGCATGTACTCGATACTATTAAACTGTACTCAAGATGTTGATCTCTTGGGGGATTATGAGGGTCTGACGAGTCGATCGGACGATTCGACATCATTCGGATATCATATGATGGGACACACTGCTTGGGAGTCTCCAGATACTAGCATAGCCGTTGGAGCGCAGTCCATGCAGCCACGACGAGACGAGTCCGAATCAGTCGATATTGGAGCAGAGGGAAGTAAAGAGTTCGCTAGAGATTTCGACGAGATGACGTTCCCCTCCGCTGACATCAGAGATGCGATACGCACGCAGAGGCATTGTATATGATATATCTTCCAGAAGGAGGCGCGATGAGTATGCAGCCGTTCCGGAACAAGAATTTGCTTCAGTAAAGGACGATGACTTCCGGGCAATTCGGCAGAAAAGAGATTTGAGAGATACTTCGGATCGAACGTAGCCGAGAACATTGCAGTGCGCCGATAAAGACGTGACGTCGAAGAGGACGGTAATACGGACAAGCGGACAAGAGGTTCGTGCGAGACGCTGACGAGCTGTCATTACTTTCCGTCGAGACCAGAGACCTGATATGCTTACAGAGGCGTTGGGATGCGACCAGTCTATGAGAAATGTTGTGTTTAGGACACAGATGCCCATTGAGCGAGAAGAGATTATGCAAGAGTACCAGCCTCCGTACAGATCGGCATAGGCATGATCGGCAGAGACCTTGAGCAGGATTCCTTCCAGGACATTGCTGCAATGATGTTTGCACCCAGGATAGAGGTGTGATGTGCATTCAGAGAGTCAGAGGCCGACGCCACTGATATGCTGCTTTATGAGTGGTCGTGAGGATTGACCGAGAGATGACCAGAGAAGTGCCAGAACGGAATCGTCCCCGTTAGCACACCTGACAGGGCCGATGAGCCGATTGATTTCAAGATAGGTAATCCGCAGAGAAGATAAAGACCCAGAGTCAGAGGACGCCAGACCGTGAGTAAGAGGCATGTAGATATCTTGCGCTGCTAGCATTGGATGCACCGACTCCTTCTCGATTTTGAAAGAGGAACTACCGACGACGGTATTTATGATTTGTGATTTTGTGATTCGGTTATCACGTATCCGTCATCTTGTCTTTCGGTATTTTGGGCGTTCTGTTTGCATGATTTAGTTTTGATGACTGAGTTTCATGATATTTATTTTATGCACCTACTGGGTATTTATATTTTGCGCATAGTTATTACATTTAAGGTATTGATTGTGATTTCACGCCTATCTTATGCAGTGATTTGATTTACACTTCCAGCATAGTTTTCATACACCTTTAGTGTTTTGATATACGATTTTGGTGCATGCCAGATGCACTAAATCGGAATTCTTCGTGCATGTCAAATGCACCTGATTCTTTTTGCTGTCAAGCACACACGTTGCCTATGACAGAAGTTTCGTGCACACCAGTTGCACCTAGATATTGTTTTGTGCCCATGTACGACACATATCTGGATTTTGATTCCTTGCGCACCAGACGCACAGGATATTCTTATTTATACATTTGGGGATCGATTTCTAGTAGAGCAGTACATTTTTATGTTATTCGCTATGTATTGATGTTTTCGGAGCCCCGACAATATGGATTTTTACTGAAATGTTTTAGTATTGGGGGTTTAAATTTAAATTCGGGGACCGAATTTATTTAAGGGAGGAAGATTGTAACATTTCAAAAAAAATAAAATATTATTTTTTTGGGGAATTTTTATAATTTAATATTACTTTATTGAATATTTTAATATTTTGGTATAATTAAATACAGAAAAATTTGGAAAAATTATGGAAAATTATAAAATAGGGTATTTTATAGAATTATGCCATTTTTAAGTTTTTATGATTAGTTATATGCTAATTTAGTGCTAATCGCGATTAAAAATCGCTAATCGGTTTTTTGGCATTTTTTGTGCAAAACATGCACATATTATTTTTATCACACTTGTGCATTTTCTATCATGTTATTTGGGGTTACTATTCTAGTGAGAAGGTTTTGGAGAAAAGGAAAAAGGAAAGAAAAGAAATGGAATAAGGAATAAAATATAAGGTATGGGTGAGAGAGAGAAAAAGGAGGTGTGACCATTGACTTGTGTGCAACCTTCCTCCATTATTCTTCACCATTTCTCTCTCCCTCTTCCTCTCCTCCTGCTGAAGCTACTGCTTCCCCCCTTCCTCCAACTTCAAGCCTTCATTTCACCTCTAAAACATCACCAAAACCCTATCTCCATTTCATAAAAAGTGTGCACAAGCTCAAGATCTACTCATTGGACCAAGAAAGCAAGGATTTTGGCCATTAGGGGCAACTCAAGAAAATTCTTGAGTTGCCAAATGAGGTAATTTCTGGATCATTAGATTAGTTTATGCATTACTTATACCCCATATTTAGATTGAACCGATATTGTGTGTTTTTGTGGACTTGAGGAAAACCTAGTTAGGGTTATGGGAAATTGAGAGTTGTGTTGTGAGATTGAGATCAGTAGAGGCTATACAAACACCCTAGTGCATGAATTGGGACCTAAACCTGAAGTTTAAACCCAGAATACGGATTTATAGAAACCGATATCGGAAAATTTGTTAAATCTGTGAAGGTTATTTGAGATCTGCTATCAACCCGGGACTCTGAAAATTATATTGAATGGACAGTGACATGTGCAGGCACCCAGGAAGCTAACCCCAAGACCCCAGCCCCTAATTCTCTTCCTCGGCCGCCAATTTATTCCAAATGGCCGCAATTTGCGGCCATACCTGCCCCATTTTGCCTCGTTTTGGTTCTGCTGCTCTTACATGTATAGATTAGACCCCTGGTATATATAGATTTGTCAAATTTGACCTAGGGTGAAATCTGGAGCCTTTTTCCTTAGTTGCTGTTTTGGATTCGTGTTTCCGTATTCCGTATTTTAATTCCGAATTCACGTATTGTGTTTACCTCGATTATTTGGCGTTTATACGACGATATCGAGGATTGATGGTTGGTTTTGGAGGCGTACCCATAGGTTCTAACCTATAGGCCCCTTAGCGTATCGCTTTGGTTTTCGTGTGCCGTGTTAGCTTTGATTTGGTTTTAATACGCATATACGATACTTTGATGTGTAGGTACCCCATGAAGAATTCGGGACGACAAGCAAGCGCGTGGCGACGTCCACAAATGAAGACGCAAAGTGAGTAGATTATATATCTACGGGGGAAGTCGGGTGGATGGCGTATAGCACCCCCACAGTCCGTAGTTGACATAGTATATTTTATTTATGATAGTATAGTGTAGTGGATTATTTGAGATGTGTTAGATGTGGTAGGGCAAGAAGTAAACTAGAATATTTCCTAGTTGCGAACCCTAGGATAGGTTTACACCCACACGCACACACATGTTGATTTGCTATACTATTACCGTGATGATGATGGATAGTGGATGACTTTGGAGATGAGTCGATGATTTTGGGTATTGTGCCGCGAGATCGGTGATTTGATATGATTCGTATTTGGGATACGACATGTGATGTCTAGCTGGCCTTAGGACGTGTGTTTACACACGCAGCTATATTAATGGTATCAGTTGTACTAGACTTAGATCAGTACCCCAGATTATGTGATATGATGATAATGATACCTGATATTTGTTGAGAGGAATATGATATTGACCCGTACCCAGCTATTGGGATGCCGTATGACGATTTACCGTACGAGCCTATATTGATGGTAGATCCACACTCATGACATGAGGATTTGCATATGGTATACTGTATCGTACGCGATACTATTGAGGCGGGATCATCGACTATTATATTATATATATATATATACCGACTCAGATTTAGGTGGTTTCCTTACCCCTCCTGATGGACTGGGCTTAGTAGATGTTAGAATAGACCCAAATCATACCTATTTCAAAACTAACGAATCGGGAATATCTTAAGGACAAGTAAAGGGATTATACGAGTATTTTCAAAAGACGCATCTATTCTTAAAAACACTGTAACTCTTATTTTACTAAAACCCCGATTCGTCTTATTTCAAATGGCACCACTGCATGACATATACATATTGGTGTAGATTCTTCACTGTTGCGTTGATTTATTTGATTCCGTATCTTATTGTATGTGCATACTATCATTCCATGTTGCATGATATCCTGTTATACATGCATTTCATTTATATGTCACATACATCATGTTTTCTGATTATACGCATCGAGATATTCGTTTTCATGATATTTCTGGATTTGGGAACCGTGGATAATTTCAAAGGAAAGTATGTACTTATTTGAAAAACCCGGTTTCCTTGATATGATATTTGCACTGCCACCATGAGATTTATCGGTTCTGATTTAATACCCCTTACGAGGAGTGGGTGCCGTATGAGGGTACATGGTGGGGCCCGATATATGAGATAGTGGGGCTGATCCGGACTGACGGATGCTTGATATATGAGATAGTGCGGCTGACCCGTACTGACGGATGCCCGATATATGAGATAGTGGGGCTGACCCGGACTGACGGATGCCCGATATATAAGATAGTGGGGCTGACCCGGACTGACAGATGCCCGATATATGAGAGAGTAGGCTGACCCGGACTGACGGATGCCCGATATATGAGGACTTACGTGCCGATGCTAGGCACAGGTTTCATGATGTTTTCCATGATTTTGATTATATCCTCACATTTACATGCATGATGCTTATTGTCATTGGGTGACGAGTGGACGGGATCCACGGTTATACAGACTTTGATCACATATAGACTTTTATTACATTGATCATACTTCATTTGTATATATAACAGGGTATGAGGGCGCTGTTATAAATACCCTTACACCAATATTAGTGGAATGGGACACTAATATATGTGTATTGATATCCATTGTGATATTTTATCATATCTACTTCATGCAGACATACCTTATGTTTATGACATGTTATTACCTGGGGCACTGGCACGAGTTTTTGGCACTACCTATATGTTTAGATGTACATTGCCACCTTATCATGCTTCAGGCTTATTCTTTGAGATTTATATATTTGATTGTATTGACCTAGGAGTATGTCATGCTTTCGATTTATGCTTGTAGATATTCTCTATTCACGTGTTGGCAACTCACCCCCGTTGTGCCACGGTTCTTGCAGGTTTTGCCGTACAGGTTCCATAGCGGCATTTCTGGCACACTGCTTCCTTTGCGGGTGAATTGCTTTTGGTAGGTGGGATCTTTGCATCAGAACCACCCTTGTACTTGTATTATTCAATTGTATCTAGAAATTCCATCAACCAAAACTTGTTTATTGTTTCAGACTTAGACACCAGTGATGTAGACCTTAGAGTCGCGCTTAGCAGTATTACGGTTTTCATGCTTATTGGGTTTCTTTTGAGTTTGATCCTCGCCATTCGGCGTTGTATATTATATTGCTTGTGTGGTTGTGACCATCGATTGATGAAGAGCTAGCTCCCTCTTGGGGATGCCTTTTATCATTGCACATATATTGTTCTTGCTGTACCCCGTTCAGGGCCAGTATTTACAAAAGAAACTCTGCCGAAATTTTTAGAAAAGACTTTACATTTTTAAAATGCATATTCGGCTTAGTTATTTAAAAGCCTTGACTTCAAACATGTTTTTCTTCATTTCTTTAAACCAATTTTCTTTATTTACTCTTAAAATGGTTTTAGATTTCTGGGCTTTTGGCTTACTTGGATCAGATGGAGTCCTATAGATTTCGTATGGTTCAAGGGCCAGTCACGTGCTCTTTTGGGTCGTGACAGAAACGTTGTAGAGGCCGTATGGTTTTATGGCAGGGTTCGATCACATACGTATACTTGTGCACGGATGATGTTTCGAACGGATAATACTAGTGGGCTTTGGTTTAAGCCGGATCCTAGTATTATATTGTTGGATTATTTTCGTCTCGTTGTATTCGATTATAATATACATGTCCAAGCATCCACTATAAGTTAGATCACATGTACAATAATGGACTTTAAGGCGTACATATTCCTAACAATCTCCCACTTGCACTAAGGCCATGTATTGTAGTATCTCATACCCAACATCCTAAAAAGTCTCTCAAACTATATCTGGGAGAGGGCCTTCGTGAGTGGATCCACTACGTTGTCCTTCGTGTCAACTCTCCTGACCTCAATCTCTCGGCGATCTACTATCTCCCTGATCAGGTGATACCGCCTCAGAATATGTCTGGATCTCTGATGGGACCTGGGTTGCTTGGCTAAAGCCACCGCTCCATTGTTATCACAATACACAGGTATTGGATGCTCAATGGATGGAACCACACCAAGCTCAGAAATGAACTTCTTCATCCAGACAGCCTCTTTGGCAGCATCGTTGGCAGCGATGTATTCAGCCTCCATCGTCGAGTTTGCTACGGTGCCTTGATTAGAACTCTTCAAACACACAGCCCCTTCATGTCACGCCCCGCTTCTCAGTATACGGGCAGAGGACGTGACGAGGCCGCTACATATTTACTTTGAAGTAAACACTCTAAGCGTATCTAAGCAATATAAAATGTAATGTACACAAGAGACAAGATGTAAATGAACAATAACTTTATTTATTAACATTCTTTTTACAATACATCTGAAAAGTAAATACATGGAATGAAAAGTAATGCCTAAACAGTGGCATAACAGAAATGGAAATACTGAAATGAAATGTGTACAAGTAACTAGAGCTCCGGGTCGAAAGCTAGCTGGTCCAAATCCTCGCTGGTGGGCTCGATCTCCACTGAGTCCGAATCACCTGACGACATTCCAAAGCAGAAGAAAGAGAATGTCGTCAGCGAACAAATCGTTCGGTAAGTCCCGTAAATAAACAAGAATGGAATAGACAGACTAGAGTATATATTGTTATAATGTTGTATTTAGTGTTAACGCTGTTGTTTGTAGCTTGGACAGAAGAGGCCAGTGTATACGAGAAGTGTCTCACTAGACCAGAGAATACGGTATACGGAGTACAAGGAACCATTCAACCACGGTACAACGGCAATTGAATTCAGGTTAGGTGTCTTTATGGTTGCTGTCTCGTGCCACTTCTAACACCTTCCGTACCAGTCTACCCCTTATAAACCCCGCGATGTCTTGATTGTATTATTTGTATTGTATTGTCTTGCAAGTTGAATTGTATAGATGGATGACTTGCCGAAACCATGATATCAGTAAATGGATGTAACTGGAGAATCATGTAAATGGAGGTATATCCATGGTTCGGTTCAGTCAATATAGATTGAATAGATTGAACAGATTGAATATATGGATTCATGTTGTATTGTAGTTTGTACTTGAATCATATTCAAGTCAGATTATTATTTTGAGACTCAGTCCGAGTCAGACAATTAGAAAAGAAATTGAATCCTGAATTAGGTTTTGGTGTTATCGGTAACTGCTGCATATGGACGGCAGGATTTGTGTCTTTTTCAAAAAAAATTACCTTGTTGATAACACTGTTTGTTAAGTTGTCTACCTTAAATAGGTAAGCACCCATATCTCCGGCTCTCTGAGGCTCAAGAGACTGGTCCCGCTTAAACCTATGTTTAATAGGGTCCTTATTGTAATTTAGTATAACTTGAGGGGGTTTTATGTAAAAATAATTTTTTATAATTTTCAAAATACACCTCAAGTATTTTATTATCATCTTTAGAGTTTTCATGGATGTATATTTTATCAATGTGACATTTCTAATGAATAAAACCTAATTTCATAATATATGGTATTTATTTGTAATATTGGAATTGTATGGTATTTTCTTGTAAATGAGATGTTTTTCTTGAATTTTGAAAATGTGGAATATTATAAATATTAAAAATAGATATTTTGATATTAATTACATTTATAAATATTTATATAAAATATAAGTTTTATTTATAATAGAAATCACATTTTCTAAAGAAAATTGTATTTTAAATCTTTCGAGATCGTATGCTCCTTGCGGAGGTCTGCATCTCATACTACTAGGCCCGAGAATGTACGATAATCCGCATCATCCCGAACGGGTTCCCCAAATGGGTTGTAGAGGCGCAACTGCAAAGATTTGTAAAAATACATTTCTTGTAGAAAAATGTTTTAATAGTTGAAGGTAGTTATATGTAAAGTCGTGTTTTTCCGAATCTATGTTCCCAAATTCTATCGTGCTATGTTAGATATGAGTGTTTTGAGGAGGTAGGTCATTATCTCGTGAGTTTTCTAGGATAATACGGTTTAAAAAGTTCAAGCATGTCGAAATGAAACATGTAGGCATTTTAATGTAAAAGTGGAATAAAACTTTTTATGGTTATTATTTTGATACCAAACTTGTTCCATTATCTTTGTTAATGTTTAATGGTCATGACATAAGAGTTTGGTATTATTGTGTTTAAGAAAAATAGAACTTTTTAAGGAAAAACCGAATCGTAAGTCGGATTAACTCCGCCTCCATCGGGTTTTAGTTTTGAATATTTTTAGAATAGAGAAAAGAAGGAGAAGTAGGGACTTACAGGTTATTTGACTAGAAGAGAGAAGGAGGAAGAGGTAAGAGGTGCTGGTGCGTCGTTTCGTCGTCGGAATTTCCTCGAATCGTCGTCGGAAGTTCGTCGGAGTTTCGCCTTTTGCTAACTCCACTTGCACACAAAAAGTCTTTGGGAATTTTTTTGAGAGCTTGGGCAGGGATTTGGGAGTGAGATTTTAGGTGTGGTATTTATAGGAAAAATTAGGGTTTAGGGTAATGAAAGGGTGTATTAAAATTTTGTATTAAAATGGATTAAATGTGTGTTTTAATTTGCTCTGTAAATGTGCAGGGAATTTAAATAATACAGGGGTTATGGGGAGAGTTCAAAGGTCGCAACAGGTAAAGAAAATTGGGATTTCGGCTGAGTCGGACCGGCGGCGCTGGCCGAGTCGGGTGAGTCGCCGGCCCAAGTCGGCCGAGTCGGGCCGCGTCTCCTTACCATGTGTCCCCGACGTTTGGTCTTGACTCGTGAACCCGTTTGTTTTATGTGTGACTCTTGGTTTTACGTGTTGTGCACGTGCAGACTTTTGGGCTTTTAAAAGATTAAAAGAATTTTAAATAAAAATAATGTGTAGTTGATGGGATTTGAACTCTGGTGCTTTGATTCAGCAGTGCAAGGTCTTACCAATGAGCTACAAGCTCCTTTTTGTTGTTCAAAAGCAAATCAAACTTATAACTTGTGCTTAGGCTCAAGTACCCCTTTCTGTATTTTTGAAAAAAATTATATAGAATGTTTAGGGTTGTTACATTCTACCCTCCTTATAAAAATTTCGTCCTCGAAATTTATAAAAGAAAAGTGTAACAGATTCAAGAAAAGTTTGGTGATAGAACTATTGGTAGTGTATGAAAAATATGTGAGAAAATGAAAGAATGCGAGAGATTTGAAAAGAGTTGAGGAAATTACCAGGTTTACCTTGGTCTACGGCCTCTGCTTCTTCGGCCGCTAAAAGGAAAGCCTGACGCCATGGTACATTCCTCCTAGCTGGAAGCACATTCCTTTGTCCTTGGGGCATGTTTCTTTGCCCTCGAGGCATGTTCCTCATTTCCTGTTGGAATTGGCAATTAGGCTGTGCGGGAGGTGGAGCTGGGAGTGCTAGACAAGGTGCAGGAGTCTGGATAGCTGGCCACTGTGGGTGGTTGATGGGTGTGTGAGCTGGGTTGTGTCTATAAGGACAGTTTCCAATTCCGTGATTGGATGCGCCACAAACTAAGCACATGCCTTTTGCGCGCCTACAATGCTTCCACAAGTGTCCTTTCCTCTTGCAATAGAAGCAAAAGTAAAGACTTGGATGATTATTGGCTTCTTCCAGTCTTCTGAGTTCAATAGTTGGCCTTAAAGAGGCTCCGCCTGCCACCTGAGTGGCAGGGCGCTTCACTCCAGCAGATTGAGATCTGCCCTTCCTCTTTACCACTATCTCATATCGTCGGGCAGCCTTCAAAGCCAAATCATGGGTTGGGAAATCCCCTGTAGCTAATGCAGCTTGGATTTCCGGGTCCAACCCTTGCTGAAATGTTCTAGCTCTGATCTCAGCAGTCGGTATGAGATGGGCCGTAAACCTGTTACTGTCTTGTGTTAGCTGTATAGTATGTGATATATTGAAAAATCAAACATTGAGACATATCTTACCTGCTGAGTATGGTAAAATCAGCATCATACTCATCTACTGATTTGGTCAACATTAAACCTTGTTGCAGATGTATGAACTGCTGCTCCATATCAAAGCGGGCAGTCTCAGAGAAGTACTTTGCATCGAACATGTCACGGAAAGTCTTCCATTTGATGGGTTGATCAAGACGGCTTTCTTCCGCCTTCTACCAAACACGTGCATTTTCCATGAGCTGCAGCTTCGCAACACGAACCCAAGCTATCTCTGGCACTTATGCCGCTGCCAGATCATCTTTAATGCTTTGAGCCCATTCCTCAGCTTCTAGAGGGCTCTCTTTTCCTGCAAACTGCTTGGGATGCAAGGCTTTGAATTGCTTCACCTCAGATGCTTCTGCCTCTGGTCAGTTCATCAGGATAGTAGTCTACTGTTGTTGTCCTTTCAGGAGGCTGCGGATCGCCTCAAGCAATATCGTCTGCTCATTGATCGGAGCAGTTATGGCAGGTGTAATTGGTGGGGGTGGTGGAGTGTTGTTGAAGTTGGTGATGGAGTTGTTTGGGGAATCCATAACCTTGGAAGAAAATTTTTGGTTAGGACAGATTCAAAATATATGAAATGATAAGATTCAAGAAATATGAATTGTAAAGAATGTTTTTAGTTGCTGGTTCTTGTGTTATATTGCTTAGGTTGTCCACGCCGAACTGAACTGCATGGTAGGGTTCCATACAGCTCTGACTTGCATGGACCACCAACAAAACCTGTTACGTCCCGCTTCCTAGTATACGGGCAGAGGACGCGACGAGGCCGCTACGTATTTATTCTGAAGTAAACACGCTAAGCGTATCTAAGCAATATAAAATGTAATATACACAAGAGACAAGATGTAAATGAACAACAACTTTATTTATTAACATTCTTTTTAAAATACATCTGAAAAGTAAATACATGGAATGAAAAGCAATGCCTAAACAGTGGCATAACAGAAATGAAAATACTGAAATGAAATGTGTACAAGAACCTAAAGCTCCAGGTCGAAAGCTAGCTGGTCCAAATCATCGCTGGTGGGCTCGATCTCTAATGAGTCCGAATCACCTGACGACATTCCAAAGAAGAAGAAAGAGAATGTCGTCAGCGAACAAATCGCTCGGTAAGTCCCTTAAATAGACAAGAATGGAATAGACAGAATAGAGTATATATTGTTATAATGTTGTATTTAGTATTAACGTTGTTGTTTGTAGCTTGGTACATAAGAGGCCAATGTATACGAGAGGAGTCTCCCTAGACTAGAGACTACGGTATACGGAGTACAAGGAACCGTTCAGCCACGGTACAACGGCAATTGAATTCAGGTTAGGTGTCTTTATGGTTGCTGTCTCGTGCCACTTCTAACACTTTCCATACCAGTCTACCCCTTATAAACCCCGCGATGTCTTGATTGTATTATTTGTATTGTATTGTCTTGCAAGTTGAATTGTATAGATGGATGACTTGCCGAAACCATGATATCAGTAAATGGATGTAACTGGAGAATCATGTAAATATAGGTATATCCATGGTTCGGTTCAGTCAATATAGATTGAATAGATTGAACAGATTGAATATATGGATTCATGTTATATTGTAGTTTGTACTTGAATCATATTCAAGTCAGATTGATTATTTTGAGACTCAGTCCGAGTCAGACAATTAGAAAAGAAATTGAATCCTGAATTAGGTTTTGGTGTTATCGGTAACTGCTGCATATGGACGGCAGGATTTGTGTCTTTTTCAAAGACAATTACTGTGTTGATAACACAGTTTGTTAAGTTGTCTACCTTAAATAGGCAAGCACCCATATCTCCAGCTCCCTAAGACTCAAGATACTGGTCCCGCTTAAATCTATGTTTACTAGAGTCCGTATTGTAATTTAGTATAACTTGAGGGGATTTATGTAAAAATAATTTTGTATAATTTTTAAAATACACATCAAGTATTTTATTATCGTCTTTAGAGTTTTCATAGATGTATATTTTATCAATGTGACATTTCTAGTGAATAAAACCTAATTTCATAATATATGGTATTTATTTGTAATATTGGATTGTATGGTATTTTCTTGTAAATGAGATATTTTTCTTTAATTTGGAAATGTGGAATATTATAAATATTAAAAATAGATATTTTGATATTAATTACATATATATTTATTTATAAAAAAATATAAGTTTTATTTATAATAGAAATCACATTTTCTAAAGAAAATTGTATTTTAAATCTTTCGAAATCGTATGCTCTTTGTGGAGGTCTGCATCTCACTCTACTAGGCCCGAGAATGTGCGATAATCCGCACCATCCCGAACGGGTTCTCCAAATGGGTTGTAGAGACGCAACCGCAAAGATTTGTTAAAATACATTTCTTGTAGAAAAAGATTTTAATAGTTGAAGGTAGTTATATGTAAAGTCGTGTTTTTCCGAATTTATGTTCCCAAATTATATCGTGCTATGTTAGATATGAGTGTTGTGAGGAGGTAGGTCATTACCTCGTGAGTTTTCTAAGGTAATACGGTTTAAAATGTTCAAGCATGTCGAAATGAAATATGAATGTATTTTAATGTAAAAGTGGAATAAAACTTGCTACGGTTATTATTTTGATGCCGAACTTATTCTATTATCTTCGTTAATATTTAATGGTCATGACATAAGAGTTTGTTATTATTGTGTTTAAGAAAAATAGATCTTTTTAAGGAGAAACCGAATCGGAAGTCGGGTTATCTCCGCTTCCGTCGGGTTTTAGTTTTGAATGTTTTTAGAATAGAGAAAATGTGGAGAAGTAGGTACTTACGGGTTATTTGACTAGAAGAGAGAAGGAGATAGAGGTAGGACATGCCGGTGAGTCGTTTTGTCATCGGAATCTCCTCCGATCATCGTCGGAAGTTCGTCGAAGCTTCGCCCTTTGCTAACTCCACTTGCACACAAAAAGTCTTAGGAATTTTCTTGAGAGTTTGGGCAGGGAGTTGGGAGTGAGGAGGGATGATTTTAAGTGTGGTATTTATAGGAAAAATAAGTGTTTAGGGTAATGAAAGGGTATATTAATATTTTGTATTAAAATGGATTAAATGTGTGTTTTAATTTGCTCTGTAAATGTGCAGGGAATTTAAATAATACATAGGTTATGGGGGGAGTTCAAAGGTCGCAACAGGTAAAGAAAATTAGGGTTTCGGCTGAGTCGGACTGGCGGCGCCGGCTAAGTCGGCCGAGTCAGGCCGTGTCTCCTTACCATGTGTCCCCCGATGTTTGGTCTTGACTCGTGGACCTGTTTGTTTTATGTGTGACTCTTGGTTTTACATGTTGTGCACGTGTAGACCTTTGGGCTTCTAAAAGATTAAAAGAATTTTAAATAAAAATAATGTGTGGTTGATGGGATTTGAACTCTAGTGCTTTGGTTCAGCAGTGCAAGGTCTTACCAATGAGCTATAAGCTCTTTCTTGCTGTTCAAAACCAAATCAAACTTATAATTTGTGCTCAGGCTCATGTACCCCTTTCTGTATTTTTGAAAAAAATTATACAGAAAGTTTAGGGTTGTTACACTCCGTTGAGGGTAAAGACAAAACCCGAGACCGACTTACTCTCGTCCTTATCACTCTGGAAGCTCGAATCGGTAAAGGACCCCACCTGGAGTTCACCATTACTATAAACCAAGAAAATTTCTTTAGTCCTTCTCAAGTACTTAAGAATGTTCTTCACAGCTGTCCAGTGGTTTTCTCCAGGATCTGATTGATACCTGCTCACTACACCTAGTGAGTAAGCTACATCCGGTCTGCTACATAACATCGCATACATGATAGAGCTTACTGCCGAAGCATAGGGTATCCTTTGCATGAGAGCCCTCTCCAAATCAGTCTTGGGAGACATCTCTTTGGAGAGAGTGATTTCTGAACAAGCGGGTACATTACCTCGCTTGGAATCTTCCATACTAAACCTCTTTAGTATAGTGTCTATGTATCTGGATTGGGACAATCCCAACATCCGTTTAGATCTATCTCTATAGTTCTTTATCCCCAGGATGTAGGAGGCATCACCAAGATCTTTTATGGAGAACTTGTGTGATAAGAAGAGCTTGACCGAGTGTAGTATAGGAACATCATTTCCTATTAAGAGTATGTCATCCACGTACAATACGAGAAAGACCACCTTACTCTCTACAGCCTTCTTTTATATACAAGGTTCATCTACATTTTTGATGAAGTCAAACTCTTTGATAGCTTCATCAAAACGGATGTTCCAACTCCGCGACGCCTGCTTTAATCCGTAGATGTATTTAAGTAGCTTGCACACTTTTCCGCTGCTCCCACTATCTATGAAGCCCTCTGGTTGTGTCATGTACACGCTCTCTTCTAAATCACCATTTAGACAAGCGGTCTTGACGTCCATCTGCCAGATTTCGTAGTTATGGTATGCAGCAATGGCAAGTAGGATACTGATAAACTTAAGCATAGCGACAGGAGAAAAGGTTTCATCATAGTCGACGCCAGGTCGTTGACGAAAACCTTTTACTATAAGTCTAGTTTTGAAAGTCTCAACTTTTCCATCTCCAACAATCTTCTTTTTGAAGATCCACTTACTCCCAATGGGTTTTACCCCTTCAGGAGCAATATCCAAAGTCCATACTTTGTTGGTGTATATGGATTCCATCTCGGATCGCATAGCATCTAGCCATTTCACAGAGTCTCTACTCGTGATAGCCTGCTCGAAATTAGTCTGGTCATCATCTTCTATGATGCAATCATCGCTCCCACTATCTACAAGAAAACTGTAGTATCTCTCAGGTGGATGAGGAACCCTACTGGATCTGCAGAGTGGTTGGGGTTCGTTGGGTACTATTGGATCCTCCGGTTCCACCAAATCGTCAGCTGTATTTTGTTCTGTTGGAACTTCTTCCAGTTCTACCTCATTGCCACTAATTTCTTTTACAAGAAATTCCTTTTCCAAAAAGGTGGCATGTTGAGCAACAAACACCTTTTGTTCCTCACTTTGGTAGACGATATGCCCTCGCGAATGTTTGGGATATCCTACAAACTTGCATAGAACCGACCTTGCCTCGAGATTGTCCGGATTTTTCTTTTGACATAGGCCGGACAACCCCTTATCTTAATGAAATTAAGACATGGACTCTTCTCATTCCATATCTCATATGGAGTGGTAGGCACAGATTTGGTCGTGTTAGTTATATGTATGCCCTAGAGGCCATTACTGTACATAGGATGTATATTGTAGTGGATGCTGGGACGTATATAGGGAGGAATTTCTTGCTCGACATGATAGTATGCTATCTGGTTGATCTTTACCTTAACGTGTATGCTGATTTTCTCTCTGTTACATGTTGGTAAAGCCCTTAGGATGTGTGCTTGACTACCTGGACTATGATGCGGATCATACTAGTGGGGACATGGTAGTCCATAAGTACATCCTTCAAAGTCCCTAGTCGTGGGTGTATCGAGACGGGGCATCGATATACCAGAGTAGACTAGCGTATACCTTCTCGACCCATATAGATGGGCGATGGATGATCCCATATCCATTGGTGTTTGACATCAGAGATGATATACGGGTGCTTAGTAGAGACTGGGTACACTGGACGGACTCGCCGAGAACTCCCAGATGGTATTATACCTCACGTCAGATGGCAGTTCTCTGGTGACACTGGTACAGAGTAGTCTGTTGACCCGAGATCGTCATAGAGTCTTGTGTGGTTCCCACTGTGCTTTGATTTCCATCTTACCACGTCCAAGAGGGCGTGCAAAACGGTGGTTTTTGGGTACAGTCCCGAGTCACATGGAGGCAATGAGCGATAGGAGGGGATTCGTCTCTCCCGGTATAGGGAGTTGATGTTGCGCTGTGTTCGATTGGCTATAACAGGAAATCCCTGGCCAGGGTTGCTGAGATTTACTGGTAAGTGTTACCAGTAGTATCTCGAATGGTTATAGACCTCATATCGACACGACTTATTGAGCTATTGGGGTCTGACGTTTACCACCCCTAGGCGAGATATGCGACATATCAGACGATCAGACCGGACTGTACGGTAGTGTTACTGGTCGGATTCACTGGAGTGTGAGAGGGCTTGCTCGTCGATCTTCAGATCGCTCAATAGCCGGGTGGCCGTTACGTTTAGCAGACCGCTTGCGGCTTGTGGATGTTTGATATGATCATCATCCGCTGCCGGCGTATTGACGAGTCTTTAGAGTCCTACACAGAGGTTTCCTGGCTCAAGCGAAACGAAATAGGAGCGCATATGAGATATGTGCGGGACCGAGAATGATACCAGTATGTGATACTGTATTCGATTCTCGCGATTTGTGACATTGATCGGTTATATGCGATATAGCCGGGTTATCGGATCAAGCGTTGATTCGATAAGTTGTTACTGTTGATATTAGTCGGTTATATGCGATATGACCGGATCGTTAAATCAAGTGTTGATTTAATGATTTAATGCATAATAATATATTTGATATATTACTTTGCATTAACTAGTATCGGTTCACTTTAAATGGATTTTCTCGCTCGGGTGTGCACATTGTATATTCGATATAGTTTTGTGCACTTGCTTGTATCATGTTTGATGATACATGCATTATGGTTAAGTGTTAAGAATTAAACTATAGTTAAGTGGGTGATTAGGGTTTTTGATTTCATTTTATTCATTTATCTTTTTGGAAAAAGAAAAGGCAAAATGAGGAAAATGGTTGCTTTCTTTTGTTCATTCATGAACCTTCATGAAGACTTTGACCAAATGACCATTTTGTCTCATGCTTAACCCTAACCACTCACTTAAACCTTAGTTAACTCTCTACATCTAACCATGGTTCATTATATGGTAAGGATTGGTTTTTCTTTTCTTTTCTAATTAATCTTATCATATTATTCTTCTTCTTCTTCCTTGCTTCAAGTGAAGAAAGCTTGCCTCCATCAATGGCAAGTGATGAATTTGAGTGAGAAATCCAAAACTAAAGTCTACCCACTTCCTATTTCTTCATCCTCTACCTCTTGCCAAGTAGTAGAGTGTGTTTTCTTCACAAGTTTCATGACTTGGTGAAGTGAGAGCTTGATCTTGCGATGCTTCGACGTAGATCATCTTCGGCATGGACATCGACGACCTAGCTTGCCCATTCTCCGATGAAGCCGACGCTAGAGCCCGGATTTGATTTGGACAGCGGAGACGACCTCATCTCGGAGCCGTGGAGGTGGAGGACCGGATCTACAAAGGTTGTATTTCCGATTCTTATAGTTAAGTGTTAACTAGTTAGCTTTTTCGCCTAGTTTTCTAGCAAACGATCCGTAGTCGGGTCTCTCGGCACCCGTAAAATTTTATAATGGTATGTTCGATGCCTTGTGAGACCTCATTAGGGTGTCTAGGAACCCTACAGTGGTATCAGAGCCTAGCTAGAGCCTTAGGCGAAGTCTAGACGACATTTGAAGTCCGATCGAACCCGAAAGTCCAAAACAAACATGCTCTCTGTCCAATTTTTAAAAATGTGGATTTTTCAAGATTAAAAATATCCAGAAAATCAAGCAGGGTTTATTATGAAATACTGTGCAAAACGGAGCTGTAACTCCGTCATGACGGCGCGGAACCGCGGCCTAAGCCCACGTGGTGCGGCGGTTCCGCGGCGAGACTGTAGATTCTTTGACTTTTCTTTGCACAGTAATTCCTATTTTCTGGAGTTGGATTTTCTGGGAATTTTTAATACTTATTCAAGAGTTGAATTTTCTGCAGTTGTTTTGGGGATTCGGTGTTTCGATCGGGGTATCAAATTTTGTCTATTTGACTTTCCGGATATTTTTAGAATATGTTAAAAAGTTCGACCGGATATAAATACCCAATTTTTCCCCTGTCGGGAAATTTCCAAGTGTTGGATTTTTCCGTAGTTTAACGACGTTTTAAGTAGTGCAAGTAACGCGATGGTCCCTCTAGAAGACAACAAACCTTAACTCGATTATGTGACCGTCTTGAACTGCCCTTTGAACCTTCGGGTTTGGGGCAGTACGGCGTGCCACATGTGAGGCGTTGGCTTGACCCTTCTACGGCTGGACCGTTGGTATTGAGGCACGAACGGAATGTTGTTATACTTGTTTCATGTGTTGATCAGTTTCGGGAAAAGTTGGGTGTTCGATTGTTCGATCGGAAAGTTTGACATTTTCTATTTATCCGGAATGGGATACAATAATTGGAATTCATAAATTGTTATGAGATAACGGAATGAATATTATAAACGTAGCAGTTTAGTCTCACTTGATCGGTTGCCACGGAATTTTGATGTGATCAAAAGTCCGTCGCAATCACGTAGCGTACGCGGATACTCGCCGGGTAAACTTAATAGACAGCCTCGCTCCATTGCCCCGACCAAGTGACTGTAGGAGAACCCCGTCGCCGAAAGCATCCGTTCGGGTGCTCGCGGCAGCGGTGTTCCGCCTTGGTGTACTTCGTCGACGGTATCGGGGGTGCGGCCGCCTACTGAAGTTTGCGACTAGTATTCGATCAGACTGTCGGGAATCTTGTTGAATTGCCCGACTCGATATTGAAAAGTGTTTTCGATAATGAGACTAAAATGCGGGGTTTATAATTGTTAGGCATGTGATGTCTAAGTAATTCATTTGGTCAGGCATGCGATGTCTGAGAAGGTTGCGGATTCCAACTGTTGTAGTTTTACACTTTCTTTTATGTGACCGTAAGTGTAATATGTGATATCGCCGGTTTCGTTGCTATATGTCAACGACAATTGGGATGGACATATTTACTTACGTTGATGACATGTGATGTTATGTGTTGCTGGATATGTTATATTGGATCGTCGTGTTTGAATAGCCGGGGTTTTTTTATGTGAGATGAGTGTTTTTCATTTTCATTCATGTAAAAACTTGTATGTAATATTCTTTTATTTGGGGCGCTTCCAGGTTACGGAAGATGTCACCCTTTGTATATTATTTACTTTTCCGCACTAGGATAGACCCAAGGAGGAGGGCATAAGTAACCGGGTTCTGGAGTCCAGTGGGAGACCAACTCGAGGAGTCGAGTCCGGGTCTCCTAACTCTAGAATTGGTAAGGTTGCTTGCCGCTCTCGTAGGGGTATAGGGGTGTGGGTTTGGCTATTCATCACGATCGTGGAATCCGTGTTTTATACTGGCTCGTATTGAAAACACGGACGTCCTAGTATATCCAATATTTCATATGTTTCTTCTGCTGCGATATCTGTGATGTGATCATGTGATGTTCTTTGATAGATACAGTATATAGTATATATGATATATTATATAGACGTTACTTATGTTTTACACCCGCGCTAGCCCTGCCCCGCTCTGTCGTTAGTTACCTAACCTAACGGTGCACGAGGGGACATCGAGGCGAATGCGGATGGCATAAGTGTACGTCGTATTTATCTGTGATGTTTAGGTAATTTAAATGATGGGACTTCATTAATGAGATTAATGAAATAAAAGAAACCTAAGATGTTGTAGAATCGAATTTCAAAATAAAACAGGTAGCTACAGTTCTTGCTTTGCACAGCGGTATATGAGATATATCCTGCACCTTATTCGATGAGGAAAGGACCGAGATCCCTTCACCGGGAGTGACTCCTTTAGCAATAACTGGCAGATGCTACACACTCGGTTTGTCTTTTGATTGCTTTTAAGAGTTTTTGCTTTGCACAGTGATATATATGATATATCCTGCACCTCATTCGACGAGGAAAGGACCGACGATCCCTTCACCGGGAATGACTCCTTTAGCAAAACTAGAAAAGCCTAAAAAACACTCCATTTCAAAATTCATTTGATTCTACAACGATATCAAGCTCATTACGCAATAGGTTTTCAGAAAAACCTGTCGTAGCCCTCCGTCATTTCAGATAAGTACTGGTTAGTATTCGTGCTACGTTTGTTGACTATGTTAAGGCGTAGTGTGCGGTAGCTAATTAGTGCTTATCTGCATAAGCATATGATGTGATTGGATTAGGGTAGTCGTGCGACTTTGTTGACTATGTTAAGGGTCGTGCGGGTGGGTTTAATTCAATCGGGAAATGACGGGTTGAACTTGACTAGCACTTATGATTTGTTGACTATGTTAAGGTCATATAGTTGCTAGGGAAAAAATATTATCGGGAATTTCAAGTGTTGAAATTTGCAATGAGATTGCATACTTTCTATGAGATAGTTGGATCCCGATACCCGCTGCGAGTAAGAGTTACTCCTGGGAGAGTTTTATACATTACAATTAGCCGATCAAGTAGGTGTCTAGAAAGGTGTCAACGGGGTTACGCCTCTGGGAAAACGAGGTTTACATTAATTAGGTCCGTGCGAAAGCACGGGGGACCTCCCTCAAAGTACCGACACTGGCCTGGCTGAAAGATTGGCGAACTTGTAGTGTGTAATTAATCCCGGCTAGTCTTTCCTTTTAGGGTTTGAAGGAAGATTTGATAAAAAGCAGTGGGAGCCATCCTGATTAGATAAAATAAAAACCAATCTATTCTTGCAAGAGCGCACGCTGAGTGTTTTCTTCTCTCTCTCTCTAGGTAGCGACCATATCACGCCTTAATCAAGATAAATAATACGGAATATTGACCGAACCCGCTTGTTATACTGAGCTGGGGAACGTTGGTCCCGCTCCAACTTATAATTGTTATAAGACAGAGTAGGAAATTGGGGATTACCAGAATTCCCGTGCCGCCCAAACGAAGAGAGTGCATGTTGATGCATCATCTTCGGGTGTGTTCATTACAGAGAACTGTTTCTCAGTATCCTTTACGTCATGGGTATGTGATACCAGATCAGGATCCCAGATATGTAATCTGTTACATAGGGCTACAGAAAGGTAGAAGAACTGAGAACGGGTGATAAGTTTCATGAGACAGAAAACGGGGCAAGAGTTGCAGCCAAGTCTGTTGGTCACTGTCACCCTGTATTACCAATACATTGATTCTGAACGAATGTTATTAGATACCGAACCTGATATACAAAATCATATCAGTCTCTTTATTAGTAAAGAAACGATATAATTTTGTATTGTCGGATAATGTTTTGAACATTTCCTATATCAAAAGTTGATCGGTTCAGGCACGTTATCTAAAAGTATTGACGTTCTAAATCAAACTACAGTTCTTTAGTATACAGAACACACACAAGAGGAAGAGTTCAGAAATGAACGGATCCTTCTTGAGGCATTGTAGACTAGGTCATATCAATGCGACCCGACTAGCTAAGTTACATAAAGATGCATATTTAAATCAGTTTGAATTTACATCTTGTGAAACTTGCCAGTCATGTCACAAAGATAAGATGACCATAGCTCCGTTTATTGGAAACAGAGAAAGAGTTAGTGAACTCTTGGGATGATACATGTTGATGTATGTAGGTCCCCTGTCTACACATGCCAGAACTGGTTCTTTGTACTTCGTTACATTCTCTGATGATCTCTCGAGATTCAGACATATGTTCCTGTTGAAACACAAGTCCGAACCTTTTGAGATATTCACAGAATATAAGCGAGAAGTAGAGAACCAAAATACGGGTATAAGTATTATGTCCTTTGATGTGATCAAGGAGGAGAATACTTGAACACGGAATTCCTGGACTATTCTAAAGGAGAATGAGATTCTCTCTCAGCATTACTCCTCCGCATACACCATAGCACGATGGTATATCGGGGCAGAGCAATCACACCCTATCTGATAAGGTGTGCTCTATGATGAGTACTACTGAGTCACCTATTTCCTTAAGGGAGTTATGCACTTGAGAAGCTGCATACCTATTGAATAGGGTTCAAATCAAATCAGTTGCCTACCACTTCATATTTGATATGGAAAGGGAAGAGCCCATGTCTTAAGCTAGTTAAGATTTGGGGTTGTCCGGCCTATGTCTAAAAGCAAAATCCGGACAAGCTCAAGGCAAGATCTGTTATGTAGAACTGGAAATGTTCCAGCTATACAAACTACAGCAGATGATTTGAAAGAACCAAAGGATTCATTAGTAACCAACGAACCTCAGCCTCTCCGCCGATCTAGTAGGGTTCCTCACCCACCTGAGAGATACCATGGTTTCTCTATGACAGTGGGAGCGAGGATTGCATCATGAGATGATGACCCAACTAGCTTCGAGCTGGCCATCAGGAGTAAGACTCTGTAAGAATGGCTGGATGCTTAGTGATCTGAGATGGAATCCTTATACACCAACAAAGTATGGACTTTGGTTACAATATCTGAAGGGTTAAATCCCCATCAGGAGCAAGTATATCTTGAGAAGATTACTTGGTGTAAATGGAAAAGTTGAGACTTTCAAAGCTAGACTTGTTAAAGGTTTGCATCATTGACCAGGTGTGGATCATGATGAAACTTTTTCTAAGGATCTATGCTTAAGTCCATCCAGATCCTACTTGCCACGGCTACATACCATGACTGCGATATCTGGTGGTTGGGTGTCTTGACTGCTTTTCTAAATGATGATTTAGAAGAGAGCGTCTATAAGTACGCAGCCAGAGGGCTTCGTAGACAGTGGGAGCAGCGGAAACGTGTGCAAGATGCTTTATAGGATAAAGCAGGCATCGCGGAGTTGGAACATCTGTTTTGATGGATTAGTCAAAGAGTTTGACATCATCAAAATGGTAGATGAACCTTGTATAAACAAAAAGGTAGTAGGGAGTATGGTGGTGATCCTCGTAGAGTACGTGGATGACATACTCTTGATAGGGAAAAAGTTTCCTATGCTACGCTCGGTCAATCTCCGTTTATCACAATGATTCTCCATATAGGATCATAATGATACCTACTAACTCCTGGATTTTGGATCTATGAGATAGATCTAAATGGATGTTAGGATTCTCACTTGTTGAAGTGAGATGGTATCACATGATCCTGGGGTGAATCATTGGAAGGGTTCCAGGGTGATAAGGACGACTGAATGTCAGTCACAGGCATTGTCTTTACCCTCAGTGGAGGGACGGTATGTTGGAAGAGTTCCAAGCTAGATACCGTGGCATACTAGACGATAAAGGCAGGATACATCGCTACTTAAGATGCTACCGAAGAGGCTGTTTGGGTGTATATTGGTTCATGAGATGAACTACGTTCCTACCATTGTGAGACAATGAAGTTGTGGCTTATGCCAAGGAACGCCGGTCCCATCAGTTATCCAGACATATTCTAAGGCAGTATCACTTGATCATGGAGATGGTTGATCTCCAGGGTGATCGAGGTTTGGAGAGTAGACTCAGAGGACAACACAGCGGATCCACTCACAAAGGCCTGTTCCCAGAGAGAGACTTTTATGGGATGGTTGAGTATGAGATACTACAACCACTGCTATCAGATGGCCCTAGTGCAAGTGGGAGATTGTTAGTTATATGTATGCCCTAGAGGCCATTACTGTACATAGGATGTATATTGTAGTGGATGCTGGGACGTATATAGGGAGGACTTTCTTGCTCGACATGATAGTATGCTATCTGGTTGATCTTTACCTTAACGTGTATGCTGATTGTCTCTCTGTTACATGTTGGTAAAGCCCTTAGGATGTGTGCTTGACTACCTGGACTATGATGCGGATCATACTAGTGGGGACATGGTAGTCCATAAGTACATCCTTCAAAGTCCCTAGTCGTGGGTGTATCGAGACGGGGCATCGATATACCAGAGTAGACTAGCGTATACCTTCTCGACCCATATAGATGGGCGATGGATGATCCCATATCCATTGGTGTTTGACATCAGAGATGATATACGGGTGCTTAGTAGAGACTGGGTACACTGGACGGACTCGCCGAGAACTCCCAGATGGTATTATACCTCACGTCAGATGGCAGTTCTCTGGTGACACTGGTACAGAGTAGTCTGTTGACCCGAGATCGTCATAGAGTCTTGTGTGGTTCCCACTGTGCTTTGATTTCCATCTTACCACGTCCAAGAGGGCGTGCAAAACGGTGGTTTTTGGGTACAGTCCCGAGTCACATGGAGGCAATGAGCGATAGGAGGGGATTCGTCTCTCCCGGTATAGGGAGTTGATGTTGCGCTGTGTTCGATTGGCTATAACAGGAAATCCCTGGCCAGGGTTGCTGAGATTTACTGGTAAGTGTTACCAGTAGTATCTCGAATGGTTATAGACCTCATATCGACATGACTTATTGAGCTATTAGGGTCTGACGTTTACCACCCCTAGGCGAGATATGCGACATATCAGACGATCAGACCGGACTGTACGGTAGTGTTACTGGTCGGATTCACTGGAGTGTGAGAGGGCTTGCTCGTCGATCTTCAGATCGCTCAATACCCGGGTGGCCGTTACGTTTAGCAGACCGCTTGCGGCTTGTGGATGTTTGATATGATCATCATCCGCTGCCGGCGTATTGACGAGTCTTTAGAGTCCTACACAGAGGTTTCCTGGCTCAAGCGAAACGAAATAGGAGCGCATATGAGATATGTGCGGGACCGAGAATGATACCAGTATGTGATACTGTATTCGATTCTCGCGATTTGTGACATTGATCGGTTATATGCGATATAGCCGGGTTATCGGATCAAGCGTTGATTCGATAAGTTGTTACTGTTGATATTAGTCGGTTATATGCGATATGACCGGATCGTTAAATCAAGTGTTGATTTAATGATTTAATGCATAATAATATATTTGATATATTACTTTGCATTAACTAGTATCGGTTCACTTTAAATGGATTTTCTCGCTCGGGTGTGCACATTGTATATTCGATATAGTTTTGTGCACTTGCTTGTATCATGTTTGATGATACATGCATTATGGTTAAGTGTTAAGAATTAAACTATAGTTAAGTGGGTGATTAGGGTTTTTGATTTCATTTTATTCATTTATCTTTTTGGAAAAAGAAAAGGCAAAATGAGGAAAATGGTTGCTTTCTTTTGTTCATTCATGAACCTTCATGAAGACTTTGACCAAATGACCATTTTGTCTCATGCTTAACCCTAACCACTCACTTAAACCTTAGTTAACTCTATACATCTAACCATGGTTCATTATATGATAAGGATTGGTTTTTCTTTTCTTTTCTAATTAATCTTATCATATTATTCTTCTTCTTCTTCCTTGCTTCAAGTGAAGAAAGCTTGCCTCCATCAATGGCAAGTGATGAATTTGAGTGAGAAATCCAAAACTAAAGTCTACCCACTTCCTATTTCTTCATCCTCTACCTCTTGCCAAGTAGTAGAGTGTGTTTTCTTCACAAGTTTCATGACTTGGTGAAGTGAGAGCTTGATCTTGCGATGCTTCGACGTAGATCATCTTCGGCATGGACATCGACGACCTAGCTTGCCCATTCTCCGATGAAGCCGACGCTAGAGCCCGGATTTGATTTGGACAGCGGAGACGACCTCATCTCGGAGCCGTGGAGGTGGAGGACCGGATCTACAAAGGTTGTATTTCCGATTCTTATAGTTAAGTGTTAACTAGTTAGCTTTTTCGCCTAGTTTTCTAGCAAACGATCCGTAGTCGGGTCTCTCGGCACCCGTAAAATTTTATAATGGCATGTTCGATGCCTTGTGAGACCTCATTAGGGTGTCTAGGAACCCTACAGGTCGGAACTCTATTCAATAGGTATGCAGTTGTCTCAAGCGCTTATTCCCAAAAGGAAATAGGTAACTCAGCAATACTCATCATAGAGCGCACCATATCTAATAGGGTACGATTTCTCCGCCCCGATATACTGTTGTGCTGTGGTGTATACGGAGGAGTAAGCTGAGAAACAATCCCATTCTCTTTTAAATAGTCTCGGAACTCCCCGCTCAAGTATTCACCTCCCCGATCAGATCGTAGGATTTTAATACTTTTGCCCGTCTGGTTTTAACTTCACACTTATATTCCTTGAATTTCTCAAAAGTTTTAGATTTGTGTTTCAACAAGAACACATGTCCGAACCTTGAGAGATCATCGGTGAATGTAATGAAGTATGAAAAACCATTCCTGGCATGTGTAGACATAGGACCGCATACATCACTATGTATCAGTCCCAAGAGTTCTGAAGCTCTTTCTCCGTGTCCAGTAAACAGTGTTTTTGTCATCTTATCTTTGAGACATGACTGACAAGTTTCATAAGATGAAAATTCGAACGGATTCAAATATCCATCTTTATGCAACTTAGCCAGTCTTGTCGCATTGATATGACATAGTCTACAATGCCACAAGAAAAATTCATTCATTTCTGAAATTTTCCTCTTGTTTGTGTTCTGTATGTTAAGAACTGTACTTTGATTAAGAAAGTATATACCGTTACATAACATACCAGATCCAATCGACACTTGATTCTGGAAAATGGTCATAACATTATCTTCTAATGTGAGATTATATCCTTCTTTAGTTAGTAAAGAAACCGATATAATAATGCACATCATCTTTGGTACATAGTAACGGTCATTTAGAATCAATGTATTACTAGTTGGTAATACAAGGTGATTATCGCCAACTGCCTTGGCTGCAACAATTGCACCATTCCTTACTGTTAAGGATTTATCACCCTTTCCCAGTTCTCTACCTTTCTTTAGCCCATATAATAAATTACATACGTGGGATCCTGATCCGGTATCCAATACCCAGGACGTAGAACAAACTGAGAAATAGTTCTCGGTAATGAACACACCCGAAGAAGATGCATCAACATGCGGTTTCTTTGCACGGGTGGCATGGGAATCCTGATACTCCCCTATCCCTTGCTCAGACTTATGACAGTTATAAAATAGAGCGGGACCAACGTTCCCTAACTTTATATAAAAGGAAGGTTCGGTCAATACATCCATTGTATTATCTTGATTAAAGCGTGACATTGGTTGCTGCCTGGAGAGAGAGAGAAGGAAAAGCGTTAGCGTGCGCTTTTTGCAAGATTAGATTGGTTATTATCTTATCTATTCAGGATAGCTCCCACTGTTTTTATCAAATCTTCCTTCAAACCCTAAATGGTAAGATTAGCCGGGATTAATTACACCTTCGCCAATCGTTCGGCCAGGCAGGTATCGGTACTCCGAGGGAGGTTCCACGTGCTTTCGCACGGATCTAATTAGAATAAACCCCGTTTTCCTAGAGGCATAACCCCGTTGACACCTTTCTAGACACCTACTTGATCGGCTAATTGTAAAGTGTAAAACTCTCTCAGGAGTAACTCTTACTCGCAGTGGGTATCGGGATCCAACTATCATATAGAAAGTATGCAATCTCATTGCAAATTTCAACACTTGAAATTCCCGATAATGGTTTTTACCCCTAGCTTCCAATGACCTTTATGGAGGTCAACAAACTATAGGCTGCTAGTAAAGTTCAACCCGTTCATTTCTTGATTGAATTAAACCCACTCGCACAACCCTTGACGGAGGTCAATAAGGCCGTACAACTACCCTAATCCAATCGCATCACATGCGGCAGATAAGCACTAATCAGCTACCGCGCATTACGCCTTGACGGAGGTTAACAAACGTAGCACAAATACTAAATAGTACTTATCTTAAATGACGGAGGGCTACACATGTTTTTAAGAAAACCATGAGTGTAATGAACTCGATATCGTTGTAGAATCTAGTGATTTAGAAAAGGAGTGTTTTTTAGGCTTTTGCTAGCTTCGCTAAAGAGGCCACTCCCGGTGAAGGGATCTCGGCTCTTTCCTCATCGAATGAGGTGCTGGATATTCATGAATACCACTATGCAAAGAAAGAACTAGAGAAGCAGTCAAAACACAAAACCGAGTGGGTTGTAGTATTTGCTAGTTTCGCTAAAGAGATCACTCTCAGTGAAGAGATCTTGGCTCTTTCCTCATCGAATGAGATGCTGGATATTTATCAAGGAATACCACTATGCAAAGAAAGAACTAGAGCTACCCTTTTTGAAAATTTGATTCTACAATATCTTTTGGTTTCTTTCTTTTCATTAATCTCATTAATGAAATCCCATCAATTAATGTTTCCTAAACATTACAGAAAAATGAAACGAAAATAGAACGTACGCTTATGACATCCGCATTCGCCACGGGGCCCCGTCATGCACCGTTAGGTTACTTAACTATTGGCAGAGCGGGGGCTGGATTAGCACGGGTGCAAAACATAAGCAACGTTTATTATATATCATATATATAATAGCATATTCGTCTCACGCAGTTATATGATCAACATCACAGAATCAAGCAACAGAAGCAACATATGAAATATTGGATATACTAGGATGTCCGTGTTATAAATTTAGCCAGTAATGTAAAATTCAGATTCCACGGTCGTGATGAATAGCCAAACCTACATCCCTAAACCCCTACGAGAGCGGCAAGTAACCCTGCCAATTCTAGAGTTAGGAGACCCGGTCTCAACTCCTTGAGATGGTCTCCCACTGGACTCTAGAACCCGGTTACTTGTGCTCCCCGCCTTGGGTCTATCCTAATGCGGAAAAGTAAATAATATACAACAGTGGTGATATCATACTCAACCTAGAAGTGCCCCAATAAAAGAATATTACGTACAGATTTTACATGAATGAAAATAAAAACCCTCATCTCACATAAAACCCCCCGGCTATTCTTTCACGACGATCCAATAAATCATATCAACAACAACAAATGATATCACATATCATCAACGTAAGCAAATATGCGTATCTCTAAAACTTGTTGACATATAGCAACAAGATTGGGATACCCCACATATTACACTTACGGTCGCAGAACAGAAAACAGAAAACTACAATAATTAGAATTCGCAACATTTTTAGACATCATAAACCCGGAATATCTCATATTCCGGATTTCATACCTAACTTATAAAACTTGCATTTTAGTCTCAAATTGAAAACTATTTTCAATTGGTTGTCGGATAATTTAACAAGATTCCTGACTTAGCGATCGCATATAATACGCAATTGCGATGGAGTTTTGATCCGAATCAAAACTTCGTGGCAATCGATCAATTGAGACTAAACGGCTAGGTTTACAATATACTAACTAGTTTTCATAAAACTAATTAATCCGGATTCTAATAACTGTATCACACATCACAAAGCTTGTAAAGTAACCGCGACATTAGAATTCCGCACGCAATTAGCAAACTTAACTAATTTTTCCAAAACTTTGAAAAATCCAGAGAGCTAAAGTTCAAAAAACGATTGTTTTAAACCAATCCGGGAGTCGAAACGAACTCGAAACCCGCCCTAATTTTCGCGGAGGCGAAGATACCAAAATTAACTGTTGAATGGGGGGCCTCAGGGGGGTTACCTACCCCCGAGGCCATCTCGAGGTGGCCCCTAAGGGAAGGCAGACCCGAGAGCACCCAGTTGGGGTGCTCCCGGGTCACCCACCTCCAAAGACACCATGTGGTGGTCTTGGGGTGTGGGTCCGACCACTGTTCCCTCCAGGGGTGTCCCCGGGGTGTGCATGCTCCACCCCGTGGCTTCTCGGTTCAAACCGTGAGTCCGCGGGGTGTGTAAACAACTCAAAACATCATTTTGGAAACTGTTTTTATCGGCATTTTTTACGCGACAAAAACGGAGGATTTCTAACTTCGCTACAAGCTACCCTAATGTTCTAGCTTGGCTCTGATACTTGGAAAGTCAGGCACCCACCCCATCTAATGGGGTCGCCGTGGCACCTACAGGTCCCTCAGCAGCTACTTTTTACGCATGCCCCCTCGCGAGAACTACAACCAGCCGGAACACCTTCCGATCTCGGGACACCCTGGGGGTAAGAACCTATGCTTCGCCATACCGTCACACAGTGAGAACCCCTATTGGTCGACATTTAATGCCTAGCAGCTCTGATACCATGAAAGTCGACCTTAGCACCACTATGAGATTCTAAAGGCATCAAGCATGCCAGATTTTAATTTTATTAGGTGCTAAGTTAGACTAACAAGATCTTTACTAGAATATTAGGGTTTGTCTATGATGATGTGATGAACTAAATAGAAGAAAAGAGCATACAACTGTAGGGTGTTTTTCGTCACCCCATTGAGATGGGAATACACACACGTTTGTCAGGCACATTACAGATTCCCCCTACCTAGGGTAGGCAGGGGTTTATTGATTGTGGGGATCCGAATCTCCGGCAGCCGCGGACTAAGCTGCCGTTAATTATCCTTTGCCTTTGGAGCGAGAGAACCTCTGATTGACGGGTTAAACTGGTCATGCGAACTCAATGTGCAGCGTGCGTGTGTTGTGTATTGAAAGGGGGTTTTGGATATATCGGGAGCCACGCAGAGTTTTTACGGGGGTCCCGCTACCCGGATAGCGGGCTGAGGGTTAAGGGGGCTAGCAGCCCTCTTGCGGGGTGCGGGGCAGCGCCCCGACCTAAAAATTTTTTGGGGAAGGACAGTGTTGTGGAGTGTGTGTGTATATATACATGTATATATAACAAAAAAAGGAAAGGGCATCCAAAGGATGCGTGGGGAAAAGCGCCAGCGCTTTGAGCGCTAGCGCGCCATGTGTTAGCACGTGGGCGCTCGGGCGCTAGCGCTTTGAGCGCTAGCGCCCCACGTGTCAGCACGTGGGCGCTCGGTCGCTAGCGCTTTGGGCGCTAGCGCTCTGAGCGCAAGAGCACTAGCGCACCACGTGTCAGCACGTGGGCGCTCAGGCGCTAGCGCTCCTAGCGCCCCACGTGTCAGCACGTGGACGCTCGGGCGCTAGCGCTTTGAGTGCTAGCGCTCTGAGCGCAAGAGCGCTAGCGCCCCATGTGTCAGCACGTGGGCGCTCGAGCGGCAAAAGGGAGTTGTACTCCCAGAAAGGAGCACTTATTATTCTCTGTATTTATATATATATATATATATATATATATATATATGAGGAGTTAAACTCCTAGGATGTTTTGAAGCTGATGAAGGGCTTCTCCCCTTGAGCCCTAGTTCTTCTCCAAAGTAGGGTCTCTGGAGACGGGTCTCCTTCTTCCTCCTCTGTCGGCATGATCTTGAAGATCAAGAGATGAGAGATTTTAAAAATCTCTTCTTTTTGAGATCTAATGGTAGATCCAAGTATCCCTTTGTGGGTTTTGTGGTGAAAAACTATTTAGTTTTGAAAAAGGAAGAGTAAAACTCTTGATTTAATTCAAAAAGAAAGAAGAAGGTTTTGGAACCTTGAGGAAGGAGGAAGAGGCACAGGCCCTAATTTTTTGGGAATGAAAAGGTATATCTCTTTATTCATCATCATGTTGCCTTATATAGGCTTACATATTTACATATAGCCCCTTGGACTTTACAAAATGGCATTTGCCCATCCCATGGCTCATGTGCCATTTCATTTTGCACATGAGCCATGGGCTTTACAAAAATTTGGCTTTATGCCCATTTTGCATACATTCACGCATAAAAAATTACATAAATATTATTTATTACATGATCTATATTTTGGTATGGAGGAGGCTGGCCGCGGGCTCGACTTGGGCATGTGCCCGCTTGACCTGGGCTTAGGCCCACCTGGCTTGGGGTTGACCTTGATTTTGACTCGGTCAACCGGGGGTGCAAATTTTGACCCCAACAAAGTTCCCCCCATCAATAAATGCACACCGCACATTTGAGTTGTGTGCATGAAATTGATGGATCTTGAAGCTGAACTTCGAGGTGGAACATCATTCCGGGGGCGAAGCATCATCCCGGGGAGCATGATTCCCAGGGATCGGAGCATCATTCTGATTCGCGAAGCAAAATTCCAGGGTCGGAGTATCTCTCAGGGAGCATGATTCCCGGAGATCAGAGCATCATTCCGATTTGCGGAGCATAATTCCAGGGTTGGAGTATCCCTCGGGGAGCATGATTCCTAGGGATCGGAGCATCATTCCAATTTGCGGAGCATAATTCCAGGGTTCGGAGAATCATTCCGAAGAGCGGAGCATGATTCCAAAGATCAGAGCATCATTCCGAAGGGCGGAGCATGATTCCAGGGATCGGAGCATCATTCCGATGAGCGGAGCATGATTCCAGGGGATTGGAGCATCATTTCGAAGAGCGGAGCATGATTCCAGGGATCGGAGCATCATTCCGATGAGCGGAGCATGATTCCAGGGGATCGGAGCATCATTCCGAAGAGCGGAGCATGATTCCAAAGGGATCGGAGCATCATTCCGATGAGCGGCAGACATTCTGACCGAAGCATAATTTCGATGCAGAGGTTGATTCCCAGGCGAAGCATAATTCCGCCAAGGAAGGAAAATAATCCGAGGCGAAGCATGATTTCGACATGGGGTACATTCTGAGACGGAGCATGATTCCGGCGCAGAGCTTGTTGGCTGACTTGATTCCGAGACGAAGCATAATTTCGAAAGGGAAGGCAGATACACCGAGGCGAAGCATGATTTCGATACGGGGTGCATACTCTGAGACGAAGTATGATTCCGACGTAGAGCTTGTTGGTTGACTTGATTCCGAGGTGGAGCATAATTCCGACGAGGAGGTCATTGGTTGATTCCGAGCTGAAGCATAATTCCGACAGGGAAGGCGCTGGTTGATTCCGAGCCGAACCATAATTTCGACGGGGAAGGCAGATACACCGAGGCGAAGCTTGATTTCGACGCGGGGTACACTCTAAGACGAAGTATGATTCCGACGCAGAGCTTGTTGGTTGATTTGATTCCGAGGCGGAGCATAATTCCGATGAGGAGGTCCTTGACATCAGCATCGCTATACTGGAATATGGTACCGGGAGCGAATCATCATTTGCCATGAGAGGATTTGGGGATTTTTTTTTGTCGGCATCTGCATTGCTGCACTGGAATGATGCTAGGAGCAACTCATCATTTGCCCCGGGAGGATTTAGGAATTGGTTTTTGTTTGGCATCAGTATCGCTACACTGGAATATGGTACCAGGAGCGAATCATCATTTGCGCTTGTTTATCAGGAAGCGATAGCTTAGGAGACAGGTTTTAGGTCCTTATCACCTAAGACTTTTCAATTTTGTGAGCCGTAAGGGTCTCACAAAGCATTTTCTCCCTACGGGTCGTAAGGATCCCGTAGGTGTATTTTCTCCTTAGGAGTCATGGGGACTCCTAAGTGTGTTGCTCCTTTGTGAGTCGCAAGGATCTCACGCGGGAATTTTCTCCTCACAAAGTCGAGAAGTGCATTTCATCTCTTTTTTACGAGTTTGCGCCCTTTCGAGTTTTCACAAACTCGCCGGCAGCCCTGCTGTTTTTACTCACGGAGCCCTTTCGGGTTTTCATCCGTGCCCATTTTGCTTGTGGACATACCTTTTTTTTCCGAATCTTCACCGCCGGTGGGACTTTGAATGTGGTCTCACCGGTAGGACTTGGGAGGGATTAGGATTATTTTACGCCCGTGGATTGTATACGGTTTTGCAGGATGTATGATCCAGACCGTAGGGCCGGAAAAATTTCACGACTTTGTCGGCGTCTGCATCGCTGCACTGGAATATGGTACCAGGAGCGACTCATCATTCGTCGTTGGGGTATGCGATTTGGAATTTGGTTGGCGTCTGCATCGCTGCACTGGAATATGGTACCGGGAGTGACTCATCATTCATCATTTAGGGATTGGGGAGCGATGGCTTAGGAGACAGGTTTAGATCCCTATCTCCTAAGGCTTTTCAATTTTACAGGCCGTGAGGGTCCCATAAAAGCATTTTCTCCCTACGAGTCGTAAGGATCCCGCAGGTGTATTTTCTCCTTAGGAGTCGTGAGAACTCCTAAGTGTGTTTTTTCTTTATGAGTCGTAAGGATCTCACAAAGGTTTGTTCTCTTCATGTATCGTGAGGACACATGAGTGGGTCTTCTCATTGGAGCATAATTCCAAACGCGGAGACCAGCCACGTAACTGGTGATTATGGTGCGGCATGGGTATGATGAGAATTATTTGAGCCCGTGGATTGTATACGGTAGTCAATTTAGGGACTAACCGTAGGGCTGGGAGAATTTTGGAAATTTGAATTTTTGTTGGCGTCTGCATCGCTGCAGTGGAATATGGTACCAGGAGCGACTCATCATTTGTCTTTGTTTTGTTTGTTTTTTTTTGTTTTTGTTTTGTTTTACCGCGATTTCTCTATCATTTCAGCTTTTTTATCGCGAAGGTCGCAATTGCCCTATCATTTCGGCTATTTATTCGCGGTTGCCCCATCATTTCGGCTTTATTTTTATTTTTATTTTTACTCGCTGATTTTTATTGCGAGTTGCCCCATCATTTCGGCTTTTCTTTTTATTTATTTATTTACACATTCCTTTTTTAATTTACACACATTTTTTTTTACATTCCCAGTTTAACGACTTAGAGGTCGATTATTCCCAGTTTAATGACATGGTGGTCAATTGTTCCCAGTTTAATGGCATGGTGGTCGATTGTTTTCAGAGAAAGGTGTCTGAGAGAATCAGTTTCACGAAGAATTTCGGTCTCCGTTTGTATGAAATTGGCGGTCGCAGCTGGACTGGTTGTTAACACGCCTTTAGACAGTTCTATCTCTCCTGCCTTGTATTGCTATTCGACCCAATCTTTGAAGATGAAGCAGTCTTCAATGGCATGACCTATCACTCTGTGATAGGGGTAGTATTTGGGGTAGTCGGTCCTATTCGCTTCCTGCGGTCTTTTTGACTCTGGCAGTTGTAGACCGTTCCTCAGGGCGTCTTTGAATATTTTACGGATTTTGTCCCTTCTGAAGGAATAGACCTTGTCCAGCATCTCTTTTAGTGGAGATTCTCCTCCCTCTCTGAACATTGGCTTCCGAAGCTGGTTGGCATTAGGCCCGCTCGACCCTTGCTTATTTCGGTTAGCCGAGGCATTGAAAGATTCAGTATCGTCGGAATTTCCGCTTTTGCGATTTTCGTCCTTTCGGTTTCTCCAGGAACTATTGTTATTTTGGGAGTCAGAGGAGGACTCCTGCTTTGAGCGCTCCAGCATATGAACTTTCCTGGTCAGCTCTTGGAATGTTTTGAGACCCACGGTGCATAAAAGCAGGGCCATCCAATTGTTGAGATTTCCGATGAGGGGCCTGACAGATTGGTCTTGCTCTATCGGCGGTTCGCATTTGACAAAGAGATTACGCCATCGGGTTATAAAATCCGTGCTGCTTTCATTGTTCTTGGGCTTGGTCCTTACGAGCTCGGCAATGGTGATCTTATCGCTGACGCTCATGAACCTTTGTCGAAACAAAGATTCCATTTGGACGAAAGTAGTAACGGAGCCATCCGATATGCTCGCGTACCAGTCGAAAGCAACATCGGTCAAGCTATTAACGAACTGGCGGAGGAGAAGCGCATCATTGCCCCCAGTATTCCGGCATGAGGCTTTGAAGTGGGCGATGTGCTGATTCACATTTCCCGTCCCATCGAATCTTCCGAATTTAGGGATGACATAGCCGCTAGGAAATTCTGCCAGATCATATTGAGCAGGATATGGTCTCCAGCTACTGCTAACATCTTTTTGCGCTTCAGCTTCGGCTACCAGTGTTTTGACTTTGTTGGCAACCAAATCCATGATTTGATCTTGAGTTAGCGGGCTACTGTCATCGGTAGCCAAGACATTTCCCGAGATAGGATGCGACTGATTTTCATGCGGTTCGCCCGCCTTTGGATTTGAGGGAATAGGCGTCGGCTGCCTTGGGACACCATTTCCCGGTTCATGAGAGCCATGCGCCTGGTTGGACGGCTGAGAGGCAAGTTGGGCCGTGAGCTGCAAGACGGCATTCGTCAAGTCGTCAATTTTGGAGTAGAGCTTGGCCATCTCCTTATCTTTACTTCTAAGCTGTTTTCGGAGCTCTTGGAAAGTTGCTGCTCTGCGTTCTTGGGACGGAAGATTGGCTCATCTTCGCTTTCCGAGCCCGACTCCTCATGGACCGAAGGGTCTTTCTGCCTATCATCCTTATCGAGAGGGTTTTCATCATCCAGCGGAGGCGGCTGTTCTTGGGAAGCGGCAACTACATTCAAGCCAGATGGGATCTGAGATGTGGTGGCCCCGTCCTTTCTCTTGCTGCGCGTGCCCACCGCGTAGACAGTGTGGACCACATATCCAGCCATTTCCCCATCTTCGGCGGGGTAACCCTGTTCTTTGAACCCCATGAGGTTCAGCCTAGCAGGAGCCCTAGCCCTTTTGTTGGCTCTATATCTGAGCCTTTTCTGCCTTATCAAAACCCTGTTTCCTGGGAAGCTACCGTGAGTCGATTAGCGGGGAGCTTAGAGAAGACACCCGATCGAGCAGTTGTCAAGGGCACTTCCGGAGCATGCTCGAGACGCCTTGTTGCTTTGTTGGTGTTGATGGCCTTGCCTCCAGCTGGGGCCAAGGAGAGTTGTTCGAACACCGACTTGCGTTTGAGTTGGGGCGCCTTTGAGACCACCACATTTGGCCTCTTGCCTTTCGAGACCGGTTTCTCTGCCACCGGGGCTTGAGAAGCTGGGATGGCATTAGCTGACACGAACAGGATAGAGCAGAATGGTAGCGGCGCCTTTTCCCATTGTCGCCCGAGACTGGCCGGAAGGACCGTCCTGGCGTCCATCTTCATCGTGTAGGAGATGGGAGATGAGTTCATCTTTGGAGACATCGTTGAGAAGTGATTGCTTGAAAACCTGCATGAAAGGGCATTATTTTAGTATAAATATCGATATGTATATTGATTGAGTTCGCATGAATGCTTAACCCGAAATATGGGAGGAGAGATAGGTCCCACCGGGCGTGCCAGAATCTGTAGGGTGTTTTTCGTCACCCCATTGAGATGGGAATACACGTGCACTTGTCAGGCGCATTACAGATTCTCCCTAGCTAGGGTAGGCAGGGGTTTATTGATTGTGGGGATCCGAATCTCCGGCAGCCGCGGACTAAGCTGCCGTTAATTACCCCTCGCCTTTGGAGCAAGGGAACCTCCGATTGATGGGTTAAACTGGTCATGCGAACTCAATGTGCAGCATGCGTGTGTTGTGTTTGGAAAGTGGGTTTTGGATATATCGGGAACCACGCAGAGTTTTTACGGACAGAGTTGTGGAGTGTGTGTGTATATATACATGTATATATAAAAAAAAAGGAAAGGGCATACAAAGGATGCGTGGGGAAAAGCGCCAGCGCTTTGAGCACAAGAGCGCTAGCGTGCCATGTGTCAGCACGTGGGTGCTCGGGCGCTAGCGCTTTGAGCGCAAGGGCCCTAGCGCCTTGAGCGCTAGCGCCCCACGTGTCAGCACGTGGGCGCTCGGTCGCTAGCGCTTTAGGCGCTAGCGCTCTGAGCGCTAGCGCACCACGTGTCAGCACGTGGGCGCTCGGGCACTAGCGCTTTGGGCGCTAGCGCTCTGAGCGCAAGAGCGCTAGCGCACCACGTGTCAGCACGTGGGCGCTCGGGCGCTAGCGCCCCACGTGTCAACACGTGGGTGCTCGAGCGGCAAAAGGGAGTTGTACTCCCAGAAAGGAGCACTTATTATTCTCTGTATATATATATATATATATATATATATATATATGAGGATTTAAACTCCTAGGATGTTTTGAAGCTGATGAAGGGCTTCTCCCCTTGAGCCCTAGTTCTTCCCCAAAGTGGGGTCTCTGGAGACGGGTCTCCTTCTTCCTCCTCTGTTGGCAGGATCTTGAAGATCAAGAGATGTGAGATTTTAAAAATCTCTTCTTTTTAAGATCTACTGGTAGATCCAAGTTCCCCTTTGTGGGTTTTGTGGTGAAAAACTATTTAGTTTTAAAAAAGGAAGAGTAAAACTCTTGATTTAATTCAAAAAGAAAGAAGAAGGTTTTGGAACCTTGAGGAAGGAGGAAGAGGCACAGGCCCTAATTTTTTGGGAATGAAAAGGTATATCGCTTTATTCATCATCTTGTTGCCTTATATAGGCTTACATATTTACATATTGCCCCTTGGGCTTTACAAAATGGCATTTGCCCATCCCGTAGCTCATGTGCCATTTCTTTTTGCACATAAGCCATGGGCTTTACAAAAATTTGGCTTTATGCCCATTTTGCATACATTCATGCATAAAAAATTACATAACAATTATTTATTACATGATCTATATTTTGGCATGGAGGAGGCTGGCCGCGGGCTCGACTTGGGCATGGGCCCGCTTGACCTGGGCTTGGGCCCACCTGGCTTGGGTTGACCTTGACTTTGACTCGGTCAACCGGGGGTGCAAATTTTGACCCCAACAACAACCTTTATAGTTCGAGTCATTCTCTTCAATAGCTCCGGGTTGTGGTCCATGCGACTCTACAAGGCTCCTCTTCAAGATGAAAGAACCTCCTTCGTGATCTTCGCGCCAAAGACGATCCATCCGATGTCCACAAGTTTAAGTGTTGCCTTCACTAATCTCATTAGTGAAGGCAACACTCCACATAATCTAATGTGTAATGGTGAAGTAAGGGTTTAATTTGCTCACTAGGGTTTTCTCAAGTTCAATGATTCACATCACATATGAGGGTTTGAACTTGGAAGTGAGGTGAAGAATATTGTAGAGAGCAAGAGAGAGCTAGGGCTCAAGAAATGGTTAAGGTATGAAGAATGAAAATGATGAGAGTAAACTCAAATGGCTCTCTCTTTCCTCACTTATTCAAGCATGTAATAAAATTGCAATTCTAAATTGCAACCATGCTTGAATAGTGAGTCAAGACTAATATACAAATAATAAAACCCATGCTTTGCCCATTCCAGTAATATCTTCACAATTTACACCTCATTTTTCTATTTTCTCAAAATAGAAAAACATGCCATGCTTCATATAATATATAATATATAATATATATATATATATATATATATATATCAAATATATATATATATAAAGTAATTATTGAGCTAATGATATTAGTTAAGATATAATTATATCACATATAATATATATCACATTATTAAATCAACACTTGATCTAATTATCTGGTTATATCACATATAACCGACTAATATCATTAATCTGAATATCACATTATCAAACCAACACTTGATTCGATAATCTGGTTATATCACATATAAACCAGACCAACATCAGATAACTGCCAGATTACAATACGGTAATACATACACGTATTTAATCAGGCCCATGCACATATACAATATGTGCCCTGCTTCGTTTCGCTCGAACCAGGAAACTTCTGTGTAGGACTCTAAAGACTCGTCAATACGCCAGCAGTATGTGATGATCACATCAATCACTTATAAGCCGTCAGCGGTACTAGCTGGACGTAACAGATACCCGGGTATTCAACGATATGAAGATCAACAAGCAAGCTCGTCCATACTCTCCATGAAGCCTATCAGTAACATTACCTTACAGTCCAATCTCTTCGTCTGATATGTCGCATATCATGTCTAGGGGTGGTAAACGTCATACCCCAGTAACGTGATAAGTCATGCTGATGTCTGGCTTATAACGGTTTGAGAAACTACTGATAACTCTTATCAGTAAATCTCAGCAGCAGTCCTGGCCAGGGACTTCCAGTTATAGCCAATCGAGCATAGTGCAATATCAACCCCCAATACCCGGAGAGACGAAACCCCTCCTATCGCTCATTGCCTCCATGTGACTCGGGACTATACCCAAAATCCACCTGTTTGCACGACTCCTTTGAGTCGTGGTAGGGAGGAAATCAAAGCACAGTAGGAGCCACACAAGTCTCTATGACGATCTCGGGTCTACAGACTAACCTGTACCAGTGTCACCAGAGGACTACTATCTGACGATAGGTATACTACCATATAGGAGTCCTTTGCGAGTCTTGTCGGTGTACCCATTCTCTAATGAGCACCTGTGTACAATCCTTGATGTCACACACCAATAGTTGTGGGATCAACCATCGCCCTCTAAGAGACAAGAAATGTACACACTAGTCTACATTGGAATATCGATGCCCTGGTCTCAATATTCCCTAGACTAGGAAATGATTAAAGGATGTACTTATGGACCACCCTGCCCCACTAGTATGATCTCATCATAATCCTGGCAGTCAAGTACATATCATAAGGGCCTTATCATCATGTGAGAGTAAGACAGTAAAGAATACCAGTCAACATATTAAAATAAAGAGTAATCAGATAGCATACTATCATATCAAGCAAGAAAGTCCTCTATATATATGTCCAAGCATCCACTATAATATACATCACATGTATAATAATGGTCTCTATAGCATACATATTCCTAACAACTTATTGGGTTGTTAAGGGTCTGACGTTTACCATCCCCCTAGATCCGATATGCCAGTATCTTAGACGAATATACCGGACTGTACGGAAAATGTCACAGACAGGCTCAGTAGGAGTTCGTATGAGTTTGCTCATCGACCTTCTTATCGACAGATTCATGGATAGCCGTTACGTGCAGCTAGTACCACTGACGTGCTTATGGTTAAACCCACTGTCAGCGTACTGTCGAGTCTTTAGTGTCCCACACAGAGGGTTTCCCTACTTTGGGTAAAAGATGTAGAGGCCGTATGGTTTTATGGCAGGGTTCGATCACATACGTGTACTTGTGCACAGATGATGATCGGGAGGACAATACTAGTGGGCTTTGGTTTAAACCGGATCCTAGTATTATATTATTGGATTGTTATCATCTCATTGTATTCGTATTTTTCGGAATACAAATACGGATATATATATATACGGTGAGGGCATTCTTGTAATTTTACATGGTATGTTTCTAGAAGGGGACACCTCATTATTGGTTTATCTATTTTTGCAAAATAGATTAATAAGGTGGATATTTGGAGATATATGTGGCATGGTGTAAAGCATGGCTCAAGGAATTGTTTATTGGTTTGGATGCACTATTGAAGTATGGCTATTATTTTCTATGTGAAAATAATGGTCACTTCATTATTGAAAACTCTTGAGCCATTCTCTACACTTCATAACCCTAGCTCATTTTTGTTTTGGCTCTCTCTCCAAGTTTCATCTCCTTCTTCCTCTAGACACTTACCCTCACATGAGTTGTGAAACAAAGAGTTTCATGAGATAAAACACTCCATTAGCATTCTTTACATTACCTAGGCTACTTGGATTAGCGAACCAAGTACCCTAGTTACTTCTGTTTAGTGGTTGGAGCTCAAAACACATACTCTCGGATAGATCATCTTTGACGCGAGGAGGCCGACGTCTCAAGCTCGGTCCATACTTCTAGGAGCCAAGGAGAGGAGGAAAAGAAGATCCGAAGGACTAGTACACGGAGGTATAACACTCTTACCGAGTAGCTAAAGCTCTTAGTTAGTTTAGTCAGTTAAGGTTTTAGTATAGATTCTGGAGTTAGCCGGTGTTGCGTAGTTCGCTAATATCGTTTTTTGAAAATTCCGCCTCCCCACGAACCCACTGGGTGCACGACATCGGCTTACAGTGGTATCAGAGCCTACAAAATCTTAACTAGTTAGTTAGTAAGTAGTTAGAAATTCGATCGTCGGAAAATCCCGAAATCACAACTAAAAACCTTGTTTTCTGTCGATTTTAAAATCTGGTCTAAAAATCTTTTCAAAGGCCTTAAAAATACAAGCAGGGTTTTCTAAGAACACAGAAGAAAAACAAGATCCTAAGTCCCCAAGACCGCCGCGAAAATGTGACCAAATAGTGTGTTAGGCCGCCGTTCCACGGCCGAGTCAGAGCCGACTCGGTCCGAGTTTCTTCAGTGGGTCTTATTTGTAGAATTGTGATTTCTGGAATATTTGGTTTCTACCTAGATTGTTTGTGTGCTGGATTGTGCATGGGGTAGACTCGGATTTGGTTAATCGATCGAAATTCTAAGATTACTTGGCTAATCGGGTTTTCTATGTTTGATATATGATGCTGAACGTCTACTAATCGCTATACATCGATTAGTGGGGGTTGCACATATCCGTGATGCTATTGTGGTTGTGTATATGGAGTATTAGATTGTCGTGGATGAATAATCGGGGGATGTGAGAAGAGTGTTTTCTTTTCTTTCATTCATGTAATTTATAAAGGTGATGTAATATTATTTTGAGGGGAATATTCGGGTTGAGGTTGTAGCCACCATTGTATTATTTATTTTACTGTTTTTGCTCTTAGGATAGACCCAAGATGGGGTGCACAAACTACCAGGTTCTTTAAGTGCCGAGTGACCTACTCATTTTATTGAGGGAGGTTGCTTCAATTCGAGAATTTGGCGGGTAGTTTGCCTCACCCGTTGGGGTCTAGGATGGGGTTTGGCTATTCATCACGACCGTGAAATCCGTCTTTCATTATAGGCTTAAACGAAACGCGGAATTCCTAGTATATCCAATATATTCATCCGTGATCTGAAATGCCTATTATTGCGTGAGACGAATGGATATATATATATATATAGTAGGCGTTGCTTATGTTTTGTACCCGTGCTTGTCTAGCCCCCGCTCTGTCGGTAGTTAAGTAACCTAACAGTGCATGACGGGGTCCCGTGGCGAATGCGGATGGCATAAGCGTATGTTGTATTTTCGTTTCTTTTCTGCAATGATAGGGTTAAATGATGGGACCGCATTAACATTGATTAATGCAAGGAAAAACAAATCAAAGTTTAATCGTTGGAACGGTTTCAAAACCACTCGGTTTTTTTCAAAAAGCAAATTTTATACGCGGAGCCTAAACCACTCCTTTTAAAAAGCTATCATGGTTCTTTCAATTATATCAAGTTTATTACGTTCACGGTTTCACCAAAACCATTCGTAGCCCTCCGTCATTTCATATAGGTATTCAGTAGTATTCAAGCTATGTATTTTGACCTTCGCTAAGGCATAGTGATTGGTAGCTGCTGGGTATTCATATGTAGCATAGATAGATGCATTGGTTTGGGACAGTCGTACTACTATGTTGGCCTTCGTCAAGGGTATGTATGGGTGAGTTCAAATTAACCTGGATAATGACGGGTAGAATTTGACATGTGACTTATGATATGTTGGCCTTCGTCAAGGTCATAAGAGCATGGGACAAAAATCCATATCGGGAGTTTATAAGGAAATTGAAACTTGCTAGTGTTGCATACCATTTGGAGTGTGATGATTTTAGTAGGATTTCTTCAAAGTTGTCACACGATAATATTTAGATCCCGATCCTACTATGAGTATCCGCTACTCTTCGGGAGATTTTTCACTAAACAATTAATACTATAAACCAAGTAGGTGTCTAGAATGGTGTTAGTGGGGCTACGCCTCCAGGAAAAAGTGGTTATGTAATTAAGGAACTTCGCAAAAGTGTTGGAAAACCTCTCTCGAAATACCGACACTAGCATGGCTGAAAGGTTAAACAGGAATTGTAAGAGTGAGATTAATCCTGACTAATTCTTCTTTTATGGTTTGAGGAAGGATTCGAGGAAATAATGGGAGCCATCGTGTTTAGATAAATTAATAACCAATCTAAACTTGTAAGAGTATCATGCTTAGTGTTTCTTCTCTCTCTCCTAATTGCAGCGACCACTATGACCGGACTTAGGTTATTAAATAATAAATTGATTGGACCAAACTATATTGATTGGCTAAGAAATGTCCAGATGACACTTACCCATGACAAACTGGACTACCTCCTTACTACCAAAGCCCCCGCCGTCCTAGGTCCAGATTCCACCGTCGTGGATGTTAATACCCGTAAGACATAGGAAAAGGATTGTGCGAGAGCCAAGTGCCTCGTGTTAGCCTTAATAGATAGTGAACACCAGAGAAAGTAAGAGAAGATGGACTTAGCTTCCATCTTCCTCCCGACCAAAGTTTTATATGGAGAGCAATCTCGTATCGCAAGATATGAGATCTCGAAGATATTGTTTCAGGCGAGGTTGGCTATCGGGTCATCTGTAGGGGACCACGTCCTTATGATGATTAGCTATATTGACCAACTTACGGACCATAGGACCATGTTGGAGAACGTGTTATATATTGACTTGATTCTACAGCCCCTCCACTCCACCTATGCCTAGTTTATCTTAAATTTCAACATTCAAGGGAAGGAAGTTTCACTTCTAGAACTCCTCAACATATTGAGGAGCTCAGAGGGCACCCTGCAGGAATCCAGGGAGACACCCGCTCTGCTCATTGGAGAATCTTCCTCTTCTAGATCCAAGATGAAAGTCAAGGGAGAGAAGAAGAAGGCCTCCATCAAGCCGATAGGCGGTGTCAGTAACGCAGAGGGAAAGGACATGGCAAAAGTTTCGGGGCTAACAGTAGGGAAAGAGGGATGTTTCTATTGTCACAGGAAATCGCATCGTCAGAAGGACTGCAGGACTTGGAAAGCCAGAAATCAGGATTCGAAGCAAGTTATGGCTTTGGCTTCGGGTGTGTTTATGATTGAAAACTGTATGTCAATTAATTCTACTTCCTGGATACTAGATACCGGATCAGGATCTCATATCTGTAATTCATTACAGACTTTGAGAAACCGTAGAGTTATCAAGACAGGAGATATGACTCTCAGGGTTGCTAACGGAATGGGAGTGGACGTTGTATCCGTAAGAGAATATCACCTAGGATTGACAAGTGGGAAGATATTGATTTTGCGTAACTGTTTGTATGTACCTAGTCTGGTTTGTAATATCATACCTCTATCTTTACTTTCTAAAGAAGGATATGATTTTACATTTGTAAGCAATGTGGTACACATCCACCTTAATCAAAATTTGATTAGGTCAGGTACATTAGATAACGACATATACGTATTAAATCAAGCTTAGGTTTTCAGCGTCCAGAACACATTTAAAAGAAAGTCTCCGGAATTAAATCAGGCTTTCTTATGGCATTGTAGACTGGGACACATCAATGAAACACGGTTGACGAAGTTACATAAAGAGGGATATTTAGATCCGTTCGAATATCAGTCCTATTCAACCTATCAATCATGTCTCAAAAGAAAGATGACAAAGACTCTGTTCATTGGACACGGAAGAAAAAGCAAGCGAGCTCTTAGGACTCATACACAGCGACGTGTGTGGTCCAATATCTACACATGTAAGAAGTGGTTATTCCTACTTCATTACTTGTACGGATGATTTCTCAAGGTATGGACTTGCATTCTTGATGAAACATAAATCCGAGGCCTTTGAGAAATTTTGAGAATATAAGAATGAAGTGGAAAAATAAACCGGCAAAAGTATCAAGACACTGAGATCTAATCGAGGTGGTGAATACTTAAGTGCCGAGTTCCTGGATTACTTAAAGGTGACTGGAATTCTCTCTCAGCTTACTCCTCCATGCACACCTCAACATAACGGTGTATCAGAAAGACGGAACATAACCTTATTGGATATGGTACGTTTCATGATGAGTAATACTGAGTTACCGCGATCCTTCTGGGGCTATGCACTAGAATCGGCTGCATATCTTTTGAACAAAGTTCCTACCAAGACTGTGCCTACCACACCATATTAGATGTGAAGTGGGAAGAAACCCTCTCTTCAGTATTTGAAGATATGGGGATGTCCAACTTTTGTAAAAAAAGCAGCATGCGGACAAACTTGAGGCACGCTCGGTACTGTGTAAGTTTATGGGATACCTAAAGAACTCCAGGGGGTATCTTTTCTATTATGCAGTGGAAAAAAAGATCTTTGTTTCTCGGCATGCCCACTTTTTGGGAACTCAGTTTTTAGAAAAAGAGATAAGTGAGAGCGCAATACAACTAGAAGAAATTCCAGAACCACAAGCTATTACTGAAAGAATGGTAGAACCAGAAGTTTCAAAAGAACCGAATATCCCCACGCCATTCCGTAGAATTAGTAGGCAGTCTCATCCTCCCAAGAGATACTACGGTTTTCTAATAGACAGGGATAGAGAGGATTGCATTATCGACGATGATGAGCCAACTAGCTTCAAGCAATCCATTCAGAGCAGAGACTCGGTAAAATGGCTGGATGCAATGCGGACTGAAATAGAGTCCATGTACACCAAAAAATTATGGACTTTGGATATTGCTCCAGAAGGGGTAAAACCCGTAGGCTGCAAATGGATCTTCAGAAAGAAGATTGGTGTAGATGGACAGGTTGAAACCTATAAGGCTTGACTTGTTGAAAAAGGTTTTCGTCAAAAACCTGGTTTGGACTATGATGAAACATTTTCTCCAGTGGCTATGCTCAAATCCATTCGGATCCTTCTTGCTATTGTTGTCTTCCACGATTATGAGATTTGGCAGATGGACGTAAAGACCCCTTTTCTAAATGGAAATTTGGAAGAGTGCGTCTATATGGATCAGCAAGAGGGTTTCATTCAGAGTGGGAGCAGCAGAAAGGTGTGCAAATTACTTAAGTCCATTTATGGATTAAAGCAAGTATCGCGGAGTTGGGACATCTGTTTTGATGGGACAGTCAAGAAATTTGACTTTATTAAAAATCCAGATGAACCATGCATCTATAGTAAAATTGTAGCGAGAATCGTGGTATTCCTCATCTTGTACGTGGATGACATTCTCTTGATAGGAAATGAAATTCCTATGCTACAATCAGTCAAAGGATTCTTGTCACAAAGGTTCTCCATAAAGGATCTGGGTGATGCTTCCTATATTCTTGGGATCCAGATCTATCGTGATAAATCTAAACGGGTGTTGGGACTTTCACAGTCAGGGTACATCAACACCATACTAAAAAGATTCAGTATGGAAGATTCAAAGCGCGGTAATCTACCGGCTTGTCATGAAATCACCCTCTCCAAAAAGATGTCTCCTAAGACTGATTTGGAAAGGGATCGCATGTCTATTATACCCTACGCTTCTGCGGTAGGCTCTATTATGTATGCGATATTGTGTACCTGACCAGATGTAGCTTACGCCCTGAGTGTTGTAAGCAGGTATCAGTCGAACCCAGGGGAGAAGCACTGGACAACAGTGAAGAACATTCTCAAGTACCTGAGAAAAACTAAGGAGATCTTGGTGTACAGCAGAGAAGACCTCCAGATCGAGGCCTAAGGAGATCTTGGTGTACGGCAGAGAAGACCTCCAGATCGAGGCCTTCGCCGACTCCAGCTTCCAGAGTGACAAGGATGACTCCAGGTCTATATCGGGTTATGTCTGTACCCTCAATGGAGGGGCGGTCTGTTGGAAGAGCTCCAAGCAGGACACCGTTGCTGACTTGACCATGGAAGCCGAGTATATTGCTGCATGTGACGCCACGAAAGAATTAGTCTGGATCAGGAAGTTCGTGACAGAACTTCAAGTGGCTCCGTCCATTGTTGATCCAATACCGCTGTATTGTGACAAAAACGGCGCTATATTTTTAATGAAGGAACCAAGGTCCCATCAGAAGTACAGACACATCTTGAGGCGGTTCCACCTGATCGAGGAGATCATTGATCGCCGGGAGATCGAGGTGCGGAGAGTAGAGATAGAGAACAACACTGCATATCCACTCACAAAGGCCGTCCCTCAGACACAGTTCGAGCGGCTAATCGAGATGATAGGTCTAAGATATGCCAATACATGGCCTTAGTACAAGTGAAAGATTGTTAGTGATATATGTCCTAGAGGCCATTATTGTATCATACTAGATTGTATATTACATATTGGAAGCTTGGGATATTCAGAGTTATGATAACATTCTTGCTCAAAATGGTAGTATGCTACCTGGTTTGATTCTACCTCAATATGTGCATGTGTTTCTTTTAGCATATCGCTTATACATATTGGTAGAGCCCTCAGGATCTTTGCTTGACTACCAGCGTTGTGATGGCAGTCACACTAGTGGGAGTTGGGTAGTCTATAACCACATCCTTATATAGGTCCCTAGTCACAGGATTATCGAGACGGGGTATCGATACTTCGGAGTAGACTAGCGTATACGCTTCTCATACTAGCAGGGGATATGGTCTGTCCCATAGCCATTAGTACGACATACTGGAGATAGTATGCAGGTGCTCATTAGGTTATGGGTTACACTGGACATGACTCGTCGGGAATTGCTGGTTGGTATTATACCTATCGTCAGGAAGAAGTTCCCAGGTGACATGAGTACAGGTTAGTCTGTTGACATGCCATTCGTCTCGAGTGTGTTCCCACTGCACTTAGATTACTACCCTACCATGGCTCAAAGGAGTCGTGCAAACAGGTAGTAGTTGGGTGTAGTCCCGAAACACATGAAGGCAGTAGCGGTCAGATAGAATTCGTCTCTCTCGGTATTGGGGGTAGATATCGCGCAGTGTTTGGAAAGCCATTACACAAAGTCCCTGGCCAGGGCAATCGAGAAATACTGGTAGGCACTCCAGTAGTTTCTCAGGGTGTATTGGGCTTTCCTCTGGCATGACTTATTGGGCTGTTAGGGGTCTGACGTTTACCATCCCCCTAGGTCCGATATGCGAGTATCTTAGACGAACAGACCGGACTGTACGGAGATTATCACAGACAGGCTCAGTATGAGTTCGGATGAGTTTGCTCATCGACCTTCTTATCGACAGATACCCGGGTAGCCGTTACGCACAGCTAGTACCGCTGACGTGCTTGTAGTTAAACCCACTGCCAGCGTACTGTCGAGTCTTTAGAGTCCCACGCAGAGGGTTTTCCTGCTTCGGGAAAAGGATGTAGATGCCATATGGTTTTACGGCAGGGTTCGATCACATACGTGTACTTGTGCACGGATGATGTTCGGGCGGACAATACTAGTGGGTTTTGGTTTAAGCCGGATCCTAATATTATATTATTGGATTGTTATCATCTCATTGTATTCATATTTTTCGGAATACGAATACGGGTATGTATATACGGTGAGGGCAATCTTGTAATTTTACATGGTATGCTTCTAGAAGAGGATGCCTCATTATTGGTTTATCTATTTTTGCAAAATATATTAATGAGATGGATATTTGTAGACATATGTGGCAAGGTGTAAAGCATGGCTCAAGAAATTGTTTATTGGTTTGGATGCACTATTGAAGTATGGCTATTATTTTCTATGTGAAAATAATGGTTACTTCATTATTGAAAACTCTTGAGCTATTCTCTACACATCACAACCCTAGCTCATTTATCTTTTGGCTTTCTCTCTCCAAGTTTCATCTCCTTCTTCCTTTAGACTCTTATCCTCACATGAGTTGTGAAACAAAGAATCTCATGAGATAAAATACCCCACTAGCATTCTCTACATCACCCAGGCTACTTGAATTAGTGAACCAAGTACCCTAGTTACCTCGGTTTAGAGGTTGGAGCTCAAAGCACATACTCTCGGGTGGGTCATATTTGATGCGAGGAGGCCGACGTCACAAGCTCGATCCACACTTCTAAGAGCTAAGGAGAGGAGGAAAAGAAGAACCGAAGGACTAGTACACGGAGGTATAACACTCTTACTGAGTAGCTAAACCTCCCAGTTAGTTTAGTTAGTTAAGATTTTAGTATAGTGTTGGTGGGTTTCGCCAACGCCCTGGCCATCTACCATGGCCGATGCGGAACAAAACTGGCGTTTAAAAATATTGGCGCAAACAAAACCCCGCCTAAGATCTAAACCATAAACCTATATTAGTAAACTAAAGAAGCTAAACTAAAGGGTTAGAAGTGTTATACCAAAAAAAACCAAGTCCTTCGGTCTTCCATCACCTTCCTAAGCTCCTTGGGGCGTGCTCGAACGAACTTGGCCGCTGGTCTTCCTTCGTCGAAGATGATCCACCCAAGGGATGTAGTCATGGCTCTAGCTCCACATAATGAATGCAAGTGAAGCAACTAGGGATTCTAGGATGCTAGTCTAGAATTCCTAGGATGTAGTGAGTGTTCTAAGTTTTGGTCTATCTCATCCCTCATCCTCTCATGCTTCTCAACACATGAGAGGGTTGAGAGGAGGTGGAAGATGAAGGTGGAGGAAATCATGAAACTCAAGAGAGGAGTGAAGCACAAAATGGTGAGGAGAAGATGGCATGCTCAAGAGAAAAACCATCTCACAAAAATAATGAGCTAACCATAGAGAGAGAAAATGAGCATGTTTGGTTTTGTAAAACAATATCTTACATTTTAAAAATGTGCCCATACTTGAATAGTATGCACAAATGAATTAATAATTCATTTGTGCACACTATGAAAGCATGGTCCTCACCATACTCCCATCAAGTCTTTCCCACCTCATAATCCATTTAATATAAATGGTCAAACCATTATGAGGTGACCACCTTCTAGAATGTTTTCCGGAAAAATACGGATTATATTTTACTGTATATACATACATGTATTCTTACCGAAACATGAATACCGGAAGAAATAGAATAACACAAAGAATATAATACTAGAATATACGTACCGAAATACATATACGTAAATTATTAAATCAATACCTGATTTAATAAACTGGCTCAAACCCGAACCGGCTAGTATTATCAACTGTCCAATCGAAAGTCCGGTTACATAGTACAATCAATCGATCGGAACCCTGCACGAATCCAATACGGCTACTACATCGTTTCGCTAGAACCAGAGAAACCCTCTGTGTGGGACTCTATAAACTCATCAATACGCAGGCAGTGGGTTTAACCACAACCACGTCAGCGGCACTAGCTGTACGTAACGGCTACCCAGGTATTGAGCGAAATGAAGGCCGACAAGCAAGTTCATCCAAACCCCTACTGAGCCTGTCTATGACAATCTCCATACAGTCCAGTCTGTTCGTCTAAGAGTATCGCATATCGAGTCTATGGGGTGGCTAAAGTCAGACCCCTAATAACGCGACATTTCATGTTGGTATGAAGCCCATCACCTACTGAGAATCTATTGATCTAAATTAGTAATTGTAACAACCCTAAACTATCTGTATGAAATTTTTCAAAAATACAGAAAGGAATACCTGAGCCTTGGCACAAGTTATAAATTTGATTTGCTTCTGAACAGTAAGAAAGTACTTGTAGCTCATTGGTAAAGCCTTGCACTACTGTGACGTAGCCCCTGTGATCGAATTCCCTCAGCCACACATTATTTTTATTGATTTTTCTTTTAATCTTTTAGAAGCCCAAAGGTTTGCACGTGCACAACACGTAAAATGAAAAGTCACAAAAAAAACAAACACGTGCACGAGGGTATATGAGACGACGGAGACACGTGGCGAGAATCCTAGCCCCGACCCCACCAACTCGACATGTGAGATTGGCTCAAAAACCGGTACCACCGGTTCCCCTTGTCGGGAATGGTCCAAATTTTTGCCCCTGGCACCGTTTGGCCTACCCCACTTCCCCCATATTGTTTGATTTTTATGCACATTGGCAGAGGGATTAAAATCACCTCTTTTATCCTTTTAAATGCAAATTTTTAATTCTCCAATTCAATACACTAAACCCTAATTTTTCTTATAAATACCACACTCCATTTCACCCCTCCTCATTCAAAATTTCCTCACAAAAACACTCAAAAATTCTCAAGTCATTTTAGTGTGCAAGTGGCGTTAGCAAAGGGCAAAGTTCCGGCGAAATTCCGAGAAGATTCCGGCGATGAAACGACGCCCCGACACTTTCCTTAGTTTCCCCTCTCTCTTCTCTTGTTCCCTAGCCAGTAATTCCCCTCTCCCCCTCTCATCTTCTATTCAAAAAACTTTAATTTCTAAAACTTGACGGAAGCGGAGTTAATCCGACTTCCGATTTGGTTTTTCCTTAAAATGCTTATTTTTCTTAAACAATCAATACCGTACTCTCATATAATGTTTAACAAACATTAACAAACACTTTAAAACAAGTTTCATCTTAAAAGAATCATTTATGCAATTTTTATTGTATTTTTACTGTAAAATACCACAAACTTCATTTACGACATAAAACAACATACACCTTGTATTACCTTTAGATAACTCACGAGGTAATGACCTACCTCATCACAACACACATTTTTGATATAGCACGATGAAGTTTTGGAAATATATTCATGGGATAACACGACTTTATAACTAAATACCATCAACTTACAAAACCATTTCTTTAAAAAGATGTATTAATCAATTCCTCGCAATTGTGTCTCTACAACCCATTTTGGGGACCCCGATCAGGATGGTGCGGGTTATCGCACGTCATCGGGCCTAATAGAGCAAGATGCAGACCTCCGAAAGGAGCATTCGACCTCAATAGAATTTTTAATGCATTTTTCTTTTAAAAAATGAGATTTCTACAAAAATAAATAAAATTTATTTTTTATTAAATATATATATCCAATTCCCCTCCAAAACACAACACTGCACATTGAGTTCGCATGACCTGTTTGACTTGTCAATCGGAGGTTTCCTCGCTCCAAAGGCGAGGGGTAATTAACGACAGCTTAGTCCGCGGCTGGCGGAGATTCGGATCCCCACAATCAATAAACCCCGGCCTATCCTAGGCAGAGGAAATCTGTAATGCGTCTGACAAGCGCGCAGGTATTTCTATCTGAATGGGGTGACGAAAAACATCCTACAAAGGACCCTAGTAAACATAGATTTAAGCGGAATCAATTCTCTTGAGCCTCAGGGAGTCGGAGAATGTGGGTGTTTCCCTATCTAAGATAGACAATCTAAAAAACGGTGTTATCAACACGGTAATTGTCTTGGAAAAAGACACAAATCCTGCCGTCCATATGCAACAGTTACCGATAATATCAAAACTAATTCAGGATTTCAATTTCTTTTCAAAGTGTCTGACTCAGACTGAGTCTCAACCTGACTTGAATATGATTCAAGTATAAACTACAATACAACATGAATTCATGAATCCGTCTATTCAATCTATATTGACCGAACCGAGCCATGGATATACTCCGTCTACATGACTCTCCATTTATATCCATTCCATTTACTGATATCATGGTTTCGGCAAGTCTTCCATTTATTACAAGACAATACAATACCACCAGTACACCAATACAATCAACACAATAAACATTATGGGGTTTATAAAGGGGTAGACTGGTACGGAACATGTTAAAGGTGGCACGAAGTGGTCACTTAAGGCGTAATTACGTCCATGCCATTGTTCCGTGGTATTTTCGACGGAGCCTTGTACTAAAGGTTACCAAAATCCACGGTGTAAGTTGGACTCCTCTCGTATACACTGGCATATTCTATACCAAGTTACAAACAACTGCGTTTGTATAACAAATATAACATATCTGCTTCACCTGTTCTATTCTTCTCCTTCTTTCTTTGGGACTTATCGAGCGATTGTTCGCTGACGACATTCCTACTTTTCTTCTTCATTGGAATGTTGTCAGGTTGATCGGACGCATAAGAGATTGAGACCAGCCAGGAGCGCTTGGAGCAGTACACTGAAGTCCCCGAGCCATGGTCACTTGTACATACTTTTCATTTCAGTTATGCCATTGTTTAGGCATTGCATTTCAGACTTGTATTTACATTTCCAGTTGTACCTGTAAAAGAATATTTAATAAATAAAGTTGATGTTCATTACATTCATGTCTCTTGTGTATATTTTACATTATATTGCTTAGTTACGGTTAGCATGTTTACTTCTGAGTAAATATGTAGAGGGCCTCGCCGCGTGCTCTCCCCGTACACCGGGAAACGGGGCGTGATAGGTTTTGTTGGCGGCCTATGCAGGTCAGCTCTGTATGGACATGCAGGTCAGTTCTGCATGGACATGCGGGTTAATTCTGCATGAAGTCCTAAGCAATATAACACAAGAACCGGCAACTAAAATCTTTCTTTACATATTCCTTGAATCTTCCAATTTTATATATTTTGAATCTGTCATAACCCAAAATTTTATGGATTCCCCAAACAACACCAGCACCAATTTCAACAACACACCACCACCTCTACCGCTTACGCCTACCGTTGCTGCTCCGATCAATGAGTAGACTGTACTGCTTGAGGCAATCCGCAGCTTCCTGGAGGGACAGTAGCAGCAGACTGCTATTTTGATGAACTGTCTAGAAACGGAAGCACCTAGGGTAAAGCAATTCCGGGTATTGCACCCAAAAAAAATTTCGGGAAAAGAGAGCCCTCTGGAAGCTGAGGAATGGGCTCAGAGTATTGAGGATGATCTGGCAGCGGCACAAGTGCCAGAAATCGCTTGGGTTCGAGTTGCGAAGCTGCAGCTCACTGACAATGCACGAGTTTGGTAGAAGGCGAAAGAAAGCCGTCTTGACCAACCTATCGAATGGAAGAGTTTTCACGATATGTTCGACGCGAAATACTTCCCAGAGACTTCTCGATTTGACATGGAGCAGCAGTTCATCAACCTACAACAAGGTTCGATGTGGACCAAATCTGTGGATGAGTATGATACTGAGTTTATCATGCTCAGTAGGTAAGATATGTCTCAATGTTCGATTTTATATCACATACTACACAGCTAACACAACACCGTAACAGGTTTGCGACCCATCTCATACCGACTGCTGAGATCAAGGCTAGAAGATTTCAGCAAGGGTTGGACCAGGAAATCCAAACTGCCTTAGCTATAGGGGATTCCCAACCTATGATTTGGCTCTGAAGGCTGCCCGAAGATACGAGGCAGTAGTGAAGAGGAAGGGCGGACCTCAATCTGCCGGAGTGAAGCGTCCTGCCACTCAGATGGCAGGAGGAGCCTCTTCAAGGCCAACTGTTGAACCCAGAAGACCGGAAGAAACCAATAACCAGCCGAGTCTAGATTTTTGCTTCTATTGCAAGAGGGATGGACAATTGTGGAAGGACTGTAGGCGCGCAAAAGGCCGGTGCTTAGTTTGTGGCACATCCAATCATGGAATTGGAACATGTCCTTATAGACGCAACCCAGTTTCAACTCACAACATTTATCCGCAGCGGCCAGCTATCCAGGCTCCTGCACCTCGTCTTGCACTCCCAGCTCCACCTCCACGTGGACCTCCAGCACAGCCTAATCACCAATTCTATCAGGCACTGAGGAACATGCCTCGAGGGCAGAGAAACATGCCCCAAGGACAGAGGAATGTGCCTCCAGCTAGGATGAATGTACCCCGGCGTCAGGCTTCCATATTAGCAGCTGTAGAAACCGAGACTGTAGACCAAGATAACCCTGATAATTCCCTTACATCTTCTTCAATCTTACCAAAACTTTTGCATTCTTTCGTTCTTCCAAATATTTTTTTTCATGCACTATCAATAGTTCTATCACTAAATTGCTTTAAATTTGTTACACTTTCTTTCTACAAATTTCGAGGACGAAATTTTTATAAGGAGGATAGAATGTAACAACCCTAAACTTTATGAACGAAAATTTTCAAAAATACAAAAAGGAATACTTGAGCCTGAGCACAAGTTGTAAATTTGATTTGCTTTTGAACAGCAAGAAAGCACTTGTAACTCATTGGTAAAGCCTTGCACTGCTGTGATGTACCCCTGTGATCGAATCCCCTCAGCCACATATTATATTTATTGATTTTTCTTTTAATCTTTTAAATGCCCAAAGGTTTGCACGTGCACAACACGTAAAATGAAAAGTCACAACAAAAACAAACACGTGTACGAGGGTATATGAGACGACGGAGATACGTGGCGAGAATCCCAAACATGACCCCACCAACTCGACCGGCGAGATTGGCTAAAAAACCGGTACCACCGGTCCCCCCCAGTCGGGAATGGTCCAAAATTTTGCCCCTAGCACCGTTTGGTCTACCCCACTTTCTCCATATTGTTTGATTTTTCTGCACATTGGCAGAGGGATTAAAGTCACCTCTTTAATCCTCTTAAATGCAAATTTTTAATTCCCCAATTCAATACACTAAACCCTAATTTTCCCTATAAATAGCACACTCCATTTCACCCCTGCTCATTCAGAATTTCCCTACAAAAACTCTAAAAAAAATTCTCAAGTCCTTTTAGTGTGCAAGTGGAGTTAGCGAAGGGCGAAATTCCGACGAAGTTCTGAGGAGATTCCGGCGATGAAACGATGCCCCGACACCTTCCTTAGTTTCCCCTCTTTCTTCTTTTGTTCCCTAGCCAGTAAGTCCCCTCTCCCCCTCTCATCTTCTATTCTAAGAACTTTAATTTCTAAAACCCGACGGTAGCGGAGTTAATCCGACTTCCGATTCGGTTTTTCCTTAAAAAGGTTATTTTTCTTAAACAATCAATACCGTACTCTCATATAATGTTTAACAAACATTAAAAAAAACTTTAAAATAAGTTTCATCTTAAAAAAATCATTTATGCAATTTTTATTGTATTTTTACGGTAAAATACTACATACTTCATTTATGACATAAAACAACATAAAACTTGTATCGCCTTTAGATAACTCACGAGGTAATGACTTATCTCATCGCAACACATATTTTTAACATAGCACGATGAAATTATGGGAATATATTCATGGGATAACACGACTTTATAAATAAATACCATCAACTTACAAAACCATTTCTTTAAAAAGATGTATTAATCAATTCCTTTCAATTGTGCCTCTACAACCCATTTTGGGGACCCCGATCGGGATGGTGCGGGTTATCGCACGTCCACGGGCCTAGTAGAGCGAGATGCAGACCTCGGAAAGGAGCATTCGATTTCGATGGAATTTTTAGTGCATTTTCTTTAGAAAATGAGATTTCTACAAAAATAAATAAAATTTATTTTTTATTAAATATATATATAACTATTATCAAAATATCTATTTTAATTATATTATATAAATATTCCAAGTTTTCTAAATCAAAGAAATCACCACTACATGAAAATACCATCCAATTACAAAACAATTCCAATATTTCAAGAAAATACCATATACTATGAAAACTAGGTTCTACTCACTAGAAATTTCATATTTATAAAATATACATTTATGAAAACCCTAAAGAAGATAATTAAATGCTTGAGGTGTATTTTGAAAATCATATCAAAATTAATTTTATATAAACCCCCTCAAGTTATACTAAATTACAATAAGGAGCCTAGTAAACATAGGTTTAAGCGGGACCAATTCTCTTGAGCCTCAGGGAGCCGGAGAATGTGGGTGTTTGCCTATCTAAGGTAGACAATCTAACAAACGGCGTTATCAACATGGTAATTGCATGACTCGTTTGAGACATGGTAGGGCAGTAATCAAAACACAGTGGGAACTCACACGAGACGAATGACGATCTCAGGTCGACAGACTAACTTGTACTCATGTCACCTGAGAACTGCTATCTGACAATAGGTATAATACCAACTAGCATGTTTCCGGCGAGTCCGTCTAGTGTACTCATAACCCAATGAGCACCTGTATACTATCTTTGGTGACTAACTGACACCAGGCTTGTGAGACCGACCACCGCCCCTCATCAAGGTCTCGATAAGTATACACTGGTCTACTCTAGAGTATCGATGCCCAGTCTCGATACTCCCACGACTAGGGACATTTAAGGATGTCCTTATAGACCACCCAGCTCCCACTTATATAATCGCCATCATATGCTGGTAGTCAAACAAGAATCCTATGGGCTCTATCAATATGTAATAGTGATCTGTAATACCACCTAATACAAGTACATGATGATAAAGACAAACCAGATAGCATACTATCATCTCGAGTAAGACTGTTCTACCCGTATAGGTCCTCCCTCAATCATCACAATCGTGTGCCTGCGATTCAATAATTGAATTGCGGTGTCGCATACTCACAACCCGTGTGATACCGAACACCCAACTTCTCTATTAATCAGTCTCGCAAAGCCCGTTTGTGAAACTATTGCGTTCGAGAAATAGCCTCAGTGAGTGGATGCACTCCGGTGTTTCTTTCTTTATCTCTCCATATCTCAACTTCGCGGAGAATGACTATCTCCCGAAATGAGCGATACCTGTCTTAGAATTTGTCTGGATGTCTGATGGGACAAAGTTCACAAATGAACTCCAAATCCAACAAACTTCTTAGACTGTATCACTTTCTAAATTTAATTAGTAACCTGCGCTATGTCCTCCTCAGTATCCGTTTGGACCACCTGTCCAACACACTGTCCTTCAAAAGAGGAAAAACTATAAATCTGACAGCCACTCTGTCATTCAGGTCACCTTAAAAGCCTAAAATGATAACCACGTCCTGAAGAGGATGCCATTATCATATACCAAGAACATCCACTTGTGTTCATAACTGCTTCCTAACGTTTCTCCAGGATTGGATTAATATATATTTATTACAGCCAGTGCAAAAACAATATCTGGTGTGGTACTTGACATTTCATGATTAACTCAATTGCCTAAGCAAGTGATATGCCAATCATGCAGATCCCTCTCCTCATCAGTCTGAAAGACATCTCTTCAGAGAGGGTGACTCCATCACCTGTGGGTACATCACCATGCCAGGAGTCGTTCATTCTAATCACTTTTAGAATAGTGTCAAGTATCCAAATTGGGACACTTCCCAAATCTAGATCTAAAACCATAGATCTAGTAACCAGAATCTCTGATATTTTATCCATATCCTGTGTGGAGAAACCATCTTGTAACAACCACAGTATAACTGATCGCAGTATAGGAATATTACTTTCTATCAAGAGCATGTCATCCAAATACCAAGACATCACTCCTTAATACCTTCTTACCAGATCCATCTTTTATTCTGATGAAGTCAAACTCGATGACTGTCATATCAAAAATAGACGATCTATCTCCGCTATGTTTGCTTTAGTCTATAAATAGACATAAGCTACTTGCCCACTATGCTTCTGCTGCTTCCACTGACTACGACAACCCTCTGGCAGAGTCATATACACGTGCACTTCTAAAGCCAATTTAGAACGACGTTATACTAATCCTCCTGCCAGATCTCATAGTCTAGAACAATAATAGTGGCAAGTTTGGGTAATCAAAAACCTCCCTATCACTGTCTTTGAGGAGACCGAAGTACCTCTCGGGTGGCTGAGGTTAACCACTAAATCTGCGGAGTGGCTAATGGATTGTCGAATCAAATTGAATCTTTAAGTTCTAAATTTTCAGTAATCGTTTGTGATTCTGGAATATCTTCCAGTTCTACCATACTTCCACTAATATTTTCTGAAAAGAATCCATTTTACTAAAACTGGTGGCGAGTCAAGAACAATATAACTATTGATCTTCCTGATGGTAGAAAATTAACTCTCGTCAAAACCCGGGATAACCCACAAACTGCCATTACTGAAACGTGCCTAGAGTTTATCCAGATTCTGGTTTTAAGCATCAGCCGGACAACTCCATATACCTTAACATCGTTAAGATATGAAACCATTCTATATACCATATAGAAACAAAGACACTAATTTAATTGGAACCAGATTCAAAATACATGCAGCCGTTTCCAGTGAATATCAACAAAATGGAAGGAGGCCAAGCAGCATTACTCATCAAGGAATGCATCCATATATGAATAACCTGAAAAAGAGAAGCAAGTTCTCAAAACCATTACTATCATCGGAATACCTAACACAAGTATCTACATCTTCAATCACCTTGAAAAATCCTGATACTTTGCAACATATGGTTCTCTACTTTATTCTTATACCCATAACTTCTCAAAATTTGGACATTGTATTTCAACGAAATACTTGTCCAGAACTAGAGAAGTCAAAAGTAAACAGAATATAGTACGAGTACCAACCTCTTTGTCCTAATGGACACCAGACAACATACAATATTTTATATAAATCCTATGAGTTTAATAACTCAAACCCTGTGTGTTGTAGGTTGAAAACTGTACTATGGTTAAGAAGAATTACACCGTTGTTGAATGCACCTTACCTAACTATCAACTGATATAGGTAAATGTCATAGAAATAATTTCAAAAAGTTATATCTCACTTTATAAAATAAACTTACACATATATCAGTTTGAAATTGGTGCATAACAATGGATATTCAAAACCAAATATTTGCCGTCAGGCAAAACCCAGGTGATTTCCTCAAATATCACCAATTACAAAGAATTCCGATATGTTGAGGATACAATCACCCAATTCCCAATATCTTACTCCCACTCAGCATCTATAACGCCATACAGATGTGAGAATCAAGTCTGGTAAGTACATACCCTGGAGTCAAAATATAATTAGGAAAACAGTTTTCAATTAATATCGTACAGTAAAACTGAAACATGAAAATGTTTCGAAGGGGTAGCCGGGTATTCCCAGTAATGCCTCCTCCACTATCCAGATTCATGACAGTAACCGTATGTATCCTTGCACTCATTCCAATCCCTTTATATGTCTTTACTTATTACCTTCTGTACACCTTACTTAGGCTTAATGGTTTTCTTCATTTTCTACCTTTCGGCACCTGCCTAAAGTTTGGATGAAGTCTATCCAATAAGAGTAATAGGTGTACTCTCATAATATTAGAAGCTCTTGCAACCTGAGAGAAGGTAAAAAGAAAAGACAACTGAATAATCATATTCTATTTCTCCAGAACCGGAAACCGTCCTCGAACTGAAACAAGTTCCATCGAGTTCGTATGTAACTATACGATGGTATATCTAATAACTGTGGATCTTCGTAGTGATACGGAGTGTTCCGGAGAAAATGCAAAGTGGAAGTAGGAGTGGCAGAGATATACGCGGTTTCGTCGTGAATGATAGTAATAGCAATTTCCTTTGCCCTCACTCTAATCCCTCTATATGTCTTTACTTATTACCTTCTGTACACCACATATAAGCTAATTGGTTTTCTTCCATCTCTACCCTTCGGCACCGGCCTATGGTTTGGAAGAAGACTATCCAATAAGCGTAATAGGTGTACACTCCTAATACCAGGAGCTCTCGCAACCTGGGAGAAGATAAAGAGAAAAGACAACTGAATAATCCTATTCAATTTCTCTAGAACCAGAATCCATTTTCGAACTGGAACAAGTTCTTTCGAGTTCGTATGTAACTACACGATGGAATATCCCAAAAAAATGTGGATCTTCGTAGTGATACAAAATGTTCCGGAGAAATGCAAAAGGAAAAGTAGGAGTGTCAATGAGTTATGCAACTATGAAAATCCAAAAACCAAAGTGTTTTAAGAAGGTTCGTTTAACTAGGTTCATGAGTTTTAGTTTAGAGTCGGGTCATGGTCGCTGCCAAAGAAAGAGAGAGAGAGAAAAGAAAGACTCAGCGTGCACTGATTCAAGATTTGTGAGTTTTCATTTCAAGAAACACAAGGAAAGTAAAGATCTAATATCAAGAATCAAGAAATGTCCCAAATTGTTTGAATTATCAAGATTTGTAAAGAGGCTTGTCGGAATCGATCCGATTGATAGTGATGATGAATACGAATTATTACAAATTCTTATCTATCGAAGATTTGTTGCTAGATCGATGACGATCAATGAGAATTAGGAAACTATTGAAGAAACTAGGGTTTCTTCGTCATCATCCCTTGTCCTTTCATTGATTATCATTCAAATTCTAGCCTCTAGCAAATTGAATCATCGATCGTTGATCTCTAATTTGGAGCGAAGAAATCGATCTCAATCAAATTAGGTTTTCGATGATTCAATTTCGTAAAGTTTACAAAACTCATAAGACTTAAGAATCGTTCAAGAATGTAATCATCATCATTTACCTATTTTCTTGAATCCGATACAAGCCGAGATTTCACTCACACATCATGAAAAAGGAAAGAATCAAGAATCGATAAATTTTCATATTGCAAGAATGTAAAGAAAAGCAAGATTTATAATATTCACCTTTATTAATCGACGATTAGGTACAATTCACTCAACTCGAGGTTACAAGATTTGAGGAGGTAACTAAATCCTCCGAAATTAGCTTCATATCGATCTTCTTGAGTCGCGGATCGTCGTGGATCTCTTCCTCGGATGAAGGTCGGCGTTGCTTCAAACGATCTCCATTTGCTTGCTTGATTCGCTTCTCGATGAATCTTGATTTGGCTTTTGAATTGGATTTGAGGCTAGGGTTTTGGATCACAAGTTGTGTCACTCAACTTGTGTTTGGAATTGTTGAACAACCTTTTCAATGAAGCCCTAGGTCTCTTTTTATAACTTTCCCTAGAAGCTAGATCTAGCTTCCCTTGGAAGCTTGGTTGTTATGAAGCTTACATAGAAAGCTAGGTAGTTATGTAGAAGTTTCTAGATTAAGGTAGTTAGCTAGCTTGCATGAGAAGCTTGGTGGTTATGAAACTTGCACAAGAGGCTTGGCTGTTTGAGGGGAAGCTTCTGGAGAAATCTAAAAAATTTGAAACGTCTTGGAGAAACTTGACCGTTAAAAGGCGACCTCTGGGAAAATGACCAACCGCCGATAAGTCAATGCGGCAGCGGATCCGCGGCGGATCAGCCTGACTCAGCCGCGGATCCACGGCCGTTTAGTACGATCTCTGCATGGAATTTCCAGTGTTGATTTGTGTTGGCTTTATGGCACTTTTCTGGTGTCTGGAATATTTTTATACTTTCTTATTTACTGCCAGATCACAAGTCTTGGACTTGACGTATTTTATTAGCACTTTTAGCAGTTTCGACTCTTTTATCTGGAGAATTTCCTGCACACAATCTCGAGACAAGTGTATGATATACAAAAGATCACGTATGCAATAATAAACACACAATTTCCCTCATAATACTGGTTATAATGTATAACACATGTTATTTGGTATTTTTGCAGACAAATTGCTAATATGTGCTATATTTATACCAAACACCTTTAGATGATTACAAATAGTAGGAAAATTGATGTGTTAAAAATGCAATATTTTCGACTGATCAAATTCCCCCAAACTTAATTTTGGTCGTCTCGAGCAAACTTGTTTTATTAAAGAGAAGGAGAAAATATAAGAAAAAAACTAACTAGCACACTTTCGTAGGCAACACGATTGCACTGAGCACGTGCAACAAGCCTTTAAACCTCTAGGTGTCCCTAGTAGGAGGAGTGTTGTCTCCTGAGGGTTTTCAGCGGATTGCATCCACAAAATCCAATAATAAAAAGAAGACCGTGAAAGTTACATATAAAGATAATAATTGTAAAAGAAATACTTTGAAAATTAGAGTTTCCAACTATACTAGTTTTTCAGTTGTCGTGAGCCCTATCTTAATAGTCATGAAAAGATGTCAGAAATCACGTCATCCCTCAATAAAACATCGTCTTTATTCTTCATTCCTATCTTTCTTCCAAATATCGATCATATACCCCTACGTGTGTGTAAAAGAACATCCCTACACCCGGAGAATTCAATTCAAGCCATCATACTCTTGTCCATCTACCTCCGTACTTTTTAATTGATGAATATTTAGATGGATTTGCTCACACATTTTTCATGTGACCGTTAATATTTCTTGAGGTACTAACCGACCGATTACTCATGTGCTTGCTTATTAGGTGTATTAGTATTTTCTTCATCTTGCACCACCTAAGGCTTAGCAGTGACTCCCAGACCAGTTGGTCTAAGGCACTAGGTGATGAAGCACTCTTGCTATATTTTTTTATTGCTGCCTTGGTGATAATAAAACCAGTGTTCATTTTTCTACACCATTTCATATTTTATTCATTTATAATTTCCTTCATACTTTGGCTTTTAGACAAGAGCATTTCAAGGTATCCTCTACTATCCCAAGTTCAAGACGTGTGTAAGTGCGAATAGTAGGGTATCAACATTCAAATGTTTGGCTTCCAGAATAGAAACTATTTTTCAGAGTTATTTTTATCCTCAGATTAGTGACTTCCTTCATCTTACTAACCCTTGGGACAACGGCTCATAACTACTTATTACTAGTTCGTTTAAGAAAACTTCTAATTTTCTTGGTTTTCTTAAATTTTTCCAATCTTTTGGATGTAATTTTTCACTATCTAATCTTTTATTATAAAATTAAATATTAAATATTTTTATCTTTTGAATTTTTTTTTAAATTTTAAATGTTTTGTGCTTATGCAAAGTATGATGCAAAGTGATGCATAAATAAGCACAAACCTCCCCCAAACTTGTTTACAACAGTGTCCTCACTATTGCAATCTGCTGGATCACAAAAACCTGTAAGCCTGGGAGGAAATTTATTAATGGGGGGAATAAATATGATCGTGAAAATCCTCCCCCAAACTTATTCTTTTCACTCACTTCCATTCTAAAAATGATACAGTATTTTACAAGACATGGAGGTGAGACGGAGGAATTTTAATCAAGATAAAGCAGCTCCTGTAAAAACAGGAGCTCCTCCGTGGGGTCAGTGGAAAAATACGGTTTTAATTTATGTCCATTTACTTTGAAAATTGTACCGTTTTCAACATTTTCAACCTCAACTGCCCCGTGCGGGTATACATACCGCACAACAAAAGGTCCTTTCCACCGAGATCGTAGCTTACCCGCATGAAGATGGAGTCGTGAATCATAAAGAACGACTTGTTGACCAGGTGTAAAAGTTTTTCTCAAAATGTTTTTATCGTGAAATACCTTAGTCTGGTTCTTTACAATTACAGCATTATCATAAGCTTCATCGCGGAGTTCGCTTAGCTCGTTTAATTGCAGCTTCCGAAAGTTGCAGGCTTGATTTAAGTCAAAGTTAAGTTCTCTAATGGCCCACATTGCTTTGTGCTCAATCTCGACCGGAAGGTGACAAGCCTTTCCAAACACTAGTCTGTAAGGAGATATATCTAGATCGGTTTTATATGCAGTTCGGAATGCCCAAAGAGCATCCCTCAACTTGGTTGACCAATCTTTTCGATTTTTAGAAACCGTTTTCTCCAAAATTTGTTTAATTTGTCTGTTTGAAACCTCAGCTTGCCCGCTCGTTTGGGGATGATAGGGTGTGGAAAGTTTGTGGTTGATTGCAAATTTCTGCATCAAAGTCTCGAAAGACCGATTGCAGAAATGCGCCCCGTTATCGCTAATGATAGCGCGTGGGTATCCAAATCACGAAAATAAGTTTTCTTTTAAGAACTTAATGACAACCTTTTTGTCATTAGTGCGACAAGGAATAGCTTCAACCCATTTCGAGACGTAATCAACCGCAAGCAATATGTATAAATTCCCGAAAGAGTTGGGAAAAGGACCCATAAAGTCAATACCCCAAACGTCGAAAATTTCAACCACCAAGATGTGTTGCCGTGGCATTTCATTTCTCCGGGAAATCCTACCCGTGTGTTGACACTGTGCACAGGTTTTGCAATGATCAAATGCATCTTTGAACAAAGTCGGCCAATAAAATCCGCATTGCAAAACCTTTTCCGCCGTCTTTCGAGGACCGAAATGACCCCCACATGCCTGATCATGACAAAAAGATAGAACACTCTTGAATTCATCATTAGGGACACATCTGCGAATGATCTGGTCAGGACAATATTTAAACGGATAGGGTTCTTCACAGTAAAAGTGTTTTATTTGGGATAGAAATCGATGTTTGTCCCGTTTCAACCATTCGCGGGGAATAAGTCCCGTAACAAGATAATTCACAATATCCCTGAACCAAGGTTCGTCGGATACATTTAAGAGTTGTTCGTCTGGAAAAGAATCATTGATCGGCAGGGTCACAGGTGAAAAAGAGATGCGTGATAGATGGTCGGCTACCACGTTTTCATATCCTTTCTTATCTTTAATAACAAGATTAAATTCTTGTAATAGAAGGATCCAACGTATTAGCCTACCTTTAGCTTCCTTCTTCGCCAAAAGATGTTTCAAGACGGAGTGGTCAGTGTACACAACAATAGGTGAGCCAATCAAGTAAGACCTGAATTTTTCTAATGCAAATACAACTGTCAAAAGTTCTTTTTCAGTTGTTGTATAATTATTTTGAGCATCGTTCAGGGTCTTGCTTGCATAATAGATCACGTGTAGCATCTATTCAATGTGCTGTCCTAAGACTGTACCAACTGCAAAATCTGATGCATCACACATAAGCTAAAAAGGGTGGTTCCAATCTGGAGATGATAAAACGGGGGCTGTAGTGAGAGAGTGTTTAAGTGAGTCAAATGCTGCCTCACAATCCGAGTCAAAGTGAAAGGTTGTGTCCTTAGCCAAGAGAAGAGTTAAGGGTCTAGCAATTTTGCTAAAATCCTTAATGAATCTCCGATAAAAGCCTGCATGGCCAAGAAAGGATCGTATATCCTTAACGCATTTGGGATGAGGAAGGTTTTGAATGACATCTATTTTAGCTTTGTCAACCTCAATGCCTTTCCTTGAAATAACATGTCCAAGCACAATTCCCTCTTAGACCATGAAATGGCATTTTTCCTAATTCAAGATTAAGTTCTTCTCTTTACAACAAGTAAGAACTGCGTCAAGATGAGTGATTGTTAGAGTTTTTGCGTGTTCAAGTTTATTACCGCAATCAAGACGGTTTCGCTTGTAGCTAGCCGGTTGAGTACGGGTCGTCCGCAGGGAGATGGGAATCTTTTTCTATGTGCTTTAACGAGTTAAGTCCAAATGTCCAAGTTTGTTTTGAGATTAACTATGTGCTAAAATGATATGTAAAGAGAGCTTTTTAGGGTTAGGATTAGGTTAGTTTGAGTTAGGAGTCGCTCACTTCTTTCGTTGCCACTCTTAATATCGGTGTTACGGTAATCGGCAACAACGGGGATTAGCACGACTAGGAAGGAACTTGCGAGTATAAGCTAGGCTTTCCAACGCATAAGTTCTTCCTTTTGGTGCTTGTCCGTCCGTTCTTGGCTATTAGCCTTAACCTCCGGTTAATTCAACCACAACCGGTCTCACTACGGAATCACCGCTATCATGTAAGATAGGGTGCCGTAGGGAGCGGACTGTGGTTCAATTAACGGGAGTCCGATTTAAGATGTTGGGCTAGGAAAGAGTGAGAGAGATTTCCTTCTCTAAAACTTTCCTTATCCTACCCTAACAAATATGGAAACTACTCACCCATTATAAGAAAAATGAAAGTAAAACAAAGGAGAAAGATAGAAAGAAAGAGGTTAGAAGATTACAACTAGCTATTTGCGACCTCACCTCGGCAAGGATCAAGCGTAAGCATCATGGTTGTTTAAGGATAAAGGAAAAGAGAACAAGAAAGAAACAAACAACAAATAACAACAACTAGATTAGCAAAAGAAAAATACAAGCAATTATAATTAACGATTACAACAAGATAAGCATGGTAAGAACAAGAACTCCTTTATTCATTCTTCACTCACAAAAGCTCACTACAAGTTTTTAATGGAGAAGAGATGAGAGGAGGAAGAAGAACAATACATGAATTCTAAAATCTAAATACAATAATAAGCACCCTTGGCTTTGGAAAGTTCTGGACTATTTATAGGCAGGGAAATGGAAACCTAGGGCAACAAACTGCCTCCATATAGAATGACCAAAATACCCCTGAAACATCGTCAACTGAGGAGGCCGTACGGCCGCGGTTCCGCGGCCTAAGCATGCTTATGCCGCGGAACCGCGGCGCTTTAGAGGAGTTGGCTCCTCGGATTTTGTGGGATCCCCTGGTTTGATGTTGTCTGCTGTTTGGTATATATTTTTTCTCAGAAACTCTTCATAATTTTTCCAGAATTCCAGCAGACCAAAAGGTGATTTGATGTGGATCTTTTTGTCATGATTTCTTCGAGCTTCGCGTAGATATGTTGGATCTTGTGTTGCCATTGAGCTTTGTGCATGAAAATGACATTGATTTGCCATTTTGTCTCTTAAACTGGTGTGCGACAATATACGGATAGAGAGCGGAGACCCGTGTTTTATCTGTGGTTGGCAGTAATCCGGATTTTGTCGTGCTTTTCCATGAATTTCATTGTTTAAAGCTGAGAACCTGTATCCTGCAATTAACTAGCAAACACGGCTCAAGAGTACCTACCGATAAGCAATATGATAAAAATTGGACGGTATAAAAATGCAAAAATCTGATATGAACAAATACCCCCAAACTTATCATTTGCTCGTCCCGAGCAAAGCCAATTTATTCACAAAAAAATTTCCTAACCTCACTTTCGCAGGGAACGCGATTGCACAGAGCATGTGCAATAAGCTGTTAAACCTCTAGGTGTCCCTAGTAGGAGGAGTGTTGTCTCCTGAGGGTTTTCAACGGATACTACCCACAAAATCCGGTCAAGCTAGTTTTGCAAAATAATTATGATTCAAACCCCTAAAGTTTTGTTTCAAAAAATAACAATTCTATGATCCTAAGTCTAGACTATCGAACCCTTATTTTTCACACCTCGCTTCTTTTTTAACTTAAGATTTTATATGTCTTTACGTGCAGTGCAAATAGTGTCGTTAAGTTCCAGAAGGGTCGAATAAAGTCATCATGTCATACAATAAAGCCCAGATAAAAATTTTAAAAGGGTCACATAAGTTTTATAAAGAGTTAAGCATTTTTCAAGTTTCGTTTTCCAGTAAAGTTTCAACTTCAGAATTTCTATCTTCCTTAACAAGAAAGTAGGTCTTATTTTTCACTCCATATTTTTCTTGTTTTCATTTCATACACACCTCTGTGAACGTGCAATAGTCTTTATCATAGAATAAAACCTTCATATCTCCGCTAGAAATATTTTTTATAAAAACCTGTCTTTTGTCAAGATTATTCTCACACAAAGAACCGTTAGGAATTTTAACTTGGAGAGAACACTTGCTTGACTTTGTTTTAATCTGGACTTTCTAGGCTTCTTAACGAGCTTTGGGCCAATACACCCAAACCAGTTGGCTTTAGGGCATTAGGTGTAGAGACATCCCAGCGGACTTAATTACTCAAGTTACCTAGGCCCAAAAACAAAAGACAATTTAGCGTGAAAATCATGATGATTCAATACAAACGGAGATATAACCGGCAGTTCAATTATTTTTTTGGATAAAAGACGTGTTTAGTGGGTTCGGTGTGTAATCATTCCAATCAAGTTCCAGATGTGTTATTTTTCAGACTTAGTTCCAATTAAGGCATCAATAACATTCCTTCATATTCACTTCACTTCATAAACTATTCTTGATATTACTTATTTCAGAACAAACCTATTTGATCCTCAGAAAATCATTTATCCATTTAAAAGTTTTTAGACATAAAAGACTTGTCATCTAATTTCCAAAACTCACGACACGTGTAGTGTGATGTAAAGACGTATATCAGCTATAGTTAACTTCAAAGGAGAGTTATCTTTCAGGTTTTCAAAATCTAAAAATAAGATTTAGTTATTCTTATCTTATCAAACAAAACCGTCGAAATGTTGAATCAGAGTTCTCCCACTAGCTAACTTGACAGAAAAGTTTTTATATTTTTAGAAAATTTTCTGATTTTTATAGATTTTATGGATTTAATATGCAGATGCAAAATATACATATGAATGCAAAGGTTAGAAATGCATACCGAGCGTACCCCCAAACTTAAACTGGACAGTGTCCTCACTGTCATTGCAGGAAGAGATCATTTGAAGGGTCAAAATTGACGGTTAGATATACACAATTTTTTTTAGAGTAAAAATGGAAAAGAATATCCACAAATAAATACAAAATGGTATATACATACCCCCAAACTTATTTGGAACAGTGTCCACTGTTCTTGGCTGGATAACCGAAGTTTGGTGGTAGGCAGAGGAAGATTATGCTGGGTAAACCGGCTCCTGTAAGACCATGAGCTCCTTTGTTGGTTCAGCGCCAAGGTATGGTTTTAGTCGGTGTCCGTTCACTTTAAAAAATGAACCGTCCTTTGGATTCTCCAAATCCACAGCGCCCTGCGGATACACATTCCGCACAAAATACGACCCTTTCCAGCGAGATCTGAGCTTTCCTGGATGGAAGTGAAGCCGGGTGTCATAATGCAGTACCTGTTGACCAGGTACGAAAGTTTTGCGCAAAAGGTGTTTATCGTGAAACACCTTCGTTCGGTTCTTAACGACAACCGCGTTATCGTAAGCCTCATCCCTAAGCTCGCTCAATTCATTCAACTGCAGCTTCTGATGGCTGCCCGCATCTTCGAGAGACAGATTCAGTTCTTTTATCGCCCAAAATGCGCGATGCTCTATTTCGACAGGGAGGTGGCAAGCCTTTCCGTACACAAGCCGATAGGGAGACATGCCAAGATCGGTCTTATAAGCGGTTCGAAATGCCCAAAGGGCATCAGTGAGTTTTAGCGACCAATCCTTACGGTTCTTGGAAACCGTCTTTTCCAGTATCTGCTTGATTTGCCGATTTGAAACTTCGGCTTGCCCACAGGTTTGGGGGTGGTAGGGCGTAGATAGCTTATGATTAATGGAACATTTCCGCATCAAGGCCTCGAAAGACTTATTGCAGAAATGAGTTCCATTGTCGCTAATGATCGCTCGGGGGTGCCCAAACCGGGAGAAAATGTTTTCTTTAAGAAACCTAACGACAACCTTATTGTCGTTAGTCCGGCTGGGCACAGCCTCAACCCACTTGGAGACGTAATCAACAGAGAGAAGGATGTACAAGTTCCCAAAAGAGCTGGGAAACGGCCCCATGAAATCTATCCCCCAAACGTCGAAAATCTCCACAACCAAGATTGGTTGGAGCGGCATCTCGTTCCTCCGGGATATCCGGCCCAAGTGTTGGCACCGGAAGCAAGTCTTGCAATAGTCATGAGCATCTTTGAAGAGTTGTGTCCAGTAGAAACCACATTGCAAGATCTTCTCAGCTGTCTTTCTGGGGCCAAAATGCCCGCCACATGCTTGATCGTGGCAAAATGACAGCACGCTCTTGAATTCATCATTAGGGACACACCGACGAATAATCTGGTCGGGACAGTACTTGAACAGATAGGGTTCGTCCCAGTAAAAGTGTTTTACTTGGGATAAGAATCGAAGTCTATCCTGACTTGACCATTCAGTCGGTAGTAATTCTGTGGCCAAATAGTTCACAATATCTGCGAACCAGGGTTCGCAAGATACTGTTAAGAGCTGTTCATCCGGAAAAATGTCGTTGATCGGAATATGAAACGAAGGCGAAGAAGGAAGTCGTGAGAGATGGTCGGCGACTACGTTTTCACATCCTCTTTTATCCTTAATGACAAGGTCAAACTCTTGAAGCAAGAGGATCCAACGTATTAGCCGAGATTTTGCATCTTTCTTCGCAAAAAGATGGCGCAGAGCAGAATGGTCTGTGTAGACAATGACTGGAGAGCCGATGAGGTAGGGCCTGAACTTTTCTAAAGCAAATACAACAACCAAGAATTCCTTCTCAGTTGTTGTATAATTAAGTTGGGCGTCGTTCAGGGTTCGGCTAGCATAATAGATCACGTGCGGCATCTTGTTGATGTGTTGTCCAAGGACAGCACCAATGGCAAAGTCGGATGCATCGCACATAATCTCAAATGGGTGCGTCCAGTCAGGTGAAGAAAGAACGGGAGCAGAAGTGAGTGAGCTTTTTAATGACTCGAACGCAGTCACACAGCTCGAGTTGAAGTCGAATGGCGTGTCCTTGGCCAGCAAAAGAGTCAAGGGCCTAGCAATCTTGCTAAAGTCCTTGATGAACCGTCTATAGAAACCGGCATGGCCAAGGACGGCTCGGATGTCTCTGACGCATCTGGGAGGAGGGAGATTGGAAATGACCTCAATCTTCGCTTTGTCAACCCCTATGCCATTTTGCGAAATGATATGTCCTAAGACAATACCTTCGCGCACCATGAAGTGGCACTTCTCCCAATTCAATGTGAGGTTCTTGTCCTTACATCGGGTAAGGACAGCGTCGAGATGCAGCAAACACTCGTTGAAGGAATCGCCGAAGATGGAGAAATCGTCCATGAAGATCTCCAGGAATTTTTCCACCATGTCTGAGAAGATTCCCATCATACACCGCTGGAAGGTAGCGGGCGCATTGCATAACCCAAAGGGCATGCGACGATATACAAACGTGCCGAAAGGACAAGTGAATGTGGTTTTGTCCTGGTCTTTTTTGGCGATGGGAATCTGATTATAGCCGGAGTAGCCATCAAGAAAGCAGTAGTACTCGTGTCCAGCCAATCGTTCAAGCATTTGGTCAATGAAAGGTAGCGGAAAATGGTCCTTCCGCGTTGTTGCGTTGAGTTTTCGGTAATCGATGCATACTCGCCACCCAGTTTGGGTGCGAGTAGGGATTAACTCCTTTCGCCTCGTTAGTGAAGACCGTTATGCCTGATTTCTTGGGGACAACGTGAATGGGGCTAACCCACTGGCTATCAGAGATAGGGTAAATGATACCAGACACTTTACGATTTCCTTTTTCACAGCCTCCTCCATGACTGGGTTGACTCGCCTTTGTGGATCCCTAGCTGGTTTGGCATCATCCATCAGATGAATTTGATGTTCAACGATCAGGGGACTAATCCCCTTGATGTCCGCCATTGACCAGCCAAAAGCTTGCCTATTGCTGTGCAAGACCGCAAGAAGGGCTTTCTCTTGCTCTGGAGCTAGAGAAGCCGAGATGATAACAGGGAGGGTCTCGTTCTCACCCAAGTAAGCGTACTTAAGGTGAGACGACAAAGGCTTGAGTTCGAGCATTGGAGGTGAAACGATTGAAGGCAAGATTGGTGAAACGGTCTCGAACTCAAAGGATTCCAGCAAAGGTTCAAAACGAGTGTAAGCGACCGAGTTGGATGGTTCAGGTAACTCATCCGGAAATTCGAAGGATTCAAACTTGGGTGGTGAGTGGCTAAGATCGTTCGAGAAAGTGAAACACTCGTAGTCATCGTCGGGCGCAGAAACAGCAGCAGGTTCGAAGAGGGACGCACTAGTGGCGTTAAGGTTATCGTGATCGAACAAAAACTCCTCGAATCACACTCTTCTGGGGTGATCTCCTGGATCGAGCAAACATCTAGTTTATGAGCATTAGGTTCGGAGGGCTGATTCCCCAACCTAAAAATGTTGAGTTCAATTGTTATGTTTCCAAAAGATAGGTTCATCGAACCATTTCGACAATTGATCACAGCGTTTGAGGTTGTAAGGAATGGGCGACCGAGTATCACCGGAATTTGATTCCGGGGGTTAGCTACAGGCTGTGTGTCTAAAACAATGAAGTCAACGGGGAATATGAAGTCCCCAAGCTTGATTAACACATCTTCTAGCTCACCCCTAGGATGGATGATTGATCGGTCGATCATTTGGAGAGTGCAGTGTGTGGGTTTCAGCTCTCCTACACCTAGTTGCTCATATACTGAGTACGGAAGCAGGTTAACACTGGCACCAAGATCTAATAGTGCGTGGTTGATGTTCTTATCCCCAATGGTAATAGAAATCGTAGGACAGCCAGGGTCCTTCCGTTTTTGAGGTGAAGATTGGGTAAGAGCATCACTCACAGCACTAGCCAAGAAAACTTTCTTGGGTACCTGAGACTTCCTCTTTTTCGTGCACAAGTCCTTTAAGATTTTCGCGAAGGACGGGACTTTTTGGACAGCATCTAAAAGGGGAATGTTAATGTTAACCTGCTTAAACAACTCCAGAATCTTCTCCATTTGTGGATTTTGTTTATTGGACCTCAACCGGTTTGGAAATGGAACGTTTTTAAAACTGGTTGAGTGCAATGCTTGTGGAGGAGATTATGGAGTTGGAACGGATCCCAGAGCTGGTGTTTTCGTGGAGTGAGAAGTGGGTCCATTCAGAGCAGAAGAAGAAGACGAAGAAGAAGAAGAAGAAGAAGAGCCTTTTGACGAATGGAGAATAGGCTCAGAAGACGAAGAAGAAAAAGAAGAAGAAGCGGCCGGGGTGTCATTATCCTCAATTGTTGTGCCGATGTTGTTGTGCAGCATCCTTCCCGATCTCAATATAGTCACGGCACTCACATTATGGTTCTGTTGTTCAAGAGCAACATGTACATTATGTGGGTGACCGGGATTTGGGAGTGGTTGAGATGGAAGCTTCCCCTTTTCTCGCTCGCTTAACGCCGCATTCAGCTGTGCAATCTGGGCTTCGATGGTCTTGATGCTTTGCCCGTGTGCAGCAGTGTGTTGCACCAACGACTGAATAGAAGACTGGATGTTTGCGGTGGATTGTGTCGATTGTTTAACGAACGCCTCCAGACTTCGTTCTAGCGAGGAAACCTTATCGTTGTTTGACGGAACAAAGTTGTTTTGAGAAAAAGAATTGTTGGGTGCAAAGTTGTTCGTCTGATTTTGAAAAGGTTGGGGTTGGAAGGGCTGCTGAAATTGATGTTGAGTTGTTGCGCTAGTTGTTGCGGCGGAGGGGGCCTTTGAAAATTGTTGCCTTGGAATTGATGTTGATTCTGATTCCAGGCGAAATTGGGGTGGTTCCTCCAACCGAGATTGTAGGTGGAAGAGTATGGATCATTTCTCGGTCTTTGCTGAAATGCAGCATTAACCTAATCCTGTCCTTGAGATGGTGGATTGTAAGGACGCTCTTCGGTTAGGTGAGAAGAATCGGAACAACAAGCACAAATGGTTCGAAGGGGAAGAACAGGGGCAGGAGCAGAAGATGAAAATTTGCTCTCTATCGCTTCAAGTTTTCTCGTTATTGCAGCCATTTCAGCTTTCATTGCAATAGAGACATCGAGTTGGTGAATTCCTACCCTAGACTGACCAGTAGAAGTGGAGGAAGAAGAAGAAGAAGTTGGTCTGGTGCTCTCCTATTGTAGCGTTTGTTCCGCAAGGTCGTCGAAGAATTGCCACGCTTCCTCGTCAGATTTCGATAGGAAGTGGCCCTGACAAATGGTTTCCAACAACTGCTTGGTTGCTGGGTTCAAGCCCTCGTATAAGGTTTGGCAAAGTTGCCATTTCTTGATACTATGGTGAGGGCACTGAACAAGAAGGTCTTTATACCGGTCAAAGCACTTCCAGAAGGGTTCAGTAGGAAGCTGAGAGAATTAGTTGATTTCGTTACGGATCCTTGCGGTTTTATGATTCAGATAGAATTTCTTGAGAAACGCTTTCACAAACTCGTCCCAACTGGTTATGGAGTGGGAAGCGGTGCTATACAGCCATTTTTCAGCAAGATTGCACAAAGTGAACGGAATGACCCGTAGCCGTATAACATCGTCCGACAGCTGGGTAGTTTTCATCATGGCACAAACATTTTGGAACTTGTTGATGAAGATATAGGCATCTTCAGATTCAAGCCCATGAAATTTCGGAAGCATGTTAATGAAGTGGAGCTTAATTTCAAAATTATCCCCATTGGCCGGTGGAAGGGAAAGATAGGTGGGAAGTGCAGAACGGGTGGGATAGAAACGATCCTGGAGCGCGATTCGTTGTGGCGCTACAACAGGCGGCAGTGGTGGGTTATTCGTATCCATAGGAGGTCGAATCAATCCCGGGGGAGTTGTAGGGATGTTTGGATTAAATCCTGACATCGCGGAAGAAGAGGTTGGTGATGGTGAAGGTGGGGATGTATGAACAGAATTCCGGTCAACGTCGGAGTTGGCCGGCAAAGGTAAGGGTGAATGAGGTGTGGACGGAGTTTCGACGTCTGAGTCGATCGCGTAGTCGGTAGCGACTAACGTAACACGGACTAGGTGGGCGCTAGTGTCCCGAGTCCAAGCGGACATACATTAAATGAGTTTAGTATATTCAAAGCGGAGAAGGTGAGGGTAAGAAAACGTCAATGGAGAAATACGATGGGTGGTGGGTGAAAAATGAGATTTTGACGACAAAGGGCAAGTTTTTATAAAAGTTTTTGATTTTTTCCTTTTTTTTTAGAAAGAGCTTTACAGAAATATGTACGGACTTACGGCTTCAAGCAATCACAAACAAGATATGCACAATCACACCTAGATCTAGGGTCACCTAGGTCAGCTAGACAGCTCCTAACTGTTCCAAAGGGCTCGAAATAGGACCTCAAACCGCCTCTTCTCCGCCAATTGCGGCCAGGTAAGTGCCAGGTAAGTGGGAGGCTCCCCACTACATAAGTAGTGGTCCTAATTAAATAACCACTTGCCTTCGACACACTTGCCTAGACACCGCAAAGTCAGGATAGGATAAACGGCCGATACCTGTAACTAGTCCTCTGTCCTATTGAGCGCGAAGTCCTTAGGGCTGAGTCTAGTATTTTTTAATTAACAATGGTCAATACATATGCTTTTTGTGATTTTTGGGGTCCTGGGAACGGTGATGAAATCCCCACCCAATCTGAATTGGTTTCAAGCCCCTTAAAGTCCGTATTAATATATGCAAAGCAGTAACAATCAACTGCAATCAATTTTTATTTTTTTAGAGCGGCGCAAAGAATCCTGCACAAAAACAATTTATTGGAAGGGGGAAGAGAATTTGCGCAAAGAATGCTGCAGAAAACACAGTTCAGTGGAGTTCAGTGGAGTAGGGAGGAGATAAGGAACACTCACAGGGAATTTGGCACCCTGAAGGCACCAAACGGCCGCGGTTCCGCGGCCTAAGCCTGCTTATGCCGCAGTTCCGCTGCGGTTTGTTGGCCTTGGTGCTTGATTTTTCTTGTCGGTGCTTCCTTGGTTGTCCTCTACTTGTCTGGATTTCCTGAATCTTGATTTACTCACTGTATCTGCTCCAGAGTTTTACAGTAGACCGTTGGCTTCGTCTTGATCCGTCGCGGTGTAGCCGCAAGATATGGGTCTAACTACCCACGTCTTTGGCACTGAACTCGACCGTCTTTTTATCCTGCACACTTGCACAAAAACTAATCAAAAATAACAAGATGGTTTTTTTACAATGTATATTTTTTTGTTTTGTTTTTTCGGTTATATTTATATTCACAAATTAACCCGAAATTACACAAAGAAATAAACTACTGTCTCCCCGGCAACGGCGCCATTTGATTGTTAGGGTTTTTGCGTGTTCAAGTTTATTACCGCAATCAAGACGGTTTCGCTTGTAGCTAGCCGGTTGAGTACGGGTCGTCCGCAGGGAGATGGGAATCTTTTTCTATGTGCTTTAACGAGTTAAGTCCAAATGTCCAAGTTTGTTTTGAGATTAACTATGTGCTAAAATGATATGTAAAGAGAGCTTGTTAGGGTTAGGATTAGGTTAGTTTGAGTTAGGAGTCGCTCACTTCTTTCATTGCCACTCTTAATATCGGTGTTACGGTAATCGGCAACAATGGGGATTAGCACGACTAGGAAGGAACTTGCGAGTATAAGCTAGGCTTTCCAACGCATAAGTTCTTCCTTTTGGTGCTCGTCCGTCCGTTCTTGGCTCTTAGCCTTAACCTCCGGTTAATTCAACCACAACCGGTCTCACTACGGAATCACCGCTATCATGTAAGATAGGGTGTCGTAGGGAGCGGATTGTGGTTCAATTAACGGGAGTCCGATTTAAGATGTTGGGCAAGGAAAGAGTGAGAGAGATTTCCTTCTCTAAAACTTTCCTTATCCTACCCTAACAAGTATGGAAACTACTCACCCATTACAAGAAAAATGAAAATAAAACAAAGGAGAAAGATAGAAAGAAAGAGGTTAGAAGATTACAACTAGCTATTTGCGACCTCACCTCGGCAAGGATCAAGCGTAAGTATCATGGTTGTTTAAGGATAAAGGAAAAGAGAACAAGAAACAAACAAACAACAAATAACAACAACTAGATTAGCAAAAGAAAAATACAAGCAATTATAATTAACGATTACAACAAGATAAGCATGGTAAGAATAAGAACTCCTTTATTCATTCTTCACTCACAAAAGCTCACTACAAGTTTTTAATGGAGAAGAGATGAGAGGAGGAAGAAGAACAACACATGTATTCTAAAATCTAAATACAATAATAAGCACCCTTGGCTTTGGAAAGTTCTGGACTATTTATAGGCAGGAAAATAGAAACCTAGGGCAACAAACTGCCTCCATATAGAATGACCAAAATACCCCTGAAACATCGTCAACTGAGGAGGCCGTACGGCCGCGGTTCCGCGGCCTAAGCATGCTTATGCCGCGGAACCGCGGCGCTTTAGAGGAGTTGGCTCCTCGAATTTTGTGGGATCCCCTGGTTTGATGTTGTCTGCTGTTTGGTATATGTTTTTTCTCAGAAACTCTTCACAATTTTTCCAGAATTCCAGCAGACCAAAAGGTGATTTGATGTGGATCTTTTTGTCATGATTTCCTCGAGCTTCACGTAGATATGTTGGATCTTGTGTTGCCATTGAGCTTTGTGCATGAAAATGACATTGATTTGCCATTTTGTCTGTTAAACTGGTGTGCGGCAACATACGGATAGAGAGCGGAGACCCGTGTTTTATCTGTGGTTGGCAGTAATCCGGATTTTGTCGTGCTTTTCCATGAATTTCATTATTTAGAGCTGAGAACCTGTATCCTACAATTAACTAGCAAACACGGCTCAAGAGTACCTACCGATAAGCAATGTGATAAAAATTGGGCGGTATAAAATGCAAAAATCTGATATGAACAATGAGATAGGCAGTCATCAAAAGAATCTCCCAATATCGAGAAATCGTCCATAAAAATCTCCAGAAAATTCTCGACCATGTCCGAGAATATCCCCATCATACACCGCTGAAATGTAGCGGGAGCATTGCATAACCCAAAGGGCATGCATCTATAAGCAAAAGTATCAAAAGGACAAGTAAATGTGGTTTTATCTTGATCCTTTTTGGCAATAGGGACCTGGTTATAGCCAGAGTATCCGTCCATGAAGCAATAATATTCTCGTCCAGCTAAGCGTTCTAGCATCTGGTCAATGAAAGGTAGAGGAAAGTGGTCTTTTCTCGTTACGGTATTGAGTTTTCTATAGTCAATACATGCACGCCACCCAGTTTGAGCGCGTGTCTGGATTAACTCATTTGCCTCATTTGTTATGACCGTGATGCCAGATTTCTTAGGGACGACATGAATTTGACTTACCCATTGGCTATCGCATTGTGTAAATGATACCATTGTCAAGGCATTTAACGATTTCTTTCTTCACCGTATCCTTCATGACGGGGTTTAACCGTCTCTGTGGTTCTCGGGTTGGCTTGGCTTCATCCATCAGATGTATATGATGTTCAACAATCAAGGGACTAACCCTTTTGATGTCAGCCATAGTCCAACCAAACGCCTGCCTATTAAATCTCAATACCGTCAAAAGCGCGTTCTCTTGCTCTGAGACTAGAGAAGCAGATATGATCACAGGTAAAGACTCATTCTCACCTAAATATGCATATTTAAGATGAGAAGGTAAAAGTTTGAAATCAAATGCTGGCGGAGAAATTATAGAAGTTGGGGTCATCAAATGATATTCGGAGTTACAAAGAAGCTCGTAGCCTGCAAAAGATACAGACTCCAAAGGTGATGAGTCAAGAGTGTCAGACTCAGGAGTGGAAAGAGTGTCCTCACTAAGATGTGCAAGATCAAACATTGATGTGCTAGTGTCGTCGAGATCTTCAAAGAAAAGTTCATCAACTTCGCAGCTTTCGGGAGCAATCTCGTGGATAGAACAGATATCAAGTATGTGAGCAGAGGGTTCAGACGGCTGACTTCCAATTTTATAGATGTTCAGTTCAATTGTCATTTTTCCAAAAGATAGGTTCATTGAACCGTTTCGACAGTTAATGACAGCCTTGGAAGTGGCAAGGAATGGTCGATCCAGAATCACCGGAATTTGGTTCCGTGGGTTTGCTACAGGTGGTATATCGAGAACAATAAAGTCCACAGGGAATATAAATTCCCCGACTTTTATCAACATATCCTCCAGTTCACCCCTAGATTTGGTGATCGATCGATCTGCCATTTAGAGAGTGCAATGAGCTGGTTTTAACTCTCCAATCCCTAACTGCTCGTAGACAGAGTATGGAAGCAGGTTAACACTTGCGCCAAGGTCAAGTAAAGCATGGTTAATGTTTTTACCCCCAATAGAAATCGAGATTGTAGGACATCCTGGGTCCTTACGTTTCTTTGGTAACTGTGGGGTAAAAGCAGTGCTAACATTATTAGTCATGAAGACCTTCTTGGGCCCTTGAGTCTTCCTCTTCTTAGTGCATAAGTCTTCGAGAATTTTCGCATAAGCGGGGACTTGTTGAATAGCATCTAGCAGAGGGATGTTGATGTTAAGTTGTTTAAACATTTCCATAATCTTCTCTATATGTGGACTCGATTTATTTCCCCTTAACCGATTCGGATAAGGAGCTTTGGCAATAAGAGCTGGATCTAACATTGGAGAAAGTGGTGTGTGTGAAACTGATCCCAGAATAGAAGTGGGGATCGTCTTTGGTGGACTAGAAGAGGTATGCTGAGGTGTCGAGCCTTGGGGAAAACGAAGAATAGGCTCGCAAGAAGGTGGTGGGGTAGAAGAACTGGGGTCAGAAGTAGAAGTAGATGTGGAAGGAAAAACGTCAGCCGGGGTTTTATTGATAGATTTTTCATTATCATCAATCTCTTCCCCAACTTGATTATTTAGCACTCTTCCTGATCTCAATGTTGTGATTACATTCACATTGTAGTGTTGTGAATGCCTAGGATTCGGTAGGGGTTGAGACGAAAGTTTCCCTTTCTCTCTCGCACTCATTTCGGCTTTTAATTGTGCAATTTGTGCTTCCATCGATTTTATACTCTCAACTTGGGAGGCAGAGTTTTTCTTTATATCATCGACAGAAGACTGAACCTCAGCCGAAACTTGCATGAAATTTTTCAGAATCAAATTCATGGTTTGTGCGAGTCAAGAGGATTCATCAGTACCGGTCAACTGCAAAGGATTATACGGTGCAGGTGTGTTGACCGGGTTTTGAAAGTTTTGTGATTGGTAGGGATGCTGACTCAGTTGAAGTGGTTGCTGTTGTGGTGGAGGAGCCCTTTGGAAATTGTTTTGATTTAGAACCGTGTTTTGATTTTGTTGTTGGTTCCAAACAAAATTAGGGTGATTCCTCCAACTCTGATTATAGGTGGAAGAATATGAATCATTTCTAGGTCTTTGTTGGAAAGCAGCATTGGTATGCTCTTGACCTTGAAACGGAGAATTCAATGGACATTCTTCCGTAAGATGTGATGGATCAGAACAGCATCCACAGACAGTTTTGGGGAGTGACATCTGATTTAGGGAGGCTGCTAAAAATTTATGTTCCATAGCTTCGAGTTTCTTTTGCATTGCTGCCATTTCAGCTCTAACTCCTATGGAAATATCAATTTGGTGAATGCCACCCCTAGACGATGACTGGTTTACACTCTCCCACTGTAAAGTTCTTATAGCGAAATCTTCTAAAAATCTCCAGGCTTCACCATCATCTTTATTCATGAAGGTGCCTTGACACATGGATTCAAGGGTCTGTTTTGTTGTAGGATTAATGCCCTCATATATGATTCTGCACAGATCCCATCTAGGAATTCCGTGATGAGGACATTGAACTAACATATCCTTGAAGCATTCAAAACACTTCGAGAATGGTTCGTTTGGAAGCTGGGTAAATTGATTTATTTCGCTACAGACTCGAGCTGTCTTATGATTGAGGTAGAATTTCTTTAGGAAAGATGTTACGAATTCTCCCCAGTTCGAAATAGAATGTGCGGCTGTGTTATAAAGCCACTTCTTGGCTATATCGTACAAAGCGAATGGGAGAAGACGTAGACGCATAGCATCCACAGTAAACTGTGAAGTACCCATCATAGCGCATACATTTTCAAATTTGGTAATAAAGACGTATGCGTCTTCAGACTCGAGACCGTGATATTTTGGTAGAAGATTGATGTATTGTGGTTTGATTTCAAAATTGTCCCCATTGGCTGGTGGAATGGTGAAACAGGTCGAAAGAGGACCTCGCATAGGGTAACATCTCTCTTGGAGAGAGATGCGGGGCGGATTTTGCGCACCTGCGGACGGTGGCAGAGTAGTGTTAAAGAAGTTAGATGGAGAATTGTCCATCGAAGTGGGTGTGGTGGAGGGTAAAGAACAAGTAGATGTAGAAATACCGACTTCGGAGTTGATAGGAGGAACGCGGACAAGACGGGCACTAGAATCCCGTGTCCAGCCGAGCATGCACTAAATGGTTTAGTACAAGTGGCAGCGTTGTGATAATAAGGGAAAGATGAGTTTGGTGTTTGTTATGAAAAAGACGGATTTTTGAAAAATCAAATCACAAACAATGCACAAGCAACCCTAATTCTAGTGGTCACCTAGGTCAAATCTCTAGACCGCTCCTAGACTTCCAGAAGACAAGTCGCAAGATAGATCCTCTACTGCCTCTTTGTCTCTCCTGTGGCCAGGTAAGTGGGAGGTTCTCCACTACGTAAGTAGTGGGCCTAATTAAGGAACCACTTACCTTAGACACACTTGCCTTAGACAGCACAAAAGAAACGCGGATAAGCAATAGATTACCCACGACCTCTTTCTGTCCTAATTGAGCGCGACGGTCCTTAGAGTCATGTCTAGATATTTTTTAGTTAATGAGCGTGATGCGGATGCAAGTTTGTGATTTTTGGGGCTTAGGAAGGGTAATGAAATCCCCACCTAATCTGAATTTGGTCTTTGCCCCTTAATTTCCGTGTTAAAAATGCAAATAACCAAGATCAAACACGCAACAATTTTTTTCATTTTGCGGCGCTGCGAATTTTTGCAAAGAAAGCTGCAGAAATTGGTTAATGGATAGAGCAGGGAGGAGATAAGAAAGTCAGAAGTATACCAGAGAAGTTTGAAGCAGTGAAGCTTCTGAATCGCCGCGGAACCGCCGCGAGATGCAACAATTAGCCGCAGATGCGTGGTCTGAAGATGAGACCCTGCACAAAAATTCATGCAGATGCTCCTGTTCACTCATTGAACTCTCTGAGATGTCTTGAAAATTTTTCCTCTCGCTCCACAAATTTTAGATCTCCTTGCAACAAATCACAACAAATCGTTAAGCGCTTGTGCGAATTTTGATCTAAAAATTCTGATGGAATAATAAATTTTCCAACTCAAATTACAACAACGAATAAATTAGCACACTATCCCCGGCAACGGCGCCATTTGATTGATCTTCTTCTTTGTGTGTCGTGTTTAGAAAAGTGTAAAATATCACAACCAAAGAAATTTATACCGCAATCAATTGACGGTGTCTATTGTAGTTTCGTCGGTGAATGCGGATCGTCCACTGAGAAAGAGTGACTTGTTCGTTATCGTTTTAGTTGAGTTGAAAATTAAAGAATAAAAGAAAATGCAATAAAATTGATTCAAGATTTGTGAGCTTTCATTTCAAGAAACACAAGGAAAGTAAAGATCTAAAATCAAGAATCAAGAAATGTCCCAAATTGTTTGAATTATCAAGATTTGTAAAGAGGCTTGTCGGAATCGATCCGATTGATAGTGATGATGAATACGAATTATTACAAATTCTTATCTATTGAAGATTTGTTGCTAGATCGATGACGATCAATGAGAATTAGGGAACTATTGAAGAAACTAGGGTTTCTTCGTCATCATCCCTTGTCCTTTCATTGATTATCATTCAAATTCTAGCCTCTAGCAAATTGAATCATCGATTGTTGATCTCTAATTTGGAGCGAAGAAATCGATCTCACTCAAATTAAGTTTTCGATGATTCAATTTTCTAAAGTTTACAAAACTCATAAGACTTAAGAATCGTTCAAGAATTTAATCATCATCATCTACCTATTTTCACGAATCCGATACAAGTCGAGATTTCACTCACACATCATGAAAAAGGAAAGAATTAAGAATCGATAAATTTTCATAATGCAAGAATGTAAAGAAAAGCAAGATTTACAATATTCACCTTTATTAATCGATGATTAGGTACAATTCACTCAACTCGAGATTACAAGATTTGAGGAGGTAACTAAATCCGCCGAAATTAGCTTCGCATCGATCTTCTTGAGTCGCGGATTGTCGTGGATCTCTTGCTCGGATGAAGGTCGGCGTTGCTTCAAAGGATCTCCATTTGCTTGCTTGATTCGCTTCTCGATGAATCTTGATTTGGCTTTTGAATTGGATTTGAGGCTAGGGTTTTGGATCACAAGTTGTGTCACTCAACTTGTGTTAGGAATTGTTGAACAACCTTTTCAATGAAGCCCTAGGTCTCTTTTTATAGCTTTGCCTTTTAGCTTCCCCTAGAAGCTAGATCTAGCTTCCCTTGGAAGCTTGGTTGTTATGAAGCTTGCATAGAAAGTTAGGTAGTTATGTAGAAGTTTCTAGATTAAGCTAGTTAGCTAGCTTGCATGAGAAGCTTGATGGTTATGAAACTTGCACAAGAAGCTTGGATGTTTGAGGGGAAACTTCTGGAGAAATCTACAAAATTCGAAACGTCTTGGAGAAGCTTGGCCGTTAAAAGGAGACTTCTGGGAAAATGACCAACCGCCGATGAGTCAATGTGGCCGCGGATCCGCGGCGGATCGGCCTGACTCGGCCGCAGATCCGCGGCCATTTAGTGCGATCTCTGCAAGGAATTTTCAGTGTTGATTTGTGTTGTCTTTATGGCACTTTTCTGATGTCTAGAATATTTTTATACTTTCTTGTTTACTTCCAGATCACAAGTCTTAGACTTGACGTATTTTATCAGCACTTTTAGCAGTTCCGACTCTATTATCTGGAGAATTTCCTGCACACAATCTCGAGATAAGTGTTTGATATACAAAAGATCACGTTTGCAATAATAAACACACAATTTCCCTCATAATACTGGTTATAATGTATAACACATGTTATTTGGTATTTTTGCAGACAAATTGCTAATATGTGCTATATTTATACCAAACACCTTTAGATGATTACAAATAGTAGGGAAATTGATGTGTTAAAAATGCAATATTTTCGACTGATCATGCACTCTAATCTAGATTAGAATAGTTAATCACTTTATCTAATCAGGATGTCTCCCACCGTTTCCTCAAATTCTCATTCAAACCCTAAAAGGAGAATTAGTCGAGATAATCTAAAATCACCCGAGGAGTAACATCTACTCATCAGTGGGAATCGGGATCCAATTATCATCGCATGATTACTTGATCGAATCCACTCAAGTCACCACACTCCAAAAGGTATGCGCACGCCTGGCAAGTTTTCTGTATGTTTGAAACTCCCGATGTGATTTTTGCCCCGACGTCTTATTACCTTGACGGATGCCAACAAATTATAAAGCGCAAGTCAAGTTCTAACCATCGTTGTCTTGATTTATTTAGACCCACCCATACTCTCCCTTGACGGATGCCAACAAGGCTGTACGACTGTCCTAGATTAATGCATATCTATACTACAGAAAAGTAACACATAGCTACCACACACTATGCCTTAACGGAAGCCAACAAACATAGCACGAATACTAGGCGCTACTTTTCTAAAATGACAGATGGCCACGGTTGGTTTTTGGCGAAAAACCTTTAACGTAATGAACTTGATATCGTTGAAGAAACTCAAGAAGTTTTACAAATATATAGTGGCGCAGACTTTTGCTAAAGAGGTCACTCCCTATGAAGGGATCTCGGCTTTTTCCTCATCGAATGAGGTGCATGATATTCCTAACTGAATACCACGATGCAAAGCAAAAGAATTGACTATAGTGAAGTTATTACACTAACGTAAACTTTTGCCCAAGAGGTCACTCCCGGTAAAGGGATCTCGGCTCCTGCCTCGTCGAATGAGGTGCTGGATATTCTGAACCGAATACCGCTGTGCAAAGCAAAAATCAAACGTCTTGTAATAACAATTTTTGAAAATTTGGTTCCAACAACATCATATAGGTTTATTTTCCTTGCATTAATCAGAATTAATGCAGTCCTACCAATTAAAACATATCACACCACAGAAAAGGAACGAAAATAAAATGTATGTATATGCCATCCGCATTCACCACTGGGCCCCGTCATGCACCGTTAGGTTACTTAACTAAAGGCAGAGCGAGGGCTGGACTAGCGCGGATGCAAAACATATACAACATCTACCAGTATATATAAATATATATAACATTTATCCCAGGCATGATATAAGAAACATCATAGAATCTCAGCAAGCAACACAGAATGGTGGATAATCTTGGAGCCTCGGGTTTCATTTGAGCCGCAAATGAGACCCGGCATTCCCGGTCGTGTGGATAGCCTGTGAAATGATAACCTGGACCCCTACGAGTGCGGCAAGTTACCCGCCAATCCCAAAAGTTAGGCAACCCCAATCAATAAAGTGAATGGGCCACCCAGCACTTCATGGGATCCGGTAATTTGAGCGCCCCTCCGTGGGTCAAACTATACCCCCTACGAGTGCGGCGAATAGCCCACCAATTCTAGTGTGAAGCCCCCTCCGTCTCAATGCCATGAGATGCGGGCTTTTTGCCCTTTTAAACCCGGCTATTCGTGCACTCCACCGTAGGGTAATCCTAGTACAGAAAAGAAAAGTATATACAACAGTGACATCGACCTCAACCCAGTCGTGCCCCAATAAAAGAATATACAAACAGGCAGAGACGACCGTCCACATGTCGTACGCTCGCCCCGCAATAACAACTATATAAATGAATCTGAACTGTACTGCTAGCATTGCACTCCAAGCTATCCACCATGACAATCCAATCACAATATCAGCACAATCACAGAACATCAACGTGAAAATTAAGTTCGCAAACCCATCTAGTTAAACATATAGCAATTAGTCGGGTTGTACCGCTCATTAATATTCACAGTCGCAGATATCATTACATTCACTGATAACACACACTTAAAATTTCGATTGACTAAACATTTCCAAACTGGCCCCAAATGCAAAACCAGCACTCAAACAAATCTGGGCCAAAACTAAATATCCCAAAAATCAAATTTCCATGTCAGAGAGTGCCACGAGAAATTTGGTGCAATTTTGCCACAAGACGGCCACAGAACCCCCGCAAATAGGTATCTATTGCGGCGCTTCCGCGGCCAATTTGATGGTTCAGTTTCCTAAATTTCTTGTGGTCCCCTACAAATGCCTGCACAGATTTTTAAGATCCTCTGAAAGATTTTTTGAACACATTTGAAAATCGACAAAGGGCATGAGAAAATGGAATTTTGATACGGAAAAATTGGTCGATCGATATTCTAACCTTATGCAAACTAGATAGTATTGGTTTATGGGTGGATCTGATACCATGTTGGTAGGTTTCGCTGATGCCCTGTCCATCTACCGTGGCCAATGCGGAACAAAAACAGGCGTTTAAAATTTTTGGCGCAAATAAAATCCCGCCCAAGATCTAAACCATAAACCTATGCTAGCAAACTAAAGAAGCTAAACTAAAGGGTTAGAAGTGTTATACTAAGAGAATCAAGTTCTTCGGTATTCCATCACCTTCCTAAGCTCCTTGAGGCATGCTCGAACGAACTTGGCCGCCGGTCTTCCTCCGTCGAATATGATCCATCCGAGGGATATAGTCATGGATCTAGCTCCACATAATGAATTCAAGTGAAGCAACTAGGGATTCTAGGATGCTAGTCTAGAATTCTTAGGATGTAGTGAGTGTTGTAAGTGTTGGTCTATCTCATCTCACCTCCTCTCATGATTCTCAACACATGAGAGGGTTGAGAGGAGGTGGAAGATGAAGGTGGAGGAAACCATGAAACTCAAGAGGAGTGAAGAACAAAATGGTGAGGAGAAGATGGTATGCTTAAGAGAAAGAACCATCTCACAAAAATAATGAGCTAACCATAGAGAGAGAAAATGAGCATGCTTGGTTTTGTAAAACAATATCTTACATTTTTAAAATGTGCCCATACTTGAATAGTATGCATAAATGAATTAATAATTCATTTGTGCACACTATGCAAGAATGGTCCTCACCATACTCCCATCAAGTCTTTACCACCTCATAATCCATTTAATATAAATGGTCAAACCAATATGAGGTGTCCACCTTCTAGAATGTTTTCCAGAAAAATACGGATTACATTCTACTGTATATACATACATGTATTCATACCGAAACACGAATACCCGAAGAGATAGAATAACACAGAACATAATACTAGAATATATGTATCGAAATACATATACGTAAATTATTAAATCAATACCTTAATTAATAATCCGGCTCAAACTCGAACCGGTTAGTATTATCAACTTTCCAATCGAAAGTTCGGGTACATAGTACAATCAATCGATCGGAACCCTGCACGTATCCAATACAACTACTACATCGTTTCGCCAGAACTAGGGAAACCCACTTTTTGAGACTCTAAAAACTCGTCAATACGCTGGCAGTAGGTTTAACCACAAGCACGTCAGCAGCACTACCTGTACGTAACGGCTACCCAGGTATTGAGCGAAAGGAAGGCCGACGAGAAAGCTCATCCAAACCCCTACCGAGTCTGTCCATGACAATATCCATACAGTCCGGTCTGTTCATCTAAAAGTATCGCATATCGAGTTTAGGGGGGTGGATAAAATCAGACCCCTAATAACGTGACATTTCGTGTCGGTATGAAGCCCATCACCCACTGAGAATCTACTGATCCAAATCAGTAATTCTCGTCCACCTCGGCCGAGGATTTCTGGTGATGGCCACCCGTGCACAACACGACATCAACCCCTAATACCGGGAGAGTCAAATCCTCGACAATCCGCTCACTGCCTCCATATGGCTCGGGACTGTACCCAACTAAAACCTGTTTGCACGACTCCTTTGAGCCATGGTAGGGTAGTAATCAAAGCACAGTGGGAACTCACACGAGAAAAATGACGATCTCAGGTCGACAGACTAACCTGTACTCATGTCACCTATGAACTGCTATCTGACAATAGGTATGATACCAACTAGCATATTTCCGGCGAGTCCGTCCAGTATACTCATAATCCAGTGAGCACCTGTATACTATCTTAGGTGACTAACTGACACCAATGGCTTGTGAGACCGGCCACCACCCCTCGTCAGGGTCTCGATATGTATACACTAGTCTACTCCGGAGTATCGATGCTCAGTCTCGATATTCCCACGACTAGGGACATTTAAGGATGTGCTTATAGACCATCCAGCTCCCACTTATATGATCGCCATCATAATGTCAGTAGTCAAGCAAGAATCTTATGGGCTCTATCAACATGTAATAGTGATCTGTAATGCCACCTAATGCAAGTACATGATGATAAAGACAAACCAGATAGCATACCATCATCTCAAGTAAGACTGTTCTACCCGTATAGGTCCTCCCTCAATCATCGCAATCGCATGCCTGCGATATAATAATTGAATTAAGGGCACTATAGCCAATATATAGATCCTGGAGTTAGATGGTGTTGCGTAGTTCATTAAAATCGTTTTTTTGAAAATTTTGCCTCCCCGCGTACCCGTGGGGTACGCGACATCGGCTTACAGAACTCTCGTGCGGTTGTCCCGTGGGTTTTGACGGGGCTTTGTACTATATGTTACTATAGTCCAGGGGGTAAGATGGACTCCTTTCGTATACACAAATACCTTCTGTACCAAGCTACAAACAACTACATTAGAATAACAGGCATATACCGATACAACTTACCAGTTCTATTTCACATTACTTGTTCTATTCCATTCTTTCTTTTGGGTATTACCGAGCGCTAGTTCGCTGACGATATTCCTGTCTATTTCTTTCTTTGGATTGTTCGTCAGGAGGACCGGAATCTCAGGAGATAGAGCCGAGCCAGGAGGACTTGGACCAGTTCACTGCCCAGCTGGACTTCTAGCTTATTTTGTACTTATTTCAATTTGTATGCCACTATTTAAGCATTGCTTTATATCATTGTATCTTTCCTTTTTAAAACGGTTGTATTGTAAAGTTGAATGTTAATAAAAGTTGTTGTTCATTTTATATTACTTATCATTCTTATGCATTTTTACATATATTGTTTATTTACACTTAACAAATTTATTTCTTAGTAAATATGTTGCGGGCTTTCCATGTCTCCGCTTCCGTACACAGGGAAGCGGGGCATGACAGGTTTTATTGGCGGCCCATGCAGGTCTGTTCTGCATGAAATCCTAAGCAATATATCACAAGAATTATAAGAATCAGCAACTATACATTCCTTACATTTCAAATTTCTTAAATCTATCCTAACCTTTCTTTTTCTATCAAGGTCATGGATTCATCGAACAACACGAGTACCAACGTTAATGGCAACACTCCACCACCTACTCTACCACCACCACCTACCGTTGCAGCTCCCATCAACGAGAAGACGATACTGCTTGAGACGATCAAGAGCCTCTTAGAGGGTCAGCAGCAGCAGACTGCTATCCTTCTACACCGCCCAGAGGTCGAGGTACCCGGAGTCAAGCAATTCAGGGAACTGCACCCGAAAACACTTTTCAGGAAAAAAGAGCCCACTGGAGGCTGATGAATGGGCTCAGTCGATAGAAGATGATCTGGCAGCAGCATAAGTACCAGAGATTGCTTGGGTGAGAGTTGTGAAGCTGCAACTAACAGACAACGCCAGAATCTGGTGAAAGGCTGAAGAAAGCCGACTCGCCCAACCGATTGAATTGAAGACATTCCGCGATATGTTCGACATGAAGTACTTCTCTGAGACTGCCCATTTCGACATGGAATAGCAGTTCATCCACTTAGAACAAGACTCGATGTGGAGCAAGTCCGTGGATGAATACGATGCTGAGTTTACCATGCTTAGCAGGTAAGATATTGTCTCAAATTCAAATTCCTGATATCACTTATTACAATGCTAACACAAGACCGTAACAGGTTCGCTGCACACCTCATTCTGACCGCTGAGATCCGGGCACGAAGATTTCAGCAAGGGTTGGACCCGGAAATCCAAGGTGCACTCGCTATAGGGGATTTCCTAACCTATGATCTTGCTCTGAAGGCTTCCCGACGCTATGAGGCAGTGGTGAAGAAGAAGGGTAGACCTCAGACTACCGGTGTAAAACATCCTGCCACTCAGATGGCAGGAGGAGCCTCTTCCAGGCCAACTTTTGCACCCAGGAGACCGGGAGGAACATTTAACCGGCCTGGTCCAGACTTTTGCTTCTACTGCAAGAGAAATGGACACCTGACGAAGGACTGCAGGTGTGCAAATAGCCTGTGTTTAGTTTGTGGCGTATCCACTCATTCCATTGGAGTAAGTCCATATCGAATCAACCCAGCTCCAGCACCTGACCCGTAATCATAGTCCCGCAATGGCCAGTTATTCAGGCTCCTGCACCTCAACTAGCTCTACTTGCTCCACCTCCACGTGGATGTCCTGCACAGCCTCCTCATCAATTTCATCTGGCATAGAGGAACATGCCTCAAGGGCAAAGAAACATGCCCCAAGGACAGAGGAATGTACCTCCAGCAAGGAGGAATGTACCCAGACGTCAGGCTTTCATAATGACGGTTGAGGAAGCCGAAGCCACTGGCCAAGTTATCACTGGTAATTCTCAATCCTTTCACATCTTTTCAATCCTTGTATATCTCTATAACTTTTCCTATATCTAAAACCAATCTCACACAACTTAGGTACTATACTAGTAGCCACCCTTCTTGCACTAGTACTGTTCGACACTGGAGCATCACACTACTTCATCTCCTAACGATTTGTGAGAACACATGCGATTCCCGTGAAGCCACTCATTTCAAGCTAGAATGTTAGTTCCGGGAATGGAGTATTGAAGGCAACTATGGGATTTGATCAGTGTCCAGTTGTAGTTTGCGGACGAGAATTCTACGCGAATTTCAAAGTACCGGACATCCCAAACTTCAATGTTGTGTTTGGAATGGACTGACTGGGAGTTTTCCATGCTACGATTGACTGCCGTCAAAGAAGGGTAGTATTTGAGGTACCAGATTACCCAGTCTTCTATTTCAAGAGTGAAAACCGTACCCTGGAGCCTAGCGTCTACAAAGCAAAACCAAAGAATGCAGAAGTGTTTACACTACCAGCGGAAGAAGAAAAGCCAGAGGTTGTTCGAGAGTTCGAGGATGTGTTCCCTGAAGATATAACAGGTTTGCCTCCCGATCGAGCTCTTGAATTCAGCATTGATTTACTACCTGGTGTGCAACCGGTGATCAAAACTCCGTACCAGTTAAGTCCAGAAGGATTGAAGGAGATCTGCACTCAGTAGGATGAACTCCTGAAGAAAGGTTGGATTCGTCCCAGTACTTCAAGCTGGGGATCTCCAGTTTTGCTTATGAAGAAGAAAGAAGGTTCATACAGAATATGTGTAGATTACCGAGCTTTGAACGAAGTGACGATAAAGAACAAGTATCCACTACGGTGCATCGATGATCTTTTCGATCAGCTAAGTTGGTGTTCACCGTCGAAAGACCGGGCCGAGACGTTGGGATATCTGGCCTGAATTCTAGGGGCATTTGGATTTATCTGTCCACCTCTCCGAAAATACCAAGTTGATTTCTGGCACCATATATCGGAGGTTTAGACAGACGCGACCGTTGTATCAGACTTTATCAGATTCCCCCTCATTTTATGAGGGGTTTTTGATTGTGGGGACACTCTTCCCTACGGGCGCAAGCCCCTGCAGTTAATTACGTTACCGCATTACGATAACCACTTTCTCCTGCTCCGGCAGTTCACTTCGTGTCGTGTGTATTTTTGTTTGTTTAAGTTGCTCATGGATTGTATACAGAGACTAGTTTATGTCGTCGCCCATTGGGCGCGGATCAGTCCAAATCTATATATTTTAGATTTGGGCTTATGTTTATTTAAGGACCGTTAATCTGGTTTGAGATTAAGATCGACTTAAATGTGTGAGCATTTGGGCTCAATTTGTTCTTGCTAAGGATGCATTAGTCTAATTTGAGACTAAGATCAACTTAGCAAAATTTCAAGTATCATTTTTATTTAAGATCCAGCAAAAGAGCATTTGGGCTCAGCTGCAAGAAAATTTCAGAGACTTAGCCAATTTGGGCTAAGTCGACTTAGCTTTTTTTTTATTCAAATGTGCTAAGCACTTATTTAGGCTCCGTTTGTTCAGCCCTTTTCTTTTCATGTAAAAGTGCTAAGCACTTATTTGAGCTCTGATGCTCACATATATGTCATGTGAAGTATTCAGTCATGGGCGCTGCTCAATAAATGTTGAACAATTTTAGTCACTTTGACTAAATGTGAAGTGCTAAGCACTTTTTATCTGGCGTCTACGTGTAGTGCATATGCGGCGCTGGACGCTGCCCAATCAGTGCTAAGCACTCAGCCATTTTGGCTACATATGAAGTGCTCAGCACTTTTTGTATGGCGTCCACGTGAGGAGCACGTGTGGCGCTGGGCACTGCCCAATTAGTGGTAAGCACTTAGCTGTTTTCGGATGCATATGGAGTGTTGAGCACTTTTATTCAGCACCCACGTGTGTTTCACGTGCATCGCTGGCCTTCTGTTTTGAGCGCCCGCGTGTTTTTCACGTGAGGCGCTGTTAAAAGAGGGCACCCACGTGAGGAGCACGTGAGGCGCTATTCTTTTTTTCTTTTTTAGAGATTAAATCTCTGTTAATGGCATTTTGACCATTAATGATTACCAAGATCTTCGTTTTTTTGAAGATCTGGGATCAGATTTTTCTTTAAGAACTAAGTTCTTTTATAGGTTCTTTTTCCTTTTGTTTTTCTCTAGGACCTAATTCTTTTCTGAATCTTTGATTCTCAAGAACAAGATCCTCCCGATGAGAATTAAATTATCAACTTGTGGGAGACTTGTCTTGTGGATCTCTGATCCAGAGAAAGAAGTAAGTTCTTTTAGAAGGGTTAAACCCATAAAATAGGTAAAAAGAGATATTTTGATCTCTGAATTTCTTTTACCTAGATTTCTTTTGAAAGGGAAGTCTTCCTCTCTGAGGGTTAAATTCTCTATAGTTTTTGGAAGCTTTCTGTATTTTTCAGAAGCTTATGGGTTTTTTTTTTCTATATGAGACTTGAAGTCTCGGGTTCTTTATATAGTGGAGGCAAGTTTGTTACTTAATTCTGAGAAAATTTCTCATTGAGAGATTCTAATTGATTTAATTGGACTCAAAATTGAGTTGGGGAATTTTACCCACCATTGGATCTTTGATCCAAGAACTTCTGTTTTTACAGAATATGATTTTTGTTTTTAACGAGATTGGGGAAATATTTTTCCCCATACAGAATTTATTCTGTAAAATTGAATTTTTTTAATCCAATGGTTCTCTGTTTTACAGAGAGCAATATTTCTTAGTTAGAAAGATTAAGAGAATATAATTTTATTTTATAATTGGATCTTTTATCCAACCGAAAGTATCTTTCTTATTTTAGAAAGATTTGGGAAATGTTTTCTCCCAACAGAATTTAATTCTGTATTTTGATGATTTATCATCTCCGTTGGATCTTTGATCCAACGGCTCTTTTTAACAGAGAGTATTGTAGAATTTAATTCTACCTGAGTGCTGACGCTCACGTGTCGTGCACATGGGCGTCACTCAAGAATTTAATTCCTAAGATGGGTACTTATATGCTTTGCACATCGGCACCCGCGTGAGGAGCACGTGCGGCACCACCTAAGAGTTTAACTCTTATGTAATGAACTCTTCTGTGCTTTGCACATCAGCGCCTACGTGAAGAGCACGTGAGGCGCCACAATAGGATTTAATCCTATAAGATTGGCTCTGGCGCTGGCGCCCTCATGGAGAGCACGTGAGGCGTTGCCTCATTAAATTCAACAGAGTTTTGCTCTTTTATTAGGTTAAATATATTGGGGAAACAAATTCCCCCCACCGTTACTCTCACGTGGTTTACACGTGGGTGCAACGGTGTCACCTTTTCCACCGTTCAATCTCCTGGGGAGTTGAATCATCCCTTCATATCTTATAAATAGGGCCTTTGGCCCTTGAGATGGCTGTTATTTCATCATCCTCATTCTTCTTCCTTGAGAATTTAATTCTCTTCTCAAAAGTTAGATCTCTGTCCAAAGAAACTCTTAGAGTTTAACTCTGTTTAAGAAAATTGGTAAGGATTATGACCATTTTTCTCTTAAAAGAGATTCTTTTTTATCTTGGATTTTTAACCCATTAACAGAGCTTGGCTCTTTTTCTTGAAATGATCTTTCAGAGATCTTTAAAAACTTTATTTAGGTAGACCGTTGGTCTTAGAGATCTTAGGGTTTTACTCTATTACTCTGATCTTTAAGAGTTCTCTGGAATTTAATTCCAGTATATTTCCAATAAGGATTTCTGGGATTTAATCCCATTATTAGAGGAATTTAATTCCGGATTGTTCTACAGAGCTTAACTCTGAGAAAATTTCTTTTTAAGAAATTCTTTTCGGAATTTTATTCCCTTTTCTTATTTTCTTTTTTTAGGGTTCTTCTTGCAGATTTGAATCTGCTGTAAAACTCGTTTTTCAAGAATATTGGGAGTTTAATTCCACAGTTCAATGAGATTTTTCATTAAATGATTTTGGTATTTTGATTGCTAACCCTTTACTGGTTTTTCTTTTCAGATACCATGACTTCTCATCTGTATGATCTTGAAGTGATTATCTCTTATGAGGAGATTTGAATCCAAGACTGTTGCCAGGGCCAAGAGTTTATTGATGCCCAGTGTGCGGAGGTGATGCGTCGCTTCGACGATTACAACGGTCGATTGCACCCTGGTTGTTCTTCTCTTTTGAAGATTGTCGTTCGGTCGATTTTGGAAGCACTTCCTGAGCTTGATGAGGCTATGCCGCTCGAGACACTTGATGATGCTAAAACAAGGTGCATTTAGTATATCTGATGGGTCTGATTTCAAAGAAGCGGAGAGATGATCTTATCGTTGTTTTACTTCGCATCTTCCAACAGAAGACGATAATATCCGTGTACCAGAGGATGGATGACATCAGCGGGGATCCCGACGCTTGCATTCGTGAGAAAACGCATAAGAAAATGGTCAACGAAGCCAGAACCACTTTACTCAAACTTGCCTCTAAGTTCATGAATCCGTGTTTGGAATTCAGCGTCTTGCCATTGTAAATATTTTGATGATGTCTTTTTTTTATTACCCTTATGACCAATGTATAAATTTCTTTGAAGTATGAATAACAAAGCTCTCCTTTTCTTTACGCCAATGCTTGTATGAGGTATTATTACATACATAAAAAGAACGCCGGTGCCCACGTGTCACGCATGTGAGGCGCTATTGTAGGACTTAATCCTGAAAAGAACTAGCGCCAGTACTCACATGTCATGCATGTGAGGCGCCGCTCTAATTACAGAAAGAATCAGCGCCGCCGATGCTCACGTGTCAGGCACATGGGGCGTCGCTAAGGGAATCGTTTCACTTTCTTACTCTGATTCGCATGAGTCAACTCTTTTTTTCCCAGGCCCTTTTTGCCAGGCCTTGGAAAGAGTTCCACCTTGCACAACGTTTTCTATGCCTAAATTTAAATGCTTCTCTTTATATTCTGGAGTGATAATCTTCTTCTTCACAATAAGAAAGCCATTTTTTACAGACCAAGAGTTATGGCTTGCAATCGTCTCCATTCTCGTCCGCACCCATGGGAAGTACCTATCGAGGGAATTGTTCCCTGTTTCACTGCGCGATTAGTGGATCACGTTCTCACTGATGACCAGTATGACACGGTGATGTATGAGCTTTTGGCTTGTAGGAGCTCTCCTCTTCCTATCGGCTCCATTTGTCTCCGGATGATCTTCATGTCCGTGCTTGCTGACATCCCCCTTCATCCAGCAGAGATAACTCTGGCAATGCTCGACATAGCGAAGGACAAGATTGAGTGATTTTATATGGCGTATTTAATTTCCCAGCTTCTGAAGGACCGTTCTGTTCAGTTGCCAAGTCAGATGCGGGCTTGGCGGGCTATCATGTCCACCTTCGCTGATAGACATGGCGCTGACCGATGGGGAGCGACCCTTCGCGAAGATCGGCGCTTCGACATGGTAGAGAAGGTGGAGAGTGAGTTAGAGAATTTTGTTTATTGTTTTTACTAATCCCTGTAACTCTGATCCCATATTTGGTGATCTTTTTTCTATGGAATAAATAAATAAAAAATTTGGTGACCGCTGAACGTTTCATCCCCAGCATATACCCATGTAGGCATCTTGCCTCTGCACATATGCTTTGTATTTTATACTTTAGAAGTTTCTGATCTATGCATCTAGACATAGGTGAGTACTGGACTGATGTGAACAAATTCTTTGCCCTTCTACCTTGCTCACGGTGGTATACCTGTGAGTGAAGTATAAAATATGGCTTGTTTAGGGCTGGCATGTCATTTAAAATTTTGAAAGTGGATGGACACAAGCGTCGTCATCCATGATTAACTCAGGTCTTGATCCTTAAGAAACGTAATTCTAAGCCCCGAGGTCTTTGAGTTGTGCCTTCTATTTCTTGATGTCTTAATTTAGCACCAATTAGTTTATTTACTCGTTTCGGAGTTTCTAGTTTATTCGCTCATTTCGGAGTTTCTAGTTTATGTACTCATTTCGAAGTTTGTAGTTTATTCACTCGTTTCGGAGTTTCTAGTTTATGTACTCATTTCGGAGTCCATAGTTTATTCACCCGTTTTGGAGTTTCTAGCTTATGTACTCATTTCGGTGTCCGTAGTTTATTCACTCGTTTCGGAGTTTTTAGTTTATGTACTCATTCGGAGTTTGTAGTTTACCTCCCTTGGGTTTACTGGCAAACTTGTCCTATCGTTATATGCAGATAACCCCCATTCTTTACGACAAAGGTCCGTTAGGCTTGTGGTAGTAGGGTTTTAGTCCGTGGTACTGTCGCGTTGGCTGATGTATTCCTCGATATGTGGTCTTTAAGCCGTTGTTCGAGTAGCCATGCGACTGTCGTGTCTCTGATCCCTTCGGAAGCTGGACAAGACGTCTTCAAGTAATCTCCTTAGGTTATATTACCGTCAGAAGAGCAAACGTTAGGAATTTTCCATTACGCTTTTTACTTGAATTTAGGCTCAGTTTGAAGCCCCGATAAGTCATAACCACTCTGCTCTAGTGTGGAATGATCTTCGATAGTCTTTTAGGCTTTATATAAGTTTCCTTCAAGACCCGAAGCTGGGAATATGTCGTTGCTTCATTTTTTATTTTGACGATGTCGCGCCAATTCTTTGCTGAAGTAGGGTAGACATCTGTAAGATTTCTATGCTGTATGTATTGCAGTTGAAGTCCGGAGCTAGGAATACGTACTGCTCCATTTTCATTTGATAGCCGCATTCGCATCCTGCTGAAATGAGGGGGAACGTCGGGATGGTCTCTAGGTTGTATATACGCCGTCGAGACTTAGGGTTAGGATTTTGATGTTACTCCATTTCTGGTTATGACCCTTGGGTCGTTTGTTGACGTTGCGTATGCATCCGAGAAGGAATGTCAAGCTAGAGTTAGGGTTTTGCTATAACTCCATTTTGTTCGACCCTTGGGTCTTTGTTGATATTGTGTCTGCATCCTGATGGAATGAGAAGGAACGCTGGGATGGTCTCTAGGTTATATATGTACTATTAATACTTAGAGCTAGGATTTTTCCATGGCCCCATTTTTGTTTCGACCCTTGGGTCTTTTGTTGACGTTGCGTTTGCATCGAGAAGGAACGTCAAGCTGGAGCTGGGATTTTTCCATTACTCCTTTTTTGTTTGACCCTTAGGTCTTTGATGACACTGCGTCAACATCCTGCTGGCATGAGAAGTATGTCGAGCTGGAGTTAGGATTTTGTCATCACTCCTTTTTGATTTGGCTCCTTAGAGTCGTTGTTGATGTCGCGTATGCATCGAGAAGGAACGTCGAGCTGGAGCTGGAATTTTGCCATTACTCCTTTTTGATTCGGCTCCTTGGAGCTTTGTTGAGGTCACGTCTACACTCTATTGGAATGAGAAGAACGTTGAGTTGGTCTCTAGGTTGTATATGAACCATTAAGATCTGGCTCTTCCTTTAATGGAGCATGGTGGGAAAATATGGTTCTCTTTCTTTCATTTGTGCCCATGGATCATATACAAGAGTCAATATGGACATACTTGCAGGGCAGAGGAAATTTTATTTTATTTTATTTTACATTGCTTTAACAACCCTAAATTCCCTGTACAACTTTCTGTGCAAATTTTCCAAAATTTAAAGAAAGGTGTACTTTTGCCTGAACACAAGTTAAATATTTGTTTTGCTAATTAATAGCAAGAAGGAGCTTGGGGCTCATTGGTAATACCTTGCACTGCTGAACCAAGCCACCAGAGTTCAAATCCCATACCCCACATTATTTTTAATATTGTTTTATTTTGTATTTTTAGAATACCAACAGTTTACACGTGCATATCTCACAAAAACCCCACTACACAAGAAAACTTAAATGTACCAGAGAGTTAGTGAGACCTGTACACTTTAAATCTTCAGACCATTTCCAGAGACCTTTTAAATTCCCATTTAGTCCACTTTTATTATATTTTAATATATTTTAATACATTTTTTCCAATTAAACTCTTCATCTACCCTAACCCTAGCCTAATCCTATAAATACCACCCCTAAACACTACCCCCTCACCCCAAAATTCTGAGCGAACTCTCAAGAAATTCCTAGAAACCCTAGTGTGCAATCGAAGTGAGCAAAGAGGCGAAGCTCCGGCGAATTTTCCGGCGACAAATCCTAGGAACTCCCGGTGATGAATCGACGCACCGGCGAAGCCTACGTCTCCCTCTTCCTCTCATCTAACCTTGAAACCCGTAAGTCTCCCTCCCTCTTTTCTATTCTTCTTCTAAAAATACGAGGTTCTAAAACCCAACGGAATCGGAACAAATCCGATTTCCGATTCGGTCCTTTCTCAAAATCCAACATTTTCTTAAATACAATTGCACAAAACTATTACATGTTGACTATTAAACACTAACTAATCATATTGAACAAGTTCTATATCAATAGAAATTGCTATTTCCATTTTACCGTATTTTTTTTATTAAATTACCATATAGTTTCATTTCGTCATTTAAACCATCAAATCCTTGCTATACCTTTAAGTAGATCACGAGATAATGACCTACCTCCTCACACACTCATATGCAACATAGCACAATATTTTCGGGAACATAGAATACGGGAAAACAACACCTTTTCAAATAAATACCATTACTAATAAAACCATTTTCTAAACGATTTAGTATTTATACAAATCTTTGCAAAGTGCCGCTACAACCCATGTAGGGAACCCGTTCGGGATGGTGCGGATTATCGCACATCCTCGGGCTTAGTAGTGCGAGATGCAGACCTCCGGTAGGAGCATTCGGTCTCAAAAGATTTAAATTACGACATCTTAAGAAAATGAGATTTTTAGAAATATAAAATATATATTAAAATTATTTTTATATAATTATATATATATATATATATATGTAACATTAAGATATCTATTTTGAAATATTATAAATATTCCAACTCTTTTCAAAAATCACAAGAATCATTTTACATTAAAATACCATGAATTCCATACAAGTCAATATTACAAATAAATACCCTTTATTATGAAATTAGGATATTTTCACTAGAAATATCACAATATAAAATCTATAATTATTACAACTGTAAAGACGATAATTAAATACTTAGGGTGTATTTTGAAAATTATACAAAGTATTTTTTATATAAAACCCCCTGAAGTTCTATAAATTACCCTAAGGACTCTAGTAAATATAGGTTTAAGCGGGACCAATCTCTTGAGCCTCAGAAAGCCGGAGAAGTGGGTGCTTGCCTATCTACGGTAGATAACTTAACAACGGTGTTATCAACACGGTAATCGTCTTTGAAAAAGACACAAATCCTGCCGCCCATGTGCAGCGGTTACCGATAACATCAAAACAATCAGGACTTCAATTCACTTTTCTAATTGTCTGACTTAAATTGAGTCTCTTTATAATCTGACTTAAATATGATTCAAGTACAACCTACAATCTTTACAATATTACAATTCAACATGAATCCATCTATCAATCTATACAACTTGACTGAACCGAACCATGGATATACTTCCATTTACATGATTCTTCAGTTACATCTATGATTCTCAAGTACATCCAATTTACTGATATCATGGTTTCGGCAAGTCATCCAAATATACAATCTATATTACAATTCAATTACAAGTTGAAATACAACACAAATAATACAACTATTCAATCAATGCTTCGCGGGATTTAAGGAGTAGATTGGTACGGAAGATGTTAGAAGTGACACGAGATAGTAAGATTTAATGAACCTAACCTGAATCCAGTTGCTGTTGTACCGTGGCATAAACGGTTCCTTGTACTATACTTGCCTCTAGTCTCTGGCATATAGAGACTCCTCTCATATACACTGACATTCTTCCGTACCAAGCTACAAACAACAGTGTTAACACAACATTATAATAATATAATACAACTTTAAAAGCTACCTTCTCTTTCTGTCTATTCTATTTCTCTCTTATCTTTGGGACTTACCGAGCAATCTGTTCGCTGACGACATTCTCTTCTTTCTTCTTTGAATATCGTCAGGTGATCTGGACATGTCAGAGATCGAGCCCACCGCTGAAGACTTAGACCATTTCATTGAAAACCCAGAGCTTTAGTTCATTGTACACTTTTATTTCAGTACTTTTCCTTTCCTGTTATGCCATTGTTTAGGCATTGCTTCCATAAGATGTATTTACTTTCCATGCATTGTACAGAAAGAATGTGAATAAATAAAGTTGTTGTTTTATTATATCTTGTTTCTTGTGCATTTATTTTTATATTGCTTAGATAAGCTTAGCGTATTTACTTCATAGTAAATACGTAGCGGCCTTGTCGCGTCCCCTTCGCCGTATACCGGGAAGCGGGGCGTGACAATTGCCGCGATGCTCTATCTTTTCATCTTTTTATATCGCGAAAGTCGCGATTGCCCAATCATTTCGTCTTTTTATCTACGGTGTCCAATCATTTCGGCTATTTTTTAAAAATATTTTTACTTGCTGTTTTTTATTGTGAGTTGCCCAAACATTTCGGCTGTTTTTATATGCATATTTTTTGCTCACTGATTTTTACTGCGAGTTGCCCAAACATTTCGGCTGTTTTTATATGTATTTTTTTGCCACTCACTGCTGTTTTTTATTGCGAGTTTGGAATCTGATACCAAGCTTGGCATTAGCATCGCTATGACTGGAATATTGTCAGGAGCGAATCATCATTTGCCGTGAAAGGACTTGGAGTTTGACACCTGTTTAGGCATCAACATCGCTACGACTGGAATATTGCCAGGAGCGACTCATCATTTTCCTTTGCTGATTTGAACAAAGGTGGCTTAGCAAACATGGTTAGGATCCTGTCAATAAAGCCTTTTGACTTTATGAGCCGTAAGGATCTCATAAAGGTATTTCTTCCTACAAGTCATGAGGATCTCGTAGGTGTATTTTCTCCTTAGGAATCGTGAGGATTCCTAAGTGATATTTTCTTTTATAAGTCGTAAGGATCTTGCAAGAGTGTTTTCTCCTTATAAATCGAGAGGACTTACAAGTGTCGTTCACCATACGGGGACATTTCTCGTCGTTAGTGGAACTTGGTGAGGGAATATTTATTCGTGCCCGTGGATTTTATACAGGGGTCAATATTTGACCACCTGTACGGCAACTTTGGGGATGTGGGGGCTTAAGAACAGGTTCAGATCCCTGTAGCTTAAGGATTTTGAATCTTATGAGCCGTGAGGGTTTCATGAGGGGAATTTTCCTTCCGAGTTGTGAGGATCCCGTAAATGTAATTTCTCCTTAGGAATCATGAGGATTCCTAAGTGTGTTGCTCCTTTGTGAGTCATAAAGATCTCACGCAGGTATTTTCTCCTCACAAGGTCGAGAGGACCTTCCAAGTGTATATGAATTTTTTATTTTATGAGTTTGCGCCCTATTCGGGTTTTCACAAACTCGCCGGCAGACCTGCTGTTTTTACTCACGGCGCCTTTTCGGGTTTTCATCCGTGCTCATTTTGCTTGTGGACATAACTTTTTTTTTGTTTTTTTAAATGGCGAAACTCTCGAAAGTAGTTTCGTCGCAGGTAACCCACCTGTTTACCGGTGGGTTTTGGAGATGGCTTCATCGCTGGAGTGGCTATGTAGCCAGTGGAACTTGAGTTGCAATCTTTCCTGCTAAGACTTCGATTGCAATATAGATCCCAAGGGAATGTATCGCCATATTTGGGGCGATGCACTAGTTTAGGGATATTCCGGTCCATTATCACCATATTTGAGGCGAAATTTTAGTTTAGGGACTTTTCGGTCCAATGTCGCTATATTTGAGCTGAGGTTCTAGTTTAGGGACATCTCGGTCTGTTGTTAGCTTAGGGACTTCTCGGTCCGTTGTTGCCATATTTGAGGCGGATAATTAGTTTAAGGACTTCTCGGTCCTATGTTGCCATATTTGAGGCGGATACTTAGTTTAAGGACTTCTCGGTCCGATGTCGCCATGTTTGAGGCAAGATTCTAGTTTAGGGACATCTCGGTCCGTTATCGCCATGTTTGAGGAGAATTTTTAGTTTAAGGACATCTCGGTCCTTTGTTAGTTTAGGGATTTCTCGGTCCATTGTTGCCATATTTGAGGCGGATAATTAGTTTAAAGACTTCTCGGTTCTATATCGTCATATTTGAGGCGGATACTTAGTTTAAGGACTTCTCGGTCTGATGTCACCATGTTTGAAGCGAGGTTCTAGTTTAGGGACATTTCGGTCCGTTATCGCCATGTTTGAGGCGAATTTCTAGTTTAAGGACATCTCGGTCCTTCATCGCCATGTTTGAGGCAACGGAGCTTCTTTGCATACTATTCTCAGAGTTCTGACTCAAGAAGATAGCGAGCGGACACGAGCGTCGTCATCTATCATAGACCTAAGTCGTGACTCATCAAGCATAGTATTTTTTGAGGAATCGACCGTTTATTGGTCGGATGGGTCTTTCGCCATGTATATCCATGAGCAGGTACGCTCCACCTTGGTAGACTTTGTCGATGATGTACGGGCCTTCATAGTTCGGCTCGAATTTCCTTCGTGTTGCACGATTGGAGACCATTAGTCTTTTGACAACTAGTACGAGTTCGCCTTGGCGGAATATTCTCGGCCTGGTCAGTCTTTCGAGTGACCGTGTCATCCTTGCCTTATAAGCCTCCAGATTTTGTTGTGCTGTAAGGCGGGTTCTGTTGAGGGCGTCGAGCTCCTCAAGCCGAAGATGAGCATTTTCTTCATCTGTCAGCTCGTATCAAACCGCTACTTGTAGAGAAGGGAGTTCTATTTCCAAGGGAAGTACCTGCTTCCATGCCGAATACTAACGCGTATGGTGTTGTATTCGTGGCTATTTTGAACGTTGTTCGGTACGCCCAGAGAGCTTCATGCAGCCTTTCATGCCGGTCTCTTTTGTTTCTGGACACCGTTTTCGTTATAATCTTCGTCAAGGTCTTGTTGAAAGCTCCAGCTAAACCGTTGGCCCGAGGATTATGGACTGAAGAGTATCTACAATCTATTTTATACTGTTGTATGAAGTGGCTGATTTTATGGCTTCTATAAGCTGGCCCATTATCCGAGATAATTCGTCGCAGAGTGCCGAACCGATAGATGACATGTGTCTTGAAGAAATGAAGGATATTCTCCGTCATCACCTCCCTTAGTGGTACTGTTTCTGCCCACTTAGATAAGTAGTTGGTCGTTGCCAATATAAAATCGATGTCCTTTGGACTATGCCGGTTCAATATGGCCAATTATATCGGTTCCCCACATTTTGAATGGCCAGCTAGATACTGTTGGATGTAGTGGATTTGGATGTTAGTGGATGAAGTCCCCGTGGATTTGGCATGAGCGACATGGCTTCGCATATTCGAGGCAGTCCTGAATTATTGTTGGCCAATAGTAACCCATTCTTTTGATCTTCAGCTTCATCTTTGGCCCAGCTTGGTGAGAATCGCAGAGTCCGTCGTGAATTTCTTGAACGACTCTCTTCGCTTCTTCTGGTCCCAGGAATCTTAACCACAGACAGTCGAAAGATCTCTTATATAGAGCATCATTGACGAAGGCGAAGGACAGAGCTTGTTCCATGAGTTGATGTCTAGACGATGCATTTTTGGGCGTTTATTGGGATTTGAAGTAGTCTATAAAGACTTCCCTCTAATCCTTGACCTTTTCTTCGTCCTCTATTTGAAGGGCTGCTTGTTCGGTCATTTTTTTTCTTTCGGATGGCTCTACTAAGTCTTTCGAAGATATAACTGTTAGCACGAGAACACGGCGGCTTTGCACGATGATCTCCGCCTTGCTATTTTCTGCACGCGGTATACTCTTCAGGACGTAGGAGGGGATTTATGTCAGCAGTTGCTGCACTCTTGCGCCATACTTTATCAGCTCTGGCTTGCATGTCTGATAGTTGTCATTTACTTGGTTAACGATCAGCTGTGAGTCTCCATATATAAGAAGGTCTTTGATTCCCATGTCGACAGCGATCTCGAGACCTTCTATCAAAGCTTCATATTCAGCTTCGTTATTAGTCCTTGGCTTTGTTAAGAAGAGGGTGTAACGCAATATCCCTCCTTGCGGAGTCACGAAGATAAGGCCCATCCCGGCTTTGATTATGGGGGCGTTTTGCTTTCGCATCTTCATGTAAGACGCTCCATCGAAGTAGAGTTCCCATTGGGAATCATTTTCTTCTTTCTCTCCTTCGATTGTGTCGAATGCATATTCATCCGGCAACTCACAATTTAAGAAGGAGTCGGATGGTATCAGATGCTCCGTGAGAAAATCAGCAATGGCTTGGCCTTTTATTGCTTTGAGGGGTTGATACGTTATCGAGAATTCCATCAGGCGGAGAGCCTATTTGGCAAGCCTTCCTGTTAATATGGCCATTGACATCAAATATTTGAGAGGATCCACCTTTGATATGAGATGGACCTCATGTGCCAAGGCATAATGTCTGAGCTTCGTTATTACGAATATCAGTGCCAGGCAATGCTTTTCAATAGGGGAGTAGTTGTTTTCTGCCTCCAGGAGAACTCGACTCAAATAGTATAGAGCTCTCTTTTTTCTTTGATCGTTCTCTTGTGCCCATAGCGCGTCTAGAGAACCCTCAAGGGCTGTTGTATATAGGATAAGGGTGTTGGATATATGTATGCCCTAGAGGCCATTATATGATAGTGGATGTATCGATATGTGTATATATATATATATTCAGAGGACATTCTTGCTTTACATGATAGTATGCTATCTGGTTGTACTTTATCTTGACATGTTCATTTGATCATGCATCTTACTCATTTGGTACATGTTGATAAAACCCTTAGGATATTTGCTTGACTACTAGGATTATGATGCGGATCATACTAGTAGGACATGCGTAGTTTATAAGCATATGTAGGGTTCCTAGGCACTCTCAAGAGGTCTCACAAGGCATCAACCATGCCAATTTCAAATTTTACAAGTGCCGAGAAACTCTGATACGGATCGTTAACTAGAATTTTAGGCGAAACAAGCAACTAGTTAACAACTTAACTAAGTGAACGGAAATACAACCTTTGTAGATCCGGTTCTCCACCTCCATAGCTCCGCGATGAAGTCCCCTTGCTGTCCAAATCAAATCCCGGGCTCTAGCGTCGGCTTCATCGGAGAAATGGGCGGGCTAGGTCATCGACTACGATACCGAAGATGATCTACGTCGAGGCATCACAAGATCAAGCTCCCACTTCACCAAGTCATGAAACTTGTGAAGAAAACACCCTATACTACTTGGCAAGAGGTAGAGGATGAAGAAATAGGAAGTGGGTTCACTTTAGAATTGGATTTCTCACTCTTTTCATCAAATCACCATTGATGGAATCAAGCTTCTTCATCTTCAAGAAGAAGAAGAAGAAGATGAATATTATGATAAGAATGATAAAATAGAAAAGAAAATGAATTCTTATCATATACAAACCATGGTTAAGTGTAGAGAATGAATCATGGTTAAGTGGAATGGTTAGGGTTAAGCATGAGACAAAAGTGGTCAAACTTTCAACACTTCATGAAGCTTCATGAAAGATACAAAGAAAGCCACCATATCAATTTATCCTTTTAATTTCCAAAAAGAATAAATAAATAAATGAATGAATAAGAAAAACCCTAATCATCAATTTAACCATGGTTTAGTTCTTTACACTTAACCAAATAAGCATGTATCATCAAACATGATACAATCATGTACACAAAAGTATATCACATATACAACTTGCACAATTCAAGTGAGAAAATCCATTTAAAGTGAACCAATACTAGTTAATGCAAAGTAATATATCAAATATAAAATTATACATTAAATCATTAAATCAACACTTGATTTAACGATCCGGTCATATCGCATATAACCGACTAGTATCCTATGTATCGGCTTACCGAATCAATCCTTGATTCGATAACTAGGTTATATCGCATACAACCTTTCGATACATTCATCGCGAGAATGGAATACGGTATCACATACACGCATTATTCTCGGTCCTGCACATATCTCATATGCGCTCCTATTTCGTTTCGCTTGAGCCAGGAAACCTCTGTGTAGAACTCTAAAGACTCGTCAATACGCCGGCAGCAGGTGATGATCATATCAAACACCCACAAGCCGCAAGCGGTCTGCTAAACATAACGGCCACCCGGGTATTGAGCGATCAGAAGATCGACGAGCAAGCCCGCTCACACTCCTGTGAATCCAACCAGTAACACTTACCGTACAGTCCGATCTCGTCGTCTGATATGTCGCATATCTTGCCTAGGGGTGGTAAACGTCAGACCCCAATAGCTCGATAAGTCATGTCGATATGAGGTCTATAACAGTTCGAGAAACTACAGGTAACACTTACCAGTAAATCTCAGCAACCCTGGCAAGGGATTTCCGGTTATAGCCAATCGAACACAGCGCAACATCAACTCTCTATACCGGGAGAGACGAATCCCCTCCTATCGCTCATTGCTTCCATGTGACTCGGGACTGTACCCAAAAACCACCGTTTTGCACGCCCTCTTGGACGTGGTAAGGTGGAAATCAATGCACAGTGGGAACCACACAAGACTCTATGACGATCTCGGGTCAACAGACTACTCTGTACCAGTGTCACCAGAGAACTGCCATCTGACGTAAGGTATAATACCATCTGGGAGTTCTCGGCAAGTCCGTCCAGTGTACCCAGTCTCCACTGAGTACCCGTATATCATCTCTGATGTCAAACACCAATGGATATGGGATCATCCATCGCCCATCTGTATGGGTCGAGAAGGTATACGCTAGTCTACACTGGTATATCGATGCCCCGTCTCGATACACCCATGACTAGGGACCTTGAAGGATGTACTTATGGACTACCCTGTCCCCACTGGTATGATCCGCATCATAGTCCAGGTAGTCAAGTACACATCCTAAGGGCTTTACCAACATGTAACAGAGAGACAATCAGTGTACACGTTAAGGTAAAGCTCAACCAGATAGCATACTATCATGTCGAGCAAGAAAGTCCTCCCTATATATGTCCCAGCATCCACTACAATATACATCCTATGTATAGCAATGGCCTCTAGGGCATACATATAACTAACAATCTCCCACTTGCACTAGGGCCATCTGATAGCAGTAGTTATAGTATCTCATACTCAACCATCCCATAAAAGTCTCTCTCTGGGAAATGGCCTTTGTGAGTGGATCCGCCGTGTTGTCCTCTGAGTCTACTCTCCTAACCTCGATCACCCTGGAGATCAACCATCTCCATGATCAGGTGATACTGCCTTAGAATATGTCTGGATCACTGATGGGACGGACGTTCCTTGGCATAAGCCACAACTCCATTGTCACACAATGGGAGGAACTGAGTTCATCTCATGAACAAATATACACCCAGACAGCCTCTTTGGTAGCATCTTAAGTAGCGACATATTCAGCCTTTAATCGTCTAGTATGCCACGGTATCTAGCTTGGAACTCTTCCAACATACCTTCCCTTTACCAAGGGTAAAGACAATGCATGTGACTGACATTCAGTCGTCTTTATCACCCTGGAACCTTTCCAGTGATTCTCCCCAAGATCGATTGATACCATCTCACTACATCTAGTGAGTATCCTAACATCCAATTACATCTATCTCATAGATGAATACTTAGGATTTAGGAGGTATCACTTTGATCCTATATGGAGAATCCTTATGATAAGCGGAGATTGACCGAGCGTAGCATAGGAAACTCCTTCCCTATCAAGAGTATGTCATCCACGTACTCTACGAGGATCACTACCATACTCCCTACTACCTTCTTGTATATACAAGGTTCATCTACCATTTTGATGAAGTCAAACTTTTTGACTACCACATCAAAACAGATGTTCCAACTCCGCGATGCCTGCTTTATCACATAAAATATCTTGCACATGTTTCCGCTGCTCCCACTGTCTACGAAGCCCTCTGGCTGTGTACTTATAGACGTTCTCTTCTAAAACATCATTTTAGAAAAGCAGTCATGGCACCCAACCGCCAGATATCGTAGTCATGGTATGTAGCCGTGGCAAGTAGGATCTGGATGGACTTAAGCATAGCCACTTGAAAAGGTTTCATCATTATCCACGCCTGGTCGATGACGAAAAGCTTTAACAAGTCTAGCTTTGAAAGTCTCAACTTTTCCATCTACACCAAGTAATCTTCTCAAGATATACTTGCTCCTGATGGGGATTTAACCCTTCAGATATAGCAACCAAAGTCCATACTTTGTTGGTGTACATGGATTCCATCTCAGATCGCTAAGCATCCAGCCATTCTTACAGAGTCCCACTCCTGATGGCCAGTTCGAAAATAGTTGGGTCATCATCTCATGATGCAATCCTCGCTCCCACTGTCATAGAGTAACCGAAGTATCTCTCAGGCGGGTGAGAAACCTTACTAGATCGGCGGAGAGGCTGAGGTTCGTTGGTAACTATTGAATCCTTTGGTTCTTTCAAATCATCAGCTGCAGTTTGTATAGCTGGAACATTTCCAGTTCTACATAACTGACCTTGCCTCGAGCTTGTCCGGATTTTGCTTTTCAGACATAGGCTGGACAACCCCAAATCTTAACTAACTTAAGAGATGGGCTCTTCCCTTATCATATCAAATATGAAGTGGTAGGCAACTGATTTGATTTGAATCCTATTCAATAGGTATGCAGCTTCTCAAGTGCATAACTCCCAAAAGGAAATAGGAAACACAGTAGTACTCATCATAGAGCACACCATATCACATAGGGTGCTATTGCTCCGCCCCGATATACCATCGTGCTATGGTGTATACGGAGGAGTAATGCTGAGAGAGAATCTCATTCTCCTTTAGAATAGTCCAGGAATTCCGTGCTCAAGTATTCTCCTCCCTGATCACATCAAAGGACATAATACTTATACCCTTATTGGTTCCTTACTTCTAACTTATATTCTGTGAATATCTCAAAAGGTTCGGACTTGTGTTTTAACAGGAACATATGTCTGAATCTAAAGAGATCATCAGAGAATGTAATGAAGTACAAAGAACCGGTCTTGGCATGTGTAGACAGGGGACCTACATACATCAACATGTATCGTCCCAAGAGTTTACCAACTCTTTCTCTGTTACCAATAAACAGAGCTGTGGTCATCTTATCTCTTTGACATGACTGGCAAGTTTCATAAGATGTAAATTCAAACAGATTTAAATATGCATCTATGTGCAACTTAGCTAGTCGGGTCGCATTGATATGACCTAGTCTACAATACCTCAAGAAGGATTCGTTCATTTCTGGACTCTTCCTCTTGTGTGTATTCTGTATACTAAGAACTGTAGTTTGATTTAGAACATCAATGCTTTTAGATAACGTGCCTGAACCGATCAACTTTTGATATAGGAAATGTTCAAAACATTATCCAACAATACAAAATTTTATCATTTCTTTACTGATAAAGAGACTGATATGATTTTGTATATCAAGTTCGGTATCTAATAACATTCGTTCAGAATCAATGTATTGGTAATACAGGGTGACAGTGACCAACAGACTTGGCTGCAACTCTTGCCCCGTTTTCTGCCTCATGAAACTTATCACCCGTTCTCAGTCCTCTACCTTTCTGTAGCCCTATGTAACAGATTACATATCTGGGATCCTGATCCGGTATCAAATATCCAGGATGCAGAGGATATTGAGAAACAGTTCTTTGTAATGAACACACCCGAAGATGATGCATCAGCATGCACTCTCTTCGTTTGGGCGGCACGGGAATTCTGGTATTCCCCAATTTCCTGCTCTGTCTTATAACAATTATAAGTTGGAGCGGGATCAACGTTCCCCAGCTCAGTATAACAAGCGGGTTCGGTCAATAATCCGTATTATTTTCTTGATTAAGGCGTGATATGGTCGCTACCTTGAGAGAGAGAGAAGAAAACACTCAGCGTACGCTCTTTCAAGAATAGATTGGTTATTATTTTATCTAATCAGGATAGCTCCCACTGATTTTATCAAATCTTCCTTCAAACCCTAAAAGGAAAGACTAGCCGGGATTAATTACACACTACAAGTTCGCCAATCTTTCAGCCAGGCCAGTGTCGGTACTTTGAGGGAGGTCCCCCTTGCTTTCGCATGAACCTAATTAATGTAAACCTCGTTTTCCCAGAGGCGTAACCCCGTTAACACCTTTCTAGACACCTACTTGATCGGCTAATTGTAATGTGTAAAACTCTCCCAGGAGTAACTCTTACTCGCAGCGGGTATCGGGATCCAACTATCTCATAGAAGGTATGCAATCTCATTGCAAATTTCAACACTTGAAATTCCCGATAATATTTTGCCCCAAGCGATCTATGACCTTGACTGAGTCAACAAATCATAGACCACAAGTAAAGTTCAACCCGTCATTTCTCGATTGAATTAAACCCACCCGCACGACCCTTGACTGAGTTAACAAGGCCGCACGACTACCCTAATCCAATCGCATCATATGCTTTGCAGATAAGCACTAATCAGCTACCGCACACTACGCCTTGACTGAGTCAACAAACGCAGCACGAATACTAACTAGGACTTATCTGAAATGACGGAGGGCTACGACAGGTTTTTCTGAAAACCTATTGCGTAATGAACTTTATATCGTTGTAGAATCAAATGATTTTAAAAATGGAGTGCTTTTGAGGCTTTTCTAGTTTTGCTAAAGGAGTCACTCCCGGTGAAGGGATCGTCGGTCCTTTCCTCTTCGAATGAGGTGCGGGATATATCATATATATCACTATGCAAAGCAGAACTCTTAAAAGCAATCAAAAGACAAACCGAGTGTGTAGCATCTGCCAGTTATTGCTAAAGGAGTCACTCCCGGTGAAGGGATCTCGGTCCTTTCCTCATCGAATAAGGTGCAGGATATATCAAATATACCGCTGTGCAAAGCAAGAACTGTAGCTACCTGTTTTATTTTTTAGAAATTCGATTCTACAACATCTTAGGTTTCTTTTTATTTCATTAATCACATTAATGAAGTCCCATCATTTAAGTACCTAAACATCACAGATAAATACGACGTACACTTATGCCATCCGCATTCGCCTCGATGTCCCCTCGTGCACCGTTAGGTTAGGTAACTAACGGCAGAGCGGGGCAGGGCTAGCGCGGGTGTAAAACATAAGTAACATCTATATAATATATCATATATACTATATACTGTATCTATCATAGAACATATCACATGATCACATCACAGATATCGCAGCAGAAGAATCATATGAAATATTGGATATACTAGGACGTCCGTGTTTTCAATACGAGCCAGTATAAAACACGGATTCCACGGTCGTGATGAATAGCCAAACCCACACCCCTAGACCCCTACGAGAGCGGCAAGCAACCCTACCAATTCTAGAGTTAAGAGACCCGGACTCGACTCCTCGAGTTGGTCTCCCACTGGACTCCAGAACCCGGTTACTTGTGCTCCCCTCCTTGGGTCTATCCTAGTGCGGAAAAGTAAATAATATACAAAAGGTGACATCTTCCGCAACCTGGAAGTGCCCCAATAAAAGAATATTACATACAAGTTTTTACATGAATGAAAATGAAAAACACTCATCTCACATAAAAACCCTCGGCTATTCAAACACGACGATCCAATATAACATATCCAGCAACACATAACATCACATGTCATCAACGTAAGTAAATATGCGCATCCCAATTGTCGTTGGCATATAGCAACGAAACCGGCGATATCACATATTACACTTACGGTCACAGAAAAGAAAGTGTAAAACTACAACAGTTGGAATCCGCAACCTCTTTAGACATCGCATGCCTAATCAAATGAATTCCTTAGACATCGCATGCCTAACAATTATAAACGCCGCATTTTAGTCTCAAAATCGAAAACACTTTTCAATATAAAGTCGGGCAATTCAACAAGATTCCCGACATCCTGATCGAATGCTCGTCGCAAACTTTAGTAGGTGGCCGCACCCCCGACGCCGTCGACGAAGTGCACCAAGGCGGAACACCGCTGCCGCGAGCACCCGAACGGATGCTTTCGGCGACGGGGTTCTCCTACAGTCACTTGGTCGGGGCTATGGAGTGAGGCTGTCTATTAAGTTTACCCGGCGAGTATCCGCGTACACTACGTGATTGCGACGGACTTTTGATCACATCAAAATTCCGTGGCAACCGATCAAGTGAGACTAAAGTACTATGTTTATAACATTCATTCAGTTATCTCATAACTACTTGTGAATTCCAATTATTGTATCCCATTCCAGATAAATAGAAAATGTTAAACTTTCCGATCGAACATTCAAACACCCAAGTTTTCCCAAAACAGATCAACACATGAAACAAGTTTAAAAACATCCAGTTCATGCCTCAGTACCAACGGTCCAGCCGTAGAAGGGTCAAGCCAACGCCTCACATGTGGCACGCCGTACCGCCCCAAACCCGAAAGTTCAAAGGGCAGTTCAAGACGGTCACATAATCGAGTTAAGGTTTGTTGTCTTCTAGAGGGACCATCGTGTTACTTGCACTACTTGGAACATCATTAAACTACGGAAAAGTCCAACAATTGGAAATTTCCTGGCAGGGGAAAAAGTGGGTATTTATATCCGGTCGAACTTTTTAACATATTCAATAATTATCCGGAAAGACACATAGACAAAGCTTGATAATCCGATCGAATCTGCGAACTCCCAAAACACCCCAGTAAACTCAACTCTTGAGTGATATTTAAAAATACCCAGAGAACTCAGCACTGAATAAAGGAAGTTACTGTGCAAAATTGGGAGGGTGATGTCACACTATTGCCGCGGAACCGCCGCAGAAGCTAGGCTTCTGCCGCGGTTCCGCCGCAATCTTGAAGTATCTTTTGTCAAATTTTGCACCGTAATTCTTATAATTCCCTGCTGAATTTTTTAAGCATTTTTAATCTGGAAAAAACCCAGTTTTTGAAAAAAGTCCAGAGAGCGTGAAATTTTAGGGTTTCGGGTTCGTTCGGGTTTCAAACTTCGTCTACGCATCGCCTAAGGCTCTAGCTAGGCTCTGATACCACTGTAGGATTCCTAGGCACTCTCAAGAGGTCTCACAAGGCATCAACCATGCCAATTTCAAATTTTACAAGTGCCGAGAAACTCTGATACGGATCGTTAACTAGAATTTTAGGCGAAACAAGCAACTAGTTAACAACTTAACTAAGTGAACGGAAATACAACCTTTGTAGATCCGGTTCTCCACCTCCATAGCTCCGCGATGAAGTCCCCTTGCTGTCCAAATCAAATCCCGGGCTCTAGCGTCGGCTTCATAGGAGAAATGGGCGGGCTAGGTCATCGACTACGATGCCGAAGATGATCTACGTCGAGGCATCACAAGATCAAGCTCCCACTTCACCAAGTCATGAAACTTGTGAAGAAAACACCCTATACTACTTGGCAAGAGGTAGAGGATGAAGAAATAGGAAGTGGGTTTACTTTAGAATTGGATTTCTCACTCTTTTCATCAAATCACCATTGATGGAATCAAGCTTCTTCATCTTCAAGAAGAAGAAGAAGAATATGAATATTATGATAAGAATGATAAAATAGAAAAGAAAATGAATTCTTATCATATACAAACCATGGTTAAGTATAGAGAATGAATCATGGTTAAGTGGAATGGTTAGGGTTAAGCATGAGACAAAAGTGGTCAAACTTTCAACACTTCATGAAGCTTCATGAAAGATACAAAGAAAGCCACCATATCAATTTATCCTTTTAATTTCCAAAAAGAATAAATAAATAAATGAATGAATAAGCAAAACCCTAATCATCAATTTAACCATGGTTTAGTTCTTTACACTTAACCAAATAAGCATGTATCATCAAACATGATACAATCATGTGCACAAAAGTATATCACATATACAACTTGCACAATTCAAGTGAGAAAATCCATTTAAAGTGAACCAATACTAGTTAATGCAAAGTAATATATCAAATATAAAATTATACATTAAATCATTAAATCAACACTTGATTTAACAATCCGGTCATATCGCATATAACCGACTAGTATCCTATGTATCGGCTTACCGAATCAATCCTTGATTCGATAACTAGGTTATATCGCATACAACCTTTCGATACATTCATCGCGAGAATGGAATATGGTATCACATACACGCATTATTCTCGGTCCTGCACATATCTCATATGCGCTCCTATTTCGTTTCGCTTGAGCCAGGAAACCTCTGTGTAGGACTCTAAAGACTCGTCAATACGCCGGCAGCAGGTGATGATCATATCAAACACCCACAAGCCGCAAGCGGTCTGCTAAACGTAACGGCCACCCGGGTATTGAGCGATCAGAAGATCGACGAGCAAGCCCGCTCACACTCCTGTGAATCCAACCAGTAACACTTACCGTACAGTCCGGTCTCGTCGTCTGATATGTCACATATCTCGCCTAGGGGTGGTAAACGTCAGACCCCAACAGCTCGATAAGTCGTGTCGATATGAGGTCTATAACAGTTCGAGAAACTACAGGTAACACTTACTAGTAAATCTCAGCAATCCTGGCCAGGGATTTCCGGTTATAGCCAATCGAACACAGCGCAACATCAACTCCCTATACCGGGAGAGACGAATCCCCTCCTATCGCTCATTGCATCCATGTGACTCGGGACTGTACCCAAAAACCACCGTTTTGCACGCCCTCTTGGACGTGGTAAGGTGGAAATCAAAGCACAGTGGGAACCACACAAGACTCTATGACGATCTCGGGTCAACAGACTACTCTGTACCAGTGTCACCAGAGAACTGCCATCTGACGTAAGGTATAATACCATCTGGGAGTTCTCGGCAAGTCCGTCCAGTGTACCCAGTCTCCAATGAGCACCCGTATATCATCTCTGATGTCAAACACCAATGGATATGGGATCATCCATCGCCCATCTGTATGGGTCGAGAAGGTATACGCTAGTCTACACTGGTATATCGATGCCCCGTCTCGATACACCCACGACTAAGGACCTTGAAGGATGTACTTATGGACTACCCTGTCCCCACTGGTATGATTCGCATCATAGTCCAGGTAGTCAAGTACACATCCTAAGGGCTTTACCAACATGTAACAGAGAGACAATCGGTGTACACGTTAAGGTAAAGCTCAACCAGATAGCATACTATCATGTCGAGCAAGAAAGTCCTCCCTATATATGTCCCAGCATCCACTACAATATACATCCTATGTATTGCAATGGCCTCTAGGGCATACATATAACTAACAGCATATCCTTGAAATGTTCCTAGTCGTGGGTGTATCGAGACGGGGCATCGATATTTCAGAGTAGACTAGCGTATACGTTGCTTGACCCATATGATGGGCGATAGATGATCCCATATCCATTGGTGTGGTGACACCAAAGACCGTATACGGGTGCTCAGTGAGACTGGGTACACTGAATGGACTCACAGAGAACTCCTATGTGGTATTATATCTATCTTCAGATAGCAGTTCTCATGTGACACTGGTACAGGTTAGTCTGTAGACCCGAGATCGTCATAGAGTCTTGTGTGTCCTCCCACTGTACTTTGATCTCCACCCTACCACGGCTTTGCTGAGTCATGCAAACAGGTGGATTTTGGGTACAGTCCTGAGGCACATGGAGGCAATGAGAGATAGGAGGGGTTTCGCCTCTCCCGGTATTGGGGGTTGATGTTGCGCCATGCATGATTGACTATAACAGGAAGTCCCTGAACAGGGTTGATGAGATTTACTGATAAGTGTTATCAGTAGTTTCTCGATATGTTATAAGCCATATACCGGCATGACTTACTGAGTTATTGGGTTGACGATGCCATCCCTAGACTCTATATACAGCATATCTGACGAAGAGACCGGACTGTACGGTAAGTGTCGCCAGTTAGCTCGACGGGAGTTTTGACAGGTTCGCTTGTGTTTCTTCTGATCGCTCAATACCTGGGAGCCGTTACGTACAGCTTGTACCACTGACGGTTGGTGGGTATGTGATGTGATCACTGCCTACTGCTAGCATATTGATGAGTCTTAGAGTCCCATAAAAGGGTCTCCTAGCTCAGGCGAAAAGATGTGGGGTGCATATGAGATATGCATGGGAGCTCGATTAAATGCGTGTATTTGATACCGTATTTTAATCGGCCGTTTACTATTGGACCGGTCTTATGTGATATGACCGAGTTATTAAATCAAGTGTTAATTTAATATTAAGTCCATTAGCTCATTTATTAAAACCTATTTCTTTATGATGCATGCATGAGTGTATGTATATTGATATGGATGCACACATGCAAGCGTACATATGTCATGGTTGATGGTACATTGGTGGTGGCAATGCAAGACTCACATGGTAACATATTTATATATTTAGATTATTTGAGAAAAGCAAAATGGAAATAAAATCACGGTTGACTATTCTACACTCTTCTCTTGTGTTGACCAAAGTCAATACCATGGTTTCATTGCCCATGGTTTTGTAGCCCATGGTTTTGCTTAAACTCAAGTCTTAAAATATATAGATATTTTGTAACCAAGGTTAAGCATGACATAATTCACTCTCTCTTTTTTAATTATGTGAATTATTCTCACTTGAGTCAAGTTAAGCCAATCTCCATTTTCTTCCTCCTTCAAGCTCTCTAGGGTTTTAAAAAGTGAGTGAAGAACATAAAAAGAAAAGGTTTTTGCGTGAGATCTAAACCCACATCACCAATCTATACTAGTCTAGCTCATTAGTGTAGGTTGTTTGCTCCACTTCTTCAACGATCTAGTGAAGCTAGGGGCTTGTGTAAAGGGACTCCATGGTGGATCGTCGTGGACTTGGAAGGATTCAAGCGAACCGGTTCAAACCCTAGTAGATCCAAGGAGTCACAAGAGGAGGTCTACAAAGGTTGTACTACTTACCTCTTAGTGTTAGACACTTGTTGTATGTGATACTAATAGTTGTTACCCTAATTTTCTAGTTCGATTCATGGTCGGTATTGTTTAGCACCCCTTAAATTTTTATTATAGTATGTGTGATGCAACCCAAACCTTAGGGTGGTGCTAGAGAATCCCTGCAGAGGGGTTTTCCCTTAACCAAAGCGGCCAATACCGGCAGATTTTGCAAGTATTGCTTGATTTCGTCTAGTGCATTTTAACACTTTCGATCCCAGAAGAACGGGGTCCCCTTCTTCATCAGATGACTGTAGGGACAGTATTTTCCGGAGAGGTTGGCTATGAACAGCCGAATATAAGCGAGCTTTCCATGAAGAGACCGCAGTTGTTTGAGGGTTCTCGGCGTGCACATTTTCATAATCGCCTTGATCCTCGAAGGGTCGATTTCGATACCCCGGTGCCGTATGATGAATCCGAGGAATTTGCCTAAGGAGACTCCAAACGCGCATTATAGAGGATTCATTTTCAGATTATACTTCCGAAGACGTCGGGACACTATTTTGAGGTGTTCCTAATGCTCCTCATGAGATTTGCTCTTTACCACTAGGTCGTTAATGTAGCATTCGACGATCTCATGTATGAGATCGTCGAAGATCATCGTCATGGCCCTTTGGTAGGTAGCGCCAACGTTCTTTAAACCGAAGGGCATCACCTTATAGCAAAATATGCCCAGCGAGGTCCAGAAGGCGATATGCTTTTGATCTTCAGGATGCATTATTATTTGATTGTATCCTGAAAATCCATCCATGATCGATCATCAGCTCAGTAACAGGTACTAGGAAGTCATCCTTCGGACAAGTTTTGTTGAGGTCCCGAAAGTCACGCAGATGCGCACCGTCCTATTCTTCTTCATCACTGGAATGATATTAGTGATGTATTGAACTTCTTGTATGATGCCAGAGTCGATTAGTTTCTTGACTTCAGCGTTGATATTCATCTCAAGTTCGATCCGCATTCTTCTTGGCGCCTGTTTGACTGGCTTTATGTCCGGTGATATGGCCAATTTATGTACTGCCAGCTTTGGATCTAGGCCCGACATCTTAGAATAGTTCCATGCGAAGCAGTCTTTATATTGCATGAACACGTCCTTCAACATGGCTACCTGTTTTTCAGATAGTAGCCCACTGACGAACGTTGGCCTCAGATCTTTTTCCGACCCGAAGTCAATTTTCCTTAGGTTATCCTCCGTAGTGTGTATCCCATCTTCCAGCTCCTTTTAGGCTGGTGGAAACTCTGAGATCATCTCGTCTTCGTCTTCATTTACGAAGCACATGTGGAGATCATCCATAATCTCATGCCCTCCCTCTTTTGAGACTGTTATCGTATGGCAGGTACTAGTCCGCTTCTCTTTTTGTGGTTGAGCTGGTCCTATCCTCACGGTATAGGTCATCTTTGGCTCATACTTTTGCGGCAGATTTAACCTCCAGCAGTCGGACAAAGCGAACCTGCCTTGCTGATACTGGTCTTCTACCCAGTCTTTGAAGATGAAGCAGTTTTCAAGGGGAGGACCTATTGCTCGGTGATAGGAGCAATAATCCGGATGATAGACCCCGTTTATTTGTTCGAGGTGCCGGGACTCCGGAAGTGTCATCATTTGGTACTTCATGACAAGGTTTAATATTTTCCTTGTCTTGTCTTGGGGGAAAGAGTATTTCCGACCCATCTTCTTTCTAAACGACGGATTCCAATCGACCTTTTCTCGATTGCACGGCTTCTTGGATCCGCTTCATTGTTTTTGAACATTGTTTGCGTTCTTTACCCTGTTTTAGCCTTTATTTCGGGATTTTCCCCCTGAAAGTGTTTCTTAGCACCACCACTAGGTTTTAACCGGCATCAAGCATGCAATTTTAAAAATTTTGGGGTGCTAAGCTACACTAACCTAGAATCTTTACTAGAGTATTAGGTTTTAAACTTGATATAGCAAGTTTTAATCTATGTGAAAGAGTATACAACCTTTGTAGACTAAGTCCTTCACTTCTAAAACTCCGGGTAGCAGTCCCTACGACTCCTCGTAGCTCCACTTGAAGAAGGATCGAGCTTGCTCCTTGATCTTCCATGCCGAAGATGATCCATCTAAAGTTTCTGTAGGTCAAACTACCTCTTCACTAATCTAGTATTAGTGAAGCAAACAATCTAGTCTAAAGTGCTAACTAGACTAGGATGATGAAGTAGGGTGTTTAGCTCACTAAGAAAAACTCTAAAGCCCTAAGGTTTACAACACATGTGAGGGTTATGGCTTGAGGAGGAAGAAAATGAAGAGAGCAAGAGAGTGTGTGAAATGAGCTCAAGAAAAAATACAAGTGAAGAATGGCTTCTGTCTTGACCTCACTTATTGAAGCATCCAATATTATCAAATAATATATTAGAACCATACTTCAATAGTGATAACAAATGAATAAGCTAAAGAAAAAGCCATTCCTCACCCATTCCACAAATATCTCTCATTTTCCACCTCATCTTTTCTACTTTCTTAAAATAGAAAATCCAATATATATATATATATATATATAATACACACATATAAATATATTAAGAGAATAATAATTAGTGAGTAATAATATTAGTTAATATATAATTATATCAAATATAAATATATGTATCATATTATTAAATCAACGCTTGATTCAATAATCCGGTTATATCACATATAACCAACTAATATCATTTATTTGTATATTACACTATCAAATCAATACTTGATTCAATAATCCGGTTATATCACATATAACCTAACCGATATCATATGACGCCAGATTAGAATACGGTATCACATACTCATATTTAATCAGGCTCCCGCACATATCAGCATATGTGCTATACTTCATTTCGCTTGAACTATGAAACCTCTATATGGGACTCTAAAGACTCGTCAATACGCCAGTAGTAGTTAATGATCACATCAGTTACCTACAAGCCATCAGCGGTACTAGCCGGACGTAACGGCTACTCAGGTATTGAGCGAATAGAAGATCAACAAGCAAGTTTGTCCAAACTCCCGTGAAGCCTATAAGTAACACTTACCGTACAGTCCGGTCTCTTCATCTGATATGTCACATTTCAAGTCTAGGGGTGGAATCGTCAGACCCCAGTAACTTGATAAGTCATGCCGATGTGTGGCTCATAACGGTTCGAGAAACTACTGATAACACTTACCAGTAAATCTCATCAGCCCTGGCCAGAGACTTACTGTTATATCCAATCGAGCATAGCGCAACATCAACTCCCTATACCGGGAGAGACGAAACCCCTCATATCGCTCACTGCTTCCATGTGACTCGGGACTGTACCCAAAATCTACCTGTTTGCACGACTCCTTTGAGCCGTGGTAGGAAGGAAATCAAACCACAATGGGACCCACACAAGACACTATAACGATCTCGGATCTACAGACTAACCTGTACCAATGTCACCAGAGAACTGCTATCTGACGATAGGTATGGTACCATTTAGGAGTTCTCGGCGGGTCCTGTTCGGTGTACCCATTCTCTAATGAGCACCTATGTACAATTTTTGATGTCAAACACCTATATTTATGGGATCAACCATCGCCCCCTGCAGGGTCAAAAAACGTACACACTAGTCTACTCTGAAATATCGATGCCCTGTCTCGATACTCTCTCAACTAGGAACAGTTAAAGGATGTGCTTATGGACTACACAAGTCTCAGTGGTATGATCCGCATCATAGTCCTGGTAGTCAAGCAAACATCCTAAGGGCTTTATCAACATGTATCAGAGAGACAGTATAATAATACAAGTGTACATGTTAAGATAAAGAGCAACCAGATAGCATACTATCATGTCGAGCAAGAAAGTATTTTATATATATGTCCAAGCATCCACTATATCATACAATAATGTCTTCTAGGGCATACATATTCGTAACAATCTCCCACTTGCACTAAGGCCGGTTTTTGTAGTATCTCATACCCAACATCCTAAAAATTCTCTCAAACTGTGTCTGGTGGAAGGCCTTCGTGAGTGGATCCGCTGCGTTGTCCATCGTGTCAACTCTCCTGACCTCGATCCTCCGACGATCTACTATCTTCCGGATCAGGTGATACCGCCTAAGAATATATCTAGATCGCTGATGGGACCGGGGTTCCTTGGCCAAAACCACAGCTCCATTGTTATCACAATACAAAGGTATTGGATGCTCAATGGATGGAACCACACTAAGTTCAGCAATGAACTTCTTCATCCAGACAGCCTCTTTGGAAGTATCGTTGGCAGCGATGTATTCAGCCTCCTTCGTCAAGTCTACAACAGTATCTTGCTTGGAACTCTATACCGCCCCTCTATTGAGGGTGAAGACAAAACCCGAAACCGACTTACTATCGTCCTTATCACTCTGGAAGCTCGAATTGGTAAAGGACTCCACCTGGAGTTCTCCGTTACCATACACCAAGAACATTTCTTTAGTCCTTCTCACGTACTTAAGAATGTTCTTCACAGCTGTCCAGTGCTTTTCCCAAGGATGTGATTGATACTTACTCATTACACCTAGTGCGTAAGCTATATCCAGTCTGGTACATAACATCGCATACATGATAGACATAACTGCAGAAGCATAAGGTATCACTGTCATGCGAGCCCTCTCCAAATCAGTCTTGGGAGACATCTCTTTGGAAAGGGTGATTCCTGAACAAGAGGGTAAATTACCATGCTTAGAATCTTCCATACTAAACCTCTTTAGTATGGTGTCAATGTACCTGGTGTTAGGATCAAAATTTACACCCCGATTAACCAAGTCAAAATCAAAGTCAACCCCAAGCCCAGGTCAAGTGGGCCAATGCCCGGGTCGAGCCCGAACATGAAGCTGCCAGCCTCCCCCATGCCAAAATAAAAATTTTGTAATAAATAATTTTGGTGTATTTCTTTTATTTTCTATTATGAATAAATGTGAGAAAAATGGGCATAAAGCTAAATTTTGTAAAACCCATGGCTCATGTGTAAAAGAAATAAGCACATGAGGCATGGGATGGGCAAAATTCAATTTTGTAAAGCCTAAGGGGCTATATGTAAAGTGTATAGCCTATAAATTCAAAGATGATGAAAATATCTCAAAAACTTTTTTTCTCTCTCTCAAAAATTAGGGTTTGTGCCTCCTTCTCCTTTCTCAAGGTTCTAAACCTTCTTCCCCTTTTTGAATTAAATCAAGGGTTTAACTCTTCATTTTTTTTAAAAAAAATAGTTTTTCACCATAAAACCCACAAAGGGGAGCTCGGAACTCCTATCAAATCTCTAAAGGGGGGATTTTGAATCTCACCCCCCCCCCTTTTCCTTCAAGATCCAGCCGATCAAGAGGAGGAAGAAGGAGACCCATCTCCAAAAATCCATCTTTGGACAGATCCAAGGCTAAAAAAAAAGCTCTCGGGCTAAAGAGAGAAGAGAGGGGTCCTATTTGATCACCTGTGAAGATCTTTGGGGAGTTCAACTCCAAGACCCAAATCCTCAAAGAAGTTTAACTCCTATTACAGATCATTTAGGAGTTTAACTCTAAATCTAAATCCTTTGGAGTTTAACTCCACTCAAAATCCCTTGGGAGTTTAACTCCTAACCCAGGGGCTAAGCCCCTTTTCCGATGGTGTTTCCAGCGGTCACATGTCGTGCATGTGACCCACGGGCGCTCAACAGTCGTGTACCGCGCACGTGACCCGTGGGCGCATAGCGGTCGTATGCAGAGCACATGACCCGCGGGCAATAAAGCACCCACGTGTGCCTCACTCGACTTGGGGGCGCTCAGCGCCCAGCGGTCGCGTGCAGCGCATGTGACCCGCGGGCGCCCCACGGTCGTGTGCAAGGCACGTGGCCCGCGGGCGCTAAGCGCCCACATGCGCCTCACGCGACCCGCGGGTGCTCAGCGCCCAGCGGTCGCATGCAGCGCACGTGACCTGCTGGCGTCCAGCGGTCATGTGCTGCACACGTGACCCACTGGCGCCCGGCGCCCACATGCCAGGCACATGAACCGTGGGCGCCAAGCGCTCACACGCCAGGCACGTGACCCGTGGGCGTCCAGTGTCCACGTGCCATGCACGCGTCTTTAAGACGCTTCCCCCCATTTTTTATATGCACTCCACACTAAATATACTTCCCCCGTTAGAAAAAATTTCTAACAGGGCACTGCCGCGCACCCCATAAGGGGGCTGCTAGCCCCCTTGAGCCCCAGCCCGCTATCCGGGTAGCGGGACCCCCGTAAAAACTCCGCGGAGCCCCCGATATATCCAAAACCCCTTCGAAACACAACACTGCACATTGAGTTCGCATGACCTGTTTTACCCGTCAATCGGAGGTTCTCTCGCTCTAAAGGCGGGGGGTAATTAACGGCAGCCTAGTCCACTGCTGCCGGAGATTCGGATCCCCACAATCAATAAACCTCAGCCTACCCTAGGCAGGAAGAATCTGTAACGCGCCCGACAAGCGCACGCATATTCCCATCTCAATAGGGTGACAAAAAACACCCTATAGATTTTGGCACGCCCGGTGGGACCTTTCTCTCATCCCATATCTTGAGTCAAGTGTTCATGCGAACTCATTTAACTTATATGCCGATGTTTGTACTGAAATAATATTTTTTCCTTGCGGCAATCAACTTTCAATAACGATGTCTTCTAAGATGGATCCAGCTTCTGATGCGACCCCGATTCCATACGTGGTCAAGATCAATGCTCGTGTGGTTCTCCCCACAATCCTCAGTCGACAGTGGAAGGAACTGCCCCGCCAGTTTGGTTCTGTCATCATCTACCCTGCCGAAAGCGCTCATCTGGCAGTAATCCCGGCAAAACAGGTGACCAAGCCGGTCTCAAGGGGCAAGAGGCATAATGTTGTGATCGTTAAAGCCCCACGACCGAAACTTAAGACGGTGTCTAACGTCTCTCTGGTGCTCCAGCTGGGGGCAGGACTTCCGGTACAAAGGGCAACATCAAACGTTGCGGATGAGCTCAGTTGATGACTCCAACAAATGCACAATCAGGCATATCTCCAAAGCCCTCCATCGCCCGGTTTACGACGGCTTCCCGAAGAGCCAAAGCCTACCAAGTGCTCAAATCAGAAAAGTTAAAGTAGAAGCGGCTCAGATATAGAGCCAACAAAAGGGCCAGGACTCTGGCCAAGTGGAATCTTGTGAGATTCCAAGAGCCAAGTCATCCTGCGACGACGGCTGAGTCGACCGTAGAAGTCAGCAATTCTTTCGAACCTCTGAAGTGGGTTCAGAAAAATGCCATGACCGCCAGAATCAAGAAGACAGCGGTCCGAACAATGCCACAAAGGGATGTGTCCCAGCCCCAAAAGAGAAAGCATGACACCGTCTCTTCAAGTGTCTATCAGGCGCTCTGTGCCGCGTGAAAGCGGTAGGGAAACCCAGAAAAGAAGCGCCAGCACCATTCAAGAACCCGGTCAGACCAGCCACTTTCAGTCAATTTCCCGTTACCGAAACAGGAGGGCCACGACAGCGATCCGTGAAATCAGCTGCCGGTAATAAAAAGACAGTGGGATATGTTATCCATACGATCTATATGGCGGGCGCGCGTCCCAGCGACAACTTACGCAGCAAAAGCAAGGATGGGGCCACCACATCCTAAGCCCAATCTGGCTTGAATGTGGTTGCCGCCCCCCAAGAACAGCCGCCTCCGCTGGATGATGAAAACCCTCTCGATGAGGATGATAGGCAGAAAGACCCTTCAGTCCATGTAGAGTCAAGCTCGGACAGTGAGGAAGAGCCGACTTTCCGTCCCAGAACCGCAGAACAAGAGCTGCTTCAAGAGCTTCAAAAACAGCTCAGGAGCAAAATAAACAAATAGCTAAGCTTTACTCCAAAATCGATGACCTGACAAATGTTGTGATGCAGCTCACGGCTCAAATTGCTCGAGCGCCTCCCAATCAAGCACAAGTCTCTACTCATGAGCCGGATCAGGACAACCCGAAGCAACCAATGCCTGTCCCTATGGGTCCAAGATTGGTCGAGCCGCACGAAAGCCGGCCACATTCCGCTTCTAGGGATGCCTTGGCCTAAGATAGCATTATCCCGCTAACACAAGATCGGATAATGGATTTGGTCACCAGCAAGGTTAAAACATTGGTGGCCGAAGCCGAAGCTCAGAAAGAAATTGGCAGTAGTGGACGGCCATATCCCGCACAGTACGATCTGATCGAGTTCCCGAGTGGCTACATCATTCCTAAGTTCAGAAGATTTGGCAGGATGGGAAATGCAAATCAGCACGTCGCCCACTTTAAAGTGTCGTGCGGAAATACAGGGGAAAATGATGCACTCCTTCTTCGTCAGTTTGTCAACAGCCTGACTGGTGTCGCTTTCGACTGGTATGTGAGTATACCAGACGGGTCCATCACTACTTTCACCCAAATGGAGTCTCTGTTTCGGCAAAGATTCATGAGCGTTAGTGATAAAATCTCCATTGCTGACCTCGTGATAACCAAGCCTGGGAAAAATGAAAGCAATACAGACTTTATTGCCTGATGGCGCAACCTCACTGTCAAGTGTGAACTGCCGCTAGAGCAAGACCTGTCCGTCAGCCTCCTTATTGGGAACCTCAGCAATTGGATGGTTTCATTCTTGTGTACAGCAGGCTTCAAGACGTTTCAAAAGCTAAGCAAGAAAGTCCAAATGCTGGAACACTCGAAGCAAGAGTCCGCCCCAGACTCTCCGAGAGACAAGACATGGAAAAGAAAAAGGGACGACAACCGTAGAAGCGGGAATTCCAGCAGTACCAATGTCTTCAATGCGTTCGACAATGAAGACAAGCGAAAGGCAGGCGATTCCAAAACCAACCGGCCTCGAAAGCCATTGCTGGGAGGAGAAGGGCCTTCCCTAGAGGAGAAAAAGAACAAGGTCCGCAAGATATTTAAAGATGCCTTGAACAACAGTCTACAATTGCCGGATTCGAAAAGACCTCAAGAAGCAAAGATGACCGACAATCCCCTGCATTGCCCGTACCACCGAGTAGTGAGCCATGCGATCGAGAATTGCTATATCTTCAAAGACTGGGTCGAGAAGCAGTACAAGGCTGGAGAGATCGAGATGTCCAAGAGTGTGTTGGTAAACAATCAAGTTGCAACCACCAACTTTATACAAACAGAAACTAAAGCCTTGTGGGAGCAGACTGCTGAACCTGCTGCCCTGAGAAATGAAACTGACTCACCGCAGCCTCCGTGGAGTACGCACATATCTAATAAGACGAAGAAGATGCTAAAGTTGCTTCGGAAAGAGCCCAGAACAGAATGGGAAGGGCAGAAGAGTCCCACCATTCCAGCTGCCTATTCGGCTCAATCATGCTCAAAATCCAAAAAGCTCAAGAAGAAGAAAAGTGCAGCTCGACGCGAAAAAGAGTCTGCAGGGAGATCGACCATTCAAAAATATATCGATTCTCTTGAAGACTATGAACAAAAATAAAGAACTCTAATTCAATTGAAAGAGGTCTTCCCTGCAAAAGCAGCTAAGATTCCGAAGGAGCTAGAAGAAGACTCCAATGAAGAGATCCCTATAGTGACCTGCTACGCCATCCATCTGGGTAGTGACTCTGAGGAAGAGCTTTGTTTTCCCAAAGAGGACGAGGAGCTCTCTGCAAAGGCCAACCAAATCCAGATCAGAAGCGGCAGGGCTCTACCGCCGAATCAGGGCAATACCTCAAAAGGGAAGGAAAAATAAGTCACTAATGAAGAAGATGGTGGAGAGCCGGCTCAGGAAAATTTGAGTCCTTCCTCGGTGGACTATAATGTCTTTGCTCATCTCCGAAAGCTCGCGTCTCTCCTGAGCATCTATGATGCCTTGGTCCTATCTAAAGAGCTTAGAGATGTTCTCATTCACGCTCTATAAAACCCCGAGCGGTATCAGGCTCGCTTTGCAGAAATTAATATGAAAGAGGCCCAGTATGCTCTGTATGCCGCCACGGTCATGTTTAAGGACGGAGACTTGCTACTGGGAACGGCTGAGCATAATCGGCCACTTTATATGACCGGGTACAGCGATGGAGATCGGATTAATCGCATATTGATTGATCCGGGATCCTCAGTGAACATCATGAACTTGTGGACTCTGAAGAGTTTGTCAATGGACATCCGACACCTGTTAAGGGAAAGGATTGTCATTCAAGACTTCAATCAAAACTGCCAGCAAGTTCTGGGGTCTATAGCTCTACCAATCAAATTTAGGGATCTGCAAACCGAAGCTACGATATACGTGATCGACGCTGATACGTCTTATAAAATTCTCTTGGGCGGTCGTGGCTCCACGATTACGGTATCATTCTGTCAACTCTCTATCAATGCATGAAGTATACTAAAAATGGCGAAGAAAGACGCATTGACGGAGACATCCAGCCGTTCGGTGCGCATGAAGTCCGATATGAGGATTCTCGGTATTTTATGAACCACCAAAATACTAAGCCACAACTGACTGAGGATAGAGCGGCCCCAAAACTCAAAAGCAAATTTGAGCTGGCTGTTAATTTTGAAAGCAAAAACCCCTAAGTACGCCTGCGTTTCGGTAGTGACACTGATGAGTCCGACGCTAGAAGTCCGTCTTTCCGTAAAACTCGCCCTCATTTCGGTAACGATACAGACGAATCTAATACAGAAGGCCTATCTAGCAGTAAAGTCCGCCCTCATCTTGGCAGCGACACTGAAGAGTCGGAGGAAGAGGACCTGCCTTGCAACAGCTGTGCAGATTGGACCCCTATGCAACAAGCGAAACTACGAGAGACCTTTAAAATTACAGAAGGGTCCCTAGTTGTCACAAGGGTGCCGAAGCAAATGTACAAAGAGCTCGATGCATTGTCAGTCTCTACTGTGGACCAGCTGAAAACTTTCTACATTCTCGGAAGAAAAAATGGACAAAAGGGCATCCTGTTTTATGGGTTAAATCCTGTTGTGCACCCGGACGATTTTTCTGTCGCGTTCCTTCTATACGAGAGAAGCATAAGGGTCGTCCTCAATCCTAGATATTATGCGCCCGAGATGCGGGAATACTTTAAAAAGTGTGGGTGTCAGCTATATCAAACGGACTCCGAAGTGAAGTTTTATGACGGGCTATGGCATCCGCCTCAAGTCAGAGCACTCATCGATGGACGAATTCCATATAGACGGGGCATAGGTTTCATCCAGCCTGATTCCAAGACATGCTACATGATCCATGTTGGTGAAGCCAGCGAAAGGTCAAATGATGATGACGAGGTAGCCGAGCCAGAAGAAGCTCCTCAGAGCTCGAAGATGGAGGACAGGCAACATTCGATGAGCTAACCGAGATCGATTTGGGAACATCCGATAATCTAAGGACGACTTACATCAGCTCACTCTTGTCAGAGAAAATGAAAGAGTAGATAATTGCCCTGCTGCATGAGTTCGCCGACTGCTTCGCATGGACATATAAAGAAATGCCTGGCCTCTCCCCTGAAGTGATCGTGCATAAGCTGGCTATATCTACTGATGCCAAGCCTGTCAAACAAGCTCCTCGAAGAATGAGAAGGGAGCTGGAAGAAAAGGTTATCGAGGAAACTAAGAAACTTATCGATGCTGGCTTCATCAGGGAAGAGAAATACACAGACTGGATCGCATGCATTGTCCCAATAAAGAAGAAAAATGGGCAGATCCGGGTTTGTGTCGATTTCAGGGACCTTAACAAGGCATGCTCTAAAGATGATTTCCCACTTCCGGTCATGGAAATGATGGTCGATGACACCTCAAATTACGAGCTGTTCACCTTCATGGACGGTTCGTCTGGGTACAATTAGATAAAAATGTCTCCTAAGGATGAGAAGCATACAGCATTTCGAACCCCGATTAGCATATACTATTACAAAGTGATACCATTCGAACTGAAGAATGCAGGTGCTACATATCAAAAGGCAATGACCAATATCTTTGATGACCTAATCCATAAAGTCGTCGGATGCTATGTTGATGATCTGGTCGTCAAGACTAAAGCCAAGGCCGATCACATCCAAGATCTTAGGACCGTTCTCACTAGACTGAGGGAATACGATCTGAAGATGAATCCTCTGAAGTGCGCTTTTGGCATGTCATCGGGAAAATTCCTAGGCTTTATGGTCCGACATCGAGGGATTGAGGTTGACCCATCCAAGATAAAGGCCATCATGGAGATACCCCCTCCGAAGAATCTGACGCTGCTAAGAACTTTTCAAGACAAGCTTGCTTATATATGAAGGTTTATCTCAAATTTATCGGGGAGATGTAAGCCCTTATCAAAGCTCATGAAGAAAGGGGCTCCTTTTGTCTGGGATGCCGAATGTCAAGGAGCGTTCGAAAGCATCAAACAGTACCTGTTGCACCCTCCAGTGCTTGCTGTTCCTATTTTAAATAAACTGTTGATTCTCTATACTGCCGCGCTAGATGAATCACTCAGTGCACTTCTTGCCCAGAACAACGAGGAGGGAAAAGAAAATGCCCTCTACTACCTCAGTCGAACTTTAGTTGGGAAGGAACACAACTATTCCTCGATTGAAAAGCAATGTATTGCTCTGATATTCGCTATGAAGAAATCGAGGCACTATCTGCTTGCTTATCGGGTTATGCTGATCTCCAAGGTCGACCCGCTCAAACACTTAATGACCAAAGCAATCCTAGCCGGTAGAATGGCGAGATGGGCTGCCATTCTGCTTGAATTTGACATAATTTATACTCCTCAGAAAGCAGTAAAAGGGTAGGCCCTCGCCGACTTCCTTTCTGCTCATCCCATACCAGAAGGGTCGCCGCCCAATTGCGAGTTACCCGACGAACAAGTGCTGCACTTCGAGGATGACGAGCCATGTTGGGAGCTCTACTTCGATGGAGCCTCATCAATGAGGAGCTCCGGCAAATCAAGCATCCTGCAGATAAAAGTAGGGATAGAATTGGTGTTCATTACGCCATCGATGGGAACCCTATGACGTTCTTTTGCTCTCACCGAGCCTCACACAAACAACGAGGCTGAGTATGAAGCTATGATAACTGGTCTGGAGCTCACCATAAAAATGGAAATCCTTCGGCTATTGGTTTACGGTGACTCCCAGCTTGTCGTCAACCAAGTAAGCGGCGACTATAAGATATACAAACTCAAGTTAGCTCGGTACAGAAGCCGGGTGGTGGAGCTTATGAAACAGTTCACCCATATTGAGCTGATGAGAGTTCTTAGGGCGTTGAATGGAAAGGCTGATGTACTCGCTCGCTTAGCCAAGGAGCTGGTTGATCCTGACATGGACGAAATTCTGATCACAGTCAGAAACCGGCAAATTCTACCCCCAGTCTCTCTACGAGAAGAGGAAAACGCGGAACAGAATAGCGGTCCTACCGAAGAAGCTTCGATCGTTCAAGACGAGCCCAATTAGAGAGAGCCCTTATAGGGTACCTCCGATACAACAAGCTGCCCGAAGGAAAATCTGCGAGGGTTCAACTGAAGAAGAGAGCTCTTCGATACGTATTTGTAAATAATACGCTATACTGCAGATCATATGACCAATTCTGGCTCAGATGTCTATCATTGGTCGAAGCCCAGAAAGTCATGAAAGAAGTTCACTCAGGCGTCTGCGGAGCTCACTAATCCGGCCCCAAAATGCGGCTTCAAATCAAATGGCTTGGGTATTACTGGCCTACCATGATAAGGGATTGTAAAGAGCATGCAAAGAAGTGTCGTATCTGCCAAATTCACAGTGATTTCATTCACAAGCATCCCAATCCGCTGCACCCTACTGTGGCGTCGTGGACTTTCGAAGTTTGGGGCACCGACATTGTTGGCCCAATTGATCCTCCGTCATCCAAATGCCACCGGTTCATATTGGCCGCAACTGACTATTTCTCTAAATGGGTTGAAGCTGTCCCGCTAAAAGAAGTCAAGACGGAAAATATTCTGACGTTCCTCCAGCATAATATTCTATACCACTTCAGTACACCAAGAAGAATCATTTCTGACAACTGGCCTTCTTTCAAGAGCTTCAAAGTCTCAAGGTTCACTACTCAGCACAAGATAGACTGGAGATAATCCTCCATCTATAATCCAAGGGCCAATGGGCTAGCCGAAGCCTTCAATAACACTCTATGCAAGCTCCTGAGGAAAAATGTTTCAGCCAACAAGAGAGACTGGAATCTTAAACTTCACGAGGCGTTGTGGGCATATCGTACTACACACCGCACTCCAACTTAATCCACTCCATACTCACTACTCATTGAAGTGGAAGCAATCCTCCCGCTCGAATTCAAAGTTCCAAGCCTACGGATGGCCGTTCAGCATGAGTTAACGAGGGAGGAAAACGTGCTCCTTCGGCTCGAAGAGTTCGACGTCCTCGAAGAAAAGAGGCTCGCAGTACAGCGAAATCTGGAGCTGTACCAAGCCCAATTGTCACGGGCCTATAACAAGATAACCCGTCTCCGCGCTTTCAAGAAAGGCGAATTGGTGTTGGTTCTCAAAAGACCGATTATCCCCAATCGACATGCCAAGGGAAAATTCGAGCCAAATTAGGAAGGACCATACGTCATCGAGAAAGTGTTTGATGGAAGATCCTACCAGCTGATAAATGCCGAGGGAGAAAGGCCCATGCCACCCATCAATAGCCGATATCTCAAGAAATACTACGCGTGAATGCTCCAAGTCGCAGGCGAATTGAGCACACTGGCCCTACGGTCTGGATCATATATCCTGTAAAACTATATACAATCTACGGGCGTAAATGGCCCCTATCTCACCTAAATTCCTACCGGCGAGACTACATTTAAAGACTTACCAACCTAAAGAAAACGGTATATCCATAAGCAAAACGGGCAAGGATGAAAACCCGAAAGGGCTCCGTGAGTAAAAACAGCAGGACTGCCGGCGAGATTGTGAAAACCCGAAAAGGCGCAAACTCGTGAAAAGAGATGAAATACACTCAAAAAGTCCTCTCGACCTTGTGAGGAGAAAATCCCCACGTGAGATCCTTACAACTCATAAGGGAGCAACACACTTAGGAATCCTCACGATTCTTAAGGAGAACATTAACCTGCGAGATCCTCTCGACTCATAGGGGGAAAATGCTTTTATGAGAACTTTACGGCTCATAAAATTGAAAAGCTTTAGATTATAGGGATCTAAACCTGTCTCCTGAGCCATCGCTCCCCAACGGGCAACGGCGAATGATGAGTCACTCCTGATATCATATTCCAGTGCAGCGATGGAAACGCCAACTAAAATCGAATCTCCCAAAATTCTCCCAGCCTTACGGTTGGTCCCTGAACTGACTACCGTATACAATCTATGGGCTCAAATAATTCTCATCATACCCAACGCCACTGCAGTCACCAGTTACGCGGCTGGTCTCCGCCCTTGGAATTATGCTCCATTTGGGAAGGCCCACTCATGTGTCCTCACGATACCTGAGGAGAACAAACTTACGGAATCCTCACGACTCATAAGAAAACACCTTCGTGGAATCCTTATGACTCACAAAGGAAAAAAACACTTGGGAGTCCCTACGACTCCTAAGGAGAAAGTACACCTACGAGATCCTTTCGACTCATAGGGAGAAAATGCTTTTATGGGACCCTTATGGCTCATAAAATTGAAAAGCCTTAGGTGATAGGGACCTAAACCTGTCTCCTAAGCCATCGCTCCCCGACAGGCAAAGGCAAATGATGAATTTCTCCTGGCATATATGCTTCAGTGTTAACGACGCTGATGCTTACCCTAACCCCAAAATTCCAAACTCCAATCCAATAGACCCCTAAGAAATTAAACTAGGAACAGATGACCTCTAAGTCGTTAAACTGGGAGCAAATGACCCCCAAGTCGTTAAACTGGAAACGAGGGAAATCCCCTCATGGAAAATGATGATTTGCTCCTGGTACCATATTCCAGTATAGCAGTGCTGATGCCAAACTAAAACCAAAATCCCCAAATCCTCTCATGGCAAATGATGATTCGCTCCTGGTACCATATTCCAGCGTAGTGATGCTGATGTCAACCCAATTCATATCAAATCAGCAAGACAACCAACAACCTCCCTGGCAGAATCAAGCTCCACTTCAGAAACAAGTCGAATCCTGACACCGCATGAAGCGGAGTAAGTTAAATTCAACCCTGACACCGCAAAAAGCGGAGCAAGTCAAATCCAATCCCTAACACCGCAAGAAGCGAAGCAAGTCAAATCAAGCAACGACCGTCCAAGTCGCAATAAAGGCAGCAACAACCGTCCAAGTCGCTAAAAGGGCAACACTGACCGTCCAAGTCACTAAAAGGGCAGCATCGACCGTCCAAGTCACAAAAAGGGCAGCACCGACCGTCCAAGTCATAAAAAGGGCAGCATCGACCGTCCACATCGCTAAAATGGTAGAAACGACCGTCCAAGTTGCAAAAAGGGCAACAAAGACCATCCAAGTCGCTAAAAGGGCAACACCGACCGTCCAAGTCACTAAAAGGGCAATATCGACCATCCAAGTTGTAAAGAGGGCAGCACCGACCGTCCACACCACTAAAATGGCAGAATCAACCGTCCACGTCGTAAAAAGGGTAACACCGACCGTCCACGTCGCAAAAAGGGCAGCATCGACCTACACGTCGTCAAAACAGAGTCGACCTCCACGCGAAGAAGATCCATCAATTTCATGCATACAACCCACATATGTGGTGTCCATTTATTGATAGGGGGCAATTTGTTGGGGTCAAAATCTACACCCCGGTTGACCAAGTCAAAATCAAAGTCAACCCCAAGCCAAGTGGGCCCAAGCCCTGGTGAGTGGGCCAATGCCCGGGTCGAGCCCGAACATGAAGCTGCCGGCCATGCCAAAATAAAAATTTTGTAATAAATAATTTTGGTGTATTTATTTTATTTTATGAATAAATGTGAGAAAAATGGGCATAAAGCCAAATTTTGTAAAACCTATGGCTCATGTGCAAAAGAAATGAGCACATGAGGCATGAGATGGGCAAAATGCCATTTTGTAAAGCCCAAGGGGCTATATGTAAAGTGTATAGCCTAAAAAGGCAAAGATGATGAAAATATCTCAAAAACTTTTATTCTATCTCTCTCAAAAATTAGGGTTTGTGCCTCCTTCTCCTTCCTCAAGGTTCTAAACCTTCTTCCCCTCTTTGAATTAAATCAAGAGTTTAACTCTTCCATTGTCAAAAAGAAATAGTTTTTCACCATAAAACCCACAAAGGGGAGCTCGGATCTCCCATCAGATCTCTAAAGGGGGGATTTTGAATCTCACCCCCCCTTTTCCTTCAAGATCCAGCCGATCAAGAGGAGGAAGAAGGAGACCCATCTCCAAAAATCCTACTTTGGATAGATCCAAGGCTCAAAAAAAAGCTCCAGGGTTAAAGAGAGAAGAGAGGGGTCCTCTTTGATCACCTCTTAAGATCTTTGGGAAGTTCAACTCCAAGACCCAAATCCACAAAGGAGTTTAACTCCTATTCCAGATCATTTAGGAGTTTAACTCCAAATCTAAATCCTTTGGAGTTTAACTCCACTCAAAATCCCTTGGGAGTTTAACTCCTAACTCAGGAGCTAAGCCCCTTTTCTGCTGGTGTTCTCAGTGGTCACGTGTCGTGTACGTGACCCACGGGCGCCCAGCGGTCGTGTGCCGTGCATGTGACCCGCGGGCGCATAGGGTCGCGTGCAGAGCACGTGACCCACGGGCGATAAAGCGCCTACATGTGCCTCACGCGACTCGGGGGCACTCAGCGCCCAGCGGTCGCGAGCAAGGCATGTGGCCCGCGGGCGCTAAGCGCCCACGTGCACCTCACACGACCCGCGGGCGCTCAGCGCCCAGCAGTCGCGTGCAGCGCACGTGATCCGCTGGCGCCCAGCTGTCGTATGCTGCACACGTGACCCGCTGGCGCCCAGCACCCACATGCTAGGAACGTGACCCATAGGGGCCAAGCGCTCACGTACCAGGCACATGGCCCGTAGGCGCTAAGCACCCGCGTGCGCCTCACATGACCTGCGGGCGCTCAACGCCCAGTGGTCACGTGCAGCGCACGTGACCCGCTGGCGCCTTGCAGTCGCGTGCTGCATACGTGACCCGCTGGCGCCCAGCGCCACGTGCCAGGCACGTGACTCGTGGGCGCCAAGCGCTCACACGCCAGGCATGTGATCAGTGGGCGCCCAGCACCCACGTTCCATGCACGCGTCTTTAAGATGCTTCCTCCCCATTTTTTATATGCACTCCACACTAAATATACTTCCCCCGTAAGAAAAAATTTCTAACGGGGTGCTGCCCCGCACCCCGCAAGGGGGCTGCTAGCCCCCTTGACCCCTAGCCCCCTATCCGGGTAGCGAGACCCCCGATATATCCAAAACCCCTTCGAAACACAATACTGCACATTGAATTCGCATGACCTGTTTAACCCTTCAATCGAAGGTTCTCTCGCTCTAAAGGCGAGGGGTAATTACTGCATCTTAGTCCGCGGCTGCCGGAGATTCGGATCCCCACAATCAATAAACCCCAGCCTATCCTAGGCAGGGGGAATCTGTAATACTCCCAAAAAGCGCGTGCGTATTTCTATCTCAATGGGGTGACGAAAAACACCCTACACCTGGATTGGGATAATCCCAACATCCGCTTAGATCTATCTCTATAGATCTTAATCCCCAGGATGTTGGAGGCATCACCCAGATCATTCATGAAGAACTTATGTGATAAGAAGAGCTTGACCGATTGTACCATAGGAACATCATTTTCTATCAAGAGTATGTCATTCACGTACAATACGAGAAAGACAACCTTACTCTCTACAACCTTTTTGTATATACAAGGCTCATCTACATTTTTTATGAAGTCAAACTCTTTAACCGCTACATCAAAATAGATGTTTCAACTCCGCGATGCCTGCTTTAATCCATAGATTGATTTAAATAGCTTGCACATCTTTCCGCTGCTCCCACTATCTATGAAACCCTCTGGCTGTGTCATGTACACACTCACTTCTAAATCACCATTTAGAAAAGCGGTTTTGACGTCCATCTGCCAGATTTCATAGTCATGGTATGCAGCAATGGCAAGTAGGATCCTGATGGACTTAAGCGTAGCGACAGGAGATAATGTTTCATCATAATCGACACTTGGTCATTGACGAAAACCTTTAGCTACAAGTCTAGCTCTGAAGGTCTCAACCTTTCCATCTACACCAATTTTCTTCCTAAAGATTCACTTGCTCCCAATGGGTTTTACCCCTTCAGGAGCAACTTCCAAAGTCCATACTTTGTTGGTGTACATGGATTCCATCTCAGATCGCATAGCATCCAGCCATTTCACAGAGTCCCCACTTGTGATGGCCTACTCGAAACTAGTTGGGTCATCATCTTCCATGATGCAATCCTCGCAACCACCGCCTATGAGAAAACCGTAGTATCTCTCAGGTGGATGAGGAACCTTACTAGATCTGCAGAGTGGCTGAGATTCATCGGCGACTATTGGAGTCTCCAGTTCTATCAAATCATCAATTGTAGTTTGTGTTGCTCGAACTTCTTCCAGCACTGCCTCATTTCCACTAATTTCTTTTACAAGAAATTCCTTTTCTAAAAAGGTGGCATGTTGAGAAACAAACACTTTTTGTTCCTCACTGTAACAACTCTAATTTCAATGTACAGAAAATTGTTTAAAAGTTAATTTACGATTGGGGTATTTGCAAGCTTGTGTACACTATAAGTATTTGTTTTACTTTAGAACAGCAAGAAGTAACTTGTAACTCATTGGTAAAGCCCTGCACTGCTGTGATGTAGCCCCTGTGATCGAATCCCCCCAGCCACATTATCTTTTTATTAAATTTTCTTTTAATCTTTTAGAAGCACAAGAGTTTGCACGTGCACTACACGTAATATGTTAAGTTACAGATTAAATAAACATGTGCACGAGGCTAGTTGAAGCGACAGGAACACGTGGCCAAATCCCAAGCCCTCATCACCGGTTTTCGACCGGTGATTTTGCCCCTACGACCGGTACCGCCGTGCCGCCCATAAGGAATGGCTTCTATCTTTTCACCCGAGCACTCTTTCAGCTTCCCCACTTCTCTCACATTGTTTATTTTCTCTGCATTCATCCGAAGCACAATAAAATACCAATTAATCCTATTTTTAATGCAAATTTCAATGCTATCTTTAACTCTCTAAACCCTAATTTTTTCTATAAATACCACATTCCATTTCACTCATCCTCACTCAGAAATTCCCTGCCAAAACTCTCAAGAATTCTCAAATCCTCTTAGTATGCAAGTGGTGTTAGCGAAGGGTGAAGTTCCGACGACGTTCCAAGGAGTTTCCGGCGATGAAACGATACCCTGAAGCCTTTCTTAGTTTCCTCTCTCCCTTCCCTTGTCCAAAAGCCAGTAAGTCCCCTCTTCCCCTCACTTCTCCTATTATAAAAACTTTCATTTCTAAAAACCGACGGAAGCAGAGTTAATCCGACTTCCGATTCGGTTTTCTTTAAAAAGTCTATTTTTCTTAATCAACAAAATACCATACTCTCATATAATCTTTATCAAATATTAACAAACACTTTAAAATAAGTTTCATCTCAAAATATTCTTTTATGCAATTTATATTGTATTTTTACAGTAAAATACCACATACTTCATTTACGACATAAAACAACATAAAACTTGTATTAACTTTAGATAATTCATGAGATAATGACCTACCTCATCACAACACAGATCTTTGACATAGCACGATGAAGTTTTGGGAATATATTCATGGAATAACACGATATTACAAATAAATACCATTAACTTGCAAAACCATTTTTAAAAAGTGTATTAATCAATTCCTTGCAATTACGCCTCTACAACCCACTTTTGGGGACCTCGTTCGGAATGGTGCAGATTATCGCACATCCTCAGGCCTAGTAGAGCGAGATGCAGACCTCCGAAAGGAGCATTCGATCTCGATGGAATTTATAATGCATTTTTCTTTAGAAAATGAGATTTCTACAAGAATAAATAAAATTATTTTTATTAAATATATAACTATTATCAAAATATCTATTTTAATTATATTATATAAATATTCCAAGTTTTCGAAATCAAAGAAATCACCGCTACATGAAAATACCATCCAAATACAAAACAATTCCAATATTTCAATAAAATAACATATACTATGAAAACTAGGTTCTACTCACTAGAAATTTTATATTTATAAAATATACATCTATGAAAACCCTAAAGACGATAATTAAATACTTGAGGTGTATTTTGAAAACATATCAAAACTATTTTTACATAAAACCCCCTCAAGTTATGCTAAATTAAAATAAGGACCCTGGTAAATATAGGTTTAAGCGGGACCAATTCTCTTGAGCCTCAGGGAGCCGGAGAATGTGGGTGCTTGCCTATTTAAGGTAGAAAATCTAACAAACGGTGTTATCAACACGATAATTGTCTTGGAAAAAGACACAAATCCTGCCGTCCATATACAGCAGTTACCGATAACATCAAAACTAATTCAGGATTTCATGTTCTTTTCAATTTGTCTGACTCAGACTGAGTCTCAATCTAATCAATCTGACTTGAATGTGATTCAAGTATAAACTATAATTCAACATGAATCCGTCTTTTCAATCTATATCAATCTATATTGACTGAACCGAACCATGGATATACTCCGTCTACATGGCTCTCCATTTATATCCATTCTGTTTACTGATATCATGGTTTCGGCAAGTCATCCATCTATATAACAAACAATACAATCAATACAAAAGACATCACGGGGTTTATAAGGGGTAGATTGGTACGGAAGGTGTTAGAAGTGGCACGAGACTGTAACCATAATACACCTAAGCTGAATATCCATTGCCGTTGTACCGTGGCTGAACGGTTCCTTGTGCTCTGTATACCTTAGTCTCCGGAATAATGGAACTCCTCTCGTATACACTGGCATTTTCTGTACCAAGCTACAAACAACAACGTTAACATTATAATCAGACATTATAATTTATATTCTCTTTCTGTTTATTCTATCTCTACTCACCTTTGGGACTTACCGAGCGATTGTTCGCTGACGACATTCCTTTCTTCTTTCTTTGGAATGTTGCCAGGTGTTTCGGATGCTTTAGAGACCAAGCCCAGCACTGAGGATTTGGAGCAGTTTGCTTTTGACCCGGAGCTTTAGATACTTGTACATATTTATTTCATTTCAGTTCAGTTATGTCATTATTTAGGCATCGCTTTCTACTCATGTATTTACATTTCAGTTGTACTTGTAAAAGAATGTTTAATAAATAAAGTTGTTGTTCATTTACATTCCCGTCTCTTGTGTACTTTACTTTATATTACTTAGATACGCTTAGCCTGTTTACTTCTGAGTAAATTCGTCGCGTGACCTATCGCGTCTTCTTACCGTACACTGGGAAGTGGGGCATGTGGTAGAATAGATATTCATGTGAATTCTTTGGATACCCCACAAATTTGCAAAGAACTGATCGTGCCTCGAGTTTGTCCGGATTTTCTTTTTTAATATTGGCCGAACAACCCTATATCTTAACTCGTTTAAGATATGGTCTCTTTCCACTCCATATCTCATATGGTGTTTTAGGTACAGATTTTGATGGAACTTGATTCAATAGGTATACAGCTGTCTCAAGTGCATAACCCTAAAAGGAAATAGATAACTCAGCAGTACTCGTCATAGAGCGTACCATATCTAATAGGGTGCGATTCTTTCGCTCCGAAACTCTATTGTGTTGTGGTGTATATGAAGGAGTAAGCTGAGAAAGAATCCCATTCTCTTTGAAGTAGCCTCGGAATTCCGTGCTTAAGTATTCTCTTCCCGGATCAGATTGTAGGATTTTAATACTTTTACCTGTCTGGTTCTCTACTTCGTTCTTATATTCCTTGAATTTCTCAAAAGCTTCAGATTTATGTTTCAACAGGAACACATGTCCGAATATTGAGAGATCATCGGTGAATGTAATGAAGTACGAGAAACCATTCCTGGCATGTGTAAACATAGGACCGCATACATCACTATGTACCACTCCTAAGAGTTCAGTAGCTCTTTCTCCGTGTTCTGTAAACGGAGTTTTGGTCATCTTGCCTTTGAGACATCACTGGCAAGTTTTATAAGATGTAAATTCAAACTGATTCAAATATCTATCTTTATGCAACTTAGCAAGTCTTGTCGTATTGATATGACCTATTCTACAATACCACAAGAAGGCTTCGTTCATCTCTGAACTTTTCCTTTTTTGTGTGTTCTGTATGTTTAGAACTGTAGTTTGATTTAGAACGTATATACCGTTACACAACAAACCAAACCTAATCAACACTTGATTTAGAAAATTATTCATAACATTATCCTCCAATATAAAGTTATATCCTTCTTTATATAATAAACAAACTGATATAATATTGCATATCATTTTTGGTACGTAATAAAAGTCGTTCAGAATTAATGTATTACCATTTGGTAATACTAGGTGATATTCGCCAACTGCTTTGGCTGCAACAATTGCTCCATTCCCTACTTTGAGAGACAAATCACCTTTTCCCAGTTCTCTACTTCTCCTTAATCCATATAACAAATTACATACGTGAGATCCTGATCCGGTATCCAATACCCATGACGTAGAGCAAACTGAGAAATAGTTCTCGATTATGAACACACCCGAAGAAGATGCATCAGCATGCTCTTTCTTCGTTCGGCTTGCATGAGAATCTTGATATTCCCTTATTTCTTGCTTATACTTATGACAATCATAAGAAAAAATGGAACCAACGTTCCCCAGCTCAGTATAATAAGCGGGTTAGGTCAATACATCAATATTATTATCTTAATTAAGGCGTATCATGGTCGCTATCTGGAGAGAGACAAAGAAAAACACTTTTGCGTGCGCTCTTTGCAAGATTAGATTGGTTATTATCTTATCTAATCAGGATGTCTCCCACTGTTTTTATCAAATCTTCCTTCAAACCCTAAAAGGTAAGATTAGCCAGGATTAATTACACCTTACAAGTTCGCCGATTGGTCAGCCGACAGGTATTGGTACTTCGAGGGAGTCTTTCCATGCTTTCATATGGAACTAATTAAATAATCTCATTTCCGCAGGGGCATAACCTCGTTAACACCTTTCTTAGACATCTACTGGATCAGCTAATTGTAAAGTGGAAAACTCTCGCAGGAGTAACTCTTACTCGTAGTGGGTATCGGGATCCAACTATCTCATAAAGGATATGCAATCTCATTGCAAATTTCAAAACTTGAAATTCCCAATATCTTTTTTTTACCCCTGGCGACTTATGACCTTAACCATAGTCAACAAATCATAAGCATAGCCAAATTCAATCCGTCATTTCATGATTGAATTAAACCCACCCGTACGACCCTTAACAAGGTCAACAAAACCGTACGACTACCCTAATCCAATCGCATCACATGTGGCAGATAAACACTAATCAGCTACTGCACACTACGCATTGACAAGGTCAACAAACGCAGCACAAATACTAAATAGCACTTATCTGAAATGATGGAGGGCTACGAAAGGTTTTGATGAAAACCTTTAACGTAATGAACTTAATATCGTTGTAGAATCTAGTGATTTGAAAAGGAGTGGTTTATGCTCCGCTTTTAAAATCGAGTAGTTTTCAAAACAAACCGAGTGGGTGGTAGCATTTGCTAGTTTTGCTAAAGAGGTCACTCCCGGTGAAGGGATATCGGCTCTTTCCTCATCGAATGAGGTGCTGGATATTTATCAAGGAATACCACTATACAAAGAAAAAACTAGAGAAGCTATAAAAACAAACTAAGTGGGTTGTAGTATTTGCTAGTTTTGCTAAAGAAATCACTCCCAGTGAAGGGATCTCGGCTCTTTCCTCATCGAATGAGGTGCTGGATATTCATCAAGGAATACCACCATGCAAAGTAAGAACCAGAGCTACCTTTTTGAAAATTTTGATTCTACAATATCTTTAGGTTTCTTTTCTTTCCATTAATCTCATTAATGAAGTCCCATCATTTATTGTCACGCCCTACTTCCCAATGTACGGTAAGGAGACGTTATACGGCCCGCGACGTATTTACTCAGAAGTAAATACGCTAAGCGTAAATAAGCAATATAATATAAATGTGCACAAGAAAGACATAAGATGTAAATGAACAACAAATTTTTATTTATTAAATATTCTTTACAATGCAACTGAAAAGTAAATACAAGACTGGAAAAGTAATGCCTAAACAATGGCATGAACTGAAAATAAAAGTATATACAAGTGACTAAAGCTCGGGGTCTTCTGCGATCTGCTCCAAGTCGTCTGAGATGGGCTCGATCTCCAGAAAGTCGGGTCCTCCTGAAAATATTTCAGAAAAAGAATAGAAAAGGAATGTTGTCAGCGAATAATCACTCGGTAAGTCCTAAAGAGAGATAGAGCTAGAATCGACAGATAAGAGAGAATATAACTGGTATAATGTTTGATAGTTTTGTTAACGCAGTTATTTGTAGCTTGGTACAGAAGGTATTAGTATTTATGAGAGAAGTCCGACTATCCCGTGGAATAAGGTAACCCGTAGTATATGGCTTCGTCAAACCCTACGGAACAACGGCAATGTATATTTAGTTACGTCTTTTAATAACCATCTCGTGTCACTTTTAACACATTCCGTACCAGTCTACCCCTTTAAAACCCCGTAATGTTTTATTGTGTTATTTTGTAGTAATTTGTAGATGTAAAACTTGCCGAAACCATGATATTAGTTGTTCATATAAACGGAAAGAATGTAAATGGAAAGTCATGTGATCAAGTCCATGTATATCCATGGTTCGGTCAAATCAGTTCATGTTGATATTGATTGTATTCTGGTATAAATGGATTCATATTGTATTGGAGCTATATTTGAATTGTATTCATGGATGGATTGATTTCAGAATAGACTGAGACTCAGATTGAGTCAGACACCTTAAACAGAATTGAAGTCCTGAATTAGTTTTGGAGTTATCGGTAACTGCAGCACATGGACGGCAGAATTTGTGTCTTTTCCAAGACAATTACTGTATTGATAACCCCGTTTTTAGTTGTCTACCTTAAATAGGCAAGCACCCACTTTCTCTGGCTCTCTGAGGCTCAAGAGAATTGGTCTCGCTTAAACCTATATTTACTAGGGTCCTTATTGTAAATTAATATAACTTGAGGGGGTTTTATGAAAAATAGTTTTGATATATTTTCAAAATAAACCTAAGTATTTATTTATCGTCTTTAGGGTTTTCATAGATGTAATTTTTATAAGATGAGATATTCTAGTGGATATAAACCTAAATTGAATAGTATATTGTATTTTCATGTAAATTGACTTGTATTGATTTCTTGATGGTATTTTCATGAACTTTTGTTGTTCTTTTCTTTTGATTTAGAAAATATGGAATATATTATATATTTAAAATAGATATTTTGATAATATTTACACACACACACACACACACACACACACACACACATATATATATATATTAAAAATAGAATTTATTTATTAATAAAAATCACGTTTTCCTAAAAATTGTAATAATAAAAATTCCATCGAGATCGTATGGTCCGTGAGGAGGTCTGCATCTCGCCCTACTAGTCAAATGGATGTGCAATAACCCGCACCAACCAAATCGGATTCCCCAAAATGGGTTGTAAGGATATAATCATATGGAATTTGATTAAAACAATTAAAAAGAAATACGGTTTTGATAGTTTATGGTATTTAACTGTAAATTCGTCTTAGCCACAAAAATATTATTTTCAAACCATCGTGCTATATCATGATGAGTGTTGTTATGAGGTAGGTCATTACCTCGTGAGTTTTCTAAAGGTAATATGAACAATATAATGAAATAATGTCATAGGTAAACTTTGTGGTATTTAAACGAAAAAGTGTAATACAAGTTGCATAGCATTTTATTTTGAATTGAAACTTATTCTAAATATTGTTTTATGGTTGTCAAACAAGATATAAAGAAATGGTTGATTTGTTGTTAAGAAAAGTTGGGTTTTTAATGAAATTATAATCGAAAGTCGGAATAACTTCGCTTCCGACGAATTTTAATAAAATATCGTTTAAGAATAGAAAGAGAGGAGAGGGAACTTACTGATTAAGAAGAGAGAGAAGAGGTGGAGGATGGTTTTGAAAGTGTCGTGGAGTCGCGGTGTCGCCGAATTTGTCCCGAATCGTCGCCTAAAGACGACCTTGGGCTAACTCCACTTGCACACCTTATTTGACTTGGAAAATTTTCGGAGTTTTGATGATACATTTCAAAATAGAGAAGGCTAGGGTGTGGGGTGGTATTTATAGGATTGAAATAGGGTTTAGGAAATTAAAATGAGATTTAAAAATGCATTAAACATTGGATTAAAGGTTCATTTTAATTCTCTGTTAATGTGCAGGAAAAACAAACAGAAGAGGAGTAGTGGAGGGAGGCCAAGGGGTGTTAAGGTGAAAAATTGGAGCATTCCCCACAGGGGGGGCCAACGCCGCCGGCCCTTTAGTGATCATCGCCGGCCAAAGGTGTGAGGTGGGGTGTGGGATTAGGGCCACATGTCCTCGGCTGTGTGTACATCATTTTACATGTGTTTGATTTTAGTGACTTTTTATTTTTACATGTATTGCACGTGTAATCTTTTGGGCTTACAAAAAGTTTAAAAAAATCATTAAAAATAGTATGTGGCTGATGGGATTCGAACACAGGGGCTACGTCATAGCAATGCAAGGCTTTTCCAGTAAGCTACAAGTGCTTTCTTGCTGTTCTTAAACAAGAAATACTTTTAAGTTGTGCTCAGGCTAAGGTACTCCTTTCTGTACTTTACAAAAAAATTTGTACAAAAATTTTAGGGTTGTTACATTTATGTTTCCCTAAACATCACAGAAGAAACAAAAATAAAACATACACTTATGCCATCCGCATTCGCCACGGGGCCCCGTCATGCACCGTTAGCTTACTTAACTAACGGCAGAGCGGGGGCTGGACTAGCGCGGGTGCAAAACATAAGCAACGTTTATTATATATATCCTATATATATAGCATTCGTCTTACGCGGTTATATGATCACATCACAGAACTCAGGCAGCAGAAATCAACATATGAAATATTGGATATATTAGGAGGTCCGTATTTTAAATTCAGCCAGTAATAAAAACACGGATTCCACGGTCGTGATGAATAGCCAAACCCACATCTCTAGACTCCTACGAGAGCGGAAAGAAACCCTGCCAATTCTAGAGTTAGGAAACCTGGTCTCGACTCCTTGAGATGGTCTCCCACTGGACTCTATAACTCGGTTACTTGTGCTCCCCGCCTTGGGTCTATCCTAATGCGGAAAAGTAAATAATATACATCAATGGTGGCATCATCCTCAACCCGGAAGTGTCCCAATAAAAGAATATTACATAAAATTTTACATGAATGAAAATTGAAAAAACTCTCATCTCACAAAAAGACCCCCGTCTATTCAATTACGACGATCCAATATAACATATCACAGCAATACATAACATCACATGTCATTAACGTAAGTAAATATATGTATCCCAAATTCCGTTGACATATAGCAACGAGATCGGGGATACCCCACATATTACACTTACGATTGCAGAAAAGAAATGAAAAACTACAATAATTAGAATCCGCATATAATTTAGACATCATAAACCCGGAATATCTCATATTCCGAATTTCATGTCTAACCCTATAAACCTTGCATTTTAGTCTCAAATCGAAAACACTTTTCAATAACTTAGTTGGGTAATTCAACAAGATCCCCGACTACCTAATCGAATGCTCGTCAGGAACTTTAGTAGATGGCATTGTAAGTCGATGTGCAACACCCTACGAGTTGTGGAGAGGCGGAAATATGAAAAACGATCTTGTTTTGAAGCGTACATCGACTAACCGAAGATCATTGCTAAACGATAATTAACAACAAGCATAGAGTTCTAAGCTACTATGTAAAGAGATTATACCAAATGATTCTAGTCCTTCGTCTTTGTGATCTCTACGTCCTCCTCGGCCTCCTATCCGTGAAAGATGATCCACCCGAGTACCCTTATCCAAGTTACACCTCAAGACTTGAGGTAACTTTGTTTCTCTAGTTGCTAACCAAAGTAACTAAGATGATGTAGAGTTAGGTTATGGAGTGTTTAGTCTATCCTAATCCATGGTCTCAACTCATGAGTGGTAGGATTAGGGTTTGAAGAAGGAGTGAACTTGAGGAGAGAGAAGGTGGAGATGATAATGTGAATAGAAAAGCTTCTCACTTGAATATATGAAAACATAATGAATTATCAAGTAAAATGAATTTAAATGATTATTCACCATGCTTCATTTATTCAACAAGAGTGATTCACCATACGAGTCATTAATCAATAAATGATGCATTAATGACATGGTGAATCACACTAATGAGTCACAATTTGCAATAAATGAAAATGCCACCTTAACCTCCTTAGTCACCCTCCTTCTAGAAGCTTCTTGGAAAATTACGAGAACGCCCCTCGCATCCGTGAAAACACGGAAAAACTTTAGACTGTATAAATCCAATAACCCGATACTAGAATCTGGCTTAAACCAAAGCCGACTAGTAAAAACTGTCCGAATGTCGTACGTGCGTTTAAACACGTATGTGTCCGAACCCTTTGTCGTAAAACCGTACGACCTCTATATCATTTCTCCTGGAGTTGGGAAAACTCTGTGTGGGACTCTAAAGACTCGACTACTACGCTGGCAGTAGGTTTAACCACAGACCGCAAGCGGCACTAGCTGTACGTAACGGTCCCCAGGTAGATGTCGATAAGAAGGCCGGTGAGGATACCCATCCGAACTCCTACTGAGCCTGTGCGTGACAATATCCGTGCAGTCTGGTCTGTTCGTCTAAGAGTATCGCATGTATGGTCTAGGGAGGTGGTAAACGTCAGACCCCTAATAACCGTACAAGTCGTGTCGGTATGGCTCTATCACTATCCGAGAATCTACTGATCAATCTATCAGTAATTCTCAATCAGCCCTGGCCAGGGACTTATGGTAATGACCAACCGATCACTATGCGATATCAACTCCTTATACCGGGAGAGACAAATCCCTAACAGTCACTCACTGCCTCCACGTGGCTCGGAACTGTGCCCAACTAAAACCTGTTTGCACAACTCCTTTGAACTGTGGTAGGGTAGTAATCAAAGCACAGTGGGAACTCACACGAGACAAATGACGGCTTTAAGTCAACGGACTATCTGCACACATGTCACCTGAGAACTGCTATCTGACGTTAGGTATAAATACCATCCAGTCAGTTCTCGGCGAGTCCTGTCCGGTGTACTCACACCCAGTGAGCATCTGTATACAATCTTAGGTGCACTCCACCAATGGCTGCGGGACCAATCCATCGCCCCTCCTCGGGGTCTAGATATGTATACACCAGTCTACTCCGGAGTATCGATGCCCAGTCTCAATACTCCTGTGACCAGGGACATCTAAGGATGTGCCTATTGACTATCCAGCTCCCACTAGTATGACTGCCATCATAACGCCGGTAGTCAGGCAAACACCCTATGGGCTTTATCAACATGTATATATATAAATACCAAGTAAAATATATCATACGTTAAGATAAAGACAAACCAAATAGCGTACTATCATATTAAGCAAGACTGTTATGTACATACATATCCCCAGTATCCTATACAATGAAGGCCTCTAGGGCATATATATCCAACAATCTCCCACTTGCACTAGGGCCTATAATTGGCGCAATGAGTACCCACTGTCTTCACTATATCCAGTTGCTGGAGTACCGCATGCCCAACATCTCAAACAGCCTCTCGAACTGAACTTGAGGAATGGCCTTTGTGAATGGATCTGCCGTGTTGTCTTTTGTATCCACTCTCCGTACCTCGATCTCCCGACGATCAACGATCTCCCTGATCAGGTGAAAACGCCTTAAGATATTCCTGGATTTCTGATGGGACCTGGGTTCCTTTGCCAATGCTACGGCCCCATTGTTATCACAATACAAAGGTATTGGATTGGCAATGGACGGAACCACCTGAAGTTCAGAAATGAACCTCCTCATCCAGACAGCCTCTTTTGCGGCTTCAGTAGCAGCTATATACTCAGCCTCCATAGTTGAGTCTGCGACGGTATCCTGTTTGGAACTCTTCCAACATACCTCCCCTCCATTGAGGGTAAACACAAAACCCGAAATGGATTTAGAATCATCTTTGTCACTTTGGAAGCCGGAGTCGGTAAAAGCCTCTACCTGGAGGTCCCCATTACCGTAAATCAAGAACATCTCCTTAGTCCTTCTCAGGTACTTGAGAATGTTCTTTACCGCTATCCAATGTTTCTCACCTGGGTCAGACTGATACCTGCTTACCACACCAAGTGCGTAAGCTACATCCGGTCTTGTACATAACATCGCATACATTATAGATCCTACTGCCGAAACGTAGGGTAAAATGCTCATGCGATCCCTTTCTTCATCAGTCTTTGGAGACATCTCTTTGGAGAGGGTGATCCCGTGATAAGCGGGCATGTTACCGCGCTTGGAATCTTCCATACTAAACCTCTTTAGTATAGTGTCTATATACCTGGACTGTGAAAGTCCCAACATTCTATTAAATCTATCACGATAGATCTTAATGCCCAAAATGTAGGTTGCATCACCCAAGTTTTTCATGGAGAATTTCTGTGACAAGAAGAGCTTTACTGATTGTAGCATAGGGACATCATTCCCTATCAGTAGTATGTCGTCGATGTACAAAATGAGGAAGACTACTGCTCCTTCTACAATCTTCCTATAAATACATGGTCCATCTATATTTTTGATAAAGTCAAACTCTTTGACTGTCTTATCAAAGCAGATGTTCCAACTTCGCGATACTTGCTTTAATCCATAAATGGATTTAAGCAACCTGCACACTCTTCCGCTGCTCCCACTGTATAAGAAACCTTCTGGTTAATCCATGTAAACACTCTCTTCTAAATGTCCATTTAGAAAAGCTGTTTTTACGTCCATCTGCCAGATTTCATAGTCATGGAAGGAAGCAATGGCAAGCAGGATTCGAATGGATTTGAGCATAGCTACAGGTGAAAAGGCTTCATCATAGTCCAGTCCGGGTCTTTGACGAAAACCTTTTGCAACGAGTCTAGCTTTGTAGGTTTTCACTTGTCCAAGTGCACCAATCTTCTTTTTGAAGATCCATTTGCATCCAACTGGTTTCACCCCAGGAGGAGCAACTTCTAAAGTCCATACTTTATTGGTGTACATGGATTCCATTTCAGATCTCATAGCATCCAGCCACTTCATCGAGTCAATACTCGTGATAGCCTGCTGAAAACTAGTGGGCTCATCATCCTTGATGATGCAATCCTCTCGATCCCCATCTAGAAGAAAATCATAGTATCTCTCTGGAGGATGAGAAAGCCTACTAGATCTGCGGAGTGGCATTGGTTCGTCATGTTCTATTGAAATCTGAGGTTCTTCTAAGTCCTCGGTAGCAGTTTGAGGTTTTGGAATTTCTTCCAGCTCTACCGCGCTCCCACTAATTTCTTTTGCAAGAAATTCGCTCTCTAAGAAGACAATGTGGTGAGCTACAAACACCTTTTGTTCTTCATTGTGGTAGACCATGTACCCCATTGAATGTTTGGGGTATCCTACAAACTTGCACAAAACCGATCGTGACTCGAGCTTGTCCGGTTTATGCTTTTTAACATATGCCGGACACCCCCATATCTTGATATACTTGAGATATGGTCTCTTCCCTCTCCACATTTCATATGGAGTGGTAGGCACAGACTTAGTTGGAACTCTATTCAATAAGTATGCTGCTGATTCTAGAGCAAATCCCCAGAAGGAAAGTGGCAACTCAGCACTACTCATCATTGAACGCACCATATCTAATAGCGTGCGATTCCTCCTTTCTGATACACCATTATGCTGAGGTGTATAAGGCGGAGTAAGCTGAGAGAGAATTCCATTCTCTTTAAGTATTCAAGGAAACTGGTACTTAAGTATTCTCCACCTCGATCAGATCAAAGTGTCTTGATACTTTTACCAGTTTGTTTCTCTACTTCATTTTTATACTCCTTAAACTTCTCAAAGGCCTCTGATTTATGTTTCATTAAGAACACATTTCCATACCTAGAGAAGTCATCAGTAAAAGTGATGAAGTAGGAGTGACCGCTTCGCGCATGTGTAGACATTGGACCACATACATCACTGTGTACAAGTCCCAAGAGTTCAGTAGCTCTTGCTCCGTGTCCGGAGAACGGAGATTTGGTCATTTTTCCTTTGATACATGATTGACAAGTTGCATATGATGAATATTCAAACGGATCTAGATATCCATCTTTATGTAACTTAGTCAACCTTGTTTCGTTTATATGACCAAGTCTACAATACCATAAGAAGGCTTGATTTGAATCTGGAGCCTTTCTTTTAAGTGTGTTTTGAATATTGAAAATTTGAGGTTGATTAAGTATGTATATATATGCCGTTTTCCAGTGTGCCATACCCAATCAGTTTTTGATTTAGGAGAATGTTCATGACATTACTTTCAAGCGTAAAATTATATCCTTCATTAGACAACAAAGATACTGATATAATATTACACAGCATACTGGGAATACAAAAACAGCTGTACAACACCAAAATGTGCCCACAAGTCAACCCTAGGTGATACTCCCCTATTGCAACAGCATCTACATGCATTCCATTGCCCATCCGGAGAGTCATATCACATGTTTCCAGTACTCTACTATTTCTCAGATTCTGCAATGAATTACAGATGTGAGAACCAGAACCGGTATCAAGTACCCATGATGTAGAGTTTACTGAAAGACAAGTTTCGATTACGAACACACCTGAAGGAGAAGCAACCGCTTGCTTCGTGTCCTTTGCCTTGAAGGCCATACAGTCCTTCTTCCAGTGCCCTTGCTTGTGATAATAATGGCATTCGTTTATATCCGCTTTCACCCTTCCTGCCTTGTTCTTTCCCTGCACCTTATTGACCCCACCCTTCGGTTTGGTGGCTTTCATCTTCTTCTTTCCTTTAGCTTTCGCTTTAGATTTAGAAGAGGATGATTGGCCAACATACAGAACGGGGGTCTTCTCCTTTTTCAAGGAGGTCTCTGCTACCCTCAACATGTTGAGGAGCTTCGGAAGATCAGCTTCCATTTCGTGCATATTGAAGCTAAGCACGAACTGAGAGAAGATGTGGGGAAGGGACTACAAAATCAAGTCGATATACAAATCATTCTCTACCACGCATCCCAGGTTTGCGAGTTCCTTAATGAGGCTGATCATTTTGAGGACGTGCTCTCCTATAGGCGATCCTGGAGCTAACCTCATCTGGAAGAGTTTCCTTGAGGTCTCATACCTTGCGATACGGGAGTGCTCTCCATATAATTCCTTTACATGGAGAAAGATGGATACAATATCCATACTCTCGTGCTGTTTCTGGAGTTCATTGTTCATGGACGCCAGCACGATACACTTAGCTCGCTCACAATCCAGATCCCATGTTTTGCGAACTTCTTTGTCCACAACTGAGGAATCTGGTCCAGGGATAAGGGGAGGAACAGCGGTGGTAACATATGCTACTTTGTCATAAGTCAGTGCAATGTTGACGTTCCTTAGCCAATCTTTATAGTTCTGCCCGGTCAGTATATTTTTTTCAAGTAATAGTTTTAGTCCTGTTATGGTAGCTGCTAGAGAGAGAGAAAAGAAAACACTCAGCATATGCTTCTTGCAAGTTTAGATTGGTTATTAGTTTATCTAAACAGGATGGCTCCCACTGTTTCCTCAAATCCTTCTTCAAAACCTAAAAGAAGAACTAGTCAGGATTTAATCACACGTCACAATACTTGCTTAACCTTTCAGCCAGGACGGTGTTGGTACTTCGAGGGAGGTTTTCCAACGCTTTCACGAAGTTCCTTAATTAAATAACCTCTTTTCCCTGGAGGCGTAGCCCCTCTAACACCTTTCTGGACACCTACTTGGTTTATAGCATTGATTGTTAAGTGAGAATGTTTCCCGAGAGTAATCCAACTCATCAGTGGGATCGGGATCCAACTATCATTGCATGATGTACTAGATGGAAGCCACTCTAGTCACCACACTCCAGAAGGTATGCTAAATCTGCAAGTTTCCTTTATGTTTGAAACTCCCGATGTGATTTTTATACCCCAAGCTCTTATAGACCTTGACGTAGGGCAACAAGTCATAAGACGCAAGTCAAGTTCTACCCATCGTTGTCCTGATTAATTTAGGTACATTGTACATGCCTTTGATGTAGGCCAACAAGGCTGTACGTCTGTCCTATACTAATGCATCTATCTATGCAACAAATAAGCAAGCCACACTGCTACCATCCACTATGCCTTGACGTAGGCCAACAAGCATAGCATGAATACGATGTGCTGTCTATTTGAAACGACGGAGGGTTACGGCTGGTTTTTGGCAAAAAACCGTTAACGTAGTGAACTTGATTTGATCGAAGGAACCAAGATAGCTTTTATTAAAAGGAGTGGTTTAAGCTCCGCATTTAAAATTTGCTTTTTCAAGAAAACCGAGTGGTTTTAGAAATTGTTCCAACGATTCAGTTTAGGTTTTATTTTTCTTTGCATTAAAAATAATGCGTCCCATCTTTAACCTATCATTACAGATAACAACGAAAATACAACGTCCTCTTATGCCATCCGCATTCGCCACGGGGTCCCGTCATCACCCGTTAGGTTACTTAACTAACGGCAGAGCGGGGGCTGGGCTAGCGCGGGTGTAAAACATAAGTGACGTCTAAATAGCTATCATATATAAATATTGTACATTCGTCAGACGCAATAATAGGCATTCCAGATCACAGATAAACAATGTTGGATTTGCAAGCAATCCGCGTTTCTTTTGAGCCTGTAAGAAAAGACGGATTACACAGTTGTGATGAATAGCCATTACCCTACCCTTGACCCCTACGGGTACGGCAAACTACCCGCCAAGTACCCGAAGTGAAGCGGTCTCCCTCAATGACGTGCGTAGGCCACTAAACACTTCGAAATACCCGGTAGTTTGTGCACCCTACCTTGGGTCTATCCTAGGAGAAAAAAACTGTAAAAAGAAATAATACAACGGTGGCTACAACCGCAACCTGGATGTGCCCCGCAAAATAATATTACAACTTATTACAATTACATCGAATGAATTAATATAATAACCCATCACAGAACCCCAGCTAATCATCACAACAGTCCAATACAGTTCATATCCATAAACAGTTAATAAACATTACAGATATGTGCAACCCCCTGCCAACCGACATACTAGCAGTTAGGGGGGGTTTACGAACACATAATACATTTCTCAGATATAATCAAATAAGCAAACATCGTATAATTTCGATCGAATAAACACATTAAATTCTACTCCAAATCTTCTCTGTAAATTTGAAACCTGAGCAGAAAATAAACAGTACCAGAAAATACAAAATATCACAAAAGATGCACAGAAGAAAACTGGGCTGAATCGGCCCCAACTCGGCCGCGGAACCGCGGCGGATCGGTGGGATCGGCCGCGGTTCCGCGGCTCAGTGGCCGATTCAGGAGCCCATTTTTCTTCTGTGTTCTTATATTTTCATGTAGGGTCTTCTGGAGGAACCTGAAAAAATTTTGGACCTCATTTTAAAATCGACAGAAACTATGCAATATCGGTGTATTTTCCGGTTTGTTTTCCGTTCGAAATTCATACGACTTTGCAAGTGAGTTAATTATTGTTTAGTGAGGCTCTGATACCACTGTAAGTCAATGTGCAACACCCCACGAGTTGCGGGGAGGCGGAAGTATGAAAAACGATCTTGTTTTGAAGCGTACATCGACTAACCGAAGATCTTTGCTAAACGATAATTAACAACAAGAATAGAGTTCTAAGCTACTATGTAAAGAGATTATACCAAATGATTCTAGTCCTTCGTCTTTGTGATCTCTACGTCCTCCTCGGCCTCCTATCCGTGATAGATGATCCACCCGAGTACCCTAATCCAAGCTACACCTCAAGACTTGAGGTAACTTTGTTTCTCTAGTTGCTAACCAAAGTAACTAAGATGATGTAGAGTTAAGTTATGGAATGTTTAGTCTATCCTAATCCATGGTCTCAACTCATGAGTGGTAGGATTAGGGTTTGAAGAAGGAGTGAACTTGAGGAGAGAAAAGGTGGAGATGATAATGAGAATAGAAAAGCTTCTCACTTGAATATATGAAAACATAATGAATTATCAAGTAAAATGAATTTAAATGATTATTCACCATGCTTCATTTATTCAACAAGAGTGATTCACCATATGAGTCATTAATCAATAAATGATGCATTAATGACATGGTGAATCACACTAATGAGTCACAATTTGCAATAAATGAAAAGGCCACATTAACCTCCTTAGTTACCCTCCTTCTAGAAGCTTCTCGAAAAATTACGAGAACGCCCCTCGCATCCGTGAAAACACGGAAGAACTTTAGACTGTATAAATCCAATAACCCGATACTAGAATCTGGCTTAAACCAAAGCCGACTAGTAAAAACTGTCCGAATGTCGTACGTGCATTTAAACACGTATGTGTCTGAACCCTTTGTCGTAAAACCGTACGACCTCTATGTCATTTCGCCTGGAGTTGGGAAAACTCTGTGTGGGACTCTAAAGACTCAACTACTACGCTGGCAGTGGGTTTAACCACAGACCGCAAGCGGCACTAGCTGTACGTAACGGTCCCCAGGTAGATGTCGATAAGAAGGCCGGTGAGGATACCCATCCGAACTCCTACTGAGCCTGTGCATGACAATATCCGTGCAGTCCGGTCTGTTCGTCTAAGAGTATCGCATGTATGGTCTAGGGAGGTGGTAAACGTCAGACCCCTAATAACCGTACAAGTCGTGTCGGTATGGCTCTATCACCATCCGAGAATCTACTGATCAATCTATCAGTAATTCTCAATCAGCCCTGGCCAGGGACTTATGGTAATGACCAACCGATCACTGTGCAATATCAATTCCCTATACCGGGAGAGACAAATCCCTAACAGTCACTTACTGCTTCCACGTGGCTCGGGACTGTGCCCAACTAAAACCTGTTTGCACGACTCCTTTGAACCGTTGTAGGGTAGTAATCAAAGCACAGTGGGAACTCACACGAGACAAATGATGACTTTAAGTCAACGGACTATCTGCACACATGTCACCTGAGAACTGCTATCTGACGTTAGGTATAAATACCATCCAATCAGTTCTCGGCGAGTCCTGTCCGGTGTACTCGCACTCAGTGAGCATCTGTATACAAGCTTAGGTGCACTCCACCAATGGCTGCGGGACCAATCCATCGCCCCTCCTCAGGGCCTAAATATGTATACACCAGTCTACTTCGGAGTATCGATGCCCAGTCTCGATACTCCTGCGACCAGGGACATCTAAGGATGTGCCTATTGACTATCCAGCTCCCACTAGTATGACTGCCATCATAACGCCGGTAGTCAGGCAAACACCCTATGGGCTTTATCAACATGTATATATATAAATACCAAGTAAAATATATCATACGTTAAGATAAAGACAAACCAAATAGCGTACTATCATATTAAGCAAGACTGTTATGTACATACATATCCCCAGTATCCTATACAATGAAAGCCTTTAGGGCATATATATCCAACAGGCCTCACCCCCGATACCGTCGATGAAGTGAACTTAGGCAGAACACCGTGGCCGCGAGCACCCGAGTGGATGCTTTTGGCAACGAGGTTCTCCTACAATCACTTAGTCAGGGCTATGGGGCGTGGCTATCTAGTAGTGTTACCCGGCGAGTGTTCGCGTACTATATGAGATTGCGACGGAGTTATGATCCGAATCAAAACTCCATGGCAATCATTCAAAAGAAACTAAAGTGCTATATTTAAATTACAAACTAGTTTTCACAAAACTAATTTAACGTGGATTCTAAATATTGTATCACACATCAAACTTAAACCCGAAACAATGTTAAATTGCGACTACGTAAAACTACGAATTGCCCAAACAAAAAGATAACACCACATGCAATCTGGGCAAAATCAAACAGTACCAGGAACCCTAAATCCAAAACCCCAGAACACCAAACAAAATACAAGTCCTAACTCTTCTACAAAACCAGCCAGGACGGGTTTTTTATGTTTTGGCCGACCAATTTTCTGAGTTTGGGCCTGGATTTTCTCTGGTGTTCTAGTTACATCACATGTAACATTCTACACTTGTTTAAAAAAAATTTAGAAGTGACTTAAAAATCGACAGAAACTAGGGTTTTGATTCGACTGTTTCGGAGTTGTTTCGTTTTCATAATTCTAATTACACCGTCTAATACTCTAGCTTGGCTCTGATACCATGAAAGTGTTTCTTAGCACCACCACTGGGTTTTAACCAGCATCAAGCATGTAATTTTAAAAATTTTGGGGTGCTAAGCTACACTAACCTGGAATCTTAACTAGAGTATTAGGGTTTAAACATGATACATCAATTTTTAATCTAAGTGAAACAGTATACAACCTTTGTAGACCAAGTCCTTCACTTCTAAAGCTCTGGGAAGTGGTCCCTACGACTCCTAGTAGCTCCACTTGAAGAAGGATTGAGCTTGCTCCTTGATCTTCCACGCCGAAAATGATCAACCCGACGTTTCTCTAGGTCAAGCGACCTCTTCACTAATCTAGTATTAGTAAAGTAAACAACCTAGTATAAAGTGCTAATCTAGACTAGGATGATGAAGTAGGGTGTTTATCTCACTAAGAAAAACTCTAAAGCCCTAGGGTTCACAGCACATGTGAGGGTTAGGGCTTTGAGGAGGAAGAAGATAAAGAGAGCAAGAGAGTGTGTGAAATGAGCTCAAGAAAAAATACAAGTGAAGAATGGCTTCTCTCTTGACCTCACTTATTGAAGCATCCAATATTATGAAATAATATATTAGAACTATGCTTCAATAGTGATAACAAATGAATAAACTAAAGAAAAAGCCATGCCTCACCCATCCCACAAATATCTTTCATTTTCCACCTCATCTTTTCTATTTTCTTAAGATAGAAAATCCAATATATATATATATATATATATATATATCACATATATACATATAAATATATATTAAGAGAATAATAATTAGTGAGCAATAATATTAGTTAATATATAATTATATCAAATATAAATATATATCCCGGGCTCACCGGGCCCACCGGACAAGGGCTATTAAATTAACACTTAATTCAATAATCCGGTTATATCATATATAACCGACTAATATCATTTATCTATATATCACATTATCAAATCAACACTTGATTCAATAATCCAGTTATATCACATATAACCTAACCGATATCATATGACGACAGATTAGAATACGGTATCACATACTCGTATTTAATCAGGCTCCCGCACATATCAGCATATGTGCCCTACTTCGTTTTGCTTGAACTATAAAACCTCTATGTGGGACTCTATAGATTCGTCAATACGTCAGTAGTAGGTAATGATCACATCTGTTACCTACAAGCCGTCAGCGGTACTAGCTGGACATAACGGCTACCCATGTATTGAGCGAATAGAAGATCAACAAGTAAGCTTGTCCAAACTCCCGTGAAGCCTATAAGTAACACTTACCGTACAGTCCGATCTCTTCGTCTGATATGTCGCATATAGAGTCTAGGGGTGGAATCGTCAGACCCCAGTAACTTGATAAGTCATGCCTATGAGTGAATCATAACGGTTCGAGAAATTACTGATAACACTCACCAATAAATCTCATCAGCACTGGCCAGGAACATACTGTTATAGCCAATCGAGCATAGCGCAACATCAACTTCCTATACTGGGAGAGATGAAACCCCTCCTATCGCTCACTGCCTCCATGTGACTCGGGACTGTATCTAAAATTCACCTGTTTGCATGACCCCTTTAAGTCGTGGTAGGGAGGAAATCAAATCACAGTGGGACCCACACAAGACACTATGACGATCTTGGGTCTACAGACTAACCTGTACCAGTGTCACCAGAGAACTGCTATCTGACGATAGGTATGGTACCATCTAGGAGTTCTCGGCGAGTCATGTTCGGTGTACCCATTCTCTAATGAGCACATGTGTACAATCTTTGATATCAAACACCAATGGTTATGGGATCAACCATCGCCCCCTGCAGGGTCAAGAAACGTACACACTAGTCTACTCTGGAATATCGATGCCCTGTCTCGATACTCTCTCGACTAGGAACAATTAAAGGATGTGTTTTTGGACTATACATGTCCCAGTAGTATGATCCGCATCATAGTCCTAGTAGTCAAGCAAATATCCTAAAGGCTTTATCAACATGTATCAGAGAGACAGTATAATAATATAAGTGTACATGTTAAGATAAAGAGCAACCAGATAGCATGCTATCATGTTGATTAATCCAAAAATTTGTAGTTTACCGTAATCAGAAACGGCGTCGCTTTGCAGCTAGCCGGTGAATACGGGTCGATCCGCAGGGATGTGTTAGTTTCTGTTTTTGTGTTATAACGAGTTGATTCAAATTGTTGTTTAGTTTTTTTTATCGGTTGAATTAAAGACGAAGTTATGTGATAAGAAAGGACTCGTTAGGGTTAGGTCGAAGGTAGGGGTGTTGAGATCAATGTGTTCACCTCTTTCAATACCATGATTTAAGCTTTTTAGAAAAATCACAACAATTATTAGCAAAAGGGATTAGGATGATCGGGAAGAAACAAAGTTTCTTCCTCTAGATCCTTGTCCGTCTTTTCCTATTAATTGATGTGATCTTCATGGACGTCATATAAGTCCGGCCTTTTATACTACGGTTCACCGTTACCTTGTAAGTAGGGTGCCGTAGGGGGCGGATCGTATATGCGTGCATGAAGATTTCGTTTTAAAAATAAGTTGGCATTGAAGGAAGTGAGAGACATCCATCTCTCACTTACTCTCTTGTTCCTAACCCTAACGAGCGAGGATTTTACTCGCTCATTAGGGAATTATTACAACGAGACATTTTTGTGTTTATGTTTTAAAATAATTACCTTACGACAGATTAAAAAAACTAACTAGTGAACTACAGCAAACAGTGGATTACTAGGGCAAGTAAAATAATTAAACTAAAGCAGGAATTTAAAGAACTTACAGTAAAAGATGATGCTCTGAATTCTCCAACAAATCTCACTTTTATTGAATAAAAGGAGGCATACAATTTTACAGATCTAGATTACAATTTATAAGTAAACAGAAGAGTTAGGGTTTCAGAGTCTCGAGCATGTTAAATTACAGATTTGACCCCTGAGAATCCTAACATCTGCACCGACACAACTGCACAGACAAAATCCACCGACACGGGTTCTATATGGCCGCGGAACAGCGGCGCCAGGCTGGGTTTGGCCGCGGTTCCGCGGCCAAACTGGGGAAGTGGGCTGTGCATTTTTGTGGGCTTTCCTCTGGGCTTCTTGGCTTTCTGTTTCTATGTGTATTTTCTCTATTGGGCTTCTAGGTCTTCTCCAGATCTTTAGTGAAAACTTGTTCGTATCTTTTGACCGTTCACTTGACATGTTTGGACCTTGCACTGTTCTTCGTCTAGGCTTGACTAGGATCCGTCTAATTGTTGGTCAAAAGTCCCCTTTTCTGTTGTTTTGTGTCTTTTTCACTGTATTTGCTCCAGAAACCTGTATCCTGCAACATGCAACAAACGATCGTCAAAAGCATCTGTTTACTTATAAAATGAACGAAAGTGGGGCGTATGAATTGCAATATTATGATGTGAACAAATACCCCCAAACTTACCTTTTGCTCGTCCTCGAGCAAACTTATTATTTATTCTAACCTAGCCACACTTTCGCAGGGAAACGCGATTGCACTGAGCATGTGCAACAAGCCGTTAAACCTCTAGGTGTCCCTAGTAGGAGGAGTGTTGTCTCCTGAGGGTTTTCAGCGGATTACACCCACAAAATCCTATCAATTTGGTTTTTCGATTTTCGTTCTCCAATCAGGTTTTCTAATAAGGAATTCTATTATCGTCGCCTCACAAATTATCCGCCCGTATTCTTCACACTTCCTTATTATGCAACTTAAGATTATACATGTTCCATAAAATCACTTAGAAATCAGCATTTCTTAAGTTTTCCTTCTAGAGTTACATCTCCACTTAGGAATTTCTATCAGCTCTATTAAAGACACAAGTTTTATTCTTCATTCCTTTCTCTTATCTAAACTCTAATCACATGTCCCCACGTGTGTGTAATTTTCACCCCTACACTTGGAAATTCAAATCAAGCAATCATACTCTCGTCCATTGTCCAAAGCACTTAACTTTCGCTTACACATCCTTCATGCGACCGTTAATACTTCTTGAGGTACCAACAGCCGATTACAAGATACGTTAGGCCTTTAAAGCGTATTTCCTAGTTTTGCAACACCCAAGACTTTTAGCAGTGACTCCCAAACCAGTTGGTCTAAGGCACTAGATGATGAAGCACCCTCGCTAATTAATTTTCTAGCCCTAAGTAATCACAAAAACCAGTGTCCATTTTTTTTTTATTCATACTTTTTTTTTCTTTTTATTTTCATTGTGCTAAGGACTTTAGACAAGAGTAATTCAAGGTCTCTTCTACTAATCCAAGTTTCAAGGTGCGTGATTGTGCATTTTGTAGGGTACATGTTTTCAGAATCTAAACTCAAGCTAGGAACTATCTTTCGAACTTATATTTTAATAAGATCATTAATACTCTTCCCTCGTTTTGGCTTAACCCACGAAGTGAACCCAAAATTTGCCTATTTCTAAATAACCTACAAAGACATATACTCTCTCTCGCTAAACTTTAAGAAATGTTATTTTTAGGGTTTAAACTTGCTAAGTCTAGGATCTAGTTTTTCCTACTCAGTTAACCATTTATCAAACTGAAATCAATCAACCAAAATTGAATACAACAATTTTTATAAATTTTTCAAATTTTTCAAATTTTTATGAATTTTTTTTTTTAGTTTCCTAATTTTTTTTTTGTATTTTTCAAATTTTTCAAATTTTTATGATTTTTGTATAAAGATGCAATGCAGAAATTAAATATGCAAAAGGAAAACAAAAATATATACAATATGCAATGCGAAGGATAACTATATATATCACCCTCTAATACCCCCAAACTTGAGCAAAGCAGTGCCCTCACTGCCCGGCCCCACGTCGCGCTCGTGAGCGTGAACGTGATCTCTCCCCCCTAGCCAACAGTGTTTGGATCCCCCTCTCAATCTCCGTCAACCGACGGTCGTGCTCTCATGCCGTTGCCCTAAACTCATCCCGCAAAGAGTCTATTCTTCTCACTGTTCTTCGCATTAATCGCGCATGCTCCTGGTGAGTTAGCTCTTCCCCGCTCGAAGTCGAGCTCGAGCTGGGGGTGTGTGCAGGTATGTTTTCTCCCGGCTCTGTCCGTGTCCAAATATCCGTCAGTCTAGAGTAGGACGACGAGACGCCCTCTAAAAGTGGTCGAACTGGGGTACCGTCTATCAAATATGAGTCAAATTCCTCGGCCGGGAGGAAATAACGGCAGAGTTGGGTAACGAGCATGGGACATGGATATACACTACCTCGTTTACCCGTACCTATGGATTGCAGCAAAACCGTGCACATGTCGAACCTAGGATTTTTTGTCATTAAGGTGTGGACGACATGTAGCGAAGGGGTGAAAAAGGTCGTGTTATGAGAACTTCCAAAAATATTGTTTTGTGCCCACCGGCACACAGTTAAAACGTTTGCAAAAAGGGTCCGTGCTTGGATCCCTTTACGCGGTTCTCGTGTACAGTCATTACCCATTAACGGCATATAATCTTCAAAGCGAAGTGGGTGTTCATGTGCAGGTACACGTGGTATGAGTGTAACCTCGTGTATCATGTCCCTATCGATGCGAATTTCATCATTTCCCCAAATCAGTTTAATGTAACCTAAGTTGTCTAGGCTATTATCTTCCATTGACTCGTAAAATTGGGCAACTAGGTTAGGGATAGCAAATACAGATCCATGATTATAGAGGAGGAAATTCCAACCCCTTTGTTCGATTTCGTGTGGGAAATATGAACCATAGATCTCGTGTGTGAACACAGGGGAAAAATCCCTCTCATACTGCATTTTATGTGTCATCACGATTTTACAGAGAAAGTATATGCGAAAACAGAGAGTATGGGTTCAGGTTTACCTCCCCTGAAAATTTCAGGGGGTGACAACTCAGAGATGCGGCGGTTGCGCGGCGGGAGACGGCAAGTGCGGCGGATCCGCGGTCGGCTGGTGGGGTTGCGGTGAGATCTTTCTGCAGGGGCTTGGTGGTGGCGGCTAGGGTTTGATGAGAAGAAAATGTTTTAGGGTAAACAACAGAGGGGGCTCGGTTCCTTTAAATAGGGGTTGAGAGGGTTATTTACACAAAACACCCTTTAAAACTAGGGTTTTATTTGTAAAAACAGCTTGTAATCTGCAAATTTGCAATTAGGTCCAAAAAATTGTTAATTTTTTTATTATTTTTTATTTTTATATATTTTTTTTTTTTGTTTTTTATGGAAATATACATACAAATGATATACATACCCCCAAACTTATTTGATATAGTGTCATTGGGAAACGAAGTTTGGGGGTGAAAGCGGAGGAAGATCAATCAGTGTAAATCGGCTCCTGCAAAAACAGGAGCTCCTCCGAAGGATCCGCTGTGAAGAACGGTTTTAGTCGATGCCCATTTACCTTAAATAAGGTACCGTCTTCAGGGTTCTCAAGATCAACCGCACCGTGCGGATAAACGGTGCGGACAACAAAAGGTCCTCTCCATCTGGACCTGAGCTTACCAGGATGAAAATGTAACTGAGTGTCATAAAGTAGAACCTGTTGACCAGGTTCAAAAGTTTTTCGTAAAAGGTGTTTATCGTGGAACACCTTGGCTCGGTTCTTAGCAGTTATGGCATTATCATATGCCTCATCCCTTAGCTCCTCCAACTCATTCAATTTCAGCTTTCTGTTGCTACCCGCATCTCCTAAAGACAGATTTAGCTCTTTGATAGCCCAGAAAGCTTTGTGCTCGATCTCCACTGGGAGGTGGCAAGCCTTCCCATACACAAGCCGATATGGAGACATACCAAGGTCGGTCTTATATGCAGTACGGAAAGCCCATAGTGCATCTATCAGTTTTAGTGACCAATCCTTACGGTTTTTGGAAACCGTTTTCTCCAAAATTTGCTTTATCTGCCGATTTGAAACCTCGGCTTGCCCACATGTTTGGGGGTGATACGGTGTCGACAATTTGTGGGTGATAGAGTATTTACGCATCAAGGACTCAAAAGTCCTATTGCAGAAGTGAGAACCATTATCACTTATAATCGCCCGAGGGTGCCCGAATCGAGAAAATATGTGTTCTTTAAGGAATCGAACGACAACTTTATTATCGTTCGTTCGGCTGGGCACAGCCTCGACCCACTTAGAAACGTAGTCAACCGCCAACAGAATATACACATTTCCAAAAGAGTTAGGAAATGGTCCCATAAAATCTATACCCCAAACATCAAAAATGTCCACTACCAAAATGGGTTGGAGTGGCATTTCGTTTCTCCGCGAAATCCGGCCCAAATGTTGGTACCGGGAGCAGGTTTTGCAGTATTCAAATGCATCTTTGAAGAGTCGTGGCCAATAGAAACCACACTGCAAAACTTTTTCGGCTGTCTTCTTTGGGCCAAAGTGCCCGCCACATGCTTGATCGTGGCAGAAAGACAGCACGCTCTTGACCTCACTCTCGGGCACACACCGACGAATGATTTGGTCGGAACAGTATTTAAACAGGTAGGGTTCATCCCAGTAAAAATGCTTTACTTGGGACAAAAATCGAAGCTTATCCTGTTTCGACCAATCATTAGGAATCAGGCCGGTGGCTAAATAATTTACAATATCGGCGAACCATGGTTCGCAAGAAACGGTCAAGAGCTGCTCGTCGGGAAAAACGTCAGTGATTGGAAGATCGAGCGTGGGCGAAGAAGGAAGTCGTGATAGGTGATCAGCTACTACGTTTTCACATCCTTTTTTGTCCTTAATGACAAGGTCAAATTCTTGCAATAAAAGGATCCAACGTATTAACCTAGACTCAGCATCCTTCTTCGCAAAGAGGTCGCGAAGAGCCGAATGATCAGTATAAACAACGACTGGAGAGCCGATTAAATAAGGCCGAAATTTTTCGAGTGGGAACACAACAGCTAAAAATTCTTTCTCTGTTGTTGTGTAATTAAGTTGGGCCTCATTTAGTGTTCGGCTAGCATAATAAATCACGTGCGGCATCTTATTAATGTGCTGTCCAAGAACAGCGCCAATTGCAAAGTCTGATGCGTCGCACATGATTTCAAAAGGGCGCGTCCAGTCGGGAGATGAGAGGATGGGCGTAGTGATGAGTGAATGTTTTAAAGACTTGAATGCTTCAGTGCACGCGGAGTCGAAAGCGAAGGTCGTGTCCTTGGCCAGTAAGAGAGTCAAGGGTCTAGCAATCTTGCTAAAGTCCTTGATAAACCGTCTGTAAAAACCGGCGTGGCCAAGGAAGGCTCTGATATCTTTGACGCATTTTGGGGGAGGTAGATTAGAAATCACTTCGATTTTGGCCCTATCTACCTCGATGTCGTTTTGCGAAATGACATGTCCTAAGACAATGCCCTCTCGCACCATGAAATGGCACTTCTCCCAATTTAATGTTAGGTTCTTATCCCTGCAGCGGGTAAGAACAGCGTCAAGATGGCGTAAACACTCGTCGAAGGAGTCGCCAAAGATGGAGAAATCGTCCATAAAGATCTCCAAGAACTTTTCAACCATGTCTGAAAAGATCCCCATCATACACCGCTGAAATGTCGCGGGTGCATTGCATAACCCGAAGGGCATGCGACGATAAGCAAAGGTGCCAAAAGGACAAGTGAATGTTGTCTTGTCTTGGTCCTCTTTGGCGATGGGGACTTGATTGTAACCGGAATAGCCATCGAGAAAGCAATAGAACTCGTGCCCTGCCAATCGCTCGAGCATTTGGTCAATGAAAGGTAAAGGAAAGTGGTCTTTCCTTGTTGCGGCATTGAGTTTCCTATAGTCTATGCAGACTCGCCACCCAGTTTGGGTGCGAGTGGGAATCAACTCATTTGCCTCATTTGTAATGACCGTAATGCCCGATTTCTTTGGCACGACGTGGATTGGGCTAACCCATTGGCTATCCGAGATAGGGTAAATGATACCGTTATCCAGACATTTGACAATTTCCTTCTTAACAGCCTCTTTCATGATGGGGTTGAGGCGCCTTTGTGGATCTCGTGCTGGCTTGGCATCATCCACTAAGTGTATATGATGTTCGACTATGAGGGGACTAATCCCCTTAATGTCCGCCATAGACCAGCCGAAAGCTTGCCGATTGTTATGTAAGACCATCAAGAGAGCCTTCTCTTGCTCAAGAGCTAGAGAAGCTGATATAATGACGGGTAAGGTCTCATTATCACCTAGATATGCATATTTTATGTGTTTCGGCAAAAGCTTTAATTCGAGTTTAGGAGGTGAAACAATAGATGGTAGCAAAGGGGTAGTTGTTTCAAACTCGAATGATTCCATCAAAGGTTCGAACCGAGTGTACGCAACAGTGTCGGATGGTTCCACTAACTCATCCGCAAAAGCAAAAGACTCCAAATCAGGTGATGAATCTTCGAAGTCATCGACGAAGGTAAAGCACTCAAAATCATTATCCGTGGTGAAAGCTGCGTCGGATTCTAGGAGGAACGCACTAGTGGCGTCAACATTGCTGTGGTCGAATAAAAAATTCTCGAACTCACAGTCCTCCTCCGCGATCTCATTGATCGAGCAAACGTCGAGTACGCTAGCATTGGGTTCCGCAGGCTGACTTCCCAACTTGAAAATATTTAGCTCAATTGTCATATTGCCGAAAGATAGGTTCATTGAACCGTTACGACAATTGATCACTGCGTTGGAAGTAGCCAAAAATGGTCGACCAAGTATTACCGGAATTTGGTTCCGGGGGTTAGCAACAGGTTGTGTATCCATCACTATAAAGTCAACGGGGAAAATGAAATCCCCTACTCTAATTAACACATCCTCCAGCTCTCCCCTAGGATAGGTTATTGACCGGTCGGCCATTTGGAGAGTACAGTGAGTGGGCTTAAGCTCTCCAACGCCCAATTGCTCGTACACAGAATAGGGTAGCAAATTGACGCTCGCACCAAGATCTAATAGTGCTATATTGATGTTCTTGTCCCCGATTGTTATTGAAATGGTAGGACACCCGGGGTCCTTTTGCTTTGGGGGTAAGGAATTTACAAGAGCATCGCTAATAGCACTTGCCACAAAATCTTTCTTTGGCACTTGCGACTTCCTCTTTTTGGTGCATAAGTCCTTTAAAATTTTGGCATATGAAGGAACTTGCTGAATTGCATCCAAAAGAGGGATGTTTATGCTAACCTGTTTGAATAACTCGACAATCTTCTCCATTTGAGGAGTTGGTTTATTGGATCTCAGCCGATTAGGAAAAGGAACATTTTGAAAGGTGGTTGAGTCCAGTTTTTGTGGATCCGATTGTCGAGTTGGAACGGCACCTCGTGTAGATGTGTTCGTGTTGTAAGGAATAGGTCCGTTCAAGCTAGAAGAGGTAGAGCCATGTGGAGGGTGGAGAATAGGCTCTAAAGAAGAAGAAGATGGTGAAGAAGAAGAAGAAGAAGAACCACCGGCAGGGGTGTCAGTGTTAATGCCCACATTGTTCCGCAACACTTTTCCCGATCTCAACGTGGTCACCGCATTTACGTTATGATTTTGCTGATTGTGTGCAGCATGTGCGTGACCGGGGTTGGGCAATGGTTGAGACGGGAGTTTTCCTTTTTCGCGCTCGCTCAAAGCTGCATTGAGTTGTGCAATTTGTGCCTCAATAGATTTGATACTTTGATCGTGTGAGGTACTATTTTGCACTAAGGTTTGAATAGAAGTCTCAAGTCTTGCTGTAGACTGTGTAGATTGCTTAAGGAACGCCTCTAGACTTCTTTCGAGCGAGCTAACCTTATCATTATTAGGTTGAACATAATTGTTTGGCTGGTAAGCGTTGTTCGGCACAAAATTGTTCACCTGATTAGGGTAAGGTTGTTGACATTGTTGCGGTTGATATTGAGTTTGCGAGGGTGCTTGTTGTTGTTGTGGATGAGGAGGTCATTGAAAATTATTATTATTTCCTTGGAATTGTTGATTTTGGTTCCAAGCGAAATTTGGGTGACTCCTCCACCCCGGATTATATGTCGAAGAGTACGGATCATTCCTTTGTCGTTGCTGAAATGCAGCATTGACTTGATCCTGTCCTTGAGTGGATGCATTATAAGGACACTCTTCAGTTAAGTGCGATGGATCCGCACAACAAGCACAGACAGTTCGTGGGGGTATAGCAGGGGCAGGAGAAGGCGATGAGATTTTGGTCTCAATAGCTTCTAGCTTTTTCGTAAGAGCGGCCATCTCGGCCTTCATGGCAATCGACATCTCGACTTGATGTATGCCTGCCCTAGATTGACCACTAGAAGATGATGTGGTCTTGGTACTTTCCCACTGTATTGTCTGCTCACTAAGATCCTCGAGAAACTGCCACGCTTCATCACTAGACTTAGAGAGAAAATGACCTTGACAGATGGTTTCTAGCAACTGCTTCGTTGCCGAGTTCAATCCCTCGTATAATGTTTGGCAAAGTTGCCAACTTTCTATCCCATGATGAGGGCATTGAACTAATAGGTCCTTGAATCTCTCGAAGCACTTCCAAAATGGTTCAGACGGAAGTTGTGAGAATTGAATTATTTCATTGCGGATTCTGGCAGTTTTATGGTGAGGATAAAACTTTCTTAGAAAAGCTTTCACAAACTCATCCCAATTCCTAATAGAATGTGATGCGGTGCTATATAGCCACTTCTCGGCTAGGTCACATAAGGTGAAAGGAATGACCCTTAGCCTTATAGCGTCATCACTCAATTGGGTCGTTTTCATCATAGCGCACACATTTTGGAATTTATTAATAAAGATATATGTGTCTTCAGTTTCCAAACCGTGAAATTTCGGCAGCATATTGATGAAATGTGGTTTAATCTCAAAATTGTCCCCATTTGCCGGTGGGGGTGAAAGACAGGTGGGTAAAGAGGTGCGGATGGGGTAAAAGAGGTCCTGGAGCGCGACTCGTGCGGGCGCTTCAACAGGTGGCTGGTTCGGGTTATTCGCACCTGGTGGAGGTGGAATCCTTCCCGTCGGTAAGGTATTGTTGGGGTTGAATCCCGACATACCTTCGGTGAAAGAAGTTGAAGTTGAGGGTAAAGAAGTGGACGGAGTGTCGACTTTAGTGTCGAACGGTTCGTTGGTCGGTACCAGCGAAACACGGACTAATCGGGCGTCTGTATCCCTAGTCCAAAGTGACATACACTAAAAGGGATAGTGTATTCAGAAAAAAAAAGAGAAAAACAGAATGTGGGGGCAAGATAACGTCAGTGAGGGAAAGTGGTGTGGTGAATTTGCAGGTTTTCTTTTTGCGACAAGTTGCAAGTTTTGAAAAAATTTATTTGCTTTTTTTTTTATGTGGGAGTTTTGCAAAGAGAATTTTGAAAAAATGACTCGTGACACAACTGTATCAACCACACATGCACAATCAGGCCTAGATCTAGGGTCGCCTAGGTCTACTAGACAGCTCCTAACTAGGGCTAGAAATAGACCTCAAACCGCCTCTTCACGGACAAGTACGGCCAGGTAAGTGGGAAGGAACCACCACTACAGTGGGCCTAATTAATAACCACTAGCCTAGACACCGCAATGTCGGTTAGGATAAACGGCCGATGCCTACCCTAGTCCTTTTCCTATTGAGCTCGATGTCCTTAGGTCTGAGTCTAATCTTTTTTAGTTAATTGTGGTCGATGCAAAATGCTTTAGGTGGTTTCTGGGGTCCTGGGAAGGGTGATGAAATCCCCACCCAATCTGAGTTTGGTCAAATAGCCCCTTAAGTCCAATTAAAATAAGCAAAACAAAAATTCACTTGCAATCAATTTTAGCGTGGCGCAAAGAAACCTGCAGCAAATCTGTTATTTAGAAGGGGGAAGAAGAATTTTTTTAGCGCAAAGAAACCTGCAGAAAATTTTACAGTGGAGATATGGAGATTGCAGAGGGGAAGAAAAGAGAGCAAACCAAAAAAATTTCAGGTGCTGACGTGGCAAGAGTGCGGCGGATCCGCGGTCTTGGGCCCACCATTGCCGCGGAAACGCGGTGGAAGAAGGAGATCAGTCTCTGAAAAAACTTCTGTGGTTCTGGGTTATCAACTCCTCTCTGTTTTTATGTTCTCTTTTCTGTTCTGAACTTCTGTAAATCTCCAGATCCAAAAGTTTTGCTGTTCCTGCAAGATTCAAACGAGAAACCCTTCAAACAGATAAAGATAATGAAAAGAATATTTTTGTATTTTGTATTTTCTGATTTTTATAATTTTTCAAAATTTTATATCAACCCGAAATCATACAAAAACGAGAAAATTACGCCATCCCCGGCAACGGCGCCATTTGATTAATCCAAAAATTTGTAGTTTACCGTAATCAGAAACGGCGTCGCTTTGCAGCTAGCCGGTGAATACGGGTCGATCCGCAGGGATGTGTTAGTTTCTGTTTTTGTGTTATAACGAGTTGATTCAAATTGTTGTTTGGTTTTTTTTATCGGTTGAATTAAAGACGAAGTTATATGATAAGAAAGGACTCGTTAGGGTTAGGTCGAAGGTAGGGGTGTTGAGATCAATGTGTTCACCTCTTTCAATACCATGATTTAAGCTTTTTAGAAAAATCACAACAATTATTAGCAAAAGGGATTAGGATGATCGGGAAGAAACAAAGTTTCTTCCTCTAGATCCTTGTCCGTCTTTTCCTATTAATTGATGTGATCTTCATGGACGTCATATAAGTCCGGCCTTTTATGCTACGGTTCACCGTTACCTTGTAGGTAGGGTGCCGTAGGAGGCGGATCGTATATGCGTGCATGAAGATTTCATTTTAAAAATAAGTTGGCATTGAAGGAAGTGAGAGACATCCATCTCTCACTTACTCTCTTGTTCCTAACCCTAACGAGCGAGGATTTTACTCGCTCATTAGGGAATTATTACAACGAGACATTTTTGTGTTTATGTTTTAAAATAATTACCTTACGACAGATTAAAAAAACTAACTAGTGAACTACAGCAAACAGTGGATTACTAGGGCAAGTAAAATAATTAAACTAAAGCAGGAATTTAAAGAACTTACAGTAAAAGATGATGCTCTGAATTCTCCAACAAATCGCACTTTTATTGAATGAAAGGAGGCATACAATTTTACAGATCTAGATTACAATTTATAAGTAAACAGAAGAGTTAGGGTTTCAGAGTCTCGAGCATGTTAAATTACAGATTTGACCCCTGAGAATCCTAACATCTGCACCGACACAACTGCACAGACAAAATCCACCGACACGGGTTCCATATGGCAGCGGAACCGCGGCGCCAGGCTGGGTTTGGCCGCGGTTCCGCGGCCAAACTGGGGAAGTGGGCTGTGCATTTTTGTGGGCTTTCCTCTGGGCTTCTTGGCTTTCTGTTTCTATGTGTATTTTCTCTGTTGGGCTTCTAGGTCTTCTCCAGATCTTTAGTGAAAACTTGTTCGTATCTTTTGACCGTTCACTTGACATGTTTGGACCTTGCACTGTTCTTCGTCTAGGCTTGACTAGGATCCGTCTAATTGTTGGTCAAAAGTCCCTTTTTCTGTTGTTTTATGTCTTTTTCACTGTATTTGCTCCAGAAACCTGTATCCTGCAACATGCAACAAACGATCGTCAAAAGCATCTGTTTACTTATAAAATGCACGAAAGTGGGGCGTATGAATTGCAATATTATGATGTGAACACATGTCGAGCAAGAAAGTCCTCTATATATATGTCCAAGTATCCACTATATCATACAATAATGGCCTCTATGGCATACATATTCCTAACACCCCCTTCGCGGGGACATACAGTGGGTCGGGGATGAAGAACATTATAGTCTTCCTTCTCCGCGGATTGCTAATTGAGGCGCTGCGTCCTGGCATTTTCATAAATGGCCATTTCACGGTTGTGATCGTCTCGGCTCTTTCGACAAGCTTCTTTTATTAGCTTGTCTATTTGTTTTTCGAGCGACAGACATAACATTTTTAGAGTGGGGTTTCGCTCTGTTCCAACGTCACGGCCATTCGGAAGTGCGTTTTCCCCTTCGCTGAAGCTGTTTATAACACGGCAGCTGTGGAACTGCTCTCGTTTCTTAAACCGAACGTATCCGAGCCCCGTTATCTCCATCTTCCCGTTGGGCATCTTTCACTGAGTCCCGGGAATATCCCAAATATTTTTGTAGAAACGGGCTTGTCGAACAGTTTGTTTGAGGGGTACACCTTGGCATCTTAACAGCCTTTTCAATCCCTCCGTGTAATATCTTAGCAAAAGGTTTGGTTAAAGCCTGTCAAGTGCAAAATCGGAACAATGCAAGACTTCTTTTTCTACTTTGGTCTCTGTAGATTGGTAGAAGAGGATCGCCTTGTCACCTCTTCGCCAAGGAGGGACGTAGAAAGTCTGTAGTTCTTCTAAGCTGTATGTATGGAGCGCATCAAGTTCCTTGTAATGCCGAGATGGAGCCATTATGATTTGCAGACTGTGATCTACTTCGTCGAGGGTTTGCACTAACGGGCGGATGGAGAACGCTGTGTTGGCCTCGTCCTCAGAGTCGCTTCCAAAGACCAGAATAGAGGGTAGATGGTCCGGGCCTGTTGTTTTCTTTCTGGTGTTGCCCTGAGTATACTATTTCTTCATCTTCCTCAGAATAGTGTTGATGAACTTCTGTTTATCCTCCAGCTTATGACAGCTCTCCGTGTCTTCGAAATCTGGTAGGAAGTACTTTGCGTCTTCATATTTCCGGACCTCGTTTACGAAGAATGGATTTAGCTCCCCTGTGACGGTGCATTCTAAACCATCCTTGAAATACTTCATACACTGATGTTGTGTAGATGGGATCACGTTGTACTTATGCAACCAGGGCCTTCTGAGCAAAGCGTTAGAGCAAGTTTTGGCGTCAATAACGTGAAATTTGATGTCAGTGATGAGCAACCCGAAGCGTAACGTCAGTATTACCGACCCAGGCGTCCGTGACGACTGTGCGCCAAATCCGGAGATGGTAATTTTGTCTCGGGCCAAGTGCTGAACGTTCATGCAAATTTCCTTCAGTACCCCCACGTTGAGAAGGTTGACGAATGATCCGTTGTCGACAAGGATTTTCCCTATCTGGATGTCGTGGCAGTATCCGGTGACGTATAACGGGCGGTTATGTTCGCACATACCGAGGAGGAGATCTTCATTGTTGAATGTAATGTCAGTTATGTGAACCTCTCAGCTCATCCTTCATCTTCTTTTCTGCAAGGAAATCTTGGAACTAACCGGGCTCTTATAATGCCTTAATCAGAGACTCTCGTGCCTCTTTGGATAAGAGTAAAGCATCCAATATGCTCAACTGTGAGATTATTTTCCTCAGATGTGCTAGGACATTGTAATCCACCTTATTTTTCCTAGGTGGGTCCTTTGCTGCAAGCTCTTTGACAACACCATCGTCGAGGGCAATTTCCTCAGAGATTTTCTCTTTCCTTTTGCCTTTTTTGCTCGAACCATTGTTTGTACGTCCGAGGTTCTATTCAGGCAGCGTGTGGTTACGCAGCTGAATATTCTCGTAGTTCTTCTCCTCCTCTTCTTTTTCGGAGGTGGAGTCTTTGAAAAGAGGGCTAAGGGGTATTTCGTTCTCAAAATCGCTCCCGAAAGTAAGAACTTGGGGTTTTCCCCCTTTTGAACTGGTACCAACCAAATGACAGTTGCCAGTCGTTTTTTCACGCACATCTGTCGCACTCTTTTGCCGTCGACGAACTTCGCGCTTCATCCTCTTGAAGTATTTTTGATGAGCAACATATCCTTTCCACCACTTCTTGAAAGTACTGCATTCTTTGGAGGGGTGGGTAACCCTATAATGATATAAGCAGTAGTTTGGATGTGAATCCTCTCCGTCGAGGCATATGACCCCAGGAGTGTTTCCTATAAGAGGTGGCCGCTTCATTCTCATTGACAGGGCTTTGGCGAACTGCTTCTCTGCCTTGATCCTGCTCTTATTTGTCACAGGTATGCCTTGGTTTGGTTAGAGTACTTTACGACTCCACCTTACCGCAGCTTCTTCATCCTGGCGTTGACGCTTAGCTTTTTCGTATATGGCTGTTTCGCGTTCTCGGTCAACTTTGCTTTTTCGAAAGGCTTCATTTAACAGCCTATCGATCGGGTCTTTTGGCGGTTCCGGAGATTTTAGCGCCGATTCTGCCCCCGGTTCCTCTGCGTTGTTTTCTGATGCTGAGGGAGTTTCTTCGCCATTTAACAACGAATGGGAGAACATGTAGCAACTTGTTATATGGTCTTCGGTTTCTTCTGATGAGTCATTTCCCTCATCGTTGTCACTATCTTCGTTCTCAAGAATATGCTTGAGGAACTCTTCAACCGTGACCGATTTTCGCGCCTTCTGGTTGTACTCCTTCAACGCGTCAATGTACTTTTGTAAGTCTGTGCGCTTGTCGTCATACTTGACAGGCTGCACAGGCTTCTTGGTCTTCTTCTTTTTCTTCGAAGACTTTGAAGGCTTGACTTGGGGATTTTGCCCTTTGTCAACAATTTTCGATACGGTAGTGGTTTCAGCATCTCTTCGATGATTTCAGGTTCAAGTAGGCTTTTCCACCTGACTGCCGGACATGCATGTAGATCTTTCAGCATTCTTTTGGTTTTAGCTGAAAGAACGACTTCCCATGGAGTTTCTTCCACGAGTGAGCATGATGCCCCCGGCGCATCCACCTTTTTAGGAGTGTGCTTCTGTGGTAGGTTCACCCTCCAGTTCTCAGACAGTGCAAACTTCCCCTGTTGATACTGGTCCTCGACCTAGTTCTTGAAGACGTAGCAATTCTCAATTAGGTGGCTCACCATTCTGTGATAGGTACAGTAGTTGGGATTGTTGACGTCGCCGGGTTGCGGTGGACGCCGTGGGTCTGACAATGTGATGAGTTTGTTACGCATTGCCAACTCAAATAGTCTCCTCATCTTATCACAAGGAAACAAGTAAGCACGTCCTATCCTTTCTTCCAGGGATAGTCATGGACATGCGTTGTTTTGGCGAGCAGCCGGTTTTGGGCAACTCGGTTGTTGTTGATCGTTTGCGATGAAGGCCGCTTTCCCTTTACCCTTGGCGTTTCGAGGGTCCTTACTTGAGGAGGAAGGCCCATGGCCCATCTAGTCCATTTGGGCCAGTTTATCGATCAGAGCCTGAAAAGTCGTTGGTTTGAAGAACGTCATGAACTAGGACACAGTTGTTTGAGGATCAAGGATCCCGATGAACATGCCCACGGTGGGGGATTCTTCGATGCGCTATTCGCACTTAGACCATAGGTTCCGCCACCGGATTGCATATTGGACCCAGGTTTCTCCCGACTTTACCTCTGCATTGATTAATGTCGTGATCGGGGTGCGCTCGCTTGCGCTGGCGAACCGCTGTATGAACAGCAGTTCCATCTCTGTGAATGTTCTTATGGAGTCATTTTGGAGCTCCGAATACCATTCAAAGGTCGTCTCCGACAGGCTGTCAACAAACTGGCGAAGCAACAGTTTGTCGTCACCTCCAGTGTTGCCGCATAGCGCTCTAAAGTGTGCGACATGCCGGTGTGGGTTGCATGTCCCCTTGTACACATGGAACTTAAGGATCGTATATCCTAGCGGGTATTTAATTTGGTCATACCATCCTGGATACGGTCGCCCAGTTCTGACGATTTGTCCTGTGGCTTCATTAGCTTGATGAGCTCGTATTTGTTGAGCGATATAAATATCAAGAGCAGCCTTGGAGATTGTTTCCTCCTTGGCTGCCGATAAGGCCAGAAGAGGGTTTGATGTTTCCCCTCTGTCATCCTCGATGATTATCGGCGGATCCTTGGCTGGGGGTTTTGGCTGGATCATCATTCCAACCATATCTTGGAACAAGAGAGCCATCTGCTTTATGTTAGCAGCCTGCTCAGCAGCTTCCTTGCCCTTTCTTTCAAGAACCCTTTGCAAGAATCCTGTATCGGTCTCCTGCACCTGACGTTGTTCAGCTGTTGTGTCCGGGCTTTCTTTCTACTCGGTAAGTGCTGCCATTTTGGTCAGCATCTCCTGGATCTTTTGTTGTTGCTCATGAGCTTTTGTCAGCGACCGAGTTTGCGATCGATGTCCTACGGAAGCACGGCTTTCTTCTTTTTCCGGAAGCCATGTAGACCGTATGTACGATCATTCCCCCAGACTTGGGACGTTTGAGTCCATCGCCTTTGGAATTTGTCGCAGGCAGTGGGACTTTCTCCGGCATCATCCTTTTGTGGAAGGTCGAAGTTGAAGGAGCCATTGTAACAGGCGCCTATATAGAAGTTCTTTGCTCTATGACGAAGGGATGGTCTTTCCTTTGCCGAGCCTTCGATTTTTTCGGTCGACGAGAGTAGTTTTGATCAATCACGGAGTCCTGGACTTTTCGCCATATCCTTTGAATTTGGGAAGAGAGCCGTTGATGGGGGCGCTCCGAATTTTCCTGCACCGTGGCTTATGCAGGCGGGGGCGATTCCTTTAGCACCGCCATTGGAGAGTTCTTGCGTACCCTCTTGAGCAGATCAAAGCTGTTCCCAGTTGGAACAGCAGCGTCAACGTCCGCCATTGGAGCTGGTGGGGTAAGTCCAAAGGGAGAATTGCCCCCAGCTTTTCTCACTCGGCGCCAGTGACGACATCGAGCATGTCTTGCGGACGGGACCGCCTCAGATTTGGAAGCGGCTTCTTCATGCCCCCGGCTTTGCTAAGGGACTGTTGTTGGTGTCAGCCTGTTGAAGACTGATGTCCTTGGCAGGGTTTAAGGATGGCCGGCCAATCTTTCAAAGACCGACTTTCTCGTTGGGAAAGCACCTTTGATGACTTCACCCGTAGTAGGAGTTGGGAGGGCTATCCGTTTTGGGGTAGCCTCTTCAGGTGTCATGAGCCTCTTTGCGGGCCCGTTTGGGTTCTTGACCAGCTTATTGAAGACTGAGATGTCAGCTTTGGATGGCCCATTGAGAGGGGCCGTTGTGGTCGCTAGTCGATCGATGACTGACCTCTTGGAAGCTTCTTCCTGCGGTGCAGAGGCACCGACACCCGCTGGTGGGAGCATGGTCCCGAAGAACAACCCAGCAGTGGCTTGCGTTACTTGCCCCACTGACATTGAAAGGATGGAGGTCGTGTTGGGCCTGTAGGTCACTCCTCCAGTTTAGGTGGAGCGAGAGTTGTTGTTGCAAGAGGTGCAGTGGGAAGCCATCGATTTTTTTCTTCTACACAGGAGCAAGACACCAAATTTTAGTACCTCAAATTCAAGGTCAACCATTGCGAACCACGATTTCGCTCATGAAACACGACACACGAAGTGTGGAGTGAAAAGAGGAAAAAGTCCCACCGGACGTGTCAGAATCTGTTCACCACCGAAAGACCGGACCGAGACATTGGGACGTCTGACCTGAATTCTGGGGGCAGATGCTATTTGGATTTATCTATCCACTTCTCCGAAGATACCAAGTTGATCTATGGCACCATATATCGGAGGTTTGGACAGACGCGATCATTGTAGCAGACTTTATCAGATTCCCCCTCATTTTATGAGGGGTTTTTAATTATGGGAACGCTCTTTCCTGCAGGCGCAAGCCCCTGCAGTTAATTACGTTACTGCATTGCAATAACCACTTTCTCTTGCTTCGGCAGTTCACTTCGTGTCATGTGTGTTTTTGTTTTTTTAGGTTGCCCGTGGATTGTATACGGAGACTAGTTTAGGTTGTCGCCTGTAGGGCGAGGATAAGTCCAAATCCGTATATTTTAGATTTGGGCTTATGTTTATTTAAGGACCATTAATCTGGTTTGCGATTAAGATCAACTTAAATATTAGAGCATTTGGGCTCAATTTGTTCTTGCTAAGGATGCGTTTGTCTAATTTGAGTTTAAGATCAACTTAGCAAAATTTTAAGGATCATTTTTATTTAAAATCCAGCAAAAGAGCATTTAGGCTCAGCTACAAGAAAATTTCAGAGACTTAGCCAATTTGGGCTAAGTCTAGTTAGCCATTTTTTTTATTCAAAAGTGCTAAGCACTTATTTGGGCTCAGTTTGTTCAACCATTTTCTTTTCATGTAAAAGTACTAAGCACTTATTTGGGCTCTAACGCTCACATGTATGTCATGTGAAGCATTCAGTCATGGGCGCTGCCAAATAAATGTGTTTCCCCCAATCAGAGCAAAGCTCTGTTCAAATTTTGAAGTTTGAAATGAAGCAGCGCTGGCGCTAAATGCGCCAGCACCAAGAGTCAAAAACTCTAATGCATCGCTCACGTGCAAAGAACGAGAGCGCTAGCGCTAAGTGCGCCAGCGCCAAGAGTCAAAGACTCTGATGCAGCGCTCACGTGCAAAGCACGAGAGCGCTAGCATTGAACTAAATGTTCCCCACCCTTGGATAAAAGATCCAACAAAAATGATTAAAAATCATCAAATTACCAAAATAAAATTCTGTTGAGGAAATACTCCTCAAATCTTTCCAAACAGGAAAGATTGTACTCTGTAAATCAGAGCACCGTTGGATCAAAGATCCAATGGTGATTAAAAATCACCAAGATACAGAATAAGTTATGTATGGGAAAATATTTTCCCAATCTTGTTAAAAGCAAGAAGATTGTCTTCTGTAAAACAGAAACCCTTGGATCAAAGATCCAACGTTGGGGAATACCTCCAAATCATTGAGAAATCTCTCAATGAGAGATTTCCTTAACTGATTCAAAAAATCAGCATCCCCTATATAAAGGACCCAAGACTTCAAGTCTTGCACAGAGAGAGAGAGAGAGAGAGGAGCCCCCTCCCCCCCAAGTTTGAGAAATTTCAAAGAGAAGAGCAAGCTCTCGGAAGAAGAATTTTTTCAAGGTAAATAAAATAAAGAGATCAAAGTATCTCATCAAAAGAAGAAGAACCTAGTTCTTTTTCTAGATCATAGATCTATAAGACAAGAGCTTTTTCATAAAAGAGAACATAACATCTCATCATAAAAAGGGGGGAGAAGAATTCAATTCTCTTCAGACATAGATCCATAAAGACAAAATCTTTCACAAAAAAAACATAAGAGATTGTAACATCTCCTATAAAATAAGAACTTTGTTCTTAGAGCTACGAGACAAAATCTCTTATAAATGAGAATTTAATTCTCAGAGTGCATAACTGATTAAAGCTGCCTAAAAAGAGCATTAGCGCTATAATTTAAAGAAGCGCCTTAGCGCTCCAAGACTGGCGCACAGCGCCGCAGCGCTCCTAGCGCTCCAATTTAAAGAAGCGCCTTAGTGCTCCAAGACTGGCGCACAACGCCCCAGCGCTCCTAGCGCTCCAATTTAAAGAAGCTCATCAGCGCTCCAAGTCTGGCGTTCAGCGCCCAGCACTCCCGGCGCTATTTTAAAAGAAGGACTCAGCGCTTCAAGGTTGGCGTTCAGTGCCAAGCGCACCACGTGCTCCTCACGTGGGCGCAATTTTATAAAGAGCGCTCCATACTCATTGACTGGCGCTCAGCGCCAAGCGCACCATATGCTCCTCACGTGTGCTCTATCTCACAGAAAGCGCCTTAGCGCTTTAGGTCTGGCGCTCAGCGCCAAGTGCGCCACGTGCTCCTCATGTGTGCGCTAAGGGAACATAAACTATTCTTTAAATAAAGCCCCAGAAACATAATGAGGGTTCAACACTCAATAAAAGACAAAAGGTTGTCAGAATCCAAACCGATGCTCAACATTGAAAAAAGGCTGAGCCTAATTAAATGTACAATATTTTAACTGAGTAGGCCAAGCCCAAGTTGGCTACAAATCCCTAATGTAGATTAATTGAGCCCATATGCTCATAAATCTTTTCAACTGATCTTAGTCCCAGACTTGACTACAGATCTCCCAACCAACATTGGTTCAAGGGTATATCTGTCCATACCTCTGATATATGTCGTTGTAATTCTTCAACGTCTTCATAGAGATGGAGGGTCCCGATAACCAATAACTTTTGGTGCATCCCCAAACGGTTGAACCAAAACCATACAGACTATGACGTCTTTAAACTGGACTATGATGTCTTTAAACTTTACGGACTGTGGGGTCCTTAAACTCATGGACTATGATGTTCTTAAACTTTATGGACTGTGAGTCCTTAAACTCATAGACTATGATGTCTTTAAACTAGACTATGATGTCCTTAAACTTTTGGACCGCAACGTCCCTAAACTAAAACAATAGAGCCCAAATGCTTTTTTGTTGGATCTAAATGATCCTATTGAGTAGATCTTAGTCTAAAATTAGACTAACGTATCCTCAACAAACGTTTGAGTTGATCTTAGTCTAAAACAAGACTAACGATCCTTAAACCCAACCCAAACCCAAATCTAAGAAAATACGGATTCGGACTAATCCACGCCCTACAGGCGACAACATAAATTAGTCTCCGTATACAATCCACGGGTAACCAAAAATAAAACAAACACAAACGACACGAAGTGACCATCTGGAGAATGAGAAAGTTGTTGCCGCGATGCGGTAGCGTAATTAACTGCCTGGGCTTGCGCCTGTAGGGAAGAGCGTCCCCATAATCATAAACCCCTCAAACGAGGGGAATCTGACGAAGTCAGCTACAATGGCCTTATCCATCTAAACCTCCGATATACGGTACCATAAATCAACTTGTCATCTTCGGAGATGTGGACAGATAAAACCAAATAGCATCTGCCCCCAAATTCAGGCGAGACGTTTGTCTTCCCGGCTTTCGGCGGAAAACAGATTCTGGCATGCCCGGTGGGACCTTTTCCTATTTCCACTCCACACTTCATGTGTTGTGTTCGCGAACGGATCGCGGTTTGATATGGTCGCCCTTGGATTTGAGGTACTAAGATTTGGTGTCTTGCTCTGTGCAGAAAAAGAAGATCAATGTATTCTAACTGCTCCAGCTGCAACAATTGCAACAACTCCCGCTCCGTCCTCGCAGGAGTAGTGACGGCCTCAAGAGGCCTCCATTTTCGCGATGCCTGTGGAATAGGTGACTCAGGCCACCACTGGACTGTTCTTCGAGACCATGCTCCCACTAATGAGCTTTAACGCCCCAGTGCCATCGCAAGAAGCTCTAAAGAAGTCGGTCTTCGATTGACTTGTAACTATCGCGGCCCCTCTCAATGGGTCGCCCAAATCCAACGCCTCAGTCTTTAACAGACTGGGCCAAAGCTCCCATGGACCCATGAAGAAGCCCGCATTACCTGAAGGGGCTATCCCGAAACGGATAGCCATCCCTGTTCCAGTAAATGAAATCGTCGGAGAGGCTTCTCCTGCTAAGGGGTCGGTCTTCACAAGAGTGGCCATGCCAACTCCCGCTCCAGGCGAAGTCACCAAAGCAGCTACCCCCGCTCGAAAGTCTTCCTTCGACAGGTTGACCATCCCTTCTCAACGGACGTCGGCCTTTGATAGGCTGGCACCAGCAGCAACCCTTCACCAAAACAGAGGGCATGATGAAGCCACCCCGTACCTGAGCCAGTGCCATTTGCAAGACATGCTCGACGTCGCCACTGGCGCCGAGTGAGGAAAGCTGGGGGCAGTTCCCCTTCTGGATTGACTCCACCAGCTCCGATGGTTGAAGTCGATGCTGCTGTTACAACTGGGAACAGGTTTGAACCACTTAAGAGGGTCCGCAAGAATTCTCCGACTGCTGTATTGAAAAGATCTCCTCCACCTGTGGAGAATGTTACAAAGTCAAAGACGGAGCAGTCCCCTCAGCGGCTGTCTTCCAAAATCCACAAGGTCTGGCAGAGAGTCCAGGATTCTGTGATCGACAAGGACTATTCCCGCCAACGGAAGAAGATGAAGACTCAACAGGAAGAGGACCATCTTTCTGCCATGCTATGCAAAGTATCGTCTGCTCAGGTGCCTACTGCAACAGCCCCCTCAACTTCAATCATCTATAAAAAGAGGAGGGCGGGGAAGATCCTTATGCCTGCAATGAATCTCAAGGGCACTGAACCTAGACGCTCCAAATCTGGGGGTATGGTAGTGCATACTGTTTATATGGCTTCCGGGAAGGAGGAGAGCCATGCCTCTGGGGGTCATCGACCACTCACCCGATCGGTAACAAAAGCTCAGGAGCAACAACAGAAGCTCCAGGAGATATTAACGAAGATGGCTGCACTCACGAGACATAAAGAAAGCCCCGAAGCATCGTCGGATCAGTGCCAGAAATAGGAAACCGATGTCGAGTTCCTCCGGAGGATGCTAGAAAAGAAAGCTCAAAAGGCAGCGGAACAAGCGGCCAATATAAAACAAATGGCGCTATTATTTCAGGATATGGTGGGCATGATGATCCAGTCAGACCCTCCAACCGAAGATCCGCCAATAATAATCGAAGACGACAGAGGGGAGACGTCAAACAGTCTTCCGGCCTTTTCAGCAGCAAAGGAGGAAACAATCTCGAAAGCTGCACTCGATGATTATATAGCTCAACAGATATGAGCTCATCAAGCGAACGAAGATGCTGGCCAAGTTGTCAGAACGGGGCGACCATATCCCAGCTGGTACGATCAAATTAAGTACCCGCCAGGATACACAATCCCTAAATTTCATGCATATAAGGGGATAGGCAACCCCCATCAGCATGTCACCCAGTTCAGGGCTCTGTGCGGCAACACTGGAGGTGACGATAAGCTACTGCTTCGCCAATTCGTCGGCAGCTTGGCGGAGACGGCGTTCGAATGGTATTCAGAGCTTCCCAACGATTCCATCAAAAGTTTTACGGAGATGGAGTTGCTATTCACCCGGCGTTTCGCAAGCGCTAGCAAATGCACCCCAATCACGGCATTGATCAGTGCCACGGTGAAGCCTGGAGAAACATGGGTTCAGTACGCGATACGGTGGCGGAACCTATGGTCGAAGTGCGAACAGCGCATAGAAGAGGCTCCTGCAGTAGGCATGTTTGTGGGAACCCTCGATCCGCAGGCGACCATATCCCAATCTATGATGTTCTTCAAGCCGACCACTTTCTAGGCCTTGATCGACAAGCTGGCCTAAATGGACCAGATGGGCCATAGGCCTTCCTCTTCAAAGACGAAGCCTCGGAATGAAAAGGGGAAAGGGAAAGCGACCTTTGTCGCCAATGCTCAGCAACAGCCAAGTGGTCCAAAACCAGCTGATCGCCAAAACGACAGACAGCGATTTATCAACGAAAAGTTAAAGCGTCCTTACTCATTCCCTCGGGATAAAACAAGGAGACTATTCAAACTGACGGTGCGCAACAGGCTCATCACTCTACCAGATCCGAGACGCCCACTGCAGCCAGGTGACGTCAACAATCCTAATTACTACTCCTACCACCGAGTAGTAGGCCATCCAATCGAAGATTGCTTCGTCTTTAAAGGCTGGATTGAGGACCAATACCAACAGGGCAAATTCACACTGTCCAAGAATTGGAATGTAAGCCCACCCCAGTCGCACGCTCCTAAAAAGGTAGATACGCCGGGGGCATCATGCTCATTTATAGAAAAAGCTCCATGGGAGGTCGCTCTTTCAGCCAAAATGAAAAGAATGCTGAAGGATCTCCAAACATGCCCGGCGATCAGGTGGAAAAGTTCGCTGGAGCCCGAAGTCATTGAGAGAATGCTGAAGCCGTGCCCGACGCCAAGAATTGGTAGCGATAGTCAAAACGCCCATGCCCAGCCGTCAAAATCTTCAAAGAAGACCAAAAAGCCCGTGAAGCCTGATGACAAGCGCACGTACCTGTAAAAATACATTGACGCGCTGGAGGAATACAACCAGAAGGCGCGAACCCCGGTCACACTCCAAAAGTTTCTCAACCACATCCTTGAAACAGAGATAGCAACAAAGATAAGGGAGAAGATTCGTCAGATGAACCTGAGGATTATGTGGCGAGCTGCCATGTGATCTCTCACCCATCAATAGATGGTGAAGAAGCTCCTGATGCAGAGAAATTGGGGGCAGATCCCGAACCGAAACCCTTAGAACCGTCTGACGAGATGATCGATCTGCTGATGAACGCAGCCCGTCAGAAAAGCAAAGCCGATCGGGAGCGCGAAATGGCTATATTCGAAAAAGCCAAACGCCGGCGGCTGGATGAAAGGGTTAAAACACTCCCACCAGATCAAAGCACATCCGCCGCAAACAAAAGCAAACTTAAGACAAGGAAACGGTTCGCCAAAGCCATATCAATGGGAATGAAGCTGCCACCCTCTGAAGGAAACACTCCTGGTGGGATACACCTTGACGAAAAGGATGTACATCCAAATTACTGCTTATACCATCAGAGGATCGCACACCCTACTGAAGAGTGCAACACCTTTAAAAACTGGAGGCAGAGATATGTCGCCCACCGACAACATTTCAAGAGGATGAAGCGTGAAGCTCGTCGACAGCGAAAAAATGCGACAGATGAGCACAAAAGAACTGCCGGTAACTGTCACATGGTCGATTTCGGGATATCGCAAGTTCTCACCTTCGGGAGCGATTCTGACGAGGAAATAGCCCTCGGCCCTCTCTTCAAAGAACCCACCTCCGAAGCACAAGAGACGAAAACTTGCGAGAATATTCAGCTGCGCAATCGTACGCTACCCGAAAAGAATCTCGGACCCATAAGAAAGGGAGCGAACAAAAAAGATAAGGGTAAGGAAAAAGTCTCCGAGGATATCACCCTCAATGATCGAGTCGTCGAGGAGTTGGCATGCACGGACCCGCCAAAGAAAAATAAGGTGGATTACAACGTTCTGGCACACCTGAGGAAGATACCCTCGCAACTGAGCATTCTCGATGCCCTTCTGCTAGCTAAAGAGGCGAGAGATTCTTTGATCAAGGCACTACAAAAGCCCAAGCAGTTCCAAGCTTTCCTTGCCAAAGAAAAGATAAAGGAAGAGCTAGAAGAAGTGCATACTGCTGACGTCACTTTCGGCGATGAAGATCTCCTCCTCGGGATGTACGAGCACAACCGTCCCCTGTATATCACCGGATACTGACATGACATCAAGATAGGGAAGATCTTAGTTGATAACGGGTCCTCTGTCAACCTTCTCAACGTGAGAGTGCTAAAAGAAATCTGCATGAGCGTTCAACACCTCGCTCAAGATAAAATCACTATCTCCGGGTTCGACTCTCAGTCATCACGGACGCTCGGGTCTGTGATACTGACATTACACTTTGGGCTGCTCATCACTGACATCAAATTTCATGTCATTGACGCCAAGACTTGCTACAACGCTTTGCTCGGCAGGCCTTGGTTACACGAATACAACATCATCCCTTCTACACAACATCAGTGTATCAAGTATTTCAAGGATGGTCTTGAGTACACCGTAACGGGGGAGCTAAACCCATTCTCCGTGAATGAAGTCCACAAATACGATGACGCAAAGTACTTTCTGCCAGACTTTGAAGACACGGAAAGATGCCATAAACCGGAGAATAAGAAAAAAGCTATCACCACTATTCCGGTCTTCGGGAGCGATACCGAGGAGGAAGAAGAGATAGTCTATTTGGAGCCGCCCCAATGCAACAAGCCGGGACCGTCTACCCCTATTCTGGTCTTTGGCAGTGACTCTGAAGATGAGGTCAACGCAGTGTTCTCAGCCCGCCCATCGATGCAGGCCTTCACCGGAGATGATCAGAGTTTGCAAATCGCCGTGGTCCCGAGAAAGCATTACAAAGAACTCAACACACTCGATACCTATAGTGTACAAGAGCTGTAGACGTTCTACATCCCTCCCAGGCGAAAAGATGAAAAGGCAATCCTCTTTTATCGATCCGCGGAGAATAAAGTGGAGAAAGAAATCTAGCATGGTGCCAATTCTACGCTTGACAGGCTCCAGCCCATCCGTCTGCCCAGATACTACACAGAAGGATTAAAATGACTGTTGAGCCGCCAAGGCGTACCCTTCAAATAGACTGCTCGACAATCTCAGTTCTACAACAGGATCTGAAACGTCCCCGGAACTCAGCGAAAATTGCCCAACGGGAGAATGGAAACAATCGGGCTTGGATATGTTCAATCCAAGAAACGGGAGTGATTCTATGGCTGCTATGTTATACATGATTTCGATGAAGAAGGAGATGCTCTGTTAGAGGACACTGCAATTGAACCAAAACGAGATCCCGCTGTAAAAATGCCAAGTCCGTCATTTGAAGAAGTAATGGACAAGTTAATAAGGGAAGCGGGTCAAAAGACCCGGGATGACCACAACCGTGAAATGGCCATCTACGAGAAAGCCAGGACGCAACGCCTCCTTCAGCAGGCTACGAAGAATGACGATGCTCTTCGTCGCCAACCCGTCGTACAAAAGACCCAACGCGGAGGCAAAAACAAACTAAAGAATAGAAAAAATGTCCGACAGTGGCAAAGAGGGCCCAACAAGCCACGCGATCGAGAATTGAGCAGCCGGGATTCGTCTCTTATAAAGAAGATGGGTCGAGCATATTCTTTTCCCCAGGATAAGACAAGGAAGATATTCGATCTCGTCATGAAACATCAGATGATGACACTCCCGGAGTCCAAACACCCCGAACAAGCAGACGATGCCTCTCATCCGGATTATTGCTCCTATCATCGAGCGATAGGACATCCACTTGAAGACTGCTTCACCTTCAAAAACTGGGTTGAAGACCAATATCAACTCGGCAGGTTCGCTCTATCCAACAGTTGGAGGGTAGCCCCACCGCAAAAGCATATACCAAAAGCAACGTATATGGAGAGAGTAGAACCAGATCAACGTTGGTCTGGGAAACGATCTTGTACCTATCACGTGATAACGTTGTCAAAAGAAGGAGTGCCTGAGAACATGGATGACCTATCCTGGTGCTTCGAAAACAAGGGTGAAGAGGAATTGATCTCAAAATTTCCACCGGCACTAAAAGAATTGGAGGATGGAATACACACCATGGCGGATAACCTAAGGAAAATAGACTTGGGGATGGAAAACAACCCGCGGCCTACATTCGTCAGTGAGCTGCTTTCTAAAGAACAGGTAGCTACGCTAAGAGACGTTCTCATACAGTATAAAGACTGCTTCACATGGAACTACTCCGAGATGCCGGGGCTAGATCCAGAGATAGTTGTGCATAAATTGGCGATATCCCCGGACGTCAAGCCAGTCAAGCAAGCACCAAGAAGAATGCGGCTCGAACTTGAAATGAGCATCAACGCCGAAGTCAAGAAGCTGATCAACTCCGGCTTCATCCAAGAAGTTCAGTACCCTGACTGAATCGCCAATATCGTCCCAGTGATGAAGAAGAATGGGACGGTGCGCATATGCGTAGATTTTCGGGACCTCAACAAAGCTTGCCCGAAAGATGACTTTCTTGTACCGGTTACCGAGCTGATGATAGATAACATATCCACTCACGAACTTTTCTCCTTCATGGACGGCTCATCGGGGTACAATTAAATAAAGATGCATCCCGAAGACCAGAAGCATGCCGCTTTTCGGACTCCTCTGGGCATATTCTGATACAAAGTAATGCCTTTCAGCCTGAAGAACGCCGGCACTACCTATCAGAGGGCCATGACGAAGATTTTCGATGACCTCATACATGAAATCATCGAATGCTATATTGACGACCTCGTGGTAAAAAGCAAATCAAACGAGGAGCATTGGGAGCATCTGAAGGTAGTATTCCAACGTCTTCGGAAATACAACCTAAAAATGAACCCTCTTAAATGCGCGTTCGGAGTTTCCTCGGGCAAATTTTGTGGGTTCATCATACAACATCGAAGCATCGAAATAGATCCATTGAAGATCAAGGCGATTATGGAAATACCTTCGCCAAGAACTCTCAAGCAACTGTGATCTCTCAAAGGAAAGCTCGCATATATCCGACGATTCATAGCCAATCTCTCCGGCAAGTGCCGCCCCTACAGTCATCTATTGAAGAAAGGGACTCCTTTTGTCTGGGATCGCAAATGTCAAAGCGCACTGGACAAAATCAAGCAATACCTGCAAAATCCGCCAGTACTGACCGCTCCGGTCAAGGGAAAGCCTCTCATCCTGTACACAACAGCCCTTGAAGGTTCTTTAAACGTGCTATGGGCACAGGAGAATGACCAAAGGAAGGAGAGAGCCCTCTATTATTTGAGTCGAGTTCTCCTGGGGGCAGAAAATAACTACTCCCCATTGAAAAACACTGCCTGGAGTTAATCTTTGCTATAACGAAGCTCCTGCATTATGCTTTTGCGCATGAGGCCCACCTAATATCAAAAGTGAATCCTCTAAGATATTTGATGTCAAGAGCTATACTAACAGGACGGCTCGCTAAATGGGCCCTCCTCATGATGGAGTTCTCGATAACATACCGACCTCTCAAGGCAGTGATGGGCCAGGCCATTGCCGACTTCCTCGCTGAGCATCCGATACCTGCCGATTCACCCCTAAATTGCGAATTGCCAGATGAGCATGCGTTTGACACGATCGACAGGGAGAAAGGAGAGAGTGACACCCGATGGGAACTTTACTTCGATGGGGCATCTTCCATGAAGAAGCAACAACACAACACCCCTATAATCAAATCTGGGGTAGGCCTTATCTTCGTGACTCCACAAGGAGGGATAATGCGCTTTGCCTTTTCCTTAATAGAGCCGAGGACAAACAATGAAGCCTAGTATGATGCTTTGATAGCAGGTCTAGAGATCGCCGTCGATATAGGAATCGAAAACCTCCTCATATACGGAGACTCCCAGTTGGTCGTTAGTCAAGTAAACGGCGACTATCAAACATGTAAACCGGAGTTGGTAAAGTACGGTGAGAGAGTGCAGCAACTGCTGACCCAAATCCCTTCCTACATGCTGGAGAGCATACCGCGCATGGAAAATAGCAAAGCTGATGTACTAGCCAAGCTCGCTAAAGAATTGACTGATGAAAATCTCGATGACATAAGAATCGTTGTGCAAAACCGTCGGGTTCTTGCACCGGCAGAAATATCTCCGGAGTCGTCCAAAGAAAAGAGAGAGACCAAGCAAACGGCCCTACAAATGAAAGACCATAAAAAGGCTAAGGATTGGAGAGAAGTCTTTATAGACTACTTCAAATCCCGTCGAACACCTGAAGATGCGTCCTCGAGACATCAGCTCATGAAAAGAGCTCTGTCTTTCGCCTTCGTCAATGATACTCTGTATAAGAGATCGTTCGACTCCCTGTGGCTAAGATGCCTGGGACCGGAAGAAGTAAGGAGATCCGTCCAAGAAACTCATGACGGACTCTGCGGTTCTCATCAATCCGTGCCAAAGATGAAGCTGAAGATCAAAAGAATGGGCTACTATTAGCCCACGATGATTTAGGACTGCCTTGAATACGTGAAGTAATGCCATTCGTACCAGATTCATGGGGACTTCATACACCAGCATCCAAACCCACTACACCCAACGGTGGCGAGCTGGCCGTTCAAAATGTGGGGAACCGACATAATTGGGTCCATCGAACCAGCATCATCTAGAGGACATCGGTTCATATTGGCGACAACCGATTACTTCTCTAAGTGGGCAGAAACAGTACCGCTAAGAGAAGTGAAGACAGAGAATATCCTCTATTTCTTCAAGACACACGTCATCTATCGGTTCGGCACTCCGCGACAGATTATCTCCGATAACGGGTCAGCCTACAGAAGTCACAAAATCAGCCGCTTCGCACAGCAGCATAATATAGACTGGAGATACTCTTCGGTCTATAATCCCCAAGCTAATGGTCTAGCTGAGGCTTTCAACAAGACCTTGACGAAGATCATAAAGAAGACGGTGTCTCGAAATAAGAAGGACTGGCACGAGAGACTGCATGAAACTTTCTGGGCGTATCGGACCACGTTCAAAACGGCCACGAATACAACGCCGTATGCATTGGTATTCGGCACAGAAGCAGTACTCCCCTTGGAGATAGAGCTGCACTCTTTACGAGTGGCGGTTCATTATGAGCTAACAGACGAAGAGAACGCTCATCTTCGGCTAGAGGAGCTCGACGCCCTTGACGAAACTCGTCTCATGGCGCAGCAAAACTTGGAGGCTTACAAAACAAAGGTGACACGCTCATACGAGAGATTGACTAGGTCGAGAACATTCCGCCAAGGCGAGCTCGTGCTTGTGGTCAAGAGTCCTATGATCCCCAATCGTGCCAAACAGGGGAAGTTCGAGCCGAATTATGAGCGCCTGGACATCATAGACGAGGTCTATCAAGGTTGGGCTTACTTGCTCATGAATATGCATGGCGAAAAACCCTTCAAGCCAATAAACGGCCGGTTCCTGAAAAAATTCTACGCCTGATAGATAACGACACCCATGTCCGCTCGCTATCTTCCCAAACCAAAGCTCTGTAAGTGGCATCCAGCGAAGCCGTTGTCTCCACAAAGGACCGAAACGTCCCTAAACTAATAGAGGACCGGAACATCCCTAAACTAATAGTGGACCGTAATGTCCTAAAACTAGCTATGGACCGAAATGTCCTAAAACTAACTACTAACCGAAACATCTTTAAACTACTACAAACCCACAGCATCCTTGGGCTGACTCGTAAAAAAAACGGTACGTCCACAAGCAAAATGGGCACGGATGAAAACCCGAAAGGGCTCCGTGAGTAAAAACAGCAGGACTACCGGCGAGTTTGTGAAAACCCGAAAGGGCTCAATCTCGCTAAAAGACACTTGCAAGGTCCTCTCGACCTTGTAAGGAGAAAACTACCTGCGTGAGATCCTTACGACTCATAAAGGAGCAACACACTTAGGGATCCCTACGATTCCTAAAGAGAAATTACACTTACGAGATCCTCACGACTCGTAAGGAGAACCCTCTTATGAGACCCTCGTGGCTCATAAGATTCAAAAGCCTTAAGCTACAGGGATCTGAACCTGTTCTTAAGCCATCACCTTTCCCAGATTGCCCTACAAGCGGTTCAATGCTGTCCCTTGTATACAATCCACGGGCACGAATAAACATTTTCCCAAAAGAGTCCCACCAGCAACAAGGGATATCCTCACATGGTGAACGACCCTTGTAAGTCCTCTCGATTTATAAGGAGAAAATACTCTTTCAAGACCCTTACGACTTACAAGAAAACATACATTCAGGAATCCTCACGATTCCTAAGGAGAGAATACACCTACGAGATCCTCACGACTCATAGGGAGAAACAACTTTATGAGACCCTTACGGCTCATGAAGTCAAAAGCCTTAGTCGACAGGATCTTAACTCTGTTTGCTAAGCCACCCTTGTTCGAACCGATAAAGGCAGATGATGATTCGCTCCTGGAAATGTCCCAGTGGTAGCGATACTGATGCCTGAATCGGAATCAAATTTCAAGTCCTTTCACGGCAAATGATGATTCGCTCCTAGCAATATTCCAGTTGCAGCGATACTGATGCTAAGACTGGCACCAGATTCCAAGTTCCATACTCGCGAAAAAAATCAGCGAGCCAAAAAATGCATATGAAATAGCCGAAATGATGGGGCAACTTGCAACAAAATTAGCAAGTAAAATATATGCATACATAATAGCCGAAATGGTTGGGCAACCCGTAATAAAAACCAGCGAGTAAAAAAACAGCCGAAATGATTGGGCACCGAAATAATTGGGCAATCGCGACTTTCGCGATATAAAAAGCTGAAATGATAGAGTATCGCGGAAAGAAATAAAAAAAAATGAAATGAAACTTTTTGCCCTGCAGGTAAGTCCATACTGACCCCTGTATACAATCCATGAGCATAAACGAAAAGGGAACCACATGCCCCGACAGACTCTATCAAAGAGAAAGTCAGATCTCGACAGCAACATCTGCATCCTAGGAGATCAACAATGTCATTTCTTCTCACTCCAACCAGATACAAACGTAACATTAACAAAACGGAGCCATGGCAAAGTCCCTAGTTCCAAGCCTCGATGGTTCACAGACAACCTAGAGACTACCTCGGACCCATGGCAGAGTCTCTAGTTCTAAGTCTCGACGGCAACATCTACAGCCTAGAGATCAACAACAGCGTTCTTCCTCCAACAGGATGCAGACGCGACATCAACAAACGGAGCCACGGCAAAGTCCCCTAATTCCAAATCTCTACGGTTCACAGACAACCTAGAGTCAACCAATGACCTCCCTGCCGGATCAACGCTCCGTCTCGGAAACAAGTCAGCCAAAAACCTCTCGATTCAGGAAAATTAGCGTCCTTGGTGAGAACCTCCTGATTCGTGTCGATCTGTAAGGAAATCAGTGTCTTTGCAAGAATCTCTCGATTCGTCTCGACCCCAGGGAAATCAGTGTCCTTGGCAAGACCTCAGCGTCCTTAGCGAGAACCTCTCGATTCGCGTCGAACCGCAAGGAAATTAGTGTCTTTGCAGGAAGCTCTAGATTCGTCTCGACCCCGGGAAAATCAGTGTCCTTGGCAAAAACCTCTCGATTCAGGGAAATCAGCGTCCTTGGCAAGAACCTCTCGTTTCGCGTCGACTCGCAAGGAAATCAGTGTCTTTGCAGGAATCTCTTGATTCGTCTCGACCCCAGAGAAATCAGTGTCCTTGACAAAAACCTCTCGATTCAGGGAAATCAGCGTCCTTGGCGAGAACCTCGATTCACGTCGACCCGCAGAGAAATCATTGTCTTTACAGGAATACCTTGATTCGTCTCGACCCCCAGGGAAATCAGTGTCCTTGGAAAATATCTCGATTCAGGGAAATCAGCGTCCTTGACGAGAACATCTCGATTCGCTTCGACCCGCAGGGAAATCAGTGTCTTTTCAGGAATACCTCGATTCGTCTCGACCTCCAAGGAAGTCAATGTCCTTGGCAAAACCTCGATTCAGGGAAATCAGCGTCCTTGACGAAAACATCTCGATTCATGTCGACCCGCAAGGAAATCAGTGTCTTTGCAGGAATCTCTCAATTCGTCTTGACCTCAGGAAAATTAGTGTCCCTGCACATGAAAAGAAAATTCTCTTGTGAGATCCTTACGATTTTCAAGAGAAAACGTACTTAGGAGTCCTCACGACTCCTAAGGAGAAAAGACACCTATGGGATCCTCTCGACCCGTAAGGAGAAAAGTCTTTATGAGACCCTCATGGCTCATAAAGTTGAAAAGTCTTAGGTGGCAAATCATGACCCTGTCTCCTAAGCCATCACTGCCCTGCAAGGAGGTCAAGATAGACTATTCACGGGCCACACTCTCCCAAGTCGAATATCGACAAGGGGAGAAAAAACCACTTACGAGTCCTCTCGGCTTGTAAGGGAGAAAATTCTCTTGGGAGATCCTTACGACTCTCAAGAGAAAACGCACTTAGGAATCCTCATCGATTCCTGAGGAGAAAATACACCTACGAGATCCTCACGACTCGTAGGGAGAAAAGTCTTTATGAGACCCTCACGGCTCATAAAGTTGGAAAGTCTTAGGCAACAGATCCTAACCATATTTCCTAAGCCATCGCTACCCTATAAAGAGTTCAAGATGGACGGCTATCTACTATCTACAGGCCACATTTTCTAAAATCGCATGCCAACAACACAGCAGAGGAAAGAAAGCGACAGTCGGAGATAAAAAAAATGTGTCCTTTATTCATGAATTCAATTGAATGCGAGATACATCATATAAAATAAAAAATGAAATGAATATATGTTATTCATAAATTACAATCGATACAAAGATGACAATTGAGAAGGAGGCAATTTTAGCAAATCAGCAAGCCGCTTGCGCACTCCTCTCAGCTCCTTTTCATGAGCAGCCGCCGCGGCCAGCTCCGTTTCGACTCGGGCCCGTTGCTGCAAACAGGATGAAACCTTCTCATCGATTTCCCGCTGGGCAGCTTTGCGACTCTGCGTAACCCGCTCAATGAAGTCGAGCTTCTGCCTCAGTGCCAACCCATCCGAAATGCATCGCTGCAGATTATCAAAGATGGTTCTCAGTTGTGCAGCATTCTCTTTAACCTCGGCATGCAGCCGGGCAGATTCGCTTGAAGCCTTCTCGCGTTCCTTCCGCCTCAAGGCCGCCTCTTGTTCAAAATGGCAAAGGAAAGAAACGCTCTGCTCAACCCATGCAGCCCATTGAGAGTTCAGAACTAATACTTCGGGAGCCGGACGCTTAAGCTCAATTTCATGCAGGCAGGCCCCGATCTTCTTACAATAATTAACCCAAGACTTGACAATGCCTTCGCTATGAAATTTTACGAGCGTCGCCAGCATGGGATTAACCTCCGCGGAAAAATCTACAGCAGATGCAAGGGCCTCAGGTTCAAGATCCTCGACGAATTCGCTCAACATTAGCAGGCTCGTCGCAGCGCCCCTATAAGATGGGCGCCTAGCAAAGGGCCCTGCCGGCATTAGGAGACGAGACTCAAAGGGAGCCAGAGTTGACGCAATTACTGCAAAACAAACTATGGTTAAATGTCGACTCGAAAGATTAAAAAAAAAAGAATGCACGAGTGATGGAGTCTACTATACTGGCTGCGCAGGTAGCAAAGTTGGGAATACCGGAGGCACGGTTATTCTCTCGTCTCCTCCTCTAATCTGTAACGCTGTAATCAATTCAAAAAAGAATCAACAACATGTCTATTCGTAAAAGAAAGAAGGGGACACTAGCTGAAGGATATACTCACCGACACCAGCAGGTGAAGCAATCTTCGACTGGAAGGAGAAATGCGGGTTCAACACCTGATATAGGTGGTCAAAAAGGACTCCTGCAAGGTGGTAACAACACAATGTCAGTACAAAAATTATATTATCCCTAATGAAACCGATAAGTCATAAACATATACCTTCCGGTACTCCAGACAACACGGGAGAAGGCGACGGAACAACAGCCGTCACGGCGGCAACCAGAGGCGCTTCAGATGGCGCAATATCTGCATTTACTGCACCTACACTCAAAATGAACAAAATGTCATCAGATGGGAATGAATGGGATCGAAAGATAAAAAGAAAACAGTGGCCCTAGATCTACCTGATAGTTGCCAACCGAAACCGCGGCGAGAGCATCACTAGGCACAGCGGCGCCTTCGCTCTCCACCAGCGGAATGGTTTCTGCGCCCGTGGCCTCATCCCCCGATTCGACAAGGGCCATCGTAACACTCGCAATACCCGTCGATGGCAGGGAACCACAAGGAGAAAGAGCGACAATTAGGGCAGTCCCAGACTCCTGAGAAAGAGTAGCCGTTTCGGGCTCAGTGGTTGCCGTCATCTCACCTGCCACCTCATCGCCAGGACTTGGCCCTGCAGGATATGATATATAAGAATTTGAAGATCAAATTCTAATAAAAAGACCCAGTATTACGTTACCTTGAGGTGGCTTTTCAGTTTCTTCCCGAGCCGCGCGCACAACCTGTCTATGAGCGGTAAATAGGGCAGCTGGAGCATCCTCTGAAGAAATGGTGACAGAGGGAGTAATACTTGAGCCTGCACCCATAGCCAAGCTGGCATCACGTTCCCTCGCCGCACGCTTCCTACGCTTTCTTTCGGTCTGAGCGGTGAGAAGCGATCTCCGCAAGACCTCCGTCAAAGGGATGTCATTGTCTGAACCAAGTTCTGCCTCTGGAGCCGCTACGACATCCGTCATCGGCTGTTTAAGTGAAGCCCCTTGCGATACTGACGGAGGAGCTAGGGCTACGATAGCCGGCTCTAGAAGCGTCGCCGCATCACCGCTTGGGATCGGCACCGCGCTTAGGATAACCAGCGTCAAAGTATTCCCTGCAACAAAATGAAAGAGGGGTCAGACTACAAATAAAGAAAAAGGGAATGAAGGTATAATAAGACGAATTATACCAAAGCCTAAAGAAGCACGGATCCTCTCTTCCTCTTCAAATGTTTTGAGGGAAGCAGCGAGAGCCTCTTCGGCAGAGATACCTGTTGAAGAAAAAAGCGTCAGTCAAAGCATAATAAAAAAAAGATAACAGCGGAAAGATGAGACTGAAGTCTACCTGACTATGCGATAGTAATCAGCGCTGCCTCATCGCGAGCCAGTCGCTCGGAAGCCACAAGGGCAGCTTGAAGATCGGTATCATCTGCAGGCGCGATGAATAGACCCCCATTAACCCCGTACTCACATAAGCCTTTGCTGTAAGGAGCATAAGGCTCCTGGCTGAGTGCAACGTCCGCAGAAAATAGCGACTTCTTCTTCTTCTGTGAGCGGATGCCGACAGCCGGCAACAGGAGCTTGCGCTTGGCGGGCAACTTTGGGCGACGAGTCCCGATCTCCGTACCCACGCCAGAATCGGGAGACGCTGCAGCCACCGCTTCTACAGGCACACGAGGTAAAGGCTTATCAGGAAAAGCATGCGGGACAACAGCCACAGCAGCTTCTTTTAAAGTAGGACCAACAGTGGTCTGTTGCTTTAAAGGAACAGCCGGATTGCCGGCGGGGACCGCACCTTTGCGATCGAGCAAAAGCCGTCTTTCTTCCCTAATAACGGCGCCCATCGAATGCTGGTACCATGCCACATATACATTCAAGACCCTTAGAACGCAGCTCGGCTCACTGATAAAAAAGCTGGACCCAGTGTTAAGCCGCATAAAATGGTGCAGTGCACTATGAATACCCTCCTTTATAGCAGCCAGCTCAGCCAGGAAAGCCTCTAGAGGAACACCCTGATCGTAGCTCGATTGTTGAGCGAACCGATGCGGGTTATACCTCATAAATAGCGTCGAATCATTCTGCCTGAACACCAAAAAGCCCAACCTGATTGAGTACAGGTGCAGAATCTCCCGGGCCTTCAATGTAGAAGCCCCGTCTTTGAAGGTGTTCCGCAGCGGCTGCACCGTCTTAGAGGACTCTTTGCCGATAGTTAAAACCTTATCGACAAAGTTCATTCCATCTCCGACCGTACGCGGACGAAGGACCACACCCCTAGCCTCCCGCTATGTCGGATTTAAAATGGAAGCGTCAACTAGCCGCATAATCCGAGGGAAGTTATAACTGTCATAGAAACGAGGCCGTTTGTAGGCTCCAAAAGCGCCAAGCACGTGCAGCTCGATCCATGACGTAAAATAGTGCAGCGAAAAAGTGATGGGCTGTACGCCTGGCTGAGTGGTGTCCGCCGCCAAGCTGAGACCATGACACAGGTGTGCCAACCCTGCAATCCCGACGGCCACTCGAGTTCCCGTAACCATACGATGGGCTGGGTAAAAGACTGATAGCCTCATATAACGAGGGTGTATCGGAAGCACGAACCAGTTTAGCCATAGGCTAATAAATCCCAGCAAGAACGTCTCTTCATCGACGTCCGAAGCAGCAAGCTCTGCGAAAGGAACGACAGGGGTATCCGGAAAAAAGAAGTTTTTTAAATCCGTCTCCACCGTCAGTTGGTTATCCAAACCGAAACCAAACGGATCGTCAAGCTTGGCGAACAGCACAGCTTGCTTCGATAAAACTTCCGGACGAAGAAAACAAGCGATGAAGTTTGTGTAGCTGACTCCGTGCCCTCCGGACTCTAGAAATAGACTTTCATAGATATTCAACACCTTGATCAAGCTCGGGAATCGGTGTTGAATGGCGTTCTCCGGAGTAAGGCCCATTACCACTGATTTGGTGGCAAAGATTTATTCATCCGGAGGAAGTAGCTCATCATAGTGTTCTCCCATGACGGGTAAGACGGAGATCTCTGCGAACTCCTCCAAAAAAATTTAAACTTCCCGATCCGACAGAAGGAAGGTGTGGGTTGGAATATTCCATTGCTCCAGAAAAGTTTTGACCCACCATACAGGAAGCATAGAATATTGGAAGAGAGACACCTAAACTGCGGGGTACAGCCCAAGCTTCAGCAGCTGCGATTTCTTGGCCGACAAAATGTACCGGGCCCACGGCAAATATCCGGATGGATGGTGAGGAGTCAAGCCCATCATATACGGCTGTCCCCAACGGCGCGACTCATCTTGATAGATATGCCGTCCTAGAGTATCCAAGGCCATCGGCGGCTGTACGGGTATCACAGCCATAGAGGGCTGAAGGTGACCCTCCGAAGTCCAATTGACCTCCTTTACGGCAAATTTCACTGGGGGTGGGTCGGTGTAGTGGATCGCCGGAATGGGCTCCGAAGGCACCGCACAAGAGAAGTTGCATCGATCCCGGATGATTTAATTGTACCACATCCCTATAAATGAAGGTTCTTTTGCTCCGGGTCGTGATCATTGATCAGATCGAAGACTTCCCGGTCTACTGGCGCGTCAGGGAATGCGCTCTCCGGATGAACAAACGGGAAAGAAGTGTCAAAAGACATAGTACTTGCGCGACAAAGAACAAGAGTTACCTGTCAAGGCTATAATTCAAATGCTGGCACTTGGTACATAAAATTTGTACCACACTGCAATGCAGTGGAAAGGGACCAAAGGGGACCCACACAATCAAGATGACGGCTCATCATTGATGAGACAGTCAATTCATTAAATAGAAATCCTTAGAAGGATTCTCATTCAATGAGAAACCCCTCGGGCCGAGGAGTAAAACTCTCTTGAGAGCAGTGCTCTGCGAACGAGTGACATCTGTCAACTCTAATGATGAAGAGAATAAAAATTCCCCAAAAAATTCTGAAGAGCTATGCTCTGTGAAGACGATGGAATCATCCATCAAAACCCTAAAAAAGCAAAGCTTTACTGAGTTAAAAACTCCGAGATCTTTAAGATCTGCAAAATGAACTCTAAGAGTTCTTCATTAATGGGTTAAGAAACTCTAAAAAAGATATCTTTAAATCTATGATCTAGGAAGAGCAAAGCTCTGTTGAGAAACCCTAAAAATCTATATGATTTGAGAAGAGCAAAGCTCTGTTAATGGGTGAAACCCTAGATTATAAAGTAATCCCTTCAAAGATTTGATCTTTACCTAAATTTTTGACAGGGTTCCGACTCTAAGAGAGTTCTTAAGGCAGAGAGCTGGGCTCTAAAGGAGAATTAATTCTTAAGAAAAACAAGAAGATGAACAAACAGTCATCTCAAGGGCCAAAGGCCCTATTTATAGGCGCTGGAAGTCGATCCAACTTCCAATACAATCTAACGGTGGAGAGGCTGCCACCGCTGAACTCACGTATAAGCCACGTGAGCGCAACGGTGGGGGGCATTTGTTTCCCCCAATCAGAGTAAAGCCCTGTTCAAATTTTGAAGTTTGAAATGAAGCAGTGCTTTATAAAAGCGCAAGCGCCAGATGCACCAGCGCTAAGAGTTGAAGACTCTGATGCAACGCTCACGTGCAAAGCACGAGAGCGCTCGCGCTAAATGCGCCAGCGCCAAGAGTTAAAGACTCTAATGCAGCGCTCACGTGCAAAGCACGAGAGCCCTTTCGCTAAGTGCGCCAGCGCCAAGAGTCAAAGACTCTGATACAGCGCTCACGTGCAAAGCACGAGAGCGCTAGCATTGGAACTAAATGTTCCCCACCCTTAGATCAAAGATCCAACAAAAATGATTAAAAATCATCAAATTACCAAAATAAAATTCTGTTGAGGAAATACTCCTTCAATCTTTCCAAACAGGAAAGATCGTGCTCTGTAAATCAGAGCACCGTTGGATCAAAGATCCAATGGTAATTAAAAATCACCAAGATACAGAATAAGTTCTGTATGGGAAAATATTTTCCCAATCTTATTAAAAACAAGAAGATTGTCTTCTGTAAAACAGAAGCCCTTGGATCAAAGATCCAACGGTGGGGAATACCCCTAAATCATTGAGAAATCTCTCAATGAGAGATTTCCTTAAGTTAGTCCACAAATCAGCCTCCCCTATATAAAAGACCCAAGACTTCAAGTCTTGCAGAGAGAGACAGAGAGAGAGAGAGGACCCCCCCCCAAAAACTTTGAGAAATTTCAAAGAGAAGAGAAAGCTCTCGGAAGAAGAATTTCTTCAAGGTAAATAAAATAGAGAGATCAAAGTATCTCATCAAAAGAAAAAGAACCTATTTCTTTTTCTAGATCATAGATCTATAAGACAAGAAGTCTTTCACAAAAAGAGATCATAGCATCTCATCATAAAAAGGGGGAGAAGAATTCAATACTCTTCAGATCATAGATCCATAAAGATAAAGTCTTTCACAAAAAAAAACATAAGAGATTGTAACATCTCCTATAAAATAAGAACTTTGTTCTTAGAGCTACGAGACAAAGTCTCTTATAAATGAGAATTTAATTCTCAGAGCACAGAACTGATCAAAGCTGCCTAAAAAGAGCATTAGCGCTCCAATTTAAAGAAGCACCTTAGCGCTCCAAGACTGGCGTACAGCGCCGCAGCGCTCCTAGCGCTTCAATTTAAAGAAGCGCCTTAGCGCTCCAAGACTGGCGCACAGCGCCGCAGCGCTCCTAGCGCTCCAATTTAAAGAAACGCCTCAGCGCTCCAAGTCTGGCGAACAGCGCCCAGCGCTCCCGGCGCTATTTTAAAAGAAGCACTCAGCGCTTCAAGGTTGGCGTTCAACGCCAAGCGCACCACGTGCTCCTCACGTAGGCGCTATTTTATAAAGAGCGCTCCGCACTCATTGACTGGAACTCAACGCCACGTGCTCCTCACGTGTGCGCTATCTCACAAGAAGCGCCTTAGCGCTCTAGGTCTGGCGCTCAGCACCAAGCGCGCCACGTTCTCCTCACGTGCACGCTGAGGGAACATACACCATTCTTTAAATCAAGTCCCAGAGCCATAATGAGGGTTCAACACTCAATAAAAGACAAAAGGTTGTCAGAACCCAAACCAATGCTCAACATTGAAAAAAGGCTGAGCCTAATTAAATGTCCAACATTTTAACTGAGTGGGCCAAGCCCAAGTTGGCTATAGATCCCTAATGTAGATTAATTGAGCCCATATGCTCATAAATCTTTTCAACTGATCTTAGTCTCAAACTTGACTACAGATCTCCCAACCAACATTGGTTCAAGGGTACATCTCTTCATACCTCTGATATATGTCGTCGTAATTCTTCAACATCTTCAGAGAGATGGAGGGTCCCAATAACCAATAAATTTTGGTGCATCCCCAAACGGTTGAACCAAAACCACACAGATTATGACATCTTTAAACTGGACTATGATGTCCTTAAACTTTACGGACTGTGGGGTCCTTAAACTCATGGACTATGATGTCCTTAAACTTTATGGACTGTGAGTCCTTAAACTCATAGACTATGATGTCTTTAAACTGGACTATAATGTCCTTAAACTTTACGGACTATGATGTCCTTAAACTTTTGGACCGCAACGACCCTAAACTAAAACAATAGAGCCCAAATGCTCTTTTGTTGGATCTAAATCCTGTTGAGTAGGTCTTAGTCTAAAATTAGACTAACGTATCCTCAACAAACGTTTGAGTTGATCTTAGTCTAAAACAAGACTAACGATCCTTAAACCCAACCCAAACCCAAACCCAAATCTAAGAAAATACGGATTTGTACTAATCCACGCCCTACGGGCGACAACATAAATTAGTCTCCGTATACAATCCATGGGTGACCAAAAATAAAACAAACACACACGACACGAAGTGACCATCTGGAGAAGGAGAAAGTTTTTGCCGCGATGCGGTAGTGTAATTAACTGCAGGGGCTTGCACCTGCAGGGAAGAACGTCCCCACAATCAAAAAGCCCTCAAACGAGGGGGAATCTGACGAAATTTGCTACAACGGCCACATCCGTCTAAATCTCCGATATAAGGTTCCATAAATCAATTTGGCATCTTCGCAGAGGTGGACGGATAAAACCAAATAGTAGCTGCCTCCAAATTCAAGCGAGACGTTTGTCTTCCCGGCTTTCGGCGGAGAACAAAATATAGAACACTTTTAGTCATTTTGACTAAATATGAAGTGCTAAACACTTTTATCTGGCATCCACGTGAGGTGCACGTGCGGCGCTGGGCACTGCCCAATCAAATTTAAACACTCAGCCATTTTGGCTACATATGAAGTGTTCATCACCTTTTGTATGGCACCCACATGAGAAGCACATGTGGCGCTGGTCACTGCCCAATTAGTGCTAAGAACTTAGCTGTTTTCGGCTGCATATGTAGTGTTGAGCACTTTTATTCAGTGCCCACGTGTGTTTCATGTGAGGCGATGGCCTTCTGTTTTGGACGCCAGCGTGTTTTTCATTTGAGGCGCTAGGCGCTGTTAAAAGGGGGCGTCCACATGAGGAGCACGTGAGGCACTAGTCTTTTTTTCCTTTTTTAGATATTAAATCTCTGTTAATGGCATTTTGACCATTAATGATCACCAAGATCTTCGATTTTTTGAAGATCTAGGATCAGGTTTTTCTTTAAGAACTAAGTTCTTTTATAGGTTCTTTTTCCCTTTGTTTTTCTTTTGGACCTAATTCTTTTCTGAATCTTTGATTCTTAAGAACAAGATCCTCCCGATGAGAATTAAATTCTCAACTTATGAGAGACTTATCTTATGGATCTCTGATTCAGAGAAAGAACTAAGTTCCTTTAGAAGGGTTAAACCCTTAAAATAGGTAAAAAGAGATATTTTGATCTCTGAATTTCTTTTACCTAGGTTTCTTTTGAAACGGAAGTCTTCCTCTCTGAGGGTTGAATTCTTTATTGTTTTTAAAAGATTTATGTATTTTTCAGAAGCTTATGGGTTTTTATTTCTATATGAGACTTGAAGTCTCGGGTCTTTTATATAGTGGAGGCAAGTTTGTTACTTAATTCTGAGAAAATCTCTCATTGAGAGATTCCAATTGATTTAATTAGACTCAAAATTGAGTTGGGGAATTTTACCCACCATTGGATCTTTGATCCAAGAACTTCTGTTTTTACAGAATATGATTTTTGTTTTTAACGAGATTGGGGAAATATTTTCCCTTATACAGAATTTATTCTGTAAAATTGGATTTTTTTAATCCAATGGTTCTCTATTTTACAGAGAGCAATCTTTCTTATTTAGAAAGATTGAGAGAATAGAATTTTATTCTATAATTGGATCTTTTATCCAACCGAAAGTATCTTTCTTATTTTAGAAAGATTTGGAAAATGTTTTCTCCCAACAGAATTTAATTCTGTATTTTGATGATTTATCATCTCCGTTGGATCTTTGATCCAACGGCTCTGTTTAACAGAGAGTATTGTAGAATTTAATTCTACTTGAGCGCTGGCGCTCACGTGTCGTGCACGTAGGCGCCACTCAAGAATTTAATTCCTAAGATGGTACTTATATGCTTTGCACATTGGCACCCGCTTGAGGAGCAAGTGAGGTATCACTATAGGATTTAATCTTATAAGATTGGCTCTAGCGACCTCGTGGAGAGCACGTGAGGCGCTGCCTCATTAAATTCAACAGAGTTTTGCTCTTTTATTAGGTTAAATATATTGCGGAAATGGTGGGTCTTGAGTATTCTCAAAGCTAGACCTTCGTTCGGGTTATCATCAGGTGAAGGTCAAAGAGTCTGATATTCCGAAGATGGCGTTCAGGACTCAATATGGTCATTATGAATATCTCGTAATGCCATTTGGAGTAACCAATGCACCTGCTATATTTATGAATCTGATGAACTAAGTTTTCCGAGAGTACTTAGACAGATTTGTTATTATTTTCATCGACGACATCCTGGTGTATTCAAAGAACCGGAAGGAACATGCTGAGCATTTATGGATTGTCCTGGAGACATTTCGGCAATATCAGCTCTATGCCAAGTACAGAAAGTGTGAATTTTGGCTAGATCAAGTCGGATTTCTCGGACATATCGTTTCAGACGAAGGAATCTCAGTAGATCCAGCTAAGGTGTCAGCTGTCAGCGAATGGCTGACACCAAAGATGGTGAAAGATATACGAAGTTTCTTGGGATTAGCAGGATACTACCGAAGATTCATTAATGGTTTTTCGAAGATTGCAGCACCCTTGACCAAGCTCACACGTAAAGATGAAGCATTCGTGTGGTCAGAAGCATGTGAACAAGTTTTTGTAGAACTCAAATCAAGGCTAACTTCTGCTCCAATTCTTGTAATACCGGATCAATCTTGAGGTTCGCCGTACATTGTGATGCGTCCGGTGAGGGATTAGGATGTGTTCTACACCAGCATGGAAAAGTTGTAGCTTTTGCATCAAGACAGCTGAAAGTTCATTAGTGCAACTATCGAACACATGATCTGGAGTTGGCAGCTGTTATCTTTGCACTTAAGATTTGGTGCCACTATATTTTGGGTGAACGAGTGGATATATACACTGACCACAAGAGTCTGAAGTATGTAATTACTCGGAAGGAAGAACATGCGGCAGAGAAGATGGCTAGAACTCATGGCAGATTTCGACATCAACCTACAATATCATCCCGGGAAGGTGAATGTAGTTCCTGATGCACTTAGCCGCCAGCCATTAGCAATGAATCTCACCGCTCAGTGGAAGCTACATCAGAAATTGCACGGATTGGCGATCGAAGTAGTTATGCCAGGTAACACTTTGTATTTGATGAACTTAATAGTCCAGTCCACTATTTTGAATCAGATCAAAGCAGCTCAAGAAAATGATGCCAAGCTACAAAAGATCCGAGAACAAGTAGAAAGTGGACTTCGAATTGATTTCATCATCCACGAAGATGGATCCTTGAGATATGGAAGTAGATTGTGTGTACCAAACGGCCCAGTTCGAGAAGAGTTGATGAAAGAAGCTCACAACTCTTCGTACTCAGTATACCCCGGTGGTACAAAAATGTACAAGGATCTACGGCAACACTACTGGTGGCATGGAATGAAGCACGAAGTAGCCAGAAGCATAGCCAACTGTTTGGTATGTCAGCAAGTAACATCACAGAACTGCTGGTCTACTTCAGCCGTTACCCATCCCAGAATGGAAATGGCAGCATATTACCATAGACTTCGTGACTGCCCTTCCTCGCAGCACGAAGGGCAACGACGCAGTATGGGTTGTGGATCGACTCACCAAGTTGGCTCACTTTATTCCCTTTCGAGTTGGCCAATCTACCGAGACGTTAGCAAAGAAACACATGGAGGTAATCATGAATCTAAAGTAAGATTTAACCTTAAAAGTGTATTATATTGATACCCATGAACTCATGCAGGAGATTGTGAGATTACATGGAGTACCGGTTTACATCGTCTCCAATCGTGATACCAGATTTCGATCACAGTTTTGGCAGAGTCTGTAAGCTAGCCTGAGAACAAGTCTGAATTTCAGCACGGCTTACCATCCACAAACGGACGGACAGTCCGAGTGAACAATTCAGATTCTGGAGGACATGCTAAGAGCTTGTATGTTAGACTTCAGAGGTTCGTAGGAAGATCACCTACACCTTGTGGAGTTTTCATACAACAACAGCTATCAGGCGAGCATTGGAATGGCACCATTCGCAGCACTCTACAGAAGGAAGTGTCATTCACCACTAAGTTGGGACGACGTTGGAGATCATAAACTCCTTGGACCAGAGATGATCGTGGCAACTGTGGACGTAATTCACACGATCAGGGAAAGAATGTGTATAGCCCAAGACCGACAGAAGCATTGGGCTGATGCAAAGTGTCGACACCTGGAGTTCCAACCTGGAGACCATGTTTTCTTAAAGATTTCCCCAAACAGAGGAGTGAACTGCTTTGGCAAGAAGGGTAAGCTCAGTCCAAGATACATAGGACCGTTTGACATTCTCAAACAAGTCAGAGAAGTGGCATACCGTTTGGCACTATCACCCTCATTGGAAGGAGTGCACAATGTATTCCACATATTCCAGCTTCGAAGATATGTAAGTGACCCCAGCCATATCCTTGATCACTGTACAGACGGACCTAACTTGTGAGCAACAACCCATTGAGATCGTGGACAGAAAGGAAAAGACATTACGGAACAAGGATGTAAACTTGGTCCGAGTGATGTGGAGAAAGGATTCGTCAGGAGAATCAACGTGGGAACAAGAAGAAGACATGCGTGCAAAAAACCCTCACTTATTTGTAAATTAGTCCCTATGTAAATGTAAATTTCGGGAACGAATTTTTATAAGGAGGGTAGAATGTAACGACTTTGAATTTTCTGTACGAAATTTTTCAGTTTAATGTACAGAAAGGAGTATACAAGCTTGAGTATAAATTATAAGTAAATTTTGTTTAGGAATATCAAGAAACAACTTGTAGCTCACTGGTAAAGCCTTGCATTACTGTGACGTAGTCCCTGTGTTCGAATCCCATCAGACACATAATTTTTGCTGATTTTATTTTTAAACATTTTGGAAGCCCAAAATTTACACGTGCAATGCACTTAAAAAAATGAAAAGTCGGAAAAAATCAAACATGTGTAAAAGAGTATTAACACTGAGAGGAACACGTGGCAAGAATACACTGGCCCCACCCCTCATATCGACCGGCGGATCTTCTCCCTAGGCCGGCACCGACGGTCGGCCCGAGCCCAATGAGGCCCGGGCTTTGCACACAAACCCTTTTCCCTACCCCTAACTCCCCTGCACTATTTGATTGCTCTACAATCAAACAGAGACCTTTCAATTCCCCATTTATCATCATTTTAATGCATTTTAATTCCAAAACCCTAATTCCGCACGATAAATACTACCCTATGCCCTAGCCCTTCAACATTCTGAAATCCCTAGCCAAAACTCTTAAAATTTCTAAGTACAGGAGGAGTAGAAGAGGCGTTAGCAAGCTGTCAACTTCCGGCAAAGAATCGAAGCTTTTCCGACGATCCAACTGTTAGTGTATATGCCCTAGAGGCCATTACTGTATCATACTAGTTTGTATATTACTTGATGGAAGCTTGGGATATTCACAGTTGTATATACAATCTTGCTCGAAATGGTAGTATGCTACTTGGTTTGTCTCTGCTTTAATATGTGCATGTGTTTCTTTTAGCATATTGCTGATATACATATTAGTAGAGCCCTTAGGATCTTTGCTTGATTACCAGCGTTGTGATGGCGCTCGCACTCGTGGGAGCTGGGTGATCTATAAGCACATCCTTATACAGGTCCCTAGTCGTTGGACTATCGAGACAGGGCATCGATACTCCGGAGTAGACTAGCGTATGCGCTTCTCATCCCAGTGTGGGAGACGGTCTGTCCCACAGCCGTCGGTACGTCGTACTTGAGATAGTATACGGGTGCTCGTTGGGTTACGAGTACACTGGACAGGACTCGTCGGGGACTGTTGGTTGGTATTATACCTATCGTCAGTTATCAGTTCCCAGGTGACATGAGTACAACTTAGTCCGTTGACTTGACACTGTCACTTCGCCTCGAGTGTGTTCCCACTGCACTTTGATTACTACCCTACCACGGCTCAAAGGAGTCGTGCAAACAGGTAGTTTTTTGGTGCAGTCCCGAAGCACTTGGAGGCAGTGACGGTTAGACAGGATTCGTCTCTCCCGGTATTGGGGGTTGACATCGCGCTGTGTCCAGGAGAGCCATTACACGAGTAGTCCCTGGCCAGGGCAAGCGAGATATACTGGTAGGTTTCCAGTGTTATCTCAGGGTGTTCTGGGCTTCACACCGGCACGACTTGTACCGCTATTAGGGGACTGACGTTCACCGCCCCCCTAGGCCCGCCATGCGATGTATCAGACGAACAGACCGGACTGTATGGAGATTGTCACATACAGGCTCAGTAGGAGTTCAGATGGGGTTCATCTTGTCAGTCTTCTTATCGACATCTACCTGGGGACCGTTACGTACAGCTAGTGCCGCTTGCGGTCTGTGGTTAAACCCACTGCCAGCGTAGTGTCGAGTCTTTAGAGTCCCACACAGAGAGCTATTCGCCTTTAGGCAAAATGAGTAGAGGTCGCATGGTTTTGCGACAGGGTTCGTTCACATTCGCGCACTTGTGCACGTTTGCTGTCCGGACAGTTTATACTAGCGGGCTTTGGTTTAAGCCGGATCCTAGTATATGATTTGAGATTGGTTTTTCTCAGTGTATTCGTATTCCTCGGATCACGAATGCGGGTGCGTATGCACAGTTGCTTGAGATTGAGGGAGAGGACCTTGATTAAGGTTAATGGCTATTGTCATTTTATTAACCCTAATGCTTATGTGTGTATTATTGTTAATTGATATTAGTTTAATAATTGTGCATGGTTATGGTTGTTGACCATTTGACCCATCTTGACTTGTTGACCATGTTGACACTTTGACCATCATCATTTCTTTTGGAAGATGCTTTTTGATCCTTGCAAATTGAAATGATAATGGTCATGTCATGATAAGCCATGACAATTATCTAGCTAATTATTCAATTAAAATAATTCACACATATTAGTGAGAATGGCTCAATTATTTCTCATTCTATCATATCCTTTCTCTCTCTTGTTCTTCCTCTCCCTCAAGCTCTCTCCCTCTCATGTGTTGAGAAACACTTGAGCTTGAGAAAAACCCTCTCTTGATCTTCTCTACTCTCATCTAGGGTTGAAGGACTAGCACTTCTTGAACCCTAGTTACTTCTTGCTTGGAGTTGAAGCCAAAGGTCGAGGCTTTCGGGTGGATCTTTCTTCGGCGTGAGAAGACGAGCAAGGTGACCTCCTTCCACTACTCTAAGGAGCAAGGAGAGAAGGACTAAGAGACCAAAGGTATAACTTTTCTACCACTTAGCTACTTTCAAGTTAGCTTTAGCAAGTTTTTGTTTAGTAAAGATCCTTAAAGCATAGTCCATGTTGCCTATAGTTGATAAAAATCCGATTTTTATTATGTTTTCCGCCTCCCCGTAAGCACCGGGGTGGGCAACGTGGACTTACAGTGGTATCAGAGCCTAACTAAACATAAACTAGCTAGGTAGTGAAGTGTAACGAAGTTCGAAACCGAAAAATCCAAAAACCGAGTTTTCAAAAACCATAGTTTCTGTTAAAAAAATTTCTGGTCAAAACAAAATTTGTTATACACCTAAAATCGTCTCAGGGTTTTTTAAAGATAACCACAAAACCCGGTCCAGTGAGTCGACTAAACCGCCGCGTTTCCGCGGCAATAGCAAGCTATTGCCGCGGAACCGCCGCCGTTTAGACTCCTCACTGGGTCGAGTTTGGTGCAGTGTATCTCTGGCTTGGTTTTAGGATTTTCAAGATATGTTATATGTGCCCAGATTTTCCAGAATAGAAATTTATTTTTGGGGGCCTATAAATCCGTATTTTTTCCGGACTTCACTACACTTTGACTATGATGGTTATATCTGTGATATTTGTATGTATTGAACGTCGGCTAATCGCTATATGTCGATTAGTCGGGGTTATACATATCTGTGATCTGTGTTTGATATTGGTTTGTGTATATGAATGGGTTGGATCGTCGCGGGTGAATAGCCGGGTGGATGTGAGATGAGTGTTGCTTTTCTTTCATTCATTTGTAATATGTAAATTGATGTAATATTATTATTTGTTTGGCCGCACAACCGGGTCGGGGTTGTAGCCGTCATTGTATAATTCTTTTTACTGTTTTTGCTCCTAGGATAGACCCATGGAGGGGGTGCACAAACTACCGGGTATCTCGAAGTGCCGAGTGGCCTACTCACGGTGGTGAGGGAGGTTGCTTCGCTTCGAGTACTTGGCGGGTAGTTTGCCGCACCCGTAGGGGTCTTGGGTGGGGTATTTGGCTATTCACCGCGACCGTGTAATCCGCTTTTCGTTGCAGGCTCGAACGGATTGCGGATTCCTAGTATATCCAATGTATTCATCTGTGATCTGTAATGTCCATCATTGCTATATATTTATATATGATAACTATTTAGGCGTTGCTTATGTTTTACAGCCGCGCTAGCCCAGCCCCCGCTCTGTCGTTAGTTAAGTAACCTAACGGGTGATGACGGGGCCCCGTGGCGAATGCGAATGGCATAAGCGTACGTCATATTTTGGTTGTTTTCTGCAATGGTAGGATTAAATGATGGGATGCATTAAAAGAACTAATGCAAGAAAATAAACCAAGTAAAAGTCGATTGGAACACTTTGAAAACCACTCGGTTCTTTTCAAAACCAAACTTTTAAACGCGGAGCTTGAACCACTCCTTTTAAAAGTTATCTCGTTCCATCGATTAGATCAAGTTCACTACGTTCACGGTTTCGCCAAAACCATCCGTAGCCCTCCGTCATTCCACATGAATGGTCAAAAAGTATTCAAGCTATGTATTTTGGCCAAAGTCAAGGCATAGTGATTGGTAGCTATTGGGTATTCATGTGTAGCATAGATAGATGCGTTGGTTTGGGACAGTCGTGCTGCCATTTTGGCCAAAGTCAAGGGTAGGTACGGGTGGGTCCAAATTAACCAGGAGAATGACGGGTAGAACTTGACATGTGACTTATGATATTTTGGCCAAAGTCAAGGTCATAAGAGCATGGGGCAAAAATCCACATCGGGAGTTTCATAAGTACTGAAACTTGCTAGCTTTGCATACCATTTGGAGTGTGATGATTCTGGTAGGATTCCTTCGGTTTTATCACGCGATGATATTTGGATCCCGATCCTACTGTGAGTATATGCTACTCCTCGGGAAAACTCTCACTTAACGATCAATGCTATAAACTTAGTAGGTGTCTAGAAAAGTGTTAGCAGGGCTATGCCCACAGGGAAAAGAGGTTACTTAATTAAGGAACTTCGCGAAAGCGTTGGAAAACCTCCCTCGAAGTACCGACACTGGCCTGGCTGAACGGTTAAGCAAGTATTGTACGGTGAGAGTAATCCTGACTAATCCTTTCTTTACGGTTTGAGAAGGGATTCGAGAGACAGTGGAAGCCATCCAGTTTAGAAAAATTAAAAACCACTCTAAACTTGCAAGAGCATCATGCTAAAGTGTTTCTTTTCTCTCTCCTAATTGCAGCGACCATTCAAGATGACCGGACTTAAGTTATTACTAGATAAAAACATATTGACAGGGCCAAACTATAAAGATTGGCTCAGGAATGTCAAGATGGCAATCACTTACGACAAGTTGGGGTATGTCCTTACCACCAAAGCACCCCCTGTCCCAGGTCCCACCTCCAGCGTCGCGGATAAGGAAATCCGTAAGACATGGGAGATAGATTGCGCGAAGGCCAAATGCCTCGTATTAGCCTCGATGGACAATGAACATCAGCGGAGGCACGAGAATATGGACCTAGAGTCCATATTTCTTCATACAAAAGAACTGTATGGGAAGCAGTCTCGTATCGCAAGATACGAAGTGTCGAAGAAGCTATTTTCGGCAAGGTTGGCCGTCGGATCATCGGTAGCGGAACACGTGCTTAAGATGATTGGCTACATTGAGGAGCTCGCGGACCTTGGGACCACATTGGAGAATGAACTCTATACTGATTTGATTCTCCAGTCCCTTCCTTCCACTTACGCCCAGTTTATTCTTAACTTCAACATGCAAGGAAAGAAGGTAGAACTTTCCGAACTTCTGAACATGTTGAGGAGTGCTGAGGGCACCCTACAGAAAGGTAGGGAGACATCCACTTTGTTTGTAGGAGGATCTTCCTCTTCTAGATCCAGGGCGAAAGCCAAGGGTAAGAAGAAGAAAGCCCCCGCCAAACCAAGAGGCGGTGTCGGTAAAGTGGATACGAAGGGAAAAGGTAAAGCAACAAAGATAGCGGGGAAGCTAGTGGGGAAGGAAGAATGCTTCTATTGTCATAAAAGTGGTCACTGGAAACAGGATTGCAAGGCTTGGAAAGCCAGAACACAGGATTTGAAGCGAGTTGCAGCTTCAGCTTCAGGTGTGTATGTTATTGAAAATTGTCTATCAATAAACTCTACTTCCTGGGTATTGGATACCGGATCAGGATCTCATATCTGTAATTCTTTGCAGGCGTTGAGAAAGCGTAGAGTTTTGAAGGCAGGTGACATGACCCTCAGAGTTGCGAACGGTGCTAGCATGGATGCTGAGGCCGTGGGGGACTATCACCTGGGATTATCGGATGGACATTTTTTGGTTTTACGTAGTTGATATTATGTACCAAATGCAACCTGTAATATCATTTCTGTATCTTTATTATCTAAAGAAGGTTATGAATTTGCATTTGTAAGTAATGTAGTGAACATTCACCTTAATCAAGCTTTAATTGGGTCAGGTACATTGAACAACGGTATATACGTATTAAACCAACCACAGATTTTCAATGTCCAGAATACACACAAAAGAAAGTCTCCAGAAATCAATAAAACTTTCTTATGGCATTGTAGACTGGGTCACATCAATGAGAGAAGGTTGACTAAGTTACACACAGAAGGATATTTGGATTCGTTCGAATATCAATCGTATGCAACTTGCCAATCCTGTCTCAAGGGAAAGATGACAAAGACTCCGTTTACTGGACACGGAGAAAGAGCGAGCGAGCTCTTGGGACTCGTACACAGCGACGTGTGCGGTCCAATGTCTACACATGCGCGAAGCGGTTATTCTTACTTCATTACTTTTTACGGATGACTTTTCAAGGTACGGTTATGTCTTCTTAATGAAACATAAATCCGAGGCTTTTGAAAAATTCCAGGAATATAAGAATGAAGTAGAAAAACAAACAGGCAAAAGTATAAAGACACTAAGATCTGATCGAGGTGGTGAATACTTGAGTGCCGAGTTCCTGGGTTACTTAAAAGAGAATAGAATTCTCTCTCAGCTTACTCCTCTATACACTCCGCAACATAATGGTGTATCGGATAGACGGAACCGAACCCTATTGGATATGGTACGGTCCATGATGAGTAACGCTGAGTTGCCGCGATCGTTTTGGGGATATGCGCTAGAATCAGCTGCATACCTTTTGAACCGAGTTCCAACTAAGACTGTGCCTACTACACCATATCAGATATGGTGTGGGAAGAGACCCCATCTTAATCATATTAAGACATGGGGATGTCCAGCTTTTTTAAAAAAGCAGCATGCGGACAAGCTCGAGGCACGCTCAGTACAGTGCAAGTTTGTGGGATATCCAAAGAACTCCAAGGGATATTACTTCTATTGCGAAGAAGAACAAAAAGTCCTTGTTTCTCGCCATGCCCACTTTCTAGAACACCAGTTCATAGAAAAAGAATTAAGTGAGAGCGCAATAGAACTGGAAGAAATTCCAGAACCACGAGCTATTACTGAAAGCTTGGTTGAACCAGAGGGTTCGAAAGATCAGGACATTCCCACGCCACTCCGCAGGAGTAGTAGGCAGTCTCATCCGCCCGAGAGATACTACGGTTTTCTCATTGACGGGGATAGAGAGGATTGCATCATAGATTGTGATGAGCCTACTAGCTTCCAGCAAGCCATTCAGAGCGTCGACTCGGTAAAATGGCTGGATGCAATGCGGACCGAGATGGAGTCTATGTACACCAACAAAGTATGGACGTTGGACATTGCTCCAGACGGGGTAAAACCCGTAGGATGCAAGTGGATCTTCAAAAAGAAGATTGGTGTAGATGGACAGGTTGAGACCTATAAAGCTAGACTGGTAGCAAAGGGTTTTCGTCAGCGACCTGGTTTGGACTATGACGAAACCTTTTCTCCAGTAGCTATGTTGAAATCCATTCGGATCCTTCTTGCCATTGCTGCCTTCCACGATTATGAGATTTGGCAGATGGACGTAAAGACAGCTTTTCTAATGGACATTTAGAGGAGTGTGTCTATATGGATCAGCCAGAGGGTTTCATTCAGAGTGGGAGCAGCGGAAAGGTGTGCAAGTTTCTTAAGTCCATTTATGGACTAAAGCAGGCATCGCGGAGTTGGAACATCTGTTTTGATGAGACGGTCAAGGAATTTGGCTTTATCAAAAATCCAGATGAACCATGCATCTATTGTAGATTTGTAACGAGAACTGTAGTATTCCTCGTTTTATACGTGGATGACATTCTCTTAATAGGAAATGACATTCCTATGCTACAATCTGTCAAGGGGTTCTTGTCACACAGGTTCTCCATGAAAGACCTGGGTGATGCCTCATACATTCTGGGTATCCGGATTTACCGTGACAGATCCAAGAGGATATTAGGACTTTCGCAGTCCAGGTACATCGACACCATACTGAAGAGATTCAGTATGGAAGATTCCAAGCGCGGTAATCTACCGGCTTGTCACGGGATCACCCTCTCCAAAGAGATGTCTCCCAAGACTGATTTGGAGAGGGATCGCATGTCTATTATACCCTACGCTTCTGCGGTAGGCTCTATTATGTATGCGATGTTGTGTACCAGACCGGATGTGGCTTATGCACTGAGTGTGGTAAGCAGGTATCAGTCAAACCCTGGGGAGAAACATTGGATAGCAGTAAAGAACATTCTCAAGTACCTGAGAAGGACTAAGGAGATGTTCTTGGTGTATGGCGGAAAAGACCTGCAGATTGAGTCCTTTGCTGACTCCAGCTTCCAGAGTGACAAGGATGATTCCAAGTCCATGTCGGGTTTTGTCTTTACCCTCAATGGAGGGGCGGTGTGTTGGAAGAGCTCCAAACAGGAAACCGTTGCTGACTCGACTATGGAAGCGGAATACATCGCTGCATCTGATGCCGCAAAAGAAGCTGTCTGGATGAGGAAGTTCTTGAGAGAACTTCAGGTGGTTCCGTCCATTGTTGACCCAATACCTCTGTATTGCGACAACAACGGGGCTATAGCTTTAGCGAAGGAACCCAGATCCCATCAGAAATCCAGACACATCTTAAGGCGGTATCACCTGATCAGGGAGATCGTAGATCGCCAGGAGATCGAGGTCCGGAGAGTTGCATCAGAGGATAACACAGCAGATCCATTCACCAAGGCCTTGCCCCAGACACAGTTCGAGCGGCTGATCGAGATGATAGGTCTTCGATACGCCAGTACATGGCCTTAGTGCAAGTGGGAGATTGTTAGTGTATATGCCCTAGAGGCCATTACTGTATCATACTAGTTTGTATATTACTTGATGGAAGCTTGGGATATTCACAGTTGTATATACAATCTTGCTCGAAATGGTAGTATGCTACTTGGTTTGTCTCTGCTTTAATATGTGCATGTGTTTCTTTTAGCATATTGTTGATATACATATTAGTAGAGCCCTTAGGATCTTTGCTTGATTACCAGCGTTGTGATGGCGCTCGCACTCGTGGGAGCTGGGTGATCTATAAGCACATCCTTATACAGGTCCCTAGTCGTTGGACTATCGAGACAGGGCATCGATACTCCGGAGTAGACTAGCGTATGCGCTTCTCATCCCAGTATGGGAGACGGTCTGTCCCACAGCCGTCGGTACGTCGTACTTGAGATAGTATACGGGTGCTCGTTGGGTTACGAGTACACTGGACAGGACTCGTCGGGGACTGTTGGTTGGTATTATACCTATCGTCAGTTATCAGTTCCCAGGTGACATGAGTACAGCTTAGTCCGTTGACTTGACACTGTCACTTCGCCTCGAGTGTGTTCCCACTGCACTTTGATTACTACCCTACCACGGCTCAAAGGAGTCGTGCAAACAGGTAGTTTTTGGGTGCAGTCCCGAAGCACTTGGAGGCAGTGACGGTTAGACAGGATTCGTCTCTCCCGGTATTGGGGGTTGACATCGCGCTGTGTCCAGGAGAGCCATTACACGAGTAGTCCCTGGCCAAGGCAAGCGAGATATACTGGTAGGTTTCCAGTGTTATCTCAGGGTGTTCTGGGCTTCACTCCGGCACGACTTGTACCGCTATTAGGGTACTGACGTTCACCGCCCCCCTAGGCCCGCCATGCGATGTATCAGACGAACAGACCGGACTGTACGGAGATTGTCACATACAGGCTCAGTAGGAGTTCAGATGGGGTTCACCTTGTCAGTCTTCTTATCGACATCTACCTGGGGACCGTTACGTACAGCTAGTGCCGCTTGCGGTCTGTGGTTAAACCCACTGCCAGCGTAGTGTCGAGTCTTTAGAGTCCCACACAGAGAGCTATTCGCCTTTAGGCAAAATGAGTAGAGGTCGCATGGTTTTGCGACAGGGTTCGTTCACATTCGCGCACTTGTGCACGTTTGCTGTCCGGACAGTTTATACTAGCGGGCTTTGGTTTAAGCCGGATCCTAGTATATGATTTGAGATTGGTTTTTCTCAGTGTATTCGTATTCCTCGGATCACGAATGCGGGTGCGTATGCACAGTTGCTTGAGATTGAGGGAGAGGACCTTGATTAGGGTTAATGGCTATTGTCATTTTATTAACCCTAATGCTTATGTGTGTATTATTGTTAATTGATATTAGTTTAATAATTGTGCATGGTTATGGTTGTTGACCATTTGACCCATCTTGACTTGTTGACCATGTTGACACTTTGACCATCATCATTTCTTTTGGAAGATGCTTTTTGATCCTTGCAAATTGAAATGATAATGGTCATGTCATGATAAGCCATGACAATTATCTAGCTAATTATTCAATTAAAATAATTCACACATATTAGTGAGAATGGCTCAATTATTTCTCATTCTATCATATCCTTTCTCTCTGTTGTTCTTCCTCTCCCTCAAGCTCTCTCCCTCTCATGTGTTGAGAAACACTTGAGCTTAAGAAAAACCCTCTCTTGATCTTCTCTACTCTCATCTAGGGTTGAAGGACTAGCACTTCTTGAACCCTAGTTACTTCTTACTTGGAGTTGAAGCCAAAGGTCGAGGCTTTCGGGTGGATCTTTTTTCGGCGTGAGAAGACGAGCAAGGTGACCTCCTTCCACTACTCCAAGGAGCAAGGAGAGAAGGACTAAGAGACCAAAGGTATAACTTTTCTACCACTTAGCTACTTTCAAGTTAGCTTTAGCAAGTTTTTGTTTAGTAAAGATCCTTAAAGCATAGTCCATGTTGCCTATAGTTGATAAAAATCCGATTTTTATTATGTTTTCCGCCTCCCCGTAAGCACCGGGGTGGGCAACGTGGACTTACACCAACAACGCCACGAAGTTCACACCTCTCTCTTCTACCTTTTCATAGGCTAACTAGCTTGTAAGTCCCTCTCAATCCCTCCTTTTCTTCCTTGAAAATCTCATTTCAAAACATATGTCGGTAAGTGGAGTAAATACCGACATCTTCTTCTAAACCCTAGAAATTCCACTTTTTCTTGAACATTGCTTATCCATATTCTTACACCATACTTGTTATCATAAAACCAATGTTTAGAACAAACTTTTAATCAAAAATATCATGCAAAATAACTTTAACTTAACTTTTATATTAAAATACCATGAACTTTGTATATATTATCTTTTATTGTTTTGCTTAAACATACTTTTAGGAAAATTCATGAGGTAATGACCTACGTCTCACATACACACATGGTTCCATAGCACGATACATCTTTGTTGGAATTTTTTTTACGAGTACAATATTACATTAAAATACCATTTACTATAAAAACTGGATTTCTTTTAAATTGTATTTTAAATTCCTTTGCAAATATACCTCTACAACTCTTTTTAGGGGACCCGCTATTGGATGGTGCAGATTATTACACATCCTTGGGCTAGTAGAGCGAAATGCAGACCTCCTCACGGAGCATTCGGTTTCAAAAGGTTTTTAATACGGTTTTTAAGAAAAACAAAATTTTCTACTTAATTAAAATTTTATTTTTTTAATAATTATATAAATATTACAAATTCATATATTTTCAAAATATAATAAACATACATTTTGTACAATGAATGAATTACAAGTTTCATCAAAATACCATCAAGATACCAATAAAAGACAAGTTTTACAATAAACTACCATGAACTTTCCAAGCTAAGGTATTACCACTAAAATACCTCAAATCCTTAAAATTCACATCCATGAAAATCCTAAATAATATAAATAAATTCTCGAGCTTTAATTTTAATTATATTAAAAATATTTTTTTCATAAAACCCTTCGAGTTATATAAAACAACAGTTAAGAACTTTAGTAAATATAGATTTAAGTGGGATCAATTCTCTTGAACCCCAGGGAGCCGGAGAAAGTGGGTGCTTGCGTATTTAAGGTAGAAAACGTAACGGAGTTATCAATGGTAATTATCTTTGAAAAAAACACAAATCCTACCGTCCATATGCAGCAGTTACCGATAACTCCCAAACCTAATTCAGGATCTAAATCAGTTACAAGTGTCTGACTCAAGTCTGAGTCTAAATTTAAACCTGAATCCAAACTCAAATTAGAATCCAATTCAAATATGAATCCAAACTCTAACATGTATAACTTGAACAAGAACTTGAATACTGGAATTCAAACTTCAATATTAAATCTGAATACATGACTTGACTTGACTGAACCATGGCTATAACTTGACATGTTTATAAGATTACATCCTGAACCTGACTACTTGAACAACTTGTATACATAGTTTCGGCAAGACTTGTAGCTATATTCAATACAATACATTACGCGGGGATAACAGATAGGTTGGTACGGAATGTATTAATGTGGCACGAGATGGTCACTAAAAGATACCTACATTAACTCTCGTGCCGTTGTCTCATGGGTTTTGATGGGGCCTTATACTACATGTTACCATAGTCCATGGGGTAAGATGGACTCCTCTTGTATACACAAATACCTTCTGTACCAAGCTACAAACAACTACGTTAGAATAATAGGCATATTTCGGTACAACTTACCAGTTCTATTTCACATTACTTGTTCTATTCCATTCTTTCTTTTGGGACTTACCGAGCGCTAGTTCGCTGACGATATTCCTGTCTATTTCTTTCTTTGCAATGTTCGTCAGGAGGACCGAACTCTCAGGAGATCGAGCCGAGCCAGGAGGACTTGGACCAATTCACTGCCCAGCCAGACTTCTAGCTCATTTTGTACTTATTTCAATTTGTACGCCACTGTTTAGGTATTGCTTTATATCATTGTATCTTTCCTTTTTAAAGCATTTTATTGTAAAGTTGAATGTTAATAAAAGTTGTTGTTCATTTTATATCACTTGTCATTCTTGTGCATTTTTACATATATTGTTTATTTACACTTAACGTATTTATTTCTTAGTAAATACAATGCGGGCTTGCCACGTCTCCACTTCCGTACACAGGGAAGCGGGGCATGACAGGAGTAGTTGCTTTCTTCCCCCAGGAGAACTCGACTTAGATAATAAAGAGCTCTCTCTTTCTCTTGATCGTTCTCTTGTGCCCACAACACACCTAGAGAACCTTTAAGGGCTGTTGTATATAAGATAAGGGGATTTCCCTTAACCGGAGCAGCCAATACCGGCAGATTTTGCAGGTATTGTTTGATTTCATCCAATGTGTTTTGGCATTTCTGATCTCAGACGAATGGGGTCCCCTTCTTCATCAGATGGCTATAGGGGCGATATTTTCTGGAGAGGTTGGCTATGAACCGCCGGATGTATGTGAGCTTTCCTTAGAGAGATCGCAGTTGTTGAAGGTTCTTGACGAGGGCATCTCCATAATTGGCTTGATCTTTGAGGGATCAATTTCGATACCTCGGTGGTGGATGGTGAATCCTAGGAATTTATCCGAGGAGACTCCAAACGCGCACTTTAGAGGGTTCATCTTTATATTATACTTCCGAAAATGCTCGAACACAATCTTTAGATGCTCCCAGTGTTCCTCATAAGAGTTGCTTTTAACCACGAGGTCGTCGATATAGAATTCGACGATCTTGTGTATGAGGTCATCGAATATCTTTGTAGTATGTAGCTCCGGTGTTCTTCAAACCGAAAGGTATCACCTTATAGCAGAATATGCCCAATAGAGTCTGGAAGGCGGTATGCTTCTGGTCTTCAGGACCATCTTTATTTGGTTGTATCCTGAAGATCCATCCATGAAGGAGAAGACTTCATGTGTGGATTTGTTATCTATCATCAGCTCGGTAACGGGCGCTGGAAAATCATTTTTCGGGTATGCCTTGTTGAGGTTCCGAAAGTCCACGAAAATGCGAACAGTCCCATTTTTCTTCATCACCGAAACGATGTTAGCGATCCAATCGAGATATTGAACTTCTTGGATGAAGCCGGAGTCGATTAATTTCTTGACTTCGGCGTTGATATTCATCTCCAGTTCAAGCCACATCCTTCTTGGTGCCTGCTTGACTGTTTTCATCTCTGGAGATATGGTCAGCTTGTGTACCGCTACCTCTGGATCTAAACCGGCATTTTGGAGTAGTTCCAAGCGAAGCAGTATTTGTACTGCATAAGCACATATTTTAATGTGGCTAGCTATTTTTCGGACAGCAGCTCACTAACAAATGTCGGCCTCAGATCATCCTCCATTCCTAAGTCGATTTTTCTTAGGTTTTCCGCCGTGGTATGTATCCCATCCTCCAGCTCTTTTGGTGCCGGTGGAAATTTTGAGATCTCCTCGTCATCGTCTTCGTTTGTGAAGCATCCGAAAAGGTCAATCATATTCTCGCCCCTCTCTCTCTTGAGAGTGTTATCATATGACAGATACGAGTCCGCTTCCATTTTCACAGTCGAGCTAGTCCTAACCTGATGGTATAGGTCTTCTTTGGCTCATGCTTTTATGGCGGGCTTATCCTTCAGCTATCAGATAACATAAAACCGCCCGGTTGATATTGGTCTTCAACCCAGTTCTTGAACGTGAAACAGTCTTCAAGGGGATGACCTATTGCTTGGTGATAGGAGTAATAATCCGGATGATGGACTTCATTTATCTTTTCGGGGTGCCGAAACTCCGAAAGCGTCATCATTTAGTGCTTCATGACAAGGCTGAAGATCTTTCTTATCTTGTCTCGATGGAACGAATATTTCCGACCCATCTTCTTTTTGAAGGACGGGCTTCAACCGAACTTTTCTCGATTAAACGACGACTTGGAACTGCTTTGATGTCCTTGAGCGTTGCTCGCGATCACTGCCTTATTCTCGTCTCTGCTTCAGGATTTTCCGTTTTCACGGCCGTGCACAGTGGGCTGTGGATGGAGAGTATCATGATCTATTTCATCCACTGATTTTTCACTGAGACGCTACGACTTGGTCATTTCATATATAGCCATTCTGCGACTGTGGTTGTCTCGGCTCACTTGATAAGCTTCTTTTATTATCTTGTCAATTTGCTCTTCGAGCGACGGACTTAGGGTTTTTCGAGTGAGAATTTTCTCCCTTTCGGCGGCATGGCTATTTGGGGAAGCATCTTCCTCTTCATTCAAGCCGTTTATGATGTGTCAGCTATATATTTGCTCCCACTTTTTGGACCGAACATATCCCAGCCCAGCTGTATCCATTTTCCCGTTGGGCTTCTTTCGTTGAGTCACGGAAATATCTAAATTTTTTTATAGAATTCGGCCTGTTGAATAGTTTGTTCGAGAGGCACATCTTGGCACTTTAACAACTCCTTTAATCCCTCCGCGCAGTATCTTGGTATATGGATGGGCTGGAACGTGTCAAGAGTCGGATCGACCCTATGCCAGACTTCTTTTTCCATCTTGGTCTCCATGGATTTATAGAAGAGGATCATCTTTTCACCTCTTCGCCTAGGAAGCACGTGGATGGTTTCCAACTCTTGTACACTATAAGTATTAAGCGCGTCAAGTTCCCCGTAGCGTCGAGGTGGAGTCATCATAATATAGAAACTCTGATCCTCTTTGGCAAGAGTCTGCGTTGATAGGCGAATGGAGAACACTGCATTAGTGTCGTTTTCGGAGTCGCTATCACAAACCAGGATAGAGGTCGATAGTCTGGATTTATTGTTCTCTATGTGAGGCTATCCCGAGTAGAATATTTTTTCGTCTTCTTCATTATCTCTTCCGAAGACCGGGATGGTAGCCATGAATTTTTGCTTATATTCCGGCTTGTAGCACCTTTTAGTATCCTCAAAATTCAACTGAAAGTATTTTGCATCCTTATACTTCTGCACCTTGTTCACCGAGAAAGGATTGAGTTCTCCCGTGATGGTGTACTCCAAACCATCTTTGAAATATTTCATACACTGATATTGTGTAGAAGAGATGATGTTGTACTCGTGTAGCCAAGGCCTACCGAGTAGAGCGTTATAACAGGTCTTGGCGTCAATGATATAGAATTTGATGTCAGTGATGAGCGGCCCGAAATGAAGCGTCAATATTACGGACCCAAGCGTCCGTGACGACTGTGAGTCGAACCCCGAGATGGTAATTTTGTCTCAAGTAAAATGCTGAACATTCATATATATCTCTTTCAGCACTCTCAAGTTGAGAAGATTGATGGGGAATCCGTTGTCGACAAGGATTTTCCCTATCTTGATGTCGTGGCAATACCCGGTGACATATAACGTCCGATTATACTCGTATGTACTGAGAAGTAGATCTTCATCGCTGCATGTAATATCAGCCATGTGGATCTTTGCCAGTTCATTTTTCATCTTATCTTCTGTGAGGAAAGTTTGAAACTGATCGGGTTCTTGCAAGGCCTTGATCAAAGAGTCTCGTGCTTCTTTGGACAAGAGTAGAGTGTCCAATATGCTCAATTGGGAGGGTATCTTCCTCAAATGTGCAAGGACATTATAGTCTACCTTGGTTTTCTTAGACAAGTTCTTTGCGGCGAGCTCTTTGGTCGCCTCTTCATCAAGGGCGATCTTCTTGGGCATTTTCCCTTTCCCTTTATTCTTTTTATTCGAACCCTTGTTTGCGGGTCCGAGATTCATTTCAGGCAGAGTGCAGTTGCGTAACTGGATGTTCTCACAATTCTTTTCCTCCTTTTCTTTTTCCAAAGCAGAGCTTTTAAAGAGAGGGTTTAGGGGCATTTCATCCTCAAAGTCACCCCCGAACGTGAGAATCCGAGATTTTTCCTCCTTTGAACTGATACTAACCATATGACAATTGCTAGTTGTTTCTTTATGCATTGTTGTATCGCTGCTCTCATATCGACAAACGCGAGCCTCGCGCTTCTCCTTCTTAAAGTGTTTTCTATGGGGAACATATCCTTACTACCACTTCTTGAAGTTGTTGCATTTCTCGATGGGAAGAGCGATTCTTCGGTGGTACAAGAAGTATTTCGGGTGTCCTTCTCCACCATCGAAATATGGTACCCCGGGAGTGTACATCATGAGAGGTGGTAGCCTCATCCCCATTGATAGGGTCTTGGCAAACTGCTTCTTAGCTTTAGTCCTACTCTTATTTGGTGCAGGTATGTCTTGGTTTGGTCGGAGAGTTTTATGACTCATCCTCGCCGCGACGTCTTTGTTTAAACGCTGTTGTTTGGCCTTTTCATATATAGTCATCTCACATTCCTGATCGTCTTTGCTCTTTTGAAAAGTTTCTTTCAACAACCTTTCAATCGGGTCTTTTTCTGGCAGTCTCAAGATTTTTTATGTTGATTCTGCCCCCAGTTCATCCATGTCGCTTTCCGACGCTGGCGGAGCTTTTTCATCATATAGTGATGAATGGGAGACCATATGGCAGCTTTCCATATGTTCTGCCGCTTCCTCTGATGAGTCATTTTCCTCATTGTCGTCATTGTCCTTGTCCTCGAGTATATGCTGGAGGAACTCTTCAAGTGTGGCCGGCATTCGCGCTTTCTGATTGTATTCTTCAGGCGCGTCTATATATTTTTGGAGGTCCATGCACTTGTCGACATACTCAACGGGCTGTACAGGCTTCTCGGTCTTTTTTTTCTTAGAAGACTTCGAAGGCTTAACTTAGGGGCTTTTCCCTTTGTCAGCAATTTTCAGTATGGGATGTGGTTTCAACATCCCTTCTATAATTTCGGGCTCAAGCGAGCTTTTCCACTTGATCGCCGGGCATGCTTGTAGATCTTTCAAAATTCTTTTGGTTTTTGCCGAAAGATATACTTCCTATGGAGCTTCTTCTATGAGCGAGCAGGATGCTCCCTGCATATCCACTTTTTTGGAAGCGTGCTTTTGGGGCAGATCTATCCTCCAATTATCCAACAGTGCGAATTTTCCCAGTTGATACCGGTCCTCGACCCAGTTCTTGAAGACATAGCAGATCTCAATTAGATGGCCCACTACCCGGTGATGGGGGCGGTAGCTCGAGTTATTGACATCACCAGCTTGTGCGGGTCTCCGCAGTTCTGGCAATATTATCAGATTATTTTGCATAGCCGGCTTGAACAATCTCCTCATCTTATCGTGAGGAAGGAATATGTGCGTCCCATCCTTTCTTCTAATGTTGGGCGCGTACGGCTGTTGTTTTGACGGACGGCTGCTTTCGGACCGTCCGGATGTTGCTGCGTATTGGCGACAAAGGTTGCTTTTTCCTTGCCTTTATTATTTCGGGGGTCCTTGCTTGAAGAGGAAGGACCATGACCCATCTGATCTATCTGGGCTAGCTTATCAATAATGCTTAGAACGTGGTGGGCTTGAAGAAGATCATGAATTAAGGATCGATAGTCCCAATGAACATCCCCACAGCTGGAAACTCCTCTCAATGCGTTGTTCGCATTTGGACCACATGTTCTTCCATTGGATCGCGTATTGGACCCATATTTCCCCTGGCTTGACCGTGGAATTGATCAGCGTCGTGATTGGAGTGCGCTCACTCGTACTGGCGAATCTTTACATGAATAGCAGCTCCATCTCAGAGAAGGTTTTTACGGAGTCATTTGGGAGCTCCGAGTACCGTTCGAAAGTCATCTCTGATAATCTTCCAACGAATTGGCGAAGCAGCAATTTGTCATCGCCTCGAGCATTGCCACATAGAGCTATGAACTATGCAACGTGTTGATGAACATTACTCGTTCCTTTATATACGTGGAACTTTGGGATCGTATATCCCGGTGGGTATTTCATCTAGTCGTACCAGGCCGGATATGGTCGCCTAGTTTTGATGAGCTGATTGGCAGCTTCATTGGCTTGATGAGCTCTAATTTGTTGAGCGATATAGAGTGATATAACTGTCCAAAGCTATTTTGGAGATCGTTTCCTCCTTGGCCGTTGATAAGGCTTGGGGTGGATTTGACGTTTCTTCTTTATCGTCTTTAATAATCACCGGAGGTTATTTAGCCGGTGATTTTGGTTGGATCATCATCCCAATCATGTCTTGAAACAGAAGAGCCATTTGCTTAATATTAGCATCTCGCTCTGTAGCTTCCCTGTCTTTTTTTTCAAGCACCCGTCGCAAGAACTCGGTATCGGTGTCCTGCTCCTGGCACTCCTCTGTTTCTTTATCCAGACTTTCTTTAGGTCCGATAAGCGCTGCCATCTTGGTGAGCATATCTTGGAGCTTCTGCTGTTGCTCCTGAGCTTTCATCAGTATTCGAGTTTGCGGTCTGTGACTAATGGAGGCCCGGCTCTTCTTTCTACCACCAGTCATATAGATTGTGTGTATGTTATGCCCCCAGACTTGGGGCGTTTGGTTCTCTCGCCTTTGGGCTTTGCCTTGGGTGATAGATCATTCTCTGGCCTCGATCATTTATGAGAAGCCGTAGTAGGAGGAACCGTTATAACAGGTACCGCCTTTTAAGATGTCCCCCATTGTATGATGAAGGAGCAATCGTTTTCTTGTCGAATCTTAGATTTCTTCGGTTGACGAGAATAGCTTTTGTCGAGCACCGTGTCCTAGACTTTCCGCCAGACTCTATGGATTTGTAAGAAGAGTCGCTGATAAGACTGCTCTAGCTTCGACTGCGTTGGAGCTTCTGCAGGAGGAGGTGATCTCTTTAATACCGTCGTAAGGGAGTTTTTGCGAAACCTCCTAAACGGTTCGAAACTGTTCCCAGTTAAAACAGCAGCATCAATAACCACCACAGGAGCTGGTGGGGTAAGTCCAAAAGGGGAGTTTCCCCCAGCTTGTCTTACTCGGTGCCAATGACGACGTCGAGCATGTCGTGCAGTAGGAACCGCCTCAGTTTTAGAGGCACCCTCTTCATGCCCCCGACGTTGCTTGGGAGCTTCGCTTGGTGTCAACTTATAGAAGACTGACATTCTTGGCGAAGCCGGAGCATAACTGGTCAGCATGTAGAAGACCGACCATCTTGGTAGAAAAGCACTTTTGTTGGCTTCACGCATGGCAGGAGCGGGGAGAGCTAGCCATTTTAGGGCACCCCCCCCAGGAATCATGGGCTTCTTTGCAGGGCCCGTCGAGCATTTCTTCAGTTTATTGAAGACTAAAACTTCAGAGTTGGATGGCCTATCAGTGGGGGCCACCACGGTGGCTAGCCGATCAAAGACCTAGTTTCGGGGAGCTTCTTCCTTAGGCGTTGAGACGCCAAAGCTCAAAGACGGGAGCATGGTCCCAAAGAACAATCCGGTGGTCACTTGTCTCGCCGGCAAAGAGAATATAGAGGCCGCATTGGGGCCGTAAGTAACTCCTCTTGATAGGATGGAGTGAAAGATGTTGCATGAAGTGCAGTTGAAGGCCATTGATTTTGCATAGAGGTGAAACACCAAATTTTAGTATCTCAAATCAAAGGGCAACCATGAATATAGCGAACCACGATTTTATTCGCGAAACACGACACACGAAATATGGAGTGGAAAAAGAAAGAGTTCCCACCGGGCGTGCTAGAATCTGTTTACCGCCAAAAATAGAAACGAACTGGGATAGAACGTCTTGCCTGAATTTAGGGGCAGATGCTATTTAGGACATATCCGTCCACCTCTTTGAAGATGCCAAGTTAATTTATGACACCGTATATCGAAGGTTTTGACAGATTCGACCGATGTAGCGTGATTTTATCAGATTCCCCCTCATATTAAAGGGGTTTTTGATTGTGGGGACGCTCTTCCCTGTAGGCGCAAGCCCCTGCAGTTAATTACGCTATCGCATTGCGATAGCAATTTTCACCTGCTCTAGTAGGTCACTTCGTGTCGTGTTATATATATTGTTTATCATGGTTGCTCGTAGATTGTATACGAAGACTAGTTTATGTCGTCGCTCGTATATATTAAATTTGGGTTTGCACCTAGGTCATATGTTCTATTAGTTCAAGGGTTTATGGATCGTTAATCTTATTTTAGATTAAGATCGACTTAAATATATAAGCGAATGTGCTAAGTTTACGTTGGTCTCATATGAGACTATGATCAACTTAGAAGTATAGTTAAGGGTCATTGATCTTATTAAAACCCATTTAAGGAGCATATGGGTTCGGTCACAATGAGCAATATAGGCTCAAAAAGCTTAAAACTTCAGAGACTTACCCAACTTTGGGATTCAGTCTTGAGCTTTTATATTACTCAGCAATGCTAAGCACCCAGTTATTTAGACTATGAATATAACATCCAGATCATGCTCTGGCGTGCATGTGGATATCACGTGGGATGCTCAGGCTTGGGCATTGCCCTATCAGTGCTAAGCACTTTTTATATAGCACTCATATGGGTATCACGTGAGGCGCTGAGGTTTTGGCGGTCACGTGAGTATCACGTAGGCTTCTAAAGCTTGGGCATTGCCCTATTAGTACTAAGCACTTTTTATACCGCATTCACATGGGTATCATGTAACATTTCAGAAAAATAAAATATTATTTTTGGGAATTTTTATAATTAAATAATAATTATATTGAATATTTTAATAAGGCGGTAAAATTAAATACCGATAAATTTGGGGAAAATTTGGAAAATTATGGAAATTACTGAAATGAGGCTGCTTTATATGATCTATGCTAATTATAATTTTTTATGATTAATTTTACACTATTTAGTGCTAATCGCGATTAAATATCGCTAATCGCGCATTAAGCTTATTTTGTGCAAAACATGCACCATGTCACATTTTGACACTTGTTTTATTTTGTCATGGCTTTATCCTTCTCTTGTTTGGTTTTGTTTTAGAAAAGGAAAATAAAACAAAAGATAAAGATAAGAAAAGAAAAGATAAAGAAAACAAGAAAAAAGAAAAGTCAAAGAGGTATGGGTATGAGAGAGAAAGAGAGGGTAAGGGGTCTTGGTTGACTTGGGCCATTCTCGTCCCTCTTCATTATTCTTCATCTTTCTTTCACCTTCCTCTCCCATGGCAGCACTCTCTCTCCCCCTACCTCTAAACCCTCAAAACACCATCAAATCTTCATCAAAACTCCATCCCCACTTCATTAAAAATGTGCACAAGCCCTCTAGCTACACTTTGGACCAAGAAAGCAAGGATTTTGGACACATGAGGCAACTCAAGAAAATTCTTGAGTTGCCAAATGAGGTAATTTCTGCACCATCATGATAGTATTTCGATTCCTTAAGTGTCCATACAAGTTTAGAATCAATATTGTGTAGTTTAGCGAACTTTGAAAATTCCAAGTTAGGGATTAGGGTTTGAATTGATTCCAAAGGTGAAATTGAGGTGTAATTAGGGACTACAACCCCTGTTGTGATGATATAGTGGACTGAACCTGAGACTTAAACCCCGAAATACGGACTTAGAAAGCCGATATCGGAGAATTGTGGATTCTGTGAGGGTATAATGAAATCTGCTAACACCAGGGTGACCTGAAATTTTTTTTGCAAACACAGAGGAGTGTGCAGGCAACCTAGGACCCCCCACTGAAACCCTAGCCCATACTTCCCCTACTTAGCCACAAAAATAATCCTTCTGGCCATAATTTGTGGCCAGACCTGGGGCATTTTGCTTCGTGCTTCGTCTGTAGCTCCATCTCCAGTAAACTAGACCCTTTACATATGCAAAATTGGCTGATTTGACCTAGAGTAAAATCTGGGACTAAATTCATGATTTGTTGTTTTGATTCGGGGTTATATTTTTCGTATTTTGGATTCTGGATTTTAGTAATTGTGTTTTACCTCGATCACTTGACGTTTGTACGACGATATCGAGGGTTGTTTGGTGGTTTGAAAGGCGTAGTCCGTAGGTTCTAACCTATAGTCTTTTAGCGTGTCATTTTGGTTTTGATTTGGATTTTAATGCGATACGATACGTTGTGGCATGTAGGTACCCCCATGTGGACTTTGAGACGACAAGTAAGCGCGTGGCGATATCGGCATCGGCAAGCGAAGATCAAGATAAGTAGATATATATCTACGGGGGAAATCAGATGGATGGCGTATAGCACCCCTGCAAATTCATAAGATTGTGATGTGACGTGGTATAGAGATACATATATGGGTTATTGCGAGATATGAACCTTAGAAAGAAAAGCATTAGGAGATCATGGGTTAGTGTTAGCGAGAATCGAAGAAAGGATTTAGTTGGTTTCATAGTCGTGAACCCTAGAGTGAGGTTGTACGCACACATATACACACACGGGATATGGTTTTGGGTGTATACGTCATATGTATATATATATATATGTATATGTGGCTGTATTGGTGCTTATATATATATATATATATATATATATATATATATATATATATATATAGATATATACATACATACACGTATACACGGATGTTGAGGATAGTATATGGTACTTGGAGATGAGTCGATATGATTGGGCATGATGCCGTGAGATCAGTGATGTGATTTGGTTCGTACTATGAGATACGACAGGAGATTATAGCGGATCTTTAGACGATGTGTTTCAGACACACGCACATATATTTGTTGATGGTATCAGTTTGTACTAGACTTAGATCTGTACCCCAGTTCATGACATATGATGATAAGAATACCAGATGAGTAATGAGATAAATATGATATTTGACCCGTATCCAGATTTGGGATGCCGTACGATAGATTTACCGTACGAGATATAGTTATGAGGATAGATCCGCACTCTTGACTCTAGGATGTCACATTATTTATTGTATCATACGTAATACTATTGAGGCGAGATCACCGACTACTAGATATATATATATAGATCGACTCAGACTTAGGTGAATTCCCTTACCCTTTTGACTGGGCTCGAGTCATACTCATTTTCAAAAGTGGAGAACTGTGAGTAATTTAAATACCAAACTGTATGACTCGTATCTTGGGTAGGTATATTTTTCAGGGTTGCCGTTACTACATCACTTTCTGTATATTCATGATGTTTCATCGCATTGCATGCTTGTACATATGTTGTCTGTAATTATTATGAAACCCTGCCGTCAGGACACCAGCACCATTACCAATGATGCGTATATTCCACGTACACCTGCTTGCCGGCTCACACACATTATCATCGGTAATTGCCATGTCACGTACACTATAGAGAATACTATTCATTGACAAAGCTTGCTAGTTGATAGTTGCAATATGTTATAGCTTACATATGCTAGTTTAACTATTGCATTTATTGCATGATATCAGATACATTCATATATTCATTGGTCATGCAGTATTATGGAGATTTATGCCGGTATTCACTGTTTATTGATATCATGATTTTTATGATTTCGGATCCTTCTTGAGATTTCTGGATTTGGAAACCGCATGTGAAAATTTTATAAACTGATGATTTGTTTTAAAGAGATAGATGTGGTTTTCCTTGATATGATGAGTATTGTCCACCACGATGTTTTCTCGGTTCTGAGTTGGTTTTCGAGACCCGATTCGAGGAGTAGGATGAACCGTCTCAGGTACATGGTGGACCCGGTAAGATACCTCGGGGCAATAAGCTCAAGTTGTAGATGATGAGCCTGGCAGGGGAAGACTACCTACCGGTGATTGTTTGGCGCGTCGGATATCCGGAAGATACCGTTCGTGGTCGTGTGATTGATGATACAGGCTAGTCCGGATAGCCGGAGCCTGAGATATTGAGATAATGAAATTGAGACACTGAGATATTGAGATTTGATGATACAGGCCAGTCCGGATAGCCGGAGCCTGAGATATTGAGATTCATGTTTTGTGTCGATACTTGACTCTTATTTCTCTGTTGATTTCATTAATGATATTCGATTTATATACATACAGGAATCTCATTAAATAAAGAAAATAGTTGTCTCACTCATGATGTATTCTGTTTCCATTAGTAATGCATTCATACATCATATATCTGATATGTTGCTATCTGAGGAACTGACACGAGAACGTAGTATTGCACTTATATGTAGATGGATCAGGATATTATTTGAGAATATTATTTGATATTACCTAGGATAACGTCATACATGCGATTTTTGCTCTGTGATATTTTCTACTCACGAGTTGGCAACTCACCCCCGTTGTGCCACAGTTTCTTACAGGTTTTGCCGCACAGGTATCTTAACGGCTTGCTGGCACACTGCTTTCATTTCGGGTGATTGCTTTGGTAGGTTGGTTCACTTGCATCGTGACCACCATTGTATATTTGTTATTCAGTTGTATCTAGTAAAAACTCCATCAACCAAACTTGTTTATTTGATAGAACTAGAAGACCGGTGTATATTCTTTCGACCTTAGAGTCGCGCTTGTATTATTATGGTTTTCTGGTGGATATGGGCTTTCTTTTGAGTTTTGATTCTCGCTCTTCGGCGTTGTATATTATATTGCTTGCGTGGTTGTGACCGTCAATTGACGAAGAGCTAGCTCCGGCTTGGGGATGCCTTTATTCATTATATATTCTTTATCAGGTTTGTACCCGTTTGGGGTCAGTTTTTACAAAGGAAACTCTGCCGAAATTTTTAGAAAAGACTTGAGATTTTAAAATGCATATTTCGGCTTATGTTGTTAAACTTCTTGCTTTAAAGTTGGTTTTCCTTCACTCTACCGTTTTACTTGGTTTGGATTTCTGGGTTTTGGCTTACTTAGATTACATACACCTCGAGACGTTTTGTAGTTTAAGTGCCAGTCATGTTACGTACTTTTCGGGTCGTGACAAAGTTGGTATCAGAGCGTTAGGTTTTACCTCCTGAGTGTAAGATGACCCTTGGTTGATGGAGTAGGTGACTTAAGGAGAGTGACGTACCGTGTGTATGTTCCACGGCATACTTACGATACGCTACTCCGCTTAAGAAGCCTTAGGATATACATTTCCTTGCACATTATTATATTCGTTCATTGATCTATCCTCATCGATATCGGTTTATGGTTTTGCTACCACGATTGCATAGACAGAGAGAGCTACGGCTAGAGTTGCGGTCAGCACGAGCTCGTCACGGACGAGGACTGACCACGGCGTGATTCCAGGGACATACGATTGCATAGAGGCATCGTTTTATTGTGTTTTCACACTATGAGCGTTTGATGGATTGCTCTAACAAAATTTCTCGGACGTGCAAATCAGCACCAGAGGATTGGGCCACTGCTAGAGGCCAACCAGAATGTGATGACCGTCGATGCACCGATTATTATTGATGATTGAGATACTGTTCAGCATGCAGACGAATGAGCCAATTGTTGCTGTGAATGACGAGATACCGCCCCAGATGTTGGCGCTACTGCAGCACGAGTGATACTTAGGGATATGATGGAAGATCACTAGTCGCTAAGGATGAATGACTAGGACATGTGGATCTTTTGCACACCCCGATACGAGGTCATCAGATTGATTGATTCCACCTTGAGAAGACTTCACACAGGTACGTTGGGAGTCGATAGAGACGATCGAATGTCAGAAACCCATTTTCCAAGTTTAAAATATTCGGAGAAACATGTAAGTAATTCTACGAACCCTCTAGAAGAATGAAACCCTAAATCAACATAATGACCATGAGAACGCCTTTAAACCTTAGGGTTTGCGGCAGTTCCGCGGTGCCATTAATGAGGCTTGGGTTTGTCCTTCTACGGTTGGTCCATAGGTGTTGTGGCATGTGCTCGATATTATTAAACTATACTCAAAATGTTGAGCTCTTGGGGAATTATGAGGTTTTGGCGAGTCGATCGAAAGGTTCAACTTCATTTGGATATCATGTGATGGGATACATTGCTTGAGAGACTCCAGATACAAGTATAGCCGTTGGAGCGCAGTCCATGCAGCCACGAAGAGACGAGTCCGAAGCAGTCGACATTAGAGAAGGTAGAGTAAGAGGTTCGTACGAGATCTTGACGAGACGACGTTCCACTCCACTGACATCAGAGATATGATACGCATGCAGAGGCGTTGTATATTGATATATCTTCTAGAGGGAGTCGTGATGAGTATGCAGCCGTTCCGGAACCAGAAACAGATATAGTAAAGGGTGATAACCTCCAGACAGTTTGGCAGAGACGAGATTTGGGAGAGACCTCGACATGACCTTTCTGGAATAATTTACGAGAAGACTTGGACCCAGGAGCAGTCCTATTACGCACACCCAGCAGGCCAGAGTTCGGCATCGTCGACGAAACATGTTATGAGTGACCACGACAGTTGGCCAGAGACTCTTAGAAGATGTGCTTGAGCGGGACTATTCCGCCATACTTGATTTCGGTATTTTGTGCGATCTATTCGCATGATTGAGTTTTCATGACTGAGTTTCATGATATTTGTTTTCGTGCACCATGGATGCACCTACTGAGTATTTACGTTTTGTGCATAGTTATTGCACTTGAGATATGCTTTATACACCATTGTGTTGACTTATGATTTGTACAGGTTTATTGCACTTGATTCAGTTTTGTACCTTGGCTGCACATGTTTATGATTTCGTGGATTGCATACAGCTGATTTGATTTTTCTGCAGGTGGTATGCAGTCGATTTGGTTTTTGCACTCGGTATAGCTTGCATGTGCTTGCAGTGCGTGAATACGTGTTTTATGCAAGCAGTTGCATGCGTTTATGATTTTATACACCTTGGCACACTCGGTGTTGCTTTTTATACGCATTTGAGTTATTGATGCATTTACCTGCACTTGTTGCACCCGATTTGTATTTTTGTGCGATTGTTGCACTGTATTGTATTTCGTGCACTGGATGCACTGTATTTGATATTTCGTGCACTGGATGCACTGTATTTGATATTTCGTGCACTGGATGCACTGGAGTTGGTATTTTGTGCACTTGATGCACCATATTGTATTTTTTTGCGATTGTTGCACTGTATTGTATTTCGTGTATTGGATGCACCGGATTCATATTTCGAGCATTTGTTGCACCAGCTAGGTATTTTGTGCATTGGTTGCACCGGAATTATACTCCGTACCTTGGTTGCATCCGATTTATGTCTTTGAGCATTTGTGTTACCAGATTTGTGTTTTGTGCGCGTCTGCACTTGATGTTCGTTTTCATGCATGTTACTGCACTAGATACTTTTCATGGACTGACGCGCTTGGGTTGGATTTTTGCGCATATTAGACGCTTAATATTGGATTTTGTGCGCATCGGATGCACTTGATTTAGATTTTATTCGTGCATGTTGGATGCACTTGATTTAGATTTTATTCATGCATGTTCGATGCCCTTGATTTAGCCTTCATTCGTGCATGTTGGATGCACTTGATTTAGATTTTATTCATGCATGTTCGATACCCTTGATTTAGCCTTCATTCGTGCATGACGGATGTACTTGATTTAGATTTTCGCGCATGTTGAGCGCATGATATGAGATATGGTTTTGTGCACACCGGATGCACTCGATTGGGATTTCCATTCATGCATGTTAGTTGCACTGGATTGAGATTTTGTGCACCACAGTTGCACTCGACTTCGATTGATGACATTCGAGATGTTGATTTTGATTCCATGCCCGATATTTTGAGCGATTTATTTGCATGATTGAGATTTTGTGCACCACAGTAGCACTTGACTTTGATTAGATATCATTCGATATGTTGATTTTGATTCCATGCCTGATATTTTGAGCGATTTATTTGCATGATTGAGATTTTGTGCACCACAGCAGCACTTGACTTTGATTAGATATCATTCGAGATGTTGATTTTGACTTCATGCCTATGGTATGCATGTAATTTGACTTATACTTTTGGCATAGTTTTCATACACTTTTAGTATTTTGATTCGATTTTGTGCATGCTGATGCACATGGTTGTGAGATTATATACCACGGTATACCTGATTTGGATCTGGATTGAGATGTGTTGTATACCGTCAATTTCGATTGTGATATTCGATATTGTTTTCGTGCATCTTGTGCACTGGATTTGGATTCTTGCGCATATTTAGGCGCTTGATGCGATTTTGATGCACACCAGATGCACTCAATCGAGATTCTTCGTGCATATCAGATGCACCTAGTTTTGGCTGTCAGGCACACTAGTTGCCCTTGACAGGTGATCGTGCACACTCGTTGTATTTAGATTTTGTTTCTATGCACATTTATGGCACATTTCATTGATTTTGATTTCCGTGCGCACCAGGCGCACGTGGCATTCATGTACATATTTTGTATTTGATTTCCCTTTGAGATGATGTTTATGATATTTACTAATTGGTATAGTAGCTGAGCAGGACTAGTCCGAGGACAGTACCTGATTATGTTTTTGTATGCATCGATAGTTATCGAAGGGATTTCCAAAAGGAAGCGATAGTCTCAGTATTTACCTACGTGTCTGAGATGACACGAAGCATTTTTCAAAGGAAACCCTTCTAAATTATTTTTCTAAATGGCGGGACGTATGTTAAACAAAAGATATATATATATATATATATATATATATATATATATATATATATATATATGTATATGAGATTATTTTCTTACAATAAATGTCCGCTAATTATGCCGTGGGTTACGCATCACGCGGAGATTTAGAAAATATTTTGCATGTGTTCTATTCGGTTTTGGAGATTTGAGGATGCGTACTATATATGTATCATAGTATTTGACGAGAGTATATTGGATTTCAGTAGGGGATTTTGAGATCTGTATCTCTATTGTAACTCCGATGATATGCGTGCGAATCCGATAATTTGCGTGACGCTTGACGGAGTTCGATTTTGGTTTATATACTCGTTTTTCATATGCATGCATTGCGCAACGATGTGTTTTATGTATTTATGATTTCGGAGCCCCGACGGCATGATCTTTTATTGAAAAGTTTTAGAATTTGGGGGTTTAAATTTAAATTCGAGGACCGAATTTTTTTAAGAGGGGAAGAATCTAACATTTCAGAAAAATAAAATATTATTTTTGAGAATTTTTATAATTAAATAATAATTATATTGAATATTTTAATAAAACGGTAAAATTAAATACCGATAAATTTGGGGGAAATTTGGAAAATTATGGAAATTACTGAAATGGGGGTGCTTTATATGATCTATGCAAATTATAAGTTTTTATGATTAATTATATACTATTTAGTGCTAATCGCGATTAAATATCGCTAATCGCGCATTAAGCTTGTTTTGTGCAAAACATGCACCATGTCACATTTTGACACTTATTTCATTTTGTCATGGCTTTTTCCTTCTCTTGCATGGTTTTGTTTTAGAAAATGAAAAGAAAACAAAAGATAAAGATAAGAAAAGAATAGATAAAGAAAACAAGAAAAAAGAAAAGTCAAAGAGGTATGGGCATGAGAGAGAGAGAGAGGGTGAGGGGTCTTGGTTGACTTGGGCCATTCTCTTCCCTCTTCATTATTTTCTTCATCTTTCTTTCCCCTTCCTCTCCCATGGCAGCACTTCCTCTCCCTCCACCTCTAAATCCTCAAAACACCATCAAATCTTCATCAAAACTCCATCCCCACTTCATTAAAAATGTGCACAAGCCCTCTAGCTACACTTTGGACCAAGAAAGCAATAATTTTGGACACATGGGGCAACTCAAGAAAATTCTTGAGTTGCCAAATGAGTTAATTTCTGCACCATCATGATAGTATTTCGATCCCTTAAGTGTCAATACAAGTTTAGAATCGATATTGTGTAGTTTAGCGAACTTTGAAAATTCTAAGTTAGGGATTAGGGTTTGAATTGATTCCAAAGGTGAAATTGAGGTGTAATTAGGGACTACAACCCCTGTTGTGATGATATAGTGGACTGAACCTGAGAATTAAACCCCGGAATACGAACTTAGAAACCCGATATCGGAGAATTGTGGATTCTGTGATGGTATAATGAAATCTGCTAACACCCGGGTGACCTGAAATTTTTTTTTGCAAACACAGAGGAGTGTGCAGGCAACCTAGGACCCCCCACTGAAACCCTAGCCCCTACTTCCCCTACTTGGCCACAGAAATAATCCTTCTGGCCGCAATTTGCGGCTAGACCTAGGGCATTTTGCTTCGTGCTTCGTCTGTAACTCCATCTCCAGTAAACTAGACCCATTACATATGCAAAATTGGCTGATTTGACCTAGGGTAAAATCTGGGACTAAATTCATGAGTTTCTGTTTTGATTCGGGGTTATATTTTTCGTATTTTGGATTCTGGATTTTAGTAATTGTGTTTTACCTCGATCACTTGACGTTTGTACGACGATATCGAGGGTTGTTTGGTGGTTTGAAAGGCGTAGTCCATAGGTTCTAACCTATAGGCTTTTAGCGTGTCGTTTTGGTTTTGATTTGGATTTTAATGTGATACGATACGTTGTGACATGTAGTTACCCCCATGTGGACATTGAGACAACAAGCAAGTGCGTGGCGACGTTGGCATCGGCAAGCGAAAATCAAGATGAGTAGATATATATCTACGGGGGAAGTCGGGTGGATGGCGTATAGCACCCTCGCAAATTCATAAGATTGTGATTGGACGTGGTATAGAGATACATATATGGGTTATTGCGAGATATGAACCTTAGAAAGAAAATCATTAGGAGATCATGGGTTAGTGTTAGCGAGAATCGAAGAAAGGATTTAGTTGGTTTCTTAGTCATGAACCCTAGAGTGAGGTTGTACACACACATATACACACACGGGATATGGTTTTGGGTGTATACGTCATATGTGTATATATATATATATGTATGTATGTATATGTGGTTGTATTGGTGCTTATATATATATATATATACACACACACACACACACACACACACACACACACGTATACACGGATGTTGAGGATAGTATATAGTACTTGGAGATGAGTCGATGTGATTGGGTATGATGCCGTGAGATCAGTGATATGATTTGGTTCGTACTATAAGATACGATTGGAGATTATAGCGGATCTTTAGGCGATGTGTTTCAGACACACGCACATATATTTGTTGATGGTATCAGTTTGTACTAGACTTAGATCTGTACCCCAGTTCATGATATATGATGATAAGGATACCAGATGAGTAATGAGATAAATATGATATTTGACACGTATCCAGATTTGGGATGCCGTTCGATAGATTTACCATACGAGATATAGTTATGAGGATAGATCCACACTCTTGACTCGAGGATGTCACATTATTTATTGTATCATACGTAATACTATTGAGGCGAGATCACCGACTACTAGATATATATATAGATCGACTAAGACTTAGGTGAATTCCCTTACCCATTTGACTGGGCTCGAGTCATACTCATTTTCAAAAGTGGAGAATTGTGAGTAATTTAAATACCAAACTGTATGACTCGTATATTGGGTAGGTATATTTTTCAGGGTTGTTGTTACTACATCACTTTCTGTATATTCATGATGTTTCATCGCATTGCATGCTTGTACATATGTTATCTGTAATTATTATGAAACCCTGCTGTAAGGACACCAGCACCATTACCGATGATGCGTATGTTCCACGTACACCTGCTTGTCGGCTCACACACATCATCATCGGTAATTGCCATGTCACGTACATTTTAGAGAATACTATTCATTGACATAGCTTGCTAGTTGATAGTTGCAATATGTTATAGCTTACATATGCTAGTTTAACTATTGCATTTATTGCATGATATCAGATACATTCATATATTCATTGGTCATGCAGTATTATGGAGATTTATGCCGGTATTCACTGTTTATTGATATCATGATTTTTATGATTTTGGATCCTTCTTGAGATTTCTGGATTTGGAAACCGCATGTGAAAGTTTTATAAACTGATGATTTGTTTTAAAGAGATAGATGTGGTTTTCCTTGATATGATGAGTAATGTCCACCATGATGTTTTCTCGGTTCTGAGTTAGTTTTCGAGACCCGATTCGAGGAGTAGGATGAACCGTCTCGGATACATTGTGGACCCGGTAAGGTACCCCGGGGCAATAAGCTCGAGTTGTAGACGATGAGCCTGGCAGGGGAAGACTACCTACAGGTGATTGTTTGGCGTGGCGGATATCCGGAGGATACCGTTCGTGGTCGTGTGATTGATGATACAGGCCAGTCCGGATAGCCGGAGCCTGAGATATTGAGATATTAAGTTTGAGACACTGAGATATTGAGATTTGATGATACAGGCCAGTCCGGATAGCCGGAGCCTGAGATATTGAGATTCATGTTTTGTGTCGATACTTGACACTGATTTCTCTGTTGATTTCATTGATGATATTCGATTTATATACATACAGGAATCTCATTAAATAAGGAAAATAGTTGTCTCACTTATGATGTATTCTGTTTCCATTCGTAATGCATTCATACATCATATATCTGATATGTTGCTATCTGATGCACTGACATGAGCACGTAGTATTGCACTTATATGTAGATGGATCAGGATATTATTTGAGGATATTACTTGATATGACCTAGGATAGCGTCATACATGCGATTTCTGCTCTGTGATATTTTCTACTCACGAGTTGGCAACTCACCCCTGTTGTGTAACAGTTTCTTACAGGTTTTGCCATACCGGTATCTTGACGGCTTACTGGAACACTGCTTTCATTTCGGGTGATTGCTTTGGTAGGTGGGTTCACTTGCATCGTGACCACCATTGTATATTTGTTATTCAGTTGTATCTAGTAAAAACTCCATCAACCAAACTTGTTTATTTGATAGAACTAGAAGACCGGTGTATATTCTTTCGACCTTAGAGTCGCGCTTGTATTATTATGGTTTTCTGGTGGATATGGGCTTTCTTTAGAGTTTTGATCCTCGTCCTTCGTCGTTGTATATTATATTGCTTGCGTGGTTGTGACCGTCAATTGACGGAGAGCTAGCTCCCGCTTGGGGATGCCTTTATTCATTATATATGCTTTATCAGGTTTTTACCCGTTTGGGTTCAGTTTTTACAAAGGAAACTCTGCCGAAATTTTCAGAAAAGACTTGAGATTTTAAAAATGCATATTTCGGCTTATGTTGTTAAACTTCTTGCTTTAAAGTTGGTTTTTCTTCACTCCACTGCTTTACTTGGTTTGGATTTCTGGGTTTTGGCTTACTTAGATTATGTACGCCTCGAAACGTTTCGTAGTTTAAGTGCCATTCATGTTCCGTACTTTTCGGGTCGTGACAAAGTTGGTATCAGAGCGTTAGGTTTTACCTCCTGAGTGTAGGATGACCCTTGGTTGATGGAGTAGATGACTTAAGGAGAGTGACGTACCGTGTGTATGTTCCACGGCATACTTACGATACGCTACTCCGCTTAAAAAGCCTTAGGATTTACATTTCCTTACACGTTATTATATTCGTTCATTGATCTATCCTCATCGATATCGGTTTATGGTTTTTCTACCACGATTGCATAGACAAAGAGAGCTACGGCTAGAGTTGCGGTCAGCACGAGCTCGTCACAGACGAGGACTGACCAGGGCGTGATTCCAGGGATATGCGATTGCATAGAGACGTCGTTTTATTTTGTTTTCACACCATGAGCGTTTGATGGATTGCTCTTACGAAATTTCTCGGATGTGCAAATCAGCACCAGAGGATTGGGCCACTGGTAGAGGCCAACCAGAATGTGATGACCGTCGATGCACCGATTATTATTGATGATTGAGATACGGTTCAGCATGCAGACGAATGAGCCAATTGTTGCTGTGAATGACGAGATACCGCCACAGATGTTGGCGCTACTACAGCACGAGTGATACTTAGGGATATAATGGAAGATCGCTAGTCACCAAGGATGAATGACTAGGACATGTGGATCGTTTGGACACCCCGATGCGAGGTCATCTGATTGATTGATTCCAGCTTGAGAAGACTTCACACAGGTATGTTGGGAGTTGATAGAGACGATCGAATGTCAGAAACCCATTTTCCAAGTTTAAAATATTCGGAGAAACATGCAAGTAATTCTACGGACCCTCTAAAAGAATGAAACCCTAAATCAACATAATGACCATGAGAACGCCTTTAAACCTTAAGATTTGCGGCAGTTCCGCGGTGCCATTAATGAGGCTTGGGTTTGCCCTTCTACGGTTGGTCCATAGGTGCTATGGCATGTGCTCGATATTATTAAACTATACTCAAAATGTTGAGCTCTTAGGGAATTATGAGGTTTTGGCTAGTCGACCGAAAGGTTCGACTTCATTCCGATATCATGTAATGGGATGCATTGCTTGAGAAACTCCAGATACAAGTATAGCCATTGGAGCGCAGTCCATGCAGGCACGAAGAGACGAGTCCGAAGTAGTCGACATTAGAGAAGGTAGAGTAAGAGGTTCGTACGAGATCTTGACGAGACGACGTTCCACTCCACTGACATCAGAGATATGATACGCATGCAGAGGCGTTGTACATGGATATATCTTCTAGAGGGAGTCGTGATGAGTATGCAGCCGTTCCGGAACCAAAAACAGATATAGTAAAGGGTGATAACCTCCGGACAGTTCGGCAGAGACGAGATTTGGGAGAGAGCTCGACAGGACCTTTCTGGAATAATTTACGAGAAGACTTGGACCCAGGAGCGATCCTATTACGCACACCCAGCAGGCCAGAGTTCGGCATCGTCGACGAGACATGTTATGAGTGACCACGACAGTTGGCCAGAGACTCTTAGAGGATATGCTTGAGCGGGACTATTCCGCCATACTTGATTTCGGTATTTTGGGCGATCTATTCGCATGATTGAGTTTTGATGACTGAGTTTCATGATATTTGTTTTCGTGCACCATGGCTGCACCTACTGAGTATTTACGTTTTGTGCATAGTTATTGCACTTGAGATATGCTTTATACACCGTTGTGTTGACTTATGATTTGTGCAGGTTTATTGCACTTGATTCAGTTTTGTGCCTTGGCTGCACATGCTTATGATTTCATGGATTGCATACAGCTGATTTGATTTTTCTGCAGGTGGTATGCACTCGATTTGGTTTTTGCACTCGGTATAGCTTGCATGTGCTTGCAGTGCGTGGATACGTGTTTTGTGCAAGAAGTTGCATGCGTTTATGATTTTATACACCTTGGCACACTCGGTGTTGCTTTTTATACGTATTTGAGTTATTGATGCATTTACGTGCACTTGTTGCACCCGATTTGTATTTTTGTGCGATTGTTGCACTGTATTGTATTTCGTGCACTGGATGCACTGTATTTGATATTTCGTGCACTGGATGCACTGGAGTTGATATTTCGTGCACTGGATGCACTGGAGTTGGTATTTTGTGCACTTGATGCACCATATTGTATTTTTTTACGATTGTTGCACTGTATTGTATTTCGTGTATTGGATGCACCGGATTCATATTTCGAGCATTTGTTGCACCAGCTAGGTATTTTGTGCATTGGTTGCACCGGAATTATACTCCGTACCTTGGTTGCATCCGATTTATGTCTTTGAGCATTTGTGTTACCAGATTTGTGTTTTGTGCGCGTCTGCACTTGATGTTCATTTTCATGCATGTTACTGCACTGGATACTTTTCACGTACTGACGCGCTTGGGTTGGATTTTTGCGCATATTAGGCGCTTAATATTGGATTTTGTGCGCATCGGATGCACTTGATTTAGATTTTATTCGTGCATGTTGGATGCACTTGATTTAGATTTTATTCATGCATGTTCGATGCCCTTGATTTAGCCTTCATTCGTGCATGTTGGATGCACTTGATTTAGATTTTATTCATGCATGTTCGATACTCTTGATTTAGCCTTCATTCGTGCATGACGGATTTACTTGATTTGGATTTTCGCGCATGTTGAGCGCATGATATGAGATATGGTTTTGTGCACACCGGATGCACTCGATTGGTATTCCATTCGTGCATGTTAGTTGCACTAGATTGAGATTTTGTGCACCACAGTTGCACTCGACTTCGATTGATGACATTCGAGATGTTGATTTTGATTCCATGCCCGATATTTTGAGCGATTTATTTGCATGACTGAGATTTTGTGCACCACAGTAGCACTTGAATTTGATTAGATATCGTTTGAGATGTTGATTTTGATTCCATGCCTGATATTTTGAGCAATTTATTTGCATGATTGAGATTTTGTGCACCACAGTAGCACTTGACTTTGATTAGATATCATTCGAGATGTTGATTTTGACTTCATGCCTATGGTATGCATGTGATTTGACTTATACTTTCGGCATAGTTTTCATACATTTTTAGTATTTTGATTCGATTTTGTGCACGCTGATGCACGTGGTTGTCAGATTATATACCACGGTATACCTGATTTGGATTTGGATTGAGATGTGTTGTATACTGTCGATTTCGATTGCGATATTCGATATTGTTTTCGTGCATCTTTGTTCATATCAGAATTTTGCATTATTATATTCCCCATTCTTAATCATATTGCAAATAAATAGGTGCTTTTGATCCATGTCTGCTAAATAGTTGCAGATTACAGGTTCTCAGAACAATACAGTGAAATTCAGGAAAAGACGCTACAAATGTGAGACTACGACCAACAAATAGATGAATCTGCAAGATGCCGCCTACCAGTTTAAGGAACAAACGAAGATCAATGAACAGTTCGATTGCATAAAATACAAGGGCAGCACAAGATTCAAGACTTCAACGCGAAGCTAACGGTAAAAGTCCACAAATTCTGCACTGTTAGAAATCTGGAAGAAAGTAGAAAACATTCTGAGGAACCAAGTGAAGAAAACAGAAGGAAAAAACAACTTAAAGCATCACAGAAGAATTGAGCCCAAGAGCCCACCAAACGACCGCGGAACCGCGGCCAAAGAGGGCATTCTGCCGCAGATCCACGGCCGTGCAGTGCACGTGTCGGTGCACGTGTCGGTGGGTGTCGGTGCTTTGACCCGGCTTTCTTAGGGTGGTCTTGTAATTTTAAATGTGGATCAGATGTAAACCCTAGAGTTTCTCCTATCTATAAATAGGAAAGCCTACAGTCTCTTTTGGGGCATACCTCTTTTTATTTTTCTAGTCTAAAATTTCAATTCCTTTGTAATCGTCAAGAGTGCATCAATAAAGTAAGACTTTTTATCTGAATTTAATTCTTGCATTTTTATCTGTTCTTTTAATATCTGCTATTTATTTTGTCTTTTATTATTTGCAACTTAGATAGTTTTTAAAATAAAACATAAAAAAGAATTCCATTATTAATACCCTAATGAGTGAGTAATTCCTCACTTGTTAGGGTTAGGATTGGGTAGGTTTGAGAGATGAACATCTCTCACTCCTTTCTTGCCCGTATAATATTTTAAATTAGGACTCTATGTTAATCAAACACGCACCGCTCACTACGGCACCCTATCCTATGAGATAGCGGTGATTCCCTAGTCAGACTGGTTGTGGTTGATTTACATAGAGATTAGGTCTAAGAGTTAAGAAAGGACGGACAAGGACCAAAGAGAAGAAACTACGTTTCTTCCTAGTCGTGCTAATCCCCTTTGTTGACTATTACCCTAACACCTATGTTCTTAATTAGGGCAAAGGAAGCAGTGAGAAGAATTCTCTTTCCAAACTAACCTAATACTAACCCTAGCAAGGTTTTTAATCCTAATTAAATTCAATCTTAGTTTTTATAAAAATCAAAACCTACCAAAAATAGGACTTAACTCGTTAGAACAATTAGAAGAGAACACGTTTTCCCTGTGGACTGACCCGTACTCAATCGGATAGCTACCAAGCGACACCGTAATTGATTGCGGTATATTCTTAATTTAAACACGCACGCACAAAACAGCTGCCAATCAAATGGCGCCGTTGCCGGGGATAGCGGTAGTTATTTTCTTTTTGTAATTTCGGGTTAATTGAAATTGAAAAAAATCATAAAAACCGAAAAATATAAAAACATAAGAAATATCATCTTGTTATTTTTTGAAGGGTTTTTGTGTGAATTACGCAGGAAAGGAAGAAGGACGGATTCAGATGTGGAAAAAGCCCAGTGAACAAATCAATAAACAGAAGGTCTGAACAAACAGAAGAGAACCACAACAGACAACAGAAGAATTTTGGAGGATTGAACCACCTTTTATACCGCGGAACCGCCACGGTCTGGTGCTTTTGACCGCGGATCCACGGCCGCCTGCTGATGTCATCACTTCAAATCCCTATGTGAGTATTTCTTGTCTTCTATGTAACCCTCTAAACTCCACTGAAAAATTTTCCTGCAGGGTTCTTTGCACAAAACTTCTTCTCCCTCTCCAATAAATCAATTTTGTGCAGGATTCTTTACGCCGCAAATAAAAGAAAAAAAAATTTGCAAGTGTTTTAGAGTTTTGTGTGTTTGCTGCTTTGCATTTTTTAAAACGGACTTTTAAGGGGCTATAACACCAATCCAGATTGGGTGGGGATTTCATTACCCTTCCTAAGACCCCAAAAATCACGAAAAGCATATGCATCAACCCTCGAGTTAATTAAAATATATTTAGACTCAGCCAATTAAGGACCGTCGCGCTCATTAGGACAGAGGAAGGTTGTGCGCAATCGGTCGTTTATCTAAACCTGACTTTATGGTGCCTAGGCTAGACAAGTGGGAAAGGTAATTTTAAAAGGCCCATCTCACGGTGATTCATGAGCGGATCCTTCTTTTCTTTACTTGTGCTAACCTGGCCACAATTGACGGTGAAGAGTCGATTCGAGGGATATCTCACAACTTGCCATTTGGACCAGTTAGGAGCAGTCTAGTTGACTTAGAAGACCCTAGCTCTAGGCTTGATTGTGCATGCTTAAATTGTGATTTCTTGAAAGTGTGTCTTAGTTCCTTATAAAAAATCTTTTGCAAAGACTCTAAAAGAAAAAGAAAAAAAACCACAAAACAAAATTTTTACAAAAACTTGCCATTTTGTCGCTAAAAATCCATTGCACCCAACTTGCACCCACATTCTCTCAATGAAGTTTTCTTACCCCCACCTTCTACTTTTTGACTACACTACACCTCATTTAGTGTATGTCCGGTTGGACTAGGAACACTAGCGCCCATTTAGTCCGTATCTCGTTAGTCCCTACTGACAACGCGTTCGACTCCGAAGTCGAAATTCCCTCCACTTCTTTACCTTCATCTTCAAATTCACCATCTTCTAAGGAGATGTCGGGATTCAATCCTAACAACCCCTTACCTACTACGGGAATGATTCCACCTCAACTGGGTGCGAATAACCCACAACACCCTCCTGTTGAAGTGCCCCAACGAATCGCGCTCCAGGATCTTTTCTATCCAACCCGCACCGCACTTCCTACTTGTCTTTCACTTCCGCCGGCTAATGGGGATAATTTCGAAATTAAACCCCACTTCATCAATATATTGCCCAAATTTCATGGGCTGGAATCCGAAGATGCCTATATCTTCATTAACAAATTCCAGAATGTTTGCGCAATGATGAAGACCACCCAAATTTCCGATGATGCTATAAAGCTACGTGTCATTCCATTCACTTTATGTGACCTAGCTGAAAAGTGGCTATATAGTACAGCATCGCATTCCATAAAAAGTTGGGAAGAGTTTGTTAAGGCTTTTCTAAAAACAGTTTTACCCATACCACAAGACCGCAAGAATTCGAAATGAAATTAATCAATTTTCCCAGCTTCCGTCCGAACCTTTTTGGAAGTGTTTCGAATGATTTAAGGACCTTCTTGTTCAGTGTCCTCACCATGGTATCGAGAGATGGCAATTTTGCTAAACTTTATACGAAGGACTGAACCCAGCAACTAAGCAGTTGCTGGAAACCATCTGTCAAGGTCGCTTCCTTACAAAATCTGACGAGCAAGCTTGGCAATTTCTCGACGATCTTACTGAACAAACACTTCAGTAGGAAAGCACTAGACAGACCGCTTCATCCCCTTCATCTACTTCATCCGGTTCGTCTAGGGCAAGTGTTCATCAACTTGACATGTCAATTGTAATGAAAACCGAAATGGCCGCAATTACACGTAAACTAGAAGCAATTGAGAGCAAATTCTCATCGCTTTCTCCTATCCCCGCTTTACCCCCTCGCACTATTTGCGCTTGTTGTTCGGATCTGTCCCATTTTACTGAAGAGTGTCCTTACAACCTACCTACTCAAGGACAAGATCAAGTCAATGCTGCCTTTCAGCAGAGACAAAGAAATGATCCATACTCTTCAACTTATAATCCTGGTTGGAGGAACCACCCTAATTTTGCTTGGAATCAAAATCAACAACAATTCCAAGGCAATAACAATTTTCAGAGGCCTCCTCCACAACAACAAGCCCCTCAACAAACTCAATATTAGCAACCTTTCCAACCCCAACCTTACCAAAATCAAATGAACAATTTTGCACCAAACAACTCTTATCCTCAAAACAATTTTGTTCAGCCCTGAGGCTTTCAACAAGACCTTGACGAAGATCATAAAGAAGACGGTGTCCAGAAACAAAAGGGACTGGCACGAAAGACTGCATGAAGCTCTCTGGGCTTATCGGATCACGTTCAAAACGGCCACAAATACAACGCCATTCGCGTTGGTATTCGGCACAGAAGCGGTACTCCCCATCGAGATAGAGTTACCCTCTCTATGAGTGGCGGTTCATTACGAGCTAACAGATGAAGAGAATGCTCATCTTCGGCTTGAAGAGCTAGATGCCCTCGATGAAACTCGCCTCATGGCACAACAAAACTTGGAGGCTTACAAAGCAAAAATGACACGCTCATACGAAAGGTTAAATAGGCCGAGAACATTCTGCTAAGGCGAACTCGTGCCAGTTGTCAAAAGACCTATGATCCCCAGTCGTGCTAAACGGGGGAAATTCGAACCAAACTATGAGGGCTCGTACATCATAGACAAAGTCTACCAAGGTGGGGCTTACTTGCTCATGGATATGCATGGTGAAACACCCTTTCGGCCAATAAACGACCGATTCTTGAAGAAGTACTACGCCTGACGAGTCACGGCTTGACGACTGAAAACGCCGTTCGCCATAAATACCCTAGCTTAATCAAGGTTTTGGTTATTTTTGAGAAACTATTCGCAGCGTCGGAAGGGCATGGCGTCACTTTTGAGAGCTTCATTGCCTGCTTTATCCGCGAAGATGCTTTGTCCAAGACGGCTCCAAAGTTTGTGAACATTAACGACCCTTTTGGGTTTGGGCTAAATCAATTGCCGACCAAAGAAGAAAATTTACCGCAGTTTTATATCCCGATCTTGTCGGTCGTGTCCTTTGATTCGATTGCGGCTCCCGGCATGGACGAAGAGACCTTCTTTGTCGGCTTTATCAGCCTTTGGCTCAGTTGGTTCGCCATTCCAACGCATTGTTGCTTCATGAGAGCTTCGGTCATCTATCCTGCTCATCGCGTGGCTGAAGGGACACGACTGGCAGTGGGTATCGCGGGGCTATCACACTATACCATGGGCTAAGTGTTGCGGCCAATACTTCGACCCCGGGTGTAGATGTTGTGAGTTTCTCCCTCCACTACTTCACGTCGTGGACCGAGATGCATGTATTGGGGACGTTCGCAGCGCATCGGAGGCCAGATTTCTATGACGCTTACACCTTCCCGTGGCTCATGAGGTTGGTGGATGCTTCTGCTCCTGATCCAACTCGGCTAGGGGCCCTTCGTGTGTTGCTTAACCCGTATGCTAACGAAGGTGGGATGATATTCAACGACCGAGTCCTCTCTGCTCCTTCGGGGCCCGTCGAACAGCTATTCGATTTATCGAAAGGGGGAGCACCATCCTTGAAGCCTAAGGAAATTAAGCACTTGTATTCGATTAGGCCGGGTTATTTGGTGTTCCGTCGAAATGATACGGCTCTTTTCATGTGGTATAATCCACATCGCTTTGCTCGGCAATTGGGCTATAACTAGGGTGTTCCCTTCGAAGCATTTTTGGTGGAGCCCAACTTGTCTCTGGGAGTTGTTCGTGACGTCATTCATCACTTTATGCGGCTGAACACTGGCTCTCTCTTCATGATCCCAGAGCCCGATTATCTTCCAAGGTTTGTGGGGTCCTTCATGGGTTAGTATCGCCATCGGGTCGGTCCTGTCATCGCCGAGGAAAGACGGGTACTCTTTGAGTATAGAACTTCAGCTCCAACCCAAGTCGCCAGCACTCCGCTGTGACCGCGGTCAGTCATTCGCCCTCTTTTAAGGGACAGCGGTCCGGTACTTATCCCGAAAACCGCAAAAGCAGAATTGACTCCTCGTACTGCTGGGATGCTAATGCGCACTAGAGCTCAAGCAAAGGCCTTGGATGAAGCGCCAGTGGCAGTGCCATCAGTGGTGATTTCATCAGTGGTGGTGTCGTCAAAAGGGGATACTGGGGAAGGAAGCGATCCTCTTCTAGCGTTAGCTCCAGCTCGAAAAGGAGGAAGAAAACGGTTGCTGGCTTGCTTGACCTTTTGCTGGAATCCGAGCCTATTGTTCAAGACGAGCCAATATCGATGCAAGAGCCGGATGATGGTCTCATTTACCCTGGCTCGTCTGCTGAGGAAGCCGCGCCACTGGCTGAAGCTTTAAGGCGTTCACAGGATGAGACTGAGAACGTGCACATCCCGAAGAGGCCCTACCCCCCGGTTATCTTCTACGAAGATGGCTGGACTATGGCGGACATCAAGGGGATTAGTCCCCTAATAGTTGAACATCATATTCATATGATGGATGATTCCAAGCCAGTAAGGGATCCACAGAGACGACTAAACCCTATCATGAAAGAGGCTGTTAAAAAGGAGATTGTAAAATGTCTTGATAGTGGTATCATTTACCCTATCTCTGATAGCCAGTGGGTTAGCCCCATTCACGTTGTCCCAAAGAAATCAGGCATAACGGTCATAACTAATGAGGCGAATGAGTTAATACCTACTCGCACCCAAACTGGGTGGTGAGTATGCATCGATTATAGAAAACTCAACGCCGCGACACGGAAAGACCACTTTCCATTACCTTTTATTGACCAAATGCTAGAACGATTGGTTGGGCACGAGTACTATTGCTTTTTGGATGGCTACTCCGGCTATAATTAAGTTCCCATCGCCGAAAAGGACCAAGACAAGACCACATTCACTTGTCCTTTCGGTACATTTGCTTACCGTCGCATGCCCTTTGGGTTATGCAATGCACCCGTTACTTTCCAGCGGTGTATGATGGGCATTTTTTCAGACATGGTGGAAAAATTCTTGGAGATTTTTATGGATGATTTCTCCATTTTCGGCGACTCCTTTGATGAGTGTTTGCTATATTTAGACGCAGTCCTTACCCGGTGTAGGGATAAGAACCTTACTTTAAATTGGGAGAAGTGCCACTTTATGGTACGAGAAGGTATTGTCTTAGGACATTTCATCTCTCTAAATGGTATTGAGGTAGATAAAACTAAGATTGAAGTCATTTCCAATCTTCCTCCTCCCAAATGCGTCTGAGACATTCGAGCCTTCCTTGGCCATGCCGGTTTCTATAGACGGTTCATCAAGGATTTTGGCAAGATAGCTAGACCCTTGACTCTTTTGTTGGCCAAGGACACTACTTTTGATTTTGACTCAAGATGTATGAAGGCGTTCGAGTCATTGAAAAACTCACTTATTTCTGCTCCTATTCTTTAATCTCCTGACTGGACACATCCATTTGAGATTATGTACGATGCATCTGATTTCGCCATTGGTGCTGTCCTTGGACAGCACATTAATAAGATGACGCATGTAATTTATTACGCTAGCCGAACCTTAAACGAGGCCCAATTAAATTACACAACAACTGAAAAAGAATTCTTAGCTGTTGTGTTTGCATTAGAAAAGTTCAGGCCCTATTTAATCGGCTCTCCAGTCATCGGTTATACGGACCACTTAGCTCTTCGCCATCTTTTCGCAAAGAAGGACGCTAAATCTCGGCTGATACGTTGGATTCTCTTACTACAAGAATTTGATCTTGTCATCAGAGACAAGAGAGGATACGAAAACGTAGTCGCCGACCATCTTTCACGCCTTCTTTCTTCGCCTACATTTCAAATTCCTATTAAAGACGTTTTTCCAGATGAGCAGCTCTTAACTGTGTCATGCGAACCTTGGTTCGCAGATATTGTAAATTATTTGGCCACCGGACTGATACCAAACGAATGGTCAAATCAGGACAGACTCAGATTTCTATCCCAGGTAAAACATTTTTATTGGGATGAACCATATCTATTTAAATACCGTCCCGACCAAATTATTCGTCGGTATGTCCCTGACAATGAGTTTAAGAGTGTGCTGTCATTTTGCCACGATCAAGCGTGTGGCGGGCATTTTGGCCCCAAAAAGACAGCAGAAAAGATCTTGCAGTGTGGCTTCTACTGGCCACAACTTTTTAAAGACGCATATGAGTACTGCAAGACATGCTCCTGGTGCCAACACTTGGGCCAGATATCTAGAAGAAATGAAATGCCGCTCCAACCAATATTGGTTGTTGAAATTTTTGATGTTTGGGGGATAGACTTTATGGGACCATTTCCCAATTCATTTGGGACCATGTATATTCTACTCGTTGTTGACTATATTTCAAAGTGGATCGAGGCTGGGCCCAGCCGAACTAATGACAACAAGGTTGTCGTTAGATTTCTCAAAGAAAACATCTTTTCTCGGTTTGGGCATCCTCGCACGATTATCAGCGATAATGGATCTCACTTTTGTAATAAGACTTTCGAGTCCTTAATGCGGAAATACTCATTATTCACAAGCTGTCAACGCCCTATCATCCCCAAACTTGTGGGCAAGCCAAGATTTCGAATCGGCAGATTAAACAGATATTGGAGAAAACGGTTTCCAAAAACCGTAAAGATTGGTCGTCAAAACTTATTGATGCCCTTTGGGCATTCCGAACTGCCTATAAGACCGATCTTGGCATGTCTCCATATAGGTTTGTTTATGGAAAGGCTTGCCACCTTCCAGTTGAAATAGAGCATAAAGCATTTTGGGCAGTAAAAGAGTTGAATATATCTCTAGGAGATGCGAGCAGCAATAGAAAGCTGCAGTTGAACGAATTAAACGAGCTTCGGGATGAAGCTTACGAGAATGCTGTAATCGTCAAAAACCAAACGAAGGTGTTCCACGATAAACACCTTATACACAAAACTTTCAAACCTGGTCAAAAGGTTTTACTTTACGACATTCGGTTACATTTCCATCCCGGCAAACTTCGATCTCGATGGAAAGGGCCATTTTTGGTATGCACCGTATATCCGCACGGTGCGGTCGATCTAGAAAAATCCGAAGGACGGTTCACTATTTAAAGTGAACGGATATAGACTTAAACCATTCCTCACTGCGGACCCTTCGGAGGAGCTCCTGTTTTTGCAGGTGCCGATCTACATTGACTGATCTTCCTCCATCTACCCCTAAATTTCGATTAACTAGCCAAAACACTGTTTTAAACAAGTTTGGCGGTATGTATCACATGTAAATATATAAAAACAAAATAAAAATATAAAATATTTTGAAAATAAAAAAAAATTAGGTATTTTTGTAAATTTCCAGTTTTAATAAAAAATAAAAAAAAATATTTACAAATAATTTCCTCTTTTTAAGAGGGTTTTTTTGCAAATAACCAAAAACATCCCCCCTATAAATAAAACCCGACCCCTCTCTGTTTTTATCAAACCCTAAAAATTCCTCTCAGAAACCCTAGCCGCCGCAGCAGCCAGAAGAAGGAGATCGCCCCATCGCGCCGCCCTTCCGCCGCCAAACCCTGCTTATTGCCGCCCTTCCGCTGCGCCTCTGTATCGTCGCCCTCTGATTTTTTTTTCAGAGGAGCTTTGCATCATTTCTCCCTCTCAGTTAAATTTTTTTATAATCTGTGAACTTTCTAAATGGCAACAACCATGCAATTAGAACGAGATTTTTCACAAATCTTTGCACACACAATTTACGGAAGTTATTTTGGTGACGAGATCACACGGCGAGAGTGGAACTTTTTAATTTTCAATCATCCCAATGCCTACGCTCTTCCAGATCTAGTCACTCATTTTTACGAGTTCATGGAGGAAGGTTGCCTAGCACAATACGGTTTTATTAAATTACTTTGGGGCGATAGGGAAATAATCATTGATAGGGACTTCATCCATGAAGTCACCTTAATTCCTAGATTATCTGTTCACGACCAACCCCTTCAATTTGAAGACTACTTACCCTTAATGGGTAATGACTGTTCGAGAGAACCTAGGAAGGGCATACAGGCTAGAACTCTCTTCACCAATGTATTAACTGTGTGCCATTGGGCACAAAATAACATTTTTGGCAGTTCACATAACACAACATTTTTCACCCTATCTCTTCATATCATGCACACCTTAATGACTAGGAACTCTAGATTTGACATGTGCACGGTTTTACTTAATTCAATTGGTGCTGGCAAAAGGGCCGCAAATTACCCATGTCCTATGTTAGTGACATAACTGTGTTGCTATTTCCTCCCTGTGGAGGAATTTGAGTTTTAAATGCATGGAGGTATACCCATTAGGCCTCTTATTCAGGGCGTATCCATGTCTTATACCCGCCTAACTGATATATGGTCGCGAAGAGAACCGACCGAACATGTACCCGCTAGGACACCTAGCTCCAGCCCGACCACGAGCGAGGAAGAGCTTACCCCAGCAGAACATGCACGTCTGCTTAGAAGAGCCACTAGGGGGATTGATAGGTTGGTTGGGATGGTGACCAACTTGGATCACCAGGTGACAGAGATTGAACATGGCGTATCTACGCTACTGGCGCGAGAGGAGCGTTCCCGTTCACGTTCAAGGGGACGCCGAGGTCCTGAGCAGTGAGGGCACTGCTTTTGGTAAGTTTGGGGGAGGAGGTGGTTTGTAAATAGTTATCATTGCATTGCATATTTTAATTTTTGTACATATTTTTCTTTTTCTTTCTTTGCATGTTTAATTCTGCATTGTATCTTTATAAAAAATTATAAAAATTAAAAAAATAAAAATAAAAATATATATATAAAAGAAAAATCAAATTAAAAAACTAAAAAGATAAAAAAAATTCAACTTGGCCATATTTGACTTAAGTTTGACAAGACGGTTAACTAGCTAGGAAAAACTAGATCCTAAACTTAGTAACTTAAAAACCCTAAAAATAACCTTTCTTAAAGTTTAACGGTAGAAAATATATGTTCTTATAGTTTATTTAGAAATAGGCAAATTTTGAGTTCAGTTCTTGGGCTAAGTCAAAATAAGGGAAGAGTATTGAGATTTTTATTGAAGTGTAAGTCTGAAAAATAATTCCAAACCTTGAGTCTAAATTCTGAAAGTATATACCCTACAACTCGCACATACACGCACCTTGAAACTTAGGATAGTAGAGGATACCTTGAATTGCTCTTGTCTAAAATGCTTAGTATGAGAAAAAAAAAAGTATTAAATAAAAATATAAGTGTGAATAAAGAGATAAAAAAAAATGAATACTGGTTTTGTAATTACTTAAGGCTGCATAAAATTAAAAATATATATAGCGAGGGTTCTTTATCACCTAGTGCCTTAGACCAACTGGTTTGGGAGTCACTGCTAAAGCCTTAGGTATTACAAGACGAGGAATTACGCCTTAATGCGCAAACACATTTTGTAATCGGTCGTTAGTACCTCAAGAAGTATTAACGGTCGCATGAAGGATATGTGAGCAATTTCATCTAAAATTCACCAACTAAAAGTAATTTAGACAATGGACAAGAGTATGATAGCTTGAATTGAATTTCCAAGTGTAGGGGTGATACATACACACACGTAGGGGTATATGATTGGGGTTTGGATGAGAGATAGGAATGAAAAATAGGACTTATATCTTCAGTAAAGATGATAAAAATTCCTAAGTTGAGATGGAGCCGTAGAAGGAAAATTCAAAAGATGCTGAAAGCTAAATAAATTTACAGAACATATACGATCTTAAGTTAAATGATAAGTGAGTGTGAAAATTACGGGTTGATGATTTCTAAGTTAAAGATAATAGAATTTCTTGTTAGAATACCGAATTGAAGAATGAAAGTCAATAGGCTAAATTGATCGGATTTTATGGGTAGTATCCGCTGAAGACCCTCAGGAGACAACACTCCTCCTACTAGGAACACCTAGAGGTTTAACGGCTTGTTGCACGAGCTCAGTGCAATCGCGATTCCCTGCGAAAATGAGGTTAGGATTTTTTCGAGAATAAAATTGGCTTTGCTCAGGACGAGCAAAAGATAAGTTTGGGGGTATTTGTTCATATCAGAATTTTGCATTATTATATTCCCCATTCTTAATCATATTGTAAATAAATAGGTGCTTTTGATCAATGTCTGCTAAATAGTTGTATGTTACAGGTTCTAAGAATAATACAGTGAAATTCAGGAAAAGATGCTACAAATGTGAGACTACGACCAACAAATAGATGAATCTGCAAGATGCCGCCTACCAGTTTAAGGAACAAACGAAGATCAATGAACAGTTCGATTGCACAAAATACAAGGGCAGCACAAGATTCAAGACTTCAATTCGAAGCTAACGGTAAAAGTCCACAAATTCTGCACTGTTGGAAATCTGGAAGAAAGTAGAAAAGATCCTGAGGAACCAAGTGAAGAAAACAGAAGGAAAAGGCAACTTGAAGCATCACAGAAGAATGGAGCCCAAGAGCCCACCAAACGGCCATGGAACCGCGGCCAAAGAGGGCATTCCGCCGCGGATCCGCGGCCGTGCAGTGCACGTGTCGGTGCACGTGTCGGTGGGTGTCGTTGTTTTGACCCGGCTTTCTTAGGGTAGTCTTGTAATTTTAAATGTGGATCAGATGTAAACCCTAGGTTTTCTCCTATCTATAAATAGGAAAGCCTACAGCCTCTTTTGGGGCATGCCTCTTTTTATTTTTCTAGTCTAAAATTTCAATTCCTTTGTAATCATCAAGAGTGCATCAATAAAGTTAGACTTTTTATCTGAATTTAATTCTTGCATTTTTATCTGTTCTTTTAATATCTTCTATTTATTTTGTCTTTTATTATCTTAGATAGTTTTTAAAATAAAACATAAAAATGAATTCCATTGTTAATACCCTAATGAGTGAGTAATTCCTCACTTGTTAGGGTTAGGATTGGGTAGGTTTGAGAGATGAACATCTCTCACTCCTTTCTTGCCCGTATAATATTTTAAATTAGGACTCTATGTGAATCAAACACACACCGCTCACTACGGCACCCTATCCTACGAGATAGCGGTGATTCCCTAGTTAGACCGGTTGTGGTTGATTTACATAGAGGTTAGGGCTAAGAGTTAAGAAAGGACGGACAAGGACCAAAAGGAAGAAACTACGTTTCTTTCTAGTCGTGCTAATCCCCATTGTTGACTATTACCCTAACACCTATGTTCTTAATTAGGGCAAAGAAAGTAGTGAGAAGAATTCTCTTTCCAAACTAACATAATCCTAACCCTAGCAAGGTTTTTAATCCTAATTAAATTCAATCTTAGTTTTTATAAAAATCAAAACCTACCAAAAATAGGACTTAACTCGTTAGAACAATTAGAAGAGAACACGTTTTCCTTATGGACCGATCCGTACTCAATCGGCTAGCTACTAAGCGACACCGTTATTGATTGCGGTATATTCTTAATTTAAACACGCACGCACAAAAAAGCTACCAATCAACCTTGTGCACTGGATTTGGATTCTAGCGCATATTTGGGCGCTTGATGCGATTTTTATCCACACCAGATGCACTCAATCGACATTCTTCGTGCATATCAGATGCACCTGGTTTTGGCTGTCAGGCACACTAGTTGCCCTTGACAGGTGTTCGTGCATACCCGTTGCACTTAGATTTTGTTTCTGTTCACATGTATGGCACATTTCATTGATTTCGATTTCCGTCCGCACCAGGCGCACGTGGCATTCATGTACATATTTTGTATTTGATTTCCCTTTGAGATGATGTTTATGATATTTACTAATTGGTATAGTAGCTGAGCAGGACTAGTCCGAGGACAGTACCTGATTATGTTTTTACATGCATCGATAGTTATGAAGGGATTTCCAAAAGGGAGCGATAGTCTCAGTATTTACCTACGTGTCCGAGATGACACGAAGCATTTTTCAAAGGAAACCCTTCTAAATTATTTTTCTAAATGGCGGGACGTATGTTAAACAAAAGATATATATATATATATATATATATGGGATTATTTTCTTACAATAAATGTCCGCTACTTATGCCGTGGGTTACGCATCACACGGCGATTTAGAAAAGATTTTGCATGTGTTCTATTCGGTTTTGGAGATTTGAGGATGCGTACTATATATGTATCATAGTATTTGACGAGAGTATATTGGATTTCAGTAGGGGATTTTGAGATCTGTATCTCCATTGTAACTCCGATGATATGCGTGTGAATCCGATAATTTGCGTGACGCTTGATGGAGTTCGATTTTGGTTTATATACTCGTTTTTCATGTGCATGCATTGCGCTACAATGTGTTTTATGTATTTATGATTTCGGAGCCCCGACGGCATGATCTTTTATTAAAATGTTTTAGAATTTGGGGGTTTAAATTTAAATTCGGGGACCGAATTTCTTTAAGGGGGGAAGACTGTAACATTTTAGAAAAATAAAATATTATTTTTGGGAATTTTTATAATTAAATAATAATTATATTGAATATTTTAATAAGGCGGTAAAATTAAATACCGATAAATTTGGGGAAAATTTGGAAAATTATGGAAATTACTGAAATGAGGGTGCTTTATATGATCTATGCAAATTATAAATTTTTATGATTAATTATATACTATTTAGTGCTAATCGCGATTAAATATCGCTAATCGCGCATTAAGCTTGTTTTGTGCAAAACATGCACCATGTCACATTTTGACACTTATTTCATTTTGTCATGGCTTTTTCCTTCTTTTGCATGGTTTTGTTTTAGAAAATGAAAAGAAAACAAAAGATAAAGTTAAGAAAAGAAAAGATAAAGAAAACAAGAAAAAAGAAAAGACAAATAGATATGGGCATGAGAGAGAAAGAGAGGGTGAGGGGTCTTGGTTGACTTGGGCCATTCTCTTCCCTCTTCATTATTTTCTTCATCTTTCTTTCCCCTTCCTCTCCCATGGCAGTACTCCCTCTCCCTACACCTCTAAACCCTCAAAACACCATTAAATCTTCATCAAAACTCCATCCCCACTTCATTAAAAATGTGCACAAGCCCTCTAGCTACACTTTGGACCAAGAAAGAAAGGATTTTGGACACATGGGGCAACTCAAGAAAATTCTTGAGTTGCAAAATGAGGTAATTTCTACACCATCATGATAGTATTTCGATTCCTTAAGTGTACATATAAGTTTAGAATCGATATTGTGTAGTTTAGCGAACTTTGAAAATTCCAAGTTAGGGATTAGGGTTTGAATTGATTCCAAAGGTGAAATTGAGGTGTAATTAGGGACTACAACCCCTGTTGTGATGATATAGTGGACTGAACCTGAGACTTAAACCCCGGAATAAGAACTTAGAAACCCGATATCGGAGAATTGTGGATTCTGTGAGGGTATAATGAAATCTGCTAACACCCGGGTGACCTGAAATTTTTTTTGCAAACACAGAGGAGTGTGCAGGCAACCTAGGACCCCCCACTGAAACCCTAGCCCATACTTCCCCTACTTGGCCGTAGAAATAATCCTTCTGGCCGCAATTTGCGGCCAGACCTGGGGCATTTTGCTTCGTGCTTCGTCTGTAGCTCTATCTCCGGTAAACTAGACCCTTTACATAAGCAAAATTGGCTGATTTGACCTAGGGTAAAATCTAGGACTAAATTCATGAGTTGCTGTTTTGATTCGGGGTTATATTTTTCGTATTTTGGATTCTGGATTTTAGTAATTGTGTTTTACCTTGATCACTTGACATTTGTACGACGATATCGAGGATTGTTTGGTGGTTTGAAAGGCGTAGTCCGTAGGTTCTAACCTATAGGCTTTTAGCATGTCGTTTTGGTTTTGATTTGGATTTTAATGCGATACGATACGTTGTGACATGTAGGTACCCCCATGTGGACTTCGAGATGACAAGCAAGCGCGTGGCGACGTCGGCATCGGCAAGCGAAAATCAAGGTGAGTAGATATATATCTACGGGGGAAGTCGGGTGGATGACGTATAGCACCCCCGCAAATTCATAATATTGTGATGTGACGTGGTATAGAGATACATATATGGGTTATTGCGAGATATGAACCTTACAAAGAAAAGTATTAGGAGATCATGGGTTAGTGTTAGCAAGAATCGAAGAAAAGATTTAGTTGGTTTCTTAGTCGTGAACCCTAGAGTGGGGTTGTACGCACACATATACACACACGAGATATAGTTTTGGGTGTATACGTCATGTGTGTGTGTGTGTATATGTGGTTGTATTGGTGCTTATATATGTGTGTGTGTGTGTATACATACACATACATACACGTATACACGGATGTTGAGTATAGTATATGGTACTTGGAGATGAGATGATGTGATTGGGCATGATGCCGTGATATCAGTGATGTGATTTGGTTCGTACTATGAGATACGACAGGAGATTATAGCGGATCTTTAGGCGATGTTTTTCAGACACACGCACATATATTTGTTGATGGTATCAGTTTGTACTAGACTTAGATCTGTACCCCAGTTCATGACATATGATGATAAGGATACCAGATGAGTAATGAGATAAATATGATATTTGACCCGTATCCAGATTTGGAATTCCGTACGATAGATTTACTGTACGAGATATAGTTATGATGATAGATCCACACTCTTGACCTGAGGATGTCACATTATTTATTGTATCGTATGTAATACTATTGAGGCGAGATCACCGACTACTAGATATATATATAGATCGACTCAGATTTAGGTGGATTCTCTTACCCTTTTGACTGGGCTCGAGTCATACTCATTTTCAAAAGTGGAGAATTGTAAGTAATTTAAATAACAAACTGTATGACTCGTATATTGGGTAGGTATATTTTTCAGGGTTGCTGTTACTACATCACTTTCTGTATATTCATGATGTTTCATCGCATTGCATGCTTGTACATATGTTATCTGTAATTATTATGAAACCCTGCTGTCAGGACACCAGCACCACTACCGATGATGCCCATGTTCCACGTACACCTGCTTGCCGGCTCACACACATCATCATCGGTAATTGCCATGTCACGTACACTTTAGAGAATACTATTCATTGGCATAGCTTGCTAGTTGATAGTTGCAATATGTTATAGCTTACATATGCTAGTTTAACATTGCATTTCTTGCATGTACATTCATATATTCATTGGACATGCAGTATTATGGAGATTTATGCCGGTATTCACTGTTTATTGATATCATGATTTTTATAATTTCGGATCCTTCTTGAGATTTCTGGATTTGGAAACCGCATGTGAAAGTTTTATAAACTGATGATTTGTTTTAAAGAGATAGATGTGGTTTTCCTTGATATGATGAGTATTGTCCACTATGATGTTTTCTCGGTTCCGAGTTGGTTTTCGAGACCCGATTCGAGGAATAGGATGAACCGTCTCGGGTACATGGTGGACCCGGTAAGGTACCCCGGGGCAATAAGCTCGAGTTGTAGACGATGAGCCTGGCAGGGGAAGACTACCTACCGGTGATTATTTGGCGCGGCGGATATCCGTAGGATACCGTTCGTGGTCGTGTGATTGATAATATAGGCCAGTCCGGATAGCCGGAGCCTGAGATATTGAGATATTAAGATTAAGACACTAAGATATTGAGATTTGATAATACAGACCAGTCCGGATAGCCGGAGCCTGAGATATTGAGATTCATGTTTTGTGTCGATACTTGACACTGATTTCTCTGTTGATTTCATTGTTGATCTTCGATTTATATACATACAGGAATCTCATTAAATAAGGAAAATAGTTGTCTCACTCATGATGTATTATGTTTCCATTAGTAATGCATTCATACGTCATATATCTGATATGTTGCTATCTAAGGCACTGACACGAGCACGTAGTATTGCACTTATATGTAGATGGATCAGAATATTATTTGAGGATATTACTTGATATGACCTAGGATAGCGTCATGCATGCGATTTCTGCTCTGTGATATTTTCTACTCACGAGTTGGCAACTCACCCCCGTTGTGCAACAGTTTCTTGCAGGTTTTGCCGTACAGGTATCTTGACGGCTTGCTGGCACACTGCTTTCATTTCAGGCGATTGCTTTGGTAGGTGAGTTCACTTGCATCGTGACCACCATTGTATATTTGTTATTCAGTTGTATCTTGTAACACTTTGAATATCGTTTAGATAGTTTTTCGATAATCGGTAAAATAATTTGTATTTCCGTAAAATGTAAAAATAATCATTTTTCGATATAGGCCTAATTATACAAAATTTAGATAAGAAATTGCTAGAAATTGGTTAGTTAATTGTCACTTATAAAAATCTAGTCATTTAAAATTTTTCCTAAATTAACTATTTTTAATATTATTTTAAGCTTTTAAATATACATTAAATTAGTGATAAATACAAATTTGAATGGGTGAATTACATACTTAGAAACCATTATAAACTAAAACCTAGTGGTAACATAAATTTTATCAAGTTATTACAAGACTAGTTGTTTCTATGGCAAAAATGAAAATAAAATGAAATTTTTAATAAGAAATGATGTGATAAGCATTTATTGCACTTGTGAGATACATTCTTCATAGAAATTTCTACACAACCCTCACCTTTTCCTCCCCCACTCCCCAGGCTGAGAATTCCTGCTGCCATCCCCCAATTTTCCCATCTCTTTTTGGTTCAAAATTCATCACAAATCCATTAAAAAATTCAAAATTTCTTCACAAATTCAAAACAAATCCTTATTCTATCTCTTCTCAAGCCCAATTTAGTTTAAAACATGGAGAAAGAAGGCATCTTTGGAGGCTAAGTGCAAGCTAGGGTTCAAAACTTGAGGGTATAATTCTAATTTAATGGTTAATTTGTAGTTTAACTATGCTATTATAGAATTTTAAAGTGTGAAATTTGGTTATAATTGCTTGTTTAAGGAATTCAAGAAAAGGGTTGATTTTGGAATTAGGGTTTGAAGCATTTCAAATAGGTCAAATTAAGTGTAGTGTCTATCTAGTAGTTTGGTTTGGATGATTGTGCTAGGTTCTGGTCATTTTATCGCTAATCTACGATGGTTACGCCAAATTGCAATTTTAGTGCTTACTAGGTTTTCAATATAATTAGGAGGTGAATTAATTTTGAAATGTTGGTTATATCATTAGAATCTACTACGGTAATTAGGGTGTGCGAATGCGAAATTGGTTTGATCGGGTTTTAGTTTTGACGGTTGTTCCGAACGACGATTCTAGTTAAGGTTATAGTGATTGTCGTGTGTGTTCCGCGCACCAAGTGCACAATGTGCCTAACTTGTGAACGTTGATCTTTTCATATTGTGACTTTGCGTCGTTTCAGGATGTGTAATCTTATGTTTTGTGTGGTGCAATTTTAGGATCGGTTGCGGAAGCATCGGACGCGGCGCGCAAAGGCAAAGCTGTGGTCGGATCAGATTAGCGAGGCGTCCAGGTGAGTAGATGTACACATCTATGGGGGGCATCGTCTGGATTGCGCGAGGCGCCCGACATTTAGGGTTGCTAGTAGTAGTTGCTTTCATATGCAAAGCTTTCTAGTTATTCATCTGCTGGTATCGCATGGTTATCTATATACCTATGTGTGATATCACCTCTTAGGACACTTACACCATTACCATTGGCTCATGTTGCATACGCACTATTCATATGAACATGCACACGCCTTTTGTAATTGCCATGCCACGAGCACTTTAGAACATGCTTAGTTCAATACTAAATACTTGCATCATACATGATATATTGGATTGCAATCATATGTACCTCACTTTATTATCATTCTTACGTAGGTTCCTAGCCATAAATCACATTGCATACCTTTGATATCATAAGCATTTAGCATATACAACATGTTAGGTATTATGATTTTCTTGAGGATTTCAGTATTTACGAGATTTCTGGATTTTGGGGAAAACCGAAAATATTTAAAAAGAACTATTATCATTTAAAAAAATAATAAAAGTTGCGGTTTTCTCGTGATGTATGTGTCGTCCACCATGAGTTTTCATGTTTTCTGTTGGATTTCAAGACCCGATTCGAGGAGTGGATGAACCGTCTCGGGTACATGGTGGGCCCGGTATGGTACCCCGGGGAAAAAAGCTCGAGTTGTAGACGATGAGCCTGGCAGGGGAAGACTACCTACCGGTGATGTCTGGCGCGGCGGATATCCGAAGGATACCGACCGTTGTCATGAGATTTGATGATATGAGCCGATCCAGACTGATGGAGCCCGAGGTATTGAGATATTGACATAGTGATACATTGATATATATATATATATATATATATATATATATATATATATATATATACCTATTTTGTGTTGATACTTGACACTGTTTTCGGATGATTTCATTGATGATGCCTTAGCTATTGTACAGATATTTTTAAAATTTAAGAATGCAGATATCATCATACTAAACACTTAAAGATTTTGTATTGATCTTTGCATCCATGTGCATACATATTAGTGGCATCGCATCATATTTAGACATGCAGGTTGTGACGCATTTGCGTGCATTCTTACGATAGCCTTACTAGATGTTACTTACTACTCACGAGCTGGCAACTCACCTCCGTTGTGCCACAGTATCTTGCAGGTCGGACCCGTCAGCCTTATAGCGGCGGGCGTACTTTTCCTTGTTATCTTTTGCTCGGACTCGCGACATTGCTCGTAAGTGGGTTGCGAGGACACCTTTGTCTCTTTTTGTACTATCATTGTATCTAGTATTCTCCATCTACCACTTCTTATTTTGTATATGCGACCTAGTGATGAGACTGAGAGATTTGTGTTTATGTTGTTTTTCAGGGGTTGAGCTCACTTGAGCCGACGTTATGTTTTTCTTATTTTTGCGTTCTTTATGCTTATTTTCTTGATGTTATATATATATATATATATATATATATATATATATATATATATATATATATATATATATATATATATATATATATTGCGTGTGGTTGTGATCCGTCTTGGGCGAAGAGCTAGCTCCCGCTTGGAGATGCCATTATATCATTACAGGTTTATATATTCTTGTTGTACCCATTTTGGGGCCAGTATTTACAAAGGAGACTCTGCCGAAATTTTTGGTAAATTATGATATTTTTAAAAAGGGGTTAATATAACTTAATTGGTTTAAAATCGTTTTCATAAAAGGTTTTCCTTCACTCTTATTTAATTATGTTTTAGATTTTCTAGGGTTTGGCTGACTTAGGTTACGTTACGCCTTGAGACATCTCGTAATCTAAGTGCCAGTCATGTTCCGTACCTTCGGGTCGTGACAAAGCTGGTATCAGAGCGTGAGTTTTACCTTTCTGAGTGTAGGACGATCCTTGGTAGATGGAGTAGGTGACTTAAGCAGAGTGGCGTAGCGTGTGTATGTTCCGCGGCATACTTACGATACGGTACTCCACCTAAGTGACCTTAGGAAATAATTATTTGTATTTCCTTTCTTGATTCCATGCATCCCTTGATTCAATTGCAATGTTCTTATCGCTCCTGTTTCTTATTCCAGCTTCGATGCCGCCAAAGACTACGAGGGCTTAGAGGGCTGACGCTAGGGATGAGATTCGAGCGGGCTCGTCTGAGACGAGGATCGAGCGGGACGATACGCCTACCCCTCAGGGTCAGATTGATCCGCCTTCTCCAGACCATATTGCCAGATTAGAGGCCGGTATGCAGGAGTTGCGTCAGATGATGGGATCTTTAGTTTAGGCCAGTCGGGCACAGAGATCTGAGGATGTTCCTTCCACCGCACAGACCACGATTATACCTACTGCCCAGACAGTTGTTCCTGCTACTACTGCGACTATTCCTATATCATTACAGGAGTTTATGAGGCTGAGACCTCCAGCCTTTACCGGCACGGATGCGACAGAGGACCCACAGGCATTTCTCGATAGGATGGCTAGGATTTGCCATTCGTTGAGGTATTCTGATGATAGATGGATGGAGTTTGCGAGTTTTCATCTGGAGGGCCTTGCTCAGACGTGGTACGATTCAGTAGAGAGAGGCCGAGCTGCACTTGATACAAGTTCACAGCTGCATTTCTTACCCGTTTTCTTCCGGAGAGTGTCCGAGATGCTCGAGCCCGTAGTTTTGAGTCTTTGCGCAAGACTCCTGGGATGACAGTGTCCGAGTATGATATACAGTTTACTCAGTTGTCCCGATATGCTCCGTACCTAGTAGACACTAAAGAGAAGAGGATAAAGAGGTTTGTGCGAGGACTTTACACACAGTTATTCCTTGCCATCGGCACCCAGCACTTTGACACATACGCAGCCACGATGGATGCAGCCTTACTTTTGGAGGAGCGCATTTTTGAGACTCCGGTCGTTTCTGGACCGAAGCGGATTCGTACTGATACACCAGCCCAGCGGCAGATGGGTAGACACCGTGATAGATTCTTTCCGGAAGATGGTGGCGGCAGAGGATTGCGACGGGGTCAGTTATTTGGTTCTTATCCGCAGACCCAGCAGTCGTCGCCAGGATGTTTTCGGTGCAGGAGTCAGTACCATCGTATCAGAGACTGTACCATGGGACACCAGGGCACAACGACAGTCCCACATGTGAACTTACCACCTTTACCACCTCCTCAGAGAGCTCTACTTCCTACCCCTGATGATGCTCCATGCCAGGCAGATGCTCCTAGAGGTCGTGGGTGTGGCGGTCCTGTTCAGAGAGGACGAGGTGACCGAGGCAGAGGCAGAGGACAGCCAGCTATTAGTGGTGGACAGGCCTGAGTATTCGCTTTGACTCCGCAGGATGCACAGGCATCCAATGCCGTTGTGACAGGTACTCTGCCAGTATGTTCTTTTGATGCACGGGTGTTATTTGATCCAGGCTCCACACATTCTTATGTATCCATATACTTTGCACCGAGGTTGGGCCAAAAGTCTTCTTCGTTAGATTAGCTGCTCGTTGTTATTACTCCGGTAGGCGAGTCGTTTGTTGCTCGTTTTGTGTACCGATCGTGTCCCGTTCGTATCAGGGAGAGACATTCTTCGGTTGATTTGATTCTCCTCGATATGCTAGATTTCGACGTTCTTCTTGGTATGGACTGGCTAGCCACCTGTTATGCATCTGTGGACTACCGCGAAAAGGCAGTCAGATTCAGCTTTCCGGGTGAGCCGGTTCTTGTTATTCAGGGAGATCGTAGCGCCACCCTTCCCAGCTTGATTTCTTCTCTTCGCGTTGGTCAGCTCTTGCGGAAAGGGTGTCAGGGATTCTTAGCCTATGTTTATGATACTAGCGCCACAGAGGTTCCGTTGGACCAGGTCCCTGTTGTGAGAGAGTTTCCTAATGTATTCCCTGACGAGCTGCCTGGTCTGCCGCAAGAGCGCGAGATTGAATTCTGCATAAACTTGATCCCCGGCACGGGACCTATCTCTATACCGTCTTATCGGATGGCCCCGGCGGAGCTTAGAGAGCTGAAGGATCAGTTGCAGGACTTGCTGGACAAAGGGCTTATCCGACCGAGTGTGTCACCTTGGGGTGCTCCCGTCCTGTTTGTTAAGAAGGACGGCAGTATGCGCTTATGCATCGATTATCGTCAGCTGAACCAGGTTACTGTGCGGAACAGATATCCCCTACCCCGCATTGACGATTTATTTGATCAGCTCCAGGGTGCAGGGTATTTCTCGAAGGTTGATTTACGGTCAGGTTATCACCAGTTGCGGGTTCGGAAGGATGATATTCCGAAGACCGCTTTCCGTACACGATATGGTCATTACGAGTTCTTGGTGATGACGTTCGGGCTCACCAATACCCCAGCAGCATTTATAGACTTGATGAACCGTGTATTTAGGCCGTATCTTGATCAGTTCATCATTGTGTTCATTGACGACATCTTGGTATATTCTCGGAGCCGGGAGGAGCACGAGCAGCACTTGCATATCACATTGCAGACTTTGAGGGAACATCAGCTGTTCGCTAATTTTCCAAGTGCGTATTCTGGCTAGACAGTGTTGACTTCTTGGGTCACGTGGTGACGAGAGATGGTATTTGTGTGGACCCGAAGAATATCGAGGCAATGCAGCGTTGGCCCAGACCAGTATCAGTTACAGAGGTTCGCAGCTTTCTAGGTCTGGCCGGCTATTATCGACGTTTTGTCCAAGACTTTTCTCGTATTGCCGCACCGTTGACCGGGTTGACCTGAAAGGGGGATCCTTTTGATTGGACCGAGGCATGTGAGGATAGCTTTCAGCAGTTGAAGACTCGTCTGACTACTGCACCAGTGTTATCATTGCCTTCAGGATCGGGCGGTTTCGTGGTATATTGTGATGCTTCTTGAGTGGGGCTGGGCTATGTATTGATGCAGCACGACAGGGTTATCGCGTATGCTTCTCGACAGTTGAGGAAGCACGAGCAGAATTACCCAACTCATGATTTGGAGATGGCTGCAGTGGTGTTTGCACTCAAGATCTGGAGACATTACCTATACGGCGAGTCGTGCCAGATATTCAAAGACCACAAGATCTTGAAGTATATCTTTCAGCAGCGAGATCTGAATCTGAGACAGCGCCGTTGGATGGAGTTGGTGAAAGACTATGACTGCGAGATTCTATACCATCCGGGCAAGGCGAATGTGGTGGCAGATGCTTTGAGTAGGAGGCCCGGAGGTAGCTTATCTTGTTTGAGCGCAGTACAGATACAGTCGACGGCGGATTGGCAGGTGCTATGTAATAGCCGAGTACAGTTCGAGTTTACTCCTACCGGGGGACAGCTGGCCCATTTCAGAGCACGCCCACAGTTACTTGACCGTATCCACGAGGCACAGTCCGGTGATGCCCGTATTTTAGAGACTATCGAGCAGATTCGGCATGGCAGAGTTTCCGAGTTCGTGATTGATGATCAGGGGATACTTCGATTTAGGACTCGACTGTGCGTACCAGATTCTGAGGGACTGAGGCGTGATATTCTTGAGAAGGTACATAGATCAGTATACAGTGTTCATCCAGGTTCCACCAAGATGTACCGTGATTTGAGAGAGGTTTACTGGTGGGACGGGATGAAGAAGGATGTCACGGACTTTGTATCGAGATGCCTGACTTGTCAGCAAGTCAAGGCCGAGCACCAGAGGCCAGCCGGCGAGTTACATCCTTTGCTCATTCCTGAGTGAAAGTGGGAACAGGTCTCCATGGACTTCATTGTGGGTCTACTCAGGACCGGTCGAGGGTATGACTCTATTTGGGTGATTGTAAATCGACTGACGAAAGCGGCTTACTTTCTGCCAGTGAAGACCACTTTTGGATTTGCTCAGTACGCCCAGGTTTATATTGATGAAATCGTGCGACTGCATGGTGTCCCGACTTGCATCGTGTCCGACCGGGGCACCCAGTTTACCAGCCGATTATGGCAGAAACTTCAGGAGCCTTTGGGCACCCGATTGAGTTTTAGCACGGCTTTTCATTCGCAGACTGACGATCAGTCAGAGCGTACTATTCAGACTCTTGAGGACATGCTCAAAGCTTGTGTTTTAGATTTCGGTGGTAGCTGGGATCGTCATTTGCCCTTGATCGAGTTCTCCTACATTAATAGCTTTCAGGAGACGATTCAGATGGCACCTTTTGAGGCTTTATATGGGAGGAGATATCGATCGCCCGTATGTTGGACAGAGCTCAGAGAGAGCAGTATTTTGGGCCCGCAGATCGTACAAGAGACGACCGAAAAGATACAGTTGATTCGGAACAGGATGAGAGCGGCCCAGAGTAGGCAGAAATCATATGCTGACAGGCGTCGTCTCCGACTCGAGTTCGCTGTTGGCGACCATGTTTTCCTGAGGGTCTCTCCGATGAAGGGCGTGATGAGATTTGGGCGGAAAGGGAAGCTTAGTCCTAGATATGTTGGTCCCTTCGAGATCCTAGAGCGTGTCGGTTCGGTGGCTTATCGGTTAGCTCTTCCACCCAGCTTTCCAGATATTCACCCCGTGTTCCATATTTCGATGCTCCGCAAGTACCTTCATGACCCTTCTCATGCGATTCAGCACCAGACGATCCAGCTAGAGCGCGATCTTTCATTCACCGAGCAACCGGTGGTCATTTTGGATCGGCAGGTGAAGAAATTGAGGTCGAAAGTTATACCGTCCGTCAAAGTTCTTTGGTGTGGCCCGAACAGCGAGGAGGTCACCTGGAAGACCGAAGACGAGATGAGGAAGAAATATCCCCATCTTTTTGAAGGTACGCGTAGTTAAATTTTAAATTCGGGGACCGAATTTTTTTAAGGGAGGAGATTGTAACACTTTGAATATCGTTTAGGTAGTTTTTCGATAATCGGTAAAATAATCGGTATTTCCGTAAAATGTAAAAATAATCATTTTTCAATATAGGCCTAATTATATAAAATTTAGATAAGAAATTGCTAGAAATTGGTTAGTTAATTGTCACTTATAAATTTCTGGTCATTTAAAATTTCCTAAATTAACTATTTTTAATATTATTTTAAGCTTTTAAATATATTAAATTAGTGATAAATACAAATTTGAATGGGTGAATTACATATTTAGGAACCATTACAAACTAAAACCTAGTGGTAATATAAATTTATCAAGTTATTACAAGACTAGTTGTTTCTATGGCAAAAATGAAAATAAAATGAAATTTTTAATAAGAAATGATGTGATAAGCATTTATTGCACTTGCGAGATACTTTCTTCATAGAAATTTCTACACAACCCTCACCTTTTCCTCCCCCACTCCCCAGGCCGAGAATTCCTGCTGCCATCCCCCAATTTCCTCATCTCTTTTTGGTTCAAAATTCATCACAAATCCATCAAAAAATTCACAAATTTCTTCACAAATTAAAAACAAATCATTATTCTATCTCTTCTCAAGCCCAATTTAGTTTAAAATATGGAGAAAAGAGGCATCTTTGGAGGCTAAGTGCAAGTTAGGGTTCAAAACTTGAGAGGTATAATTCTAATTTAATGGTTAATTTGTAGTTTAACTATGCTAATATAGAATTTTAAAGTGTGAAATTTGGTTATAATTGCCTGTTTAAAGAATTTAAGAAAAGGGTTGATTTTGGAATTAGGATTTGAAGCATTTCAAATAGGTCAAATTAAGTGTAGTGGCTATCTAGTGGTTTGGTTTGGATGATTGTGCTAGGTTGTGGTCATTTTATCGCCAATCTACGATGGTTACGCCAAATTGCAATTTTAGTGCTTACTAGGTTTTCGATATAATTAAGAGGTGAATTAATTTTGAAATGTTGGTTATATCATTAGCATCTCCTACGGTAATTAGGGTGTGCAAATGCGAAATTGGTTTGATCGGGTTTTAGTTTTGACGGTTGTTCCGAACGCCGATTCTAGTTAAGGTTATAGTGATTGTCGTGTGTGTTCCGCGCACCAAGTGCACAATGTGCCTAACTTGTGAACGTTGATCTTTTCATATTATGACTTTGCATCATTTCAGGATGTGTAATCTTATGTTTTGTGTGGTGCAATTTTAAGATCGGTTGCGGAAGTATCGGAAGCGGCGCGCAAAGGCAAAGCTGTGGTCGGATCAGATTAGCGAGGCGTCCGGATGAGTAGATGTACACATCTATAGGGGGATCGTCTGGATGGCGCGAGGCGCCCGACATTTAGGGTTGCTAGTAGTAGTTGCTTTCATATGCATAGCTTTCTAGTTATTCATCTGCTGGTATCGCATGGTTATCTATATACCTATGTGTGATATCACCTCTTAGGACACTTACACCATTACTATTGGCTCATGTTGCATGCGCATTATTCATGTGAACACACACACGCTTTTGGTAATTGCCATGCCACGAGCACTTTAGAACTTGCTTAGTTCAATACTAAATACTTGCATCATACATGATATATTGGATTGCAATCATATGTACCTCACTTTATTATCATTCTTACGTAGGTTTCTAGCCATTAATCACATTGCATACCTTTGATATCATATACAACATGTTAGGTATTATGATTTTCTTGAGGATTTCAGTATTAACGAGATTTCTGGATTTTGGGGAAAACCGCAAAGATTTAATAAGAACTATTATCATTTTTTTTAAAATAATAAAAGTTGCGGTTTTCTCGTGATGTATGTGTCGTTCACCATGAGTTTTCATGTTTTCTGTTGGATTTCGAGACCCGATTCGAGGAGTGGATGAACCGTCTCGGGTATATGGTGGGCCCGGTATGGTACCTCGGGGCAAGAAGCTCGAGTTGTAGACGATGAGCCTGGCAAGGGAAGACTACCTACCGGTGATGTCTGGCGCGGCGGATATCCGGAGGATACCGACCGTTGTCGTGAGATTTGATGATATGGGCCAATCCGGACTTACGGAACCCGAGGTATTGAGATATTGACATAGTGATGCATTGAGACAGATATATATATCCCTATTTTTTGTCGATACATGACACTGTTTTCGGATGATTTCATTGATGATACCTTAGCTATTGTACAGATATTTTTAAAAGTTAAGAATGCATATATCATCGTACTAAACACTTAAAGATTTCATATTGATCTTTGCATCCATGTGCATACATATTAATGGCATCGCATCATATTTAGACATGCAGGTTGTGACACATTTGTGTGCATTCTTACGATAGCCTTATTAGATGTTACTTACTACTCACGAGCTGACAACTCACCCCCGTTGTGCCACAGTGTCTTGCAGGTCGGACCCGTCAGCCTTGTAGCGGCGGGCGTACTTTTCCTTGGTATCTTTTGCTCGGACTCGCGACATTGCTCGTAGGTGGGTTGCGTGGACACTTTTGTCTCTTTTTGTACTATCATTGTATCTAGTATTCTCCATCTACCACTTCTTATTTTGTATATGTGACCTAGTGATGAGACTGAGAGATTTGTGTATATGTTGTTTTTCTGGGGTCGAGCTCACTTGAGCCGACGTTATATTTTTCTTATTTTTGCGTTCTTTATGCTTATTTGCTTGATGTTATATATATATATATATATATATATATATATATATATATATATATTGCGTGTGGCTGTGATCCGCCTTGGGCGAAGATCTAGCTCCCGCTTGGGGATGTCATTATATCATTACAGGTTTATATATTCTTGTTGTACCCGTTTTGGGGCCAGTATTTACAAAGGAGACTCCCGAAATTTTTGGTAAATTATGATATTTTTAAAAAGGGGTTAATATAACTTAATTGGTTTAAAATCGTTTTCATAAAAGGTTTTCCTTCACTCTTATTTGATTATGGTTTAGATTTTCTGGGTTTTGGCTGACTTAGGTTACGTTACGCTTTGAGACGTCTCGTAATGTAAGTGTCAGTCACGTTCCGTACCTTCGGGTCGTGACATATCTAGTAAAAACTCCATCAACCAGACTTGTTTATTTGATAGAACTAGAAGACCGATGTATCTTCTTTCGACATTAGAGTCGCGCTTATATTATTATGGTTTTCTGGTGGATATGGGCTTTCTTTTGAGTTTTGATCCTCTCCTTTCGGCGTTGTATATTATATTGCTTGCGTGGTTGTGACCGTCAATTGACGAAGAGTTAGCTCCCGTTTGGGGATGCTTTTATTCATTATATATGCTTTATCAGGTTTGTACCCGTTTGGGGTCAGTTTTTACAAACGAAACTCTGCCGAAATTTTCAGAAAAGACTTGAGATTTTAAAAATGCATATTTCGGCTTATGTTGTTAAACTTCTTACTTTAAAGTTTGTTTTCCTTCACTCTATTGCTTTACTTGATTTGGATTTCTGGGTTTTGGCTTACTTAGATTACGTACGTCTCGATACGTTTCGTAGTTTAAGTGCCGGTCATATTCCGTACTTTTCGGGTCGTGACATATCACGTGGGGCGTTGAGGCTCTGGCGCTCATGCGAGTATCACGTAATCCGCTAAAGCTTGAGTATTACCCTATTGGTGTTGCTCACGTGGATATCACGTGAGGGCATCCTTTGTTTAGCTTTCTTCCTGGTGCCCGCATGCTTTTCATGTGAGATTTTTAGTCTTGGATGACTTCTCATGAATCGCTCACGTGGACATCATATGAGTCTTTATTTTCTGGGTTTTCACGTGAGACTCTACCATATTCATGTAGAGACCAACTGCAAGACATAAGTTCTTCTTTTCTCTTTTTTTGTGAGAGCTAAGATGTTCATTTTCTTTTATATGGGAACTAAGTTCCTTGAAGGGTTAAATCCTGTCTAAACATATTTTCAAAGAAATTAAATTCTTGGAATGTAAATCCCATCTATTTCCTCCATGTTCTTCTCTCATGTTTAGGGGGTGTGATAAAACAACATAGTTTTCTCTAAGATCTTGAATCTAAAGAACAAGATCTTACCGATGAAAATTAAATTATCAACTTATTGAAGATTTATCTTGCAGATCTCATATTCAGGGAAAGAACTAAATTTTTTTTTAAAGGGTTAAACCCTTATATATATATAATTTTATAATTTATCTTGCAGATCTCATATTCAGGGAAAGAACTAAATTCTTTTTTAAAGGGTTAAACCCTTTTATTTATATATATATATATATATATATATATATATATATATATATATAGGATATGTTTTGATCTCTCTACACTTTTTACCTGGAGTTTTTTAATGAGGAAGATGATTTTTCTTCGAAAAAAGAATTAAATTCTCTGTTGTAGCTTTTTACCACCTTATGAGATTGATTCTATATATGAGACTTGAAGTCTCGGGTCATTTATATAGAGGAGGAAAAACTATCAATTAGCATGAGAAAATCTCTCATTGAGAGAGATTAATTGATTTAATTGATCTCAAAAATCAGTCGGAGAATTTTATCCACCGTTGGATTCAAGATCCGGGGAATTAATTTTATTTAACAGAAAATATTTTCTGTTTGTTTTAGCAAGATTTAGGAAAATAATTTCCTAACAAAGCATTTGATTTTTATCTTCTGATTTGGTCTGTGATATCATAATCACCATTAGATTTTGAATCCAAACACTCTCTGTTTAATAGAGAAAATCTTGCTAGTATTAAAAAGATCAGGGGAAATATTTCCCAAGATAAAATCTAATTCTATATAGAATTTAATTTTATCTGAAATTAGCGCTTCAAATTGATGCGCTCACGTGGATTTCACGTGAGGGCTTTCGTATATAAATGACAGCAGCGCTCATGTGCTTTGCATATGAGCGCTCACGTGTTTAACACATGGGGCATGCTTAGGTTTTAATTTCTTCTGTATTCAGCGCTCTCCTTGAAGTCGACGATCACATCATGTGAGTGGTCACGTGTTCAACACGAGGATGGGTTTCATTTCTTTTCCTCTTTTTTTTTTTAAATAAGGGAACAGGCTCATGGGCTTGTAAAGAAAAGAAAGGTAAGTAAAGGGAAAGGGAAAAGAAATGAATTGGGTCGGAATGGATCGGGTTTGAAGTGGATAGGTTTGTGTTACTGTGCTTTGGAAAATATTAGGAAAAATAAATAGATGGATAAAATAGAATTAATAAAATAATATATTTAATAGAAAAAAAATATACGGAAAATAACAAAAACAAATAAATACAGTATTTTATTAAACAAAGATAATACGAAAGCATATGAATTTTGGGATCGTTACAGTGACGTATACGGATACGAATGGTCATCGGAAATGGAATTTACTATTTTTATATGATAAAAATTCCGATATGGATCCATATTCAGCTCAGATTATTCGTATCCGTTAACCACCCCATCCTCAAATCCGAAAATAATTTTATATATCTTGCCCGTCCCGTAATCATAATCGGCAGCAAAATATCTGTGAGGATCCAAAAGCCTCAGATATTTTCTTGGCTAGCTCGTCACCTATAAGTACAAGCAACAAATATCTCATGAAAGCTCATAACTACTGAAAAGAAACAAGTTAATATCTCAAATGGATCAGCTGAATGGGAAAACCGGAGTTTGGACGGAGGCGAAGCACTCCGCCTATCTGAGCCTGATCGAGCGATCTTTCGTCCGGAGAATGATGGCGGAGGATTCCGTAGAGTCGCCGTCGCCGTCGCCGTCGCCGGTGGGGCTGAGGCTCGACCGGGTTATACCGGATAGCGCCACCGAGTCTAACCGTGCTCACCTCAAGGCCAGGAAGAAAAGCAACAAGTTGTGAAATCTTCGTATTTAGAATTTTAGAGATGTTTTTTTAGAAAAATAAATTTATTGATATAAATCTAGCATGCATGTTCTCAATTTAATTTCCTTGGTTTGGGTTGCCATCAAGCTAGAAGAGCATATATGTTTGATTATTTATTTTTACAAAAATTATCATTAATTGTCGAAAAATTTGACCAGGGTTTCTTTTCTTGGAAAGACGAATTCTTTTTCTCTTTTGTAATTTTAAATATGGCATGGATTTCCAGGAGTGGAATAAACTATTTTGAATTTTTGCCTTTTCTAATCACATTTTCTAAGAAAGAGAGACTATCTCAATTGTGAAAACCTAAACCCTCCGATGAGAATGTCATTATTGCATCATTTTTAAAGAAAAAATAATTTTATAAAGATATCTTTAGTTTTTTTAAATTTAAATTAAATGGTATTATTAGATTTGAGAAAATATAAAATTACAAAGATACTAGGGATTATGTATAAATTTACAAGGTATATCACTTTTTGAGTTTATGAGCATGAGAGAGAATGCATAATGAATGAAAGAGAAAAAGAGTTTTATCGTCTTTTTATTTTCTTATTTTTGTCTTTTGTGGTGATGAGATGGTCATTTTTAATTCTCAACATTGGCTAACGGAATTTTATAATTTTTTCTATTTTTTTTTGTTGATTAATGATATCATCTAAGGACTTCTGGTTATTTTTATCTATCCTTTTATAACTAGAAGTATTTGGATTGGATGGTGTCATTAATCAACACAAATAAAAAATAGAAAAGATGAGAAAATTCCAATAGCCAAAATTGAAAATAGGAGATGTAAATCTCATCCACCATAAAAGAAAAAAAAGAAAAATAGATACAAAACCTCGGAAGAACAAATTTATATATAAATCCTTATATCTTTGTTGTTTTGTATAACCCATAAATTTCTCAATTTTAATATTATCATCAACCGTATTAAATTTAGAAAAACTATAGATATTTTCAGAAATTTTCATATAATATCGTCCAAGGTGAAAATATTCACTCTCCTTCAGTGTATATGTTGTTTAAAACATACACACGTGGATCGCACGTGCAAAATGCTGACAAATGTGTGCTTGGCAGGAGATAATTACTATAGGAGGTAAGTCCAGATTCCTATATAATATTAACATGTTTGTGTAGGTATAAATAATATTTTCGGGAATATATGATTATCCTGGTAATCAAATGGCTACTTCATGGTAATCCTATTCCCTTCGAAACATTTGTCTATGCTAGATTACCACGAAACATTCCCACTTAACACAAGATGTTCTATGACCGTCCACCATCCACCGATCTCTTGCTGGTCGGCTTGTCGGCCGTTTGTCACCACCCTCCCGCTCGGGCGTTTGTAGCTGCCCTCCTGGCCCGGCCATTTGCCGCAGCTTGCTGCCATTCGTCGCCTCCGCCGGTTGGCCGCCGCCCTCCTGCCCACCACCAGTTGGCCGCCGTCAGCGGGCCGTTCCCCGCCGGCCGTCCGCCATCCCTCCTCCGGTCCGCCGCCGGTTGACGGTTACACATACATTTATTAACAGGGATAATTAAAATATACCAAGCACGTTAATGCAAGATTACTTGGAATTTGATGACCGGTCGTGACATTTCTGAGAATGTGAGGATTTCCTAGAATGTTCTATTCCATTCCATTCCATGTAATCTACCAGTAAAGATAAAGAAAGGGATATATTAATGATACACGCAAACAAAAGATGCATCAACTCTGGCTATGGCCACAAAGAAGTAATGGAGCCTCCAGTGCCATGCAGACACTGGAGGAGATTTGGACGCACAAAGGAAGAACCCATAGGACCTTTTTCTCATTAAACTTTTAGGCTCACAAATAAAAACATTCAAGTCAATTTATATAATTCCATGCTCGCATAGCTTCATTGAAATAAATCTCTGTATAATCTCAAATATAAAGATGAAAGGCACTTAATGGGGGTTAAACTGTAAATAACTCATAAATATAATGATAACCATAGTATATTGGATTCATTTATCCATGAGAATTGGATATAACTTTTTATAACATTTCGAATAATCCGCCAGTGTCCCTTCTCGCTGCTACAAAAGGCTCTGTAAGCAATAATATTAAATTAGTTGTTGCTATCTCCTAAATATATAAATTTTTTATCGTATAAAAAATCAATGCTTCTGTAAACATTGAAGATATATTATATGTTTCATCATATATGTGTCTCATGGCCGAAAAGAAATCAAACCTTGACTAAATACAATGTGTATCAGGCAGCAAAATATCTAACATAAAACAATCTTGAGATATTTGTTACTTGATATTATTTGCTGTTCAACTATCAATACAAGCAATCATGAAAGTTTCAATGGAGGGAAAATGTGGAGTTTGTGAGGCCCCGTCATCGTCAGTCGTTGTCGACGGGGCTGAAGCACGATAGGGTTTTAGCCGATAGTGCTGCTGAGTCTAAGTCGGCTCATGACATGAGGTTAATACTTCAGAAGTCGTGAAGTTTGTGAATTTTTGAAAGCTTGGGATGTTTAATTTTTTCAAAAATAAAATAATTTACTTATTTTTTATTTATTCTGTTTTGTTTTTGTAAGCCGGGGATGTTTTCTTTTTTCTCTCCTTTTGTTTTGCTGGATTTAGGGTGTCTTGGGCGATCGATTAATTAGCTTAAAGGAATTGATGAAGTTTAGAATCCAAAGTTTGAAGTTTAATTTATATTTCAAACATACATTTAAAAATGGGTTTTAAAAATTGTAGTAAAAATAAGTCCAATATTACAATGAAAATTTGCTTTATTTGGTGCAATCAATTTGACTGCAATTAATTGATGAAAGAAAATACTCCCCCCCTCCCATGATATAATTCCATTTTGTCATTTTTTTTTGTTCGAAAATATAAATTCGCATGCAATTTCAAGAAAGAATTTTGTGCACCCAATACATTTTTAATTAATGATGCTAAAATAGCCCTCAATTAATTAAGTGATCAAGTCTTCCGAAAACAAAATTTTGAATGCAACCCTCTCATTTATTAATTAAAATGGATATATGCATGTTTATAGAAGGTGATTAAGAAATGATATTTACTATGGGTAAAATAGAAAGTTTACATCCATACAATCATAAGAAGGTAATGAAATTTCAATCTTTTATTAAAGGTAAAATGATCTTATGTTATAGGATGGAGGGAGTATTAATTAGATTGTTTATTATAGGCGGAACGTCCCAATTTTTATTTTTTTGGCACTAATGTCCAAATTATTGATTTACAAATTTGCAAAGATGTTGCATTTCTCTCCCTTTCTTGAGTTTCTTCTTCCTCACTTTGTAGATATGAAACGCCCACAAAAGAAGGAATATAACAGTTGCCAGCCAAAACATTTCCTTGTCTCAGATTTTATACATTTTGGGCCACTGCCAATAGTTTAAATGATCCTTATATCCATTATTGAGAAATGGGCTTGGAGAGCTCCCATGCCTCACATGAAAGTGGGCCCCACCCCACCCGCCTGTTGCTTGAGTGGCCTCATGGGCAATATTGGGCTTTTCCAGCTCCCTAGGCCCAGTACTCATTGTATTAATTTATTCCGCTATTTTATCGAAATAAACGATATTGCATTATCACCGGCAAGAAACCAAGAAAACACTATATAGCTTAATAAATTTGCTGAAAATTATATCTCTGATATAAAGTTGAAAAATAATTAATTGAAATTAACAAGACAGACAGACGAGTTCGAAGGTTGGATTGTTTTGGTGATGCATAGTTTTTGCCTAACATTATTGACCCTTGAATTATTTTAATGATAATCGTTCAAACAATTTTGTTAATTTTTGTTTTATTAAAACCTTATTAATTTGTAGTCCATTTTGATATGCAAAGGTATAGGTGATAAGTAAGCATTATATATTGGGCTGGGTTCATTTATCCGTGACAATTGGATATAAAATTTGAGCTAAATACACAAAGCCACAACACACCTTTGTAGATTATCATTTTGGCATTTATATCCCCTCAAGTAACTTATTCAAACTGTTAAAATATTAGATTAAATTTCTATGTTAATTAGTTATTATAGCTATATAAAATAATTAAGATTGAGATCCTTATTTAACTTATGGTGAAGATTTAAATTTAGATGAAGGTAAGTTATATTAGATATAGAAAAAGCTCTTTTTAGATGAGGTTTAATTAGAGAGGTGCTTTAAGGTCTAATCGTTTTCCTCGTCTTCACATCCTTAAATAAACAACATAAAAGGTAAAAGATTTTTCTACAAATTTAAAGTGCCTTCAGATCCTGAAGAAATGCACTAAGAAAGAAAGAGGTTATGTTTAACCAGCATCTCAAACTGCTAAAAAAACGTAAATTAGCATCAAGATTTGGTACAACATCTTCTCTATTATAGCGCAAAAAGCAATGGGTCTCCAATTTTGAAATTGCTTTGGAGATTTGGCATTTAATTTGCAAGAAAATTCATTAAGAAAATATAAAAATAAAAACTCAAATTGTAACTGCAACTAGTGCCTTACTTCCAATAACCACCTCCACAAAATTTTCTAACTAGCTTGCTTACAAATCATTTTCTAATTACACTTAATATATAAATCCTTTTCAATTAATTACACGTATATTAATATATATATATATATAAGATGCGTGAAAAACATTAGTACTTAATAGAGGAGTCTATAATCCAAGAAGATTGGAAGCTTTTGATAACAACATGATCAACTGAAAGAATATCTGAATGTGCAAGATATATGGAAGATGCAGTGGCATCAAGTCGAGTAAGAAGCAGACCAATTTTGTCAGTCCTTACAACATTAGAGGGAAGGATTTCTTGGCAAGGAATCAGATGCCACAATTCATATTTCTAGAGGCATTCCAGAACATTGTTAATTTGTACCAAAACACGAAAATAATCCAAACCCCTTTTTTAGCAGGTTTTTATTTCCTTGCAAGCATTGACATGGAAACTTGGAACCCTTCATTGATCTTGAATTTCAAAAATCCTAACTTTTCTGGGACATGAAGCAAAGAAGAAGGCAATTATCCTTCAAGAATGTTTTTATTAAAAAAAAAAATAATCAAAGCAATCGTATACCTTTTAATGTTTTTTCTTTCTCTTTTCTTTTTCTAAATTAAAAAGAAGATCAGGGTTTATGATCAGGTTCTAGTTCTCATATCATGTCGTGCAAAATATTTCGAGAGCATGCAAGATATCAAACAACTGATTGGATTCTGATGAGGCTCGATATCGTGACTCTCCAGATGCTGACACGTTGCAGATAACGTATCTCGGAACCTACAAGAAAGGATCAAGAACTTCGGTTAGGACCTCACCTCGGGACTCCTACCTGAGGGGTCTCCCGAACTTCGGTGGCCTTCCAGACCAACCCCCGGCTCGCCTCCGAGCTGTCATGGTACAAACATGCCTTGGCCTCCCGCTCGTCCTCGAGCCTCCCACCGAGCTCATCCTCCTCAGTCTCATCCTGACCGACCCGCGGCGCTGATCCCAGGCACCTACGCCACGGCTCCGCGAATCACGCGTGCGCGAGATATCCGCCGCCCACGACCCCACGTTCCACGCCATCACGACCCTCAATTAACGAACCTGTCTCGCCATTAATGCGGGATCTCGCCTATCACGCGAGCGTGACGTCATGGGCGTAACGGCCGGCGTAATTCTCACGCCTGCCTGCCTATTGCTGCCGCTATATAAACCCCTCTCTCAGACGATCGAGGTATGCAATTCTTTCTAATAGGCCGCTGCACTGCCCAATTTACACCACTAACTTGATCGTCGGAGGGTCCTCGGTGGCACAACCATCCCGGGACTTTCCTGTAGGTAGCTCGGCTTAACCTCAAATCCAAGCCCATTGAGATCCACACGCTGAAGGAGACAACCTCCAGATCAAATCTCAGCCGTCCATCAGCGCTCACAGCAGATCTACGGAAGATAACATCCGAAGGAGATCCAGACCTCCATCAGTTGGCACCGTCTTTGGGAACTCTTGTTCCACTCAACGAACGTTCATCTTCCGATCCCAACTTCATGGCGATCGATCACCGCGATGATCCAAACGCTGGCCGCCGCCTCCCCCACAACGGAGGCGCGGACGAATCTCCTCCCCCGAACGCCATCAACGTCCTAACCGCTCGGATAGATCGACTCACGTCTGTTGTCGATGTGCTCGTCCGTGTCCAAACGGCGGGGCAAGCTTCCCAGGTCGCCGCTCCCCCACCTCGGGACCGGGACCCCTACAGAGGGAGGGAGGACTCTGCTTGCGTCGGCACTACCGACCACCGGCACGCTGTCTCCGGCGGCCGCGGATCCCCCGGGCCGACATATTCAATGACTCGATGGGCACCGCACAGTTTAACTCCGAGGTCTTACGCCAGGGCGCCTCGCCCCGAGTCCCGTCGCACCCCTGTCCCTCCCAAAGAGGTGTCGGTCAGCTCACCTGCTCTCAGGAATGACCGGCAGCCCCTCCCTTGACGAGGTCGCGCACACGAGACTCGTCACGGCAGCTCGAAAACAACCTCGCCCGGAGACCTGAAGAACGCCATCGAACGGAACCGGTGCCGTGTCCACGCAGAGTCCTCCGCCAGCCGAGGCCAGAAATCTTAGCATGCCGACTCATCAGGATACCACGGCCGACTTGACGCCCTCGAGAAGAAGATTGAGGGCATGCATCGGGAAGGTCGTCATTTGAGCGACGGGGCTAAATATGCCGCCGACTCGCTCAGGAAGCCCTTCACCGAGGAGCTTCTCGCCGTCCATATCTCCTCCCGGAACAAGCCCCCGAAGGTCTCACTCTTCGACGGAAAATCTGACCCGAAGGACCATCTGGATGCGTTCACGGCCGGGATGAGTTTTTAGGACTGTTCCGACGCAGCCCAATGCCGCGCTTTCCCGGCCACTCTCATCCGCTCCGGAAGGGACTGGTTCCGAGGACTCGGGCCACACTCCATCTCGATCTTCAGTGAGCTGGCCATCCAATTCCTCGGCCACTTCGTCGAAAACAGATGGCAGAAGCGGACCGTCGACCAGCTCTACACAATAAAGAGCGGGGACAAGGAAACCTTTAAAGGGTACGCCACCCGCTTCTACAACACCCTTCTCGAAGTCCCGGAACACTGGGACGAAACGGTCATCACGGCACTTAGGTCGGGTCTTAGGCACAAGGAGTGGTTACGCTCCTTTGCATTAGAGCAACCTAAGACCATGGCCGAGGTCAAGGCCTGGACCGGACGTGAGATCCAGCTCGAATCCGAGGTGAACGCCAACTTTCCCCTGACAGAACAGACGGATCATAAGAAAAGGGCCCGAGAAGAGAAAAGGAGGCTTGAGCGGCCAAAGCCCTACTCCCCAAAATTTCAGGAGTACACCCCGCTCAACGTCTCCCAAACGGTACTGCTGGAAGAGGCTAAAGGCGAGAGGTTCTTCAAACTCCCTCTGGTCTCGCGCATGGCGGCAAAGCGCACACGGGGCCCCTTCTACGGCTTCCACATGTCATAACTCCACTCTACAGAGAACTGTAAGCAGCTCCGAGATTACATCGAGGAACTCATCCGTTCGGGGCACCTGGCGACATACTTCCGAGACAAACGGCAGACAGACCGTGAGTAAGAGCAACTCCCCCCTCATGGGGAGTTGACAATCGGCCAAATCATGGTCATGTCAATGGGGGGTACGTCGGATACCTACGGGACTCAACACCCCACGCCAGTCGTGGAGGCTAATGGCCATCTGAAGAAGAAGACCAGGGAGTCCGAGTCGATCGTTTTCAATGACGAGGACCTCCACGATATATCCCAGCCCCACAACGACCCTCTGGTTATTACGGCTCGTGTCCACCAATACGAAGTGCAGAGAATACTGTTCGACGCGGGAAGCTCGGCAGACATACTCTTTTACGACTGCTTTCTGCGCATGGGGCTCACCCTGGCAGATCTAAGGTCGACCTCCCACGTTCTTTCAGGATTCACCAACCACTCCATCCCGGTGGAAGGGGTAATCACTCTGCAGTTCAACGTCAGAGAGGTCGGCCATACGCGAATAGTGCCTGTGGAATTCATTGTAGCAAGAATCCTATCGTCCTACAACATCCTCCTTGGCCGCCCAACGCTGAACTCCCTTAGGGCCCATATATCGACCTTCCACTTGGCTATGAAATTCCCGCTCGACCAAGGCGGGATAGATCGGGCCTACGGAGACCAGCAGACTGCGAAGGTTTGCTTCACTGCGGCATCTTCGTCTAAACGGTCGAACAACGATGTTGAGGCCGAGGGTGAAATCAGGGGTTCTCTGGACATTCGGGACGAACAAAAGGAGGTCCGAGGGACCTCGGTGGAGCCGCTGACAGAGGTCCCCCCTCATAGAAGGGGACGACGAACGAACAATCCGGATCGGTTCGCTTTTAACTGGGGTTCAGCGAGACGACCTGGTTGGTTTCCTGAGAAACAACTCCGACGTGTTCGCCTGGGCACCTGCTGACATGCCTGGGATCAACCCCAAAATCATATCTCACAAGCTTGGGGTAGATCCTACGGCCCAACCCGTCAGGCAGAAGAAGCAAAGCTTCGCCCCGGTCAAGCAGAACGCAATCGAGGAAGAGGTAGACAGGCTCCTCGCCGCCAACTTCATTCGGAATATGCCTTACTCCGAATGGTTGGCTAACGTGGTCATGGCGAAAAAGTCAAGCGGGAAGTGGCGCATGTGCGTCGACTTCACTGACTTCAACAAGGCCTTCTCGAAAGACAACTATCCCCTCCCTCGGATAGATCAGCTCGTCGACAGCTCGGCAGGCCATGAGCTGCTTAGCTTCATGGACGCCTTCTCCAGCTACAATCAAATCCGTACGAATCCGGCAGACGAAGATCTCACCGCAGTCACAATGGACCGGGGGGGCATACTACTACAAGGTAATGCCCTTCGGCCTCAAAAATGCTGGAGCAACATACCAATGGCTGGTCAACCGCATGTTCAAGCCACAGATCGCCAGGAACATGGAGATCTATGTCGACGACATGCTCGTCAAGTCGGTCTCATCGGTCAACCACGCCAAGGATCTGGGCGAGGCCTTCGAAGTACTCCACAAGTTTAAAATGAAACTGAACCCCGCCAAGTGCGCATTCGGGGTCACCGGAGGAAAGTTCCTCGGTTTCATGGTCACTCACCGCGGGATCAAAGCTAACCCGGAGAAAATCAACGCCATCCTCAACATGGCCGCGCCCAAGACTAACGTTGAGATAATGCGGCTGACAGGAGGAGCACGTAGCGCGCACGTGAGGAGCACGTAGCGCGCTTGGCGCTGAGCGCCAGACAATGAGCGCAGTGCGCTATGTTTGGGGCGCTAAGGCTCTTCAAAATTAAGAGCGCCAAGGCTTTGTAGCGCTTTGCGCTAGATGTGGAGCGCTGAGGCTCTTTTTGATTAGGAGCGCTGAGGCTTTTTTTTATTAGGAGCGCCGAGGCTCTTCTTTTTGCAACTTAAATCAGTTTTGCGCTCTGAGAATTAAATTCTCTTTTTATAAGAGACTTTGTCTCAAGATTCTAAGAACAAAAGTTCTTACTTTATAGGAGATGCTTTCAATCTCTTGTATTGATGAGAGGCTTTGCCTTTATGGATTTATGATCCTTAAGAGAATTGAATTATTCTCCCCCCCCCCTTTTATAATGAGATGTTCATGATCTCTTTGTATAAAAGACTTTCGTCTTGTAGATCTATGATCTGTGAGAAGAATTATGTTCTTCCTTTTATTTTATGATGAGATCTTTTGATCTCTTTGTGAAAGACCTTGGTCTTGTAGATCTATGATCTTAAAGAAGTGAATTCTTCTTTTTAATTATGAGATGATTTCATCTCTCTGCTCTTTTACCTTGAAAAAAAGTTGTTCTTCTATCGAGAGCTTGGCTCTTCTTTCTGAGATCTCTCAAAACTTATGGGGGGGTTCCTCTCTTTGTTTTTCTGTCTATGTTTCTGTATATTTGAGACTTGAAGTCTTAAGGCCTTTATATAGGGTGAGCTGATTTGTTCAATCAGTTAAGGAAATCTTTTCTCCAATTGATTTGGAAATTTTCCCATCGTTGGATCTTTGATCCAAGGGCTTCTGATTTACAGAAGACAATCTTCTTGTTTTTAACAAGATTGGGAAATCTTTCCATACAGAATTTATTCTGTACTTTTGGTGATTTTCAATCACCATTGGATCATTGATCCAACGGTGCTCTGATTTACAGAGCACAATCTTTTTGTTTGGAAAGATTTTGAGGAATCTTTCCTTAACAGAATTTAATTCTAATTAATTGATGATTTAACCACTCTCTTGCTCGTTGGAGTCCTTCTTCTCTTCGGTTCGAGGGACTCCATACAGTATCGGGAGGTGAGGCAGAGGGGCAAAGCCCCCCGTCGCGCGCGCGTGAAAGCTTCTTCTTTAGAGGCGGGGAGTGAAGCTAGGATCTCTGATCTGACGGTGAGGAGCTTTTAGTTCCAGCGCTAGCGCACCCGTACTTTACACGTGGTGCACTGCTTAGGGCGCAGCGCACTTAGCGCTAGGGCACATGTGCTTTGCATGGGGTGCGCTGCTTAGGGCGCAGCGCATTTGGCGCTAGTGCACATGTGCTTTGCATGGGGTGCGCTGCTTAGGGCGCAGCACATTTGGCGCTGCTTCTGAAGCGTTGCTTCATTTCAAAATTTGAATTTTAAACAGAGGTTTGCTCTAATTGGAGGAAACACACCTTATTCCACTAGATACTTTTGTGCGGATCTGATGCACTTGATTTAGATTTTCGCGCACATTCGGCGCACTTGATATGATTTTGTGCACACCAGATGTACTTAATCGAGATTTTTCATGCATATTAATTGCACTTGGTTGAAATTTTCGTGCACTCTAGATGCACTTGATATCGTTGTCGTACACATCCGTTGCACATGACAGATGCTTTCGTACACATCCGTTGCACTTAGTTTTTTTTTGCTTTCATGCACATTTATGGCACTTGAAATTGACTTTGATTTTCGTGTGCACCAGATGCACGTGGTATTTCCATATGCACCTATTGAGGTTGATTTATTCTTTCGAACATCATGTTTTTATGATATATACTATATTATATAGTAGCTGAGCAGGAATGGTCTGAGGACAGTACCTGGGTATTTTTGCATGCATCGATATTTACCGAAGAGGTTTTCCAAAAGAAGCTATAGTCTCACTATTTTCCTATGTGTTCATGAGTGACACGAAGTTTTACAAAGGAAACCCTTCTAAATCATTATCAAAAGGGGCGAGACGTATATTTTAAGTAAAACGCATATAGATATATATCTATTTCTTCACAAATGAGCGTCCGCTACTTGTGCCGTGATATACGCATCACACGGCGATTTGGAAAGAATTTTGCATGCATTTTTATTCATTTATTTAGACGATTTCGCAAGAATGCGTACTATATATATGTTATAGTCTTAATTATATTATATTTGATTTTAACAGTAGATTTTGAAAACTTGCATATTCATCATAACTCCCATGATGGCATGATGTTTGACGGAGTTTGATCATTGAGTTTTGCACTCGTTTTCATACACACATGATGCGCTGTGATATTCTTTTGTATTCATGATATTCGGAGCCCCGTCGATTTCATTGATTTACTGAAATATTTTAATATTTGGTTTAAATTTAAATTCGAAGACCGGATTTATTTAAGGGGGGAGATTGTAATATTTCAGAAAATATAAAATATTATTTTTGGAATTTAAATAATAAAATAATAAATTTTATGAATATTATGCAAGTATGGAAATAGGTTTTAGTAAAATAGTATAATTTTATACCTATATTTTGGAAAATATTAGTAAATTAATCTGAATTATTAATTATGAACGCATTTGATTGATTTGGGCATTTTATAAATTAGTATACAATTATCTATATATAAGTTTAATGTTAAACTTGATTAATATTTCCTAATTATGCATTAAACCAAACTTATTTTGTTACCCATGTTTTAATGTGCCATGATCTATTACATTTGTATTCTAGGCATGTTTTATTTCTATTTTGGTTTTTATGTTTTCAAAAAGAAAAGAAATAAAAATGAGGGGGGACAAGGAAGTATGGGAGGCATGGAGAGGAGAGAGGGAGAGAGAGCCATGCTTACCTTCTTTCCCTCATCCCCATATTCTCTTCATCTACATCATCATCTCCTTCTCCATCTTCTCCATCCTCCACCTCCTCCACTCTCAATACCACCACAAACCATCCTCAAAACCACCACAAAACCTTATACAACTGTCACTAAAAGTATTCCTCACCTCATCCTACACATTATGATGGGATCAATTTCTAGTCTTGAGCTCATTTGGCCATCTTAGAATTTTCTTGAACCACTTCTACAAGGTATAACTCTTAATCCTTTGTTAAATTCTTGAGTTCTTGCTTTCACATCTAGTTTAGAGTTAAATAAGTTATGTTTTATGAACTTAGAAAATTCTAGGATGATTTTTGATGGTTTAAATGAGTAGTAGTGATATCGTAGAGGGCTTAGAGAGTGTTTACTATCCTTTAGTGATAGAATTTCTGATCTGAAAGGGTTTAGAATGTTCAAAGACGAACTTAGAATTTTTCGATATCGGTTTTGTTGAAATTGTGGTGTTCAAATGGAATGTGGCATTACCCAAGAACTCTGAAAATTAAATAGCGAGTACAGTGATATGTGAAGACATATAGGAAGATATCCCAGAAGCCCGAGCCCCCACTTCCTTCTCTTGGCCGCCAAAATATTTGTTTTAGCCGTAAATTGCGGCCCAGTCTTGGAGTTAGGGTCCCAGGTTTGGTCCATAGCTCAATTACTAGGTATCTAGGCCTATCTAATGTACAAAATGTTCTAATTTCACCTTAAGTAAAATCTAGGAGTGTTTTACTAAGTTACAGATTTCGTTTTACAACTTTTGAAAACTAGATTTTTGATATTTGAGTTTTGACTCGGTCGTTTGACGTTTGTACGTCAACGTCGGGGGTTGTTTGGTTGTTCTTGCATATGTGGACCATAGTTTCTAACCTATGTATTCTTCGCTTGCCGTATCGGTTTTCGGATTTGATTTTGATTTCGATACGATATGCATTGATTTGTAGGTATATTCGCGTGGACTTCCGAGGTGACGAAGAAGAGCAAGGCGTTCATCGACTTCGGCTAGAGCGAGATAGTAGCTGAGTAGATGTATATCTACAGGGAAAGTCGGATGGATGGCGCATATGTCACACCCCGCTTCCCAGTGTACGAGTAAGGAGACGCGACGAGGCCGCTACGTATTTACTCAGAAGTAAACACGCTAAGTGTATCTAAGCAATATAAAGTAAAAGTACACAAGAGAAAGAAATATAAATGAACAGCAACTTTATTTATTTAACATTCTTTTATAGTACAACTGAAATGTAAATACATGGAATGAAAGCAATGTCTAAATAATAGCATAATAGAAATGAAAATGAAATATGTACAAATATCTAAAGCTCCGGATCGAATGCTAACTGCTCCAAATTCTCGGTGCTGGGCTCGATCTCCAGTGAGTCCGATCCACCTGACAACATTCCAAAGAAAGAAGAAAAGGAATGTCGTCAACGAACAATCGCTCGGTAACTCCCAAGGGTGAGTAGAGATAGAATAGACAGAAGCAGAATATAAGTTTTAATGTTTTATTATATTATTAACGTTGTTGTTTGTAGCTTGGTACAGAAAATGCCAGTATATACGAGAGGAGTCCCACTATTCCGGAGACTAAGGTATACGGAGCACAAGAAACCGTTTAGCCACGGTACAACGGCAATGGATATTCAGGTTAGGTGTATTATGGTTACAGTCTCGTGCCACTTTTAACACCTTCCGTACTAATCTACCCCTTAAACCCCGTGATGTCTTTTGTATTGATTGTATTGTTTGTTATATAGAAAGATCGCTTGCCGGAACCATGATATCAGTAAATGGAATGGATATAAATGGAGAGTCATGTAGACGGAGTATATCCATTGTTCGGTTCAGTCAATATAGATTGATATAGATTGAATAAACGGATTCATAGATTCATGTTATATTATAGTTTGTACTTGAATCACACTCAAGTCAGATTGATTAGATTGAGACTCAGTCTAAGTCAGACACTCTAAAAAGAACTTGAAATCCTGAATTATTTTTGATGTTATCGGTAACTGCTGCACATGGACGACAGGATTTGTGTCTTTTTCCAAGACAATTACCGGGTTGATAACACCGTTTGTTAGATTGTCTATCTTAAATAGTCAAGCACCCATATCTCCGGCTCCCTGAGGCTCAAGAGACCGGTCCCGTTTAAACCTATGTTTACTAGGGTCCTTATTGTAATTTAGTATAACTTGAGGGGGGTTTATATAAAAATAGTTTAATATAATTTTCAAAATACATCTCAAGAATTTAATTATCGTCTTTAGGGTTTTCATAAATGTATATTTTATAAAAGTGAAATTTCTAGTGAGTAGAACCTAATTTTCTTAGTATATGGTATTTTCTTGAAATATTGGAATTGTTTTGTATTTGGATGGTATTTTCATGTAATGGAGATTTCTTTATAAAACTTGGAATATTTATATAATATAATTAAAATAGATATTTTTATAATATATATATATATATATTTAAAAATAAATTTTATTTATTTTTTATAGAAATCTCATTTTCTAAATAAAAATGCATTAAAATTCCATCGAGATCGAATGCTCTTTGCGGAGGTCTGCATCTCACTCTACTAGGCCCGAGAATATACGATAATCCACACCATCCCGAACGGGGTCTCCAAAAGTGGTTTGTAGAGGCGCAATTGTAAGGAATTGTTTAATACATCTTTTTAAAGAAATAGTTTTATAAGTTAATGGTATTTATTTGAAATATCGTATTATCCCAGAACCATGTTCCCAAATTTCCATCGTGCTATGTCAAGAAATGTGTTTTGTGATGAGGTGGGTCATTTCCTCGTGAGTTTTCTAAGGTAAAAGGGTTAAAAACAATAAGCAATGTCAAATCTAAACATAAGGGTATTTTAATGTAAAAATGAAATAGAACTTACTATGATTATTATTTTAATGTCAAACTTGTTCTATTATCTTTGTTAATGATTACTAAACAATATATTAACATTTTGGAGGTTTGTTATTATGAAAAAGTTATATTTTTGAAGAAAAGGAAATCGGAAGTCGGATTAACTCCGCTTCCGACGAGTTTTGAAATAAAAAAGTTTTAGAATAGAAAAAGAGAGAGGAAGAAGGGACTTACTGGTTTTTGGGAAAGAAGAGGGATAGGAGAAGACTAGGGAAGTATCGGGACGTCGTTTCATCGCTGGAATCTCCTTGGATCGTCGCCGGAACTTCACCCTTTGTTAACTTCACTTGTACACAAAAAAGACTTGAAATTTTTTGAGAGTTTTGGCAGGGAATTCTGAGTGAGAATGTGTGAAATGGGGTGTCGTATTTATAGGAAAAATTAGGTTTTGGTGTGTTAAAAAATGCATTTAAAATTTTCATTAAAATTTGGATTTATCGGTGTTTTATTGTTCTCTGGATAACTGCAGAGAATACAAACAGCTTAGGGAAAGTGGGGTAGGCCAAAGGGTGCAGGGGCAAAAGTTCATGGCATTACCGACAGTTTTGACCGGCGGTACCGGGGATTTTGTGCATTTCGCCGGGTCTTTACCGATGAGGGGTGTTAGGATTGGGTGCCACGTGTTGGTGTCGCCTCGTATACCCTCGTGCATGTGTTTAAATAATCTGTGACTTTTCATTCTACGTGCTGTGCACGTGCAAACCTTTGGGCTTCTAAAAAATTAAAAGAAAATAAAATAAAAAGATAATGTGGCTGATGGGATTTGAACACAGGTGCTATGTCTTAACAGTGCAATGCCTTTACTAGTGAGCTACAAGCTCTTGCTTGCTGTTCAAAAGTAAAACAAATACTTATAGCATACACAGGTTTTCAAATACTCCAATTGTACATTAACTTTTTCAAAAAAATTCTGTATATTAAAATTGAAGTTGTTACAGCATAGCACCTCCGCAACCGTAGTACTAGGATACTAGGCATACAGTTAAGATATATATATATATATATATATATATATATATATATATATGTGTGTGTGTTTACCTAGCTAATAGGGATCTAGAATACTAAGTAACCGTAGGTGTACTTGTGGAGAAGAATGTCCTTAGTTCTAATATTTTTATGCCTCGATATAATATCATGAGATGAGGATATGACATGTTAAAATGATATGAATCGATATGATCGGACATGATGTCACGAGGCTATGCTATATGATATGAGATGTAATGGCATGATATGATATGATATTTTATATTATATAAAGATTAGGCGATATATATGTTCATAATGCGATACGAGAAGATATGACATGTGACGATATGTGACTAGATGAGATGATAGGATGTACATGACCATAGATCCGTATTTTTGATTGATGATATCTTACGATAGATTATAACATACGTGACATGATGTACATGACGATTGATCCGTACTCTTGATTTGATGATATCGTAAAATAGATTATACCGTACGTGATATGATGTACATGACGATTGATCCGTACTTTTGATTTGATGATGTCGTACAATAGATTATACCGTGCGTCATACTATGAGGATGGTCGCCAACTTATGGTTGTATCGACTCGGAAAAATATTGTTTTCTAATCACTTAAGTAGGTATTAGGATATACTTAGAGCTATACATATTTTCAAAACTAACGAATCGTTATGCATTTTTAAATGACAACCTCAAGAAACGATACGGATTTTCAAATGGTATCTTTTTCTCATAAACACCGCAGCCCTTATTTTTCTAAAAACAACGATTCATACTATTTTAAAGTATAATTGTATGGCTCATATGTAGCTACATATTTTATACTGTTACGTTTACAATTTCCCTTTTCTTCTATGCTCGTATTATTCTCATTTTGCAGTATACATACCACATTCTTTTCCTTATCTTGTATGATATCGTCTGCAAGGACACACGCACTGTTTCCTGATTTAAAATCAGGAAAGCTTCTGGGAAAAGCTTCAGAAGAGGGTCACGTGCTTACACGTGACTAGCGGTCACGTGTTGGCACGTGACACCTAAGCACATCATCAGGGCAAGTCCAGTTTCCTGACTACGTTGAAGAAAAGGGGCTTCAGAAAGAGTCACGTGCTCCCACGTGACCAGGGTCACGTGGTGACACGTGACATTTAAATGCAAATGTCAAAGGCAAACCGGTTCCCTGATCAAGTCAAGGAAAAGGCTTCAGAAGAGGTCACGTACTCCCACGTGACCAGGGTCACGTGTTGGCACGTGACGTTCAAAGCAGCAGACTCGTTCTCCAGTTGAACCAAGGAAAGAGGCTCCAGACAAGGGTCACGTGCTCACACGTGACCAGGGGTCACGTGTTGGCACGTGATGACCAAGCAACAACCAGAAGACAGCGCAAAAAGAAAGAATAAGGCTCATTCCAAAGGGGGGTCACGTGCCCACACGTGACCAGGGGTCACGTGGTCACACGTGACCGGCTTTCAAAGCCCATTGTGTTAACAGAATTAAATTCTGAAAGAAATTCAAATCTTTCCAAAGGAAAGCGGCTATCTGGAACCAATCGAATTAAAGATTCAGAGGTGGTGAAATATCATCTATCTATGGGAAAATCTCGGGTTTGGAAAGATTTCCCATTTAAATCTAACCGAAACAACAAAGGAAAAATCCCTGGATTTGAAATCCAATGGTGAATAAAATTCACCTAATAATCCAAAGGTCCAAAACGAATGATGGATGCAAATCAAATCTCTCATGAAGATTCGTCAAAAACTGATTGATTCGGCTGCTTCTCCTATAAATAGGAGCCAAGAGACACAGAGAAGATATATACAGAGACGCAGAAAAAAAAAAGAAAAAGGAGGAGAGCTTTGATACTTTGAAAAGACTTGGATCTTCTGCAAAAACCCTAGGTAAGAAAGGGAAAAGCTCCTTGAAAGAGAAAGAGAATTTAATTCTCAACAGAGTTTAACTCTAAGATATAAAACAGAAGAATATATTTCTTCTCTCCTTGATAGAGGATCTGCAAAGTGCACATCTTCCCTTAAGGTTGAGAATTTAATTCTCAATGGGTTGAGATCCTGCCATGCAGATCCAAAACATAGAGAGAGAATGCAAGCACGAGAATTTAATTCTCACAGAACTATAGGAATTTAATTCCTTTAAAATAAAATTAGGGCTTGACCCTGTATCATGGGAATTTAATTCCTTCAGAACAAAAAGAAACAGGGTTTAACCCTAAAACAGCGGGAATTTAATTCCTTTAATCATAATTTCACAGAGGATGGAAGTTCAAATTCCCTAAAAAAGCTTTTGTTAGGGTTTAACCCTATTTGGTTCTCCACATGTATGAGGAATTTAATTCCTACGGAAAATTCAGAGTTCAACTCTATTCAGAATATAAACCTTCAAAAGGAAGTAGGAATTTAATCCCTCTGAAATTACTGTCAGGGTTTAATCCTACGAGGAACTTAATTCCTGAGGAAAGGTTAACAGATCCTCTAAATAACATACATAGAGGCAGGGTCACGTGTCATCACGTGACCCCCCCAAGAGATCTACAGAAAGCCCCTTTGAGGCAGCACCCCACGTGACCCACGTGACCCTCGGCAGAAGCTCTAATACATAGGCATTTGAATGCCCATCACGTGATGGCACGTGATGCTCTGAAAGACACGATAATCTCAGCAGAATAAATGAAGGGAGGGCGCTCTCACGTGCTGCCACGTGACCCCTCTTGTCTTAGTGTTTAACACTAAATTGAAACTCTTGAACCCAGTGTTAAAACACTGTTGGGCCTTAGTGTTCAACACTAATTAAAAAGCTTTATTTGCAGTGTTCAACACTGATCTGTTTTAGTGTTTAACACTAATTTGAAAAGCCTTGTTGCTGGTGTTTAACACCAATTATCTCTTAGTGTTAAACACTAACTTGTCAACCTCATTCCCAGTGTTCAACACTGATTGCTCTGTAGTGTTTAACACTAGGCTTTGGCCCAATTGACTAAATGGATAGAGGCAAAGCCTCTCCTGATTGGACTTAGCCCAAGATGGCCATAAGTCCTCAATTTGTGATTAACTGGGCCAATGGACTCATAACATAATTAATTCGTCTTGATCCCAAATTGAGCCAAGGACTATTTAATCCACTCCGGTTCTAGGGTACATCTCTTCACTCCTTTGATACTTGGCATTGTAATCCCTCAATGTCTTCAAAGAGGTGACGGGTCCCGACGACCACACATTGATACGGACTGTGGGGTCCTTAAACCCATGTTTAATGCAAAATTCCTGGTTACGTGGAACGCGGATAATGTCACTCTTTGACCCCGTGGAAAACGTCCAGAGCGGAGCCTGGTCCTCGCAGAGCACGGCAGTGAACCCGTGTGAAGCATCCAGAGCACATACTGGACTGTGGGGTCCTTAAACCCATGGACTACGACGTCCTTAACCTTGACCGAGATGTCTTAAAACTAACAATGGACTGTGGGGTCCTTAAACCCATAGACTACGACGTCCTTAACCTTGACCGAGATGTCTTAAAACTAACAATGGACCGCAATGTCCTTAAACTACCCATGGACCGCAACGTCCTTAAACTACCCATGGACCGCAATGTCTTTAAACTAGAACAATAGAGCCCCGCATGCTCTTTTGTCGGATCTAAACGGTCCCGTTTAAGTTGATCTTAGCCTCAAAGACGGCTAACGTATCCTTAAACCTTCAAACAGACTGGACTATGAATCCCCCTAATCAACTCTGGCTCGAGGGTACATCTCTGAACTCCTCTGACATCTGTCGTTGTAATCCTTCAACGTCGTCAGAGAGGTGACGGGTCCCGACGGCTATACATTTAATGGACCACTAGGTCCCTAAACTGGAACATTAGAGCCAATTGCTCTTTTGTCGGATCTAAACGATCCCGTTAAGTCGATCTTAGTCTCAAACCGGACTAACGTATCCTTAACAAACGTTTGAGTTGATCTTAGCCTCAAGTAGGGCTGACGTATCCTCAAACCAAACCCCCAAAACCAAATCTAAGAAAATACGGATTTGGACTAGTCCACGCCCTACGGGCGACGACATAACTCAGTCTCCGTAAACAATTCACGGGCAACAAAACAAACACCCACGACACGAAGTGACCATCTGGAGAAGGAGAAAGTTGTTACCGCAACATGGTAGCGTAATTAACTGCAAGGGCTTGCGCCTGCAGGGAAGAGCGTCCCCATAATCAAAAACCCCTCAAACGAGGGGGAATCTGATGAAGTCTACTACATCGGACGCATCCGTCTAAACCTTCGATACATGGTGCCATAAATCAACTTGGCATCTTCGGAGAGGTGGATGGATAGCACCAATTAGCATCTGCCCCGAATCTCAGGCGAGACGCGTCGCGTCGCCGCCGCCATTCGGAGGGGAACAGATTCTGGCACGCCCGGTGGGACCTTTTCCTCTTTCCACTCCACACTTCGTGTGTCGTGACTCGCGAACCAATCGCGGTTCGCTAATGGTTGCCCTTGGGTTTCAAGATACTAAGAATTGGCTTCTCGCTTATTGCAGAAAGCAAAGGATCGATGGCTTCTACTTCCGTGAAATTCTCCAACTGCTCAGACTGCAATTGCAACCAACGCTCTGCCTCGCCAGGAGGTATAACCTACGGACCCCAAGCTGCTTCGCTGTTCACAATGCCCGTGGAACAGGTCACTCGCGCCACCACAGGATTGTTCTTTGGGACCATGCTCCCGCCGACAAACTTCACCGCTCCAGTGCTGACAACGGAAGCTCTCAAGAAGTCGGTCTTTGATCGTCTTACCCCTGTCGCGGCTCCTCTCAACGGGTCGCCCAACGTCAGCGCCTCGGTCTTCTCTAAGTTGGGCCAGGAATCCTGCAAACCCATCATGGGGCCTACAATCTCAGAGAAGGCGGCTTCTAAGAAAGTGGCTGCTCCTGCTCCCGAAATCGTCAAGGCGGCTTCTCCGGCCAAAAGGTCGGTCTTTACAAGATTGACGGCTCCAGCTCCCGCTCCTGCTGCCCAAAGGACGTCGGTCTTTGACAGGCTAACACCAACAGCGACCCCCCACCCAGACAGGGGGAAAGACGAAGCCATTCTTACCGCTGACCCTACGCCGTCCGCTCGACGCGCTCGATGTCGCCATTGGTGCCGAGTAAGGAAGGCTGGGGGCAACTCCCCCTCCGGGTTGACTCCATCGGCCCCGGTGGCAGAAGTTAATGCTGCTGTTCCAACTGGGAACAGCTTCGAAATGCTAAATAAGGTGCGAAGGAATTCTGCTACTGCGGTGCTGAAGAGGTCTCCTCCCCCGTTAAAAAAGGTTGTGGAAATAAAACCCGAACAGCCCCGATCTCCTCAACGGCTGTCTTCCAAAATCTATAAAGTTTGGCGGCAGGCCCGAGACTCGATCATCGATCCAAACTTCTCCCGCCAGCACAAGAAGCTGAAAATCCAACCGGAAGCCGGTCACCAGGCTAAACCCCAAAAGGCTGTTGATCAACTGACTCATAAAAGGAGGAGGCCAGAGAAGACCCCCCAACATGCAACGACGGCTAAAAGCACTGAGCCCAGACGCCCCAAGTCTGGGGGCATGGTGGTGCACACTGTTTACATGGCCTCTGGAAAGGAGGAAAGCCGCACTTCTATGGGCCACCGACCGCTAACCCGATCCGTGACGAAGGCCCAGGAGCAGCAACAAAAGCTTCAAGAAATGATGAATGCTATGGTCGCGCTCACCAGGCCAAAAGAAAATCCAGAAACGTCCTCAGACGCACGCCGAGAGGAAGAAACCGACGCTGAATTCCTTCGCCGGACACTGGAGAAAAAGGACAAAGAGGCTGCTGAACAAGCGGCCAACATACAACGGATGGGCCTTCTCTTCCAAGATATGATAGGAATGATGATTCAGCAGGACTTACCCGCCGAGGATCCCCCAATCGTTCTTGAAGACGACAGAGGAGAAACGTCAAATCCACCACCAGCCCTCTCAACGGCCAAGGAGGAGGCAATCTCTAAGGCTGACTTGGCTGACTACATAGCCCAGCAAATCCGGGTTCATCACGCGACTGAGGCAGCTGGTCAAGTCGTGAAAACGGGGCGGCCGTATCCGAGCTGGTACGACCAAATCAAATACCCGCAAGGCTACACGATACCAAAATTCCACGTGTATAAGGGGACCGGCAATCCCCATCAACATGTCGCCCAGTTCCGGGCCCTCTGCGGTAACACCGGCGGTGATGATAAACTGTTGCTCCGCCAGTTCGTGGGCAGCTTATCAGAAACAGCGTTCGAATGGTATTCGGAACTCCCAAACGATTCTATCAAAACGTTCGCTGAAATGGAGTTGTTATTCACTCAGCGATTCGCAAGTGCCAGTGAACGCACTCCAATAACTGCATTGATTAACGCCAGGGTAAAACCAGGCGAAACCTGGGTCCAGTATGCTATACGCTGGCGGAATTTGTGGTCGAGATGTGAACAACGCATTGAGGAGGCACCCGCAGTGGGCATGTTCGTGGGAACCCTAGACCCCCACGCAACTATCTCCCAGTTTATGATGTTCTTTAAGCCAACCATATTCCAGGCTTTGATCGACAAGTTGGCTCAGATGGACCAGATGGGTCATAGACCACCTCCCCCGAAGTCGGAACCTCGGAATGACAAGGGTAAAGGAAGAGCAACCTTTGTTGCGAATGCCCAACAGCAACCTAACGCCCCGAAACCGGCAGATCAACTAGAGGAAAGACGTCGGTATTATAATGAGAAGATGAAGCGTCCCTACTCGTTCCCACGGGACAAGACGAAACGGCTATTCGAGCTGGCAATACGTAACAGACTTATAAACCTGCCAAATCCAAGGCGACCGCCGCAACCCACCGAGGTGAATAACCCTAACTATTGCCCTTACCATCAAACGGTAGGCCATCCGATTGAAGATTGCTTCGTCTTCAAAGGATGGATTGAAGACCAGTACCTCCAGGGGAAGTTTGTACTGTCCGAAAAGTGGAAGGTAAACCCACCACAGCCGCATGCTCCTAGGAAAGCGGATACACCGGGGGCAGCATGTTCTTTTATTGAAGAAGCTCCGTGGGAGGTCGTGCTATCAACTAAAACCAAAAGAATGCTGAGAGACCTTCATGCGTGCCCTGCGATCGAATGGAAGGACCCTCTTGAACCTCAAATTATCGAAGGGATGCTAAGGCGCCGCCCGACTACAAAGACTCACGATAAGAGCCCAGATACTCACGCCCAATCATCAAAATCTTCGAAGAAAAAGAAGAAGAAATCCAAGAAGTCCGTGAAGTCTGGAAACGAGCACACGGACTTGCAGAAGCAAATCGACGCACTGGAAGAGTACAATCAAAAGGCGCGAACTCCTGTCACACTGCAAGAGTTCCTCAACCACATCTTTCAAGAGGAAGATGATGGAGAAAGCTCGTCGGATGAATCCGAAGGATATGTGGCGAGTTGTAACGTAATCTCCCACTCGTTTACCGATGATGGGAAAACTCCTGGCACTAAAAAGTTGGAGGCAGAGCCTGTACCAGAGCATGCATGGCCAACAGATGAAATGATCGACGCTTTTCTAGACGAGATTCGTCTAAAATGTAAAGCGGACCAAGAGCGTGAGATGACCACGTCGGAAGGAGCCAAATGCGGGCAACTGAACGAAAGAGTTGAACTACCCCTACCAGAGCGAAAGGCATCCGAAGTAGACAAGAAGATATTCAAGACGAGGAAAAGGTTTGCCAAAGCCATGTCAATGGGAATGAAGCTACCACCCTCGGAAGGAAACACACACGACGGGATGGAGAGGCACCCTCACTATTGCGCATATCACCGGAAAATCTCACACCCCACGGAGGAGTGCGACGCCTTTAAGATATGGTGGCAAGGATATGTCGCCCGTCGGCAACATGTTAAGCGCATGAAACGCAAGATCCGTCGGGAGCGAAAAAGTACTATCGATGGGCACGACAGAGCTACTGGCAACTGTTACATGGTAAACGCCAGGGGGTCACAAGTTCTCACCTTTGGGAGCGACTCTGATGAAGAAATGGCTCTGGGCCCTCTCTTTAAAGAATCTGTTTTGGGGAAAGAGGAGGAATCGGAGATCTGCGAGAACATTCAGCTGCGCAATCGCACACTCCCAGAAAAGAATCTCGGGCCCGGGAATAGAAAGGATAAGGGAAAGGAAAAGGTCACTGAAGATATCACTTTAGATGACCAAGTCATGAGAGAGCTGGCTGTCAAAGACCCTCTTAGGAAGAGTAAAATGGACTATAACATCCTCGCGCACCTAAGGAAGCTACCTTCTCAGCTTAGCATTCTCGATGCCCTCCTATTATCAAAAGAAGCGCGAGACTCACTAATTAAGGCGTTACAAGAACCTGAGCAATTCCAAGCCTTCCTCGCCACTGAAAAGATGAAGGATGAACTGGAGGAAGTGCATACAGCCGACATCACTTTCGGTAATGAAGACCTCCTTCTCGGGACGTGCGACCACAACCGTCCCCTATATGTCTCCGGATACTGCCATGATATCAAGATAGGAAAGATTCTGGTGGATAATGGATCCTCTGTCAATCTCCTTAATGTTCGGGTATTGAAGGAAATCTGCATGAGCGTGCAACACCTCGCTCGTGACAAAATTACTATCTCCGGTTTCGATTCACAATCGTCACGGACTCTCGGATCTTTGATACTAACATTACGCTTTGGACTTCTCGTCACAGACATCAAATTCCATGTCATTGACGCCAAGACCTGCTACAACGCCTTGCTCGGCCGTCCTTGGCTGCACGAGTACAATATCATCCCTTCTACACAACATCAGTGTATGAAGTACTTTAAGGATGGTTTCGAGTATACCGTAACAGGTGAGTTAAACCCATTTTCCGTGAACGAAGTCCGCAAATACGAAGATACGAAGTACTTTTTGCCATATTTCGAGGATACAGAAAGGTGTCGCAATCCGGAGAACAAAACCGCCGCCACCATCCCTATTTTCGGGAGCGATACCGAAGAAGAAGAAGAGATAGTTTATGCAGGGCCGTCTCAACGCAACAACCTGAGGACGCCCGCCCCCATGTTAGTCTTCGGAAGTGACTCAGAAGATGAAGTGAATGCTGTGTTCTCCAATCGGCTGTCAATACAAGCACCCCCTGGCGATGACCATAGTTTGCAAATCACCATGGTACCGCGAGAACACTACAAGGATCTCGACACGCTTCAGGCTTACAATGTGCAGGACCTGCAAACATTCTACGTCCCTCCCAGGCGAAGGGGTGAGAAGGTGATCCTATTCTACCGATCCTCAGAGTCGAAGATAGAGAAAGAGATCTGGCATGGCGCGGATGCTACACTTGACAGGCTCCAACCCATCCGTCTGCCCAGATACTATACAAATGGACTAAAGAAGCTATTGAAGCGCCAAGGAGTACCCTTAGAACAGACCGTTCGGCAGGCGCGATTCTACAACAGGATCTGGGATGTCCCCGGGACTCAACGCAAATTGCCCAACGGGAAGATGGAAACACTCGGGCTGGGATACGCAAGAGCCGGAAAACGGGAACGGGCTCACAGCAGCTACGCTATGTATACCTTTGATGAAGAGGAGGACGCCTTGTCAGGAGATGCCAATCCCCCATCAAAACTAGACCCCACGATTAAAGCGCCGAGTCCGTCGTTTGAAGAACGAGTGGGCAAGCCTATCAGGAAAATGGGTCAGAAAGCTCGGGAAGACCACAACCGCGAAATGGCCATCTACGAGAAGGCCAGGACGCAACGTCTATCGCAACGTGCTGCAAAAGACAAAGACGCTTATCCTCGTCAATCCGTTGTACGAAAGGCCCGACGCAGAGACGGAAATAAATCAAGAAGCGGCTTGGGTTTGTCCCTCATGAAGAAGATGAGTCGAGCGTACTCCTTCCCCCGAGACAAGACGGAGAGGTTACTCAACCTCGCTATAAAACATCAAATGATCACGCTTCCAGAGTCTAGACATCTTGAGCAAGCTAGCAAGGCCTCTCATCCGAGTTATTGCTCTTATCACCAAGCCATAGGACATCCTACCGAAGACTGCTTCACCTTCAAGAACTGGGTCGAGGACCGGTACCGACGGGGCAGATTCGCTTTATCCGACAGCTGGAAGGTAACGCCGCCGTGAAAGCATGAGCCCAAGGCCGCGAGAGCAGAACCGGGTCCACCTCAGTCCGGGGAGCGGGTTCGCACCTGTTATACTATTACGATATTAAGAGAAGAGCCCGAGAACGTAGATGACCTTCCCCGGTGCTTTGAGAACAGCAATGATGAGGTGATCTCAGAATTTCCGCCCGCTCCGAAAGAACTGGAAGATGGTATACATACTACTGCAGATAATCTCAAGAAGATTGAGTTGGGATCGGCAGACGACCCGCGACCGACATTTGTCAGCTAGCTGTTATCCGAAGAGAGGGTGGCGGCGTTAAAGAACGTGCTTCTACGGCATAAAGACTGCTTCGCGTGGAACTACTCCGAGATGCCAGGATTAGATCCGGAGATTGCTGTGCATAGATTAGCAATATCCCCAGATATCAAGCCAGTCAAGCAGGCGCCAAGGAGGATGCGACTCGAGCTTGAGATAAGCATCAACGCCGAAGTCAAGAAGCTGATCGATTCTGGATTTATCCAAGAAGTCCAATATCCCGACTGGATCGCCAATATCGTCCCGGTAATGAAGAAGAATGGGACGGTACGCATATGCGTGGATTTCAGGGATCTCAATAAAGCCTGTCCAAAGGATGATTCCCGGTACCAGTAACCGAACTAATGATAGATAACACGTCCACTCACGAGGTTTTCTCCTTTATGGATGGTTCGTCAGGATACAATCAGATAAAGATGCATCCCGAAGACCAGAAGCATACCGTTTTCCGCACCCCTTTGGGTATATTCTGCTACAGGGTTATGCCCTTTGGTCTAAAGAACGCTGGCGCTACCTATCAAAGGGCCATGACAAAGATCTTTGATGACCTCATACACGACGTCGTCGAGTGCTATATCGATGACCTCGTAGTAAAGAGCATGTCATACGAAGATCATTTAAAGCATCTGGAGACTGTATTTCGACGCCTTCGGCAATATAATTTGAAAATGAATCCCCTCAAATGCGCGTTTGGAGTCTCCTCGGGCAAATTCCTGGGATTCATCGTTCGACACCGAGGTATTGAAATAGATCCGTCAAAAATTAAGGCGATCATGGAAATGCCTCCGCCAAGAACCCTCAAGCAGTTGCGGTCTCTCCAAGGGAAGCTCGCATACATCCGGCGGTTTATCGCTAATCTTTCGGGCAAATGCCGTCCTTACAGCCACCTGATAAAAAAGGGAACTCCATTCGTTTGGGATCACAAATGCCAAGGTGCACTAGACGAGATCAAGCAGTACCTGCAGAACCCTCCGGTATTGGCTGCGCCGGTCAAGGGAAAACCCCTCATTCTTTATACAACCGCCCTCGAAGGTTCCTTGGGCGCATTATGGGCACAAGAGAACGATCAGGGGAAAGAGAGAGCACTCTACTACTTAAGTCGAGTTCTACTGGGGGCAGAAAGCAACTACTCTCCCATTGAAAAACATTGCTTGGCGTTGATCTTCGCAATAACAAAGCTTAGACATTACGCATTAGCACATGAAGTCCGTCTTATTTCGAAGGTGGACCCTCTCAAATATTTGATGTCAAAAGCCATATTGACGGGACGACTCGCTAAATGGGCCCTGCTCTTGATGGAGTTCTCGATTAAGTATCAACCTCTCAAGGCGGTGAAAGGCCAGGCCATTGCCGACTTCCTCGCCGAGCACCCGATACCGGCCGATTCTCCTCTGAACTGTGATTTGCCGGACGAGCATGCATTTGATGCGATTAGCGGCGGAAGCACCCGATGGGAACTCTATTTCGATGGAGCGTCCTCCATAAAGAAACAGAAACAAGGTATCACAATGATCAAATCAGGGATAGGCCTCATCTTTACAACTCCACAAGGAGGGATAATGCGCTTCGCCTTCTCCTTAACAGAGCCGAGGACAAACAATGAAGCTGAATACGAAGCTCTGATAGCAGGCCTCGAGATCGCCATCGACATGGGAATTGAAGACCTCCTTATATACGGGGATTCTCAGCTGGTCGTTAGTCAAGTAAATGGTGACTACCAAACGTGCAAGCCGGAGTTGGTGAAGTACGGCGAAAGGGTGCAACAACTATTGACCCAAATTCCCTCCTATACTTTGGAAAACATACCGCGCGCGGAAAACAGCAAAGCAGACGCGTTGGCTAAACTTGCTAAAGAACTGGCTGACGAGAACCTCGATGACGTTAGAATCGTGGTACAAAGCCGTCGAGTGCTCGCCCCGGCAGAAATATCTCCGGAATCATGCGAAGAAAAGGGAACGACTGAGCAGACGACCCTATAAATAAAAGACCATGAGAAGGCCGAAGACTGGAGGGAAGTCTTCATAGACTACTTTAAGTCCCACCGAATGCCCGAAGAAGCGTCCTCAAGACATCAGCTCATGAAACGAGCTTTATCCTTCGCTTTCGTCAACGATAGTCTATACAAGAGATCATTTGATTCTCTATGGCTGAGATGCTTAGGACCTGACGAAGCAGAAAGAGTCATTCAGGAAGTTCATGGCGGACTTTGCGGTTCTCACCAAGCAGGCCCAAAGATGAAGTTAAAAATCAAACGGATGGGTTACTATTGGCCCACGATGACCCAGGACTGCCTCGAGTATGCGAAGCAATGCCACTCATGCCAGATTCATGGAGACTTCATCCACCAACATCCGAATCCACTGCATCCAACGGTAGCTAGCTGGCCATTCGAAATGTGGGGGACTGACATAGTCGGCCCCATTGAGCCAGCATCATCCCGGGGACACCGTTTTATCCTGGCGACAACTGATTACTTCTCCAAATGGGCAGAAGCAGTACCACTGAAGGAAGTGAAGACGGAGAATATCCTCCATTTCTTCAAGACGCACGTCATCTATCGGTTCGGAACTCCACGGCGGATTATCTCCGATAATGGGCCGGCCTACCGAAGCCATAAGATTAGCCGCTTCGCACAGCAGCACAATATAGACTGGAGATATTCTTCGGTTTACAATCCACGAGCTAACGGTCTGGCCGAGGCCTTCAATAAGACCTTGACGAAGATCATAAAAAAGGCCGTTTCCAGGAATAGGAGAGACTGGCACGAAAGGCTGTAAGAAGCCCTTTGGGCTTACCGAACTACATTCAAGACGGCCACGAACACAACGCCGTACGCGTTGGTATTTAGGACGGAAGCAGTGCTCCCCCTCGAGATAGAGTTACCCTCTCTACGAGTAGCAGTCTACCACGAGCTGACGAACGAAGAAAATGCTCACCTTCGGCTTGAGGAGCTTGATGCCCTCGATGAAACCCGGATCATAGCGCAACAACATCTAGAGGCCTACAAAGCAAAGATGACACGCTCGTACGAAAGATTGACCAGACCGAGGACATTCCGCCAAGGCGAACTCGTACTAGTGGTCAAAAGACCTATGATCCCCAATCGTGCCAAGCGAGGAAAATTTGAGCCAAACTATGAAGGCCCGTACATCATAGACAAGGTCTACCAGGGTGGAGCCTACCTACTCATGGACATGCACGGTGAAAGGCCTTTCAGGCCGATAAACGGCCGCTTCTTAAAGAAATACTATGCTTAATAAGCCACAGCCTGGGTCAATGATAGATGACGACGACTATGTCCGCTCACTATCTTCCTAGGCTCAGACTTTACAAGCAGCAGCCAGCCTTCCCATATCGACGGACCGAAACGTCCTTAAACTAACGGCGGACCGAAACGTCCTTAAACTAACGGCGGACCGAAACGTCCTTAAACTATCGACGGACCGAAACGTCCTTAAACTAACAACGGACCGAAACGTCCCTAAAACTACTACCGCAGCATCTTTGGGCTGACGAGATAAAAAGGAGGAGAAAGAAAAAAAAAAAAAATAAAAAAAATAAAAAAAATAAAAAAAAAAGTGAAAGAATAAAAAAAAAACGGTATGTCTATAAGCAAAATGGGCACGGATGAAAACCCGAAAGGGCTCCGTGAGTAAAAACAGCAGGACTACCGGCGAGTGTTTGTGAAAACCCGAAAGGGCGCAACCTCGTTAAAAGACACTTGTAGGGTCCTCTCGATCTTGTAAGGAGAAACCACCTGCGTGAGATCCTTACGACTCACAAGGGAGCAACACACTTAGGGATCCTCACGATTCCTGAGGAGAAAATGCACTTGCGAGATCCTTACGACTCGTAAGGAGAATTTTCTTTTGGGACCCTCACGGCTCATGAGATTTGAAAGTCTTAAGTTACAGAAACCTAAACCTGTTCTTAAGCAAATCCTCCACAACCTTCGATATTGCCCTACAAGTAGTCCAATATTGACCCTTGTATACAATCCACGGGCGCGAATAAACATTTCCCTAACTAAGTCCCATCCGAGACTAGGGATATGTTTGCATGGTAAACAACCCCTGTAAATCCTCTCGACTTACAAGGGGAAAACCTTCCCGTAGGATCCTTACGACTTACAGAGGAACAATGCACTTAGGAACCCTCACGATTCCTAGGGAGAAAATACACCTATAAGATCCTCACGACTTGTGGGGAGAAATACCTTTGTGAGACCCTTACGGCTCATGAAGTCAAAAGCCTTAGTCGACAAGACCTTAACCCTGTTTGCTAAGCCATCTTTGTTCAACATCGACAGAGGCAAATGATGATTCGCTCCTGGCAATATTCCAGTTGCAGCGATGCTGATGCCTGAACTGGTATCAAATCCCAAGTTCTTTCAAGGCAAATGATGATTCGCTCCTGGCAACATCCCAGTTGCAGCGATGCTGATGCCGAAATCGGTGTCCAAAATCCGAGCTTGCGGCGAAAAAGCTAGCAAGCCACACATGCCTACAAAATAGCCGAAATGATGGGGCAACTTGCAATAAAAAGCAGCAAGTAAGAATGAAGGCATAAAAAATAGCCGAAATGATGGGGCAACTCGCAATAAAAAGCAGCGAGTAAAAAGAAAAAAAAAACAGCCGAAATGATTGGGCACCGCGAAAAATAGCCGAAATGATTGGGCAATCGTGATTTTCGCGATATAAAAAGCTGAAATGATAGAGCATCGCGGAAAAAGAAATAAAATAAAAATAAAATGTATGCCTTACAGGTGATGTGCCATCACACCCTGTATACAATCCAATGGCATAAACAAAAAGGGAACGCACCTCCCTCCCCCAGGTTTCACCAAAGAACGAAGCTAAATCTCGACGGGCCACAAGCGACCTAGGGATCATCCCAACACTCGTCTCGTAACAACGGACACAACTTCAAGCTAAGCGGAACAGCGGCAACTCCCAGTTCCATGGCTCGGTGGTATACATATCGCCAACAGTCAAACCTTCACCCCGTGAAATGCGGATATATTCAGCAAAATTCCTGGTCACGTGGAACGCGGATAATGTCACTCTTTGACCCCGTGGAAAACGTCCAGAGCAGATCCTGGTCCTCGCAGAGCATGGCAGTGAACCCGTGCGAAGCATCCAGAGCGGAGCCTAGTCCTCGCCTAACGCGGCAGTGAACCCGTGTGAAGCATCTAGTGCAAAATTCCTGGTCACGTGGAACGCGGATAATGTCACTCTTTGACCCCGTGGAAAACGTCCAGAGCGGATCCTGGTCCTCGCAGAGCATGGCAGTGAACCCATGCGAAGGATCCAGAGCGGAGCCTAGTCCTCGCCTAACGCGGCAGTGAACCCGTGTGAAGCATCTAGTGCAAAATTCCTGGTCACGTGGAACGCGGATAATGTCACTCTTTGACCCCGTGGAAAACGTCCAGAGCGGATCCTGGTCCTCGCAGAGCATGGCAGTGAACCCGTGCGAAGCATCCAGAGCGGAGCCTAGTCCTCGCCTAACGCGGCAGTGAACCCGTGTGAAGCATCTAATGCAAAATTCCTGGTTACATGGAACGCGGATAATGTCACTCTTTGACCCCGTGGAAAACGTCCAGAGCGGATCCTGGTCCTCGCAGAGCACGGCAGTGAACCCGTGTGAAGCATCCAGAGCGGAGCCTGGTCCTCGCCAAGCACGGCAGTGAACCCGTGTGAAGCATCCAGAGCAAATACCGGACTGTGGAGTCCTTAAAATCCACGGACTATGACGTCCTTAACCTCGACCGTGATGTCTTAAAACTAACAATCAACCACCCCGATTCTTTACAGATTTTGCCTTGGTTTAAGGGTACATCTCTTCACTCCTTTGATGCCTGGCGTTGTAATTCCTCAACGTCTTCAAAGAGGTGACGGGTCCCTGCAACCACACATCGGACTGTGGAGTCCCTAAATCCACGGACTATGAGGTCCTTAACCTTGACCGTGATGTCTTAAAACTAACAGCGGACTGTGGAGTCCTTAAATCCACGGACTATGAGGTCCTTAACCTTGACCGTGACGTCTTTAAACTACGATACCTTAATAGACCCCTGACTCCGTGAAACACGGATAAGGGTGATCACATCCGGCACCTGCAGGCCCTCACGACCTGTAAGGAAGAAAAACTCTCTTGTGAGATCCTTACGACTCTCAAGGGAAAACTCGCTTAAGGATCCTCACGATCTCTAAGAAGAACTTACACCTATGGGATCCTCTCGACCTGTAGGGAGAAAAACTATTTATGAGACCCTCGTGGCTCGTAAAATGCAAAAGTCTTAGGAAGCAGATCTTAACCCTGAATCCTGAGCCATTGCTGTCCTGCAAGGAGATCAAGATAGAATATCCGCAGAATACATTCAATGAGAAGGAAACACATCATTAAGAAGAAAAAAATGTATCTTTTATTCATAAACCAAAATGGGTACAAAGTACAATTCATGAAAGAAACAAAAAAGAAAATACCCTCATCCATGAGTATGTACAAAAAGGAAGGAAAAGATACAAATGTTTCAGGCCGGCGGGCGATTCAGCAACTTGGTCAGCTCATCCTGCTTTTGTTGGACCACGGCTTCATGACGCAAGATCTCCAAAAGACGAGCCTCCGCTTGAGCTTGTTGAGCCTGATACGAAGCGAGCCGGGCTTCAAGCTCTTTCTCAGTGGCCTTATGAGCCTCGACCCTCTCACGAGTGAACGTGGCAGCTTTATCGAGAGCCACCACCTCTTTGATGGACTCCTGAAGCACCCGCCAGAGTTCATACGCTTTGTTGGCTTTGGCTGTGAGATTGGCTTGGAGCTCGCCCAGCGCCTTGGAGGCTAGCTCCCTTTCCGAGAACTTGCGACCGAGCCTCTTCTCACATGACGTCATGTTTGCCGCGCACCGTGCTATCAGCCCCCGTAACTCCGCCTTTGCAGCCACGGCCTCCGAGGAAAGGTGAGAACATTCAAGGGCGTGCAGGCAAGCCTCCACTCGCCGGCAGAACTCTACCCAGACTCGCACCACCTCTTCGCTATGGTAGGTGGCAAGAAAAGGAAGAGAACCGTTAGCCTCGGCAGCGAATGCTTCAGCCGTGGTCGTGCTGCCAGCACGAAGCTCCTCGATCAGAGACGACAAGGAGACGAGGCTTAATTGGGCCAAGAGTTCTGAAGCCCGCAAGGCATAAGGGCCGGGTGGCATCACGATGCGCGACTCCAACGCCGTGGAGACTGGCAGAGCTGTTCAAATTTGGAAGACGTCAGCAAAATTCTTAATCAAAGAACGAGTGAGAGTGCAATGAGATGTCACTCACCGACAGTCGTGCAAGTAGGAGCTGAAGGCTCCCCTGGCCCTTCGAGAACCTCGACCTCATCATCGGCTTCCAGAACTGTAGAAAACATCGATGTCAGTACGCAAAATAACGACGATGCTATGAGAAGGGATGGACGACACCAACCTTGCCCAGACGAGAGGACAATGCGTTGAGGGGAGATCGCCTGCGGAGCTGCCATCTCCAATAAACGCTGAAATGACTGTCGAGGCGACAGATCCGCGATCGTGGCCGCCAAACCGCGCAATTCTGGGAAAGATAAAAGAGTTCAGACTATGAAGGGGTTGCTAAATTAAAACGCAGAGGAATACCTTCAACACTCCTCCCATTCTGAGCCGGGGGGATAGCAGCCTCAACGGTCTCCGCCATGACCTCAGGCTCCAACAAAGGGAGAGTAGTCCCGACTACCTCGCTCCCAGCCTTTGGGCCGCCCTCAGTAAGAGTCATTGGGGCGGCGGTCTCCAAAGGAGCCTCCCCCGAAGGGGCAAGCACTCCCTGATCAAGAACCGCCGCTGGAAGTTCCACCATGAAAGGAGCAGCCTCGTCAGTCCCCTCCACATCCAACAAGGCCTCATTGAGAATTTTGGCGGGCTTTAGCTTTAATGGGCCCGTGGGGAGCTCCCCCAGCGTCGAAGACTCTGCACGATGCAAATAAGAATAATGATATATATGCACGGGCATAAATGATCGGAAAAACTACAAAAGAAACACAACATACCTATACGCAAAGAAGCCCTCAGTATGGCTTCTTCAAGCCGCTGCTCCTTCTCAAGGAGGTGGGCTCGCCGAGGTTCGAGAGTGGACTCATGGCCGCCGGTCCACAAAGAAAGTGCGTCAGCTGCATCTTCTGAAGCGGCCTGCTTCAAAGCCCTTTCTCCCCATTCCTCCAGAGGACCGATAAATCGCCGCCGAATCCACGAAGGGTCTTCATAAAAAATTACAGCAGGATAAGACTTCTTCGGAACCTTGGCGTTATGAGACGCGACTTTTGAACGCCGTATGGCCTCAGCCAACTGTGCGGCCTCCTCATCAGCCGAACTCGGAAAGAGAAGTCCAGCGTCTGACCCTTGCAGGGCCAACGGTTCGTCTTCAAGGATAGGCTCAGACTCCACCACAGAATCAAGCGGGGCAGTAGCCGCTTTCCTCCGCCGTTTAGACCCAGAGCCGGTCGCTGAGGATGACCGCTTCCTCCCTCGCGAAGCCTTAGGGCGGCGCTGGCCCACATCGCCCTCAGCGCCCTCATCCCTGTTACTCTCGCTCGGTGCCATAACCGAGGATGACATCGCCATTGTCGACGCCACAGGAGGCGACGCTGCCGCCGGCAGGGGTGCTACTACTGGGGCCCGTTTACCCCGCGATCGGGAACCCAAGGGCATACCAGCTGTTGGAGTAAGGTCTACCCCTGACTCCTCCGGAATGAGCGCGGTGCCGATTTCCCTCAAAGGGAAGCGGACCGGAGCCCTCGGCCGTAGCTTAGCCCCCGAAACCCGAGGAGGGGCGTCGTGACCAAGAAGCACCCTTCTTTCTTCAAGAATAATCGGACTGATCCGATGAAGATACCAGCCCGTAAATGCACCTACGCATCGGGGCATGTACTCGGCTTCAGGGACCATGAAATGAGAGCCGGTATTCAGCCTCATGAAATGATGAGCGGCATCGCGAACAGCATCGAGCGAAGGGATCGGGGCAACTATAAAAGCCTCGAAAGGAACGCCCTGGTCGTATCCGAGCTGTCGGGCAAATCGATGCGGGTTGTACCGCATGAAAAGAGCCGCACTGTCCTGGCGAAACACCAAGTAACCCGGTCTAATTGCATACAAATGCGTGGCCTCCCGGGGCTTCAGAGAAGGTGCGTTGTCTTTCGACTGGTCCCAGAGTTGTTGGACGGGACCCGAAGGAGTAGACAAGACCCGATCAGTAAAAACCAACCCGCCAGCGGTGGCATGAGGAGAAATTAGCACCCGAATAGCCCCGAATTGAGTCGGGTCGGCGACAGAAGAATCCACTAGCCGCATAAGTCGTGGAAAGGGGTAGGCATCGTAAAATGAGGGCCTTTGATGCATGGCGAAAGCCCCCAATACGTGCATTTCGATCCAGGACGTGAAATAGTGAAGCGAAAAGTTTACCACATCCACGCCAGGCGTAGAGGTATTAGCTGCGGTACCCAATCCATTATAGAGGTGCGCCAAGGCCGGGATGCCGATGGCCAACCGCGTCCCCTCAGCAATACGATGAGCCGGGTAGATGACCGAGGCTCTCATGAAGCGGCGATGCATGGGGATAACGAACCGGCTAAGCCAAACACTGACAAACCCCACAAAGAATGTTTCCTCATCCATACCGGGTGCTGCAACGGACTCAAAAGACATCGGCGACACGATGGGAATATAATATTGTGGCAGGTCCGATTCAGCGGTCGGTAGCTTCTTCGGACCAAACCCAAAGGGGTCTCTGATGTTAGCAAACTTCGGAGCAGTCTTCGATATGACGTCCTCACGAAGGAAGCAGGAAATGAAGCTTTTAAAGGTAACACCCTGCTCCTCAGATTCAGTGAACAATCGATCAAAAATACCCAGCGCCTTGATCAAGCTGGGGCGCTTATGGCGAACAGCATTCCCAGCAGACAGGCCGTCAACCGGTGCAGACTCGGGCTCAAAGACATACTCGTCAGGAGGCAACAACTCCTCATACAGTGCACCCCTGATTGGCAATCCCGAGATTTCATAAAACTCTGCAAGAGAGATCGAGACCTCACGATCTCCTAGGATGAAAGTGTTGGTAGGAAGATTCCATTGGTTTAAAAACGCCTTAACCCACCAGGCATGCGGGGACTTATAATGAAAGAGTGACGCGTATATGGCCTGATAAAGCCCGACTTTCTGCAACCGCGCCCGATGGGCAGAAAGGATGTAACGAGCCCAGAGAAGGTAGCCCGTAGGATGCCTAGGAGTGAGCCCTATCTTATAAATTTGCCCCCACGGGTGGGCCTCACCCTGGCAAATACGCCGTCCCAAGATGTCTATGGCCGGGATCGGATGATTCGGTATGCCGGTCGTCGAAGGCTCCAGCCTCCCCGTTGGAGTCCAGTTGGGCATTTCCACAGCAAAAACCGTCCTCGGAGGATCCATCGGTAAAAATGGGAAAGTGGGTTCCGTCGGCACCGCGCAAAGAAAACTCCGGCGACCCTGAATAATCTGACTATACCAAGATCCCCACTGAAGAAGGTTGGTGCAGTTCGGATCATGAGCCCGAATCATCGCCATCGCTTCCTCATCAGATGGTGACTGAGGAAAAGCGGCCTCCGAGCGAGAAAAGGGAAAGCGTGGAACAGAAGCCATTGCACCTGAAATCCGGTAAAGGAAGACCGTTAAAAGAAAAGTTAGCAATATATATTCATGCACGAACATGAAGACTAGTTGAAGAAAACAACAGCAAAGTTTCCTGGGACCATTGGCTACGAAACACATGGGCCCCACAGAATCCGGATGACGGCTCATTAATAATGAGGCCAAATAGTTACAATAAAACAAAGGAAATATCCTCATTTAATAAAGAATGATGACCATGCACATCCCCCAACAGGATCTGTCTCGGGCTTTACAGTGAATCCAATGAAATCAAAGGAATTAAATTCCCACAAAAAGACATCATTACAAAGCCCCCATTGCATTAATTGCAAGAAGAACAACCTAGGGCCAAGAGACCTCAGGAAGCCTCCGTGTGAAGAAATCAAGTCCTTCATTGGAATTAAATTCTTTATTAAGAAAAGGGAATTAAATTCCCAGAAACATTTTTGGATGGAATTAAATTCCATGGGTTTGAACCGCCATCATCATCTCCCTAAGGGATCATCTGAACCCTAAGCGATCTACTGTGGGAAGTTAAGTGGTCTCATATTTTGGTTAAAGTACTTGAAGAAAAATGGGTTCTTTGTGAAACCCTTGATCTGGATTTAAAATCCAGAGAGTTTTGTCAAAACGAAGGTGCTTCGATTACCATTACCTGAGGAGGAAGAATCCCTTTAAAACAGAGTTAAACTCTGAAAATATTTTAAGACAGAGAACTAAGCTCCTGGAAGAAGCGAGAATTAAATTCTCAAGGAAAGAATTCTCAAAAGAAGAAGATGAGCAAAGTGAAGGCCCCTATGAAGAGACAGAGGTATTTATAGAAGGCAATGGAAACGTTTCATCTCTCCAGATCCCTAGAGGAATCCAACGGTCACAAGGGGTGACAGCGTTGCACTCACGTGCAGACACGTGAGAACAACGCTGTGGGGGCATTTGTTTCCTGATTTAAAATCAGGAAAGCTTCTGGGAAAAGCTTCAGAAGAGGGTCACGTGCTTACACGTGACTAGCGGTCACGTGTTGGCACGTGACACCTAAGCACATCATCAGGGCAAGTCCAGTTTCCTGACTACGTTGAAGAAAAGGGGCTTCAGAAAGAGTCACGTGCTCTCACGTGACCAGGGTCACGTGGCGACACGTGACATTTAAATGCAAATGTCAAAGGCAAACCGGTTCCCTGATCAAGTCAAGGAAAAGGCTTCAGAAGAGGTCACGTGCTCCCACGTGACCAGGGTCACGTGTTGGCACGTGACGTTCAAAGCAGCAGACTCGTTCTCCAGTTGAACCAAGGAAAGAGGCTCCAGACAAGGGTCACGTGCTCACACGTGACCAGGGGTCACGTGTTGGCACGTGATGACCAAGCAACAACCAGAAGACAGCGCAAAAAGAAAGAATAAGGCTCATTCCAAAGGGGGGTCACGTGCCCACACGTGACCAGGGGTCACGTGGTCACACGTGACCGGCTTTCAAAGCCCATTGTGTTAACAGAATTAAATTCTGAAAGAAATTCAAATCTTTCCAAAGGAAAGCGGCTATCTGGAACCAATCGAATTAAAGATTCAGAGGTGGTGAAATATCATCTATCTATGGGAAAATCTCGGGTTTGGAAAGATTTCCCATTTAAATCTAACCGAAACAACAAAGGAAAAATCCCTGGATTTGAAATCCAATGGTGAATAAAATTCACCTAATAATCCAAAGGTCCAAAACGAATGATGAATGCAAATCAAATCTCTCATGAAGATTCGTCAAAAACTGATTGATTCGGCTGCTTCTCCTATAAATAGGAGCCAAGAGACACAGAGAAGATATATACAGAGACGCAGAAAAAAAAAGAAAAAGGAGGAGAGCTTTGATGCTTTGAAAAGACTTGGATCTTCTGCAAAAACCCTAGGTAAGAAAGGGAAAAGCTCCTTGAAAGAGAAAGAGAATTTAATTCTCAACAGAGTTTAACTCTGAGATATAAAACAGAAGAATATATTTCTTCTCTCCTTGATAGAGGATCTGCAAAGTGCACATCTCCCCTTAAGGTTGAGAATTTAATTCTCAATGGGTTGAGATCCTGCCATGCAGATCCAAAACATAGAGAGGGAATGCAAGCACGAGAATTTAATTCTCACAGAACTATAGGAATTTAATTCCTTTAAAATAAAATTAGGGCTTGACCCTGTATCATGGGAATTTAATTCCTTCAGAACAAAAAGAAACAGGGTTTAACCCTAAAACAGCGGGAATTTAATTCCTTTAATCATAATTTCACAGAGGATGGAAGTTCAAATTCCCTAAAAAAGCTTTTGTTAGGGTTTAACCCTATTTGGTTCTCCACATGTATGAGGAATTTAATTCCTACGGAAAATTCAGAGTTCAACTCTATTCAGAATATAAACCTTCAAAAGGAAGTAGGAATTTAATCCCTCTGAAATTACTGTCAGGGTTTAATCCTACGAGGAACTTAATTCCTGAGGAAAGGTTAACAGATCCTCTAAATAACATACATAGAGGCAGGGTCACGTGTCATCACGTGACCCCTCCCAAGAGATCTACAGAAAGCCCCTTTGAGGCAGCACCCCACGTGACCCACGTGACCCTCGGTAGAAGCTCTAATACATAGGCATTTGAATGCCCATCACGTGATGGCACGTGATGCTCTGAAAGACACGATAATCTCAGCAGAATAAATGAAGGGAGGGCGCTCTCACGTGCTGCCACGTGACCCCTCTTGTCTTAGTGTTTAACACTAAATTGAAACTCTTGAACCCAGTGTTAAAACACTGTTGGGCCTTAGTGTTCAACACTAATTAAAAAACTTTATTTGCAGTGTTCAACACTGATCTGTTTTAGTGTTTAACACTAATTTGAAAAGCCTTGTTGCTGGTGTTTAACACCAATTATCTCTTAGTGTTAAACACTAACTTGTCAACCTCATTCCCAGTGTTCAACACTGATTGCTCTGTAGTGTTTAACATTAGGCTTTGGCCCAATTGACTAAATGGATAGAGGCAAAGCCTCTCCTGATTGGACTTAGCCCAAGATGGCCATAAGTCCTCAATTTGTGATTAACTGGGCCAATGGACTCATAACATAATTAATTCGTCTTGATCCCAAATTGGGCCAAGGACTATTTAATCCACTCCGGTTCTAGGGTACATCTCTTCACTCCTTTGATACTTGGCATTGTAATCCCTCAATGTCTTCAAAGAGGTGACGGGTCCCGACGACCACACATTGATACGGACTGTGGGGTCCTTAAACCCATGTTTAATGCAAAATTCCTGGTTACGTGGAACGCGGATAATGTCACTCTTTGACCCCGTGGAAAACGTCCAGAGCGGAGCCTGGTCCTCGCAGAGCACGGCAGTGAACCCGTGTGAAGCATCCAGAGCACATACTGGACTGTGGGGTCCTTAAACCCATGAACTACGACGTCCTTAACCTTGACCGAGATGTCTTAAAACTAACAATGGACTGTGGGGTCCTTAAACCCATGGACTACGACGTCCTTAACCTTGACCGAGATGTCTTAAAACTAACAATAGACCGCAATGTCCTTAAACTACCCATGGACCGCAACGTCCTTAAGCTACCCATGGACCGCAATGTCTTTAAACTAGAACAATAGAGCCCCGCATGCTCTTTTGTCGGATCTAAACGGTCCCGTTTAAGTTGATCTTAGCCTCAAAGACGGCTAACGTATCCTTAAACCTTCAAACAGACTGGACTATGAATCCCCCTAATCAACTCTGGCTCGAGGGTACATCTCTGAACTCCTCTGACATCTGTCGTTGTAATCCTTCAACGTCGTCAGAGAGGTGACGGGTCCCGACGGCTATACATTTAATGGACCACTAGGTCCCTAAACTGGAACATTAGAGCCAATTGCTCTTTTGTCGGATCTAAACGATCCCGTTAAGTCGATCTTAGTCTCAAACCGGACTAACGTATCCTTAACAAACGTTTGAGTTGATCTTAGCCTCAAGTAGGGCTGACGTATCCTCAAACCAAACCCCCAAAACCAAATCTAAGAAAATACGGATTTGGACTAGTCCACGCCCTACGGGCGACGACATAACTCAGTCTCCGTAAACAATTCACGGGCAACAAAACAAACACCCACGACACGAAGTGACCATCTGGAGAAGGAGAAAGTTGTTACCGCAACGCGGTAGCGTAATTAACTGCAGGGGCTTGCGCCTGCAGGGAAGAGCGTCCCCACAATCAAAAACCCCTCAAACGAGGGGGAATCTGACGAAGTCTGCTACATCGGACGCATCCGTCTAAACCTTCGATACATGGTGCCATAAATCAACTTGGCATCTTCGGAGAGGTGGATGGATAGCACCAATTAGCATCTGCCCCGAATCTCAGGCGAGACGCGTCGCGTCGCCGCCGCCATTCGGAGGGGAACACGCACCATTACCGATGATGCACATATTCTACGTACACATACTCGCCGACTCTCACACTCATCATCGGTAATTGCCATGCCACGTATACATTAGAAATCGCTATTTCACCATATAACCTAATAATCTGTAATTTTTTATTTATTGTTTAGTACCCATACCACACTTACTAGTTCAGTTATCGCATTTTCTTATCTAGTTAGATGCCACGCTTATATAAACACACTGGTTATGTATTTCAGATTTGTTTTGTGCCTGTACTCATTATTTCATTATTGTTCCATGCTTATGAGATTCGGTTTTCATGATATTTCTGGATTTGAGAAACCGCATATACGTTTTGAAAACTTATAATTGTTTTAAAAACGTGGTTTCTCTTGATATGATGTGTGGCGTCCACCATGAGTTTTCTCGGTTCTGAGTTATGTGTATACCAGATTCGAGGAGAGAGGAGGCACCGTCTACGGGTACATGGTGGACCCGATACGGTACCCCAGGGCAAAAAAACCGTATAGAGAGACGTTGAGCCTGACGACACTACCTACCGGTGACAGTACTGGATTCGGCGGATATCCGAAGGATACCGACCGGAGCGATTGAGAGATTTGATATGGGCCGATCCGATGGATATGAGGGCCGATCCGATGAGATAACGTCTGAGATATGAGAATTTACGTATCAATGCAGAACACGGGTTTTATGATATTTTCGAGTGTCGATACTGGGCACTCAAATTTTATGATGATTTAATGTGTCGTTGATGGACACACGTTGGATGATACACATATATACATATATATGATACAGATGACATGATACCATATTATGACACGGACGTGATAATATTATTATTATTATACTTATGTTTACACTATCACCCTCGTTATCACTCGACTTTATATATACTTTTCATACTTATGTATATACGATCATCTTTGTTACCACACGGTATTATATTATTATATTACTGTATGACCTAAGAGATCGTCATACATTCGATTTCTACCTGATAATGTTTTCTACTCACGAGTTGGCAACTCACACCCGTTGTGCCACAGTTTTCTTGCAGGATCGACCGCACGGATTCAGTGGAGGTTTGCTGGCACGCAGCTTTTTTCTGGGTGATTTGCATTGTTGGTTGGGGTACACTTTGGATCGTGACCATCATTTGTATATATTTATTCAGTTGTATCTAATTAAAAACTTCATCAACCAGACTATGTATATTTTGTAAACTTAGAAACCACATATTTGTATATTCTTTCGGACTTAGAGTCACGGATATGTATTTATTCTTTAATTTTTTTGGGTTTGATGATAATTTGGTTTTCTTTATCTTCTTTTCTGTGATTGATCTTCATCTTGAGGCGTCGTATATATTTATCGTGTGGTTGTGATTCCGTCAATTGACGAAGAGCTAGCTCCCGCTTGGGAATGCCTATATTATTGTTATGTATTAGTTTTGGATTAAAATTTACAAAAGAAGTACTGCCCAAATTTCAAATGACGAAAATATTTTCATCTATAGTATACAACTCACTTGTATTTTCATATAATATTATTTATACCTTTAAAAGAACAGTTTGAATTTATTATATCTTTATTTCAAAACTTCAACTCTGTTATTTTCTTTAAAAGGTTTAGATTTTTTGGATTTCGGCTTACTTGGATTACGGTGGGGTCTTATAGATTTCACGTGATTTAAGTGCCGGTCACGTGCAAATTTCGGGTCATGACAGTTGCTCTGTTCCTTTCTCTACTTCGAACCCTTTCTTGCAACAAGTGCGGATGAATCAGATAATCTACTTAGTAATTTTCTTCTTAATTTTCATTTAGGAGATAGTTTGTTACTGTGCTCATAAAAATAACTCCGTCAGGAGACGAATTGCTCAAAAAAACTATCAAAGTTTTCCAACTGTTCGGAAGGGAACTCAATACAATAAATGCTTGCATCTCATCTTCAATCGGCACCTTCATGGCTGCAAGTTGATTCACAATATTCTGAATTTCGCTCAAGCACTCCGCTATTAAGGAATCTTCCTGAAATTTCAAATTCATCAATTTTCTCATTAGAAAAAACTTGTTCGAAGCCGTTTTTCTCTCGTAAAGATATGTCAATTTCTTCCATAAAGTTTCTACAGTGCTTTCTGACGATACATGGTGGAACACCGAATTTTCTATCCATCCATGACTAAGACTCCTCCGCTTTCGATTCATTCTCGTCCAATCTTCATCGGACATCTTCTTTAGCTTAGCGCTAACCCCATAAAGAGGCGCATCTAAATATTTGAGGCACAACATGTCCTTCATTCTCGACTTTCATATCGATCAATTTGTGCTATTCAAATACATCATCTTTGTTGCGATTTGAGTTGTCGCCATTTTCATCGTTCTTCTCTCAACCAAGCTCTGATATCAGTTGTTAGGATTTTTAGATCACAAACGATTAAGAAAACAAACACAAGTTATATGAGATGAAATAAATAAAATAAAAGACACAATCAAACGCAAAAAATACTTCCAACTTCTCTTTTTTATTCAATTTCAATGCGAATTACAAAATCTCTCTTCCTACAAAAAAAACTTTTCTTGAACTCTTCTTCTTATCTATATAAAATACCCTAATCAATTTATATTTATAGGCCTAAAATACCTAAACATCTTCCTACTAGAATACCATTTAAATTAAATAAGATTTTCTCAAATCGTTACTAAATAAAAATATGATTTCTAATTTATCTTATTCAACTAACAATTTAAATTTAAATATAATCTAAATCTAAATCTAAAACTGTAACTTACTCTATTAGAAGATTTGAATGCATGACAAATCTCAGCAATCTCCTGGCATATCAGCAGTGTATCTCATGCATACATGCCCCCTTATAAAAAAATTCAATAGTGTATGAGAATCAAACTTATAGAGATATGTTAATCAAAATCAATATACACCTTAAAAGAGAATAATGTTTGAGAGTATCAAATATTTGATGGGTTCTGTAGGCCCCAGTGGGAATGGTTCCAAGTCCACTGCAGAGGAAGTCACTGGAGGTCACTGGAGCTTGCCCTGATCTTGGATCAATCACTACCATCATTACAGGTAATTGAAAGCTAATCCAATGCTTAATTTTAGCCTTTTTTTAGCTGAAAATTGAAGTATTTCTCTTGATTTTGATCGTTACTTTCGAGCTTTCATATCGGAACCTGATTCATATATCCTGTTTGACGCGCCACCTTGATTAAAATTCAAGTTTCGATTTATTATTTGTTAAATATCCCTACCATGCACTAAAACTTCAAGGTTATGATCAACACTATGTTGAGGGAATATATTTTATATTCTAACATGGCTCCATAGGTTGAAGTATGTTTGAGCCCCACATCTGGGTTTTTGGGACTTGGTATTTTTAGTTATAAATAAATCCGTATTTAATACGCAGTGGTAATCGAACTTGGCTGATACCATGTTCAAAGTCCTTTCCACCGTACCAAAAACTCTAAAATTAAGATCAAGGGTAGAGGGAATATATATTCTGTAATTAATAATTTGATAATTTTTAGGGGAAAGAAACCAATTTAAATGGATGCCCGTCTAAATTTGGATCATGTTGGCATGATTTCATGTATAATGTCTCTGCTGCATCAAAACTTTAAAATAGAATAATACATTTTTATGAATTAATTTATATGTTTTAAATTTTATTATTGGATGAGAAGGCGCGACATCAGGGATCGGCACAGAGACAGCACGAGTTCTCGCAAAGAAACGGGCAAGGCTAGTCCTACCAGCTCGTAACTTGAAGGCTGCTGAGGAGACCAAAGCCCGAATCAAGTCAGAGTTCCCAGAGTCGGAAATTACTGTGCTTCCACTTGATCTTAGTTCACTATCATCAGTCCAAAGCTTCTCGGATCGGTTTCTATCCCTCAATCTGCCCCTGAATCTCCTCATGTACATATAAACATAATTTTTTTTGAGTTGCAGATTGTTACGCGGTTGATTTGATTAATCATAGCTATGTTCAGAAACAATGCAGGAAAGTTCTGCTATGATCATCAAGTTTCGGAAGATGGCATTGAAATGACATTGGCTACTAATCACTTAGGTATTTGTTTTTGGTTTTTTTCACTTGGCAGATCTTTTTTTCTTGTTACCGTTTGTGTTATTTGAATGGAAATACAAAGGAATGAAATTTTAGGTCATTTTTTGCTGACGAAGCTACTACTTAACAAGATGATTGAGACGGCAAGAGAGACAGGGATCGAGGGCCGCATCGTTAACGTGTCGTCAAGCTTCCATGGCTGGTTTGTCAGCAATGGGATGCAATACCTTGATATGGTCACCAAAGGAAAAATGTAAATTTATTCACCATATGATAATTTCTATATATTAAAAAATTAATTGTTATTATAATGATAATAATCTTTTGATTTTAAATTATATGGTGCTGATACAGTCCTTACAATTCTGCCAAGGCCTATGCACTATCAAAGCTAGCAAATCTGCTGCATACCAAAGAATTAGCAAGGAGATTAGAGGTCTAATCCAAGATTTAAGACTGGATTATGCTAACCTAATTAATATTTTTATTATTATTAATTTTTTGGTCGTATTGAGTTTGTATATGTATATTTGTGTGTTTGTAGGAAATGGATGCAAATGTGACAGTAAACTGCTTAAATCCAGGGATTGCGAGAACACGGATAAATCGGGAGCGTGAGGGTTTCATGCAAGGTAACAGAGTTATTCTATTTGTGAGAAATTAATGTTCCTTGAGGTATGATACTTAATTCATGAAATGATATTTTGACAGATTTAGTATTTTTACTCACCTCAAAGTTTCTCAAAACAATTCCTCAGGTAACAAGCACAACTAACTTCTTGCTAGTATGATCAAATGATTGGTTTTGCATTTCTAAACTTCTGCATTAGTTATTGTTTTGATTGATAACCAAATTATAGGAAATAGAAACACTTGATTTCTACCAGATTATGGTTTTCACAAGGTTTTAACCTCTGGATTTTTGCTGCCGGGTTACTTCTTGCAGGCAGCAGCAACAACCTGCTATGTGGCGACACACCCGAAGGTTGCTCGGTTATCGGGAAAATATTTTGCAGACTGCAACAAGACATTTCCTTCCACATCAGCTTTTAACAATGAGGAGGCCTCGCGTTTATGGAGTGCCTCTGAGTTTTTGGTCTCTAATCATGCAGCAAAACCTAATGTGTAGACCAGATTTCACCATAAAGCACCTTTCAGTAAACTATCATAAAGTTTCTTTTTCGTTTACGGTATAAGCTCACCGAAAGGGCTGCACCATTAAAACCAAAGTTTAAGGGAGCTTGCTATAGTATAAAAGCATACAGCAGTTTAAAGAAAAACCTTTATAATTTGCGATAGTTTACTGTGTATGCAGTTTCCATAATATGGGTACATACACTTGATAAGGAAAAAGGCGATATCTTGGCACGGCTGTTATTATACAGTATATATAATCTACTATTATGATGCCAAACATTCAATCAAATATTTAAGAAAATTGAACTATGCCAATTACATGATTTCTCTGATTTCAATATAAAATAAGATTCACTTTGGTGAGCAATTCTCTGGCATTACAAGATATAATTGACAAAGATTGGCAAAAGAAATTTGCAAATAAATACCCCCAAGAAAATTGGATGCTTAAACAAAATGTTGAGTTGGGTATTCATTTTCATACCCATTATAATCATAATACAACCTCTCCCCCTTTGGTATATCTCTTGCCGCAATAAGCAGAACCCGGCACTCTCCATTCACATTATATCTCACACACTTCACATTCTGCTTCTTCTTGCCATCCCTGATTCGAAAACGATGACAACAAAAATAAAAAAAATCAAAAAAAATTATTAAAAAATCAACACTTAAATTTTTTAGTTTTTCGGAACTGAGCTTACGGTGTGTGATTGTTGATCCCATTGATGAATCTAGCGATGTTGCTGAGCCTGTCAGGGCAAATTACGAGACTTCCCGATGGGTCTTTCGCATGTAGCAGAGTCATCATGCTATCGCCATCGTAGTGTTCTCTGTTGGTTAAGAAGTCGACATCACCCACATACTCTGTAATGATTGTTAGGTCTTTGATGAACCTATCCGCTTGCACTGTGAACCTGTCGAGATTTAATGAAAACATATTAAGTTGTGGTTTAGGAATGATGAAGGAAGAAGTTTGGAAGTAGAGGGGCTTACCCTTCTAGAGGGTCGAAGACGACTAATAAAGGAGGGCATTCTCCCCTCGCCATCATCTTCTTGCATAGGTTTAGTGTTTCAACATCTTCCTTGGGCAATACCTAATAAACATTAAACAAAAACACTGAAATTAAGACATTTGTTTGATTGTATTTAGAGAATCAAACCTATATACAACTGCATGCATTCAGCCTCAACTGTTGTAGTTCACGTTGCAATATGGTATTTGTAGTTGAATAATCAAGTTAACTGCATACAACTCCACCAAAGTATTTTGAAATTGGAGTAATCAACTATTTCTTATTTTTTATATTATTTTCTTATTTGTGACTACAATATTTTTCAAAACCGCATGTTTTCACCATCTCCTACCATTAGCTATGTCATAAGAGACATCCAACATTGGAGACAACCAGCAATGAAAATCCCCAGTTATGATATGCAATCATGTCGCTGGTTAAGAAAGTAAAACTATGTTTAAAATAAGAAAAATCTCATCAAAACTACCTTTATAATAGTTAAACTATCCACCATTTATATTGAGATGGACGATGAGTTATATTGAACCAGACTTTTAACTGCTACTCCCTCTATTTCACAATAATAGTCTTTTTTTATTTTACAAAATAAATTCTCCACAAATTATTCTTCCCTTTAGAATATCAAGAACCATGTTTTTTCTATGCTTCTATTACCAATGCATTTTATATAGAGAGTTCCAAACTTAACCCTATATTTGCAATTAATTAAGACAATCACAGGGTTAAATCAAAGATTTCACACCTATGGCATTTGAGATCATAGATCGTTCATATGTGAAATAAAGGTAGTATAAAAATACTTGGAGAGGATCCTAATTCATTAGATAATTCATATGTTATGCATTGATCAAAATCAAATATAGGTACATAGGACAAAACACCCTTTTAAAATTGGAATCAAACTCAGAATCAAGAAGATAAATAGAAATTTTTAAGGAAAAATAGAATTCACCTGCATTCCTCCTTGCTCAAGATGAGCACAATTAGCAGACCTAGGAGCCATGCCGTGAACATAACTAAGCTCATCACTAAACTTCGTTCCCGTCGTCATTAAGGCAGTCGCAAGAGAACCCATCTGCTCCATCCTGCGATCCAAATCCTCAATCGGATTAAACGCGACCAGTTTCCTCTTCTTCTTCGCCACAACCAACACCCCTCCTTGCTTCTTCTTTCTCTTCCTACTCGATTTCTCTGAACCCGATCTCTGAATCTTGAAAAAATCGACAATTTTCGTCTGAACCAATGGAAATTCTGCAAAAGAAGGTGTCGATTATTAGCGCTTCTCGTGATGCAAAATCTGATTTTTTTTTCCCGGGTGAAAATGTAAAATCACACTAGCCAATCCCAATTAATTTGGCAAAATTCTGACGAAATTGTGCAGAATCCCTTTTTTCCTTCAGAAGTCCCGTTTTTTCTATTAAAAAAACCCCCATTTTGATAAGGAATTAAATCTGATTCTAAATCTAATAAATGAATAAAGGTTGGACTTTTATCATACGTTTGGGTTTGGGTTTGTGGAGGGAGGAGGAGGAGCAGGAGGGGCAGAACCAGGGGCCGTCGGGGACGCGGGCGAGGATTGGGCGGAGGCAGAAGAGGTGGATCCCGCGGTCGCAGCCGTCGCAGAGGAGGAGCTCTCCGGGAAAGTCGCCGGAGCCGCACTCCTTGCAATAGACGTCGCCGTCATCGATCGAGGAGGAGCTCTTCGAGGGCTTTCGGAGCTGGGTCCTCCTCCGAAGAGGGTTTTTGGGCGTCATTGATGGATCTAGAGAAAAAAAGGTCTGATTTTTTATTTTTGTTTTTTGGGCGATTTTTGCTAGGCTTAATAATAGATGGATTTTGGCGCGCTATTTTTATTTTTATTTTTTGAGATGGCGGGAGGTGAAGATGGCGGGAATGGGTTTTGTTTGGGGATATTTTCGCCGGTAAATTAACTGCGGGTTAACGGGTCGGGCCCTTGAAGTTGGTGGATCGGATGTTTATTCTGGGCTAAGATCGGATGTTGCAACTTTTTGGATCGGACTGCAATTGAATTGGATACAAGATCCAGAACTGTTTTGGTGTGGGCCATTGGCTCTCTCGGTTTGGCGTTGTAGTCACACAGTCCAACTTAATACTCCTTATTATTTTTTAGCCCCGGGACAACAATAGCTAATTAGAATACCGTAGTCTCATTAACCCCATATAGAAATAGGATTCTATAACCAATGAGCACTAGATCAGTTGATATGGTCACTTTTCCTCTTTGGAAGAGTGCAGGGCAAATTTGTTGGTCTCCTGGGTGCTTGTGTGTTGTGCATATAGGTTATGGCTCACGGGCCAGTACAAAAAATAAATTTAAATATAAATAAAAAAATAGGATTTTATAAATTTCCATAAGCACAATCCTGTGAAAACATGAAGAAAAAAAAGGATGGACAGCGGGTCTCACCTACTGAATAGCCCCTACACCTCCTGTTTGTTTCCGCTTGTGCAGGATTGCGCAGGCTAGTATTGCTTAGGAATTCTCTTTCTATAATATAATTCTAACGAGAGAAACATGCTCATAATATAAAAATAAAATTATGTAGTAAATTTTCATAGTGGAAACTACACGTTTTGCCGGTTTCAGCCAGCACAGAAATCCTCATTTACCAACTATATATGTCCAATCATGAGAGAAGAGACCAGATCATTTGTTCCATAAAGTTGTCTGAACAGTATAGAAAATTCTCATCTTTTTCTTTCTTCAGCTTGGCCGTCCTGCGGTAGATATTATTATGTGTGCCTCACATTCATCCCTATTAATTTCCCTATTTTATCCGACGTTATCCGGCGTTATCACAAAGCAGATTTGAAATTACCTTCAGGACAGACGTCTGGTACATACATATGTGCATACGTCTGTTTCGCACTGTCAATTCTAGAATTTCGGTAAATACCCTACAGACGTATGTCCCACTATAGCGGACGTCTGCACAGAGAGTTGATATTTTTGGATATACTCTGACAGACGTCTGCCTATGTGAATAGCCCCTGCACCTCCTGTCTGTTTCCGCTTGTACAGGATTGCGCAGGCTAGTGTTGCTTTGGAATTCTCTTTGTATAATATAATTCTATCGAGAGAAACATGCTCATAATATAAAAAAAAATTATGTAATAAATTTTCATAGTGGAAACTACACATTCCGTAACGCTGCCGGTTTCATCCAGCACAAAAATCCTCATTCACCAGCTGTATTTGTCCAATCATGAGAGAAGAGACCGGATCATTTGTTCCATAAAGTTGTCTGAACGGTATAGAAAATTCTCATCTTTTTCTTTCTTCGGCTTGGCCGTCCTGCGGTAGATATTATTATGTGTGCCTCACATTCATCCCTATTAATTTCCCTATTTTATCCGGCGTTATCACAAAGCAGATTTGAAATTACCTCCAGGACAGACGTCTGGTACATACATATGTGCAGACGTCTGTCTCGCACTGTCAATTCTAGAGTTTCGGTAAATACCCTACAGACGTATGTCCCACTATAGCGGACGTCTGTACGTCTGTACAGAGAGTTGATGTTTTTGGATATATTCTGACAGACGTCTGCCTACGTGAATAGCCTCTACACCTCCTGTTTGTTTCCGCTTGTGCAGGATTACGCAGGCTAGTGTTGCTTAGGAATTCTCTTTCTATAATAGAATTCTAACAAGAGAACCATGCTCATAATATAAGAATAAAATTATGTGATAAATTTTCATAGTAGAAACTACATGTTCTGCAACGCTGCCGGTTTCAGCCAGCACAAAAATTGTAATACCCAACCCTTTTTTATACCAATATCTGTATTTTGTTACTCTTGAATTTTATTTATTTTTATTTATAATTTTATTTCTTCTAAACCCCCATTTTCCTTTTATCAATAAAACCCTAAAACCCAAACCCTATTATATCTTTTTCCAACTAATTCCCTCAGCCCAACACCATTTTCTTTTAATAAAATCCCAAGCCCATTCTTTTAAATAACTTAAATTCTTTTTCCTTTAAACCCCAGCCCGGCCCACTCACTTTCTCACCATTTTTCTCTTTATTTCCCCGGCCCACTCTCTTTCAGACCGCTTCCTCAACCCGACCCGGCCCATACCCGACTCCCCCTTCTTTCCCAACGTCTCTCCATAATTCCCGCGCGAATCTTCCCGTTGCGCCCTCGTCGCCGCTCCCCACGCCCACGCTCGCGCGCGTTACCCCACGACGCGCGCCCCTCGACCTCTCCTCGTCACCTCTTTTCTCTCTCACCCTCAAAACCCAAAGCCTCTCAAAAATCTCCCTCGTTCACCCAAAAAACTCACCTGCATCCCCCTCACCACCGAGCACCACCACCCTCGCCGTCGACGACGACGACTTCGACCCCTCATTCATCTTCCCTCGTTTCTCCTCCACCCACAGAACTCTCCTTTTACTCCTCCACTCGAGAATCCCAACGCACCCGTGCCACGACCACACCACCGACGTACCCATCACCGACGTACCCATCATCGTCGACGAGCCCTCTTCACCAACCACCACCTTCCTCCCCTCTCACCGCAGCTCCTCAACGTTACCACCTCCCCTTTCTCCTCCTCTCTTCCTCCGCTAAGCTCACTGCACCTGAGCTCGAGCCCCGCACCCTCTCGCCGGCGAGCCTCTTCTCACCGGGACCGCCTCGTCGACACCCTACGTCATCATCATCATCGTCGTCGCCATCCCCTCTCTCTCTCAACCTCTGCAATCTCTCTCTATCCCTCTCTGGCTCTCTCTTTCTCTGTTCTCTCTCTCTCTCTCCGGTTCTCTCTCTCTCTCTCCCCCTCTAATCCCTTCTCTCTCTCAATAAATCTCCCTCTCCCTCTCTGTCTCTGCCTAACTCTCTCTCTCTCTCCCTCTCTCCAACAACTTCTCCTCCAAACTTCTCGCTGCACCCCGAGACCTCACCCCAACCGGCGACACCCCCTGGACCACCGCTCCTTGTCACCAGGATCACCCCTGAGCCACTGCGACGAACCCCACCTAGCCGCCGTCGCCATCGTCGAGCCTGTGCCGCCAAGTTCAAGCAGAGCCAAGCCAAAGCCAAACCTTGTCGCCGTTGCCGTGCCCGTACTGTACTTCGCTGCCGTGCATCTCCAGGCAAGTATTTATACTTGCTACATGCTAATCTAATTACATTACAAACTCAAATCGTAAAGATTGCTAATTTACAATTTATGATAACCCATGTGATATACCTGTTCGATGTGTGACCTCAATGAAAATATTCGTCTAAATTGACGGAATTGGTTTGTCTTTGCTGGCCCATGTAGCGATAAATGCGGTGCATAAATTTCACTGCATAATACGACTGTTAATGACTAAAACGATTACCCCAAATATACCCGTAAAACTGGAATTCTCCCGTATATGAAAACCGTTAAAATCACCATAAATTATATACATACTGGAATGATGCGTTCGAGGGCTTAAATCGAAGCGGATTCGACGAACTATAACCTTATGCAAGTTTATAATGATTTCTATACTTAAATTGTGACAATATTTGGTTCGGAGTACGACTCTGGACTGCAGTCCAGAGCGACTCTAGTTGTTGTTCACTGCCCCGTAATGGGTACCACCCTGTTTCCTTAACTCATAGGTTGTGGAACTCCGCTGTTTATTTAAGGTGAATCTGTTAGCTAGGTAATACAAGCAGTTTCATTCTGTTTCGTCATCATTTGCTATTTAATCTGTAATTTAAAAGAGCTGGACGTATAACTGTCCAGAACAAATTCAGATGTGACATACTAGTGTTAAACAGTGTATAACTCCTGACGTACAGACGCGATTGAGAATCCGTCTATTGCGTTGAAAACCTTACTGAAAACTCTAGATTTCATTCAACTGTAGTGTCGCTAAATTCTGATCCCAACTGGGATTAAAATGCGTTGCGAAACGGACTTCCGATTCTGAAACCGGATTTCCAGCCGTGAACGCTTAAAATGAAATGGCCGTAACTAATGATCCTGAAACCCGATTGTCGTGAAACCAAATTCGCTGGATAGATAATCAAGCATACTGTTTATTCCCTATTTATCGTTTCGCTAAACTATACACGTTTGATTTATGATAAATTATGCAAGTGGTAGAATACTGATTTATGACATCTTAATCATGCTTTACATACTGTTTTCTCATCATATCATGCATATGTCACTGCATTGATAATGTAGTGATCATGTGCATTACCCAGGTTAAGTGTTAGTGATGATTGTGGAAAGTACGTTAGTGTTCGTGCATAAGTGAATAAGTGAAAGTGACACGTACTTGTATACAATCAGTGAACCTTATTATTCTATTGCATTGTCGACGTCTGTGGGACACGTGTACGTGTGACTATAAGTGGTATGGGACACTTATGGAAGCTCTTGCATGGGTGTCACAGATAAGGCACCAGACACTGCCATTTATCTTAGGTATTAGTCGGGACGTGCTTGATGGAGATCCTGTCTCCAGTTCTCGCGCAGACTTGTCACAGACCGATTGGTATTTGAGGTTATGGTTAGCGTTTGATGTAGACCACGGGGTGTGGGGTGGTTTGAGTGTGAGTTCAACAGAATCTCGGGAGTCCCATGCCGGCTTATATATATGGAGATATATGGAGATTTACAGGGTACATGATTATTACCATGAGTTATATGTTAGGCCGTGGCCCCTTGCCCTTGGGTCCTACCCTTAGGTGGAGGACACTCGCGAGTGGTTAACTCTTACACTTGAACTGACGATAGGCTTAGTGACCTGTACAGTGAGACTTAGAGACTGATAGGGATGATGGCATCGATATACATTTCTTACTGTGTTGACATACCTGGCATACTATATTACTGTTTTACTGCTCACCTGATCTATTAAACATTTTATTGGTTACTGCATGTTCATATCTATACCGTCTTGATTTACTGTTATATATATATCTATTATCACTGTTCGAGTTGTCACATGTATCTATATATTATATTGCTATTGTGTCGCTCTGACGACCTGAGTATGCATGCTCAGTGTGAAGAGTGGATTTAGCCGGGACCAGGACCAGACGCACATCACGGACATCTTGATCAGCTATCCAGAGTTATACTCTTTTGTTTCCCATCAGGTCAGTTCTTTATATTGTTTTGTTTCAGTTACTGCATTTCTCATTACCTGCGCATTATTTATTGTTTACCACGTAAAGCTAGAAGCCGAAGTGTGACTACGGCAGGACATTTTCTTGACCGTAGGAGCATGGCTAGCCTTGTCAACCCCTCGTATTCCGTATTTTGGGAAGCGGGGCGTGACAAAAATCCTCATTTACCAGCTATATATGTCCAATCATGAGAGAAGAGACCGGATCATTGGTTCCATAAAGTTGTCTGAACAGTATAGAAAATTCTCATCTTTTTCTTTCTTCGACTTGGTTGTCCTACGGTAGATATTGTTATGTGCGCCTCACATTCATCCCTATTAATTTTCCTATTTGATCCGGCGTTATCACAAAGCAGATTTGAAATTACCTCCAGGAAAGACGTCTAGTACATACATATGTGCAGACGTCTGTCTCGCACTGTCAATTCTAGAGTTTCGGTAAATACCCTACAGACGTATGTCCCACTATAGCGGACGTCTATACGTCTGTACAGAGAGTTGATGTTTTTGGATATACTCTGACAGACGTCTGCCTACGTGAATAGCCCCTACACTTCCTATTTGTTTTCGCTTGTGCAGGATTACGCAGGCTAGTGTTGCTTAGGAATTCTCTTTCTATAATATAATTCTAACAAGAGAAACATGCTCATAATATAAGAATAAAATTATGTGATAAATTTTCATAGTGGAAACTACACGTTCCGTAACGCTGCCGGTTTCAGCCAGCACATAAATCCTCATTTACCAGCTATGTATGTTCAATCTTGAGAGAAGTGACCGAATCATTGGTTCCATAAAGTTGTCTGAACGGTATAGAAAATTCTCATCTTTTGCTTTCTTCGGCTTGGCTATCCTGCGGTAGATATTGTTATGTATGCCTCATATTCATCCCTATTAATTTCCCTATTTGATCCGGCATTATTTGGCGTTATCATAAAGCATATTTGAAATTACCTCCAGGACAGACGTCTGGTACATACATATGTGCAGACATCTGTCTCGCACTGTCAATTCTAGAGTTTCGGTAAATACCCTACAGATGTATGTCCCACCATAGCGGACGTCTGTACGTCTGCACAGAGAGTTGATGTTTTTGGATATACTCTGACAGACGTCTACCTACATGAGACAAACTTCTGTCGTCGGGCCTGATGCGAAATTTCGTTAGTTAGGAAATTAGTTTTTAAGGAAATATCTTTTATATGCTATATATAAGATAGGTTATTTTAGATCTAGATAGGATAGCAATTTAATTATTGGTGAGAACCCATTGTTATTGTGAGAGATCTAGGCTTTGAGAAGGATTTATGTTTTCTCCATCGATTTGTATTCCTCCGTATTTAGATTATTAATAAAACTTCGCCTTCGTCTATTTGTTTTGTAGTAAGTTCTCATATTTTTATCTTTCCTGTAATTTGTTTCTTCTTCTCTTTATCATTTGGTTTGTGCTTTGTGATCGTCTTATTCGCAACAACTGATATCAGAGCTATTGTTGCGTTGTTGTTGGATTTTTAGTTGAACCTGTAAGTCTTTGATTTGCGATCTAGGTCAACAGTGGGTAACAGCAACTACGTCTCCTTCCCCACTTTCTTAGATCGTGATTTTAAAGTATAAGGTTCATTAGTACTCAAGGTATTTTGATCCCACATTATATCTTCGACAATCATGAAGTTCGATGGGAATATGAGTTTCTGTTTGTGGCAAGTCCATATGGTTGCCGTTTTAACTCAAAACAATTTAAAGAAGGCAATTCATGGAAAGGAGAAAAAACCTTCCACTATGACGGAGGAGCTTGGAAAGAGATAGATGAAATAACCCTTACAGCTATCCACTTATGCTTGACGAACGAAGTACTATAATAAGTTTTGGTGGAGAAAATGGCAGCTGATTTATGGAATAAATTGAAGGAGTTATATTTAAGAAAATCTCTCACGAATCGACTCCTGTTGAAACAGCGTCTCTACACACTTTGCATGTCAGAAGGCTCTCCAATAAAATCTCATGTTGATGAGTTTAATGCAATTATTATGGATATGGGTAAGATCGACATTAAGATTGGTGATGAAGATCGTGCTCTTCTCTTGTTGTGTTCGTTGATACTCTTATATAAGCACTTCTATGATACCATGGTTTATGGACGAGATACGATCTCAATCAAGAATTTCACGGAGAATTTGATGAATAAAGAGAAAATCGACAAGGAATTAACTTCCACCGAAACGGATGGTTCATCATCTGGCTTATTTGTTAGAGGGCGAGCGGGGAAGAGTGATCTGGAAGCAAATACAAAAAAGTTGCGGTCAAAGTCTGAGGCAAAGAATGTGACGTGCAATTATTGTGAGAAGAAAAGGGCACTTCAAGACCGATTGTTTTAAGTTACAGAACAAACAGAAACAGGAAGAGAAATCCAAGAAGGAGTCTTCGGCTGAAGTGAGTATAACGGAAGGAGAAGGAGATTTTGTTGTGGTCCTCGACAACACACATAGATTCAAGAATGAGTGGATCATGGATTCAAGTTGATCTTACCACATGCGTCCCAATAGGGATTTGTTCACCACGTACGAGTCCGTTGATAGTGGAGTGATTTTGATGGGCAACAATAGCTCGTGCAGAGCTATTGGTAAAAGGACGATCCAAATCAAGATGTTCGTTAGTGTTGTGAAGATATTGCGAGAAGCCAGGCACGTATCTGACTTGAAGAAGAACCACATCTCTTAAGGTCCACTCGACGACAAAGGTTACAAATTTTTCGTTGATGGTGGAGTTTTGAAGGTAACCAAAGATGCTCTTGTTGTTATAAAGGGTGTTCCCCTAATATTTAAACATAATAAAAGAGCTAAGCTCGGTTAAAATTTAATGAGGCAACGCCTCACGTGCCCCCACGAGGACGCCAGCGCCTTAGAATTAAATTTTATGGTGGTGCCGCACGTGAAGCTCATATGGGCGCCAACGTGTAAAGTACATGAGCGCCCAGAATTAAATTTTTAAATGGAGCCCACGTGCATGACATGTGAGCGCCGACGCCCAAGTTAAAATCAGTAGAATTAAATTCTATAGGGAGATATTTCCCTAAAAATTGGGATACTCTCTATTAAACAGAACCGTTAGATCAAAAAACCCATGGAGATAATAAATCATCAGAATATAGAATTAAATTCTATTAGGAGAAAATATCTCCCAAATCTTTTTAAGTGAATAAGATACTCTAGGTTGGATAAAAAATCCAATGATGGAATAAAATTCTATTTTGGGAATATATTTTCTCAATGTTTACAAACAAAAAAAATTGCTTTCTGTAAAACAGCGAGCCCTTAAATTAAAAATCTAATAGTGATTAAAAATCATTGTTTTACAGAATAAAATGTTGTACATGGGAAAATATTTCCCCAATCTTATTAAAAACAAGAAAATATATTCTGTAAGACAGAAATCATTGGATCAAAAATCCAATGGTGGGTAAAATCACCTGAATAAATTGGAATCTTTCAATGAGAGATTTTCTCAAAACTAGTTAACAATTTGCCTCTACTATATAAAAGACCCGAGACTTCAAGTCTCAGATAGAGGGAACCCCCATAAGCTTCTGCAAAAATACAGAAGGCTCTAAAAAATAACAGAGAATTTAATTCTCAATAGAGAAGAAAATCTTCCTCCTCTCAAACACTAGGTAAAGAAACCACATAGATCAAAACATCTCTTTTACCTATCATATCATATCTAAGGGTTTAATCCTTTTCAAAAACTTAGTTCTTTCTCTGGATCTGAGATCCACAAGACAAGTCTCTCACAAGTTAAGAATTTAATTCTCATCGGGAAGATCTTGTTCTTGAAAATCAAAGATTCAAAAAAGAACTACGAGAAAGAAAAAGAACATATCCTATACGAATTTAATTCCTCTGAAAATAAGATTTAACCCTAAAAGAAACTTAATTCTTATAAAAGAAAAAACATAAGAACTTAGTTCTTGAAGAAAACCTGATCCCAGAATTTCAAAACAAAGATCTTGGTGCCATTAATGGTCAAAATGTCATTAACAAAAATTCAAACTACGAAAAAAAGAAGCTAGCGCCTTACGTGCTTCCCACGTGGCACCCCCAACAGTGCCCAGCGCCTCATGTGAAAAACACGCGGGCGCCCAAAATAGAGGGCCAGCGCCTCACGTGAAATACACATGAGCGCTAAATAAAAAGTGCTTAGCACTTCATATACGGCCAAAACGTCTAAGTGCTTAGCACTGATTGGGCAGCGTCCAGCGCCTCACATGAAACACATGTGGGCGCCCAACAAAATAAATGGGATGGCGCCACACGTGCTCCTCACGTAAACGCCATATAAAAAGTGCTTAGCACTATATATAGTCAAAATGGCTGAGTGCTTAGCACTGATTGGGTAGCGCCCATAACTGAAGGCTTCACATGATACCTATTTGTGCGCCAAAACTCTAAACAAGTGCTTAGCACTTTTGCTTAAAAAACAAAAGGGGGCTGAACAAATATAACCCAAATAAGTGCTTAGCACTTTTGAACAAAAAAAAGACTGAGCAGACTACGCCCAAATTGGCTAAGTATCTCTTACAGCTGAGCCCAAATGCTCTGTTGTTGGATTTTAAATAAAAATGATCCTTAAAATTTTGCTTAGTTTATCTTAGTCTCAATTAAGATTTACGTATCTTTAGCTAAAATAAATTGAGCCCAAATACTCCCATATTTAAGTTGATTTTAATCTCAAACTAGATTAGCGGTCCTTAAATAAAACAAACCCAAATATAAAATATATAGATTTGGACTGATCCGCGCCCTACGGGCGACGACATAAATTAGTCTCCGTATACAATCCACGTGCAACCCAAAATAAAATAAATAACACACGACACGAAGTAAACTGCTGGAGTAGGAGAAACAGGTTATTGCAATGCGGTAACGTAATTAATTGCAGGGGCTTACGCCTCCAGGGAAGAGCGTCCCCACAATAAAATCCCCTCACAAATAAGGGGGAATCTGATAAAATCATGATACAACAGTCACGTCTGTCCAAACCTCCGATATATGATACCATAAATCAACTTGGTATCTTCGAAGAGGTGGATGGATAAGTCCAAATAGCATCTGCCCCCAAATTCAGACTACACGTCCCAACGTCTCGGTCCGGTCTTTCGGCGGAGAACATGTTCTGGCACGCCCGGTGGGACCTTTTCCTCTTTCCACTCCACACTTCGTGTGTCGTATTTCGGGGAAAAAATCGTTGTTCGCTATAGTTGCCCTTGGATTCGAGGTACTAAAACTTAGCGTTTTGCTTCTGTGCAGAAAATCGACGGCTTCTCAATGCAATGCATGCAACAGCAAATCTCGCTCTACCCCAACTGGAGGAGTGACCTACAGGCCCAACGCGGCTTCTATTTTCTCAATGCCAGTGGGTCAAGTCACACAAGCCACTACTAGATTTTTTTGGGACCATACTCCTACCTGTGAGTTTCGGTGCCTCAGTGCCGCAAGAAGAAGCTCCCAAAAGGCCGGTTTACGATCGACTGACAACCACAACGGTCTCTCTCAACGGGCCGTCTAAATCTGGCATCTCGGTCTTCAACAAGACTGAGCAAGAACTCAAACGGGCCCGCAAAGAAGCTTGTGATATCTGAAGGGGCTACCCCAAAATGGCTAGCCCTACCAGCTCCTACTACAGATGAATCCGTCAAAAGTGCTTCCCCCATCAGAAAGTCGGTCTTCTAAAGATTGGTCGGTCTTCTTCAAACCTTAACAAGGACGTCGGCCTTCAACAGGCCGACACCAATTGCAGCTCTTCAGCAAAACCAGGGGCGTTGATTAGTATAAAATATTGCACATTTGAATGATTATTTTCCCCAATATTGTTAAGTTCTAAAAGATATTTATTGTAATTATAGAACATATGATGGGTTTTGTGTAAAAAGTTTATTATCATATGTTTCTACATTATAATTAACATAATGAGGGAAAATACATGCATATAATATTTATATAAAATATTAGTAATTAAAATATGTATATCATATCAAATATTTCTAATCAATATTCTTAACATATAATATCATATAAAATGGTTAGGAAAATATCTCAAAAATACCAAATACTAGTAACACTTTGATTTGAGATATTGTGCAGATATTAGCTTAGGTCTGGAATCCAATCAAGAGATCCGAGTCAAATCGAGATATCGAAACCGAATCTGCCAAAATTTAGAAGCAAATCAAGAGATCTAGCAACGACAGAGACTCAGAGCATTATTTTAAGAATCTAGACATCGATAGGATCTCCAACCATCAAGATAAAATATCATAAAAAATCCCAAACACTGAAGCCACTAAACCGCGGCTAAACAGGCCTATATGCGGAGGTTCCACGGCGATTCTAGAGCCATATGATGTGAGATTTTGGGGATATTAGTGTAACAACATATATTCACTTATTCCATCTAGGTTTCTAGTTTCTAAGACTATATATAGGATCGAGAGCTTCATATTCAAAATCATCAATCGAAGAGATCAAGAGGTCCAAAAGCGATCCACACATTCAGGTGATCATCAGCTAGTCATCTACCTCCAACAAAATAGAGAGCGAGAGCAAAAACTAGGGTTCTTGTAATCTACCTTCAAAGAATTTGTAAATACAATAGTTGATTAATAAAGGTAGTTTTTTTATTAGTCTTTTGCAAATTAATTTCCGCACTTACTTTTTGCATCTTAATCATATTTTTACTCTTCTTCATCTTTTCTTCTACTTTAAACATGAGCAACTAATTCCTAGGTTGTTAGGGTTCGTAGGCTAGGGTAGCTCAATGGATGATAAAATCATTTAACTTCTTTTATATATTTTAAAGTCTATATACTTTAGCAAAATAAATGTTAACATCCTTATTTGGCACGCTACCAATTTATTGCTAGTCACGACCACGATTTGGGATTGCTTTAACACTTGTTTTGTTAGGGGCTAGACATGAATAGAGACCAATGCAAAGACAAGGGTTAGTAGTGGGAAAACCCTAGTTTCTTCCAAAAGAACCCTAATCTATATGCATCACTATCGATCTAGTTTTAAACTATTAAAACATAAAAGAAGTCATTTTTAATTAGTCATCCATTACTACTAAGTCCTATGAATCTTACAAGCCTCTTCTTTATAAATTCTACATCTGTATTAAAATAGATTTACAACCAATCACTCTTCTTCAATCAACTCGTCTAAAACAAGAAAAAGGTGCAGGTTTCCTGTAAGTCGACGTTGTACACCCCACGAGTTGCGGGGAGGCGGAAATATGAAAAACAATCTTTTTTTTAAACTAACATCGACTAACCGAAAGGATCTTTGCTAAACTATAACTAATACTTACATAGGAGTAATTAGCTACTATGAAAGAAGATTATACCTAATGAACCAAGTCCTTCTTCTTCTCGTTAACCACCTCCTCGTCGGCCTCCTCTTTGTAATAGACGATCCACCCGAGAGCTTCTACTCCAAGTTTTGTCTCTAATCTTGAGGTAACTAGGTTACTCTAATTGCTAATCAAAGTCACCTAGGGAATATAAAGTATAATTATGGATTAATGAGTCTTGCTAATCCTTGATCTCAACACATGAGAGGTTAGGATTAGGGTTTGCAGAGAGAGAGCTTGAGGAGAGAGAAGGTGAGAGTGAGAATGAAATGAAATAATATCTCATCTTGAATATATGAAGCATAATGATTTATTAAATGAATAAATCAAATGATTTATCAACCATGCTTCATTTATTCACTTTGTGTGATTCATCACATGAGTCATTAAACATTAAATGCAACACTAGCTCCTTTGTATGAATCACACCACGAGTCATTAAATCAATAAATGCAAATGCCACCTTAGCCCCCAAGTCATCATCCTTCTAGAAGCTTCTCGCCAATTTGAGAACGCCCCTCCTATCCGTGAAAATACGGAAAAACTTTAGACTGTATAAATCCAATAATCCGATACTAGAATCTGGCTTAAACCAAAGCCGGCTAGTAAAAACTGTCCGAATATCGTACGTGCATAAATGCACGTGCATGTCCGAACCCTGTCGTAAAACCATACGACCTCTATATCATTTCGCCCGGAGTAGGGAAACTCTCTGTGTGGGACTCTAAAGACTCGACTACTACACTGGCAGTGGGTTTAATCACAGACCGCAAGTGGCACTAGCTGTACGTAATGGTCCCCAGGTAGATGTCGATAAGATGGCCGATGAGGAAACCCATCCGAACTCCTACTGAGCCTGATGTGACAATCTCCGTACAGTCCGGTCTGTCCGTCTAGGACTATCGCATATCGAGCCTAGGGGCGGCAAGAGTCGTGTCGGAGCGAAACCCATTACACCTTGAGAAACTACTGGAAAACCTACCAGTAAATCTCGCTTGCCCTGGCCAGGGACTTTGCGTAATGGCTCTCCAGACACAGCGCGATATCAACTCCCAATACCGGGAGAGAGGAATCCTGTCTAACCACTACTGTCTCCAAGTGCTCGGGACTGCACCCAACTGCTACCTGTTTGCATGACTCCTTTGAGCCGTGGTAGGGTAGCAATCTAAGAACAGTAGGACACACTCGAGGCGAAGTAGCAGTGTCAAGTCTGCGGACTATGCTGTACTCATGTCACCTGGGAACTGTTAACTGACGACGGGTATAATACCAACCAACAGTTCCCTGCGAGTCCTGTCCGGTGTACCCGTAACTCAACGAGCACCTGTATACTATCTCCAGTACGACGTACTGATGGCTGTGGGACAGACCTCCTCAACTGGGATGAGAAGCGTACACACTAGTCTACTCCGGAGTATCGATGCCCTGTCTCGATAATCCTACGACTAGGGACCTGAAAAAGGATGTGCCTGTAGACTACCCAGTCCCCACTAGTGTGACTGCCATCACAACGCTGGTAGTCAAGCAAGATCCTAAGGGCTCTATCAATACGTACACACATATTAAGATAGATAAAACCAAGTAGCATACTACCATGTTTAGCAAGACTGTTAATATAACTGTGAATATCCCAAGCTTCCATTAAGTAATATACAAGCTAGTATGATATAATAATGGCCCCTAGGGTATATACACTAACATTTCCCTGCGGACGACCCGTACTCATCGCGGCTAGCTCCTAGCGACACCGTCTTGATTGCGGTTACTTTACGAACACTCTTTAAAGCAGATCAATCAAATGAAACTGCAATCATTTGATTGATCGTTTGAAAAGTGTTGTAAAGTAACCGCAATCAGGACAGTATCGCTAGCAGCTAGCCGCAATGAGTACGGGTCGTCCGCAGGGAAACGTGAACCTTTTTCTTATTTTAAACGAGTTGATAGAAGTTAGGGCGATTGGTTGCAGACCTATTTTGAAATGGATGTTGAATTTATAAGAAAAAGAGCTTGTAAGGTTCATAAGACTTGGTAGTAATGAATGAATAATTAAAATGACTTCTTTTATCTTTTAATAGTTTAAAACTAGATCAATAGTAATGAATGTAGATTAGGGTTTTTGGAAGAAACTAGGGTTTCCCCACTCTTAACCCTTGTCCTTGCATTGATCTTTATTCATGTCTAGCCCTTAGCACAACAAGTATTAAACAGATCTCGAATCGTGGTCGTGATTATTAATAAATTGATAGCGCGCCCGATAAGGAGGTTAATATTTATTTTGCTAAAGTTTGTAAACTTTAAGAAGTTAAATGATTTTATCATCCATTGATCTACCCTATCCTACGAACCCTAGCAAGGTAGGAATTACTCGCTCATTGTTTGAGATCTAGAAGAAAGGTTAAAGAATGAAAACATGATTAAGATGCAAAAATTAGATGCAGAAAGTAAATGCGAAAAGAAATAAATAATAAAAACACTATATTTATTAATCAACTATTTCATACAACTCTCCGTAGAAAGTAGATTACAAAGAACCCTAGTTTTTGCTCTCGCTCCCCCCCTCTCTCTTGTTAGAGATAAATGACCAGCCGATGATCAGCTGGATGCGTGGATCGTTTTGGACCTCTTGATCACTTCTGATTGATGTTGTTCAAAGTGTAGCTTTCGGTCTCTTAAATAGTCACAGAAGCAAGAAACCCTAGTTGCCAAATGTTAGGATATGCTGATACGATCTCACACACCAAATCTCAAATCATACGGCCACAAAAGGGCCGCGGATCTGCCGCGAATCTATGTGTTTGGCCGCCCAACCGCGGCGCAATAATGGGATCAGGTCTTGAGATTTTTTCTGCTTTCTGATGCTGACATGTGGAGATCCTATAGATATCTGGATTTTGATAATATAACTCTGAGTCTCTGCAGTTGCTAGATCTTATATTTTTCGTCAATATTTTGGCAGATTTGATTCCGACATCGCAGATCTCTCGATCTCCAGACCCGAGCTAATATCTGCACAATATCTCACGTCATAATGTTAGTAGTATTTGTTATTATTGAGATATTAACCTAACCATTTTATATGATTTAAATCTTAAGAATATTGATTAGAGATATTTGATATGATATGCATATTTTAATTATAATATTTCACTTAAATATTATATGCATGTATTTTCTCTCATTATGTTAATTATAATGTAGAAATATACGACAATAAACTTTTTACACATAAACCCTTATATATTTTATAATTACAATAAACACCTTTTAGAACTAAACAATAGTGGGGAAAATAATCATTCAAATATGCAATATTTTATACTAATCAAATACCCCAAAACTTAATTTTGATCGTCCCGAGCAAACTGGTTTTTAAAGAGAAGAAGAAGCAAAAAGAAAAAGAAAAACTAAGCACACTTTCGTAGGCAACACGATTCCACTGAGCACGTGCAACAAGTCTTTAAACCTCTAGGAGTCCCTAGTAGGAGGAGTGTTGTCTCCTGAGGGTCTTCAGCGAATTACACCCGCAAAATCCCATAATAAAAGAGAGAAATGAAAGTTACATATAAAAATAAGGAACATATAAAAAAGAACTTGAAAATAAGAGTTTCAAACTACTCTAGCTTTTTATTTGCTATGAGCCCTATCTTAATAGTCATAAAAAGATATTAGAAATCATATTATCCCTCAATAAAATATCATCTTTAGTCCTCCTCCCCATCTTTCTTCCAAATATCGATCATATACCCCTACGTGTGTGTGTAAAAACCATCCCTACACTTAGAGAATTCAATTCAAGCTATGATACTCTTATCCATCTTCCTTAGTACTTTTTTGTCGGTGAATATTTTATAGATGGATTTGCTCACACATTTTTCATACGACCGTTAATACTTCTTGAGGTACTAACCGACCGATTACCAAATGTGCTCACTCATTTAGGCATAGTTAACAATATCCTCATATTGCAACACCTAAGGCTTAGCAATGGCTCCCAAATCAGTTGGTCTAAGGCACTAGGTGATAAGGCACCCTCGCTATATTTTTTATGCTGCCTTAAGTAATTACAAAACCAGTATTCATTTTTCTTCACCATTTTTTCATTTATATTTTTGTTTGTATATTTTTTTTCATACTAAGGCTTTTAGACAAGAGCATTTCAAGGTATCCTCTGCTATCTCAAGTTTCAAGACGTGTGCAAGTGCATATAGTAGGGTATCAACGTTTAGATGTTTGGATTCAAGAATAGGGACTATTTTTCAGACTTAATTCTATCATCAGATTAGTGATTTCCTTCATCTTACTAACCCTTGGGACAACCGCTCATGACTATCTATTACTAGTTTCATTTTAAAACATCTAATTTTCTTACTTTTCTTAAACTCTTTCTATCTTTCATGTGTAATTTTTCACTTTCTAACTTTTATTACCAAGAATTTTTTTTATTCATTCATATATATACATATAATTATATAGTGCCTAGTTCCAAATGATATTTCAGTAAATACAAATCTCCCCCCAAACCTGTTTTCAGCAGTGTCTTCACTGATGTTGTTCTTCGAGTGCATAGACCTGTAGACTTGGGAGGAAAATAATAGGGGTAAAATAATAATGAAATACGACTCCCAAACTTGTTTTTTGGTACGCACAGATATTCAATTATATCATAGTTCACTCACCTCCATTTTTATATGAAACGGTGTTCCCGAAATATAGAGGTGAGGCGGAGGAAAGTTAGTTATGATAAAACGGCTCCTGTAAAAACAGGAGCTCCTCCGCTGGGTCAGCGGAAAAGTACAGTTTTAATCTATGCCTATTGACTTTAAAAATATAACCGTTTTTAGCATTTTCTATATCCACTGCACCGTGCGGGTACACATACCAAACCACAAAAAGTCCTTTCCAACAAAATTTAAGCTTACCCGGATGAAGGTGTAAGTCCACGGTAGCGCCCCGGCCGTCTAACAGACGCCAAATGCGGAATAAAAACTTTTTACAACTGGCGCTATCGCGTACCATAACCCGGATCTGCCATTAAAGCTAAACTAACAAATTACAAAGTGGGTAGAAATATTATACCGAACGATCCGAGTCCTTCGGTCTTCAACCATCATCCCACGCTTGTTGCGGTTGCTCCGATCTCCTGAATCTCCAATCTTCTCGTCCAGGTGGCACCACGTCGACGGATTTTTAAACGGGCTCCCGCCTCTGAACCGAGGCAACTCGATCGTCAAGTTTGCTAAAAGAGACGACCAAGATGTTGTAGAGAATGAGTAGAACTCTTTGTCTCGTTACATCTAAGACTATGGACGAACGGTTAATAAAATTGCCTTTTGGAATCGGGTAAATGAGAGAATGAACTTATGAAATTTCCATGAGGCAAATTTCATATACTTTTTCAAATCAACAACCATAATCCTCAAATGAGAGAGGCCGGCCACTTTATAAGGAGGAGGGTGAGTGTAGGAGAGGGGGAGAGTGACCATAAGCACTAAATCAAAAGCATGAGTCAAATGTAACACCTTGCATCTCATTAATGCATACATTGAACCTTAAACCCTAGTCATCAAAGCAATAAATGACCAATTAATGAACAAAGCCACCTCACCATCCTAGTCACCATCTAGAACCTTCTAGAAGCACGACTCACCCTCATCAAGAAAAGATAAATCCGTCTTTAACCGAATGTTAAAGACGGGCGATAGAAAACTGGAAACCGGCAACTTCCAAAAGTGATCCTGAAACGAACTTCAGGATAACCCCGTAATGGTATAAACATACCCGCATTTGTATTACAACCGAATACAAATGCATCCGAGACAAAGATATTATATCTACACAGTATAATACTGGGTTCCGGCTTAAACCAAAGCCTACCAGTATTATTTGCCCGAAAAATGACACGTGCGAAAACGCACGTGCATTTTCCGAACCCTGCCATATAACCATACGGCCTCTACAACGTTTCGCCCGAACTTGGGAAAGTGTCTGTGGGGGACTCTAATGACTCATCAACACACTGGCACTGGGTATAACCTCTAGCACGTCAGAGGTACGAGCTGTACGTAACGTTTGCCTATATATTGATTGGAAGGGAAGCTGACGAGCGAACTCATCCATAAACCCTACTGAGCCTAACAGTGACAATATACATACAGTCCGGTCCGTTCGTCTATGAGTATCGCATATCTGCCTAGGGGGCTAGTAACGTCGGACCCCCAATAGCGGTATAAGTCGTGTCAGAGAGTGGCCCAGAACACCCTGAGATACTACTGGAGTACCTACCAGTAAATCTCCTGCCTCGGCCGAGGGCTTTGTGTAATGGCTCTCCCAGACACAGCGCGATCTCACCCCCAATACCGGGAGAGACGAATCCCCTGCCGATCCGCTCACTTGCCTCCATGTGGCTCGGGACTGTACCCAAAAAAGACCTGTTTGCACCATTCCTTTGAGCCGTGGTAGGGTAGAAATCAAAGCACAGTGGGAACTCACACGAGACAAATGACGACCTCAGGTCGATGAACTAATCTGTACACATGTCACCAGGGAATTGCTATCTGACGCTAGGTATAATACCAACTAGCAGATTCCCAGCGAGTCCTGTTCGGTGTACTCATAACCCAATGAGCACCTGTATACATCTTAGGTGAACCAACTAACACCAATGGCTTGTGAGACCGGCTATTGCCCCTCGTCGGGGTCTCGACTGTATACACTAGTCTACTCTGGAGTATCGATGCCCTGTCTCGAAACTCCCACGGCTAGGGACACTTTAAAGGATGTGCTTATAGACCCCAGCTCCCACGTATATGATCGCCATCATACTGCTGGTAGTCAAGCAAGAATCCTATGGGCTCTATCATCATGCAATAGTGAACTAAAGCATGTATACGATGATAAAGACAAACCAGATAGCATACTATCATCTCGAGCAAGACTGTCATATCGGTATAGGTCCTGTCTCAATCATTGCAATCACGTACCTGCGATCCAATAATTGACTTTGAGGGCACTATCTCCAACAATCTCCCACTTGCACTTAAGGTTAATTATTGTGATGTCGCATACTCACAGCCCGTGTGATACCGAACATCCAACTTCTCTACTAATCAGTTTCACAAAGCTAGTTTGTAAAACTCTTGTGTTCGAGAAATAGCCTCAGTGAGTGGATCCGCCCTGATGTTTCTTTCTATATCTCTCTAAATCTCAAGTTCGCGGAGAAAGCCATCTCCCGAATCGAGTAATACCTGTCTTAGAATATGTCTGGATATCTGATGGGACCTAGTTCATAAATGAACTCCAAATCCAAACTTCTTAGACTGTATCGATCACTGAACCTAATCAGTATCCAGCACCATGCCTCCCACAGTATCCTCTTGGACCACCGTCCATAATACTGTCCTTTGTCAGAGGGAAAACTATAACTCTGACAATCACTCTGTCATCCATGTCACCTTTGAAGCCTGGAATGATAACCGTCTCCTGAAGGAGGCTGCCGTCATCAAATCCGTAGAACATGCACCTTATGTTCTAAAACTGCTTCCTTACGTTTCTTCAGGATTGGATTAATATAAACTTATCGCATCAAGTGCAAAAACTACATCTGGTGTGATACTTGATATCTCATGATTGACTCAATTGCCTAAGTAAGTGATCTGCCAATCATGCACATCCCTCTCTCCTTTAGTCTCTAAGACACCTTTAGAGAGGGTGACTCCATCACTTGCAGGTACACTACCATGCCAGGAGTCATCTATTCTAAAATACTATTAGAATACTGTCAAAGTACCCACATTGGGAAACTACCCAAATCTAGATCTAATACCATAGATCTAGTAACCAAAATGTCTGATATTATATCCAGATCCTTTGTGGAGAAACAACTGTGTGACGACCAAAGTACAACCGATCGTAGTATAGGAATTTTACTTCCTACTCTGTGTATGTCATCCAAATACCAGGACAACACACCCTACTACCTTTTTAACAGATCCATCCCCTATTCTGATGAAGTCAAAGCCATGACTGTTACATCCAAAATTAGATGATCTTTCTCCGCTATATTTGCTTTAGTCTATAAATAGACATAAGCTACTTGCCCACTATGCTTCCGCTGCCCCCACTGACCACAACAACCCTCTGGCAGAATAATATATACGTGCACTTCTAAAGCTAGTTTAGAACGACGCTATACTTATCCTCTTGCCGGGTCTCATAGTCTGGAACAACAGTAGTGTTAAGTCTGGGTAATCAAGAACCTCCCTGTTACCGTCCTTGAGGCTACCGGATTACCTCTCGGGTGTCTGAGGTTACTCACCATATCTGCGGAGTGGCTATTGGAATGTCAAACCTGATTGAATATATAGGTCCTATTAAATTTTCCGTAATCGTTTGCGGTTCTGCAATCACTTCCAGTTCTACCATACTCCCACTACTGTTTTCTGAAAAAATCCATTTTACTAAAACTGTGGCGAGTTAAGAACAATATCACTATTGATCTTCCAAATGGTAGAAAAATCAACCCTCGATATAGCCCGGGTCAACCCACAAACTGCCATTACAGAAACGTGCCTTGAGTTATCCAGTGTCTGGTTTTAAGCATAAGCTGGACAACTCCCCTTACCTTAACATCGTTAAGATATGAACCATTCTATATCCAATATAGAAACAGAGGCACTAATTTAATTGGAACCAGATTCAAATCATGCAGCTGTCTCCAGTGCATAACAACTTAATGGAAAAAGACTAATCAGCATTACTCAACTTAGGAATCCATCCAATTATGAGTAACCTGAAAGAGAAACAAGTTTCTCAAAACCATTACTATTATCTGAATACCAATCACAAGAATCTACATCTTCGATCTCTTTGAAGAATCCTGATACTTGCGATATCTGGTTCTCTACTTTATTCTTATACCCATAACTTCTCAAAACTTAGACATTATATTTCTACGAAACACTTGTCTAAAAACTAAAGAAGTCACAAGTAAACAGAACATAGTACGAGGACCTACCCCTTTTGTCCTTACGAACACTGGACAACATACAATACTTTGTATAAGTCCCCTGAGTTTGAATAACTCAAAACATGTGCATCGTAGGTTGAAAACTGTACCCAGGCGATTTCCTCAAATATCACCAATTACAACGAATTCCGATATAATGAGGATGATCACCTTAATTCCCAATAACTTACTCCCACTCATCATCTGTAAAAAACCATACAGATATGAGAATGAAACCTGGTAAATACATACCCCGGAGTAAGTATCTAATCGGGAAAACAGTTTTCTTTTAACAATGCTCAGTGAAACTGAAACATTAAAATGTCTCGTAGGGGTATCCTGGTATTCCTAGTAATGCCTCTTCCATAATCCAATTCATGACTGTAACCGTATAATTATTTGCCATCTCTCCAAATCCCTTTATTTGTTTTTAGTCGTTACCTTCTGTACACCATCGTTAGGCTAAATGGTTTTCTTCCTTCCCTACCGTTCGGCACCAGCCTATGGTTTGGAAGAAGACTATCCAGTAAGCATAATAGGTGTACTATCCTAATCCTAGGAGTACTCGCAACTTGAGAGAAGGTGATAATAAAAAACAACTGAATAATACCTTATTCTATTTCTCCCGAACTGGGAAAAAGCAAAGGTGAAATAGGAGTAGCGATGAAGTACGCGGTTTGGTCGTGAATGATAAAAGTTGCAATTTACTTTGCCCTCTTTCTGATCCCTTTATTTTGTCTTTAGCTATTACCTTTTGTACACCCTACTTAGGCTAATTGGTTTTCTTCATTCCCTACCTTTCGGCACCAGCCTATGGTTTGGAATAAGACTATCCAATAAGCGTAATAGGTGTACTCTCCTAAACTAAGGACCCTCGCAACCTGAGAGAAGGTGATAATAAAAGACAACTGAATAAACCAATTCTATTTCTCCTGAACCTGGATCCATCCTTGAAGAAGTCCCCTCGAGTTCGTATATAACCATACGATAGATCTATCTAATGGAAGTGGATATCCGTAGTAATACGGGGTGTTCTGAGAAATCCAAAGGGTAAAAGAAGGAGCGACAATGACTTATGCAATTCAGACAATCCAAAAGCCAGTATTTTAAGAAGGTTCGGTCTACTTGGTCACTGAGTCATAGTCTAGGGTCGGTCAAAGGTCGCTGCCAAAGAGAGAGAGAAAATAAACACTCTGCGTGCATTCTAACCTAGATCAGAATGGTTATCACTTTATCTAATCAGGAAACCTCCCACTGTAATCTCAAATTCTCCTCCAAACCTGAAAGAAGAATTAGTCGGGATCACCCGAAGAGTAAACCAACTCATCAGTGGGAATCGGGATCCTACTCTCATCGCATGATAACGTGAAGGAATCCACTCATGTTATCACACTCCAGAAGGTATGTGCATACTTGGCAAGTTTCAGTTTCTTTAGAAACTCCCGATATGATTTTTACCTCATGCTCTTATGACCTTGACTTTAGCCAACAAATCATAAGTCACATGTCAAGTTCTACCCGTCATTGTCCAGGTTAATTTGAACACACCCGTACATACCCTTGACTTTGGCCAACAAGGTAATGCGACTGTCCCAAACCAACGCATCTATCTATGCAACAGATGAATGTTCAGCAGCTACCAAGTACTATGCCTTGACTTTGGCCAACAAACATAGCTTGAATACTACTGACAATCCAAAAGAAATGACGGAGGGCTACGACTGGTTTTTAGCAAAAAACCTTTAACGTAATGAACTTGATCTCGTTGAAGGAACCTGATAGCTTTTTATAAAAAATATAGTGACGAAAACCTTTTGCTAAAGAGGTCACTCCCGGTGAAGGGATCTCGGCTCTTTCCTCGTGGAATGAGGTGCAGGATATTCTAACTGAATACCGCGATGCAAAGCAACTTGTAATCGACTATAATGAAGTTATTACCCTGACGCAAAACTTTTGCCCAAGGGGTCTCTCCCGGTGAAGGGATCTCGGCCCTTGCCTCGTCGAATGAGGTGCAGGATATTCCAACTGAATACCGCTATGCAAAACAAAAGGAAATATCTTTGTAATAACACCTTTTAAAATTTGTTCCAACAACATCAAATATAGGTTTGTTTTATCCTTGCATTGATAAGAATCAATGTAGTCCCATCATTCAATCACACCAGAAAAGAACAAAAATAAAATGTACGTATATGCCATCCGCATTCGCCACTGGGTCCCGTCATCACCCGTTAGGTTACTTTACTAACGACAGAGCGGGGGCTGAACTAGCGTGGGTGTAAAACATATACAACATCTAATAGTATATATACCAATATACAATAATCGCTCCAGGCGTGATAATATGCAATATTACAGAAAAGTAATAAGCATCACAGAACAATATAGATAATCTGGGATCCCCGAATTTCACAGAGCCGCTACTGAAACCCGACGTTCCCCTGGTCGTGCCTGTGCAATGAAACCTAGACCCCTACGGGTGCGGCAAATTACCCGCCAAAACCTGAAGCGAGGTAGTCCCCCACAGCATAGTGAATGGAACATCCGGCACTTCACGGAATCCGGTAAATTGAGCACCCTTCCTTGGGTCAACCTGTACCCCCTACGAGTGCGGCGAATAGTCTGCCAATTCTAGAGTAAGGTCCCTCTGCCTCTCAAAACCATGAGATACGGACCCGTTGCCCTTCAGAACCCAGCTATCCGTGCACTCCTTCGCGGGATAAACCTAGTACAGAAATAAAAATATGTACAACGGGTACATCGACTTCAACCCGGTCGTGCCCCAAAAGAATATTATACAACAGGCAATGACGGCAGTCCACATGTTAGACGCTCGCCCCGCAATATCAAATGTACAAATAAATCCAAACTGCACTATCATTGCACCCTGCTATCCACCACGACATATCCGCAACAATACAGCACAACACAGAACATCAACGCGAATGTCACGTTCGCAAACCCGTCTAAAGGAACTATAGCAATTAGACGCGGTTTACCGATCAAATGACATTCCCGGTCGAAGATATAAAGTAAGTACTGCATACTAACAAATTTAAAATTTTGATCGACCAAATTTCCCGAAGTGGGCCCCACGTACATCTGCTGTACAGTAACAAAATCTGGGCCCACAAAAATATTACCAAAAGCCACAATTTCCTGTGAATAAGCTATTGCAAAAATTTGGATCACTGTTCCTACATGTTGCCGCGGATGCGCGGTAAAACCCTAGGTTTGACCGCGGATCCGCGGTGGCACTGTAGGATCACGTGACCAACTTTTTGCAATTTGCTTAAAAAACCTTGCTTAATTTTCTGGGATGATCAAAATTATTTTTAGGCCCTTTAAAAAATCGACAGAAACTCAGGTGCTGGAAAAATGTGATTTTCGAAATTCGGTTCGATCGATATTTTAAACGTATTAGCACAAGTTAGTATAGCTTAATGGTGAGGCTCTGATACCACTGTAAGTCCACGGTAGCGCCTCGGCCGTCTAACAGATGCCAAATGCGGAACAAAAACTTTTTACAACTGGCGCTATCGCGTACTATAACCCGGATATGCCATTAAAGCTAAACTAATAAATTACAAAGTGGGTAGAAATGTTATACCGAACGATCCGAGTCCTTCGGTCTTCAACCATCATCCCATGCTTGTTGCGACTGCTCCGATCTCCTGAATCTCCAATCTTCTCGTCCAGGTGGCACCACGTCGATGGATCTTTAAACGGGCTCCCGCCTCTGAACCGAGGCAACTCGATCGTCAAGTTTGCTAAAAGAGACGACCAAGATGTTGTAGAGAATGAGTAGAACTCTTTGTCTCGTTACGTCCAAGGCTATGGACGAACGGTTAATGAAGTTTCCTTTTGGAATCGGGTAAATGAGAGAATGAACTTATGAAATTTCCATGAGGCAAATTTCATATACTTTTTCAAATCAACAACCATAATCCTCAAATGAGAGAGGCCGGCCACTTTATAAGGAGGAGGGTGAGTGTAGGAGAGGGGGAGAGTGACCATAAGCACTAAATCAAAAGCATGAGTCAAATGTAACACCTTGCATCTCATTAATGCATACATTGAACCTTAAACCCTAGTCATCAAAGCAATAAATGACCAATTAATGAACAAAGCCACCTCACCATCCTAGTCACCATCTAGAACCTTCTAGAAGCACGACTCACCCTCATCAAGAAAAGATAAATCCGTCTTTAACCGAATGTTAAAAACGGACGATAGAAAACTGGAAACCGGCAACTTCCAAAAGTGATCCTGAAACGAATTTCAGGATAACCCCGTAATGGTATAAACATACCCGCATTTGTATTACGACCGAATACAAATGCATCTGAGACAAAGATATTATATCTACACAGTATAATACTGGGTTCCGACTTAAACCAAAGCCTACCAGTATTATCTGCCCGAAAAATGACACGTGCGAAAACGCACGTGCATTTTCCGAACCCTGCCATATAACCATACGGCCTCTACAACGTTTCGCCCGAACTTGGGAAAGTGTCTGTGGGGGACTCTAATGACTCATCAACACAATGGCACTGGGTATAACCTCTAGCACGTCAGAGGTACGAGCTGTACGTAACGTTTGCCTATGTATTGATTGGAAGGGAAGCTGACGAGCGAACTCATCTATAAACCCTACTGAGTCTAACAGTGACAATATACATACAGTCCTGTCCGTTCGTCTATGAGTATCGCATATCTGTCTAGGGGGCTAGTAACGTCAGACCCCCAATAGCGGTATAAGTCGTGTCAGAGAGTGGCCCAGAACACCCTGAGATACTACTGGAATACCTACCAGTAAATCTCCTACCCCGGCCGAGGGCTTTGTGTAATGGCTCTCCCAGACACAGCGCGATCTCACCCCCAATACCGGGAGAGACGAATCCCCTGCCGATCCGCTCACTTGCCTCCATGTGGCTCGGGACTGTACCCAAAAAAGACCTGTTTGCACCACTCCTTTGAGCCGTGGTAGGGTAGAAATCAAAGCACAGTGGGAACTCACACGAGATAAATGACGACCTCAGGTCGATGAACTAACCTGTACACATGTCACCAGGGAATTGCTATCTGACGCTAGGTATAATACCAACTAGCAGATTCCCTGCAAGTCCTGTCCGGTGTACTCATAACCCAATGAGCACCTGTATACATCTTAGATGAACCAACTAACACCAATGGCTTGTGAGACCGGCCATTGCCCCTCGTCGGGGTCTCGACTGTATACACTAGTCTACTCTGGAGTATCGATGCCCTGTCTCGAAACTCCCAAGACTAGGTGTAAGTCCACGGTAGCACCTCGGCCGTCTAACAGACGCCAATATGCGGAACAAAACTTTTACGACTGGCGCTATCGCGTACTATAACCCGGATCTGCCATTAAAGCTAAACTAACAAATTGTAAAGAGGGTAGAATTGTTATACCGAACGATCCTAGTCCTTCGGTATTCAACCATCATCCCACGCTTTGTTGCGGCGGCTTCGATCTTCTGAAACTCCAGTCTCGTCGTCCAGGTGGCACCACGTCGACGGATCTTTAAACGGGCTCCCGCCTCTGAACCGAGGCAATTCGGTCATCAAGTTTGCTAAAAGAGACGACCAAGATTGATGTAGAGAATGAGTAGAACATTTTGTCTCGTTACGTCCAAGGCTATGGACGAACGGTTAATGAAGTTGCCAATTAGAATCGGGTAAATGGAAATTGGGCTATGAAATTTCCATACACTAAACTATCATAATCTTTTCTTACAAAATCAAATGAAAAAATCATCCATCCTCACAAAGAGGGGGCCGGCCATAAATAGGAGAGGGGGGAGGTGAGTGTAGGAGCTAGGAGGGTGATCATAAGGTAAAATATCAAGAATATTTATCATGAAGAAAGAATGAGTCATGAAAACCCATGTATGAACACATTAAATGAATTAAGCCACCTCACTTAACACCTCACCTCATAATTAATGCAAATGATGAGTCATTAATCCTAGTCACCATTTCTAGAATCTTCTAGAACCATGACTCACCCAAAAGACGAAAAGATAAATCCGCATTTAACCGAATGTTAAATACGGCTGATAGAAAACTGGAAACTGGAAACTGGAAACTGGCAACTTCCAAAAGTGATCCTGAAACGAATTTCAGGATAACCCCGTAACAGTATAAACATACCCGCATTTGTATTATGACCGAATACAAATGCAACTGAGACAAAGATATTATATCTACACAGTATAATACTGGGATCCGGCTTAAACCAAAGCCTACCAGTATTATCTGCCCGAAAAATGACACGTGCGAAAACGCACGTGCATTTTCCGAACCCTGCCATAATACCATACGGCAACTACAACGTTTCGCCCGAACTTGAGAAAGTGTCTGTGGGGGACTCTAATGACTCATCAATACACTGGCACTGGGTATAACCCCTAGCACGTCAGAGGTACAAGCTGTACGTAACGGTTTGCCTATGTATTGATTGGAAGGGAAGCTGACGAGCGAACTCATCTATAAACCCTACTGAGCCTGACAGTGACAATATCCGTACAGTCCGGTCCGTTCGTCTATGAGTATCGCATATAGGGCCTAGGGGGCCGGTAAACGTCAGACCCCCAATAGCGGTATAAGTCGTGTCAGAGAGCAGCCCAGAACACCCTGAGATACTACTGGAATACCTTCCAGTAAATCTCGATTACCCTGGCCAGGGATTTCGTGTAATGGCTCTCCTAAACACTGCGCGATCTCACACCTAATACCGGGAGAGACGAATCCCCGATGATCTGCTCACTGCCTCCATGTGGCTCGGGACTGTACCCAACTAAAACCTGTTTGCACGTCTCCTTTGAGCGTGGTAGGGTAGAAATCAAAGCACAGTGGGAACTCACACGAGACAAATGACGATCTCAGGTCGACAAACTAACCTATACACATGTCACCAGGGAACTGCTATCTGACGCTAGGTATAATACCAACGAGCAAGTTCCCGGCGAGTCCTGTCCGGTGTACTCATAACCCAATGAGCACATGTATACATCTTAGGTGATCCAACTAACACCAGTGGCTTGTGAGACCGGCCACCGCCCCTCGTCGGGGTCTCGAATGTATACACTAGTCTACTCTGGAGTATCGATGCCCTATCTCGAAACTCCCACGACTAGGGACACTTTAAGGATGTGCTTATAGACCCCAGCTCCCACATATATGATCGCCATCATACTGCTGGTAGTCAAGCAAGAATCCTGTGGGCTTTATCAACATATACATGATGATAAAGACAAACCAGATAGCATATTATCATCTCGAGTAAGACTGTTCTATCGGTATAGGTCCTTCCTCAATCATTGCAATCACGTACCTGCGATCCAATAATTGACTTAGAGGGCACTATATCCAACAATCTCCCACTTGCACTTAAGGCTAATTATTGCGATGTCGTGTACTCACAGCTCGTGTGATACCGAGCATCCAACTCCTCTACTAATCAGTTTCACAAAGCTCGTTTGTAAAACTCTTGTGTTCGAGAAATAGCCTCAGTGAGTGGATCCGCCCTAATGTTTCTTTCTATATCTCTCTAAATCTCAACCTCACGGAGAAAACCATCTCCCGAATTGAGTAATACCTGTCTTAGAATATGTCTGGATATCTGATGGGACCTAGTTCATAAATGAACTCCAAATCCAAACTTCTTAGACTGTATCGATAACTGAAACTAATCAGTGTCCAGCACCATGCCTCCCACAGTATCCCCTTGGACCACCTGTCCATAATACTGTCCCTCGTCTGAGGGAAAACTATAACTCAGACAATCACCATGTCATCCAGGTCACCTGTGAAGCTTGGAATAATAACCGTCTCCCGAAGGAGGCTGACGTCATCAAATCCGTAGAACATGTACTTATGTTCTATAACTGCTTCCGTATGTTTCTTCAGGATTGGATTAATATAAACTTATCGCATGTAGTGCAATAACGATATCTGGTGTGGTACTTGACATCTCACGATTGACTCAATTGCTTAAGCAAGTGATCTGCCAATCATGCACGTCCCTCTCCCCTTTAGTCTGTAAGACACCTTTAGAGAGGGTGACTCCATCACCTGCAGGTACACCACCATGCCAGGAGTCATCTATTCTAAAATACTATTAGAATACTGTCAAAGTACCCACATTGGAAAACTACCCAAATCTAGATCTAAAACCATTAGATCTAGTAACCAGAATGTCTTATATTATATCCATATCCTTTGTGGAGAAACAATTGTGTGACGACCACGGTACAACCGATCGTAGTATAGGAATTTTACTTCCTACTCTGTGTATGTCATCCAAATACTAAGACATCACACCCTACTACCTTCTTAACAGATCCATCCCCTATTCTGATGAAGTCAAACCCATGACTGTCACATCAAAAATTAGATGATCTTATCTCTGCTATATGTGCTTAAGTCTATAAATAGACATAAGCTACTTGCCCACTATGCTTCCGCTGCTCTCACTGACTACGACAACCCTCTGGCAGAATAATATATACGTGTACTTCTAAAACTTGTTTAGAACGACGCTATACTTATGCTCCTGCCGGGTCTCATAGCCTGGAACAACAGTAGTGTTAAGTCTGGGTAAACAAGAATCTCTCTGTCACCGTCCTTGAGGCTACCGGAGTACCTCTCGGGTGTCTGAGGTTACCCACCATATCTGCGGAGTGGCTATTGGAATGTCTAACCTGATTGAATATATAGGTCCTATTAAACTTTCCGTAATCGTTTGCGGTTCTGGAATCACTTCCAGTTCTACCATACTCCCACTACTGTTTTCTGAAAAAATCCATTTTAATAAAACTGTGGCGAGTCAAGAACAATATCACTATTGATCTTCCAGATGGTAGAAAATCAACCCTCGTCGAAGCTAGGGTCAACCCACAAACTGCCATTACAGAAACGTGCCTTGAGTTATCCAGTGTCTGGTTTTAAGCATAAGCCGGACAACACCCCTTATCTTAACATCGTTAAGATATGAAGCATTCTATATCCAATATAGAAACATTGGCACTTATTTAATTGGAACCGGATTCAAATCATGCAGTTGTCTCCAGTGCATATCAACTTAATAGAGAGAGGCTAATCAGCATTACTCAACTTAGAAATCCATCCAATTATGAGTAACATGAAAGAGAAACAAGTTTCTCAAAACCATTACTATCAACTGAATACCAATCACAAGAATCTACATCTTCGATTTCTTTGAAGAATCCCGATACTTGCGATACTTGGTTCTCTACTTTATTCTTATACCCACAACTTCTCAAAACTTAGACATTGTATTTCTACGAAACACTTGTCTAAAACTAGAGAAGTTACAAGTAAACAGAATATAGTACGAGGACCATCCCCTTTGTCCTAACGGACACTGGACACCATACAATACTTTGTATAAGTCCGCTGAGTTGAATAACTCAAAACCTTGTGCGCCGTAGGTTGAAAACTGTACCCAGCCGATTTCCTCAAATATCACCAATTACAACGAATTCCGATATAATGAGAATGATCACCTAATTTCCAATAACTTTCTCCCACTCAGCATCTGTAAAACTATACAGATGTGAGAATCATACCTGCTAAACACATACCCTGGAGTAAGTATGTAATCGGGAAATCAGTTTTCTATTAACAATGCACAGTGTAACTGAAACATGAAAATGTTTCGAAGGGGTATCCTGGTATTCTTAGTAATGCCTCTTCCATAATCCAATTCATGACTGTAACCGTATATTTTTTTGCCATCTCTCCAAATCCCTTTATTTGTCTTTAGTCATTACCTTCTGTACACCATTGTTAGGCTAAGTGGTTTTCTTCCTTCCCTACCGTTCGGCACCAGCCTATGGTTTGGAAGAAGAATATCCAGTAAGCATAATAGGTGTACCCTCCTAATCCTAGGAGTACTCGCAACTTGAGAGAAGGGATGATAAAAGACGACTGAATAAACCTTATTCCTGTTTCTCCTGAACCAGAATCCATCCTCGAAAAAATATCCTTCGAGTTCGTATATAATCATACGATGGATTTATTCAATGGAATTGCATGTTCGTAGTGATACGGGTTGTTCTGGAAAAATTAAAGGTGAAGTAGGAGTGGCGATGAAATACGTGGTTTGGTCGTGAATGTTAGTAGTCACAATTTACTTTGCCCTCTTTCTAATTCCTTTGTTTGTCTTTACCTATTACCTTCTGCACACCCTACTTAGGCTAATTGGTTTTCTTCATTCCCAACCTTTCGGCACCTGCCTATGGTTTGGAATAAGACTATCTAATAAGCGTAATAGGTGTACTCTCCTAAACTAAGGAGCCCTCGAACCTGAGAGAAGGTGATAATAAAAGACAACTGAATAAACTAATTCTATTTTTCCTGAACCTGGATCCATCCTCGAAGAAATCCCTCTGAGTTCATATATAACCATACGATGGATCTATCCAATGGAAGTGGATGTCCGTAGTAATACGGGTTGTTCTGAGAAATACAAAGGGTAAAAGAAGGAGCGGCAATGACTTATGCAATTAGGACAATCCAAAAGCCAGTATATTAAGAAAGTTCGGTCAACTTGGTCACTGAGTTATAGTTTAGGGTCGGTTAAAGGTCGCTGCCAAAGAGAGAGAGAAAGAAACACTCTGCGTGCACTCTAACCTAGATCAGAATGGTTATCACTTTATCTAATCAGGAAACCTCCCACTGTAATCTCAAATTCTCCTCCAAAACTGAAAGAAGAATTAATCGGGATTACCCGAAGAGTAAACCAACTCATCAGTGGGAATCGGGATCTAACTATCATCGCATGATAACTTGATGGAAGCCACTCAAGTTAACACACTCCAGAAGGTATGCGCAAGTCTGGCAAGTTTCCTGTATGTTTGAAACTCCCGATATAATTTTTATCCCATGCACTTATGACCTTGACGTAGGCCAACAAATCATAAGCCACATGTCAAGTTCTACCCGTCGTTGTCCTGATTAATTTAGGTCATCGTACATGCCCTTGACGTAGGCCAACAAGGTTGTACGTCTGTCCTAAACTAATGCATCTATCTGTGCAACAAATGAATACCCAGCAGCTACCAAACACTACGCCTTGACGTAGGCCAACAAACATAGCTTGAATACTACTGACCATCCATAAGAAACGACGGAGGATTACGGCTGGTTTTTGGCGAAAAACGTTTAACGTAATGAACTTGATCTCATTGAAGGAATCTGATAGAATTTTATAAAAAATATAGCAGCGAAAACCTTTTGCTAAAGAAGTCACTCCCGGTGAAGAGATCTCGGCTCTTTCCTCGTAGAATGAGGTGCAGGATATTCCAACTGAATACCGCGATGAAAAGCAACTTGTAATCGATTATATAGAAGTTATTACCCTGATGCAAACTTCTGCCCAAGGGGTCACTCCCGGTGAAGGGATCTCGGTCCTTGCCTCGTCGAATGAGGTGCAGGATATTCTAACTGAATATCACTATGCAAAACAAAAGGAAACGTCTTTGTAATAACTTCTTCTTTTAAAATTTGTTCCAACAACATCAAATATAGGTTTGTTTTATCTTTACATTAATAAGAATCAATGCAGTCCCATCAATCAATCACACCAGAAAAGAACGAAAATAAAATGTACGTATATGCCATCCGCATTCGTCACTGGGTCCCGTCATCACCCGTTAGGTTACTTAACTAACGACAGAGCGGGGGCTGGACTAGCGCGGGTGTAAAACATATACAACATCTAATAGTATATATACTAATATACAATAATTGCTTCAGGCGTGATAATATGCAACATTACAGAAAAGTAATAAGCATCACAGAACAATACAGATAATCTGGGATCCCCGGGTTTCACAGAGCCGCTACTGAAACCCGACGTTCCCCTGGTCGTGTGGATAGCCTGTGCAATGTAACCTAGACCCCCACGGGTGCGGCAAGTTACCCGCCAAAACTTGAAGCGAGGTAGTCCCTACAACATAGTGAATGGAACACCCGGCACTTCACGGAATCCGGTAAATTGAGCACCCCTCCTTGGGTCAACCTGTACCCCCTACGAGTGCGGCGAATAGTCTGCCAATTCTAGAGTGAGGTCTCTTTGCCTCTCAAAGCCATGAGATACGGACCCGTTTCCCTCCAGAACCCGGCTATCCGTGCACTCCTTCGCGGGATAAACCTAGTACAGAATTAAAAATATGTACAACGGGTACATCGACCTCAACCCGGTCGTGTCCCAAAAGAATATTATACAAACAGGCAGTGACGGCAGTCCACAAGTCGGACGCTCGCCCCGCAATATCAAATATACAAATAAATCCAAAAAGCACTATCATTGCACACTGCTATCCACCACGACAAAATCGCAACATCACAGCACAACACAAAACATCAATGCGAATGTCACGTTCACAAACCCGTTTAAAAGAACTATAGCAATCAGACGCGGTTTACCGATCAAATGACATTCCCGGTCGGAGATATAAAGTAAGTACTGTAAAAATAATACGTTTAAAATTTCGATCAACAAAATTTCCCGAAGTGGGCCCCACAAACTTCTGCTGTACAGTAACCAATACTGGGCCCAAAAGAACAATACTAGAAACCACAATTCCCTGCATAGAAGCCCCTGTACAAATTTGAGGCACCGTTCCCACTAAACGGCCGCGGATGCGCGGTCAAACCCTAGGTTTGACCGCGGATCCGCGGCTGTTATATGGGATCACGTGACCAAATTTGTACGTTCTGCTTCAAAAGGCCTGCTTTGTTTTCTGAAGTGCTCAAAATAAATTTTAGAACAGATTTAAAATTAACAGAAACTTTATATACAGAAAAATGTAGTTTCGGAAATTTCGTTCTATCGATCTTTTAAACGCATTAGCACAAGTTAGTATAGCTTAATGATGAGGCTCTGATACCACTGTAAGTCCACGGTAGCGCCCCGGCCGTCTAACAGACGCCAATATGCGGAACAAAACTTTTACGACTGGCACTATCGCGTACTATAACCTGGATCTGCCATTAAAGCTAAACTAACAAATTGTAAAGAGGGTAGAATTGTTATACCGAACGATCCGAGTCCTTCGGTCTTCAACCATCATCCCACGCTTTGTTGCGGCGGTTTCGATCTTCTGAAACTCCAGTCTCGTCGTCCAGGTGGCACCACGTCGACGGATCTTTAAACGGGCTCCCGCCTCTGAACCGAGGCAACTCGGTCGTCAAGTTTGCTAAAAGAGACGACCAAGATTGATGTAGAGAATGAGTAGAACACTTTATCTCGTTACGTCCAAGGCTATGGACGAACGGTTAATGAAGTTGCCAATTGGAATCGGGTAAATGGAAATTGGGCTATGAAATTTCCATACACTAAACTATCATAATCTTTTCTTACAAAATCAAATGAAAAAATCATCCATCCTCACAAAGAGGGAGCCGGCCATAAATAGGAGAGGGGGGAGGTGAGTGTAGGAGCTAGGAGGGTGATCATAAGGAAAAATATCAAGGATATTTATCATGAAGAAAGAATGAGTCATGAAAACCCATGTATGAACACATTAAATGAATTAAGCCACCTCACTTAACACCTCACCTCACAATTAATGCAAATGATGAGTCACTAATCCTAGTCACCATTTCTAGAATCTTCTAGAACCATGACTCACCCAAAAGACGAAAAGATAAATCCGCATTTAACCGAATGTTAAATACGGCTGATAGAAAACTGGAAACTGGCAACTTCCAAAAGTGATCCTGAAACGAATTTCAGGATAACCCCGTAACAGTATAAACATACCCGCATTTGTATTACGACCGAATACAAATGCAACTGAGACAAAGATATTATATCTACACAGTATAATACTGGGATCCGGCTTAAACCAAAGCCTACCAGTATTATCTGCCCGAAAAATGACACGTGCGAAAATGCACATGCATTTTTCGAACCCTGCCATAATACCATACGGCAACTACAACGTTTCGCCTGAACTTGGGAAAGTGTCTGTGGGGGGCTCTAATGACTCATCAATACACTGGCACTGGGTATAACCCCTAGCACGTCAGATGTACAAGCTGTACGTAACGGTTTGCCTATGTATTGATTGGAAGGGAAGCTGACGAGCGAACTCATCTATAAACCCTACTGAGCCTGACAGTGATAATATACGTACAGTCCGGTCCGTTCGTCTATGAGTATCGCATATAAGGCCTAGGGGGCCGGTAAACGTCTGACCCCCAATAGCGGTATAAGTCGTGTCAGAGTGCAGCCCAGAACACCCTGAGATACTACTGGAATACTTTCCAGTAAATCTCGATTACCCTGGCCAGGGATTTCGTGTAATGGCTCTCCTAAACACAGCGCGATCTCACCCCCAATACCGGGAGAGACGAATCCCCGATGATCTGCTCACTGCCTCCATGTGGCTCGGGACTATACCCAACTAAAACCTGTTTGCACGTCTCCTTTGAGCATGGTAGGGTAGAAATCAAAGCACAGTGGGAACTCACACGAGATAATTGACGATCTCAGGTCGACAAACTAACCTGTACACATGTCACCAGGGAACTGCTATCTGATGCTAGGTATAATACCAACCAACAAGTTCCCGGTGAGTCCTGTCCGGTGTACTCATAACCCAATGAGCACCTGTATACATCTTAGGTGATACAACTAACACCAGTGGCTTGTGAGACCGGCCACCGCCCCTCGTCGGGGTCTCGAATGTATACACTAGTCTACTCTGGCGTATCGATGCCTTGTCTCGAAACTCCCACGACTAGGGACACTTTAAGGATGTGCTTATAGACCCCAGCTCCCACATATATGATCGCCATCATACTGCTGGTAGTCAAGCAAGAATCCTATGGGCTTTATCAACATATATATGATGATAAAGACAAACCAGATAGCATATTATCATCTCGAGTAAGACTGTTCTATCGGTATAGGTCCTCCCTCAAACATTGCAATCACGTACCTGCGATCCAATAATTGACTTAGAGTGCACTATATCCAACACTAGGGACACTTTAAAGGATGTGCTTATAGACCCCACCTCCCACGTATATGATCGCCATCATACTGCTGGTAGTCAAGCAAGAATCCTATGGGCTCTATCATCATGCAATAGTGAACTAAAGCATGTATACGATGATAAAGACAAACCAGATAGCATACTATCATCTCGAGCAAGACTGTCATATCGGTATAGGTCCTGTCTCAACCATTGCAATCACGTACCTGCGATCCAATAATTGACTTTGAGGGCACTATCTCCAACAGAAGGTGGAGACGGGAATCGTAAAGAAGGACTTGCTGTCCCGAGGTGAATGTTTTTCTAAAAAGGTTTTTGTCGTGGAACACTTTAGTCCGGTTCTTTACTATAACCGCATTATCATAGGCTTCATCACGAAGTTCGCTAAGCTCATTTAATTGCAGCTTCCGATAGCTGCTGGCTTGATCAAAATCAAAGTTAAGCTCTTTAATAACCCACATTGCTTTATATTTGATCTCGACAGGAAGGTGGCAAGCCTTCCCAAACACTAGTCGGTATGGAGACATACCAAGATCGGTCTTATAAGCGGTACGAAATGCCCAAAAAGCATCTGTCAATTTGGTGGACCAATCTTTACGGTTCTTAGAAACCGTTTTCTCCAAAATTTGTTTGATCTGTCTATTGGAGATCTCAGCTTGCCAGCTCATTTATGGATGATAGGGCGTAGAAAGCTTGTGGTTGATTGAGTATTTTCGCGTCAAAACCTCGAAAGACTGATTACAGAAATGCGTCCCGTTGTCGCTAATTATACCACAAGAGTGTTCGAATCACGAAAAGATATTTTCTCTAAAGAACTTTGTTTCCCCCAATCAGAGCAAAACTCTGTTCAAATTTTCAAAATTTGAAATGAAGCAGCGCTTCATAAAAGCGCCAGCAAGCTGCGCTCACGTGCAAAGCATGGGTGCGCTCGCGCTAAGAGCGTCAGCCCTCTGAAGCAGCGCTCACGTGCAGAGCACGAGTGTGCTAGCGCTAAGAGCGCCAGCGCTTTGAAGCAGCGCTCACGTGCAAAGCACGAGTGCGCTAGCGCTAGAACTAAATGTTCCCCACCGTTGGATCAAAGATCCAACGAAGATGGAAAATCATCAAGTTACCAAAATAAAATTCTGTTAAGAAAACATTCTTCAGAATCTTTCCAAACAAAAAGATTTTGCTCTGTAAATCAGAGCACCGTCTGATCAATGATCCAATGGTGATTAAAAATCACTAAAATACAGAATAAATTCTGTGTGGGGAAAAATTTCCCAATCTTGTTAAAAACAAGAAGATTGCCTTCTGTAAATCAGAAGCCTTAAGATCAAAGATCCAACGGTGGGGAAATCTCCAAATCAATTAGAGAAAAGATCTCTTCAACTGATTCAACAAATCAGCTTGCCCTATATAAAGGCCCCAAGACTTCAAATCTCATATAGAGGAACCCCCCCATAAACTTTGAAAAAACTTCAGAGAGAAGAGCAAGCACTCGGCAGAAGAAGAACTTTTCTTCAAAGTAAAATCAGAGAGATAAAAAATCTCATCAGAAAAAGAACTTAGTTCTTATGACAGATCATAGATCTATAAGACAAATTGTCTTTCACAAAAGAGATTATAACATCTCATTATATAAAGGAGAGGGAGAATAATTCAATTCTCTTAGGATCACAGATCCATAAAGGCAAAGCCTTTCACAAAAACATGAAGTCAAAAGACTTAGTGGACAGGATTCTAACCCTGTTTGCTAAGCCATCTTTGTTTTGGTGACGTTGTGTCGACTAAGGCTGACGTTGCTGACGTTGTGTCGACTAAGGCTGACGTTGCTGACGTTGTGTCGACAACGGCTTAGTCAGCAACGTTGCTGATGTTGTGTCGACACAGGAGCACGTGAGGAGATTCTAACCCTGTTTGCGCTTAACAAAAGCCTTAGTCGACAGGATTCTAATCCTGTCAGACACAACGTCAGCAAAGCGGAGCCATGGCAAAGTCCCTAGTTTCAGGACTCGGCGGTGCATAGACAACCGAGAGTCAACCCCTGACCCCGTATGGCTTAAGTCAATCCTGACCCCATATGGCCAAAATCAATCCTGACCCCGTATGGTTAAAGTCAATCCTAACCCCATATAGCCAAAGTCAACCCCTGACCCCGTATGGCTAAAGTCAATCCTGACCCCATATGGCCAAAGTCAACCCCTGACCCCGTATGGCTAAAGTCAATCCTGAACCCATATGGCCAAAGTCAACCCCTGATCCCGTATGGCTAAAGTCAATCCTGACCCCATATGGCTAAAGGCAACCCCCCGACCCCGTGGAACACGGCCAAAGACAATCCTGACCCCGTGGAAAACGGCCAAAGTCAACCCTCGATCTCCCCGTCAAAGCAATGCTTTGATTCGGGAGCAGGTCAACTCATCAATCACTTACGAGTCCTCTCGACTTGTAAGGAAGAAAATTCCCTTGTGAGATCCTTACGACTCTCAAGAGAAAAACACACTTAGGAATCCTCACGATTCCTAAAGAGAAAATACACATACGAGATCCACTCGACTCATAGAGAGAAAAGTCTTTGTGAGACCTTCACAGCTCATAAAGTTGAAAAGTCTTAGGTGGAAGATCCTAACCCTATTTCCTAAGCCATCGCTACCCTGCAAAGAGTCTAAGATGGACAGCTACCTACTATTTACAGACCACATTTGCCAAAATTACATGCCAGAGACATGGAGGTGCTACTCAAGAGTGCGTAAACTGCTCGGCGTCAAATCGAGATGAAAAGGCGTAACCTACGGACGTCAATCACATACTATGAATGACAGTAAGAAGAATATTTGATTCGCATCTAGTTAAGCGTTCGAAGCATACCCATTTATGTTCTTACAGCGATGAAAACAGTAAACAAGAACATCATTAAAATGATTACAATGGCAAGACATCAAATCCAGAACATGGATTGAGAAATTCAAAAGTAAGGCCATCTAAAATATTTCGGGCCTCTTGGACCATTCTCGTGTGCTTCCTCTCACAATCACAAGCGTCGGGGTCCTCGCTGATGTCCTCCACCCTTCGATAGGCATCGATTATCGTCGCCTGTTGAAAAGTTTGATGCAGAATATCAACAAGATTTTCTCTCCTTTTCTTTGAAATTAGGCCCATCAGATACATCGAGTGCACCTTATCTTCGGCATCATCCAATGCCTTAAGCGGCATGCCTTGATAAAATAAAGGAAGTGCTCCCCAGATCGCTCTCACAATGAGCTTTAAAAGAGCAAAACGACGAGAAAGCAGTCGACCATTGTATTCATGAAAGCGACACATGATTTCGGCACACTGCGCGTTTGTGAACTCCTGGTTCTGGCAGCGGCCTAGTGAGCGGATTTCTCCGTAAGAAATAATCTCATCGAGATCATACAGATGAGCGGCCATAACGTTTAAAAAAAAGAAAATCAGTGAGAGTTAGTGGACAGACTGAAAAAGCTTATTGAAACAATCACGGGGATTTAAACAACTCTTGATATCCTCACGAAGAAAACGAGTACTGATTAAAACACCCAACGAATTTAATTTTGCACAATTAAGAAGGGAATCCTAAAAGGATTTCTCATTTAATGAGAGGCTCCTCGGGCCAAGGAGTTAAACTCCTCGAGAGCAATGCTCTGCAGACAGGAGTGACACCTGTCAAAATCAATTATGAGGGGAATAAAAGAAAACTCCCCAAGAATTCTAAGAGTCGTACTCTGCGAGAATGATGGAATAACCTATCAGAAAACTTAAAGCAAAGCTTTTTAATGAATCAAAAATTCCGAGATCTTCAAGATTTATGAACAAACTCTAAGAGTTTTCATGAAAGATTAACAAATCTATATGATTTGAACAGAGCAAAGCTCTGTTAATGGGTTAAGAAACCCTAAGAAAGATCTCTTTAGATCTATGAAGAGCAAAGCTCTATTGAGAAACCCTAAAAAATCTATATGATTTAAAAAGAGCAAAGCTCTGTTAATAGGTGAAACCCTAGAAAGATTTAATCTTTACCTAAATTTTTGACAGAGTTCTGTCCCTAAGAAAATTCTTAAGACGAAGAGTTATGCTCTGAAGGAGAAATAATTCTCAAAAAAAGAAGTAAGAAGATGAACAAAGATCATCTCAAAGGGCCAAAGGCCCTATTTATAGGAACCGAGAGCCGTTTCAACTTCTAAGTTGATCTAAGGGCGCAGATGCTGCCACCGCTGCACTCACGTGTAAGCCATGTGAGCACAACTGTGGAGGGGCATTTGTTTCCCCCAATCAGAGCAAAGTTCTGTTCAAATTTTCAAAATTTGAAATGAAGCAGCGCTCCATAAAAGCGGCAGCAAGCAGCGCTTACGTGCAAAGCACGGATGCGCTGGCGCTAAAATCGCCAGCGCTCTGAAGCAGCGCTCACGTGTAGAGCACGAGTGCGCTGGCGCTAAGAGCGCCAGCGCTCTGAAGCAGCGCTCATGTGCAAAGCACAAGTGCGCTAGCACTAGAACTAAATGTTCCCTACCGTTGGATCAAAGATCCAACGAAGATGGTAAATCATCAAGTTACCAGAATAAAATTCTGTTAAGAAAACAATCTTCAGAATCTTTCTAAACAAAAAGATTTTGCTCTGTAAATCAGAGCACCATAGGATCAATGATCCAATGATGATTAAAAATCACTAAAATACAGAATAAATTCTGTGTGGGGAAAGATTTCCCAATCTTTTTAAAAACAAGAAGATTGCCTTCTGTAAATCAGAAGCCCTAGGATCAAAGATCCAACGGTGGGGAAATCCCCAAATCAATTAGAGAAAAGATCTCTTCAACTGATTCAACAAATCAGCTTGCCCTATATAAAGGCCCCAAGACTTCAAATCTCATATAGAGGAACCCCCCATAAACTTTGAAAAAACTTCAGAGAGAAGAGCAAGCTCTCGGCAGAAGAAGAACTTTTTTTCAAGATAAAAACAGAGAGATAAAAAATCTCATCAGAAAAAGAACTTAGTTCTTATGACAGATCATAGATCTATAAGACAAATTGTCTTTCACAAAAGAGATTATAACCTCTCATTATAAAAAGGGGGGAGAATAATTCAATTCTCTTAGAATCATAGATCCATAAAAGCAAAGCCTTTCACCAAAACATAAGAGATTGAAATATCTCCTATAAAATAAGAACTTTGTTCTTAGATCTATAAGACAAAATCTCTTATAAATGAGAGTTTAATCCTCAGAGCGCAAAACTGATCAAAATTGCATAAAAGAAGAGCCTTAGCGCTCTAATTTAAAAGGAGCACCTCAGCGCTCCAAATCTAGCGCATAGCGCTGCAAAGCCTTAACGCTCCAAATGTAAAGAAGCGCACTGCGCTCATTGTCTGGCGAACAGCGCCAAGTGCGCCACGTGCTCCTCACGTGTGCGCTACAGAAGCGCACTACGCTCATTGTCTGGAGAACAGCGCCAAGCACGCCATGTGCTCGTCACGTGTGCACTACATAAACAGAAGTGCATTGCGCTCATTGTCTGGCGAGCAGCGCCAAGCGCGCCACATGCTCCTCACGTGTGAGCTACATAAATAGAAGCGCTCTGCGCTCATTGGCTGGTGAACAGCGCCAAGCGCGCCACGTGCTCCTCACCTGTGCACTAATTCAAAAGAAGCGTTCTACACTCATTGTCTGGCGCATTGCGCCAAGCGCGCCACGTGCTCCTCACGTGTGCACTACTTCATCAGAAGCGCCTTGCGCTCATTATCTGGAGCATAGTGCCAAGTGCGTCATGTGCTCCTCACGTGTGTGCTACATCACAAGAAGCGCTCATTGACTGCCGCACAGCGCCAAGCGCGCCACGTGCTCCTCACTTGTGCGCTAAATGAACATAAACTGTTCTACAAATAAAAGCCCCAGAGCTATAATGAGCGCTCAGCACTCAGTAAAAGACAAAAACAATTGCCAGAACCAATGCTCAGCATTTTAATTGAATGGGCCGCGTCCAAGTTGGCCACAGAACCCTGTTTCAGATTAATTGAGCCCATATGCTCATAAATCTTTGATCCCAGTCCCAAATTGGACTACAGATCTCTCAACCAATATTGGTTCAAGGGTACATCTTTTCACTCCTCTGATATTTTTCGTTGTAATCCTTCAACGTCTTCAGAGAGGTGACGGGTCCCGACAACTAAACATTCCATGGACCGTGGGGTCCTTAAACTCATGGACTATGATGTCCTTAAACTTTATGGACTGTGGGGTCCTTAAACTCATGGACTATGATGTCCTTAAACTTTACAGACTATGACGTCTTTAAACTGGACCGCAAAGTCCCTAAACTAAAACAATAGAGGCCAAATGCTCTTTTGTTGGATCTAAATGATCTTGTTAAGTTGATCTTAGTCTAAAAATTAGACTAGCATATTCTTAACAAACGTTTAAGTTGATCTTAGTCTTAAATGAGACTAACGTATCCTTAAATCCAACCCAAAACCCAAATCTAAGAAAATACTGATTTGGACTAATCCACGCCCTACGGGAGACAACATAATTTAGTTTCCGTATACAATCCACGGGCAACCAAAAATAAAACAAACACACACAACATGAAGTGACTATCTGGAGCAGGAGAAAGTTGTTACCGCGATGCGGTAGCGTAATTAACTGTAGGGGCTTGCGCCTGCAGGGAAGAGCGTCACCACAATCAAAAACCCCTCAAACGAGGAGGAATCTGACGAAGTCTGCTACAACGGCCGCATCCATCTAAACCTCTGATATACGGTGCCATAAATCAACTTGGCATCTTCGGAGAGGTGGACGGATAAAACCAAATAGCATCTGCCCCCAAATTCTGGCAAGACGTTTGTCTTTCCCGGTCTTTCGGCGGAGAAAAGATTCTGGCACGTCCTGTGGGACCTTTTCCTTTTTCCACTCCACACTTCGTGTGTCGTGTTTTACAAACAAGTCACGGTTTGATATGGTTGCCTTTGGACGTGAAGTACTAAGATTTGGTATCTTGCTCCATGCAGAAAAACAGAAGATCAATGGCTTCAAACTGCACTAATTGCAACAACTTCCACTCCGTCCTCGCCGGAGGAGTGACCTACGGGCCTCAAGCGGTCTCCCTTTTTACAATGCCGGTGGACCAGGTGACGCAAGCCACCAAAGGGCTATTCACTGGGACTATGCTCCCACCAGTGAGCTTCAATGCCCCATTGTCGTAGCAAGAAGCTCCGAAGAAGTCGGTCTTTGATCGGCTTACAACTACCGCGGCCCCTCTCAACGGGTCGCCCAAGTCCAGTGTTTCGGTTTTCAACAGACTGGGCCAAAGCTCAAGTGGGCCCGTAAAGAAGCCCGCTGTTCCCCTCCGAACGGCGGCCTGCGACGTTAGGACGTCACGTGCCTGAGGTTCGGGGCAGATGCTATTTGGTTTTATCCGTCCACCTCTCCGAAGATGCCAAGTTGATTTATGGCACCGTGTATCGAAGGTTTAGACGGATGCGGCCGATGTAGCAGACTTTGTCAGATTCCCCCTCGCTTGAGGGGTTTTTGATTGTGGGGACGCTCTTCCCTGCAGGCGCAAGCCCCTGCAGTTAATTACGCTACCGCTTTGCGGTAACAACTTTCTCCTTCTCCAGAATTTCACTTCGTGTCGTGTGTGTTTGTTTTGTTTGTGGCTGCCCGTGGATTGTGTACGGAGACTGAGTAATATCGTCACCCGTAGGACGTGGATTAGTCCAAATCCGTATTTGCTTAGATTTGGGTTTGGTGTTTTTTTTAGTTTAAGGATGCATTAGTCGCGTTGCGACTAAGGTCAACTTAAACGTTCATCAAGGATACGCTAGTCCTGTTTTGGACTAAGATCGATCTGACGTAGTGATTGATTTAATTATTCGGCCGTCGGGACTCGTCACCTCTCTGACGCCGTTGAGGGATTACAACGACAGGCGTCAGAGGAGTTCCGAGATGTACCCTTGAACCAAAGTTGGTTTGGGATTTTATTGTTTATTTAGATGTCTAAGGACACGTTAACCGTATTTGGGGTTAAGATCAACTTAGACGGGACCGTTTAGATCCGACAAAAGAGCGTTTGGGCCCTATCGTGTCAGTTTAGGGACGTAGCGGTCCATATTCCAGTTTAGGGACGTGGTGGTCCATTATTAGTTTAGGGACGTTTCGGTCCGATATTAGTTTAGGGACGTTTCGGTCCATATTCTAGTTTAGGGACGTGGTGGTCCATTAGTTTAGGGACGTTTCGGTCCGATATTAGTTTAGGGGACGTTTCGGTCCATATTCCAGTTTAGGGACGTGGTGGTCCATTATTAGTTTAGGGACGTTTCGGTCCGATATTAGTTTAGGGACGTTTCGGTCCATATTCCAGTTTAGGGACGTGGTGGTCCATTAGTTTAGGGACGTTTCGGTCCGATGTTAGTTTAGGGGACGTTTCGGTCCGATATTAGATGAATGGTCGTTGGGACTCGTTACCTCTCTGACGTCGCTGAGGAATTACAACGACAGATGTCAGAGGAGTTCGGAGATGTACCCTCGAACCGGTCGTGACTTGGTTTATGAGGGGCATTTAATTTAAGGACTTACAGCCAGGATTGGGTTAAGTCCAATTTTTATTTTAGGCTCTGCCCGATTAGAAGAATCAATCTAAACAAGGCTCTGCCCCCTTTTATTATTTTGCAAGTCTGATTTTGGGCCAGGCCCTTTTGAATAATGAGTTACAAAAAAAAAACTCAGAAATTCTCCACACAGGGCCTTGCCCTTTTATTTATTCTGCAATTGGGCTAGGCCCTTTTAAATAATGAGTTTCAGAAACTCAATAATTTTCTTGAGTTGGGCCAGGCCCTTTTAAATGATGAGTTGCAGGAACTCAAGAGATGTTCTGTAATTTAGTTTGGGCCAGGCCCTTTTAATGAGTTTGCAGAAACTCAGGAATTTTCCCAACAGGGCATTGCCCTTTTATTTATTCTGCAATTTAATTTGGGCCAGGCCCAAATCAAGGGGTTGCAGAAACCCTAGAAACCTTTAGGTTTAAGAACACAAGTGCATGGCACTTTTGATTTGAATTTGGATCTAAGAAAAACAAGTTCTTGTTTTTTCCTGATCATACAGAACCAAGGGTTCATATCAAGTGCAAGGCACTATTTTTTTTTTTATTCTTTTATCATTATTTTTTTTTTTTTTAGAACCAGGGGTTCATATCAAGTGCAAGGCACTATTTATTGTTCTTTTTATTTTTCTTATTTCTTTTCTCTTTTCAGAAATTCTACCTCTTTTCTTTGTTTCTTCTTCTCTGTTCTTAATCTTCACCAGCTCTCTTTTTTCTCAGAAGTTGATCCTTCTTTTTTTTTTTTTAATGAGGTCTGGGGTCTTATTTATAGTGCCCACAAAGTTGTTGGATTTGTTAACAAAATCTTTCCTGAATTATTTCGGGAATTTTCCCACCATTGGATCAGAGATCCAAGGGTCCCTGTTTTACAGGAGAACAGAAAAGATCCACATAAATTTTCATTTAGTTGCTGCGCAACTCACCAGTGCGTGACACGTGTCACGCATCTGTGCACTTGCGCAGTTGCGGTTGCGCAACTGCGCAGACACGTGTCGCGCATCCGAGCGCTTGCGCAGCTGCGACTGCGCAACTGCGCAGACACGTGTCGCGCATCCGTGAGCTTGCGCAGCTGCGACTGCGCAACTGCGCAGACACGTGTCGCGCATCTGTACGCTTGCGCAGACACGTGTCGCGCATCCGTGAGCTTGCGCAGTTGCGATTGCGCAACTGCGCAGACACGTGTCTCGCATCCGTGCGCTTGCGCAGACACGTGTCGCGCATCCGTGCGCTTGCGCAGTTGCGATTGCGCAACTGCGCAGACACGTGTCTCGCATCCATGCGCTTGCGCAGACACGTGTCGCGCATCCGTGCGCTTGCGCAGTTGCGATTGCGCAACTGCGCAGACACGTGTCGTGCATCCATGCGCTTGCGCAGACACGTGTCGCGCTGTCATGCATTTGCGCAGTTTAAGTCTTAATTTTGTTTTCTGAAGAGCCTTGCTCTGATGGGACGCTCTGTCTCGGGCGTTACGCCGCCGAATCAGCTTCTGCCATGTGGCAAATTGCGCGCTGCGCACGGAAACCGAAGCGTTGCTTCAAATTTTGAATTTTCAAAATTCAGTAGAGCCTTGCTCTGATTGGGGGAAACAGATGCCCCCCCACCGTTGCGCTCACGTGGCGCGCACGTGAGTGCAGCGGTGGCAAGATCCTGACCATCGGATCGAAGGGTCAGGTGAACAGGCGCAGGCGCCTATAAATAGGACCCTTGGTCCTTGGTAAATTTTTTACCATTCTCAAGAAATTGAATTTCAGAGCCTTGCTCTTATTTGAGAACTTCCAGAGCCTTGCTCTTGTGATTTCTTTAAGAACTTCCAAGTTCTAACTTCAGAACCATTATAGGTAAAATTAATTTAATTTAATTTAAATTAAACTTAATTAACAGAGCCTTGCTCTTATAGATCTTTGATCTAAAGGAAACCCCTTTGGAGTTTCTTCAACAGAGCCTTGCTCTTATAGATCTTTGATCTAAAGGAAACCCCTTTGGGGTTTCTATTCACAGAGCCTTGCTCTCAAAAATTTGCAGAGACTCTGTTCTTAGGTTTTAACCCATGAACAGAGCCCTGCTCACAGATCAACTAGAAAACTTTTTAAAGGTTTCCATGGATCTTTAAGACCCCAAAATTTTAATTCTTAGGAGTTATAAATTTTTATTATTGCTATAGAGCTAGGCTCTTTTTTTTTTTTTTTTTTTTTGAAGTTTTATTCTTCTGAAACAGGAGTTTGACAAATGTCACTCTGTGATAGAGCTTTGCTCTGAAAAGAGGAGATTTTCTCCTTTTCCTTGGGGATCCCCAACCAATGGGTGTATCCCATTGGGAATTTTTTTATGAATTGACAGTCACATCTAATGATGGGATTGTCTTATCAAATGATGCACATCATTCAGATTTTGTGGTCCCCCTTTGGTCCCCTACCCACTGCACCACAGTGTGAATCGAGACATATCTTTCTTTTATATGCCAAGCGTTAAGCCACTAATGACGTATTTTTCTTTGTCTTTCCACAGAATATGTCTGACGACTTGTCTTTTCCCTTCGTTCGCTCGGAAGGAGGGTTCCCCCATGCACCAGTGGACCGGGTAGTGTTCGCTCTGATTAAAGATCGTGATCCTGAGTGCAAACATCTCCACCTATGGGGAAGGTGGTATAACCAGATTATTCAAGGCCGTCGCAGTTTTAGTTCCGCCGTGCCTTCTGAGCCCATAGTCACGCTTTCCTATGCGGACAAACCCCCGGTGGAGTATGCCGTGGAGGTTAAAAATTGGAATTCCGATGACCTCCTCCAGCCCGCGATCGGTGCTATTCCAGTGCAGCCGCCGCCAGCCATAGATATATTGGGAAGGCGAATCTGTCAGGGTGAAGCACGCCCTTGGGGACAGGCCTATAATATTGGATTGAATCCGCGGCCGCTTGCTGGATACCTGCCATGGGCCCGGTACATCTTAGCGGCGAAAAGAGCTCATCTGACGAAGATCGGTTTATACTCCGCCGTCTATGTCTCGCTTTTCGAATATCCTACTCCTCCAACGTGGTGGACAAGGGCTTTCATTGAACAATGGAATATCCCCACGCATACTTTCCTAACGGCGGATAGGGAAGTTTCTATCTCTCTAGAGGAGTTCGTTGAGCTTTCGGGTCTACCGGCGAGGGGGGAGCATTATGAGGAGCTGCTTCCTCCTGATGAATACGTCTTTGCCACCAAGCAGGTGGTACTCGACTTAACTCCGGAAAATGCTATCCAGCATCAGCATCCGAGCCTGGTGAGGGTATTGGAGATTTACGAGGAGCTTCATTTGGAATTGGGCGACCGAGGCGTTAGTTTTGCGGACTTCATTGCTCGCTTTATTCGCCCGGAACTTTTATCAGAGCGAGGTGATAAGTTTGCCCAACTCGCTGACCCTTTTGGTCTCGGCTTGGACCGCCAGCCTTCATCAGAAATCGATGAGCGGAATTTCTACCTTCCCGGCACTGCTATCGTCCCTTTCTCAGAGATTGCCGTTCCTGGCATGGATGAGGAGACCTTCTTCATAGGGTTCTTAGGTCTGTGGCTATGCAGCTTTGCGCTTCCCATGCACCCACGCCTCATGCGGCCTTCTGTATTTTACCCGGCGCATCGAATGGTGGCCGGTCTGCAGTTATCAGTGGGGATCGCCGGGTTGGCTTACCTCTACAACGGACTTAGCATAGCGGCGGACGCTAACGAACCTGGGGTACAGCCTGCCAACTTTCCGATGCACTACTTCACTTCTTGGATGGAGCTGCATGTTCGGGGAGTGTTTGGTGCCCATAAAACTCCTCAGTTCTTTGAGAGATTCAAACTTCCAAGAATCATGCGATTGGTCGGGGCCTCCATCGTGTTTGCACCTCCGCGGGAGTCCAGGGGACTGCTTCTGCGTTCGCATTTAGTCGGGGCGAAGACCTCTTTTGTGGATAAGGTCATCACTATAGGTTCCGAGACCACTAAGTCGGTGGTGTCGCTGCGCGATGACTTTAAAGGCGGTGTTTCCGTGTTGAAGGCTCGAGAAATCCTTCACCTCTATTCCATTCGGCCGGGCTACTTGGTATTCAGGCAAAATGAAACGGCCCTCTTCATGAGGTATAACCCGCATCGATTTGCCCGACAATCGAGTTACAACCAAGGGGTCCCGTTGGAAGCCTTCTTGGGGACACCTGCAGTCGGCCTAGAGGGGGTACGAAATGCGATGCATCACTTCATCCGACTGAATACGGGCTCCTACTTTTTCATCAGTGAGCCCAGCTGTACCCCTAAGATACTTAATCCGTATGTAGCCTGGTACGCGCACGCGATGGGCCCGATCATCTTGATGGAGAAACGCCTACTGGTCGATCGTAGAGCTGCGCCTCCCGGCGGCAATCGCAAGGCTCCATTGCAGCCTAGGGCTCAGGTCATCCCTCCGACGAAAGAGGCCGGAGCTGATCGGCCACGCGTGTTGGCCCCTCCGCGTGGGTTGCCACTGCCTACTACGGTGGATGCCCCAACGGCACCCCGTGCTTCGACAAAGACGGCTAAAGCGGCATCGCCGGAGTCGGGTGTAGGAGCGGATGTCGGGACTCGCCGCCCGAAAGTGATTGCCAAAACTGGCAAGCGCAAAGATGCTCCGGGTGGATCCAAGGCTGGTGAAAAGAAGAAGAAGAAGTCCACCTTGTCTCTCGACGCAATTCTTAACTTAGAGCCCGCGGCTCATCCCGTCGAGACTATATGTGAATACGGCAGCAACGAGGGTTTCGTGGTGGACCCTGAGGACACCGATCTGGCCGCTGCCATCGCCGCTTCGGAGCGATCAGCGAGGCTCGAGGCAATGTTAAGCAGGCTCGCCGAGTCAGGTAATCATCAGCCTCCTTATTTGTCATTTTATCCCACTTTTTATTACTGCCTTTAGCTAATATTTGCCTCATTTCCTGCAGGTGAATCTACTGAAAAGGCCATCGATGCCTCTCTGAAGACTTTCCAGGCGGAGGAGAAGAAGCGCGCCCTAGAAAGCGTCGGTATGTTTTACCCCGTTCTCTTTTATAAGGAGAGTTTGTTGTCTTTTTATGATAATCGACCTGACCTTCTCTCGTTTCTTTACAGGGGTTGTATTAATCGGCGCAAGAGCCCTTCCTAAGCCCGTCATCGAAGTCCCAGCTCCGGCGAAGTTGCCGCGGGAGCCTCAGCTCGATGCAACGACGAGGGATGCTCTGAAAAATCTGGAGGCATCCCTCTACACGGATGAGGAGGCTTCGCTTAAGGAGGCTTTGATGGCATCTGTCTCATCGGCTCAAGAGGAACGGAAGCGGTCCAGACGCGAAGCTAAGGCGCGCAGAGCTGCTCTGGCCGCAGGAGCGGGCCCCAGCACTGTTCCTCGCGCTAGTACTCCTTCTGAAGAGCCTCCTGCGGCCCTGTCTACCGCTCGTCGGCAAGTTGCGCGCGCGGTTCGGAACGCCAATGATAAATCCGCTTCAGGTAGTACTCCTTTCAGAGCCTTGTTGTATGACTTGTAAAACTATTGGCTTATACATATCTCATCTTGCAGGGTCAAGTCCAACTGAGGGGGAGGCGGAGACGACCGTCGAACCCAAGGGAGCGGAAGAAGCGGTACTCGCCGAACCCGAACCGACAGTGGACAACTTTATCGGGGCCGTGGGGACTGGAGCCGAGATTAAGGAACCTACCGCGGAGAAAATCATTGATGCCATACCCGAAGCGGTGGCAGATGATATGATTGTCTCGACCGAGCCGCAGGCGGTAGAGGGCGAGGTACTTGAGGCTGGGGACCTCATGGTGCCGGTGGACGGGGCAGCTGTAATCGCTGATCCTGAGGGAGCAGCAGGTGAGGCGGCCATGATTCCTGAGGACGAGCTAGGCGCTCCTTCTCAGGAATCTGGCAATGTTCCTGTCTTGGCCCTCCCTGTCTATGGTTCCCCACCGCCTGCAGAGCTTGAGAGCATAACAACGGTTCCCCTTGAGTCAGGTGATGAAGCTACAGGCGGTGGTCTTCCGTCAGTGGAGGAGGGGACCGCCTCAGTTTCTGCTGGCAGCTCGTCAGGTAAAAATTTTATCACCAGCATTCCCCCTTTTTTTTTTTGTATATATCTTGTGATCTCTTCTAACGAATTTGTTCTTGCAGGTGCGGCCAGTACCGATGCTCCACTGCTCGAGGGGGCACCGTCAACTACTGCTTTGGCAGTAGTCACCTCTCCGTCTTCCCTTGTGCCGTCACGGATGTTGGGAGGTATGGATTTACGACTCATGCATTAATCTTTCAAAAATGCAGCTTTTGTACTAACGTTACACCATTGTGCCTTTGCAGGAGTGCTTTTCGACCATTTATATCAAGTGTTGCTCCCACACTTCTCTTTCCCATCCGAACTCGCTTCTCCTTCTAGTGGCGCCGGTAATATCTTTATTTACTTCTTTTTTCTAGCAATGGGATGATTTCTGACTTTTCCTTTTCTTTATTGTAGTTCCACAAATCGAAGGAGGGGCTGTAAGCCCCGTCGTGCTACCGGCCCTTCCGGCTCTGCCGTCCGTTGTTGCTGGTATAGTAGATCTCCTTTTTGGTAATCCTTTAACATCTTTTGAACCATCGCTTAACCCTGTTTTGTTTTGCAGCTATCGTTCCGGTTCCGGTCCCCTTCGAGGCTCGCGTCCTTTTACCGGCAGGCCCCTTTCTGAGACGTCCGTCTTCAAAGGGTGCGGTGATGAGTCTAGGCATGCTGAGCGGGTATATTGAAGAGCTCAGCATGGACGCTCTCCCTTCTGCTGTCGATTTCGCTGCAGATGTTAACCCAATGTTAGCGGCGCTCGTAACTTTTCATGACGAGGGCGTCGTTGAATCTTGGGTTAACCACTGCAGGGAGATCGAGGCCTGCTTGTATCGGCTGGAGTTGACGCGTCCTGCTCCCGAAGTTTTAGCTCTGAGCGCCCAACGCACAACTTGGCTCGAGCAAAGCACTTCGCACTCCCGCTACTTGGAGCAAGAAGCAGCTCGGAGACTAAGGGAATGCCAAAAGACCTCAAACGAAACGGCCCATCTGCGCACTGAGGTTGAGGCAAATGCTGCCCAAGTGAAGACTATCTTTGAGGGTCTCCTGGGGCGCATCTCCCACGGGCTAAACTTAAAGCGGAAGCTTGACGTGGCTGAGCGCAATGTCCCCAGTCGGGAGGCCGCTTATCAGGGCGTGAGGGAGCAGCTTGCAGTGGTCTTGCGGCAACGAGCCCAAGTGGAGGCAGAGCTGGCGGTGGTAGCCGATCAAGAGAAGGCATGGAAGGACGTCTGCGAGCGATTGCTGCACCTATGCAAGACGCTTCCTTCCCAATAACTGCCATTGTATCAATATACTTGTAATTTTCTTTTTTGAATAAGATGTATACATTCTTTATTCTTTTATACGATTCGCCATGTACTTGATTAAGTTAATAAATAAAGATACACATTTTTTTTGCAATGTCTTGTATTATTTCTCTGCTTTCTCCCTTCTCTTATTATCAGCATGCTGTCTTGATAAACATGTTTGACAGGTAACAGAGTAAGCATTTTGGTTTCTTCAAGATATAACGATGGCTTAGGCCGCAGGTTCAGATCTGCCGCCTAAGACTTTTCAATTCTATGAGCCGTGAGGGTCTCATAGAGATTTTTCTCCCCACGGATCGAGAGGATCTCATAGGTGGATTTTCTCCTTAGGAATCGTGAGGATTCCTAAGTGTGGTTTTCTCTCATAGGTCGAAAGGATCTTATGAGAGAATTTCTCCCTCTTACGAGTCGAGAGGGCTCGTAAGCGGTTGTTTCCCTCTTTGTCGAGAATCGACTTCAGAGAGTGAGACCCGTGAATAGTATGCAAGAGACCATTTAGGATTGACCTGCAGGATCCCATTGCCCTTCTTACGAGTCGAGAGGGCTCGTAAGCGGTTGTTTCCCTCTTTGTCGAGAATCGACTTCAGAGAGTGAGACCCGTGAATAGTATGCAAGAGACCATTTAGGATTGACCTGCAGGATCCCATTGCCCTTCTTACGAGTCGAGAGGGCTCGTAAGCGGTTGTTTCCCTCTTTGTCGAGAATCGACTTCAGAGAGTGAGACCCGTGAATAGTATGCAAGAGACCATTTAGGATTGACCTGCAGGATCCCATTGCCCTTCTTACGAGTCGAGAGGGCTCGTAAGCGGTTGTTTCCCTCCTTGTCGAGAATCGACTTCAGAGAGTGAGACCCGTGAATAGTATGCAAGAGACCATTTAGGATTGACTTGCAGGGTCCCATTTTTCAGGAAGCAGGTTTTTGAATCCTTACTGCCCGAGATGTGAGTCAGAAAAGCTCTCGTCACGGAGTGTTTGTATCCGTGAGTTGAGAAGTTTTGCGAGGGATTATTTGTTTCCCAAGCGCCAAGGATTATTTGTGTCCTTGGGGTTTGAAACGAGTCGATGGTTCCCACGGAGGCGCTGGTGGCTCTGCGAGTCGACGCGGATCAGAAGGCTCTCGTCAAGGAGTGTTTGTATCCGTGAGTTGAGAAGTTTTGCGAGGGATTATTTGTTTCCCAAGCGCCAAGGATTATTTGTGTCCTTGGGGTTTGAAACGAGTCGATGGTTCCCACGGAGGCGCTGGTGGCTCTGCGAGTCGACGCGGATCAGAAGGCTCTCGTCAAGGAGTGTTTGTATCCGTGAGTTGAGAAGTTTTGCGAGGGATTATTTGTTTCCCAAGCGCCAAGGATTATTTGTGTCCTTGGGGTTTGAAACGAGTCGATGGTTCCCACGGAGGCGCTGGTGGCTCTGCGAGTCGACGCGGATCAGAAGGCTCTCGTCAAGGAGTGTTTGTATCCGTGAGTCGAGAAGTTTTGCGAGGGATTATTTGTTTCCCAAGCGCCAAGGATTATTTGTGTCCTTAGGGTTTGAAACGAGTCGATGGTTCCCACGGAGGCGCTGGTGGCTCTGCGAGTCGACGCGGATCAGAAGGCTCTCGTCAAGGAGTGTTTGTATCCGTGAGTTGAGAAGTTTTGCTGAAGTCGTTGGTTTCCTCGGTTGAAATGAACCGTTGGGGTTTAGCTTCGTCGTTTGACGGAATCCGCTGGGGAAGTATGGTTTCTTCTCTGTTTGCGCCCTTGGATTGTATACAGGGATCGATGTGATCTTAACTGTAGGGCCGAAGTTTCATCATTTCTAATTTTTGTTTTATTTTATTTCCGCGATGCTCTATCATTTCAGCTTTTATATCGCGAAGGTCGCGATTGCCCAATCATTTCGGCTATTTTTCGCGGTGCCCAATCATTTCGGCTTTTTTTATTTTATCTTTACTCGTTGCTTTTTATTACGAGTTGCCCGATCATTTCGGCTATTTTGCATGCATACATTTTACTTGCTGCTTTTTATTGCAAGTTGCCCTATCATTTCGGCTATTTTGTATGCATGAGCGGCCTACTGGCTTTCGCCATAAACCTGAAATTGGACACCGATTTCGGCATCAGCACCGCTGCAACTGGAATATTGCCAGGAGCGAATCATCATTTGCCTACGTTATTGTCGAATAAAGAGGGCTTAGCGATCAGGGTTAGGGACCTGTCGACTAAGGCTTTCGATTTCATGAGCCGTAAGGGTCTCATAAAGGTATTTCTCCCTATAAGTCGTGAGGATCTTGTAGGTGTATTTTCTCCTTAGGAACCGTGAGGGTTCCTAAGTGTTTTGTTCTTCTGTAAGTCGTAAGGATCCTACAGGAGGGTTTTCTCCTCATAAATCGAGGGGATTTATAAGGGTTGTTTACCATGCGAACATATCCCCAGTCTCGGATGAGACTTGATTAGGGAAATGTTTATTCGCGCCCGTGGATTGTATACAAGGGTCAATATTGAGCCACTTGTAGGGCCATATTGGAAGTTTGTGGGGGCTTGCTTAAGCACAGGTTTAGGTTTCCGTAACTTAAGACTTTCAAATCTCATGAGCCGTGAGGGTCCCATAAGAGAGTTCTCCCTACGAGTCGTGAGGATCTCGCAAGCGTATTTTCTCCTTAGGAATCATGGGGATCCCTAAGTGTGTTGCTCCCTTGTGAGTCGTAAGGATCTCACGCGGGTAGTTTCTCCTTACAGGGTCGAGAGGACTCCATAAGTGTCTTTTAACGAGGTTGCGCCCTTTCGGGTTTTCACAAACACTCGCCGGTAGCCCTGCTGTTTTTACTCACGGAGCCCTTTCGGGTTTTCATCCGTGCCCATTTTGCTTATGGACATACCGTTTTTTTTTTTTTTTTTTTTTTTTTTTTTTTTTTTTTTTTTTTGTGGTAGTAGTTTAAAGACGTTTCGGTCTGTTATTAGTTTAAGGACATTTCGGTCCAACGTTAAAGGGCTGGCTACTGCTTATAAGCTCGGGCTTAGGAAGACAGCGAGCGGACATAGTCGTCGTCATCTGCCATTGACCTAGGCTGTGACCCATTAAGCGTAGTATTTCTTTAAGAAGCGACCGTTTATTGGTCTGAAGGGTCTTTCACCGTGCATGTCCATGAGTAGATAAGCCCCACCCTGGTAGACCTTATCGATGATGTACGGTCCTTCATAGTTTGGCTCAAACTTTCCCCGCTTGGCGCGATTGGGGATCATGGGCCTTTTGACCACTAGCACGAGTTCGCCTTGATGGAACGTCCTCGGTCGGGTTAACTTTTCGTATGATCGCGTCATCTTTGCTTTATAAGCCTCTAGGTTTTGTTGCGCTATGAGCCGTGTTCCTTCAAGGGCGTCAAGCTCCTCAAGCCGGAGGTGTGCGTTTTCTCCATCCGTCAGCTCGTAGTGAACTGCCACTCGCAAAGAGGGTAATTCTATTTCGAGAGGGAGTATTGCTTCCGTCCCAAACACCAACGCGTATGGCGTTGTTTTTGTGGCTGTCTTGAACGTAGTTCGATACGCCCAAAGAGCTTCTTGCAGCCTCTCGTGCCAGTCTTTTTTATTTCGGGATACTGTTTTCTTTATGATCTTCGTCAAGGTCTTGTTGAAGGCCTCGGCTAGACCGTTAGCTCGCGGATTATAAACTGATGAATATCTCCAGTCTATATTGTGCTGCTGTGCGAAACGGCTAATCTTATGACTTCGGTAGGCTGGCCCATTGTCAGAGATGATCCTTCTTGGGGTTCCGAACCGGTATATGACGTGCGTTTTGAAGAAATGGAGAATGTTCTCCGTCTTCACTTCCCTCAACGGTACCGCCTCCGCCCATTTGGAGAAGTAATCGGTCGTCGCCAAGATGAAACGATGTCCTTTTGACGATGCTGGTTCGATGGGACCGACTATGTCAGTTCCCCACATTTCGAACGGCCAACTAGCCACTGTTGGGTGCAGTGGATTAGGATGCTGATGGATAAAGTCCCCATGAATTTGGCATGAGTGACATTGTCTGGCGTATTCCAGGCAATCCTGCATCATCGTAGGCCAGTAGTAGCCCATCCGCTTTATCTTTAATTTCATTTTAGGGCCTGCTTGGTGGGAACCACAGAGTCCGTCGTGAACCTCTTGGACGACCCTTCTCGCCTCGTCAGGTCCTAAACATCTTAGCCACAGAGAGTCGAATGACCTTTTATACAAAGTATCATTGACGAAGGCGAAAGACAGAGCCCGTTTCGTGAGCTGATGTCTTGTGGACGCTTCTTCAGGTATTTGGTGGAACTTGAAGTAATCTATGAAGACTTCTCTCCAGTCCTCGGTATTTTCCCTGTCTTTTGTTTGTAGGGTTGTCTCCTCTTCCGCTTCTTTTTCTTCAGACGATTTTGGAGATATTTCTGTTGGGGCGAGCACTCGACGGCTTTGTACTATGATTTTAACGTCGTCGAGGTTCTCGTCAGCCAGTTCTTTAGCAAGTTTGGCTAGTGCGTCTGCTTTGCTGTTTTCCGCACGCGGTATGCTTTCCAACGTGTAGGAGGGAATTTGGGTTAGCAGTTGCTGCACTTTTTCACCGTATTTTATTAATTCCGGTTTACATGTTTGGTAATCGCCGTTCACTTGACTGACGACCAATTGGGAGTCCCCATATATGAGGAGGCTCTCAATTCCCATATCGATGGCGATCTCGAGGCCTGCTATCAGAGCCTCATATTCAGCTTCATTATTCGTTCTCGGTTCTGTCAAGGAGAAGGCGAAGCGCATTATCCCTCCTTGTGGAGTCACGAAGATGAGTCCCACCCCCGATTTGATCATTGGTATACTTTGTTTGTGCTTTTTCATGGAAGACGCTCCATCGAAATACAGCTCCCAACGGCTATCACCACTGTCGATTGTGTCAAACGCATATTTGTCTGGCAAATCGCAATTTAAAGGAGAGTCGGCAGGTATGGGATGCTCAGCAAGGAAGTCGGCGATGGCCTGGCCTTTTACTGCCTTGAGAGGTTGATATGTTATCGAAAATTCCATCAAGAGCAGGGCCCATTTAGCGAGTCGCCCTGTCAATATGGCTTTTGACATTAAATATTTGAGAGGGTCCACTTTTGAAATCAGACGGACCTCGTGCGCCAACGCATAGTGCCTAAGCTTTGTTAGTGCGAAGATCAACGCCAGGCAGTGTTTTTCAATGGGAGAGTAATTGCTTTCTGCCCCCAGCAGAACTCGACTTAGGTAATAGAGTGCTCTTTCTTTCCCTTGATCGTTCTCTTGTGCCCATAATGCGCCTAAGGAACCTTCGAGGGCGGTTGTATAAAGAATGAGAGGCTTCCCTTTAACCGGGGCAGCCAGCACGGGTGGGTTCTGCAAGTATTGCTTGATCTCATCCAGTGCGCCTTGACATTTTTGATCCCAAACGAATGGGGTTCCTTTCTTCATCAGGTGACTATAGGGACGGCACTTTCCTGAAAGGTTGGCTATAAATCGCCGTATGTATGCGAGTTTCCCTTGGAGAGACCGAAGTTGCTTGAGAGTTCTCGGCGGAGGCATTTCCATGATCGCTTTAATCTTTGAAGGATCTATTTCAATACCTCGATGCCGAACAACGAATCCCAGGAATTTGCCCGAGGAAACCCCGAACGCACATTTAAGAGGATTCATCTTCAAGTTGTACTGCCGAAGACGTTGAAACACGGTCTTCAGATGCTCAAGATGTTCGTCGTATGATTTGCTCTTGACCACGAGATCGTCGATGTAGCATTCGACGATTTCGTGTATAAGGTCGTCGAAAATCTTTGTCATGGCCCTCTGATAAGTAGCACCGGCGTTCTTCAAACCAAAGGGCATCACTTTATAACAAAATATACCAAGAGGAGTCCTGAAGGCTGTGTGCTTCTGGTCTTCGGGATGCATTTTTATCTGGTTATACCCCGACGAGCCGTCCATGAAGGAGAAAACCTCATGAGTGGATGTATTGTCTATCATAAGTTCAGTAACTGGCACTGGGAAATCATCTTTTGGGCAGGCTTTATTAAGATCCCGAAAGTCTACGCATATGCGCACTGTCCCATTTTTCTTCATCACTGGGACGATGTTAGCGATCCATTCAGGGTATTGAACTTCCTGGATGAAGCCAGAGTCTATAAGCTTTTTGACTTCGGCGTTGATGCTCATCTCAAGCTCGAGTCGCATTCTCCTCGGCGCTTGTTTGACGGGCTTGATGTCCGGAGATATCGCCAATTTATGTACAGCAATTTCTGGATCTAGTCCCGGCATTTCGGAATAGTTCCACGCGAAGCAATCTTTGTGTTGTAGAAGCACATCCTTCAACACAGTCACCCTTTTTTCAGATAACAGCTCGCTGATGAATGTTGGTCGCGGGTCATTTTCCGTCCCCAACTCAATTTTCTTGAGATTATCTGCAGTGGTGTGGATTCCATCCTCCAGTTCTTTCGGAGCTGGGGGAAATTCTGAGATTACCTCATCGCTGCTGTTTTCAAAGCACCAAGGGAAGTCGTTCATGTCCTCGGATTCTTCTTTTAATATTGTTACCACGTGGCAAGTGCGAATTTTCTGCCAGTCCCAATGCGGAGTTGGTTTTTCTTTTGCAGCCTCGGGTTCGTGCTTCTGTGGTGGTGCTACCCTCCAGTTGTCAGAAAGCGCGAATTTGCCTAACTGATATTGGTCCTCAACCCAATTCTTAAAGGTGAAACAATCTTCAAGCGGATGCCCTACTGCTCGATGGTAAGAGCAATAATTTGGGTCGGAGACTTCGCCTGCTTGCTCAGGGTGTTTAGACTCTGGCAGAGTTAGCATTTGATGTTTTAGAGCAAGATCAAGTATTTTCCTTGTTTTGTTCCGAGGAAACGAGTATGCTCGACCCATTTTCTTCATAAGGGCTAGGTCAATAACGCTCGCCTCTCGTATGCGTGGCTTCTTAGCTCTGTCTTGTGGTTGTCGAGCACCTTTTCGGCCCCTCGACTTGTTTTTGCTTTCGCGTCGAACCCTTTTTGTAGCAGGCTGACGTGGGGTAACATCTTCGTTCTTTACTGCCTGTCGAAGGAGACGCTGTGTCTTGGCTTTCTCATAGATCGCCATTTCACGATCGTGATCATCTCGGGCTTTTTGACTCGCATCCTTTATAAATTTGCTCACCGGGTCTTTAGACGATGGACTGGGCGGCTTTGTGTCAGGAACTTTTGCTGATTCGGGATTAGCGTCCTCCCATTGAGCGTCCGCTTCTTCATCAAAGTCATACATGGCATAACAGCTGTTTATTAACTCCCGTTTCTTTGGCCGGATGTACCCGAGCCCTTTTGTTTCCGTTCTCCCGTTAGGCAGTTTGCATTGAGTTCCGGGAACGTTCCAGACCTTGTCATAGAATTTGGCTTTTCTGATGGTCTGTGTGAAGGACATCCCTTGGCGTTTCAGCAGTTTCTTCAAACCTTCGGTATAATATCTGGGAAGACGGATAGGCTGAAGCTTGTTGAGCGTGGGATCCGCGCCCTGCCAAATTTCTTTTTCCACCTTGTTTTCTTCAGAACGGTAGAATAGGATTGCCTTCTCGCCTTTTCTTCCGGGAGGGATATAGAATGTCTGCAATTCTTCTACGCTGTTGGTGTCGAGTGCATCCAGTTCTTTGTAATGTTCAAGCGGCACCATGGTTATCTGCAGACTTCGCTCTTCATCAGTGGAAATCTGTATTGAGGGCCGAGCGGGGAATACAGCATGAACTTCATCCTCTGAGTCACTACCGAAGATCAATGAAGGAACAGATGGTCCTGGCCTAGTGGACTGGGACGGACCTGAATAAATTATATCCTCCTCCTCCTCGGTGTCACTGCCGAAGACAGGGATGGTTGCGTTAGTTTTGTTCTCCGGTTTGTGACATCTTTCCGTGTCTTCGAAACTCGGTAGGAAGTATTTGGCATCTTCATACTTGCGAACTTCGTTCACGGAAAATGGATTCAACTCTCCTGCCACTGTGTACTCGAGGCCGTCCCTAGAATACTTCATGCACTGATGCTGTGTAGAAGGGATGATATTGTATTCGTGTAGCCATGGTCGGCCGAGCAGAGCATTGTAGCACGTCTTGGCGTCTATAACATGGAATTTGATGTCTGTGACGAGCACCCCGAAGCGTAGCGTCAATATCACAGATCCAAGAGTCTTTGAGGATTGAGAGTCGAAACCGGAGATGGTGATTTTGTCCCGGGCGAGGTGTTGGACACTCATGCAAATCTCCTTTAACACTCGCACATTGAGTAAATTGACAGACGATCCGTTATCGACCAAGATTTTTCCTATCTTTATGTCATGGCAGTATCCCGAGACATAAAGGGGGCGATTGTGTTCACACGTCCCGAGGAGAAGGTCTTCATCACCAAAAGCAACGTCGGCTGTGTGCACCTCTTCCAATTCATCCTTCATCTTTTGTTCGGCTAGGAAGGCTTGGAACTGGTCCGGATCTTGTAGGGCCTTAATCAAAGAATCCCTCGCCTCTTTTGATAGCAATAGGGCATCGAGAATGCTGAGTTGTGAGGGTAGCTTTCTCAGATGCGCCAAGACATTGTAATCTACTTTATTCCTTTTTGGGGGATTCTTGGCGGTTAACTCTTCCGCAACTTGGTCATCCAAAGCGATGTCTTCAGAGACCTTCTCTTTCCCTTTGTTTTTCTTATTCAAGGGTCCGAGGTTCTTTTCGGGTAATGTTCGATTGCGCAGCTGTATATTCTCGCAGGCCTTCAGTTCTTTTTCTTTTCCCGAAGTGGATTCTTCGAAGAGGGGGCCAAGCTCTAGCTCTTCATCGGAATCGCTTCCAAATGTAGGCACTTGTGACCCGGTAATGTTAACCATGTGACAATTGCCGGCAGTTCTTTCAAGTTCTTTAGTCGTATTTCTTTGCTCTCGGCGAATTTTACGTTTTTCCCGTTTAAATCGTTGTCGATTAGCGACGTATCCTTGCCACCATCCATTGAAAGCTTTGCAATCTTGGGTGGAATGCGAGACCTTCTGATGGTATAAGCAATAAGAGGGGTGCATTTCTACCGCGCCAGTAACTTTTTCTTCAGAGGGTGGTAGCTTCATGCCCATCGATATGGCCTTAGCAAATTTCTTTTTTATCTTGAATTGGCTTTTGTCAGTGGTGGAGGCATTTTGCTCCAACGGGATCATTTCAGCTCCTTCCTCAAGTCGCTGACGCTTAGCCCTTTCGAATATAGCCGTCTCGCGTTCTCGATCAGCCTTGCTTTTCAACCGAGCTTCATTAAGAAACGCGTTAATCATTTCAACTGGTAACCCTGGGGTCTTTGATTCGGCATTTGCCCCCAGCGTTTCAGTGCCAGAAGTTCCTTCATCGTTCGTGGTCGAATGGGAGATCATATGACAGCTTGCCACATATTCGTCAAATTCATCCAATGAACTTTCTCCTTCATCTTCTTTTTGGAAGACGTGATCAAGGAAATCTTGGAGCGTGATGGGAGTTCGCGCCTTTTGGTTATATTCATCCAGCGCATCGATTTGCTTTTGTAAGTCCGTGCGCTTGTCGCTAGGCTTCACGGGCTTCTTAGATTTCTTCTTCTTCTTTTTCGAAGATTTTGACGGTTGGCTATGAACGCTTGAACTACCACCATCGGTCTTCGGGGTCGGTCGTGGCTTCAACATTCCCTCAATAACCTGCGGTTCCAAGGGGTTCTTCCACTTGACCGCTGGGCAGGTTTGAAGATCATCTAGCATTCTTTTCGTTTTGGCCGATAATACAACCTCCCAGGGAGCCTCTTCAATAACGGAGCATGTTGCCCCCGGCGTATTCGTCCCCTTATAGGTGTGGGGCTGCGGAGGGTTCACCTTCCATTTGTCAGACAGCGCAAATTTGCCCTGACGGTATTGATTCTCAAGCCAATTTTTGAAAACGTAACAGTCTTCGATTGGATGTCCCAACACTCTGTGATAAGGGCAGTAATTAGGATCGTTGACGTCATTCAGTTGTGACGGACGTTTTGGATCTGGCAGATTTATAAGCCTGTTGCGCAACGCCAGCTCGAATAGCCTCCTTGTTTTATCACGGGGGAAGGAGTAAGCACGTCCCATCCTGTCCTCAAGGGGTACGTATGGGCGTGTATTGTTTGGACGAGCAGCCGGCTTCGAGTCGCTCGGTTGTTGTTGGGCATTGGCGACGATGATCGCTTTTCCCTTTCCTTTATCGTTTCGGGGGTCCGGCTTCGGGAGAGGGGGTTTATGGCCCATCTGGTCCATCTGCGCTAATTTGTCGATCAAAGCCTGGAAGGAAGTCGGTTTGAAGAACATCATGAACTGCGAGATGGTTGCCTGCGGATCAAGCGTTCCAACAAACATCCCTACTGCCGGCGCTTCTTCTATGCGTTGTTCACACTTAGACCATAGATTACGCCACCGTATAGCGTATTGAACCCACGTCTCGCCGGGCTTTACCCTGGCGTTAATCAGCGCCGTCATCGGAGTACGCTCGCTGGCGCTTGCAAAACGTTGGGTGAAGAGCAGCTCCATCTCCGCAAAGGTTTTAATAGAGTCGTTGGGGAGCTCGGAATACCACTCGAAAGCTGTGTCTGATAAGCTTCCAACGAATTGGCGCAGCAAAAGTTTGTCGTCGCCTCCAGTGTTACCACACAGTGCCCTGAACTGGGCAACATGTTGATGGGGGTTGCCGGTCCCCTTGTAGACATGAAACTTAGGAATCGTGTAACCTGGCGGGTACTTAATTTGGTCGTACCATCCCGGATATGGGCGCCCCGTTTTCACGATCTGACCGGCTGCTTCAACCGCCTGATGCATTCGTATTTGTTGAGCGATATATTCATCCAAATCAGCTTTTGATATAGTATCTTCTTTAGCTGCGGATAGAGCCGGTGGAGGATTCGATGTCTCTCCCCTATCATCTTCAAGAATGATTGGGGGATCTCCAGCAGGTGGATCTGGTTGAATCATCATACCCACCACATCCTGGAACAGGAGGGCCATTTTCTTTATGTTGGCCGCCTGTTCTGCAGCCTCTTTGTCTCTTTTTTCCAGTATTCGGCGGAGGAACTCAGCGTCGGTTTCCTCCTCTTGACGTTCATCTAAGGACGTCTCAGGATTCTCTTTTGGCCCCGTGAGTGCAGCCATTGTAGTCATCATCTCCTGGAGCTTTTGTTGCTGCTCCTGAGACCTGGTCACTGACCGGGTAAGCGGTCGGTGACCCGTAGAAGTACGACTTTCTTCTTTTCCTGAAGCCATATAGATTGTATGAACTATTATGCCCCCTGACTTGGGGCGTTTAGGTTCACCATTGTTAACTCTTGCTGCTGTTGCGGGAGCTTTCTCCGGCCTCCTTCTTTTGTAGACCTTTGAGGTTGAAGGAGCCGTTGAAGCGGGCATTCTAGCATTTGTTGCCCCCTGCTGTTGAATGGGGCAGTTTTTGTTCTTTTCCACCTTTGCCCTTTTCTGGTGACGCAAGTGGTCTGGATCGATCACAGAGTTTTGAACCCTGCGCCATACTTTATAAACTTTTGATGACAGCCGTTGAGGGGGCTGTTCCTGTTTCGTCTCCGGAGCTTTTTCCATGGGTGGAGGAGACCTTTTCAATGTAGCAACCGGGGAGTTCTTTCTTACCTTCCTCAGCAATTCAAAGCTGTTCCCAGTTGGAACAGCAGCGTTGATCTCCGCCACTGGAGCAGGCGGGGTTAGCCCTGAAGGGGAGTTGCCTCCTGCTTTCTTTATTCGCTGCCAATGGCGACGTCGCGCACGACGAGCCATTGGGACTGGCTCAGATATCGGGACAGTTTCTTGTTGCCCCTTGTTTGGGAGTGGGGCAACTGCCGGTGTCAGCCTATCAAAGACTGATGCTTTTTGATCAGCTGAAGGAGGAGTAGGAACCGTTAATCTTGTGAAGACTGACTTTCTGATAGGAGAAGCCGCTTCAACGACTTCCGAAGCTGTGGCCGTTGCCCTCTTTGGGACAGCCACTTTATGATCCTGACCTAGCCTGGTGAAAACAGAGGCTGTCAGCTTAGTAGCGGGCGACCCGTTGACAGGGGTCGTAGTAGCAGTGAGCCGGTCAAATACCGACTTCTTGTTCGCTTCTGGTGCGGATATCGGCATAGAGAAGCTTGCAGGGGGGACCATGGTCCCGAAAAATAGGCCGGTGGTGGCCTGGGTCACCTGCTCTACCGGCAGAGTAAGGAAAGAGGCCGCTTGGGGCCCATATGTTACACCTCTCGGTGAGGTGGAGCGTCCGTTGCAGTGGTGCTTCGCGCATTTGGTGCAGTGGGAATCCATGGATGCTTGAGTTCTGCGCCAGATAAAAGACCAAATCTTAGCAACTTGAAATTCGAAGACAACCATTTAACAAACCGCGATTGATTCGCGAAGACGACACATGAAGTGTGGAGTGGAAAGAGGAAAAGGTCCCACCGGGCGTGCCAGAATCTGTTCCCCTCCGAACGGCGGCCTGCGACGTTAGGACGTCACGTGCCTGAGGTTCGGGGCAGATGCTATTTGGTTTTATCCGTCCACCTCTCCGAAGATGCCAAGTTGATTTATGGCACCGTGTATCGAAGGTTTAGACGGATGCGGCCGATGTAGCAGACTTTGTCAGATTCCCCCTCGCTTGAGGGGTTTTTGATTGTGGGGACGCTCTTCCCTGCAGGCGCAAGCCCCTGCAGTTAATTACGCTACCGCTTTGCGGTAACAACTTTCTCCTTCTCCAGAATTTCACTTCGTGTCGTGTGTGTTTGTTTTGTTTGTGGCTGCCCGTGGATTGTGTACGGAGACTGAGTAATATCGTCACCCGTAGGACGTGGATTAGTCCAAATCCGTATTTGCTTAGATTTGGGTTTGGTGTTTTTTTTAGTTTAAGGATGCATTAGTCGCGTTGCGACTAAGGTCAACTTAAACGTTCATCAAGGATACGCTAGTCCTGTTTTGGACTAAGATCGATCTGACGTAGTGATTGATTTAATTATTCGGCCGTCGGGACTCGTCACCTCTCTGACGCCGTTGAGGGATTACAACGACAGGCGTCAGAGGAGTTCCGAGATGTACCCTTGAACCAAAGTTGGTTTGGGATTTTATTGTTTATTTAGATGTCTAAGGACACGTTAACCGTATTTGGGGTTAAGATCAACTTAGACGGGACCGTTTAGATCCGACAAAAGAGCGTTTGGGCCCTATCGTGTCAGTTTAGGGACGTAGCGGTCCATATTCCAGTTTAGGGACGTGGTGGTCCATTATTAGTTTAGGGACGTTTCGGTCCGATATTAGTTTAGGGACGTTTCGGTCCATATTCTAGTTTAGGGACGTGGTGGTCCATTAGTTTAGGGACGTTTCGGTCCGATATTAGTTTAGGGGACGTTTCGGTCCATATTCCAGTTTAGGGACGTGGTGGTCCATTATTAGTTTAGGGACGTTTCGGTCCGATATTAGTTTAGGGACGTTTCGGTCCATATTCCAGTTTAGGGACGTGGTGGTCCATTAGTTTAGGGACGTTTCGGTCCGATGTTAGTTTAGGGGACGTTTCGGTCCGATATTAGATGAATGGTCGTTGGGACTCGTTACCTCTCTGACGTCGCTGAGGAATTACAACGACAGATGTCAGAGGAGTTCGGAGATGTACCCTCGAACCGGTCGTGACTTGGTTTATGAGGGGCATTTAATTTAAGGACTTACAGCCAGGATTGGGTTAAGTCCAATTTTTATTTTAGGCTCTGCCCGATTAGAAGAATCAATCTAAACAAGGCTCTGCCCCCTTTTATTATTTTGCAAGTCTGATTTTGGGCCAGGCCCTTTTGAATAATGAGTTACAAAAAAAAAACTCAGAAATTCTCCACACAGGGCCTTGCCCTTTTATTTATTCTGCAATTGGGCTAGGCCCTTTTAAATAATGAGTTTCAGAAACTCAATAATTTTCTTGAGTTGGGCCAGGCCCTTTTAAATGATGAGTTGCAGGAACTCAAGAGATGTTCTGTAATTTAGTTTGGGCCAGGCCCTTTTAATGAGTTTGCAGAAACTCAGGAATTTTCCCAACAGGGCATTGCCCTTTTATTTATTCTGCAATTTAATTTGGGCCAGGCCCAAATCAAGGGGTTGCAGAAACCCTAGAAACCTTTAGGTTTAAGAACACAAGTGCATGGCACTTTTGATTTGAATTTGGATCTAAGAAAAACAAGTTCTTGTTTTTTCCTGATCATACAGAACCAAGGGTTCATATCAAGTGCAAGGCACTATTTTTTTTTTTATTCTTTTATCATTATTTTTTTTTTTTTTAGAACCAGGGGTTCATATCAAGTGCAAGGCACTATTTATTGTTCTTTTTATTTTTCTTATTTCTTTTCTCTTTTCAGAAATTCTACCTCTTTTCTTTGTTTCTTCTTCTCTGTTCTTAATCTTCACCAGCTCTCTTTTTTCTCAGAAGTTGATCCTTCTTTTTTTTTTTTTAATGAGGTCTGGGGTCTTATTTATAGTGCCCACAAAGTTGTTGGATTTGTTAACAAAATCTTTCCTGAATTATTTCGGGAATTTTCCCACCATTGGATCAGAGATCCAAGGGTCCCTGTTTTACAGGAGAACAGAAAAGATCCACATAAATTTTCATTTAGTTGCTGCGCAACTCACCAGTGCGTGACACGTGTCACGCATCTGTGCACTTGCGCAGTTGCGGTTGCGCAACTGCGCAGACACGTGTCGCGCATCCGAGCGCTTGCGCAGCTGCGACTGCGCAACTGCGCAGACACGTGTCGCGCATCCGTGAGCTTGCGCAGCTGCGACTGCGCAACTGCGCAGACACGTGTCGCGCATCTGTACGCTTGCGCAGACACGTGTCGCACATCGGTGAGCTTGCGCAGTTGCGATTGCGCAACTGCGCAGACACGTGTCTCGCATCCGTGCGCTTGCGCAGACACGTGTCGCGCATCCGTGAGCTTGCGCAGTTGCGATTGCGCAACTGCGCAGACACGTGTCTCGCATCCGTGCGCTTGCGCAGACACGTGTCGCGCATCCGTGCGCTTGCGCAGTTGCGATTGCGCAACTGCGCAGACACGTGTCTCGCATCCATGCGCTTGCGCAGACACGTGTCGCGCATCCGTGCGCTTGCGCAGTTGCGATTGCGCAACTGCGCAGACACGTGTCGTGCATCCATGCGCTTGCGCAGACACGTGTCGCGCTGTCATGCATTTGCGCAGTTTAAGTCTTAATTTTGTTTTCTGAAGAGCCTTGCTCTGATGGGACGCTCTGTCTCGGGCGTTACGCCGCCGAATCAGCTTCTGCCATGTGGCAAATTGCGCGCTGCGCACGGAAACCGAAGCGTTGCTTCAAATTTTGAATTTTCAAAATTCAGTAGAGCCTTGCTCTGATTGGGGGAAACACCCGCGATACCTGAAGCGGCCATCCCAAAGCGGATAGTCATTCCTGTTCCTAAAGTCATCAGAGCAACTTCCCCTGCTAAGGATTCGGTCTTTGCAAGACTGACCGTTTTAGCTCCCGTTCCAAGCGAAGTCATCAAAACTGCTCCCCCTGCGCGAAAGTCTGCCTTCGATAGATTGGCCATCCCTACTCAACGGACATCAGTTTTCAAGAGACTAACGCCGGCAGCAACCCTCCGCCAGAACAAGGGGCATGACGAAGCCACCCCCATAACTGATCCGGTCCCATCAGCACGACATGCTTGCCGTCATCACTGACACCGAGTAAGGAAGGCTGGGGGCAGCTCTCCTTCTAGACTGACTCCGCCAACTCCGATGGTAGAAATTGATGCTGCTGTTCCAACTGGGAACAACTTTGAACCACTTAGGAGGGTGCGCAAGAACTCTTCGACGGCCGTGCTGAAAAAATCTCCTCCACCTATGGAAAATGTTACAAAGGTAGAGCCAGAACAACCCCCTCAGCGGCTGTCCTCCAAAATTCATAAGGTCTGGCGATAGGTCCAAGCCTCCGTGATTGATCAAGACTACCCCCGCCAATAGAAGAAGATAAAAGTTCGGCAAGAGAAGGACCACCCTGTCATACCACAGGAGATGTCATCTATTTGGGTGCCCACTGCAACGGTTCCCTCAACTTCGACCGCCCACAAAAGAAGGAGGCCGGAGAAGATCCCTGCGTCTTTGGCAAATCGCAAGGACACTTTATCTAAACGCTCCAAGTCTGGAGGCATGGTGGTGCATACTGTTTATATGGCTTCCGGAAAAGAGGATAGCCGTATATTTACGGGTCACCGACCGCTTACACGGTCCGTGACTAAGGCTCAAGAGCAGCAACAACAACAAAAGCTCCAAGAAATGCTGACAACCATGGCTGCACTCACTGGACCAAAAGCAGGTCCGGAGACATCTTCGGAGCAGCGTCATGAGTACGAAACGGATGCTGAATTCCTTCGGAGAATGCTTGAGAAGAAGGACAAAGAGGCTGCAGAACAAGCGGCCAACATAAAACAAATGGCCCTTTTATTCCAAGATATGGTGGGCTTGATGATCCAGCCGGACCCTCCAGCCGAAGATCCTCCAGTAATAATTGAAGATGATAGTGGAGAGACATCAAATCCTCTGCCGGCTCCGTCAGCAGCCGAGGAGGAAACCATCTCCAAAGCCATGCTCGATGATTATGTAAGTGCACGGCGGCACCCCGGCCTCCATCCCGATGCCAAATGCGGAAGCGATGGTTAACTTTAATTTTTCTTGAACTGGCACCACCGCGCACTAAAAACCCGGATCGGGCCATTAACTAGTCCTAGCTAACTACAAGATGGGGAGAGAGATATACCGAGTGATCCGTGTCCTCCGGTCTTCTCGTCGTCGTCCCGATCTCCCGCGGAATGTCCGGTCTCCACCTCGTCGCCGGAAAGGCACCACGTCGCCGGCTTCTTTTACGGGCTCCCACCTCTATACCGAGGCAACTCGGGCATGAAGTTGGCGAGCCGACGTGCCCAAGGTTTGCTGTAGAATGCATGTAGTGCTCATGTCTCATTTTGGGGTTCATGGAGGTTGCCTTTTGGTGGAGGGATGATACATGCTTTTGGAGATTGATCTTGTGGGATTTTTACCAAAGAAAAAGCACAAAAACCCCACCTCTAGAATTTTGGACAGCCCCCAAAGGAGCTTGGCCGGCCATGCATGATGGAGTGGAGAGAATGAGAGTGAGGGAGTGAGTGAAAAAGATAGCCACAAGAATAATGCAAGTGAGAGGAATGGTCATCATGCAAGAATCATCATCACTAGAAAAACCACACTCCATCAACAAATCAACAACCATGATTGCTACAAAAAGTCAAGCAATCATGAACCATGGAAGGTCAAGGGATGGGGCTCCATCATGAAATCATCATGATACAAAAGTATGCAAAGACAACCCTCCAAATAGCTAATTTGCACAAATGCAAATAAGCCCTCCTCCACCAATCTTCGGCCAATGAACGATACAAAGGAAATTGGCCGAAATGGAAAGCAAACTGGCAACTCCAGAAAACTGGTCCCGTAATAAATTACAGGAAAACCCCGATACTGTGTACACACCCGCATTTGTATTCCAACCGAAATACAAATGCAATGAGACAAAATCTATACTGTACTATACTAGGATCCGGCTTAAACCAAAGCCGGCTAGTATAATCCGTCCGATCCTGATCCGTGCAATGCTGCACGTATCTGATCGAACCCTTCCATATCTCCATACGGCCTCTACACCGTTTCGCCCGAAAACTTGAGCAACTGAATGTGGGGGACTCTAAAGACTCGTCAACACCTTGGTTGTGGATTTAACCACTAGCACGTCAGAGGTATAAGCCAATACGTAACGGGCTATCAGGTATTGACCAAAAGGGACGTCGATGAGCGAACTCATCCTGACACCCTACTGAGCCTGCCAGTGACAATATCCGTACAGTCCGGTCCGTTCGTCTATGAGCATCGCATGGCGGGCCTAGGGGGTTGGTAAAAAGTCAGACCCCCAAAAGCGGTACAAGTCATGTCGGAGTGTAGCCCAGAACACCCTGAGATACTACTGGAATACCTACCAGTAAATCTCCTGCCTCGGCCGAGGGCTTCGTGTAATGGCTCTCCTAAACACAGCGCGACCTCACCCCCAATACCGGGAGAGACGAACCCCTGAAGATCCGCTTACTGCCTCCATGTGGCTCGGGACTGTACCCAACTAAAACCTGTTTGCACGTCTCCTTTGAGCGTGGTAGGGTAGTAATCAAAGTACATTGGGAACTCACACGAGACAAATGACGATCCTCAGGTCGATAACCTAACCTGTACACATGTCACCAGGGAACTGCTATCTGACGTCAGGTATAAGACCAACTAGCATGTTCCCGGCGAGTCCTGTCCGGTGTACTCATAACCCAATGAGCACCTGTATACATCTTAGGTGATCCAACTGACACCAATGGCTTGTGAGACCGGCCACCGCCCCTCGTCGGGGTCTCGACTGTATACACTAGTCTACTCTGGAGTATCGATGCCCTGTCTCGAAACTCCCACGACTAGGGACCTTTTAAGGATGTGCTTATAGACTACCAGCTCCCACGTATATGATCGCCCTCATACTGCTGGTGGTCAAGCAAGAATCCTAGGGGCTCTATCAACGTGTAATAGCGATATGTCAGGTCACCCAAAGCAGTACACGATGATAAAGATAAACCAGATAGCATACTATCATCTCGAGTAAGACTGTCCTACCGGGATAGGTCCTCCCTCAATCATTGCAATCACGTGCCTGTGATCTAATAATTGACTCTGAGGGCACCATCTCCAACAATCTCCCACTTGCACTCAAGGCTAATTATTGCGATGTCGCATACTCACAGCCCGTGTGATACCGAACACCCAACTCCTCTACTAGTCAGTCTCACAAAGCTAGTTTGTGAAACTATTGCGTTCGAGGAATAGCCTCAGTGAGTGGATCCGCCTTGATGTTTCTTTCTATGTCTCTCTATATCTCAAGTTCGCGGAGAAACCCATCTCCCGAAATGAGCAATACCTTCCAAGAATGTGTCTGGATGTCTGATGGGACCTAGCTCATAAATGAACTCCAAATCCAAACTTCTTAGACTGTATCGACAACTGAACTTAATCAGTATCCTGCGCCATGCCTCCCTCAGTATTTCCTTGGACCACCTGTCCAAAATACTGCCCCTCGTCAGAAGGAAAACTATAACTCTGACAACCTCCTTGTCGTCCAGGTCACCTTGGAAGCATGGAATGATAACTGTCTCTCGAATGAGGCTGTCGTTATCATATCCCTAGAACATCCACTTATGTTCTAAAGTTGCTTCCGATTGTTTCTTCAGGATTGGATCGATATCAACTTATTGCATCTACTGCAAGAACAACATCTGGTGTGGTACTTGACATCTCATGATTGACTCAATTGCCTAAGCAAGTGATCTGCCAATCATGCACATCCCTCTCCCCTTTAGTCTGTAAGACACCTTTAGAGAGGGTGACTCCATCACCTGCAGGTACACTACCGTGCCAGGAGTCGTCCATTCTAAATGCTCTTAGAATGCTGTCTAAGTACCCTTAATTGGGAAACCACCTAAATCTAGATCTACAACCATAGATCTAGTAACCAGTATGTCTGATATAATGTCCAAGTCCCATGTGGAGAAACCACTGTGTGACGACCAAAGTATAACCGATCGTAGTATAGGAATATCACTTCCTACTCTGTGTGTGTCATCCAAATACCAGGACATCACACCCTACTACCTTCTCAACAGATCCATCCCCTATTCTGATGAAGTCAAACCGATGACTGTCATATCAGAAATAGATGATCTATCTCCGCTACATCTGCTTTAGTCTATAAATAGACATAAGCCGCTTGTCCACCAATGCTTCCGCTGCTCCCACTGACTACGACAACCCTCTGGCAGAGTCATATAGACGTACACTTCTAAAGCTAGTTTAGAACGACCCTATACTCATCCTCCTGCCGGGTCTCACGGTCTGGAACAACAGCAATGGCAAGTCTGGGTAAACAAGAACTTCCCTGTCACCGTCCTTGAGGCTACCGGAGTACCTCTCGGGTGCCTGAAGTTACCCACCTTATCTGCGGAGTGGCCAATGGAATGTCAAACCAGATTGAATCTTTAGGTTCCTATCAAAATCTTTAGTAATCGTTTGTGGTTCTGGAATCACTTCCAGTTCTACCATACTCCCACTACTGTTTTCTGAAAAAATCCATTTTTATTAAAACTGTGGCGAGTCTAGAACAATATCACTATTGATCTTCCAGATGGTAGAAAGTCAACCCTCATCATAGCCTGGGTCAACCCACAAACAGCCATTACAAAAACGTGCCTTGAGTTATCCAGAGTCTGGTTTTAATCATAAGCCGGACAACTCCCCGTACCTTAACAACGTTAAGATATGAACCGTTCTATATCCAATATAGAACCAGAGGCACTGATTTAATTGAACCAGATTCAAATCATGCAGCTGTCTCCAGTGCATGTCAACTAAATGGAAAGAGGCCGATCAGCGTTACTCAACTTAGGAATGCTTCCAATTATGAGTAACCTGAAAGAGAAGCAAGTTCTCTTAATCATTACTATCAACTGAATACCATACACAAGTATCTATATCTTCGATCTCCTTGAAGAATCCCGATACTTGCAACACCTGGTTCTCTACTTTATTCAAATACCTATAACTTCTCAAAACTCAGACCTTGCGTTTCTACGAAACACCTGTCTAAAAACTAGAGAAGTGATAAGTAAACCGAATATAGTACGAGAACCAACCCCTTTGTCCTGATGGACCCTGGACAACATACAATACTCTGTATAAGTCCCTTGAGTCTGATAACTCATTCACTGTGTGTCGTAGGTTGAAAACTGTACTTATGGTTAAGAAGAATTACACCGCTGTTTAATGCTCCTTACCTAACCATCCACCGATATAGGTAAATGTCATCGACATAATTTCAAAAATGTATATCTCACTCTATAAAATAGACGTACAGATATATCAATTTGAAATTGGTGCATTATAACGGATATTCAAAACCAAATATTCGCCTTCCGGCAAACAACCCAGGTGACCTCCTCAAATATCACCAATTACAACGAATTCCGATATAATGAGGATGATCACCTAATTCCCAATAACTTACTCCCACTCATCATCTATAAAACCATACAGATGTGAGAATCATACCTGGTAAATACATACCCTGGAGTAAGGACTAATTGGAAAATCAGTTTTCCTTTAACAGTACATAGTGAAACTGAAACATTGAAATGTTTCGATGGGGTATCCCGGTATTCCTAGTAATGCCTCTTCCAGATTCACGACTGTAACCGTATAATTCTTTGCCACCTCTCCAAATCCCTTTATATGTCTTTAGTCATTACCTTCTGCACACCCCTTTAGGCCAAATGGTTTTCTTCCTTCCTTACCGTTCGGTACCAGCCTATGGTTTGGAAAAAGACTATCCAATAAGCATAATGGGTGTACTGTCCCAATCCTAGGAACACTCGCAATGTGAGAGAAGGTGCAGATAAAAGACACCTGAATAAACCTTATTCCTATTTCTCCTGAACCAGAATCCATCCCCGAACTGGAACAAGTTCCTTTCGAGTTCGTATATAACCATACGATCGAGTATCCAATAAACTGTGGATCTTCGTAGTGATACGGAGTGTCCTGGAGAAATACAAAGGTGAAGTGCGAGTGGTAATGAAATACCTGGTTTGGTCGTGAATAGCAGTCGCAATTTACTTTGCCCTCTTACTAATCCCTTGATATGTCTTTACTTAATACCTTCTGTACACCATCGTTAGGCTAATTGGTTTTCTTCATTCCCTACCGGTCGGCACCTGCTTATGGTTTGGAAGAAGACTATCCAATTTGCGTAATAGGTGTACTATTTCCTAAACCAAGGAGTACTCGCAACTTGAGAGAAGGCAATGGAGCAACACACTTAGGAATCCTCACGATTCCTAAGGAGAAAATACACCTGCGGGATCCTTACGACTCGTAGGGAGAAAATGCTTTATGGGACCCTCACGGCCCATAAAATTGAAAAGCCTTAGGTGATAGGGACCCAAACCTGTCTCCTAAGCCATCGTTCCCCAACGGACAACGGAAAATGATGAGTCGCTCCTGGCATTTCGCTTCAGTGTTAGCGGTGCTGATGCCGACCAAAAACCCAAATCCCAAGTCCTCCCAAGGCAAATGATGAGTTGCTCCTGGCATTATTCCAGTGCAGCAATGCTGATGCCAAACAAGATCCAAATTCCAAGCCCCCAACCCCAAAGTGGCGAATGATGAGTCGCTCCTGGTATTATTCCAGTGTAGCGATGCAGACGCCAACCAAATTCCAAATCCCATACCCCAACGGCGAATGATGAGTCGCTCCTGGTACCACATTCCAGTCCAGCGATGCAGACGCCAACAAAGCCCTGAAATTTTTCCGGCCCTACGGTCTGGATCATACATCCTGCAAAACCGTATACAATCCACGGGCGTAAAACAATCCCAACCTCTCCCAAGTACTACCGGTGAGACCACATTCAAAGTCCCAAAAAAAAAAAAAAAATTCCTACCGGGGCAAATGATGAGTTGCTCCTGACATTATTCCAGTGCAGCAATGCAGATGCCAAACAAAAACCAAAATCCCAAAATCCTCTCAATGACATATGATGATTCGCTCCTGATACCATATTCCAGTATAGCGATGCTGATGTCAACCCAAATCAAAATCAACAAGTCAACTTCCACTCCGACACCGCAGAAAGCGGAGCAAGTCAGAATCCAATCTCGACACCGCAAGAAGCGGAGCAAGTCAAGTCTACCCCTGACGCTGCAAGAAGCAGAGCAAGTCAAATCAAGAACCGACCGTCCAAGTCGCAAAAAGGGCAGAACCGACCGTCCAAGTCGCTAAAATGGCAGCATCGACTGTCCAAGTCGCAAAAAGGGCAGAACCGACCGTCCACGTCGCAAAAAGGGCAGCACCGACCGTCCAAGTCGCTAAAATGGCAGCATCGACCGTCCAAGTCGCAAAAAGGGCAGAACCGACCGTCTACGTCGCAAAAAGGGCAGCACCGACCGTCCAAGTCGCAAAAAGGGCAGCATCGACCGTCCAAGTCGCAAAAAGGGCAGAACCGACCGTCCAAGTCGCTAAAATGGCAGCACCGACCGTCCACGTCGCTAAAAGGGCAGAACCGACTGTCCAAGTCGTAAAAACGGCAGCACCGACCATCCAAGTCGCAAAAATGGCAGAACCGACCGTCCACGTCGCTAAAAGGGCAGTATCGACCGTCCAAGTCGCAAAAATGGCAGAACCGACCATCCACGTCGATAAAATGGCAGCACCGACCGTCCACGTCGCTAAAATGGCAGAACCGACAGTCCACGTCGCTAAAATGGCAGTACCGACCGTCCAAGTCGCAAAAATGGCAGCATCGACCGTCCAAGTCGCTAAAAGGGCAACATCGACCGTCCAAGTCGCAAAAAGGGCAGCATTGACCGTCCATGTCGTAAAAAGGGCAGTGCAGGATTCCTACAAAGCGGGAACCAGATTACTCCGGGCCAAGTAAACGTCTATCACGGACACTTCGTCTCGGAGACATGTCAAGCAACGACCGTCCATGTCGTAAAAAAAAAAAGGGCAACGCCAGCTTCCCAAAAAGCGGGAATGAAATCAGGTTGCCTCCAAGTAAAAGAAGATCCATCAATTTCATGCACACGACCCACATATGTGGTGTGTATTTATTGATGGGGGGCAATTTGTTGGGGTAAAAATTTACATCCCGGTTGACCAAGTCAAAATCAAAGTCAACCCCAAGCCAAGTGGGCCCAAGCCCAGATCCAGTGGGCCCATGCCCGGGTCGAGCCAGAACATGAAGCGGCCGGCCTCCCCCCATGCTAAGATAAAAATTTTGTAATAAATAATTTTGTTGCATTTCTTTTAGTTTATTTTATGGATAAATGTAAGAAAAATAGGCATGAAGCCAAATTTTTGTAAAGCCCATGGCTTATGTGCAAAAAGAAATGGCACATGAGCCATGGGATAGGCAAAATGCCATTTTGTGAAGCCCAAGGGGCTATGTGTAAAGTGTATAGCCTATAAAGGCAGAAGATAATGAAAATATCTCATAACTTTTCTCTCTCTAAAATTTTTTTCCAGATCTGAGATCTTTCCTTCTTCTTCAAGGTTCCAAAACCTTCTTCTTTCTCTTGAATTAAATCAAGAGTTTTACTCTTCTTTTTATAAAACAAATTAGTTTTTCACCACAAAACCCACAAAGGGGAACTTGGATCTATCATTAGATCTCAAAAAGAAGAGATTTTTAGATCTCACATCTCTTGAGCCAGCCAACAGAGGAGGAAGAAGAAGAACCCATTTCCCCAACCAAGACATTTTCCTTTTTCAGGAGTTTAACTCCACGGTTTCTGGGGCTAAAAGCCATCTTTTCCTCGCCGGCGCGCTAGCGCTCGAGCGCAAAGCACCTACGTGCCGACACGTGGCGCATTTGCGCTCCAGCACACTGCGCGCGAGCGCAAAGCGCCCACGTGCCGACACGTGGCGCGCGCTTGCGCTCCAGCGCGCTTACGCTCATGCGCAAAGCGCCCATGTGCCGACACGTGGCGCGTGCGCGCTTGCGTTCCAGCACGCAGCGCTCATGCGCAAAGCGCCCACGTGCCGACACGTGGCGCGCGCGCGCTTGCGCTCTTGCGCAAAGCGCCCACGTGCCGACACGTGGCGCGCGCGCGCTTGCGCTCCAGCGCGCAGCGCTCTTGCGCAAAGCGCCCACGTGCCGACACGTGGCGCGCGCTTGCGCTCCAGCGCGCAGCGCTCTTGCGCAAAGCGCCCACGTGCCGACACGTGGCGCGCGCGCTTGCGCTCCTGCGCGCAGCGCTCATGCGCAAAGCGCCCACGTGCCGACACGTGGCACGCTTGCGCCTGAGCGCACAACACCTAAGGGCACAGCGCTCAAGGCGCTGGCCCCACGCATCCCTTGGATGCCTTTTCCCCATCTTTTTGTGTACATACATACATATATACATATGTATACAAATTTATACACACACGTACTCCACGACACTGTCCCTGTTAGAAAAAAAATTCTAACGGGGCGCTGCCCCGCACCCCGCAAGGGGGCTGCTAGCCCCCTTGACCCCCAGCCCGCTATCCGGGTAGCGGGACCCCCGTAAAAACTCTGCGTGGCTCCCGATATATCCAAAACCCCCCTTTCAGAACAGAACACACGTACACTGCACATTGAGTTCGCATGACCAGCTTAACCCGTTAATCGGAGGTTCCCTCGCCCCAAGGGCGAGGGGTAATTAACGGCAGCTTAGTCCGCGGCTGCCGGAGATTCGGATCCCCACAATCATTAAACCCCGGCCTACCCTAGTCCGGGGGAATCTGTAGTATGCCTGAGAAGCGTGCGCGTATTCCCATCTCAATGGGGTGACGAAAAACACCCTACATACCCTTAATTGGGAAACCACCTAAATCTAGATCTACAACCATAGATCTAGTAACCAGTATGTCTGATATAATGTCCAAGTCCCATGTGGAGAAACTACTGTGTGACGACCAAAGTATAACCGATCGTAGTATAGGAATATCACTTCCTACTCTGTGTGTGTCATCCAAATACCAGGACATCACACCCTACTACCTTCTCAACAGATCCATCCCCTATTCTGATGAAGTCAAACCTATGACTGTCACATCAGCAATAGATGATCTATCTCCGCTACATCTGCTTTAGTCTATAAATAGACATAAGCCGCTTGTCCACCAATGCTTCCGCTGCTCCCACTGACTATGACAACCCTCTGGCAGAGTCATATAGACGTACACTTCTAAAGCTAGTTTAGAACGACGCTATACTCATCCTCCTGCCGGGTCTCACGGTCTGGAACAACAGCAATGGCAAGTCTGGGTAAACAAGAACTTCCCTGTCACCGTCCTTGAGGCTACCGGAGTACCTCTCGGGTGCCTGAAGTTACCCACCTTATCTGCGGAGTGGCCAATGGAATGTCAAACCAGATTGAATCTTTAGGTTCCTATCAAAATCTTTAGTAATCATTTGTGGTTCTGGAATCACTTCCAGTTCTACCATACTCCCACTACTGTTTTCTGAAAAAATCCATTTTTATTAAAACTGTGGTGAGTCTAGAACAATATCACTATTGATCTTCCAGATGGTAGAAAGTCAACCCTCATCATAGCCTGGGTCAACCCACAAACAGCCATTACAAAAACGTGCCTTGAGTTATCCAGAGTCTGGTTTTAATCATAAGCCGGACAACTCCCCGTACCTTAACAACGTTAAGATATGAACCGTTCTATATCCAATATAGAACCAGAGGCACTGATTTAATTGAACCAGATTCAAATCATGCAGCTGTCTCCAGTGCATGTCAACTAAATGGAAAGAGGCCGATCAGCGTTACTCAACTTAGGAATGCTTCCAATTATGAGTAATCTGAAAGAGAAGCAAGTTCTCTTAATCATTACTATCAAATGAATACCATACACAAGTATCTACATCTTCGATCTCCTTGAAGAATCCCGATACTTGCAACACCTGGTTCTCTACTTTATTCAAATACCTATAACTTCTCAAAACTCAGACCTTGCGTTTCTACGAAACACCTGTCTAAAAACTAGAGAAGTGATAAGTAAACCGAATATAGTACGAGAACCAACCCTTTTGTCCTGATGGACCCTGGACAACATACAATACTCTGTATAAGTCCCTTGAGTCTGATAACTCATTCACTGTGTGTCGTAGGTTAAAAACTGTATTTATGGTTAAGAAGAATTACACCGCTGTTTAATGCTCCTTACCTAACCATCCACTGATATAGGTAAATGTCATCGACATAATTTCAAAAAGGTATATCTCACTCTATAAAATAGACGTACAGATATATCAATTTGAAATTGGTGCATTATAACGGATATTTAAAACCAAATATTCGCCTTCCGGCAAACAACCCAGGTGACCTCCTCAAATATCACCAATTACAACGAATTCCGATATAATGAGAATGATCACCTAATTCCCAATAACTTACTCCCACTCATCATCTGTAAAACCATACAGATGTGAGAATCATACCTGGTAAATACATATCCTGGAGTAAGGACTAATTGGAAAATCAGTTTTCCTTTAACAGTACACAGTGAAACTGAAACATTGAAATGTTTCGATGGGGTATCCCGGTATTCCTAGTAATGCCTCTTCCAGATTCACGACTGTAACCGTATAATTCTTTGCCGCCTCTCCAAATCCCTTTATATGTCTTTAGTCATTACCTTCTGCACACCCCTTTAGGCCAAATGGTTTTCTTCCTTCCCTACCGTTCGGCACCAGCCTATGGTTTGGAAGAAGACTATCCAATAAGCATAATGGGTGTACTGTCCCAATCCTAGGAACACTCGCAATGTGAGAGAAGGTGCAGATAAAAGACACCTGAATAAACATTATTCCTATTTCTCCTGAACCAGAATCCATCCCCGAACTGGAACAAGTTCCTTTCGAGTTCGTATATAACCATACGATGGAGTATCCAATAAACTGTGGATTTTCGTAGTGATACGGAGTGTCCTGGAGAAACACAAAGGTGAAGTGCGAGTGGTAATGAAATACCTGGTTTGGTCGTGAATAGCAGTCGCAATTTACTTTGCCCTCTTATTAATCCCTTGATATGTCTTTACTTAATACCTTCTGTACACCATCGTTAGGCTAATTGGTTTTCTTCATTCCCTACCGGTCGGCACCTGCCTATGGTTTGGAAGAAGACTATCCAATTTGCGTAATAGGTGTACTATCTCCTAAACCAAGGAGTACTCGCAACTTGAGAGAAGGTAAAAATGAAAAGACAACTGAATAGTTCTATTCGTTTTCTCCAGAACCGGAAACCATCCTTGAATAAATTCTTTCGAGTTCGTATCTAACCATACGATGGTTTTGTCCAATGGAAGTGGACGTTCGTAGTAATACGGGGTGTCCTGGAGAAAAGGGTAAAAGTAGGAGTGGCAATGAGGTGTGCAACTCTGACAATCCAAAAGCCAGTGTTTAAGAAGGTTCGGTCAACTTGGTCACTGAGTCATAGTCTTAGGGTCGGGTCAATGGTCGCTGCCAAAGAGAGAGAGAAAAGAAACACTCAGCGTGCACTCTATCCTAGATCAGAATGGTTACCAATTTATCTGATCTGGAAACCTCCCACTGTACCGTCAAATTCTTCTCCAAACCCAAAAGAAGAATTAGTCGGGATCACCCGAGGAGTAAACCAACTCATCAGTGGGAATCGGGATCCAACTATCATCGCATGATAACGTGACGGAATCCGCTCACGCTATCACACTCCAGAAGTTATGCGCATATCTGGCAAGTTTCAGTTCTTTTGAAACTCCCGATGAGATTTTTACCCCATGCTCTTATGACCTTGACTTTGGCCTACAAATCATAAGTCACATGTCAAGTTCTACCCGTCATTCTCCAGGTTAATTTGAATCCACCCTTACCTACCCTTGACTTTGGCCAACAAGGCAGTACGACTGCCCCAAACCAACGCATCTATCTATGCTGCATATGAATACCCTAATAGCTACCAAACACTGTGCCTTGACTTTGGCCAACAAACACAGCTTGAATACTATTGACTACCCATATGAAACGACGGAGGGCTACGAATGGTTTCTGGCGAAAACCTTTAACGTAAAGAACTTGATATCGTTGAAAGAACGGATAGCTTTTAAAAATATAGTGACGAAAACCATTGCTAAAGAGGTCACTCCCGGTGAAGGGATCTCGGCTCTTTCCCCGTAGAATGAGGTGCAGGATATTCCAACTGAATACCACGGTGCAAAGCAAAAGTAATCGGCTATAGTGAAGTTATTGCCCTGACGCAAACTTTTTGTCCAAGGGGTCACTCCCGGTGAAGGGATCTCGGCCCTTGCCTCGTCGACTGAAGAGCAGGATATTCTAACTGAATACCACGATGCTAAACAAAAGTGAACGTCCTTGCAATAACAGCTTTTTGAAAAAGTTCCAACAACATCAGATTAGGTTTGTTTTTAACTTGCATTGATCCGAATCAACGCAGTCCCATCAATTGATCACACCACAAAGAACGAAAATATACTGACGTACGTATATGTCATCCGCATTCGCCACTGGGTCCTGATTGAAAGAATTAAAGTTAACCGCAATCAAGACGGTGTCGCTATGCAGCTAGCCGGTTGAGCACGGGTCGATCCACAGGGAGATGGTTGTATGTCCTTTCTTGTTTTAGACGAATCAATAAAGAATTTGTATGAGTTTGTTCAATCTAACCTATGTGTATTATTTGCAAGTATAAAGTTGTTAAGAAAAAGATACGAAATTGTAAGCTAAAGAAATCCGTACTCAAATCCTTTGAGCCGAGTCTTGACCAATTGAAGCTAGAGCAATCGGCAACAACGTGGATTAGGGGATTTAAGCGCGGTATTCGTAGAATCCGGCTTATTTACCCTTGTCCTTCCGTTCTTGTCTCTTGCTTTCGCCTCCTGCCAAACCGAACGCAACCGGTCGCGGTTAGGAATCACCGTTACCTTGTTAGGGTAGGGTGCCTAACGGAGCGCTTGCGTATGGTTTGGGCGGAGATCAATGGAAAATAACGGGAAAAGGAAATGAGCAAGGAAGTATTAACTTACAATATCGTATTGATTCTTAACAACAACAATAATTACAACCATTCACAAAAAGAACCAAAGAGAGCAAAAGAAAAGAACAAAGAAAAGAAAAGATTACAAGTAAGTAAGTGCATGAATTTAAATTGCAAATAAGTAAAGCAAGATAATAAAAAGCAAGTAATAAATAAGCAATAAAAAGAATTAGAAACTAGAACTCAAGACGAGCATGGGATCAATAGCCAACTCTTAAACTTGCAAGCTCAATCAAGAGGTTGCAAGATCAAGAGAAGGGTAGAGAACGCATGTGAAATGAAGCGCTAATTCCATAAGAAAATACGACCCTTGAGATCAATAATTAACCCTTAACCTTTCAAGCTCAATGAAGAGGTTGAAAGATCAAGAGAAAGCAAAAATCTCAAGGGGAAGTTAAACAAAAGAGAATGATACAGAAACCCTCATCTTCATTAACATCCACTCAATGCTCTCACTACATTTCCATGGAGGAAGAATGAAGAAGAAGAAGAAGAACTACACTAAAACCTACAAAAGAGGAACAAAGAATGAACACCAAAAGCTTGGCAAGTTCTGGGATATTTATAGGCAGTGAACTGAAAACCTAGGGCAACAATCTGCCTCAATATGAAGTCCCCAAACTGCCCCCCAAAATACGACAGAGAGAGGACACCACTTGGCCGCGGTTCCGCGGCCATATAGGGGAGTTGGGTCAGGAGCTTTTGTGGGTTTCCCTGGTTTGTAGTCCTCTTCAGTGTGGTATAGTACTTTTCTCAGAAACTCTTCACAATTATTCCAGAATTTTAGTAGAACAAAAGGTGATGTGATGTGGATCTTTTGCCATGATTTCCTCGAGCTCCGCGTAGATTTCTTGGATCTTGTGTTGACATTGAGCTTTGTGCATGACATGACAATCGATTTGCCATTTTGTCCCTTAACTGGTATGTGGCAACACACGGATAAAGAACGGAGACCCGTGTTTTATCTGTTGTTGGCAGTAATCCGGAATTTGTCGTACTTTTCCATGGATTTCACTGTTTAGAGTTGAGAACCAGTATTCTGCAAATATGTAGCAAACACTGATTAAAAGCACCTATCTATAAATAAACGAGCGTAAGAATGGGCGGTATAAAATGCAATATTCTGGTATGAACAAATACCCCCAAACTTAACTTTTGCTCGTCCCGAGCAAAACCAATTATTCAAAAAAATAAAATCCTAACCGCACTTTCGCAGGGAACGCGATTGCACTGAGCACGTGCAACAAGCCGTTAAACCTCTAGGTGTCCCTAGTAGGAGGAGTGTTGTCTCCTGAGAGTTTTCAGCGGATTACACCCACAAAATCCCGTCAAGCTAGTGTTATAAGTTAACATCGATTCTACTCCTACAATTTAGTATTTACGTTAGAAATTCTATCATTCTAAGTTAGAAATATCCAACCCTTATGTTTTACACCTCCTATCTGTTTTAACTTTAGATCCTATACGTTCCAAAAAAGTTTAGAAAGATGTTGGTTCTCCTGAGTTTTCCTTCTAAAGTGCGGCCTCAAATCAGGAATTTTTATCAACTTTACAGAAGACACAAGTCTTATTCTTTATTTCTATCTTTTATCCAAACATCAATTGTATACCCCTACGTGTGTGTATATTTGCACCCCTACACTCAAGAATTCAATTCAAACTATAATACCCTTGCCTTAATACCTAATACTACTTCTTTTCATTTAATGATGGACGGTGTTGCTCACACACCTTTCATGCGACTATTAATGCTTCTTGAGGCACTAACGGCCGATTACTGAATGTGTGAGCTTAAAGCGTAAATAGCAGTTTCCAGGTCTTGACTTTATTCTATTTTTCTTTTTTTTTTTCTTTTTTTTTTTTCTTTTTCAAGACCGGATATATTTTTCAATATGCTCTTTTGGTGTTTAGCTTTAAATACCTTTTTTCTTTCATACTAGGTTTTCAGGCAAGAGTATTTCTAGGTATCCTCTACTATCCCAAGTTTCAAGGTGCGTGTAAGTGCAGTTTGTAGGGTATATACTTTCTAAATTTGAACTCAAGAAAAGAAACTATTTTTCAGACTTATTCTTCAGTAAAGCTTCAATACTTTCCCTTCATTTTGACTTAACTCAAGAACTGAACTCAAAATTACCTATTTCTCAAAAAAAGCTGTAAGGACGTATACTTACCAAAATTAGACAGAATGAGGGTTATGTTTAGGGTTTTCAATCCCTAAGCCTAGAATTTAGTTATTTCTATCATATCAACTAAACTTTCGGAATAAAGATCTAAGTTACCCTATTAGCTAACTTGACGACAAAGTTTTTATATTTTTTGGAAAATTTTTAATTTTTGTGGGTTTTTAATAAGGTATGCAAATGCAAAATATACAAATGAATGCGAAGGAAGAAAGCTTACCGAGCACACCCCCAAACTTAAACTTGACAGTGCCCTCACTGTCAGGCTACACCAAGAGGGTCAAAATTGTCGGCGCTCCCTAGAAACAAATTATATACAAACAAAAAAGGAAAACAAAAAATATATACAAAAAAGGAGTCCCCCCCAAACTTAAGTAAAACAGTGTTTTCACTGTTAAGCGTTGAAGTTCAGGATTAAGGGGGAAAGAGAGCGGTATCAAGCTATACAAGGCCTTACACAGGCCAAAAGAGAGCACCAACCATTCAAAGATTTTATCTCTATAAAGCAGTGGTTGGTCAAAGAAGGCGTAGAGAAAAGAAATGGAGAATACGTGAGACCGTATGGAGATAGAAGCGGGATACGGTCTCGGTATATCAGAAGAAGAAGAATGGCGGAAGGGAAAAAGAAGTGGAGTACGAACTTGAGAGTGCAAATGGAGTGAATAGATTAGCACAATTTGTGATGAGCGATGTGTAAAAAGCGGTTGTGCTAATCTATTAACCCGTCGAGAAATGGGGTCAAATCCCTCAAGATTCGTGAGAAACCATGGGTACGCCGAACTTGGTAAACCAGACATATGAAATGAAAGTGAGATGGGTTCTTGCAAGGTCGGAACGATGGAAAGGATGGAGGTAGGTGATTGAGGAAGGTTATCGGTTAAAGGTTCAGGAGGGTGTACACAGTCAATGAAAGGAACAGGATGAATTGGAAAATCCGACTCATCAATTAAAACTGGTTCATCCTCAAAGCTATCCTCAAAATTCTCCTCAAAATTTAGCACATCCATGCATTTCTCTTCAAAATCCAGACGCATATGGGGTTCGGGAAAAATATTTAATGACTCGGGATGATGAATTGGAGAGAAAAACTCAGCCAAATCTGCGGGTTCATCATCCAAAATAGTCCCAGCATCAATATCCTCAATCAAGTGAAAATTTATATTCTCAGACACCTCAACAAAAGCATGGATATCAATCAATTCAGGTTCTAGAGTGGAGGTGTAGAGGTCAAAAGGATTGGGTGTGGTTTCACTTGGCAAGGTCCCTTCACAATCGGGTAAATCAAACACTACAAAGTCGCACAACTCATTAATCATTCTAGCTTCAATCGGTGAATCGTTGGGAACACTAGATAGACATTCAAAACTGGAGTTGTGGGATTCAAGTTGAAATGGGTAGGCTTGATTGGGAAGGGGGTACAACTCACTCTCACCACTCAAATTCACAGCCTGTCCTACCGCCTCTTCATACATTGGAAAATTTGGAGCTAGTCGGGTCACTAGGTTGTATGAGGGCGGTCATGGACGCATTCAAATCCATCATTTGTTAGTACGACGCTACCCTAAAGTCTTCCAACGACTGTTCCAGACTAGACATGGGTTGTGAATGGGTTTCAGTAAAAGATTCAAAGTTGTTTGGATACTGAAAACTCCCAAATGGCGGTTCTGAAGCAATGTCTAGGGAAGGTGAAAAAGTAGGGTAGGATTGGTAGGAATTGAATGGCTGGACAGGAGCAGGATCAACATTTGGATAGGAAGGTGAATGGAATTGTTGATCCCAAGAATTTGAAGTGGTGAAAGGAGTGAAAGATCGGCTACGGGATTGTTCTATACGTTCTGCAATAGACATAGGTCTTGGAGTTGCAACATGACTCGAAGAAGGGGTATCAACGTAAGAAGGGGTGAATATTTGAAATGGTTGATACGAAGTGGATTGCGGAGTCAAATTGTTTGTCCTAGACGCGTCTATCCGATCTCTCAATGAAACTTTGGGCATGGAGGGGTCGTTCGATGTTCGGCCAAAGCAAGAACCGTAAGAAGTAATTTCTGGTTGTGGGTACCAAAGTTCGGCAAGGTTTTGCGAGGTGGGGTACCCATGATATGAAGAGAGAAAGAAAGAAAGGCAGAGAAAAGGAGGGGAAAAAATATGATTTTTTATTTTTATTTTTATTTTTTTTAATTTTTTTTTATAGATATTAACAAAAGAATGAAATATACACACAAAAGAAACTGGACAAAAAACAATCACGACACAAAAATACCATACACCTAATCGTTCTAGGGTACTCCTAGGTCAACTAGACCTGCTCCAGAACTTGATTGTCGAAGTAAAACTGTGTCGAGAAACGGGCTCAAGATACACTGATCACGAGGCCAGGTAAGTGCAGAGATAAGGGGAGGTTTTCCAACGCTTTCGCGAAGTTCCTTAATTAAATAACCCTTTCTCTTTTGGCGGTTTCTCCGTTAACACTTTCCTAGACACCCCGTAAACAATGTACCGTTAAGCGAGATTCTAAACACGGTTAACTTCTCCTAATGAGCGCGAAGTCCTTAAGGCTTAAAGTCTAATTTCTTTTAAAATTTGTGCGGGTAAACGTTATGCTCAAGTTCGTGATTTGTGGGCCACGGAAAAGGTGATGAAATCCTTTACCGTATATTGTGGGGTTCGCTTGCCCTTAAGTCCGTATTAATTGATGCAATGCGCAATTCAATAAAAATTCTATAAAGAATCAAAAAATCGTTTTTTAGTTTAAGCGCGGCACTGCAACAAATACGGGTTAGTCAAGTTTTAGCGTTTGTTAGCGAACTTGCAAAGAATCCTGCAAAGAATAGTATATTGGATGCGTCGGATTTGAGAAGAAGGTGTTAGTAAAGTACGTACCGTTAAGTTTTTGGGTTAGGAAACCCCCGTTGAATCAAATCCGGTAAGCTTGAAAAGTTCGCTTGCGCGGGTCAAACTACCTGGATCTTTGGCACTGTACTTTGCAATCACCTTAGCCTTGAATGTACACTTTGCTCCCCACAATCGCAGTTTGCAAATCTGCAAAAATCTGCACTCTTGCCCACAAAAATGATCAAAAAAAAAACAAAAAGAATTTTTTTTTATAAATATATACAAAAAGAATATTAACCCGAATAACAAGAAAGAAAATACGCTACCGTTTCCCCGGCGACGGCCATTTGATTGAAAGAATTAAAGTTAACCGCAATCAAGACGGTGTCGCTATGCAGCTAGCCGGTTGAGCACGGGTCGATCCACAGGGAGATGGTTGTATGTCCTTTCTTGTTTTAGACGAGTCAATAAAGAATTTGTATGAGTTTGTTCAATCTAACCTATGTGTATTATTTGCAAGTATAAAGTTGTTAAGAAAAAGATACGAAATTGTAAGCTAAAGAAATCCATACTCAAATCCTTTGAGCCGAGTCTTGACCAATTGAAGCTAGAGCAATCGGTAACAACGTGGATTAGGGGATTTAAGCGCGGTATTCGTAGAATCCGACTTATTTACCCTTGTCCTTCCGTTCTTGTCTCTTGCTTTCGCCTCCGGCCAAACCGAATGCAACCGGTCACGGTTAGGAATCACCGTTACCTTGTTAGGGTAGGGTGCCTAACGGAGCGCTTGCGTATGGTTTGGGCGGAGATCAATGGAAAATAACGGGAAAAGGAAATGAGCAAGGAAGTATTAACTTACAATATCGTATTGATTCTTAACAACAACAATAATTACAACCATTCACAAAAAGAACCAAAGAGAGCAAAAGAAAAGAACAAAGAAAAGAAAAGATTACAAGTAAGTAAGTGCATGAATTTAAATTGCAAATAAGTAAAGCAAGATAATAAAAAGCAAGTAATAAATAAGCAATAAAAAGAATTAGAAACTAGAACTCAAGACGAGCATGGGATCAATAGCCAACCCTTAAATTTGCAAGCTCAATCAAGAGGTTGCAAGATCAAGAGAAGGATAGAGAACGCATGTGAAATGAAGCGCTAATTCCATAAGAAAATACGACCCTTGAGATCAATAACTAACCCTTAACCTTTCAAGCTCAATGAAGAGGTTGAAAGATCAAGAGGAAGCAAAAATCTCAAGGGGAAGTTAAACAAAAGAGAATGATACAAAAACCCTCATCTTCATTAACATCCACTCAATGCTCTCACTACATTTCCATGGAGGAAGAATGAAGAAGAAGAAGAAGAACTACACTAAAACCTACAAAAGAGGAACAAAGAATGAACACCAAAAGCTTGGCAAGTTCTGGGATATTTATAGGCAGTGAACTGAAAACCTAGGGCAACAATCTGCCTCAATATGAAGTCCCCAAACTGCCCCCCAAAATACGACAGAGAGAGGACACCACTTGGCCGCGGTTCCGCGGCCATATAGGGGAGTTGGGTCAGGAGCTTTTGTGGGTTTCCCTGGTTTGTAGTCCTCTTCAGTGTGGTATAGTACTTTTCTCAGAAACTCTTCACAATTATTCCAGAATTTTAGTAGAACAAAAGGTGATGTGATGTGGATCTTTTGCCGTGATTTCCTCGAGCTCCGCGTAGATTTCTTGGATCTTGTGTTGACATTGAGCTTTGTGCATGACATGACAATCGATTTGCCATTTTGTCCCTAAACTGGTATGTGGCAACACACGGATAAAGAGCGGAGACCCGTGTTTTATCTGTTGTTGGCAGTAATCCGGAATTTGTCGTACTTTTCCATGGATTTCACTGTTTAGAGTTGAGAACCAGTATTCTGCAAATATGTAGCAAACACTGATTAAAAGCACCTGCCTATAAATAAACGAGCGTAAGAATGGGCGGTATAAAATGCAATATTCTGGTATGAACAGGTCCCGTCATTACCCGTTAGGTTAGCTAACTAACGACAGAGCGGGGACTGGACTAGCGCGGATGCAAAACATATACAACATCTACTAATATATATACCAATATATAATATTTCGCTCAAGGCATGATAAAATGCAACATCACAGAAATGTACAGCATCACAGAACAATACAGATATCTGGGATCCCCGGGTTTCACAGAGCCACTACTGAAACCCGACGTTCCCCTGGTCGTGTGGATAGCCTGTGCAATGAAAACCTAGACCCCTACGGGTGCGGCAAGTTACCCGCCAAAACCTGAAGCGAGGCAGCCCCCTTCAGCGACGTGAATGGACCACCCGGCACTTCACGGAATCCGGTAACTTGGGCACCCCTCCTGGGTCAACCTGTACCCCCTACGAGTGCGGCGAATAGCCCTCCAATTCTAGAGTGAAGCCCCCTCCGTCTCAATGCCATGAGATGCGGGCTTGTTGCCCTCTAGAATCCGGCTATCCGTGCATCCCTCCGCGGGGCAATCCTAGTACAGAAAGTAAAATATACATACAATGGGTACATCGACCGCAACCTGGTCATGCCCCAAAATAATAATACAAACAGGCAGTGACGGCAGTCCACATGTCGGACGCTCGCCCCGCAATATCAATTGTACATAATACAACCAAAAATTGTACTAGCATTGCATCCAGGCTATCCCCACGACCGATCCGCAACATCACAGCAATACACAGAACATCAACGTGAAAGTCACGTTCACAAATCCGTCTAACCGGGCTATAGCAGTTAGACAGGATTTACCGATCAAGTGACATTCATGGTCACAGATATAATGTAAATACTGTGAACAAATGTGTTTAAAATATCCGATCGATTAAATTATAACGAGTGGGCCCCAAGTACTACTGTAGCACATCAAGAAATTCTGGGCCCAAAATTAACATTCCAGAAACCACATTTTCAAGTCAGGAGCATTCTGTAAAATTTTGGGGGACTGAACAGTTCAAGTCGCGGCGGAACCGCGGCCCAAGCATGGGTTTGGCCGCGGTTCCGCGGTGGTTTGGACTGTTCACGAGCCCAAATTTTCACAGAACTCTTAAAATTCCCTGCACATCATTCTGAGACAACCTGAAAAATTTTTGGACTTCAAAAAATTTCGACAGAAACTGATGTGAAGAAAAATACGGTTTTTGGAAAATTGTTCGATCGGAAATGTAAAACACATTAGACAAAACTAGACTATGTTAATGGCGAGGCTCTGATACCATTGTAAGTGCACGGCGGCGCCCCGGCCTCCATCCCGAGGCCAAATGCGGAAGCGATGGTTAACTTTAATTTTTCTTGAACTGGCACCACCGCGCACTAAAAACCCGGATCGGGCCATTAACTAGTCCTAGCTAACTACAAGATGGGGAGAGAGATATACCGAGTGATCCGTGTCCTCCGGTCTTCTCGCCGTCGTCCCGATCTCCCGCGGAATGTCCGGTCTCCACCTCGTCGCCGGAAAGGCACCACGTCGCCGGCTTCTTTTACGGGCTCCCACCTCTATACCGAGGCAACTCGGGCACGAAGTTGGCGAGCCGACGTGCCCAAGGTTTGCTGTAGAATGCGTGTAGTGCTCATGTCTCATTTTGGGGTTCATGGAGGTTGCCTTTTGGTGGAGGGATGATACATGCTTTTGGAGATTGATCTTGTGGGATTTTTACCAAAGCAAAAGCACAAAAACCCCACCTCTAGAATTTTGGACAGCCCCCAAAGGAGCTTGGCCGGCCATGCATGATGGAGTGGAGAGAATGAGAGTGAGGGAGTGAGTGAAAAAGATAGCCACAAGAATAATGCAAGTGAGAGGAATGGTCATCATGCAAGAATCATCATCACTAGCAAAACCACACTCCATCAACAAATCAACAACCATGATTGCTACAAAAAGTCAAGCAATCATGAACCATGGAAGGTCAAGGGATGGGGCTCCATCATGAAACCATCATGATACAAAAGTATGCAAAGACAACCCTCCAAATAGCTAATTTGCACAAATGCAAATAAGCCCTCCTCCACCAATCTTCGGCCAATGAACGATACAAAGGAAATTGGCCGAAACGGAAAGCAAACTGGCAACTCCAGAAAACTGGTCCCGTAATAAATTACAGGAAAACCCCGATACTGTGTATACATACCCGCATTTGTATTCCAACCGAAATACAAATGCAATGAGACAAAATCTACACTGTACTATACTAGGATCCGGCTTAAACCAAAGCCGGCTAGTATTATCCGTCCGATCCTGATCCGTGCAATGCCGTACGTATCTGATCGAACCCTGCCATATCTCCATACGGCCTCTACACCGTTTCGCCCGAAAACTTGAGCAACTGAATGTGGGGGACTCTAAAGACTCGTCAACACCTTGGTTGTGGATTTAACCACTAGCACGTCAGAGGTATAAGCCAATACGTAACGGGCTACCAGGTATTGACCAAAAGGGACGTCGATGAGCGAACTCATCCTGACACCCTACTGAGCCAGTCAGTGACAATATCCGTACAGTCCGGTCCGTTCGTCTATGAGCATCGCATGGCGGGCCTAGGGGGTTGGTAAAATTCAGACCCCCAAAAGCGGTACAAGTCGTGTCGGAGTGTACCCCAGAACACCCTGAGATACTACTGGAATACCTACCAGTAAATCTCCTGCCTCGGCCGAGGGCTTCGTGTAATGGCTCTCCTAGACACAGCGCGACCTCACCCCCAATACCGGGAGAGACGAACCCCTGAAGATCCGCTCACTGCCTCCATGTGGCTCGGGACTGTACCCAACTAAAACCTGTTTGCACGTCTCCTTTGAGCGTGGTAGGGTAGTAATCAAAGTACATTGGGAACTCACACGAGACAAATGACGATCCTCAGGTCGATGAACTAACCTGTACACATGTCACCAGGGAACTGCTATCTGACGTCAGGTATAAGACCAACTAGCATGTTCCCGGCGAGTCCTGTCCGGTGTACTCATAACCCAATGAGCACCTGTATACATCTTAGGTGATCCAACTGACACCAATGGCTTGTGAGACCGGCCACCGCCCCTCGTCGGGGTCTCGACTGTATACACTAGTCTACTCTGGAGTATCGATACCCTGTCTCAAAACTCCCACGGCTAGGGACCTTTTAAGGATGTGCTTATAGACTACCAGCTCCCACGTATATGATCGCCCTCATACTGCTGGTGGTCAAGCAAGAATCCTAGGGGCTCTATCAACGTGTAATAGCGACATGTCTGGTCACCCAAAGCAGTACACGATGATAAAGATAAACCAGATAGCATACTATCATCTCGAGTAAGACTGTCCTACCGGGATAGGTCCTTCCTCAATCATTGCAATCACGTGCCTGTGATCCAATAATTGACTCTGAGGGCACCATCTCCAACAGATTATATAGCTCAGCAAATACAGGCTCATCAAGCGAAAGAAGCAGCCGGCCAAGTTGTCAGAACTGGACGACCATACCCAGGATGGTACGATCAGATAAAGTACCTGCTAGGATACACAATCCTAAATTCCATGTATACAAGGGGACATGCAATCCCCATCAACATGTCGCTCAGTTCAGGGCTCTCTACGGCAACACTGGAGGGGATGATAAGCTACTGCTTCGCCAATTCGTCGGCAGCTTGGCGGAGACGGAGTTCGAATGGTACTCAGAGTTTCCCAACGACTCCGTCAAAACTTTTATGGAGATGGAATTACTGTTCACACAAAGGTTCGCAAGCGCTAGCGAGCGTACCCCCATCACAGCATTAATTAACACCAGAGTGAAGCCGGGAGAAACATAGGTGCAGTATGCGATACGGTGGTGAAATCTATGGTCAAAGTGCAAACAACGCATAGAAGAGGCTCCTGCAGTGGGCATGTTCGTGGGTACTCTTGATCCGCAGGTGACCATATCCCAGTTCATGATGTTCTTCAAGCCAACTACTTTCCAGGCCTTGATTGACAACCTGGCCCAAATGGATCAGATGGGTCATAGACCATCTTCTTCGAAGTTGGAATCTCGAAACGAAAAAGGGAATGGGAAAGCGACCTTCGTCGCCAATGCTCAGCAGCAGCCCAGTGGTCCAAAGCTAACTGATCGCTAAGATGAAAGACGGCGATTCTTCAATGAGAAACTGAAGCGCCCTTATTCGTTTCCCCGGGATAAAACGAGGAGACTGTTCAAGCTGGCGGTGCACAACAGACTCATCACCTTGCTGGATCCAAAACGCCCATTGCAACCCGGTGAGGCCAATAATTCCAATTATTTCCCCTATCACCAAGTGGTAGGCCATCCAATCGAAAATTGCTTCATCTTCAAAGGCTGGATTGAGGACCAATATCAACAGGAAAAATTCGCACTGTCCGTCCGCCTTAGCCGCACGCTCTTAAAAGGGGGGACACACCGGAGGCATCATGCTCTTTTATAGAAGAAGCTCCATGGGAGGTCACTCTTTCAGCCAAGACGAAAAGAATGCTGAAGGATATCCAAACATGCCCGGTAATCAGGTGGAAAAGTCCGCTGGAACCCGAGATTATTGAGGGAATGCTGAAGCCGCGCCTGACTCCAAGAATTGGTAAAGATAATCAAAACGCTCAGGCCCAGCCGTCAAAGTCTTCGAAGAAGAAGAAGAAGACCAAAAAGCCCGTGAAGCCTGATGACAAGCGCACGGACCTGCAAAAACATATTGACGCGCTGGAGGAATATAACCAGAAGGCACGAATCCCGGTCACACTCCAAGAGTTTCTCAACCACATCCTTGAAGATAGAGATGGCGATGAAGATGAGGGAGAAGACTCATTAGACAAACCTGAAGATTATGTGGCAAGCTGCCACGTGATCTCTCACTCGTCAGTAGATGGTGAAGAAGCTCCTGATACAGAGAAACTGGGGGCAGATCCCGAACCGGAACTCCTAGAACCGTAAGACGAGATGATTGATGTATTCCTGAATGAGGCGCTTCAGAAAAGCAAAACTGATCGAGAGCGCGAAATTGCTATATTTGAAAAAGATAAACGCCGTCGGCTGGACAAAAGGGTTGAAGTACCCCAACCAGATGGAAGCGCTTCTGCCACCAGCAAAAGCAGGTTTAAGACAAGGAAGCAATTCGCTAAAGCCCTATCAACGGGAATGAAGTTGCCACCTTTCAAAGAAGACACTTCAGAAAATACGTTCCCCGACGGACTAGATGCATATCCAAACTACTGTTTATACCATCGGAGGATCACACACCCTACCGAGGAATACATGGCCTTCAAGAATTGGTGGCAGGGATACGTTGCTCATCGGCAGCATTTCAAGCAAATGAAGCGCAAAACGCGTCGAGAGCAGAAGAGCACGACAGATGAGCACAAAAGAACTGCCGGCAACTGTTACACGGTTGAATCCGAGAGATCGCAAGTTCTCACCTTCGGTAGCGATTCTGATGAAGAAATAGCCCTCGGCCCTCTCTTCAAGGAATCCATCTCCGAAACGAAAGAGATAAAGACCTGTGAGAACATTCAGCTGCATAATCGTACGCTATCCGAAAAGAATATCGAACCCACAAACAAGGGGTCGAGTAAAAAAGATAAAGGGAAGGAAAAAGTCCCTGAAGATATCGCCCTCGATGATCAAATCGTCAAAGAGCTGACAGCCAAGGACCTGCCAAAGAAAAACAAGGTGGATTACAACGTTCTGGCACACTTGAGGAAGATACCCTCGCAACTGAGCATTCTTGATGCCCTTCTGCTATCTAAAGAAGCGAGAGATTTTTTTATCAAGGCACTACAAGAGCCCGAGCAGTTCTAAGCTTTCCTTGCCGAAGAAAAGATGAAGGACGAGCTGGAAGAAGTGCACACGGCTGATATCACTTTCGGCGATGAAGATCTCCTCCTCGGGACGTGCGAGCACAACCATCCCCTATATGTCACCGGGTACTGTTATGATATCAAGATAGGCAAAATCCTGGTCGACAATGGATCCTCCATCAACCTTCTCAATGTGAGAGTATTGAAAGAGATTTGCATGAGCGTTCAACGCCTCACTCGGGATAAAATAACTATCTCCGGATTCGACTCCCAGTCATCACGGACGCTCGGGTCTGTAATTCTGACATTACGCTTTGAGCTGCTCGTCACTGACATCAAGTTTCACGTCATTGACACCAAGACTTGCTACAATGCTTTGCTCGGCAGGCCTTGGTTACACGAGTACAACATTATCCCTTCTACACAACATCAGTATATGAAGTATTTCAAGGATGGTCTCGAGTATACCGTGACAGGGGAGCTGAACCCATTCTCCGTGAATGAAGTCCGCAAATACGAGGACGCAAAGTACTTTCTGCCAGACTTTGAAGACACGGAAAGATGCCATAAACCTGAGGATAAGCAAAAAGCTATCACCACCATTCTGGTCTTCGGGAGCGATACCGAGAAGGAAGAAGAGATAGTCTATTCAGGGCCTCCCCGATACAATAAACCGGGACCGTCTACCCCTATTCTGGTCTTCGGCAGTGACTCTGAAGACGAGGTCAACGCGGTTTTCTCGGCTCGTCCATCAGTGCAAGCCTTCATTAGAGATGACCAGAGTTTGCAGATCGCCATGGTTCCGCAAGAGCATTACAAAAAGCTCGACGCACTTGATACCTACAGTGTGCAAGAACTGCAAACGTTTTACGTCCCTCCCAGGCGAAAGGATGAAAAGGCGATCCTCTTTTATTGATCCTCGGAGACCAAAGTAGAGAAAGAAATCTGGCATGGCGTCGATTCTACGCTTAACAGGCTCCAGCCCATCTGCCTGCCCAGATACTACACAGAAGTATTAAAAAGGCTGTTGAGGCGCCAAGGCGTACCCTTCAAATAGACTGCTCGAAAAGCTCAGTTCTACAACAGGGTCTGGAACGTCCTCGGAACTCAGTGAAAATTGCCCAACGGGAGAATGGAAACGATCGAGCTTGGATATGTTCAATTCAAGAAACGGGAGCGATTCCATGGCTGCTACGTTATACATGACTTTGATGAAGAGGGAGATGCTCTGTTAGAAGACGCTAACCCTGAACCAAAACGAGGTCCCGCCATAAAAATGCCAAGTCCGTCATTTGAAGAACAGATGGACAAGCTAATAAGGGAAGCGGGTCAAAAGGTCTGGGATGATCAAGCCGTGAAATGGCCATCTACGAGAAAACCAGGACGCAGCGCCTCTTTCAGCAGGCTACGAAAAATGAAGATGCCCTTCGTCGTCAGCCCGTCATATGGAAGACTCGACGTGGAGGCAAAAATAAACTGAAGAATGAAAAAAAATGTTCGACGGCAGTAAAGCGGGTCCAAGAAGCCTCACGATCGAAAATTGAGGAGCCGGGATCCGTCTCTTGTAAAGAAGATGGGTCGAGCATATTCTTTTCCTCAAGACAAGACAAGGAAGATATCCGATCTTGTCATGAAGCATCAAATGATGACGCTCCCAGAATCCAAACACCCCAAGCAAGCAGGCGAGATCCATCACCCGGATTATTGCTCCTATCACCGAGCGATAGAACATCCTCTCGAAGACGGCTTCACCTTCAAAGACTGGGTAGAAGACCAGTATCAGCAAGGCAGGTTTGCTTTATCCAGCAGTTGGAAGGTAACCCCACCACAGAAAAAGGAACCAAAAGCCACGTATGCAGCGAGAGTAAAACCGGATCAACATCGGTCTTGGAAGCGATCTCGTACCTGTCACGCGACCTGTCACGCGATAACGCTGTCAGGAGAAGGAGTGCCCGAGAATATGGATGGCCTCTCCTGGTGCTTGGAAAACGATGATTTCGTCATCTCAGAGTTTCCACCGGCACCAAAAGGAGCTGGAAGATGGAATACATACTACTGCGGACAACCTAAGGAAAATCTACTTAGGGACGGTAAACGATCCGAGACTAACGTTCGTCAGTGAACTGTTGTCCGAAGAACAGATAGCTATGGTAAGAGACGTGCTCGTGCAGTATAAAGACTGCTTCGCATGGAACTATTCAGAAATGTCGGGACTAGATCCAAAAGTAGTTGTGCACAAATTGGCGATATCTTCGGACATCAAGCCAGTCAAACAAGCGCCGAGAAGAATGCGGCTCGAAGTTGAAATGAGCATCAACGCCGAAGTTAAGAAGCTAATCGACTCCGGCTTCATCCAAGAAGTTCAGTACCCTGACTGGATCGCCAATATCGTCCCAGTGATGAAGAAAAATGGGACAGTGCACATCTGTGTGGACTTTTGAGACCTCAACAAAGCTTGCCCAAAGGATGATTTTCCTGTACCGGTTACTGAGCTGATGATAGAAAACACGTCCACTTACGAAGTCTTCTCTTTCATGGATGGCTCATCAGGATACAATCAAATAAAAATGCATCCCGAAGACCAGAAGCATACCGCTTTCCGGACTCCTCTAGGCATATTCTGCTACAAAGTGATGCCTTTCCGCTTGAAGAACGTCGGCGCTACCTATCAGAGGGCCATGACGAAGATTTTCGATGACCTCATACATGAAGTCGTTGAATGCTATATTGACGACCTCGTGATAAAGAGCAAGTCGCACGAGGAGCATTGGGAGAATCTGAAAATAGTGTTCCAACGTCTTCGGAAATACAATCTGAAGATGAATCCCTTGAAATGCGCGTTCGGAGTTTCCTCGGGCAAATTCCTAGGATTCATCGTACGGCACCGGGGTATCAAAATAGACCCATCAAAGATCAAAGCGATTATGGAAATTCCCCCACCGAGAACTCTCAAGCAACTGCGGTCTCTCCAAGGAAAGCTCGCGTATATCTGATGGTTCATAGCCAATCTTTCTGGCAAATGCCGTCCCTACAGTCACTTGATGAAGAAGGGAACCCCGTTCGTTTGGGATCACAAATACCAAAGTGCACTGGACGAAATCAAGCAATACCTACAGAATCCTCCGGTGCTAACCGCTCCGGTCAAGGGAAAGCCTCTCATTCTGTATACAACCGCCCTTGAAGGTTCTCTAGGCGCATTATGGGCACAAGAAAATGATCAAGGGAAGGAGAGAGCCCTCTACTATTTGAGTCGAGTTCTTCTGGGGGAAGAAAACAATTACTCTCCCATTGAAAAGCACTGCTTGGCGTTGATCTTCACAATAACGAAGCTCAGGCACTATGCGTTGGCGTATGAGGTCCATCTCATATCAAAGGTGGATCCTCTCAAGTATTTGATGTCAAAAGCCATTCTAACGGGACGGCTAGCTAAATGGGCCCTACTCTTAATGGAATTGTCGGTGACATACCGATCTCTCAAGGCAGTGAAAGGCCAGGCCATCGCCGACTTCCTCGCTGAGCATCCAATACCTGCCGACTCTCCCTTGAACTGTGAATTGCTAGACGAGCACGTGTTTGACACGATCGACGGGGAGGAAGGAGAGAGTAACACCCGATGGGAACTCTACTTTGACGGGGCATTTTCTATGAAGAAGCAAAAGCACAGCTCCCCCATAATCAAGTCTGGGGTAGGCCTTATCTTCATGACTCCATAAGGAGGGACAATGCGCTTTGCCTTTTCCCTAACAGAGCCGAGGATAAACAATGAAGCCGAATATAAAACTTTGATAGCAGGTCTTGAGATCGCTGTTGACATGGGAATCGAAAACCTCCTTATATACGAGGACTCCCAGCTGGTCGTTAGTCAAGTAAATGGCGATTATCAAATGTGCAAACCAGAGTTGGTAAAGTACGGTGAGAGAGTGTAACAATTGCTGACTCAAATCCCTTCTTACGCCCTGGAAAGCATACCGCGGGCGGACAAGGAGGATGCGTTAGCCAAACTCGCTAAAGAACTGGCTGATGAAGACCTCGATGACGTGAGGATCATGGTACAAAGCCATCGGGTTCTTTATCGGCAGAAATATCTCCAGAGTCATCCGAAGAAAAGGGAGCGACCAAGTAGACGACCCTACAAATAAAAGACCATAAAAAGGCTAAGGATTGGAGAGAAGTCTTTATAGACTATTTCAAATCCCGTCGGACACCTGAAGATGCGTCCTTAAGACATCAACTCATGAAAAGAGCTCTGTCGTTCACTTTCGTCAATGATACGCTGTATAAGAGATCGTTCGACTCTCTGTGGCTAAGATGCCTAGGACCGGAAGAAGTAAGAAGAGTCGTCCAAGAAACTCACAACGGACTCTGCGGATCTCATCAAGCCGGGACAAAGATGAAGCTGAAGATTAAAAGAATGGGCTGCTATTGGCCCACAATGATCCAAGACTGCCTCGAATACGCAAAGCAGTGCCACTCGTGCCAGATTCATGGGGACTTTATCCACCAGCATCCAAATCCGCTATACCCGATAGTGGCTAGCTGACCGTTCGAAATGTGGGGAACTGACATAATTGGGCCCATCGAACCAGCATCATCCAGAGGACATCGGTTCATATTGGCGACAACCGATTACTTCTCTAAGTGCGCAGAAGCGATACTGCTGAGAGAAGTGAAGACGGAGAACATCCTCCATTTCTTCAAGACACACGTTATATATCGGTTTGGCACTCCGCGACGGATTATCTCCGATAACGGGCCAGCTTACAGAAGCCACAAAATCAGCCGCTTTGCACAACAACATAATATAGACTGGAGATACTCTTCGGTCTACAATCCCCGAGCCAACGGTCTGGATGAAGCTTTCAACAAGACCTTGACGAAGATCGTGAAAAAGACGGTGTCCAAAAATAAAAAGGACTGGCACGAGAGATTGCATGAAGTTCTCTGAGCGTATCGAACTACGTTCAAGACAGCCACAAATACAACGCCGTATGCATTGGTATTCGGCACTGAAGCAGTGCTCCCCTTGGAGATAGAGCTACCTTCCTTATGAGTGGCGGTTCATTACGAGCTAACAGACGAAGAGAATGCTCACCTTCAGCTCGAGGAGCTCGACGCCCTTGACGAAACCCGGCTCATGGCGTAGCAAAACTTGGAAGCTTATAAAGCAAAAATGACGCGCTCATACGAGAGATTGATTAGGCCGAGACCATTCCGCCAAGGCGAACTCGTGCTAGTGGTCAAGAGACCCATGATCCCCAATCGTGCCAAACGGAGGAAATTCAAGCCGAACTATGAAGGCCCGTATATCATAGACAAAGTCTATCAAGGTGGGGCTTACTTGCTCATGGATATGCATAGCGAAAGACCCTTCAGGCCAATAAACGGCCGGTTCTTAAAAAAAATACTACGCCTGACGAGTCACGGCCTAGGTCAACGATAGATGACGACGCCTATGTCCGCTTGCTATCTTCCCAATCCTAAACTCTATAAGTAGTATCCGATGAAACATCGCCTTAAAAACTACTACGGACCGAAACATCCCTAAACTAACGATGGACCGCAATGTCCTAAAACTTACAACTGACCGAGACGTCTATAAACTACTACGGACCGCAGCATCTCAAGGCTGACGCAAAAAAAGGGGTACGTCTATAAGCGAGATGGGCACGGATGAAAACCCGAAAGGGCTCCATGTGTAAAAACAGCAGAACTACCGGCGAGTTTATGAAAACCTGAAAGGGCGCAATCTCGTTAAAAGACACTTGCAAGGTCCTCTCGACCTTGTAAGGAGAAAATACCTGCGTGAGATCCTTACGACTCACAAGGGAGTAACACACTTAGGGATCCCCACGATTCCTAAGGAGAAGTTACACTTACGAGATCCTCACGACTCGTAAGGAGAATTCCCCTTTGAGACCCTCACGGCTCATAGGATTCAAAAGCCTTTAAGTTACAGGGATCTGAACATGTTCTTAAGCCATCACAACCCACAGACCGCCCTACAAGCGGTTTAATATTGACCCCTGTATACAATCCATGGGCACGAATAAACATTTCCCTAACAGAGTCCCACCAGCGACTAGGGATATGCTCACACGGTGAACATACACTTATAGGTCCTCTCGACTTGTAAGGAGAAAACACTCTTGTAAGATCCTTACGACTTATAAGAGAACACACACTTAGGAATCCTCACGATTCCTAAGGAGAAAACGCACCTACGAGATCCTCACGACTCGTAGGGAGAAACACCTTTATGAGACCCTTACGGCTCATGAAGTCAAAAGCCTTAGTCGACAGGATTCTAACCTTCTTTGCTATACCATCTTTGTTTAAATCGACAAAGGCAGATGATGATTCGCTCCTGGCAATATCCCAGTTGTAGCGATGCTGATGCCTAAATCGGTATCAATTCCCAAGTCCTTTCAAGGCAGATGATGATTCGCTCCTGGCAATATCCCAGTTGTAGCGATGCTGATGCTGAGATTGGCATCAGGTTCTGAGTTCCACACTCGTGATAAAAAAAATCAGCAAGCCAAAAAAAATACATATGAAATAGTCGAAATGATGGGGCAACTTGCAACAAAATCAGCAAGTAAAAATATATGCATACAAAATAGCCGAAATGGTTGGGCAACTCGCAATAAAAACCAGCGAGTAAAAAACAAAAATAGCCGAAATGATTGGGCACCGCGAAAAATACCCGAAATGATTGGGCAATCGTGACTTTCGCGATATAAAAACTGAAATGATAGAGCATCGCAGAAAGAAAAAAATGAAATGAAACTTTTGCCCTACAGGTGAGATCACATCGATCCCTGTATACAATTCAGGGGCACAAACAAAGAGGGAACCATATCATCCCATCAGGCTCCATAAGAAAGAGAGCCGAGTCTCGATGGCAACATCTGCATCTCAAGAGATCAACAACGGCGTTCCTTCTCATTCCAACCAGAAGCAGATACGACGTCAACAAACGGAGCCATGGCAAAGTCCCCTAGTTCCAAATCTCGAAGTTTCACAGACAGCCTAGAGACTATCTCGGAGCTACGGCAAAGTCCCTAGTTCCAAGTCTTGACGATCACATTTACAGCCTGGAGACCCACAACAGCGTTCCTCCTCATTCCAGCAGGATTCGGACGCGACAATCAATCTCGGAGCTGTAAGTCTACGGTAGCGCCCCGGCTGTCAGTCCGAGGCTAAAATGCGGAAACAAAAACTTTTCTTTACTCAAAAACCGGCGCTACCGTGGACTATAAAACCCGGTTCGGACCATTAACCTACTACTAGCTAACTAGAGAAAGGGTAGAGAGGCTATACCGAGCGATCCGTGTCCTTCGGTCTTTGGCCACCATCCTGATCTCCCCACGACATCTCCGGTCTCGATCTCCTCGTCGGAAAGGGCACCACATCACCGAGTCTTTTTACGGGCTCCCACCTCTGAACTGAGGCAACTCGGACACGAAGTTGGCTAGCCGACTTGTCCAAGATTGCTGTAGACTAAGTGTAGATTGCTATGTCTCGAGGGTTAATGAAGTTGCCAATTTTTGGATGGAGGAATGAAAATGAGCAAGAGGAATGAGCTTGAGGAATTTTTCTTTTGCCATGAGAATGAACCAAAAATTCCTCACACAAAAATGTATCTCTCTCTCCTAACAATAGTGGCCGGCCATGATAAAAGAGGAGGGAGAAAAATCATGCAAGAAAAAGAATGGGTGAAAATCATGAAGAATGTCACACCAAAGTCTCATTAAAAACTCATCACCAATCCTATCTCCATAAAGTAAGTAATGATGAACAAAAAAGAAGTCAAAGGATGCTAGAACCATCATGAACCCTCCACCACAAAAAAACACCCTCCATTTTGCTAATTTGCACATTCGCAAATAAGCCCCTCCACACCAATTTTCAGCCAAAGAAAGATAGAAAGGAAAATGGCCGAAACGGAATGCAAACTGGCAACTTCAAAAAAAATGATCCCGTAATAAATTACAGGAAAACCCCGCAACTGTATATACATACCCGCATTTGTATTTCGACCGAATACAAATGCAATGAGACAAAATCTACACTGTTTAATACTAGGATCCGGCTTAAACCAAAGCCCGCTAGGATTATCCGTCCGAACCATAACACGTGCACAAGTGCACGCGTACGTTCGAACCCTGCCATAAATCCATACGGCCTCTACAGCGTTTCGCCCGAAACTTGAGAAACTGTCTGTTTGGGACTCTAAAGACTCGCCAATACTTTGGCTGTGGATTTAACCACTAGCATGTCAGAGGTATTAGCCGTACGTAACGGGCTACCAAGTATTGACCAAAAGGGAGGTCGATGAGCGAACTCATCCTGACACCCTACTGAGCCTGTCAGTGACAATATCCGTACAGTCCGGTCCGTTCGTTTATGAGTATCGCATGTCGGGCCTAGAGGGTTGGTAAAATTCAGACCCCCAAAAGCGGTACAAGTCATGTCGGAGTGTAGCCCAGAACACCCTGAGATATTACTGGAATACCTACCAGTAAATCTCCTGCCTTGGCCAAGGACTTCGTGTAATAGCTCTCCTAGACACAGCACGACCTCTCCCCCAATACCGGGAGAGACGAACCCCTGCCGATCCGCTCACTGCCTCCATGTGGCTCGGGATTGTACCCAACTAAAACCTGTTTGCACGACTCCTTTGAGCCGTGGTAGGGTAGTAATCAAAGTACAGTGGGAACTCACACGAGACAAATGACGATCTCAGGTCGATGAACTAACCTGTACACATGTCACCAGGGAACTGCTATCTGACGTAAGGTATAATACCAACTAGCATGTTCCCGGCGAGTCCAGTCCGGTGTACTCATAACCCAATGAGCACCTGTATACATCTTAGTTGAACCAACTGACACCAATGGCTTGTGAGACCGACCACCGCCCCTTGTCGGGGTCTCGACTGTATACACTAGTCTACTAATGGAGTATCGATGCCCAGTCTCGAAACTCCCACGACTAGGGACCTTTTAAGAATGTGCTTATAGACCCCAGCTCCCACGTATATGATCGCCATCATACTGCTGGCCGTCAAGCAAGAATCCTAAGGGCTCTATCAATGCGCAATAGTGACCTGTAAGGTCACCTAAAGCAGTACACGATGATAAAGATAAACCAGATAGCATACTATCATCTTGAGTAAGACTGTCCTACCGGTATAGGTCCTCCCTCAATCATTGCAATTACGTGCCTGTGATCCAATAATTGACTCTGAGGGCACTCTATCCAACAGGAGCCACGACAGAGTTCCTAGTTCTAAGTCTCGATGGCCACATCTACAGCCTAGAGACACACAACAGCATTTGTCACGACCCGAATGTACGGAACGTGACCGGCACTTAGATTACGAAACGTCTAGAGGCGCAACGTAACCTAAGTAAGCCGAAGCCCAGAAATCTAAAACATATAAAAGAAGAATAAGTAAAAGAAAACATGAAGAAAAACAAGTTTAAAAGTATCAGCAAATTTTCCTAAAAATTTCGGCAGAGTCTCCTCTGTAAAAACTGGCCCCAAACGGGTACAACAAGTACAATATACATAAACAATAAAAAGCATCCCCAAACGGGAGCTAGCTCAACGCCAACAGGCGGAAACAACCACAACAAGCACAATAATATACAACGCCAAAGGGCGAGGCTTAAAACTCAAAAGAAAACAAATCCACCAAATCAGAATAATACACGCGACTCTAAGGTCGAAATAAATAAATGGTCCAGTAATCTATCAAATAATACAAGTTTGGTTGATGGAGCCTTCTAGATACAAATGAAATAATAAAAATACAATGGCGGTCCAGATACAAATGAACCAACCTACCGTGCAAATCACCCGGAAAGAAATCATGTGCCAGCAATCTGCCAAGGAACCCTGTACGTCAACCTGGAATAAAATTTGGCACAACGGGGGTGAGTTGCCAACTCGTGAGTAGAAGACATCTACGAAACGAAATCTAATGCACGACGCTATCCTAGGTCATAATGATACACTACTAAGTCCCAATCATCTGGTATTGGTAGGGTAATACTACGTGTAAATGCAAATACTCTGTGCTCGTGTCAGTGCCTCATATAATACTATATCATAAGAATGAGTATGCATGCACCATGAATGTAACATAACCAATCCTGAAATCTAGATATATCTGCATAAGAAATCTTTAGCTTTTACCATGTAAAATGTGTATAGAAATCTGAAATAGCAACAATGAAATCCATAGAAATCCGTGTCAAGCATCGACACAAAACATGTAAATCTCAAGTCTCAATACCTCATAATCTCAATGTCTCATAGTCTCAATATCTCGGGCTCCGTCAGTCCGGATCGGCCCATATCATCAAATCTCACGACAACGGTCGGTATCCTCCGGATATCCGCTGCGCCAGACATCACCGGTAGGTAGCCTTCCCCTGCCAGGCTCATCGTCTACAACTCGATCTTCTTGCCCCGGGGTACCATACCGGGCCTACCATGTACCCGAGACGGTTCATCCACTCCTCGAATCGGGTCTCGAAATCCAACAGAAAACATGAAATCTCATGGTGGACGACACATACATCACGAGAAAACCGCATCTTATGTTTTTAAAAAGAGAGGAGGAGAGAGAGAGAAGTTTTTATATATTCTTGCGGTTTTCCCCAAAATCCAGAAATCTCATAGAAAACCAGAATCCCAAAATCATGAGTAAGTGTCGGCATATGCCCATAATACTGCATGATAACAAGGAAATATGAATGCATGAAATGTCTAATTAATCAATGCCATGTCTATACTAACACCAAAGAGTAATCACAATATTATACCGATCTAGCTGTTTGCTGATTCTATCAATAAGAAAAAATAATATGATCTAAAGTGTACGTGACATGGCAATTACCGATGATGATGTTTGTGAGCCGGCAAATAAGTGTGCGTGGAATATGCGCATCATCGGTAATGGTGCCGGTGTCCTAACAGGCAAAGTTTTATACTGATTATATAAACATATGTATGAACATGCACTTTATGATTATGGTATGAATGTAAAGACGGAAGTGTAATAACCACTCATATGTGATATACAAGATAACTACAGCTATACGACTCGAGACTAAACTAGTGTCCATCAAGCCTCCTAAGGAACTAAACCTAAGAAACTAGTAAATAAGAAATAAGAGTCCATCTAAGGTCTGAATCCATATCTCTAATAGTCGGCGATCCAGCCTCAATAGCGTCACGTACGTAGTACGTCTTCCTCGAAACAAGAGTGCGGATCAATCATCACATCTATGCCTCGTACGGTAAATCCATCGTACGGCATCCCAATATCAGGGTACGGGTCAAGTATCACCTACGTGTCTCATCATTCGTATAATATCATCATCTACCCATGTCATGATCAAGGTGCTATACTGTAATCGCATACATCAATCCTATATCATTGTCAGCATAAATATACATCGTTAATTTATCCTCAGAAATGTCATGTCACATATATCATATCTTGATCAAGTCACATATGTCAGGTCGTGATTAAGTCGCCTATAAGATATCGAAATCAAGTTACACCTTTATCATATCGCAATCAAGTTACATCTATATGATGTCGTAATCAAGTCACACATATAACATATCAGAATATCAATCACATGTTACGGTCCGGGTGCTATCTTAGAGTCCCATATACCTCTATATCATCATCATCCTTTATTATCTATGTATACCTATTCATTATATTATTTTTGTAATGATCCGCTAACATCATAATACGACCGTAGTCAAGAATCACGGCATCAAGCTCAACTATACTGTTTCATTCCCGTGTATCATATCACATCCTTGTATCACACATACGTATTGTGTATATATATATATACCTACACCTAGTCCTATATATATATATACACATACATGTATACACCACATCGAGTCTCAGTGTGTGCGCGTGTGCGTATCCACCTAAAACCTACGAAATCTCCTCCAAGATATTCATCCTCGGTTAGGGTCTTTCTAAATCAATCTAGTCCAACCTAAGGTCACTACTAGGGTCTTACTTGCCGAAATACTAAGGTCATGTCTGGCTTCCTATTGACAATAAGTACTTAATCCTATTCTACGTTTGCGGGGGTGCTAAACGCCATCCACCCGACTTCCTCATGTAGATATACATCTACTCACCTGGTCTTTATCTGCCGAAGACGGTGTCGCCATCCTCTACATCATCATCCGTAGTCCACATGAAGGGTACCTATACATAAACATATATAGTATCGTAAACTGAATCACAGACAAAATCAAAACGACGCACGGAACGCGCATAGGTTAAAACCTATGTCCCGTTCACGCAAAAGAACCAAATATCGCTCGATATCGGCGTACAAACTCTGATGGATCGAGATAAACATCAACAAACAACTTGTAGTTTAGAAAACTCGTTACTTATAATATAAAGCATGATTTAATCCATCAAAACCCTAAAATCAATCAAATCGTCCGATTTCGAAAAACCCGAAACGCCAAATTACCATTTTACTTCAAAACTTGGCATTTAAATGAAACTAATGGTCATAAAACTCATTAAATAGCATAACTAGACTATATAAACCATCACTATATTTTTCTCACACTAATTTGTATTTTAACATAATTTCTAGTTTGCAACCTTTATAAATTTTCAACATCTTTCAAGCAAAATTCCACAATTCCACAACAAAACTTGATTTTGCATGAATTCATGTATTAAACAACAATTCATGATGATAATGATATAATGAAACCATAAATTATATTTTTAATCTCATTTATTTAAGAATTTCTAAAATCTAGTTAACAAAATTTCATTTTTCTCACAATTTATCAATCATCAATAAAAACTAGTAACAAATTTGAGTTTTTCATTCCACCAACAAGTCAATATCCTCTTTAAAACCACACTCTAGTGTTATAAATATTAATTGGAATTTTATTCCACCTATATATACCATAAATAGAAATCTAGTTTATTAAAAATGGTTTAATTTAAGAAATTTGGATCATAATTTGCAATATATCAACTATGCATGATTTTCCATTTGTAGAAGTGTTAAACTAGTTATTATAACCCTAATGAATTAATAAAACCACAACTTAATTTTACAAACCCTAACTTGAATTTTTAAAAGTAGTAAATAGAATTAATATATTAAATCTAATTAAGCTTAAATGAAACATCTAATAACCATAAATAAAAAGGAGAAGATTTATACCTCCAAAATATGAAATCCAAACATGAAAATGAGCCTCCAAAATGAATGCTTTCCCTCTCCAAAATCCATGTAAAGATGAGCAAAGAATAGAGGGTAGGAATTTTATTAAGATTTTATGCATTTTTTATTGAATTTTGGAGGATTTTTGATGATTTTTGGAGGTAAAATAAAATTGGAAAATGGGGGGGGAGGGCTGCCATGGGGGTGAGGCCGGCTAAATTAGGAGGTGAGGGAGAGAAAGAAGAGAGTGAAGAATAATGTAGAAGTTTCCCCCAAAACTATCACTTCTTATGTCTTTTCATTAATTTATTAAATTTCATTCATTTCTTTTTCAAAAACAAGTCAAGAAAACTCTAGAATCATGGAAAAATTTGTAAATAAATTTTGCATGATACACACTAAATTTTAATATGCAATGGTTCATTTTTACAAATTAAACCAATTTAAATTTGTAATTTACACTAATTTAGTGTATAAATAAAGCTTATGTTAATATTTAAAATAATTAATTTAGGAAAAATATTTAATTAAACTAAAAATTTATAAGTGACTAAATAAACACCATTTACTAGTAATAATATAATTAAAATAGGTATTTTTAAATTTATAGTGAAAAATAATTACGGTTTTGTTTTACGAAAAATACGTTTTACTTTACCGAAAATCATAAAATTCACTTAAACAATTTTATTTATTTAATTATTTTTAAAACGTTACAGCGTTCCTCCTCATTCCAGCAGGATTCAGACGCGACAATCAATCTCGGAGCCACGGCAGAGTCCCTAGTTCCAAGTCTCGACGACCACATCTACAGCCTGGAGACCCACAACAGCGTTCTTCCTCATTCCAGCAGGATACGGACGCGACATCCACTAATCGGAGTTACGGCAAAGGCCCTAGTTCCAAATCTCGATGGTTCACAGACAACCTAGAGACCATCTCGACATTCGTCTTATTACAGCAGACACAACGTCAGCAAAGAGGAGCCATGGCAAAGTCCCTAGTTCCAGGACTCGGCGGTGCACAGACAACCGAGAGTCAACCCCTGACCCCGTATGGCTAAAGTCGATCCTGACCCTATATGGCCAAAGTCAATCCTGACCCCGTATGGCTAAAGTCAATCCTGACCCCATATGGCCAAAGTCAATCCTGACCCCGTATGGCTAAAGTCAATCCTGACCCCGTATGGCCAAAGTCAACCCCTGACCCCGTATGGCTAAAGTCAATCGTGACCCCATATGGCCAAAGTCAACCCTTGACCCCGTATGGCTAAAGTCAACCCTGACCCCATATGGCCAAAGTCAACCCCCGACCCCGTATGGCTAAAGTCAATCCTGACCCCATATGGCTAAAGTCAACCCCCCGACCCCGTGGAACACGGTCAAAGTCAATCCTGACCCCATATGGCTAAAGTCAACCCCCCGACCCCGTGGAACACGGCCAAAGTCAATCCTGATCCCGTGGAAAACGGCCAAAGTCAACCCTCGATCTCCCCGTCAAAGCAATGCTTTGATTCAGGAGCAGGTCAACTCATCAATCACTTACGAGTTCTCTCGACTTGTAAGGAAGAAAATTCCCTTGTGAGATCCTTACGACTCTCAAGAGAAAAACACACTTAAGAATCCTCACGATTCCTAAGGAGAAAATATACCTACGAGATCTTCTCGACTTGTAGGGAGAAAAGTCTTTGTGAGACCCTCACGGCTCATAAAGTTGAAAAGTCTTAGATGGCAGATCCTAAACCTGTTTCCTAAGCCATCTCTACCCTGCAAAGAGTCCAAGATGGACAGCTACCTACTATTTACAGACCACATTTACCAAAATTACATGCCAGAGACATGGAGGTGCCACTCAAGAGTGCGTAAACTTCTCGGCGTCAAATCGAGATGAAAAGGCGTTACCTAAGGATGTTAATCACATACTATGAATGACAGTAAGAAGAATATTTGATTCGCATCCAGTTAAGCGTTCGAAGCATACCCATTTACGTTCTTACAGCAATGAAAACAGTAAACAAGAATATCATTAAAATGATTACAATAGCAAGACATCAAATCAAGGACATGGATTAAGAAATTCAAAAGTAAGGCCATTTAAAATATTTCGGGCCTCTCAAACCATTCTCGTGTGCTTCCTCTCACGATCACAAGTGTTAGGGTCCTCGCTGATGTCCTCCACCTTTCGATAGGCAGCGATTTTCGTCGCCTGTTGAAAAATTTGATACAGAATATCAACAAGATTGTCTCGCCTTTTCTTTGAAATTAGGCCCATCAGATACACCGAGTGCACCTTTTCTTCGGCATCGTCAAATGCTTTAAGCGGCATGCCTTGATAAAATAAAGGAAGTGCTCCCCAGATCGCTCTTACAATGAGCTTTAAAAGAGCAGAACGACGAGGAAGCAGTCGACCATTGTATTCATCAAAGCGACGCATGATTTCGGCGCACTGCGCGTTTGTGAACTCCTGGTTCTGGCAGCGGCCTAGTGAGCGGATGTCTCCGCAAGAAATAATCTCATCGAGATCATACAGATGAACGGCCATAATGTCTAAAAAAAAGAAAATCAGTGAGAGTTAGTGGACAGACTGAAAAAGCTTATAGAAACAAACACGAGGATTTAAACAACTCCTGATATCCTCACGAAGAAAACGAGTGCTGATTAAAACACCCAACAAATTTAATTTTGCACAATTAAGAAGGGAATCTTAAAAGGATTTGTCATTTAATGAGAGGCTCCTCAGGCCAAGAAGTTAAACTCCTCGAGAGCAATGCTCTGCAGATAGGAGTGATACCTGTCAAAATCAATTATGAGGGGAATAAAAAAAATTCCCCGAGAATTCTAAGAGTCATGCTCTGCGAGAATGATGGAATAACCCATCGGAAAACTTAAAGCAAAGCTTTTTAATGAATCAAAAATTCCGAGATCTTCAAGATCTATGAACAAACTCTAAGAGTTTTCATGAAAGATTAACAAATCTATATGATTTGAAAAGAGCAAAACTCTGTTAATGGGTTAAGAAACACTAAGAAAGATCTCTTTAGATCTATGAAGAGCAAAGCTCTATTGAGAAACCCTAAAAAATCTATATGATTTAAAAAGAGCAAAACTCTGTTAATAGGTGAAACCCTAGAAAGATTTAATCTTCACCTAAATTTTTGACAGAGTTCTGTCCCTAAGAAAATTCTTAAGATGAAGAGTTATGCTCTGAAGGAGAAATAATTCTAAATAAATAAGTAAGGAGATGAACAGAGATCATCTCGAAGGGCCAAAAGCCCTATTTATAGGTACTGAGAGCCGTTTTAACTTCGAAGTTGATCTAAGGGCGCAGATGCTGCCACCGCTGCACTCACGTGTAAGCCACAAGAACGCAATGGTGGGGGCCATTTGTTTCTCCTAATCGGAGCAAATCTCTATTCAAATTTTCAAAATTTGAAATGAAGCAGCGCTTCATAAAAGCGCCAGCAAGCAGCGCTCATGTGCAAAGCACGGGTGCACTCGCGCTAAGAGCGCCAGCGCTCACGTGCAGAGCACGAGTGCGCTTGCGCTAAGAGCGCCATCGCTCTGAAGCAGCACTCATATGCAACGCACGAGTGCGCTAGCGCTAGAACTAAATGTTCCCCACCGTTGGATCGAAAATCCAACGAAGTTGGTAAATCATCAAGTTACCAGAATAAAATTCTGTTAAGAAAACATTCTTCAGAATCTTTCCAAACAAAAAGATTTTGCTCTGTAAATCAGTGCACCGTCAGATCAATGATCCAATGGTGATTAAAAATCACTAAAATACAGAATAAATTCTGTGTGGGGAAAGATTTCCCAATCTTGTTAAAAACAAGAAGATTACCTTCTGTAAATCAGAAGCCTTAGGATCAAAGATCCAACGGTGGGGAAATCCCCAAATCAATTAGAGAAAAGATCTCTTCAACCGATTCAACAAATCAGCTTGCCCTATATAAAGGCCCCAAGACTTCAAGTCTCATATAGAGGAACCCCCCCATAAACTTTGAAAAAACTTCAGAGAGAAGAGCAAGCTCTCGGCAGAAGAACTTTTTTTCAAGGTAAAAACAGAGAAATAAAAAATCTCATCAGAAAAAAAACTTAGTTCTTATGACAGATCATAGGTCTATAAGACAAATTGGCTTTCACAAAAGAGATTATAACATCTCGTTATAAAAAGGGAGGAGAATAATTCAATTCTTTTAGGATCACAGATCCATAAAGGCAAAGCCTTTCACCAAAACATAAGAGATTGAAATATCTCCTATAAAATAAGAACTTTGTTCTTAGATCTATGAGACAAAGTCTTTTATAAATGAGAGTTTAATCCTCAGAGCGCAGAACTGATCAAAGTAGCATAAAAGAAGAGCCTTAGCACTCCAATTTAAAAGGAGCACCTCAGCGCTCCAAATCTAGCGCACAGCGCTCCAAATGTAAAGAAGCGCACTGCGCTCATTGTCTGGCGAACAGCGCCAAGCGCGCCACGTGCTCCTCATGTGTGCGCTACAGAAGCGCACTACGCTCATTGTTTAGCGAACAGCGCCAAGCGCGCCACGTGCTCTTCACGTATGCGTTACATAAACAGAAGTGCACTGCGCTCATTGTCTGGCGAGCAGCGCCAAGTGCGCCACGTGCTCCTCACGTGTGCGCTACATAAACAGAAGCGCTTTGCGCTCATTGGCTGGCGAACAGCGCTAAGTGCGCCACGTGCTCCTCACGTGTGCGTTACTTCAAAAGAAGCGTTCTGCACTCATTGTCTAGCGCACTGCGCCAAGCGCGCCATGTTCTCCTCACGTGTGCTTTACTTCATCAGAAGCGCTTTGCACTCATTATCTGGAGCATAGCGCTAAGTGCGCCACGTGCTCCTCACGTGTGCGTTACATCACAAGAAGCACTCATTGACTGGCGCACAGAGCCTAGCGCGCCACGTGCTCCCCATGTGTGTGCTAAATGAACATAAATTGTTTTACAAATAAAAGCCCCAGTGCTATAATGAGTGCTCAGCACTCAGTAAAAGACAAAAACAATTGCCAGAACCAATGCTCAGCATTTTAATTGAATGGGCCGAGCCCAAGTTGGCCATAGAACCCTGTTTCAGATTAATTGAGCCTATATTCTCATAAATCTTTGATCTCAGTCCCAAATTGGACTACATATCTCCCAACCAATATTGGTTCAAGGGTACATCTCTTCACTCCTCTGATATTTATCGTTATAATCCTTCAACGTCTTCAGAGAGGCGACGGGTCCCGACAACCAAACATTCCATGGATTGTGGGGTCCTTAAACTCATAGACTATGATGTCCTTACACTTTATAGACTGTGGGGTCCTTAAACTCATGGACTATGATGTCCTTGTTGGCTATAGTGCCCTTAAGGAAATTATCATAGTCGCGGACTTGTGATTATGATGATTGAGTGAGGACCTATACCGATAGAACAGTCTTACTTAAGATGATAGTATGCTATCTGGTTTGTCTTTATCATCATGTACGTGTTGATAGAGGCCATAGGATTCATACTTGACTGCCAGCATTATGATGGCGATCATATATGTGGGAGCTGGGGTCTATAAGCACATCTTTAAATGTTCCTAGTCGTAGGAGTATCGAGACCGGGCATCGATACTCCAGTGTAGACTAGTGTATATTGATCGAGACCCCGACGAGGGGCGGTGGCTAAGTCTCACAAGCCATTGGTGTTAGTTTGTTCACCTAAGATAGTATACAGGTGCTCATTGGGTTATGAGTACATTGGACGGACTCGCCGAGAACCTGCTAGTTGGTATTATACCTATTGTCAGATAGCAGTTCCCAGGTGACATATGTACAGGTTAGTCTGTCGACCTGAGGTCGTCATTTGTCTCGTGTGAGTTCCCACTGTGCTTTGATTACTACCCTACCATGGCTCAAAGGAGTCGTGCAAACAGGTTTTAGTTGGGTACAGTCCCGAGCCACATGGAAGCAATGATAGGATCGTCGGGGATTCGTCTCTCCCGGTATTGGGGGTTGATGTCGTGTTGTGTACGGATGGCCATCACTAAAAATCCGTGGCTACGGTGGACGAGAATTACCGATCCAGGATCGATAGTTTCTCAGGTGGTGATGGGTTCCATAACGACACTAAATATCGCATTTTTTTGGGGTCTGACTTTATCCACCCCCCTAGACTCGATATGCGATGCTCTTAGACGAACAGACTGGACTGTACGGATATTGTTACTGTCAGACTCAGTAGGGGTTCTGCATGAGTTTGCATGTCGGCCTCTCTTTCGCTCAATACCTGAGTAGCCATTATGTACAGCTAGTGCCGCTGACGTGCTTGTGGTTAAACCTATTGCCAGCGTATTGATGAGTCTTTAGAGTCCCACACAGAGGGTTTTCACGGTTCAGGCGATATGGTGTACATGGCTTATGTTGGTACATACAGGTGTCCGATTAAATATGTGCATGCTGCGCAGACTTTAATCGGACGGTTGATAATACTAGCGGCTTAGGATTAAGCCGGATTATTAAATCAGATTTTGATTAATAATTTACATATGTATTTATATATATATGTATTGTAGTATTATTGTTCACTATTTATTTTCTCTCTTGGCTATTCGTATTTTGGTATGAATACGTGTATATGTATTTCGATAAATGTACCGGGAAGTATTCCGTATTTTATACGGAATAGCTTCTAGAAGGTGGACACCTCATTTGTATGATTTTCCATTTTTTGGAAATTCATTTGACTCACAAATGAGGTGGAGGTGTGAGGTGGCATTTGCATAGTGTTGAGCATGGTTTTGGGCATGGTTCAAAGTATGGTTGCAATTGTTTATTTGATTAATTGGATAAGATTTTTTGGGGGCATGAGAGAAAGGGGGGCGGCCATTTTTTTTGAGGAGGGAGCTCATTTCATTTGGTTCAATTGACATTACACATTTTGCTCTCCCACTCTCTCATGCTCACACAAAAGACTTAGCCAATTTTGTTGCTCATGCAAAAGCTTCATCACCTCCATTCTTCTTCTATTGTTGCTCCATGGAGCACATGAGATGAGAGAAAATTATAGTGACACTTTCATACACCCTCACTCTCCATCGCTAGCGACTTTGGAATGTCGGTTGCCTCGTTCGACGAGGTTGGAGCTTGCGCCGTTTCTCTCGGGTGGATCATCGGAGATGAAGGAAGACCGGCAATCAAACCACATCAAGCAACCACTAGGAGCTTGGAATGAAGACCGAAGGAAACGGATCAACTCAGTATAACCTTTCTAACTCTTAGTTTATATTGCTAGTTTAGGGTTTAAGGTCGATCCGTAAATCGGGCAACGGTAGCGCCGGTTTTAGAAATTTTTGTTCCGCATTTTGGCCGCGTTTCGATGGCCGGGGCGCTGCCGTAACCCTTCAGTCCTTAAACTTTATAGACTATGACATCTTTAAACTGGACCGCAAAGTCCCTAAACTAAAACAATAGAGCCTAAATGCTCTTTTGTTGGATCTAAATGATCCTGTTAAGTTGTTCTTAGTCTAAAAATTAGACTAGCGTATCTTTAACAAATGTTTAAGTTGATCTTAGTCTAAAAATTAGACTAGCGTATCTTTAACAAACGTTTAAGTTGATCTTAGTCTCAAATGAGACTAACGTATCCTTAAACCTAACCAAAAACCCAAATCTAAGAAAATACGGATTTGGACTAATCCATGCCCTACGGGCGACAACATAAATTAGTCTCCGTATACAATCCACGGGCAACCAAAAATAAAACAAACACACACGACATGAAGTGACCATCTGGAGAAGGAAAAAGTTGTTACCGCGATGCGGTAGCATAATTAACTGCAGGGGCTTGCGCATGCAGGGAAGAGCGTCCCCACAATCAAAAACCCCTCAAACGAGGGGGAATCTGACGAAGTCTGTTACAACGGTCGCATACGTCTAAACCTCCGATATACGGTGCCATAAATCAACTTGGCATTTTCGGAGAGGTGGACGGATAAAACCAAATAGCATCTGCCCCAAAATTCAGGCAAGACGTTTGTCTTTCCCGGTCTTTCGGCGGAGAATGAACTTAATAACAACCTTGTTATCATTAGTGCGACACGATACTGCTTCCACCAATTTAGAGACATAATAAACCGCAAGTAAGATATATAAATTCCCAAAAGAGTTAGGAAAAGGGCCCATAAAATCAATTCCCCAAACATCAAAAATCTCCACAACCAAGATAGGCTGAAGCGGCATCTCATTTCTCTGTGAAATCCGACCCATGTGTTGACATCGTGGAAAAGTTTTACAATGATCATATACTTCTTTAAATAATGTTGGCCAATAAAAGCCACATTGCAAAACTTTCTCCGCCGTTTTCCGTGGACCAAAGTGACCGCCACATGCCTGATCATGACAGAAAGATATTACACTCTTGAATTCATCATTAGAGATATATCGGCGAATGATTTGATCGGGACAATACTTAAACAAATAAGGTTCATCCCAGTAAAAGTGTTTTACTTGGGATAGAAATCGGTGATTGTCTTGTTTCGACTATTCGCTGGGTATAAGTCCCGTAGCTAAATAATTCACAATATCCATGAACCAAGGTTCCCAAGATATGGTCAAGAGCTGTTCATCAGGAAAGGAATCATTTATTGGCAAGGTCAACATTGGTGAAGATGAGATGCGTGAAAGATGGTCGGTTACGATGTTTTTACATCCACTCTTGTCTCGTATGACAAGATCAAATTTTTGTAACAACAGGATCCAACGTATTAGCTTGGCTTTAGCATCCTTCTTCGATAAAAGATATCTAAGGGCGGAATGATCAGTGTAAACCACTATTAGCGAGCCAATCAAGTAGGGCCTGAATTTTTCTAATGCAAATACAACTGCCAAGAGTTCTTTCTCGGTAGTTGTATAATTAATTTGGGTATCGTTCAAGGCCCTACTTGCATAGTAAATTACATGTGGTATCTTATCAATGTGTTGTCCTAAGACTGCACCAATAGCGAAATCTGATACATCACACATAAGCTCGAAAAGGTGATTCCAATCCGGAGATGACAAAACGTGGGCTGTAGTGAGGGAACGTTTAAGTGATTCAAAAGCAGCCTCGCAATCCGAATCGAAGTGGAAAGTTGTGTCCTTAGCCAAGAGAAGATTTAAGGGTCTAGCAATTTTGCTAAATTCCTTAATGAATCTCCTATAAAATTCTGCATGACCAAGAAAGGATCGTACATCTTTGACGCATTTGGGAGGAGGGAGATTATGGGTGACATCTATTTTAGCTCTGTCTACCTCAATGCCTTTTCGTGAAATGATATGTCCAAGGACAATATCTTCTTGAACCATGAAATGATATTTTTCCCAATTCAAAGTCAAGATGACGTAGGCATTCCTAAAAGGATTCCCCAAATATGGAGAAATCGTCTAGAAATATCTCCAGAAAATTCTCGACCATGTCCGAGAATATCCCCATCATACACCGCTGAAATATAGCGGGGGCATTGCATAACCCAAAGGGCATGCGTCTATAAGTAAAAGTACTGAAAGGGCAAGTAAATTTTGTTTTATCTTGATTTTTTTCGGTGATGAGGATCTGGTTATAGCCGGAGTATCCATCCAAGAAACAGTAGTATTCATGCCCGGCTAATCGTTCTAATATCTGGTTAATGAAAGGTAGAGAAGTGATCTTTCCTCGTTGCGGCATTGAGTTTTCTATAATCAATACATATCTGCCACCCAGTTTGGGTGCGTGTATGGATCAACTCATTAGCCTCATTAGTTATGACCATGATGCCAGACTTTTTAGGGACCACATGAATCGGACTTACCTATTGGCTATCAGATATTAGGTAGATAATGCCATTATCTAGGCATTTGACGATTTCTTTCTTTACCGCCTCCTTCATGACTGGATTCAACCGTCTTTGTGGGTCTCGGGCTGGTTTGGCTTCATCCATCAAATGTATATGATGTTCAACAACTAAGGGACTAATCCCTTTGATGTCTGCCATTGTCCAACCAAAAGCTTGCCGATTTGATCTCAAGACCGATAAAAGAGCGCTCACTTGCTCTAAAACTAGAGAAGATAATATGATGATGGGCAAAGACTCATTCTCATATAAATATGCATATTTAATATGAGAAGGTAGTGGCTTGAGATCTAGTGTCGACGGGGAAACGATAGACGATAGGGTAGGGGAATGGCGCTCGAACTCCCTAAGAGGTTCATCGCTCGCGTAAGAGATTGACTCGGAAAGCTCGACTAACTTTTGTGAGAAGTCAAAGGATTTGAATTCGGGGGTGGACCTGTCGAAAGTGTCCTCACTAGTATAGTAATTTGCTGGATCAAACAATGACGCACTAGTGTCGTCAAGATCATCATAGCAAAGTTCCTCAACTTCGCAGCTGTCGGAAGCTATCTCGTTGACAGAACAGATATCGATTAGATGAGCAGAAGGTTCAGATGGTTGACTTCCTATCTTATAAATGTTAAGCTCAATTTTCATCTTCCCGAAGGATAGGTTCATAGAACCGTTACGACAATTTATTACAGCATTGGAAGTTGCTAGAAAAGGCCGACCGAGAATCACCGGGATTTGGTTCCGTGGGTTCGCCATAGGCTGTGTATTTAAAACAATAAAGTCCATAGGGAATATAAATTCCCCGACTTTGATTAACACATTCTCTAGCTCAACCCTAGGTTGGGTTATAGATCGATCGGCTATTTGGAGAGTGCAATGCGCAGGTTTCAACTCTCCTATACCCAACTGTTCGTCGACAGAATATGGGAGCAAGTTAACACTAGCACCTAGATCGAGTAGAGCACGATTGATGCTTTTACCCCCAATAGTTATCGATATTTTAGGACAACTGGGGTCCTTAAGTTTCTCAGGCAATTGTTGGGTAAAAGCCATACTCACATTACTAGTTAAGAACACCTTTTTAGGTACTTAAGTTTTCCTCTTCCTAGTGCACAAGTCCTTAAGGATTTTCGCATAAGATGGAACTTGTTGAATAACATCTAGGAGAGGAATATTTATTTTAACTTGCTTAAACATTTCCACAATCTTCTCCATTTGTCCATTAGGTTTGTTGGCTCTCAACCTGTTTGGAAAAGGAGTTTTATCAATAAGGGTTGGGTCCAACATTTGAGGAGAAGTTTATGGGGATGGAATGGATCCCGGAATTGGAGTTGGGGTCGTTTTAAGTTTACTCGAGGAAGTGGGCTGAGGGTTTGAGCCTAGGGAAGAACAGAGAATAGGCTCGGAAGAAGAGGGTGGACTAAACGAATTAGGGTTAGAAGAAATAGCCGAGGTTTCATTTGATTCAACATCATCAACCTGTTCACCGACATGATTGTTCAGCACTCTTCCAGATCTCAATGTGGTTATGGCACTCACATTATAACTTTGTGAGTGCCAGGATTTGGTAGAGGTTGAGATGGAAGTTTCCCTTTCTCTCTCTTACTCATCACGGCATTTAACTATGCAAGTTGTGCTTCTATTGATTTTATGCTTTCACCGTGAGAAGCGGCGTGCTGTACTAATATTTGGATAGAAGATATTAAATTAGCCGTCATTTGCGTGGAATGTTTAATAAACGTTTCCAAGCTTCGTTCGAGTGTAGAGGATTTTTTGGTACCGGCCGTTGGGAAAGAATTATTATAAGGTGCAAAATTGTTGGCCGGATTTTGAAAAGATTGCGGTTGAAAGGGGTACTGACTTTGTTGTGATGGTTGTTGTTGCTGTGGAGGAGGCCATTGATAGTTATTTTGGCATGGAAACGGATTTTGGGTTTGAGTTTGGTTTTGGCTCCAAGCAAAATTTGGATGATTCCTCCATCCCTAATTGTATGCGGAAGAATAAGGATCGTTTCTAGGTCATTGCTGAAAAACAACATTAGTTTGTTTATGACCTTGAAATGGAGGATTCAAAAGAAAATTCTTCCGTTAAGTGTGATGGGTCAGAACAACAACCACACACGGTTTTTTGGAGCGTAACTTGGTTTAGGGAGGCTGATGAGAATTTATTTTCCATAGCTTCGAGTTTCTTTTGCATTGCCGCCATTTCGGCTTTTACTACGATGAAAACATCGAGCTGATGATGCCTGCCCTAGATGAAGATGATGTTGGTCTAACGCTTTCCCACTGTAAAGTTTGTTCATCGAGATCTTCCAGGAATTTCCAAGTTTCGCCGTCGTCTTTAGACATGAAATGACATTGACAAATGGTTTCTAGTATATGTTTTGTCACTGGATTAACACCCTCATATATAATGCGACAAAGTTGTCATCTATCGATTCTGTGATGAGGACATTGGACAAGCAGATTTTTAAACCGTTCAAAATATTTCTAAAATGGTTCATTGGGAAGTTAGGTAAACTGGTGAATCTCGCTTCGAACACGGACGGTCTTATGATTGGGATAAATTTTTTTAAGGAATGCTATAACAAATTCATCCCATTTGGCGATAGAGTGTGCGGAAGTGCTATAAACCCATTTTTTTTGCTAGATCGCACAAGATAAAAGGGAGAAGACGTAATCTCATAGTATCCACAGAAAGTTGTGTAGTGCTCATCATTGCACATACGTTTTCGAATTTGGTTATGAAAACGTATGCGTCTTCAGATTCAAGCCCATGAAATTTGGGCAACAGATTGATGAAGTGGGGTTTAGTTTATAAATTATCCTCATTGGTTGGTGGAATAGACAGACAAGTAGAAAAGGGATCGCGTATTGGGTAGCATCTTTCTTGAAGAGAGATGCATGGTGGATTCTGCGCATTTACGGGTGGTGGCAGGGTGGTGTTGTGAAAATCTGATGGAGAACCGTCCATCTAGGTCGATGTGATGGGTAGAGGAGAAGTAGAAGATGAAGAATTACTGACTTCGGAGTCGATAGAAAAAAAAAGGACAAGACGGGCACTAAAATCCCGTGTCCAGCCGATCATGCACTAAGCGGGTTTAGTGCACGTAGCAGCGTGTGTGAGAACGATTTTAAGAAGGTTTGTTTTGAAAAAGTATCGGATGTGAGGCTTGACTCAACAAATTACAAAATGCACAATCAACCCTAAAACTAAGGTTACCAGTTCAAGCACTAGACCACTCCCAGACTTTCAAACAACAAGCCGCAGGATCAATCCTCTACCACCTCTATATTACTCTTGTGGCCAGGTAAGTGGGAGGTTATCCGCTATACGAATCACCGAAATTAGTGGGCCTAATTAAGTAACCACTTTATTTAGTCACAATTTCCTAGACACCACAAGAGAAATGCAGATAAGTGATAGATAACCTATGACCCTCCTCTGTCTAATTAAGTGCGACAATCCTTAGAGGATTGGTCTAGATATTTTTTAATTAATGTAGAGTGAAAGTATGCTCGTTTTGTGATTTGTGGGACTTAGTAAGGGTGATGAAATCCCCATCTAATCTGGATTTGCGTTATTGCCCCTTAATGTCCGTTTGAGATATGCATAAACAAACCAATATCAAAACACGCAAAAAGATTTTTGAGCGGCGATATTTGCAAAGAATCCTGCAGTCAAAATCAGATTATTAGAGTTTTAGAGAAGAGAGAAAGATACCAGAGAAGTTTGGCGACGCAACTCCACCAATCCGCCGCGCTTCCGCCGCAAAATGCTTGCTTATGCCGCGGTTCCGCCACACTATGGTGCGTTCATCTGCTGATTTTTCTTCAGTACCCTATAATTCTCCTCTGGTCCTCGTTGAAAGTCTCTGAATCTCTATTTTCTCGCTCCAGTGACTCCAGATTCTCTTGCAAAATTCGCGCAATAATCGTTAAATACACAATATGCGGTTTTAGTTCTCTTTTATAATATGTTACTGGATTTTAGAAGAATTCAACATGAATAGCAAGAGAAAAAAATTACGCACGTATCACCGGCAACGACGCCATTTGATTGATCATCTGAAGAGTGTTGTAAAATAACCGCAATCAGGATGGTGTCGCTAGCAGCTGGCCGCGATGAGTATGGGTCATCCGCAGGGAAACATGAACCTTTTTCTTGTTTTAGACGAGTTGATAGAAGATAGGGTGATTCGTTGTCAATCTATTTGAAACGGATGTAGAATTTATAAGAAAAAGAGCTTGTAGGGTTCATAGGACTTGGTAGTAATGGATGAATAATTAAAATGACTTCCTTTATCTTTTAATAGTTTAAAACTAGATCAATAATGATGAATGTATATTAGGGTTTTTGGAAAAAACCAGGGTTTCCCCACTCTTAACCCTTGTCCTTGCATTGATCTCTATTCATGTCTAGCTCTTAGCAAAACAAGTATTAAACAGATCTCGAATCGTGGTCGTGACTATCAATAAATTGATAGCGCGACCGATAAAGAGGTTAACATTTATTTTGCTAAAGTTTGTAAACTTTAAGAAGTTAAATGATTTTATCATCAATTGATCTGCCCTATCCTACGAACCCTAACAAGCTATGAATTACTCGCTCATTGTTTGAGATCTAGAAGAAAGGTTAAAGAATGAAAACATGATTAAGATGCAGGAATTAGATGCAAAAATTAAATGCAGAAAGTAAATGCGAAAAGAAATAAATAATAAAACACTACATTTATTAATCAACTATTTCATACAACTCTCCGTAGAATTAGATTACAAAGAACCCTAGTTTTTGCTCTCGCTCTCTCTCTTGTTGGAGGTAGATGACTAGCTGATGATCAGCTGGATGCATGGATCGCTTTAGACCTCTTGATCACTTCAGATTGATGATGTTCAAAGTGTAGCTCCCGGTCCCTTAAATAGTCACAGAAGCTAGAGACCCTAGTTGACAGATGTTAGGATATGCTAATACGTTCTCACACACCAAATCTTAAATCCTACGGCCACAAAGTGGTCACGGATCCGCCACGAATCTATATGTTTGGCCGCCCAACCGCGGCGCAATAGTGGGATCAGGTCTTGAGATTTTTTCTGCTCTCTGGTGTTGACATATGGAGATCCTATAGATATCTGGATTTTGAGAATTTAACTCTGAGTCTCTGCCGTTGCTAGATCTTATATTTTCCCTCAATATTTCGACAGATTTGATTCCGACATTTCGGATTTCTCGATCTCCAGACCTGAGCTAATATCTGCACAATATCTCACGTCATAGTGTTAGTAGTATTTGTTATAATTGAGATATTAATCTAACCATTTTATATGATTTAAATCTTAAGAATATCGATTAGAAATATTTGATATGATATGCATATTTTAATTATAGTATTTCATTTAAATATTATATGCATGTATTTTCCCTTATTATATTAATTATAATGTAGAAACATATGATTATAAACTTTTTACACATAAATCCTCATATGTTCTATAATTACAATAAACACCTTTTAGAACTTAACAATAGCAGGGAAAATAATCATTCAAATATGCAATTTTTTATACTAATCAGGCATGATGAAGCCTCTTTCTAAACAAAGGCAGTCCCTTCAGTAAGGCATGCTTGACATCGCCACTGGCGCCAAGTGAAAGAAGCTGGGGGGCAACTCCCCTTTTGGACTCACCCCGCCAGCTCCAATGGTGGAAGTCGACGCTGCTGTTCCAACCGGGGACATCTTTGATCCACTTAGGAGGGTCCGAAAAAACTCTTCAACGGTGGTGCTTAGGAAATAACTACCATCTGCAAAAGTTACAGTGCAGTCAAAGCCGGAATGGCTTCATCAGCGGCTCTCCTCGCAAATTCATAGGGTCTGGCAAAAATTCATGTTGGATATATATGCCCTACGGGCTATTATTGTATATGTATACATGTGGATGCTGGGGATATGTATGTACAGGATATTCTTACTCAGTTATATAGTATATTACTTAAGTTGTCTTTATCAGAATATGTGTATTTGTTTCTATTGATGTTTTATCCAGCTTGCACATATTGATAAAGACTTGATACAGTAGTATACTATTATGGTTTGAGTTTATCTTAACATGTGCATATGTTATACTCGGTATTACATATAGCGGTTACATGTTGATAAAGCCCGTAGGATCTTGCTTGACTACCTGCATTGTGATGGCGATCATACTTGTGGGAGCAGGGCAGTCCATACGCACATCATTAAATAGTCCCTAGTCGCTTGAGTATCGAGACTGGGTATTGATACTCCAGAGTAGACTAGTGTATACGTTTCTAATCCCTACAAGGGGCAATGGTTGGTCCCGCGGCCATTGGTTTGATGCACCTAAGATCGTATACAGGTGCTCACTGGGTGTGAGTACACAGGACGAACTCGCCGAGAACTTCTAGATGGTACTATACCTATCGTCAAATGGAAGTTCTCAGGTGACATGTGTACCTGTTAGCCTTCGGACCTGAGATCGTCATTTGTCTCGTGTAAGTTCCCACTGTACTTTGATCACTACCCTACCACGGCTCTACTGAGTCGTGCAAACAGGTTTTGGTTGGGTACAGTCCCGATCCACATGGAGGCAGTGAGTGATTGTTGGGGATTCATCTATCCCGGTATTGGGAGTCGATATCGCACCGTGTTCGATTAGTCAAGACCATAAGACCTTGGCCAAAGCAGTTGGGATTTACAGATAGGTTGATCGGTAGTTTCCCGAATTGGTTCTGAGCCACATCAGAATGAATTATCGGGTTATTAGGGTCTGATGTTTACCATCCCCTAGACCCAGTATGCGATACTCTTAGACGAAGAGACCGAACTCTACGAAGATTGTCACAGTTAGGCTCAGTAGGAGTTCGGACGAGTTTGCTCGTCGGCCTTCCTTTTCGACAGATACCTGGGTAGCCGTTACGTACAGCTAGTACCGCTGACATGCTTGTGGTTAAACCTACTGCCAGCGTAAGTCTTTAGAGTTCCACACAGAGGGTTTCCCTGCTTCGGGCAAAATGATGTAGAGGCCGTATGGTTTTACGGCAGGGTTCGATCACATACGTGTACTTATGCACGTATGATATTCGGGCGGATAATACTAGTGTGCTTTGGTTTAAGTCAGATCCTAATATTATATTCTTGGATTAATTTTGTCTCATTGTATTCGTGTTTTTCGGAATACGGATACAGATATGTATATACGGTGAGGGGTATTCTTGTAATCGTTCAAGATATTTCTAGAAGAAGACACCTCATTATTGTTTTAACCATTTAGGTTAAATGGTTAATGAGGTGGATATGTGAGGTGTTCATTTGTGTTAAATGAATCATGGCAAAAGTATCAAGATCCTCTGATCTGATAGAGGAGGAGAGTACTTAAGTACGGAATTCCGGTACTTTCTAAAAGAGAATCGTATTCTCTCTCAGCTTACTTCTCCGTATACACCACATCACAACGGTGTATCGGAGCGGAGGAATCGTACCCTATTGGTTATGGTTCGCTCCATGATGAGTAAGGCCGAGTTGCCTCTTTCATTATGGGGACTTGCGCTTGAAACAACATCATTTCTATTGAATCAGGTCCCATCCAAATCTATGCCTAAGACTCCATATGAAATATGGAGTGGAAAGAAACCATGTCTTAAATTCATTAAGATATAGGGTTGTTCGGCCTATGTTATCCGGACAAATTTCAGGCACGTTTAGTTTTATGCAAGTTTATGGGATATCCAAAACATTCGATGGGATATCTGTTCTACCACACCGAGAAACAAAAGGTGTTTGTAACTCGCCACGCCACCTTTTTAGAGTGGCAATTTCTTGCAAAAGAAATTAGTGGGAGTGCGGTAGAACTGGAAGAAATTCCAGATGGACAAACTATAACTGAAGAATTGGTGGAACCAGAAAATTCAGTAATCCCGGACGAATCTCAGCCACTCCACAGATCTGGTAGGATTTTTCATCCGCCTGAGAGATACTACAGTTTTCTCATAGACGGGGATCGAGAGGATTGTATCTTGGAAGAAGATGATCCTACTAGTTTCAAGCAGGCTATTATCAGTAGGGACTCTGATAAGTGGCTGGATGCTATACGATCCGAAATGGAGTCCATATACACCAATAAAGTGTGGACCTTGCATTTTGCTCCACCTGGGATAAAACCCGTGGAATGCAAATGGATCTACAAAAGGAAGTTTGGTATAGATGGGCAGGTGGAAACTTATAAGGCTAGACTCGTTGCAAAAGGTTTTGGTCAAAGACCAGGAGTGGACTATGACCAAACTTTTTCTCCGGTGGCTATGCTCAAATCTATTCGGATCCTACTTGCCATTACTACCTTCCATGACTATGAGATCTGGCAGATGGACGTAAAAACTGTTTTCTAAACGGAAGTTTAGAAGAGTTCGTTTATATGGATCAGCCAGAAGGTTTTGTAGACAGTGGGAGCAGCAGGAAGGTGTGCAAGTTGCTTAAATCCATTTATGGATTAAAGCAAGTATCGCGGAGTTGGAACATCTGTTTTAATGAAACAGTCAAGGGCTTTGAATTCATCAAGAATGAGGATAGGCCATGTATTTATAAGAAAATTGTAGGGCGAACTGTCGTATTGCTAGTCTTATACGTGGACGACATTCTTTTGATAGGAAACGATATTCCTATGCTACAATAGGTCAAGATGTTCTTGTCACAAAGGTTCTCCATGAAGGACCTGGGTGATGCCTCGTACATTCTGGGGATTAAGATCTACAGAGATAGATCTAAGAGATTATTGGGACTTTCGCAGTCTAGGTACATAGAGACCGTACTAAAGAGATTTAGTATGAAAGATTCCAAGCGCGGTAACATACCCGCACTGCACGGAATCACCCTCTCCAAAAAGATGTCCCCAAAGACTGATGAAGAGAGGGTTCGCATGAGCATTATACCCCATGATTCGGTGGTAGGATCTATAATGTATCCGATGCTATGTACCAGACCAGATGTAGCATACGCGCTTAGCATGGTGAGCCGGTATCAGTCAAACCCAGGTGAGAATCATTGGACGGCTGTGAAGAACATTCTTAAGTACCTGAGAAGGATTAAGGAAATGTTCTTAGTATATGGTAATGGAGATCTTAAGGTCGAGTCCTTTACCGATTCCAGCTTTTAGAGTGACAAGGATGACAGCAAGTCTGTCTCGGATTTTGTGTTTATCCTCAATGGAGGGCGGTGTATTGGAGGAGCTCCAAACAGGACACTATCGCAGACTCGACGATGGAGACTGAATACATTGCTGCGAATGATGCCGCAAAAGAAGTTGTCTGGATGAAGAAGTTCATTACTGAACTTCAGGTAGTTCCGTCCATTGTTGATCCAATACCTTTGTATTGTGATAACAATGAGGCTATAGCCTTAGCGAAGGAACCACGGTCCCATCAAAAATCCAGACATATCTTAAGGCGGTATCACCTGATCAGAGAGATCATAGATCGCCAGGAGATCGAGGTACGGAGAGTGGATACAAAAGAAAACACGGTGGATCCATTTACAAAGGCTTTCTCTCAAGCGCAGTTCGAGCGACTTTTTAAGATGTTGGGTATGCGGTATGCCAACAACTGGCCTTAGAGCAAACATTGGGTATTCGGTATGCCAACTATTGGCATTTAGTGCAAGTGAGAGATTGTTGGATATGTATGCTTTAGAGACCATTATTGTATATGTATACATGTGGATGCTGGGGATATGTATGTACAGGACATTCATGCTCAGTTATATAGTATATTATTTGGGTTGCCTTTATCAGGATATGTGTATTTGTTTCTATTGATGTTTTATCCAGCTTGAACATATTGATAAAGACTTGATATAGTAGTATACTATTATTGTTTGACTTTATCTTAACATGTACATATATTACTCGGTATTACATATAGCGGTTACATGTTGATAAAGCCCGTATGATCTTGCTTGACTACCTGCGTTGTGATGGCGATTTTACTTGTGGGAGCAGGGTAGTCCATAAGCACATCCTTAAATGGTCCCCAGTCGCGTGAATATCGAGACTGGGCATTGATACTCCAGAGTAGACTAGTGTATACGTTTCTATCCCCGACGGGGGGCAATGGTTGGTCCCGTAGCTAATGGTCTGATACACCTAAGATCGTATACAGATGCTCACTGGGTGTGAGTACACTGGACGGACTCGCCGAGAACTTCTAGATGGTACTATACCTATCATCAGATGGAAGTTCTCAGGTGACATGTGTACAGGTTAGTCTTCGGACCTGAGATCGTCATTTGTCTCATATAAGTTCTCGCTGTGCTTTGATCACTACCCTACCATGGCTCTACTGAGTCGTACAAATAAGTTTTGGTTGGATACAGTCCCGAGCCATATGGAGGCAGTGAGTGATTGTTGGGGATTCATCTCTTTCAGTATTGGGAGTCGATATCGCACTGTGTTCGATTGGTTAGGACCATAATGTTAGTTATATGTATGCCCTAGAGGCCATTACTATACATTGGATGTATATTGTAGTGGATGCTGGGACATATATAGGTAGGACTTTCTTGCTCGACATGATAGTACGCTATCTGGTTGCTCTTTGTCTTAACATGTATACTTTCTGTCTCTCTGATTACATGTTGATAAAGCCCTTAGGATGATTACTCGACTTTCAGGACTATGATGCAGATCATACTAGTGGGGCCTGGGTAGTCAATGAGTACATCCTTCATTGTTCCTAGTCGTGGGAATATCGAGACGGGGCATCGATATTCCAGAGCAGACTAGCGTGTATCTTCTCGACCCATGTGATGGGCGATGGATGATCCCATATCCATTGGTGTTTGACATCAGAGATGGTATACGGGTGCTCAGTGGAGACTGGGTACACTGAACGGACTCGCCGAGAACTCCCAGATGGTATTATACCTCACGTCAGATGGCAGTTCTCTGGTGACACCGGTACAGCTTAGTCTGTTGACCCGAGATCGTCATAGAGTCTTGTGTGTCTCCCATTGTGCTTTGATTTCCACCCTACCACGGCTCTACTGAGTCGTGCAAACAGGTGGTTTTTGGGTACAGTCCCGATTCACATGGAGGCAATGAGCGATAGGAGGGGATTCGTCTCTCCCGGTATTGGGGGTTGATGTTGCGCTATGCACGACTGGCCATAACAGGAAATCCCTGGCCAGGGTTGCAGTGATATACTGGTAAGAGTTATCAGTAGTTTCACGAATGTTATGGACCCTACGTCGGCATGACTTATCAAGCTATTGGGGTCTGACGTTTACCACCCCTAGGCGAGATATGCGACATATCAGACGAACAGACCGGACTGTACGGTAAGTGTTACTGGTTGGATTCACAGGAGTGTGAGCGGGATTGCTCGTCGATCTTCTGATCGCTCAATACCCGGGTGTCCGTTACGTTTAGCAGACAGCTTGCGGCTTGTGGGTGTTTGATATGATCATCATCTGCTGCCGGCGTATTGACGAGTCTTCAGAGTCCTACACAGAGGTTTCCTGGCTCAAGCGAAACGAAATAGGAGCGCATATGAGATATGTGCGGGACCGAGAATAATGCGTGTATGTGATACCGTATTTCATTCTCGTGATGAATGTGTCGAATAGTTGTATGCGATATAACCTAGTTATCGAATCAAGGATTGACTCGATAAGCCGATACATTGGATACTAGCCGGTTACATGCGACATGACCGGATCATTGAATCAAGTGTTGATTTAATGATTTAATGTATAATTATATATTTGATATATTAATTTGCATTAACTAGTATTGGTTCACTTTAAATGGATTTACTCACTTAAAATGCACAAGTTGTATATGAGATATACTTTTGTGCACAAGATTGTATCATGTTTGATGATACATGCAAGCTTGGGTTTGTGTAAAGAATTGACCATGGTTATATGAATGGTTAGGGTTGCATTTTATTTACTTATTCTTTTTTCTATTTATTTATTTATTTATTTTAGAAAAGAAGAAAAGAAAATGGTGGCTTGTTTTTGTTTGCTTGTTGAAGTTTCTTGAAACTTTGACTAAGTGACCATTTTGTCTTCATGCTTAACCCTAACCCTTCAAACTAACCTTAGTCAATTCTCTATACCTAACTAAGGTTAAAGATATGATAAGTATCATTTTATTTTATATTTTAATAACACTTATCATATTCTTTTTCTTCATCTTCTTCTTCTTACAAGATGAAGAAAGCTTGCTCCATCAATGGCAACTTGAGCAAATGAGTGAGAAATCCAATTCTAAAGTGAACCCACCTCCTATTTCTTCATCCTCTACCTCTTGCCAAGTAGTATAGGGTGTTTTCTTCACAAGTTTCATGACTTGGTGAAGTGGGAGCTTGATCTTGTGATGCCTCGACGTAGATCATCTTCGGCATCGAAGCCGACGACCTTGCCCGCCCATTTCTCCAATGAAGCCGACGCTAGAGACCGGGTTTCCATTTGGACAGCGAGGATACTTCATTGCAGAGCTATGGAGGTAGAGGACCGGATCTACAAAGGTTGTATTTCCGTTCTTTTAGTTAAATGGTTAACTAGTTGCATGTGTTCGCCTATATATCTAGTTAACGATCCGTATTAGGGTTTGTAGGCACTTGTAAAATTTGAATTAGCCATATTTGATGCCTTGTGAGACTTCATTAGTGTGCCTAGGAACCCTACAGTGGTATCAGAGCCTAGCTAGAGCCTTAGGCGATGCGTAGACGGAGTTAGAAGTCCGATCGACCCGAAACCCCAACTTTAAACGGCTCTCTGGACTTTTTTGAAAAACTGGGATTTTTCCAGATTAAAAATTCCTAAAAAATTCAGCAGGAAGACCTAAGAATTATGGTGCAAAACGAGAACCTATCTCATCTAAACCGCTGCGGAACAGCGGCATAAGCATGGCTTATGCCGCGGTTCCGCGGCCGTAAGGTCACATCATCCAATAAAATTTGCACAGTAATTCTTATTTTATGATGTTGGATTTTCTGGGATTTTTTTAATATTTATTCAAGAGTTGAATTTTCTGGGTTGTATTGGGAACTCGGTGTATCGATCGGATTGTCTAATTTTGTCTGTGTGTTTTTCCGGGTAGTTTTAGAATATGTTAAAAAGTTCGACCGGATATAAATACCCACTTTTTCCCCTGCCGGAAAATTTCTAATTGTTGGATTTTTCCGTGGTTTAACGACGTTCTAAGTAGTGCAAGTAACGCGATGGTCCCTCTAGAAGACAACAAACCTTAACTCGATTATGTGACCGTCTTGAACTGCCCTTTGAACCTTCGGGTTTGGGGCAGTACGGCGTGCCACATGTGAGGCGTTGGCTTGACCCTTCTACGGCTGGACCGTTGGTACTGAGGCACGAACTGAATGTCTTTAGAATTATTTCATGTGTTGAACTGTATCGGGAAAACTTGGGTGTTCGATTGTTCGATCGGAAAGTTTAACATTTTCTGTCTTATCCGGAATGTGATACAACATTTGGAATTCACAAGTAGTTATGAGATAACTGAATGAATGTTATAAATCTAGTAGTTTAGTCTCACTTGATCGGTTGCCACGGAATTTTGATGTGATCAAAAGTCCGTCGCAATCACATAGCATACGTGGATACTCACCGGGTAAACTTAATAGACAGCCTCACTCCATTGCCCCGACCAAGTGACTGTAGGAGAACCCCGTCGCCGAAAGCATCCGTTCAGGTGCTCACGGCAGCGGTGTTCCGCCTTAGTGCACTTCGTCGACGGTATCGGGGGTGCGGCCGCCTACTAAAGTTTGCAACGAGCATTCGATCTGAATGTCGGGAATCCTGTTGAATTGCCCGACTTTTATATTGAAAAGTGTTTTCGATTTTGAGACTAAAATGCGGGGTTTATAATTGTTAGGCATGCGATGTCTAAGGAATTCATTTGATTAGGCATGCGATGTCTAAAGAGGTTGCGGATTCCAACTGTTGTAGTTTTACACTTTCTTTTCTGTGACCGTAAGTGTAATATGTGATATCGCCGGTTTCGTTGCTATATGTCAACGACAATTGGGATGCACATATTTACTTACGTTGATGACATGTGATGTTATGTGTTGCTGGACATGTTATATTGGATCGTCGTGTTTGAATAGCCGGGGGTTTTTATGTGAGATGAGTGTTTTTTCATTTTCATTCATGTAAAAACTTGTTTGTAATATTCTTTTATTGGGCACTTCCAGGTTGCGGAAGATGTCACCTTTTGTATATTATTTACTTTTCTGCACTAGGATAGACCCAAGGAGGGGAGCACAAGTAACCGGGTTCTGGGGTCCAGTGGGAGACCAATTCGAGGAGTCGAGTCCGGGTCTCCTAACCCTAGAATTGGTAGGGTTGCTTGCCGCTCTCGTAGGGGTCTAGGGGTGTGGGATTGGCTATTCATCACGACCGTGGAATCCGTGTTTTATACTGGCTCGTATTGAAAACACGGACGTCCTAGTATATCCAATATTTCATATGTTTCTTCTGCTGTGATTTATCTGTGATGTGATCATGTGATGTTCTGTGACAGATATTATATATAGTATATATGATATATTATATAAACGTTGCTTATGTTTTACACCCGCGCTAGCCCTGCCCCGCTCTGCCGTTAGTTACCTAACCTAACGGTGCAGACGGGACATCGAGGCGAATGCGGATGGCATAAGCGTACGTTATATTTATCTGTGATGTTTAGGTGGACTTAAATGATGGGATATTCATTAATGAGATTAATGAAAGAAAATAAACCTAATTGATGTTGTGGAATCGAATTTCAAAATAAAAACAGGTAGCTACAGTTCTTGCTTTGCATCGCGGTGTTCATTATAGAACATCCTGCACCTTATTCGATGAGGAAAGGACCGAGATCCCTTCACCGGGAGTGACTCCTTTAGCAATAACTGGCAGATGCTACAACCCTCAGTTTGTCTTTGATCGCTTCTATAGTTTCCGCTTTGCACAGTGATATATATGATATATCCCGCACCTCATTCGACGAGGAAAGGGCCGACGATCCCTTCACCGGGAGTGACCCCTTTAGCAAAACTAGAAAAGCCTCGAAAACATTCCATTTAAAAACCATTTGATTCCGCAACGAGATCAAGTTCAAAGCGTTAAAGGTTTTCATAAAAACCATTCGCAACCCTCCGTCATTTTAGGAAGTAGAGTACTTAGTATTCGTGCTACGTTTGTCGACCATAGCCGAGGCGTAGTGTGCGGTAGCTAAGTGATGTCTTCCTACACAGCATATGATGCGATTAGTTAGGACAGTCATGTGGCTTTGTTGACCTTAGCCAAGGGTCATGTGGGTGGGTCTAATTAATCACGAAATGACGGGTAGAACTTGACTAGTACCTATAATTTGTTGACCTTAGCCAAGGTCATAGGTGCTAGGGGTAAAAACCATTATCGGGAGTTTCAAGTGTTGAAATTTGCAATGAGATTGCATACCTTCTATGTGATAGTTGGATCCCGATACCTACTGTGAGTAATTGTTACTCCTGGGAGAGTTTTGCACTTTGCAATTAGCCGATCAAGTAGGTGTCTAGAAAGGTGTCAACGGGGTTACGCCTCTGGGAAAACGAGGTTTACTGTAATTAGGTCCGTGCGAAAGCACGGGGAACCTCCCTCAAAGTACCGACACTGGCCTGGCTGAAAGATTGGCGAACTTGTAGAGTGCAATTAATCCCGGCTAGTCTTTCCTTTTAAGGTTTGAAGGAAGATTTGATAAAAACAATGGGAGCCATCCTGATTAGATAAAATATATAACCAATCTAATCTTGCAAGAGCGCACGCAGAGTGTTTTCTTCTCTCTCTCTCCTGGTAGCGACCATATCACGCCTTAATCAAGATAATAAAATGGATGTATTGACCGAACCCGCTTGTTATACTGAGCTGGGGAATGTTGGTCCCGCTCCAACTTATAATAGTTATAAGACAGAGCAGGAAATAGGGGAATACCAGAATTCCTATGCCGCCCAAACGAAGAAAGTGCATATGATGCATCTCCTTCGGGTGTGTTCATTACAAAGAACTGTTTCTCAGTATCCTCTGCATCCTGGGTATATAATACCGGATCAGGATCCCAGATATGTAATCTGTTACATAGGGCTACAAAAAGGTAGAAAACTGAGAACGGGTGATAAGTTTCATGAGACAGAAAACGGGGCAAGTGTTGCAGCCAAGTCTGTTGGTCACTACCACCCTGTATTACTAATACATTGATTCTGAACAAATGCTATTAGATACCGAACCTGATATACAAAATCATATCAGTCTCTTTATAAGTAAAGAATTGATAAAATTTTGTATTGATGGATAATGTTTTGAACATTTCCTATATCAAAAGTTGATCGGTTCAGGCACGTTATCTAAAAGCATTGACGTTCTAAATCAAACTACAGTTCCTCGTATACAGAACACACACAAGAGGAAGAGTTCAGAAATGAACGAATCATTCTTGAGGCATTGTAGACTAGGTCATATCAATGCGACCCGACTGGCTGAAGTTACATTTTAGATGCATATTTAAATCAGTTTGAATTTACATCTTGTGAAACTTGCCAGTCATGTCACAAAGATTAAATGACCATAGCTCTGTTTATTGGAAACAAAGAAAGAGTTAGTGAACTCTTGGGATTGATACATGATGATGTATGTAAGGTCTCCTGTCTACACATGCCAGGTCTGGTTCTTTATACTTCATTATATTCTCTGATAATCTCTCAAGATTCAGACATATATTCCTGTTGAAACACAAGTCTGAACCTTTTGAGATATTCACAGAATATAAGTTAGAAGTAGAGAACCAAAATACGGGTATAAGTATTATGTCCTATGATGAGATCAGGGAGGAGAATACTTGTGCATGGAATCCTTGGACTATTCTAAAGGAAAATGAGATTCTCTCTCAGTATTACTCCTCTGAATACACCACAGCACAACGGTGTATCGGGGCGGAGCAATCACACAATATTAGATATCGTGTGCTCTATGATGAGTATTACCGAGTTACCTATTTCCTTTTAAGGAGTTATGCGCTTGAGAAGCTGCATACCTATTGAATTAGGTTCGAATCAAATCAGTGCCTACCACTCCATATAAGATATGGTATGGGAAGAGCCTATCTCTTAAGTAAGTTAAGATTTGGGATTGTCCGGCCTATGTCAAAAGCAAAATCCGGACAAGATCGAGGCAAGATCAGTTCTGTAGAACAGGAAAGGTTCCAGCTGTACAAAACTCCTAATGATTTGACAGAACCAAAGGATTCAATAGTTTCCGACGAACCTCAGCCTCTCCGCCGATCTGGTAGGGTTCCTCATCTGCCTGAGAGATACCTCGGTTTCTCGATGACAGTGGGAGCGAGGAATGCATCATGAGATGATGACCCAACTAGTTTCGAGCAGGCCATCGAGAGTAGGGACTCTGTAAGAATGGCTGGATGCTTAGCGATCTGAGATGGAATCCTTATACACCAACAAAGTATGGACTTTGGTTGCTATATCTGAAGGGTTAAATCCCCATCAGGAGCAAGTATATCTTGAGAAGATTACTTGGTGTAGATGGAAAAGTTGAGACTTTCAAAGCTAGACTTGTTAAAGGTTTTAGTCATCAACCAGGTGTGGATAATGATGAAACCTTTTCTAGGGACTATGCTTAAGTCCATCTAGATCCTACTTGCCATTGCTACATACCATGACTACGATATCTGGTGGTTGGGTGCCATGACTACTTTTCTAAATATTGATTTAGAAGAGAACGTCTATAAGAACACAGCCAGAGGGCTTCGTAAACAGTGGGAGCAGCGGAAACGTGCGCAAGTTGCTTTAGATAATGAAGCAGGCATCGCGGAGTTGGAACGTCTGTTTTGATGTGATAGTCAAAGTGTTTGACTTCATCAAAATGGTAGATGAACCTTGTATATACAAAAGGGGCAGTAGGGAGTATGGTGGTGATCTTCGTATTGTACGTAGACAACATACTCTAGATAGGAAAAGAGTTTCCTGTACTACGATCGGTCAATCTCCTATTATCACATGGATTCTCCAAATAGGATAAAGGTGATACCTTCTCGATCCTGGGGAGAATCGCTGGAAAAGTTCCAGAGTGATAAGGACGACTGAATGTCAGTCGCAGGCATTGTCTTTACCCTCAGTAAAGGGACGGTATGTTGGAAAAGTTCCAAGACTAGATACCGTGGCAAACTAGACGATAAAGGCTGGTAACATCGCTATGAAAGTTACTACCAAAGAGGCAGTTTGGGTGTATATTGGTTCATAAGATGAACTAGGTTCCTACCATTATGTGACAATGGAACTATGGATTTGGCCAAAGAAACCCTGGTCTCATCAGTGACCCAGACATATTCTGAGGCAGCATCACCTGATCATAGAGATAGTTGATCTCCAGGGTGATCGAGGTTGGAAGAGTAGACTCAGAGGACAACACGGCGGATCCACTCACGAAGGCCTTTTTCCAAAGAGAGACTTTTAGGGGATGGTTGAGTATTAGATACTACAACCACTGCTACAAATGGCCCTAGTGCAAGTGGGAGATTGTTAGTTATATGTATGCCCTAGAGGCCATTACTGTACATTGGATGTATATTGTAGTGGATGCTGGGACATATATAGGTAGGACTTTCTTGCTCGACATGATAGTACGCTATCTGGTTGCTCTTTGTCTTAACATGTATACTTTCTGTCTCTCTGATTACATGTTGATAAAGCCCTTAGGATGAGTACTCGACTTCCAGGACTATGATGCAGATCATACTAGTGGGGCCTGGGTAGTCAATGAGTACATCCTTCATTGTTTCTAGTCGTGGGAATATCGAGACGGGGCATCGATATTCCAGAGTAGACTAGCGTGTATCTTCTCGACCCATGTGATGGGCGATGGATGATCCCATATCCATTGGTGTTTGACATCAGAGATGGTATACGGGTGCTCAGTGGAGACTGGGTACACTGAACGGACTCGCCGAGAACTCCCAGATGGTATTATACCTCACGTCAGATGGCAGTTCTCTGGTGACACTGGTACAGCTTAGTCTGTTGACCCGAGATCGTCATAGAGTCTTGTGTGTCTCCTACTGTGCTTTGATTTCCACCCTACCACGGCTCTACTGAGTCGTGCAAACAGGTGGTTTTTGGGTACAGTCCCGATTCACATGGAGGCATTGAGCGATAGGAGGGGATTCGTCTCTCCCGGTATTGGGGGTTGATGTTGCGCTATGCACGACTGGCCATAACAGGAAATCCCTAGCCAGGGTTGCAGTGATATACTGGTAAGAGTTATCAGTAGTTTCACGAATGTTATGGACCCTACGTCGGCATGACTTATCAAGCTATTGGGGTCTGACGTTTACCACCCCTAGGCGAGATATGCGACATATCAGACGAACAGACCGGACTGTACGGTAAGTGTTACTGGTTGGATTCACAGGAGTGTGAGCGGGCTTGCTCGTCGATCTTCTGATCGCTCAATACCCGGGTGGCCGTTACGTTTAGCAGACCGCTTGCGGCTTGTGGGTGTTTGATATGATCATCATCTGCTGCCGGCGTATTGACGAGTCTTTAGAGTCCTACACAGAGGTTTCCTGGCTCAAGCGAAACGAAATAGGAGCGCATATGAGATATGTGCGGGACCGAGAATAATGCATGTATGTGATACCGTATTTCATTCTCGTGATGAATGTGTCGAATAGTTGTATGCGATATAACCTAGTTATCGAATCAAGGATTGACTCGATAAGCCGATACATTGGATACTAGCCGGTTACATGCGACATGACCGGATCATTGAATCAAGTGTTGATTTAATAATTTAATGTATAATTATATATTTGATATATTACTTTGCATTAACTAGTATTGGTTCACTTTAAATGGATTTACTCACTTAAAATGCACAAGTTGTATATGAGATATACTTTTGTGCACAAGATTGTATCATGTTTGATGATACATGCAAGCTTGGGTTTGTGTAAAGAATTGACCATGGTTATATGAATGGTTAGGGTTGCATTTTATTTACTTATTCTTTTTTCTATTTATTTATTTATTTATTTTAGAAAAGAAGAAAAGAAAATGGTGGCTTGTTTTTGTTTGCTTGTTGAAGTTTCTTGAAACTTTGACTAAGTGACCATTTTGTCTTCATGCTTAACCCTAACCCTTCAAACTAACCTTAGTCAATTCTCTACACCTAACTAAGGTTAAAGATATGATAAGTATCATTTTATTTTATATTTTAATAACACTTATCATATTCTTTTTCTTCATCTTCTTCTTCTTACAAGATGAAGAAAGCTTGCTCCATCAATGGCAACTTGAGCAAATGAGTGAGAAATCCAATTCTAAAGTGAACCCACCTCCTATTTCTTCATCCTCTACCTCTTGCCAAGTAGTATAGGGTGTTTTCTTCACAAGTTTCATGACTTGGTGAAGTGGGAGCTTGATCTTGTGATGCCTCGACGTAGATCATCTTCGGCATCGAAGCCGACGACCTTGCCCGCCCATTTCTCCGATGAAGCCGACGCTAGAGCCCGGGTTTCCATGTGGACAGCGAGGATACTTCATTGCGGAGCTATGGAGGTGGAGGACCGGATCTACAAAGGTTGTATTTCCGTTCTTTTAGTTAAATGGTTAACTAGTTGCATGTGTTCGCCTATATATCTAGTTAACGATCCGTATTAGGGTTTGTAGGCACTTGTAAAATTTGAATTAGCCATGTTTGATGCCTTGTGAGACTTCATTAGTGTGCTTAGGAACCCTACACATAAGACCTTGGGCAAGGCAGTTGGGATTTACTGATAGGTTGATCGGTAGTTTCCCGGATTGGTTCTGAGCCACATCAGCACGAATTATCGGGTTATTAGGGTTTGACATTTACCATCTCCTAGACCCGGTATGCGATACTCTTAGACGAAGAGACCGAACTATACGGAGATTGTCACGGATAGGCTCAGTAGGAGTTCGGACGAGTTTGCTCGTCGGCCTTCCTTTTCGATAGATACCTGGATAGCCGTTACGTACAGCTAGTACCGCTGACGTGCTTGTGGTTAAACCCACTGCCAGCATACTATTGAGTCTTTAGAGTCCCACAGAGAGAGTTTTCCTGCTTCGAGCGAAACGATGTAAAGGCCGTATGGTTTTACGGCAGGGTTCGATCACATACGTGTACTTGTACACATATAATATTCGGGCGGATAATACTAGTGGGCTTTGGTTTAAGCCGGATCCTAGTATTATATTCTTGGATTAATTTTGTCTCATTGTATTCGTGTTTTTTGGAATACGGATACGGGTATGTATATACGGTGAGGGGTATTCTTGTAATTGTGCAAGATACTTCTAGAAGAAGACACCTCATTATTGTTTTAACCATTTAGGTTAAATGGTTAATGAGGTGGAGATATGAGGTGTTCATTTGTCTTAAATGAAGTATGGCTACTTGGTGACTCATGGGGCGACTCATGGGGTGACTGATGATTTACTGTTTGGGTATGCTTGATATTTATGTGTTGTGAATTATGGATGCAAGGTGGCTTGAAGATATTTTGTGGCATCAAGATATTTTGTTGCATTATTAGTTCACAACACTTAGCCATTATTCATTTTATTTTTATTCTATGCTCACTTGAACACTCTCATCTCCTCCTAGCTTCTCATCTTCTACCTCAAAACCCTATTGTCTCATGTGTTAAGAAACCTAGGGTCGGTGAGACAAAGCAATCCATCATCACTCTCTACTTCATCTATCACAACCCGAAGGTACGAAACGTGACTGGCACTTAAACTATGAAACTTCTCAAGGCGCAACGTAATCTAAATAAGCCAAAACCCAGAAAACTAAACCGTTTAACAAAAAGAGTGAAGGAAAACTTGTTCTAAAGCAAGTGGTTTTAACAAATAAGTGGTATTAAACATTTAAAAACAACATCAGATTTTCCCGAAAATTTCGGCAGATTCTCCCTTGTAAATACTGGCCCCCAAATGGGTACAACACATGAAAATACATACAAATGATGAAATAAGGCATCCCCAAGCGGGAGCTAGCTCTTCGCCAATGGCGGAATCACAACCACAAGCAATATGTATATCGAAAGTGCACAATAAGTATCTGAAAGCAAGAAATAAGAAGATACTGCGTCGGCTCAAGTGAGCATCGACACCAAACACCACAAATACAAGTCTCACTGTCTAGCAAAATATACAAGGGTAGATGGAGTATACTAGATACAAATAATATACATGATTGGGATAAAATATCCTCGCAACCCATCTACGAGCAATGCTGCAAGTCCATGCAAAAGGAACAAAATGAGAAAGTGCGCCCGCCGCTACTGTGCTGACGGGTCGAACCTGCAAGATATTGTGGCACAACGGGGGTAAGTTACCAACTCGTGAGTAGTAAGTAATATCTAATAAGGCTATCGTAAGTATGCACGCAAATGCGTCTCAAGCTACGCATATCGATATGATACGATGTACCAACATGAATGCATAATCAAAACGAAACCTGAACAAGTCTGGTATGAGAAAATCTTTGTTTTTATCTTAGAAAAACATTTGTGCAATAAACTGAAGTATCGTCAATGAAATCAACAGAAAATCCGTGTCAAGCACCGACACAATATATATCCTAATATCTCAATATCTCAATATCTCAATGTCTCAATATCTCAATATCCTGGGCTCCGTCAGTCCGGATTGACCCATATCATCAAATCTCACGACTATATTGGTATCCTCCGGATATCCGCCGCGTCACAAATAACCGGTCGGTAGTGCTCCCTTGCCGGGCTCAACGCCATCATCTATGACCATCTTGCCCCAAGGTACCGTACCGGGTCCACCATGCACCCGCAGATGGTTCATCCTCCTCCTCGAATCGGGTGTATGTTACCGCTCAAGAACTGAGAAAACCCATGGTAGACACCACACATATCATATCACGAGAAAACCGTAACTTACATTTTTAAAATGGTAATACGTTCTTAAAATCCTTGCGGTTTCTCCAAAATCCATAAATCTCATAAATACTGAAATCCTCGAGAAGAATCACAATATATAAACATGTCGGCGATGATGAATGTCTATGATACGATAGTATATATCATGCGAAGTACGGCCAGAAGCTATGCATGAATCATGATGCAATGAGGTATGTATATATGACTAACAATCCTGTGTATCCATCCTGATGAAATGACTATACAAGTACATGTCTACAGATCATATATGATGCAATGCACAAATAGCGATTCTAAACAGTTCTATAGTGTTCGTGACATAGAAATTACCAAAGGCGTGTGTGTTCGCATGAATAGTGCGCGTGCAGCATGAATCAATGGTAATGGTGCAAGTGTCCTATGAGATAATATCATATATATTTATGATGATGCAATGCAATGAGATGAATGACTAGGAGACTACGCATATAAATACAAGCACTACTAGAAATCCTGACTATCGGGCGTCTCGCACCATCCATACGATTGCCCCGTAGATATGTACATCTACTCACCGGGACGCCTCGGCTAATGTGATCCGATCTCATCCTTGCCATTTCCGCGTCACATCCGACGTCTTTGCACCCGATCCTAGAATCGTACACAAGTAAATAAGAGAATAAATATATAAATAGTCGCGGACACACAAACAATGCGAGTCAACCATGCCCACTAACTAAACGCGCACGCACTTGGTGCACAAAACGCGCTCACAACAACGCCACAAACCACAACTAGGGTCGCTATATATGGCAACTACCAAACCAAAAATCCAATCGCACCAATCGCGTGTTCACAACACACTAAATATTATAGAATATAGCATGTAAATCATCGCAACGTCAAATTAAACCAAAATCTAATTATTACAAAAACCTAGTAAGCACAACTTACCATTTTAGTTCAAATCTAAATGTTTTAACAAAACTAGTGGCCACAATATTCATTTAATAACTTAATTAAGCCACACAAACCCTAACTAGATTTTAATTTCACCTAATTACTCGCTAATAAAAAAAACTTAGTTTGCAAAATATATAATTAAGACAATTTAAAAATAACAATTAGCAATTTAACAACTAAATTAGATTTTTCATGTCTTAACATGTTAAACTACACATTGCTAACTAAATCAAGTAATGTAAACTTTAATTTGGATCCAAACCCTTTTTCTTGCATTTTCAAACTTGAAATTGAAACCATATTACTAACTAAATAAGTTTGATTTAAAGTATTTAAACAACAAATTAACTATAAGGTTAAAAATTTATAGCTCACAAATTTGAGATCTAGCATGCAATCTTAGCCTCCCAAATGCTGACTTTTCTTTAAGATCCAAGCTAGAGTGGCCAAGGAAAAATGGATAAGGATTAAATTAGGAATTAGTGGAATTTTGTGTTGATTTTTCATGGAATTTTTATGGATTTTTGGAGATGAGGAAATGAGGGGAGGGGGCTGCAGGTGGTCTCGGCCATAAGAGAGGGAGAGAGAAAAAGTGAGGTGAGTGTGTTTGTGGCCAAGTCAAAGAAAGCCCATACCTCATTTAACTTTAAACCATTTTCTTTTTCCTTTATTCTTTTCATTTAACTTTTGAAGTGGGGAAATTGGGGAATTGGGGCTACCTAGGGTCGGCCAGGGGTGTGGGGGGGGGGAGGGGAATTTCCAAGTAAAGAAAACCCATAACTCAAATCAACATGCCCATGCTTCTATTCTTCAGTATTTCCTTTTTAAATTTTATTTTCTAATTCATTTTATCCTAGAACCAACTAGAACCTTGAAGATAATTTACAAAGAAAGGATGTGTAGTAAACTTGGTATTAAGTTGTCATGATTTACAAAAGTATAATTAACCCGCTCCTATTTGTAATTATCACTAATTAAATGTATTAGTGAAAGCTTCTAATAATATTTAAAATAATTAATTAAGGAAAATATTTGAGTAAACTAGCAAATTTATAAGTGACTAAATAAATACCAATACTGACCATTACATATCTAAAATAGGTATAATTAAGTCTATGTTGAAAAATAATTATATCTTGGTTTTTATGGAAAACACCAGTTATTTTACCGATTATCGGAAATTTCACCTAAACGATTTTTCAGAACGTTACAATCTTCCCCCCTTAAAGAAATTCGGTCCCCGAATTTAAAATTTAACTACGCGTACCCTCAAAGAGATGGAAATATTTCTTCCACCTCTCATCCTCGGTTTTCCCACGTGACCTTTTCGCCATTCGGGCCACGCCAAGAACCCTTTACGGACGGTATGACCTCGAACCTCAGTTTCTTCACCTGCCGATCTAGAATGACTATCGGCTGCTTGGTAAAAGAAAGATCGCGCTCCAGCCTGATGCTGTAACACGCGAGAGGGGTTAGGAAGGTACTTGCGGAGTATCAATACATGAAACACGGGGTGAATATCTGGGAAACTGGATGGAAGAGCCAAACGATAACCAACTGTGCCGACACGCTCGAGAATCTCAAAGAACCCACATATCTGGAACTAAGCCTTCCTTTTCTTTCCGAATCTCGACACGCCCTTCATCGGAGAAACCTTCAAGAAAACATGATCTACAACGACAAACTCAAGTCTGCGCCAACGTCGGTCTGCATAAGATTTCTGCCTGCACTGGCCGCTCTCATCCTATCCCAAATCATCTGAATCTTTTCGATCATCTCCTGCACAATCTGTGGCCCCAAAATACTGCACTCACTGAGCACTGTCTAACAAACTGGTGATCGAAACTTCCTCCTATATAATATCTCAAAGGGTGCCATCTGAATCTTCTCTTGGAAGCTGCTATTATAGGAAAACTCTATCAAAGGCAAGTGGCGATCCCAATTACCACAAAAATCTAGAACGCAAGCTTGGAGCATATCCTCAAGAATCTGAATGGTCTGCTCTGACTGACCGTCGGTCTGTGGATAGAAATTTGTACTATTTTCAATCGGGTGTCCAAAGTCTCTTAAAGCTTCTACAATAGTCGGCTGGTGAACTGGATGCCTCTGTCGGACACAATACAAGTCGGAACTCCATGTAGTCGCGCAATCTCATCAATATATATCTGAGCATACTAAATGAATCCGAAAATGGTCTTGACTGGCAGAAAATGAGCTGCTTCCGTCAATCGATCTACGATCACTCAAATAGAGCCATACTCTCGACTGGTCCTAGATAGACCCACGATACAATCCATAGAAATTGTTCTTATTCCTACTCCGGAATGGGAAAAGGTTGTAATTTTCCTGCTGGGCTCTGATGCTCAGCCTTGACTTGCTGACAAGTCAGCATCTCGAAACAAAATCTGCGACATCTCTCTTCATCCTTTCACACCAGTAGACTTCTCTCAAATCATAATACATCTTGGTGGAAACCGGATGAACACTGTATGCTGACTGATGTGCCTCCTTTAAGATCTTGTGTCTCAGTCCCTTGGAATCTGGCACGCACAGTCGAATACCAAATCGTAGTACTCCCTGATCATCAATTACGAACTCTGCATCTCTGCCATGTCGAACCCGCTCTAAGATCTCTGACAAACGAATGTCATCGGACTATGCCTCATGGATATGATCAAATAATTATGGATGTGCACGGATACAGACAAGTTGTCCCCCATTCGACGTAAACTCGAACTGTACTCGGCTGTCACAAAGAATCTGCTAATCTGCCGTCGACTGTTTTTGAACTATCCTCAAACAAGAAAAGGTACCACCGGGCTTCCGACTCAAAGCATCTTCCACATCGTTCTCCTTGCCCCGGCGATAAAGAATCTCGCAGTCATGTCTTCCACTAGCTCTATCCATTTGTGCTATCTCAAATTTAGATCTCGCTGCAGAAAGATATACTTTAAGCTTTTTGTGGTCCGTAAATATCAAGCACGACCCGTCGTATAAGTAGTGTCTCCAAATCTTAAGTGTAAAAACCATCGCAACCATTTCTAAATCATGCATGGAATAATTCTGCTCGTGCTTCTTCAACTGCCGAGAAGCATCGCAAAAAGCAACAAAACCGCCTGATCCTAAAGGCAAAGATAACACTGGCGCCGTAATCAAATGAGTCTTCAACTGCTGAAAGCTCTGCTCACATGCTTCGGTCCACAGAAAAGGAACTCTCTTCCGGGTCAACCCGGTCAACGTTGCAGCTATCTGTGAAAAATCCTGTACGAAAAATCAATTGCATCCGTCCAAACCCAAAATGTTGCGAACCTCCATCACTGATACAGGTCTGGGCCAGTGCTGAACAGCCTCGATCTTTTTCGGTCCCATACATACCATCTCTTGTAACTACGTGACCCAAGAAGTCAACATCATCCAACCAGAAAACACACTTGGATAATTGAGCGAATAGCTGGCGCTTCCTCAAAGTCTGCAACGAAATCCTCAATTACTACCTAGGCTCCTCTCGGTTCCAAAAGTATGCTAAAACGTCATCAACGAACACGATAATAACTGATCAAGAAACGGAATGAATATATGGTTCATCCAATCCATGAATGCTGCTGGGGCATTGGTGAGTCCGAACGATATCACCAAAAACTCATAATGCCCGTAACGTGTGCGAAAAGCAGTTCGGAATATCATCCTCTCGAACCCGCAACTAATGGTCACCTAATCGCAAATCAATCTTCGAGAAATGCCCTGAACCCTAGAGCTAATCAAATAAATCGTCGATACTAGTTAAGGGATATCTGTTCCGCACTGTAACCCGATTCAACTGACAAAAATCGAAGCACAAACACAACTGCCGTCTTTCTTCTTGACGAACAGAACAGGAGCTTCCCAAAGTGACACACTCGGACGAACAAGTCTTTTATCCAACAAATCTTGCAACTGATCCTTCAGTTCTTTAAGCTCCGCCGGGTCCATCCGATATGGCGGTATAGAAAAAGGCTCTGTGCCGGAAATCAAGTCAAAACAGAACTCAATATCGCGCTCTGGCGACAAACCAAGAAACTCGTCAGGAAAACATCTGGAAACTCTTTCCCTATCGGGACCTGGTCCAATGGGACCTCTGCGGCTCTAACATCACAAATATACGCCAAGAATTCTTGACATCCATTCTCAAAAGCTGACTAGCGCGAAAAGAAGAAATGAAACTGGGAAATACGACGCTACGGTCTCCCCGAAAACAAGCAAGAACTGGCTTACCCGGAAAACTAAATATGACTGCCTCCTCTTACGGCCGTCCACGAATACATAACACGTGGCTAACCAATTCATGCTCAGAAGAACTTCGAAGTCAAATATATCGAGAAAATCAAATTGACAGAAGAATCTCTATCTCCGATACAAACAAAACAAACACGAACGAAAAACATTTCGAGTGACAAAAGACTCGCCTACTGGAATAATAACAATCAGCGACAGATCAAGCAAGGACGACTCTCGGTCCAAACTCGGTATAAAGTGCGTAGATACAAGTTTAAACAACAAAAAAAATACGCATCGGAAGAAAACACCGAAAGGACACCTGTCACAACTGCGCCTATCTAATCACCTCTGAGCTGGCATACCGGTACAAATCCGCTTCGATCCTAGAAATGAACGAAGTCTCAGAAATGCGCTCCTCTAGCAGTAAGGCCGCATCCATCGCGGCTGCATAAGTGTCAAAACGCTGGGTGCCGATGGGAAGAAATAACTGCATGTCCAATCTCCACACGAACCTCTTTATCCATTTCTCTTCAGTGTCCACCAGGTAAGAAGCATATCGGACCGCTGAGTAAACTAAATGTCGTACTCGGACACCGTCATCCCTGAAGTCTTACGCAAAGGCTCGAAACTATGAGCTTGGCATCTCGAACGCTCTCCGGAAGGAAACGGGAAAGAAATACAGCTGTGAACTCCTCCCAAGTCATAGGAAGTAGGTCTGCAGCTCGGCCTCTCTCAACTGACTCGCACCACGTCTGAGCAAGACCTCTCTAGATGAAAACTAGCAAGCTCAATCCATATCTCGTCAGAACATCTCTGTGAATGACAATTCCTAGCCATCCTGTCAAGGATTGTCTACAGATCCTTCCCTGCATCTGTGCCTGTAAAAATTAGAGGTTTCAGCCTCAAAAACTCCTATAAGGATACGTAAATAATCTCGGTAACCACAGAAACAGCTGCCTGAGTAGCAGGTACAATCACAGTCCCTGAAATATGAGGGACATCATCGGCTCCCGGAGCTCGGCTAGTCACCACCAACAATCCAACCATCTGTCGCAAGTCCTGAATACTCAACTCTAGCCTAACTATCCGTCCTGGAGAAGACGGATCACTCTGTCCCTAAGGGGTAGGCGTACCGCCCTGATCGGTCCTCGTCTCAAACGAGCCTACTCTAATCTCATCCCTGGCGGCAACCCTCTGGCCCTCGTAGTCTCCGGCGGCATAGTGGCTGGAACAAGAAACAGGATTGATAGGAACATTGCAACCGAACCAAAGGATTTCCGGAATCAAGGAAAGAAATACAAGCAAATATATATCCTAAGGTTACATAGGCGGAACACCGTATCGTAAGTATGCCACGGAACATACACACGCTATGTCACTCTGCTTAAGTCACCTACTCCATCTACCAAGGGTCATCCTACACTCAGAAAGGTAAAACCTATCGCTCTGATACCAACTTTGTCACGAACCGAAAGTACAGAACGTGACTGACACTTAAACTACAAAATGTCTCAAGGCGCAATGTAATCTAAGTAAGCCAAAACCCAGAAAACTAAACCGTTTAACAAAAAGAGTGAAGGAAAACTTGTTCTAAAGCAAGTGGTTTTAACAAATAAGTGGCATTAAATATTTAAAAGCAACATCAGATTTTCCCGAAAATTTCGGCAGAGTCTCCCTTATAAATATTGGCCCCCAAATAGGTACAACACATGAAAATACATATAAATGATTGTTTCCCCAATCAGAGCAAAGCTCTGTTCAAATTCCGAGATTTGAAATGAAGTGACGCTTCTGCTTCCCCCAATCAGAGCAAAGCTCTATTTTAAAATTCAAAATTCAAAAATTGAAGCAACGCTTCAGATTCAGCGTTAGGCGCGCCGCGCGCCACGTGTCAAACACGGATGCGCTAGCGTCAGGTGCGTTGCGCCCTAAGCAGTGCACCATGAGTGCGCTAGCACTAGGCGCGCTGTGCGCCACATGTCAAACACGGATGCGCTAGCGCAGGCTGCGCCGCGCTCGGCGATGTGCGCCACGTGTCAAACGTAGGTGCGCTAGCGCAAAGTGCGCTGCGTTCTGAGCAGCGCACCACGTGCAAAGCACGGGTGCGCCAGCGATGGAATTAAAAATTCCCCACCGTTAGATTAAAAGATCTAATAATGATAAATCATTAATTAATCAGAATTAAAATTCTGTTATGGAAAAATTTTTCCAATCTTGTTAAAAACAAGAAGATTGCCTTCTGTAAAACAGAAGCCCTAAGATCAAAGATCCAACGGTGGGGAAACATCCCCAAATCAATTAGAGAAAGATCTCTTTAACTGATTCAACAAATCAATTTGCCCTATATAAAGGCCCCAAGACTTCAAGTCTGATATAGAAAAAAACCCTACAAATTTTGAGAAAACTCAAAAAAAGAAAAGCAAGCTTTTAGCAAAAGAAGATTATTTCTTCAAAGTAAAGAACATGAACAATGAACACAGAGATGAAATCATCTCATGAAAAGAAGAACTATCTTCTAAAAAAGATCATAGATCTAAAAAAGACCAAGGTCTTTCATAAAAGATATCAAAAGATCTTATCAAATAATAAAGAAGAACATATTCTTCACATAGATCATTGATCTACAAAGGCAACCCCTTTCAAAAATAAGAACTATTGTTCTTGAATCTTGAGGCAAAACCTCCTTTAAAAAGAACATAAATTTGTTCACAGATAATAAATTTGATCAAATGCGCTTTGCGCTATTGAAAAGTGCCTTGCACTCTTGAACTGCGCTTTTGCGCCCCTTGGACCGGCGCTCAGCGCCAAAACATGCCACGTGTCAACCACGTATACAACTTGCGCTTTGCGCTTCTGAAACAGCGCACTGCGCTCATGGGCTGGCGCTCAGCGCCAAGCCCGCCACGTGTCACTCACTGGTGCAGCACTAAACTAGCACAACGCGGTCATAAATTGAAAGCGCAATGCACTTATAAACTGGCGCTTAGCGCTAAGCGCGACACGTGTCCTTTTCGTGTGCGCTACTTGGCAGAAGCGCAATGCGCTCTTTAATTGGCGCAAAGCGCCTGGCGCGCCACGTGGCGCGCTGTCAGAACACACATTGTTCTGATGAATGCTATGCATTTGATACAAGACAAAAAAATGTGTCAGGATCTAATGCTCGGCATTATTAAAGGGGCCAAGCCTAAATAGAGGCTCAACAGCCCATAACAATAAAATGTTAAACATTTTAATCTTATTGGACTTAGCCCAATATTGGCCATAAGTCCTCAACTTATATTGAACTGATTCCATTTGCTCACGAATATTCAACAGATCTTAGTCCCAAACTGGGTTACAGATCTTCCAATCAATTCACACCGGTTCAAGGGTACATCTCTTTACTCCTCTGATACTCGTCGTTGTAATCCTTCAACGTCTTCAGAGAGGTGACGGGTCCTGACAACCACACATTTTACGGACTGTGGGGTCCTTAAACTCATGGACTATGATGTCCTTAAACTTCATAGACTACGATGTCTTTAAACTATGGACTGTGGGGTCCTTAAACTCATGGACTACGGTGTCCTTAAACTTTATAGACTACGATGTCTTTAAACTACGGACTATGGGGTCCTTAAACCCATGGACTACGATGTTCTTAACCTGGACCGAGATGTCCTTAAACTAATAACGGACCGAGATGTCCTTAAACTAACGTTGGACCGTAATGTCCTTAAACTAATCGACCGCAATGTCCCTAAACTAAATATTAGAGTCCAAATGCTCTTTTGTTGGATCAAAATGATCCCGTTTAAATTGATGTTAGTCTAAAATAAGACTAACGTATCCTTAATAAACGTTTAAGTTGATCTTAGTCTTAAATGAGACTAACGTATCCTTAAACCCAACCCCCAAACCCAAATCTAAGAAGATACGGATTTGGACTAATCCACGCCCTACAGGCGACAACATAAATTAGTCTCCGTATACAATCCACGGGCAACCAAACACAAAACAAACACCCACGATACGAAATGACCATCTGGAGAAGGAGAAAGTGGTTACCGCGATGCGGTAGCATAATTAACTGCATGGGCTTGCGCCTGCAGGGAAGAGCGTCCCTACAATCAAAAACCCCTCAACGAGAGGGAATCTGACGAAATATGCTACATCGGCCGCATCCGTTTAAACCTTCGATACGTAGTGCCATAAATCAACTTGGCATCTTCGGAGAGGTGGACGGATAGAACCAATTAGCATCTGCCCCGAATTTCAGGCAAAACAGACCTGCGCGGTCACGTCTCCGTGTTCGGCGGGGAACAATGATGAAATAAGGCATCCCCAAGCGGGAGCTAGCTCTTCGCCAATGGTGGAATCACAACCACAAACAATATGTATATCGAAAGTGCACAATAAGCATCTGAAAGCAAGAAATAAGAAGATACCACGTCGGCTCAAGTGAGCAACGACACCAAACACCACAAATACAAGTCTCACGAGTCTCACTGTCTTGCCAAATATACAAGGGTAGATGGAGTATACTAGATACAAATAATATACATGATTGGGATAAAATATCCTCGCAACCCACCTACGAGCAATGCCGCAAGTCCATGCAAAAGGAACAAAATGAGGAAGTGCGCCCGCCGCTATTGTGCTGACGGATCGGACCTGCAAGATATTGTTGGCACAACGGGGGTGAGTTGCCAACTCATGAGTAGTAAATAACATCTAATAAGGCTATCGTAAGTATGCACGCAAATGCGTCTCAACCTACGCATATCGATATGATACGATGTACCAACATGAATGCATAATCAAAACGAAACCTGAAAAAGTCTGGTATGAGAAAATCTTTGTTTTCATCTTAGAAAAACCTCTGTGCAATAAACTGAAGTATCATCAATGAAATCAACAGAAAATCCGTGTCAAGCACCGACACAATATATATATCCCAATATCCCAATATCTCAACATCTCAATGTCTCAATATCTCAATATCTCGGGCTCCGTCAGTCCGGATCGACCCATATCATCAAATCTCACGACTACGTCGGTATCCTCCGGATATCCGCCGCGTTACAAATAACCGGTCAGTAGTGCTCCCCTGCTGGGCTCAACGCCATCATCTGCGACCATTTTGCCCCGAGGTACCATACCGGGACCACCATGCACCCGCAGACGGTTCATCCTCCTCCTCGAATCGGGTGTATGATACCGCTCAAGAACTGAGAAAACCCATGGTGGACACCATATACATCATATCACGAGAAAACCGCAACTTACATTTTTAAAATGGTAATACGTTCTTAAAATCCTTGCGGTTTCTCCAAAATCCATAAATCTCATAAATACTGAAATCCTCGAGAAAAATCACAATATGTAAACATGTCGGGGATGATGGATGTCTATGATACGATAGTATATATCATGCGAAGTACGGCCAGAAGCTATGCATGAATCATGATGCAATGAGGTATGTATATATGACTAACAATCCTGCGTATCCATCTTGATGAAATGACTATAAAGTACATGTCTACAGATCATATATGATGCAAGCCACAGATATCGATTCTAAACAATTCTATAGTGTTCGTGACATAAAAATTACGAAAGGCGTGTGTGTTTGCATGATAGTGCACGTGCAGTATGAACCAATGGTAATGGTGCAAGTGTCCTATGAGATAATATCATATATATTTATGATGATGCAATGCAATGAGATGAATGACTAGGAGGCTACGCATATAAATAAAAGCACTACTAGAAATCCCGACTATCGGGCGCCTCGCGCCATCCAGACGATTCCCCTGTAGATGTGTACATCTATTCACTGGGACGCCTTGGCTAATCTGATCCGATCTCATCATTGCCATTTCCGCGTCACATCCGACGCCTCTACACCCAATCCTAGAAATGTACACAAGTAAATAAGAGAATAAATATATAAATAGTCGCGGACACACAAACAATGCGAATCAACTATGCGCACTAACTAAACGCGCACGCACTTGATGCACAAAACGCGCTCGCGACAACGCCACAAACCACAAGTAGGGTCGCTATACGTGGCAACTACCAAACCAAAAACCCAATCGCATCAATCGCGTGTTCATGACATACTAAATATTATAGGATATAGCATGTAAATCATCGCAACGTCAAATTGAACCAAAATCTAATTATTACAAAAACCTAGTAAGCACAACTTATCATTTTAGTTCAAATCTAAATGTTTTAACAAAATTAGTGACCACAATATTCATTTAATAACTTAATTAAGCCACACAAACCCTAACTAGATTTTAATTTCACCTAATTACTCATTAATAAAAAAAAACTTAGTTTGCAAAATATATAATTAAGACAATTTAAAAATAACAATTAGCAACTTAACAACTAGATTAGATTTTTCATGTCTTAACATATTAAACTACACATTGCTAACTAAATCAAGTAATGTAAACTTTAATTTGGATCTAAACCCTTTTTCTTGCATTTTCAAATTTGAAATTGAAACCATATTACTAACTAAATAAGTTTGATTTAAAATATTTAAATAACAAATTAACTATAGGGTTAAGATTTATACCTCACAAATTTGAGATCTAGCATGCAATCTTAGCCTCCTAAATGCTAACTTTTTTCCAAGATCCAAGCTAGAGTGGCCAAGAAAAAATGGGTAAGGATTAAATTAGGAATTTGTGGAATTTGTGTTGATTTTTCATGGAATTTTTGTGGATTTTTGGAGATGAGATGAGATGAGGAAATGAGGGGAGGGGGCTGCAGGTGGTCTCGGCCATAAGAGAGGGAGAGTGAAAAAGTAAGGTGAGTGTGTTTGTGGCCAAGTCAAAGAAAGCCCATACCTCATTTAACTTTAAACCATTTTCTTTTTCCTTTATTCTTTTCATTTAACTTTTGAAGTGGGGAAATTAGGGAATTGGGGCTGCCAGGCTCGGCCAAGTGTGGGGGTGTGGGGGGGATTTTCAAGTAAAGAAAACCCATAATTCAAATCAACATGCCTATGCTTCTATTCTTTAGCATTTCCTTTTTAAATTTTATTTTCTAATTCATTTTATCCTAGAACCAACTAGAACCTTGGAGATAATTTACAAAGAAAGGATGTGTAGTAAACTTGGTATTAAGTTGTCATGGTTCACAAAAGTGTAATTAACCCACTCCTATTTGTAATTATCACTAATTAAATGTATTAGTGAAACCTTCTAATAATATTTAAAATAATTAATTAAGGAAAATATTTTAATAAACTAGCAAATTTATAAGTGACTAAATAAATACCAATACTAGCCATTATATATCTAAAATAGGTAGTATTAAGTCTATATTGAAAAATAATTATATCTTGGGTTTTACGGAAAACGCCATTTATTTTACCGATTATCGGAAATTTCACTTAAACGATTTTTCAGAACGTTACATTATCTAGGTTACTTAGATTAGCATGCTAAGTACCTTAGTTACCTCATTTTGGAGGTAGAAACTCAAAGCACATACTCTCAGGTGGATCATCTTTGACGCAAGGTGGTCGTCGATCATGTGCAATCCTTAAATCCTTTTAGGAGCTAAAGGAGAGGATTGAAGACCCGAAGGACTTGTTTCTTTAGGTATAAATTTCTATCATAGTAGATGGAACCCTTTAGTTTGCTAGTTAGGTTTATGGTAAATCCGGTGTTAACGGATTATTCTAGCACCAGTTTAAATCGTTGTAAAATTTTTGTTCCGCAAACGGCCACGGATGATGGCCAGGGCGTTAGTGTAACCCAACAATTCTAAGATTCTGTGATCGATGAAAACCACTCTCGTCAACCGAAGAAATCGAAGGTTCGACAAGAAAAAGACCAATCCTCTGCCATACAATGAGGGACTTCTCCTAAACAGGTGCCTGTCACAACGGCTCCTTCAACTCCAATCTCCCATCAAAGAACGAGGCTGGAGAAAGCTCTACCACCCGCGATAAATTCCAAAGGCGATTGATCCAAACACCCCAAGTTTGGGGGTATTATCGTCCATACGGTCTATATGACCAATGGGCAAGAAGGGAGCTATACTTCGGTGAGTCACCGACCACAAACTCGATGACAAAGGCTCAGGAGCAACAACAAAAGCTCCAGGAAATGTTGAAAAAAATGACGGCACTCACTGGACAGAAAACAAGTCCAGACAAAGAGGCCGAACAGCACCAAGAGCAAGAAACCGATACAGAGTTTCTATAAAGGGTGCTCGAGAGGAAGGACAAAGAGGCTGCTGAGCAAGTTGCTAACATGAAGTAAATGGCTCTCTTATTCCAAGACATGGTTGGAATGATGATCCAGCCAGAACCTCCAGCCGAAGATACGCCGATAACCATCGAGGATGACAGAGGGGAAATATCAAACCTTCCTCCGGCCTTATCAGTGGCCAAAGAAGAAACAATCTCCAATGTCGCCCTTGATGATTGCATTGCTCAACAAATAAGAGCTCATCAAGCTAATGAAGAAGTTGGCCAAATCGTCAGAACCTGGCGACCGTATCCAGGCTGGTATGATCAAATCAAGTACCCGTCAGGGTATACAATCCCCAAATTGCATGTATACAAAAGGACAGGCAACCCTCACCAGTATGTCGTGTAATTCAGAGCTCTGTATGGAAACACTGGAGGCGACGACAAACTGTTGCTTCGCCAATTCGTTGGCAGCCTGTCAGAAACAGACTTAAAATGGTACTCGGAGCTCCCAAATGACTCCATAAAAACATTCACAGAGATGTAACTTCTATTCACACAGCGTTTCACCAGCGCGAGCGAGCGCACTCCAATTACGGCATTAATCAACGCCCGGGTAAAGCCGGGAGAAACATGGGTCCAATACGCGATCTGGTGGCGGAACCTATGGTTTAAGTGCGAACAGCGCATTGAAGAATCTTTCGCCGTAGGCATGTTCAACGGGACCTTAGATCCTCAAACGAGTATGTCACAGTTCATGACATTCTTCAAACCAATCACTTCCAGGCTCTGATAGATAAACTGGCCCAAATGGACCAGATAGGCCATGGGCCTTCCTTCTCAAATAAGGACCTTCGAAATAACAAGGATAAAAGGAAAGCGGCCTTCGTTGCCAACACGTAAAAACAACCGAGTGGCTCAAAACCGGCTGCTCGCCAAAACAACATGTGTCCACGCCCATCCTTGGAGGAAAGACTAAGACGCGCTTACTCGTTTCCCCGCGATAAGACGAGAAGACTGTTCGAATTGGCAGTGCATAATAAACTCATCATATTGCCAGACATGCGGCGTCCACCGTAACCCGGCGACGTCAACAACCCTAACTACCGCTCCTATCATAAAATGGTGAGCCACCGAATTGAAGACTGCTACGTCTTCAAAAACTGGGTCGAAAACCAGTATCAACAAGGGAAATTCGCGCTGTCTGATAACTGGAGGGTAAACCCACCCCAGAAGCACACTCCAAAAAAGGTGGATGCGCAGGGGGAATCATGCTCACTCATGGAAGAAATTCCATGGGAACTCGTTCTTTCAGAAAAAACCAAAAGAATGCTGAAGAATCTACAAGCATGTCCGGAAGTCAGGTGGAAAAGCCCACTTGATCCCGAAATCATTGAAGGGATGCTGAAACCTCGTCTCACACCGAAAATTGTTGACGAGGGGGAAAAAACCCTAGTCAAGCCTTCAAAGTCTTCAAAGAAAAAGAAGAAGACCAAGAAGCCTGTGCAGCCTGCCGAGTATGACGAAAAGCGCACATATCTACAAAAATACATTGATGCGCTGGAGGATTACAACCAGAAGGCGCGGGCTCCGGTCAGGCTTGAAGAGTTCCTCAAGCATATTCTTGAGGACGAACATAGTAACAATGATGAAGAAAATGACTCATCAGAAGATATCGAAGATCGTGTAGCAAGTTGCCACATGGTCTCCCATTCATCCTTGTGTGACGAAGAAGCTCTCTCAGTATCAGAAAACAACGTAAAGGAACTTGGGGCAGAATCGGCACTAAAAACCCCGGAACTGCCAGAAGACCAGATTGAGAGGCTGTTAAATGAAGCCTTTCAAAAAAGCAAAATTGACCGAGAATGCGAGACGGCCATATATGAAAAGGCTAAGCGTCAGCGTCAAGATAAAGAAACTGCAGCGAGAATGAGTCGTAATGTACTCCGACCAAACCAAAGCACACCTGTTACAAATAAGAGCAGGATCAAAACAGAGAAGTGGTTTGCTAAATCCCTGTCAATGGGGATGAAGCTGCCACCTCTCATAAAGAACACTCCCGGGGTCACATGCCCTGATGAAGAAGGATCACATTCAAACTACTGCTTATATCATCGAAGGGTCACCACCCCACCGAAGAATGCAGTACCTTCAAGAAGTGATGGCAAGGATATGTTGCCCATCAAAAACACTTCAAAAGAATGAAGCTGTTGGATATATGTATGCCCTAGAGGCCATTATATAATAGTGGATATATCAGTATGTGTGTATATATATATTCAGAGGACATTCTTGCTCGACATGATAGTATACTATCTGGTTGTTCTTTATCTTGACATGTCCATTTGATCATGCATCTTACTCTTTTGGTACATGTTGATAAAGCCCTTAGGATATATGCTTGACTACTGGGACTATAATGCAGATCATACTAATGGAACACGTGTAGTTTATAAGCATATCCTTAAAATGTTCCTTGTTGTAGGTGTATCGAGATGGGGTATCGATATTCCAGAGTAGACTAGCGTATACCGTTCTTGTCCCATATGATGGGCGATGGATGATCCCATATCCATTGGTGTGGTGACACCAATGATTGTATACGGATGCTCAGTAGAGACTGGGTACACTGAACGGACTCGCCGAGAACTCCTATATGGTATTATATCTATCGTCGGATAGCAGTTCTCAGGTGATACTGGTACATGTTAGTCTGTAGATCCGAGATCGTCATAGAGTCTTGTGTGTCCTTCCACTGTACTTTGATCTCCACCCTACCACGACTCTACTGAATCGTGCAAATAGGTGGATTTTAGGTACAGTCCCGAGGCACATGGAGGCAATGAGCGATAGGAGGGGTTTCGTCTCTCCTGGTATTGGGGATTGATGTTGTGCTATTCTCGATTGGCTATAACAGGAAGTCCCTGGCCAGGGCTGATGAGATTTACTAATAAGTCTTATCAGTAGTTTCTCGATCTGTTATAGGCCATATACCGGCATGACTTATTGAGTTATTGGGGTCGACGAAACCATCCATAAACTTGATATGCAGTATATTTGACGAAGAGACCGGGCTGTACGGTAAGTGTTACCAGTTGGCTCGACGGGAGTTTTGACAGGTTCGCTTGTTTTTCTTCTGATCGCTCAATACCTTGGAGCCGTTACGTACAGCTAGTGCCGCTGACGGTTTGTGGGTATGTGATATGATCACTGCCTACTGCTAGCTTATTGACGAGTCTTAGAGTCCCACAGGGTGGTTTCCTAGCTCAGGCGAAATGATGTGGGGTGCATATGGGATATGCACGGGAGCTCGATTAAATGCGTGTATATGATACCGTATTTTAAATCGGGCGTTTTCTATTGGTCGGATCGTATGTGATATGACCGGGTTATTAAATTAAGTGTTGGTTTAATATTGACTTTTAGCTCATTTATTTAAACATTTTCTATTTGGATGTGTGCATGAATGTATGTATGTATATTTACATGTTGATATGAATGCACACATACATGCATACATGTGTCATGGTTGTTGATACATTGGAGATGGCAATGCAAGACTCACATGGTGTGTGTGTGTGTGTTTATTGAGAAAAAGAAAAAGGATTAAATCATGGTTGAAAGTTTCTACACTCTTCTTTGCTTAACCTTGTTAACAACCATGGTTTAATTTCATTTGTTCTTTAACTCACTAACTAAAATATCTAGATATTTATTGACCATGATTCTATGTGAGTGTGACTTTGATTTTATATTTTCTATTCTCATTTTATTTGAGAATTATCACAAACAAAAGAGCTCAAGCTTAGCCATTTCCTTCATCTTCCTCCTTCATGCTCTCTATCCTTTTCAAGTGAGTGAAGGAAATAAAAATGAAAGGTTTTTAAGTCAGATCCAAACCCACATCACCAATCTATACTATTCTAACCCACTTGTGTAGATTGTTTGCTCCACTTCTTCAAAGATCAAGTGAAGCTAGGAGCTTGAGCAAAGGGACTTCGTAGTGGATCGTCGTGGACTTGGAAAGATTCAAGCAAACCGCTTCAAACCCTATTCGATCCAAAGTGTCAAGGAGGGAGGTCTACAAAGGTTGTATTACTCACCTCTTAGTGTTAAAATACTCCTAGTATGTGATATTAGTTGCTTGTTAGCCTAGATTTCTAGTTCGATTCATGGATGGTATTACTTAGCACCCCCTAAATTTTTAATATAGCATGTGTGATGCAACCCAAACCCTAGGCATGGTGCTAAGGAATCCCTACAGAAGCACGAAGCTCGTGCCTGTCAGCGGCAAAATAGTGCGACAACCATGCATGATGAAATAACTGGCAACAGTAATATGATTGGTACCGGTTCAGAAGGGGAAAACCCCCAAGTTCTTACCTTCGGGAGCGATTCTGAGGATGAAACGCCCCTCATCCCTCTCTTCAAAGATTCCCCCTCCGAAAATGATGAGGAGGAGAAGAGCTACGAGAATATTCAGCTGTGTAACCGCACGCTGCCTGAGAAGAATTTCAGACCTACAAACAAAAGTTCGAGCAAAAAAAAACAAAGGGAAAGAAATAATCACTGAGATAATTGCCCTCGACGATGGAGTTGTCAAAGAGCTCGCAACAAGGGACCCTTCTAAGAAAAACAAGGTGGATTACAATGTCCTAGCATATCTGAGGAAAATACCCTCACAACTGAGCATATTGGATGCCCTCCTCCTGTCCAAAGAGACACCGGATTCCCTGATCAAAGCGCTATAAGAGCCCGATTAGTTCCAAGCTTTCTTCGCAGAAAAGAAGATGAAGGATGAACTGGCAGAGGTCCAAACGGCTGACATTACATTCAGCGATGAAGATCTCCTTCTCGGTATGTGCGAACATAATCGCCCATTGTACGTCACCGGGTAATGCCACGACATCAAGATAGGAAAAATTCTTTTCGGCAACGGATCCTCCATCAACCTTCTCAACGTAAGAGTACTGAAGGAAATTTGCATGAACGTTCAACACCTTGCTCGAGATAAAATTACTATCTCCGGGTTCGACTCACAGTCATCACGAACACTTGGGTCCGTAATACTGATGTTACGCTTTGGGCTGCTGGTCGCTGACATCAAGTTTCATGTCATTGATGCCAAGACTTACTATAATACTTTGCTCGGGAGGCCTTGGTTATACGAGTACAACGTCATCCCTTCTACACAATATCAGTGTATGAAGTATTTCAGAGATGGTTCAGAGTACACCATCACGGGAGAGCTAAACCCGTTCTCGGTAAACGAAGTTCGGAAATATGAAGACGCAAAGTACTTCCTACCAGACTTCGAGAATACCGAAAGGTGTCACAAGACGAAGAATAAACAGAAGTCCGTCGCCATGATCCCAATCTTTAGGAGTGATACCGAGGAAGATGAAGAAATAGTCTACTCGGGGCAACCCCCAAAAAAAACAATAAGCCCGGACCATCTACACCTATCTTGGTCTTTGGCAGCGACTCAGAGGATGAGGCCAATGCAGTGTTCTCCGTCCGCTCGTCAATGCAAACTTTTGCCGGAACATATCAGAGTCTACAAATTACAATGGCTCCACCTCGGCATTATAAGGAACTTGATGCAATAGATAAATACGCGTACAAGAGCTACAAACCTTCGACGTACTTTCTAGGTAAAGAGGTGAAAAGGCGATCCTTTTTTACCAATCTACGGAGACCAAGGTAGAAAAAGAAGTCTGGCATGGTGCCGATTTTGCACTCGACGGGCTTCAACCAATCCGTCTGCCAAGATATTACGCGGAGGGATTGAAAAGGATATTAAGATGCCAAGGTGTACCCCTCGAACAAACTGTTCGACAAGCCCAACTCTACAAAAAGATTTAGGATATTCCCGGGACTCAGCAAAAGATGCCCAATGGGAAGATGGAGACAAACGGGCTCGGATACGTTCGGTCCAAGAAACGGGAGCAGATCCAAAGTTGCCGTGTCGTAAACAGCTCAAGTGAAGGGGAAAATTCTCTTCCAAATAACCGTGACGTCAAATCGGAGCGAGATCCCGCTCTAAAAACGTTAAGTCCGTTGCTGGAAGAACAAATCGACAAATTAATAAAAGAAGCTTATCAAACAAGCATGGACAATCACAGCCGCGAAATGGCCATTTATGAAAAGGCCAGGATGTAGTGTCTCAGTCAACAATCTGTAGAGAAAGTAGACCGTAATGCTCTTGTCACGCCCCGCTTCCCAGTATATGGCGAAGGGACGCGACCGGTCCGCTACGTATATACTCAGAAATACATACACCAAGCGTATCTAAGCAATATAAAATAAATACAAAAGAGACAAGAAATAATAAAACAACAACTTTTATTTATTAACATTCTTTTGTACAATGCATGAAAAGGAAATACAACTGAAATAAAAACGATGCCTAAACAGTGGCATAATAGGAAATGAAAAGTACTGAATGGAAAAGTGTACAATGAAACTAAAGTGCTGGATCTTCGGCAAACTGCTCCAAGTTTTCTGCAGATGGCTCTATCTCTGCCGGGTCCAAACCACCTGACGACATTCAAAGAAGAAAGAAATAGAATGTCGTCAGCGAACAGGTCGCTCGGTAAGTCCCAAAGGTAAGAGGAAAGTAGAATAGACAGAATAAGAAGATATCTTGTAAGGTTGTATAATATTGTCGTAATGTTGTGTTAACGCAGTTGTTTGTAGCTTGGTACAGAAGGATGCAAGTGTATACGAGAAGGGTCTCTATATGCTAGAGACCAGGGCAAACGGAATGTACAAGGAACCGTTAAGGCACGGTACAACAGAAACGGAATATAGGTTAGGTGTCTTAATCTTACCGCCTCGTGCCACTTTTAACACCTTCCGTACCAATCTGCCCCTTAAACCCCGTAGTGTTTTAATTGTATTATTTGTCTTGTAAATTGTATTGATTGTATAATTGATTGGCTGACCGAAACCATGATATCAGTAAACGGATGTAACCGTAGAGTCATGTAAATGGAATAACTGGAGAATCATATAAGTGGAATATATCCATGGTTCGGTTCAGTCAAGTCATATAGATTGATAATTGGATTCATGGATTTATATGTTTCAATTAAATTGGAATATTATAGATTGTAGATTGACCTGAATCATATTCAAGTTAGATTATCAGACTCAACCCGAGTCAGACAATTAGAACTGTAAGTCGAAATCTTGATTATTTCTTAAACCTATAATTGCTAGGGTCCTTAGAGTAATTTATAAATTTGAGGGGTTTTTATGTAAAATATACTTTTATATACTTTTCAGAATACTCCCCAAGCATTTATTATTCATCTTTAGAGTTGTAATGAGTGTGGATTCTATATTGTGATATTTCTAGTGAAAATATCGTGGTTTTATAAATAAAGGTATTTATCTGTAATATTGATTTATTTGAAATTCATGGTATTTTAGTGTAAATTTATTCTTGTGATTTTTAGAAAAAGTGGAATATTTATATCATAAAAAAATATGTATTTTAATGATAAATATACATATATTTATACAAAAATAATTTTAATATATTTATTATATTCAAGAAATCTCATTTTCTTAAGATGTCTTACTTTAAATCTTTCGAGACCGAATGCTCCTTGCGGAGGTCTGAATCTCGCACTACTAAGCCCGAGGATGTCCGATAATCCGCACCATCCCGAACGGGTTCCCCAAAGTGGGTTGTAGCGGCGCTTTGCAAAGATTGTAAAATACTAAATCCTTTAGAAAACGGTTTTATAAAGTAAATGGTATTTATTTGTAAAAATGTCAATTTTCCGTACTTTAGCTTCTAGGGTTTCCTAAGTCAACTAGACTATTTCTAAATGGTCTAAACGACAAGTCGTGAGATGCCTCAAATCGCCTCTTCACCGCCAATTGTGGCCAGGTAAGTACAAGTGAAGAAAAGAGAGATCCGCTTACGAATCACCGTAAGACGGGCCTTTTAAAGTTACCTTTCTCACTTGCCTAGCCTAGACACCATAAAGTCAGGTTTAGATAAACGACCGATGTCCACAACTTATCGTATTTTCATAATAAGATGTATTTATTTAAAAGTGTATCAATTCTAACTCTTTTAGAAATAGTTTTACTAAGTGTATGGTATTTAAATGTAAATGCTTGTTTTCTCATATTCTAAGGTTTTGATGGTATCGTGTTAGGTTGTATGTAAGTGTGTGAGGAGGTAGGTCGTTATCTCATGATCTACTTTAAATGTATAGCAAGTTTGATGGGTTAAATGAAGGATTGAAATAATGTGGTATTTAAGTGAAAAATATGATAATTTGAGAAAGCTATCATTTCATGTGATGAAACTTGTTCAAATTGTTTAAGTGGTGTTTAATAATCAACATGAGAAAGTTTAAGAATGATTGTATTAGTGAGAAGTGGAATTTTATAGAAAACCGAATCGGAAATCGGATTTGTTCCGATTCCGTCGGGTTTTGTAATTTCGTATTTTTCTTGAATAGGGAAGAGAGATAGAAAGGGACTTACGGGTTTTCGATTACACTAGAGAGTGAGAGGGAACTAGAGAGATCGCCGATGTTGCGTCGTTGCCGGTAATTCCTAAGACGTTCGCCGGAAGTTCCGCCGGAATTTCGTCGGAGCTTCACCTCGAGCTTGTTTTCAAAGTACACGACTCTTGGAAAATTTTTGAGAGAGTGGGCTCAGGATTTTGGAGTGAGAGGGTAGAGGGTAGGGAGTGTATTTATAAGGTAGGATAGGGGTAGGGTAGGTGAAGGGTTTTTAATAAAAAAAATTGTAAAAATATAGAAAATTAATTAAAAATTGGAGTAATTAGGTGTTAATAGGCGTTCTGGAACCGATCCAATAAATTAGAGTGTGCAGGGGGTTAGAGAAGGCAAAAAGGCACATTTTTTGTTTTGGGGACTCGGCCGGCCGGACGGCGCCGGCCCGAGTCGGCCGGTCCGCCCACTCGGCCGATCCCGGCCGAGTCGAGACGTCGGTAAGTGGGGGGTCGTCAGGTGAAGGCTCTGGTATTTTTATTTTTTAAAGTTTAGTTCAACTTTTGGGAGTTATGGTGTGTGGACCGTTGGGCTTCCAAAGGATTTAAAACAAAATAATATTAAAAATAATGTGGGGCAGGGAATTTGAACTTTGGTGGCTTGGTTTAGCAGTGCAAGGTATTACCAATGAGCTACAAGCCCTTTCTTGTAATTATTGTGAGAAAATAAATACTTAAAGTGGTAACACCAATATTAAATACCCCAAGTATACTTCAAATTTAAATCAATTTTATGTATACTAAAATTGGAGTTGTTACAGTCTACCCTCCTTACAAAAATTTCGTCCTCGAAATTTACAATTTATATTTGAGGACTAGTTTACAAAGAGGTGAGGGTATCTTGCACGCATTTCATCTTCCATTTCCCAAGTGGATTCTCCTGGAGTGTTTTTCCTCCACATTACTCGGACCAAGTTAACTTCCTTGTTCCTAAGTGTCTTCACTTTCCTGTCCAGGATCTCCACAGGCTGTTGCTCACAAGACAAGTCGGGCTGTATAGTGAGCTCGGAATGATCAAGAGTATGGCTGGGATCACTCACATACTTTCTGAGTTGGGATACGTAGAACACATTATGCACTCCTTCCAATGAGGGTGGAAGCGCTAAGCGGTATGCCACTTCACCGACTCGTTCGAGTATGTCGAACGGTCCAATGTATCTCGGACTTAATTTACCCCGTCTTCCAAATCGGATTACTCCATGGTTCGGAGATATCTTCAGGAATACGTGATCTCGTGGCTGGAACTCCAAGTGTCGTCTCTTTGCATCAGCCCAGTGCTTCTGTCGATCTTGGGCTATGCGCATCCTTTCTCTAATAGTACGAATCACATCAACGGTCGCTACTATCATCTCCGGTCCAAGAAGTTCCTTATCTCCGATGTCGTCCCAACTTAATGGTGATCGACACTTCCTTCCATACAATGCTGCAAAAGGTGCCATTCCTATGCTTGCTTGGTAGCTGTTGTTGTACGCAAACTCCACAAGATGCAGGTGATCTTCCCACGATCCTTTGAAGTCTAGCATACACGCTCTGAGCATATCCTCCAAGATCTGAATAGTTCGTTCCGACTGACGATCTGTTTGTGGATGATAAGCCATGCTGAAGTTCAGACTTGTTCCCAAGTTTGCTTGCAGACTCTACCAAAATTGCGATCGAAACCTGGAGTCACGATCGGAGAAAATGCAGACCGGTACTCCATGAAGTCTCACAATTTTCTGTATGAGTTCATGGGTATTAGAGATAATACATTATGAAGAGTTTAAATCTTAAATAGATTATTACCTCTATGTACTTCTTTGCTAGTGTCTCAGTTGATTGGCCAACTCGAAATGGGATGAAGTGAGCCGACTTTGTGAGTCAATCCACAATGACCCATATGGCATCGTTACCCTTTGTGCTGCGAGGGAGAGCAATCACAAAATCCATCGTGATGTGTTGCCACTTCCATTCTGGGATTGGTAACGGTTGAAGTAGTCCAGCTGTCCTGTGATGTTCAGCCTTTACTTGCTGACACACCAAGCATTTTGCGACGCTTCTGAGTACTTCACGCTTCATTCCATGCCACCAATAATTCTGGCATAGATCTTTGTACATTTTGGTACCTCCAGGATGTACTGAGTAGGGAGAGCTGTGAGCTTCTTCAGTAACTCTTCCCGAACAGGACCCTTTGGTACACACAACCTGCTACCGTATCTCAAAGATCCGTCTTCATGGATGATGAAGTCTGTTCTGAGTCCATTCTCCACTTGTTCTCTGATCCTTTGCAACTTAGCATCACTTGCTTGAGCTACGTTGATCTGGTTGATAATGGTTGATTGAACTTGTAGAATCATCAAACTTGAAGCATTACCTGGCATGATTACCTCAACCTCCATCTGATGCAAGTCTTGTTGAAACTTTCACTGAGCAGTGAGATTCATCGATAATGGTTGGCGACTAAGACCATCAGGTACTACATTCACCTTCCCTGGGTGATATTGCAAGTTGATGTCAAAGTCCGCCATGAGTTCTAACCATCTTCTCTGCCGCATATTCAACTCCTTTTGAGTAAACACGTATTTCAGATTTTTATGATCTGTGTAGATGTTCACTTGTTCACCAAGTAGATAATGGTGCCAAATCTTGAGAGCAAAGATGACGGCTGCCAACTCCAAGTCATGCGTCGGATAATTGCACTCATGAATCTTCAGTTGTCTTGAAGCATAAACCATAACCTTATCGTGCTGATGTAGAACACATCCTAATCCCTTACCGGATGCATCACAATGCACTTCGGATCCTCCAGATTGATCCTATTACGAGAATAGGTGCTGATGTCAACCTTGACTTAAATTCTACGAAAGCTTGTTCGCATGCTTCTAACCACACAAATCTTCAACTTTACGTGTGAGCTTGGTCAGGGGTGTTGCTGTCTTCGAAAATCCCTCAATGAACCTTCTATAATATCCAGCTAAACTCAAGAAACTCCGAATATCCTTCACTGACTTTGGTGTAGGCCATTCGCTCACAGCTGCAACTTTTGCTGGATCCACAGAAATTCCTTCTCCTGATACGATGTGTCCAAGAAAACCAACTTGCTTTTGCCAAAACTCGCACTTGCTGTACTTGGCATAGAGCTTATGTTGTTGAAGAGTTTCCAGGACAATTCGTAGGTACTCTGCATGTTCTTTCCGATTTTTAGAATACACCAGGATGTCGTCGATGAAGATGACAACAAACCTGTCTAAGTACTCCCGGAAAACTTAATTCATTAGGTTCATGAATATTGCTGGTGCATTGGTCACTTCAAATGGTATCACTAGAAATTCGTAATGTCCATAACGAGTTCTGAAAGCTGTTTTGTGAATATCAGCTTCCTTGACCTTCACTTGATGATAACCTGAACGAAGATCCAATTTAGAGAACACCTAAGATCCGCTTAGCTGATCGAATAAATCATCGATGCGTGGGAGTGGATACTTGTTCTTTATAGTGACTTCGTTAAGGCTTTATAATCGATGCACATTCTGTATGAACCTTCCTTCTTCTTCACAAGTAGTACAGGTGCTCCCCAACTTGAAGTGCTGGGATGAATCCATCTTTTCGCCAATAATTCGTCTAACTGGGTTCGGACTTCCTTCAAACCTTCCGGACTTAATCTATAAGGTGATTTGATCACCGGTTGTGCTCCTGGTACTAAATCAATACTGAATTCAAGAGCTCGATCGGGAGGCAAACCCGATATATCGTCAGGAAATACATCTTCGAACTCTCGAACTACCTCTGGTCTTAATTCTTCTTCCGCTTGAGCTACTGCAACTACTGCTTCCCTTGGCTTCACTTTGTAGGTACTTGGCTCCAGGGTACGGTCTCCGCTTTTAAAATAGAAGACCGAATGGTCTGGAATCTCGAATACTACCCTCCTTTGACGACAGTCGATGGTAGCATAAAAAGTTCCAAGCCAATCCATTCCTAGAACCACATCGAAGTTTGGTATGTCCAGTACTTTGAAGTCAGCATAAAACTCTCTTCTGTAGACGACGACTGGACACAAGCTGTATCCCATGGTTGCCTTTAGAACGCCATTTCCTGAACTGACATTCCAGCTGGATACAAGCGGTGAGACTGGAATCGCATGGGTTCGGACGAACCGTTGTGACATAAAGCAGTGGGATGCCCCAGTATCAAACAGTGCTAGTGCAGAGAGTGAGGCTACTGAGATTGTACCTAAGATATGTGGGATATGTTTTAAGTAAAGGGAAAGTGTGTAGATAATCAAGACTAAAAGAAAAGTTTGAGAAGAAAAGTTTACCAGTAATGACTTGGCCAGTGGCCTCAGCTTCTTCCAATGACATAGTGAAAGCCTGGCGCCTTGGTACATTCCTCTTGGCCTGAGGAGCATTCCTCGGAACTTTCCTTTGAGCTTGATGGAACTGACGAGGAGGTGGTGCAGCTTGTGGTCCTCTGGGTGGTGCAGGTAGTGCAAGTCTTGGAGCGGGGTCTTGGATGGCTGGGCGCTGTACGTAATTGTTTGCTGGCCTGGGTGCAGCAACTGGGTTTTGCTTTTGGGGACAAGACCCAATATCATGAGTAGCTGAGCCGCAGACTAAGCAAAAGCGGTTGGCTCGCCGGCAGTCTTTCATCATATGTCCAGCTCTCTTGCAGTAGGTACAAAAGGCTGGGCTGGGACGATGGTTCGACACTCCAGGTCGCCTTAGCACAAAAGGTGGCTTGGACGAGGCTCCTCCTGCCATCTGGTTGGCAGGGCGCTTACTCTTGCAGACTGAGGTCTGCCCCTTGCTTTTATCACTGCTTCATAACTGCGGGAAGTTTCCAGAGCATCCTCATGAGTCAGAAATTTTCCCGTGGCTAGAGCAGCCTGAATTTCCATGTCCAAACCTTGTTGAAAGCGACGAGCTCTGATCTCGTCCGTCGGTATCAAGTGTGCCGCGAATCTGTTTAAAGATTGTGTTAGATGTGTGATATTTAAAAATTGAACTATTGTGACATATCATACCGGCTTAGCATGGTGAATTCAGCGTCGTACTCATCTACTGATTTGTCCCATATCGAACCTTGTTGTAGATGAATGAACTGCTGCTCCATGGCAAACCTGGCAGTCACAGGGAAGTACTTCGCGTCGAACTTCTCGCGAAATGTCTTCCATTAAATAGACTGTACAAGACGTCTTTCTTCTGTTCCACCAGTTGCGAGCATTGTCCGTGAGCTGCAGTTTCGCCACACGGACCCAAGCTATGTCTGGCACTTGTGCTGCCGCCAGATCATCCTCTATGCTTTGCGCCCATTCCTCAGCTTCAAGTGGGCTTCCCTTTCCGGAGAACTGCTTGGGATGTAAAGCCCTGAATTGCTTTACCCCAGGTGCGTCAGTCTTGGGACGGTTCAGGAGTTGTTGCTGTCCCTCAAGAAGACTGCGAATCACTTCAAGTAGCACTGTTTGCTCGGTGGGTGGCGTAGGAACAGCAGGAACGATTTGTGGTGGCGGTGGAAGTGTGTTGTTGACGTTGGTGCTAGTGTTGTTCGGAGAATCCATAACCTTGAAGAAAATTTGGGTTAGGACAGATTCAAAGTACATGAAATGATAAGATTCAAGGAATATGAAATTGATAAGATTCAAGGAACATGAATTGTAAAGAATGTTTTAGTTGCTGGTTCTTGTGTTATATTGTTTAGGTTGTTCATGCAGAACAGAACTGCATAATAGGGTTTCACACAGCTCTGGCCTGCATGGGCCACCAACAAAACCTGTCACGCCCCGCTTCCCAGTATACGGCGAAGGGACACGACCGGTCCGCTACGTATATACTCAGAAGTACATACGCTAAGCGTATCTAAGCAATATAAAATAAATACACAAGAGACAAGAAATAATAAAACAGCAACTTTTATTTATTAACATTCTTTTGTACAATGCATGAAAAAAAAATACAACTGAAATAAAAACGATGCCTAAACAGTGGCATAATAGGAAATGAAAAGTACTGAATGGAAAAGTGTACAATGAAACTAAAGTGCTGGATCTTCGGCAAACTGCTCCAAGTCTTCTGCAGATGGCTCGATCTCTGCCGGGTCCAAACCACCTGACGACATTCAAAGAAGAAAGAAATAGAATGTCGTCAGCGAACAGGTCGCTCGGTAAGTCCCAAAGGTAAGAGGAAAGTAGAATAGACAGAATAAGAAGATATCTTGTAAAGTTGTATAATATTGTCGTAATGTTGTGTTAACGCAGTTGTTTGTAGCTTGGTACAGAAGAATGCCAGTGTATACGAGAGGGGTCTCTATATGCTAGAGACCAGAGCAAACGGAATGTACAAGGAACCGTTAAGGCACGGTACAACAGAAACGGAATATAGGTTAGGTGTCTTAATCTTACCGTCTCGTGCCACTTTTAACACCTTCTGTACCAATCTACCCCTTAAACCCCGTAGTATTTTAATTGTATTATTTGTCTTGTAAATTGTATTGATTGTATAATTGATTGACTGGCCAAAACCATGATATCAGTAAACGGATGTAACCGTAGAGTCATGTAAATGGAATAACTGGAGAATCATATAAGTGGAATATATCCATGGTTCGGTTCAGTCAAGTCATATAGATTGATAATTGGATTCATGAATTCATGTGTTTCAATTAAATTGGAATATTGTAGATTGTAGATTGACCTGAATCATATTCAAGTTAGATTATCAGACTCAACCCGAGTCAGACAATTAGAACTGTAAGTCAAAATCTTTTGATTATTTCTTAAACCTATAATTGCTAGGGTCCTTAGAGTAATTTATAAATTTGAGGGGGTTTTATGTAAAATATACTTTTATATACTTTTCAGAATACTCCCCAAGCATTTATTATTCATCTTTAGAGTTGTAATGAGTGTGGATTCTATATTGTGATATTTCTAGTGAAAATATCATGGTTTTATAAATAAAGGTATTTATCTGTAATATTGATTTATTTGAAATTCATGGTATTTTAGTGTAAATTTATTCTTGTGATTTTTAGAAAAAGTGGAATATTTATATCATAAAAAAATATGTATTTTAATGATAAATATACATATATTTATACAAAAATAATTTTAATATATTTATTATATTCAAGAAATCTCATTTTCTTAAGATGTCGTACTTTAAATCTTTCGAGACCGAATGCTCCTTGCGGAGGTCTGAATCTCGCACTACTAAGCCCGAGAATGTCCGATAATCCGCACCATCCCGAACGGGTTCCCCAAAATGGGTTGTAGCGGCGCTTTGCAAAGATTGTAAAATACTAAATCCTTTAGAAAACGGTTTTATAAAGTAAATGGTATTTATTTGTAAAAATATCAATTTTCCGTACTTTAGCTTCTAGGGTTTCCTAAGTCAACTAGACTATTTCTAAATGGTCTAAACGAAAAGTCGTGAGATGCCTCAAATCGCCTCTTCACCGCCAATTGTGGTCAGGTAAGTACAAGTGAAGAAAGGAGAGATCCGCTCACGAATCACCGTGAGACGGGCCTTTTAAAGTTACCTTTCTCACTTGCCTAGCCTAGACACCACAAAGTCAGGTTTAGATAAACGACCGATGTCCACAACTTATCGTATTTTCATAATAAGATGTATTTGTTTAAAAGTGTATCAACTCTAACTCTTTTAGAAATAGTTTTACTAAGTGTATGGTATTTAAATGTAAATGCTTGTTTTCTCGTATTCTAAGATTTTAATGGTATCGTGTTAGGTTGTATGTAAGTGTGTGAGGAGGTAGGTCGTTATCTCATAATCTACTTTAAATGTATAGCAAGTTTGATGGGTTAAATGAAGGATTGAAACAATGTGGTATTTAAGTGGAAAATATGATAATTTGAGAAAGCTATCATTTCATGTGATGAAACTTGTTCAAATTGTTTAAGTGGTGTTTAATAATCAACATGAGGAAGTTTAAGAATGATTTTATTAGTGAGAAGTGGAATTTTATAAAAAACCGAATCGGAAATCGGATTTGTTCCGATTCCGTCGGGTTTTGTAATTTCGTATTTTTCTTGAATAGGGAAGAGAGATAGAAAGGGACTTACGGGTTTTCGATTACACTAGAGAGTGAGAGGGAACTAGAGAGATCGTCGATGTTGCGTCGTCGCCGGTAGTTCCTAAGACGTTCGCCGGAAGTTCCGCCGGAATTTCGTCGGAGCTTCGCCTCGAGCTTGTTTTCAAAGTACACGACTCTTGGAAAATTTTTGAGAGAGTGGGCTCAGGATTTTAGAGTGAGAGGGTAGGGGGTGTATTTATAAGGTAGGATAGGGGTAGGGTAGGTGAAGGGTTTTTAATAAAAAAAATTGTAAAAATATAGAAAATTCATTAAAAATTGGAGTAATTAGGTATTAATAGGCGTTCTGGAACCGATCCAATAAATTAGAGTGTGCAGGGGGTTAGAGAAGGCGAAAAGGCACATTTTTTGTTTTGGGGACTCGGTCGTCCGGCCGAGTTCGGCCGAGTCGAGACGTCGGGAGGTAGGGGGTCGTCAGGTGAAGGCTCTGGTATTTTTAGTTTTTAAAGTTTAGTTCAACTTTTGGGAGTTATGCTTTGTGGACTGTTGGGCTTCCAAAGGATTTAAAAAAAAATAATATTAAAAATAATGTGGGACGGGGGATTTGAACTCTGGTGGCTTAGTTCAGCAGTGCAAGGTATTACCAATGTGCTACAAGCTCCTTCTTGTAATTATTGTGGGAAAATAAATACTTAAAGTGGTAACAGTAACATTAAATTCCCCAAGTATACTTCAAATTTAAATCAATTTTATGTATACTAAAATTGGAGTTGTTACAGCTCTTCACCCCCGGCCCGCTACATGTTCTCGCGAAAAAGGAAAATCCCGTAATGGAAGTAAAAACAGGGCAAAGAACGCAAACAACGTTCGAAAACAACAAAGCGAATCCAAGACGCCGTGCAATCGAGAAAAACTCGATTGGAGCCCCTCCTTTATAAAGAAGATGGGTCGGGAATACTCTTTCCCTCAAGATAGGACAAGGAAAATATTCAACCTTGTCATGAAGCACTAAATGATGACACTTCCGGAGTCTTGGCATCCCGAACAAATAAATGAGCTCCATCATCCGGATTATTGCTCCTATCACCGAGTAATAGGTCATCCCCTTGAAAACTGCTTCACCTTCAAAGACTGTGTAGAAGATCAGTATCAACAAGGTATGTTCGCTTTATCCGACAGCTGGAGGGTAACCCCGCCGCAAAAGCATAAGCCAAAAAGGACCTATACCGTCAGGATAAGACCGGCTCAACATCAAGAATGGAAGCAAATTCGTATCTGCCATATGATAACACTCTCAAAAGAGGGAGGGCACGAGAGTATGAATGACCTCTTCAGGAGCTTCGCAAATGTAGACGAGGACGAGGTGATCTCAGAGTTTCCACCGGCACCAAAAGAGCTGGAAGATGGGGTACACACTATGGCGGACAACCTAAGAAAAATTGACTTAGGGACGGAAAATGATCTGAGGCCAACGTTCGTCAGTGAGCTACTATCTGAGAAACATGTGACCACATTAAAAGACGTGCTTATGCAGTATAAAGATTGTTTCGCCTGGAACTACTCCGAAATGCCTGGTCTAGATCCAAAGGTGACAGTACATAAACTGGCTATATCACAGGGAATAAAGCCAATCAAATAGGCGCCAAGATGGAAGCGACTTGAGCTTGAGATGAGTATCAACGCTGAAGTTAAGAAACTAATTGACTCCGGTTTCATCCAAGAAGTTCAATATCCTGACAAGATCACTAACATCGTTCCAGTGATGAAGAAAAATGGGATGGTGCGCATCTGCGTGGACTTTTGGGACCTCAACAAGGCTTGCTCGAAGGACTACTTCCCAGTGCCCGTTACCGAGCTTATGATCGATAAAACGTCCACCCATGAGGTCTTCTCCTTCATGGATAGGTCTTTAGGATACAACCAAATAAAAATGCATGTAGAAGACCAAAAGTATATTGCCTTCTGAACCCCGCTGGGCATATTCTGCTATAAAGTGATGCCCTTCGGTTTGAAGAATGCTGGCGCTACCTACCAGAGGGCCATGAAAAAGATCTTTGATGATCTCATACACAAGATCATCGAATTCTACATCGACGACCATATAGTAAAGAGCAAATCTCACGAGGAATATTGGGAACATCTAAAAATAGTGTTCCAACGTCTTCGGAAGTATAATCTGAAGATGAATCCTCTAAAATGTGTGTTTGGAGTTTCCTCAAGCAAATTCCTAGGATTCATCATACGTCACCGAGGTATCGAAATTGACCCCTCAAAGATCAAGGCGATTATGGAAATTCCCACGCCAAGAACCCTCAAACAGTTGCGATCTCTTTAAGGAAAGCTCGCGTATATCCGGTGGTTCATAGCCAACCTCTCAGGAAAATTCCATCCCTATAGTCATTTGATGAAGAAGGGGACCCCGTTCATCTGGGATCAAAAGTGCTAAAATGCACTAGACAAAATTAAACAATACCTGCAAAATCCACCGGTATTGACTGCTCTGGTTAAGGGAACACCCTTTATCCTATATACAATAACCCTTGAGGGTTCTCTAGGCGCATTGTGGGCACAAGAGAACGATCAGGAAAAGGAGAGAGCTCTGTACTATTTGAGTCGGGTTCTCCTGGGGGCAGAAAATAACTATTCCCCCATCGAAAAGCATTGCCTGGCACTGATCTTCGCAATAACGAAGCTCAGAAATTACGCCTTGGCACATGAGGTCCATCTCATATCGAAGGTGGATTCTCTCAAATATCTAATGTCAAGGGCCATATTAATAGGAAGGCTTGCCAATTGGGCCCTCCTCCTGATAGAGTTCTCAGTAACGTATCGTCCCCTTAAAGCAATAAAAGGTCAGGCCATTGCCGACTTTCTCGCGGAGCATCCGATACCAGCCGACTCCCCCTTAAATTGCGAGTTACCGGATGAACATGCGTTCGACACAATCGAAGAAGAGAAAGAAGAAAATGATTCCCAATGGGAACTCTACTTTGATGGAGTATCTTCCATGAAGAGGCGAAAACAAAACACCCCTATAATAAAAGCCGGGATAGGCCTTATTTTTGTGACTCCGCAAGGAGGGATATTGCGTTACGCCATCTCCTTAACAGAGCCAAGGACTAATAACAAAGCCGAATATGAAGTTTTGATAGCAGTTCTCGAGATCGCTATAGACATGGGAATTAAAGACCTCCTCATATATGGAGACTCCCAGCTGATCGTTAGCCAAGTAAATGGCGACTAACAGACATGCAAGCCAGAGCTGATAAAGTATGGCGAAAGAGTGCAGCAACTGCTGACACAAATACCTTCCTACATCCTGGAGAGTATGCCGCGTGCAGAAACAGCAAGGCGGATGCATTGGCCAACTTGGCTAAGGAATTGGCCGATGAAGACCTCAATGACTTGAGGATCATTGTGCAAAGTCGCAGGATTCTCGCGCCAACGGATATATCTTCAGAAGACCTAATAGAGCCATCCGAAGGAAAACAAAGCGATCGAACAAGTAGCCCTACAAATAAAGGACGAAGAAAAGGTCAAGGACTGTAGGGAAGTCTTCATAGACTGCTTTAAGTCTTAACGAACACCCGAAGACGCATCGTCTAGACATCAGCTCATGAAACGAACTCTGTCTTTCACCTTCGTCGGTGATACTCTATATAAGAGATCGTTTGATTGGTTGTAGCTAAGATGCCTGGGGCCAAAGGATGCAAAGAAAGTCGTTAAAGAAATTCACGACGGACTCTACGGTTCTCACCAAGCTGAACCAAAGATGAAACTAAAGATAAAAAGAATGGGTTATTATTGGCCCACAATAATTCAGGACTGCCTCGAATATGCGAAGCAGTGTCACTGGTGCCAAATTCATGGGGACATCATCCATCAACATCCAAATCCGCTACACCCAACAGTGGCTAGCTGGCCGTTTGAAATGTGGGGAACCGATATAATTGGCCCTATCGAACCGGTATCATCCAAAGGATATCGTTTCATATTGGCAACGACCGATTACTTCTCTAAGTGGGCAGAAGCAGTACCCCTAAGAGAGGTGAAGACGGAGAATATCCTCCATTTCTTCAGAACCCATGTCATCTATCGGTTCAGAACTTTGCGACGGATAATCTCAGATAATGGACCAGCTTATATAAACAATAAAATAAGCCGCTTCGCACAGCAACATAAAATAGATTGGAGATACTCTTCAGTCTATAATTCTCGGGCTAACGGTCTAGCTGAAGCTTTCAACAAGTCCCTGATAAAGATTATAAAGAAAATAGTGTCCAGAAACAAAAAGGACTGGCACGAAAGGCTGCATGAAACTCTCTGGGAGTACCGAACAACGTTCAAGACGGCCATGAATACAACACCATACGCATTAGTGTTCGGCACGGAAGCAGTACTCCCGTTGGAAATAGAACTTCCCTATCTATGAGTAGCAGTTCGATACGAGCTAACAGATGAAGAAAATGCTCATCTTAGGCCTGCGGAGCTCAACGCCCTCGACGAAACCCGCCTTATAGCATAGCAAAATCTGGAAGCTTATAAAGCAAGGATGACGCGGTTATACGAAAAACTGATCAGGCCGAGAACATTCCGCAAAGGTAAACTCGTACTAGTCGTTAAAAGACCAATGATCCCTAATTGTGCAAAATGGGGGAAGTTTGAACCAAACTATGAAGGCCCATACATCATAGACAAAGTCTATCAAGATGGAGCCTATCTGCTCATGGATATGCATGGCGAAAGACCCTTCCGGCTAATAAACGGCCGATTCCTCAAAAAATACCACCCTTGAAGGGTTACGATTTAGGTCAATGATAGATGATGACGCTTGTGTCCGCTCGCTATCTTCCTGAGTCAGAACTCTGAGAGTAATATCCAAAAAGCTCCATCGCCTCAAAAACGGTGACATCGGACCGAAAAGTCCTTAAACTAAAACTTCGTCTCAAACATAGCGATAATGGACCGAAAAGTCCTTAAACTAAAACTTCGCCTCAAACATGGAGATAACGGACCGAAAAGTTCTTAAACTAACAATGGACCGAAACGTTCTTAAACTAATATTCATCCCAAAAACGGGAATGTTGGACCGAAAAGTCCTTAAACTAAAACTTCTCCTCAAACATGACGGTAATGGACCGAAATATCTCTAAACTAATATTTGTCCCCAAAATGGGAATAACGGACCGAAAAGTCCTTAAACTAAAACTTTGACTCAAAAATAGCGATAACGGACCGAAAAGTCCTTAAACTAAAACTTCGCATGGCGATAACAGACCGAAAAGTTCTTAAACTAAAACTTCACCTCAAACATGGCGATAATGGACCGAAACGTTCTTAAACTAATAATGGACCAAAACGTGCTTAAACTAATATTCGTCCCAAAAACGGGAATGTTCGACCAAAAAGTTCTTAAATTAAAACTTCGTCTCAAATATGGCGATAATGGACCGAAATATTTCTAAACTAATATTTGTTCCCAAAATGGGAATAACAGACCAAAAAGTCCTTAAACTAAAAGTTCGCCTCAAACATGGCGATAATGGACCGGAACGTACCTAAACTAGTGCATCACCTCAAATATGGCGATAATCGACCGAAACGTCTCTAAACTAGTGCGTCGCCTCAAACAGGGTGCATCGTCCCAAATACGGCGATATCCTCTCTTGAGATCTATATCGCAATCAAAGTGTAACACCCGAGTTCATTTATACCAATTCCAGTTCTCGTATTTCTTTATTCGTGATATTCTTGATTTAACGTATCTTGGGTGCGAATGGTATTTTACACTTTATATTGCATTCGACCCGACCCGCTTGCTTGAACATGTTTGATTCTTATTTATAGATTATCTTGACTTGTTGTATGGACACGTGCATCTCATGTTTAGTACATACTGGTATTTTATCTAGTATCCCATCTTTATCATATAACATTTTATAAAGTCATAGAAAATAATTTAAAATTGCATTTCTTAGCCTGCTTGATACCCCTAACCCTGTGGTAGTGTCCATGCATCTTGTTCTCGTCCTGTTTAGTAAAACGGACGTGTTTGGATGGCTACACGCACGTACGTGCGTCCGTTATTGGGAGTATGCTTTTTCGTTACCAGAAGCTTCGTTTTGAATTTTGAAAGTCGCATATATTTTTCATATTTTAAATCTGAATTTTTAGACCCGACCCGGGCGTGTTTTGGAGTAAATTTGTATTTGCCAAAATCTCAAACAGACTAATATTATATTCTAATATTTTTTCACACTATTATAATCTTTAAATACTAACCAAAATATATTCCTATAACAATCTCTCTCTCTTTCTCATCGCCTCGTCTGTGATCCAAACCCCAGTAGGCAGCAACTTCTTCTTCTTCTTCTTCTTCTTTTCTTGATTCTTGAAATATTGATTTGCAGCTATCGCCAGAGCCGTACGTGCCGTCGACAATCCTGACGACCCAGTGAGGATACCTGACCCGTGTGATCCCATCGTGCATTGTTTGGACTCATTCCGTGTACCGTGCGCGCGTCGCGACTTTTCCGCCGACGCGTAACGTTCCGTTTACCGTATCGTGATCCGATCAAGGCAAGTTAATGTTGCTACATGCTATACTATTACCTTCTATGTAAATTTAAATTATAATACCCCATCATGATTATTTATGCAACCTGCATTATCACTTTTCATGTTTTATCATTTTACGGATGTCCGATTACATCTGTACCATGTATTTCACATCTAGTGCATGCTAGTGAAACTTGCTATATGCTATTTACAATATTCCATATTTATTTGCATATATATATATTTAAAACATGAAGTTTGAATTGGTGCCTATATCACATTTTACCATCCGATATCCGTTTATATCATTTTGAGTTAATTGTGAAACACACCCGGTGGCATATTAGATTACAATATTATATGCCCATGCCTATATTTTATAACATAGTTGTTGGTCGCATAGCCATGGTACCCTTTAAATAGTTCATAACTGTGCAACACCCGTTTGCATCCATCTAACATGTTTTATACATATTATTGCATCCATTTAACCCTTTTACATATACTTGCATCAAGCGGTCTTTTAATACATGATAGTGTGATTTTAATATTCTATATTCATTTAAGGTATGATACTTCATGTTGGAACTATAATCCTGACTCTAATTGATGGCTGTACATCTATACAGTTTAGTCTGTACCTATTTGCATATCATATTACATGTTCCAGGTTATTGTTCTATTAGTACACATGCTTGTTCTGTATACCCATGCTTATGCTAGTTGATGATGTGCACCCACATGATATCTTGTACACCCTGACATGACTTGTGACACCCATCACTTGACACGACATGGTACCGTGCAACTCTTGACATGACATGACACCTTTATACATTACTTGACTTGACCTGATGTACCATGGCTTTACCTGTTACCTGATCTCTTGTCTAATGCCAACAAACCTGACCTGTTGTCCTTACGGACCGTTTCTGTTGTCTATCCAGACAAACCTGTACTTACCTGATCCTGTGTTGGTATTAGTTCCAGATTATTTTAAGACCTGACTTGAATACATATAACTTGGGGGTATGGGGAAATCAATGATGAAACCTGACTTATAACTCGACAGTTCTATACCTGTTCTGATCAGTCTTACGGGTTAGGCCAGCCCCGGGGTGATGATGCCGATATCACTCATCTTTACATGCTACCTTTTAGTGCCTTGCGGCACGTCTCAGCCCCAGAGTCTTAGACCGTGGTCCCGGGCACGCACGATACTATTGAGTCACATCGATGATTCATCAGACTGATTTCAAAGACTTGAGAGTAGTTAACCCAATAAACCATTTAGATAACTCACTACACATTACCCCACTGTCCTTACTTATATCACTGTTATGCTTGTTTTACCATTTATACTCATACTTGCATGTATTGCTACCCCTGTTTTATTATTGCTTGATGTTATGACGCGCTGACGTCTGGGTTTTGCATGGCCCAGATCCTTCTACCTTTGTTGCAGACTGATCAGGAGTATTGCCGCTGTTAGACCGAGCGGTGAAGATCCTCTTGGTATGCAGTTTTTCTTTCCATGTGTTTCATGTATTGTATCATTTGCTTCCGCATATTACCATTATTTCTCGACTCATTCATTCTGGCTCATGGACATGTACTAGATACTTTAGTTTACTTTCCTGTTCTTGATATCTCTACAGCCGTAATGTGACTGTGGAGGGATTTTTCCTATCCACAGGTAGCATGATTGGCTATGTCACGTGCCCATCTTAGCATACTCTAGAAAGCGGGGCGTGACACAAAGTCTCAACGGCGAGAGTTGTAACTTAAGTTCCACAGGCAAACAGATGGGCACCTACGGCGAAACTACTTTCGGCAGTTCCATCATTTAAAAAAAGGTATATTCACAAGAGAAATGGGCACGGATGAAAATCCGAAAGGGCGCCGTGAGTAAAAAAAGCAGGACCGCCAGTGAGCTTTGCGAAAACCCGAAAGGACGCAATTTCGTAAAAAAATGGTATGTCCACAAGCGAAATGGGCACAGATGAAAAACCGAAAGGGTGCCATGAATAAAAACAGCAGGACCGCCGGCGAGCTTTGCGAAAAGCCGAAATGGCGTAATTTTGTAAAAAAAACGGTATGTCCACAAGCGAAATGGACACGGATGAAAACCTGAAAGGGCGCTGTGAGTAAAAACAGTAGGACCGCCGACGAGTTTTATGAAAACCCGAAAGCACGCAATTTCGTAAAAACGGTATGTCCACAAGCGAAATGGGCACGGATGAAAACCCGAAAGGGCACCGTGAGTAAAAACAGCAGGACCGCCAGCGAGCTTTGCGAAAACCCGAAAGGGCGCAATTTCGTAAATTTTTTTTTATTATGTGCACTTGCAAGGCCCTCTCGACTTTGCGAGGAGAAAATACCTGCGTGAGGAGCAACACACTTAGGAACCCCCATCATTCCTAAGGAGAAATCACACTTGCGGGATCCTCACAACTCGTAAGGAGAATTCCTCCTATGAGACCCTCACGGCTCATAGAATTCAAAAGTCTTAAGCTACATGGATCTAAACCTGTTCTTAAGCCGTCATATTCCCCTAATATTTCCCTACAGGAGGTCCCATATTGACCCTTGTATACAATCCATGGGCATAGATAAATATATCCCCCAACGAGTTCCACCTATGGTAAGAAATATCCCCATATGGTGAACAACACTTATGAGTCCTTACGACTTACAAGAGAAAATATCAATTAGGAATTCTCACGATTCTTAAGGAGAAAATATACCTATGAGATCCTTACGACTCATAGGGAGAAACACCTTTATGAGATTCTTACGGCTCATAAAATCAAAAAGTCTTAGTCGACAGGATCTTAACCCTGTTTGCTAAGCCACCTTTGTTCAAATCGACAAAGGCAAATGATGATTCGCTCCTGCCAATATTCCAGTGGTAGCGATGCTGATGTCTAAATAGGTATCAAATTTCAAGTCCTCTCATGGCAAATGATGATTCGCTCCTGGTAATATTCCAATTGTAGCGATGCTGATGCCACAATGGGTATCAGGACCAAGTCCTCAACTCGCGATAAAAATCCGCGAGCAAGAAATATGCATATGAAAAAGCTAAAACATTTGGGCAACTCGCAATAAAAAGCAGCGAGTAAAAAATAAAAAATATATAGTCGAAATGATTGGGCACCACGGATAAAAAGCCGAAATGATTGGGCAACCGCGACTTTCGCGACAAAAAAGGCTGAAAGATAGAGTATCGCGGAAAGAAATAAAAAAAATAATGAAATGAAAACGAAACTTTTCTACCCTGCAAGTATATCTATATTGACTCTTGTATACGATCCATGGGCACAAATAAAGGAAAGGGAACCATATTTTCACACCATGCTTCGTTAAAAGGAACTCCGAGTCTCGACGGTATATATACCACCTAGAGACTATCCCTGTGTTCCCCCCTCATTCCAGCAAGGGCGGACACAACAATCAAATAAAATGAAGCGACGGTAAAATTCTAGCTTCATGTCTTAACGGCAATATCTACAGCCTAGAGATCAACTTGACATACTTCTCATGCCAGCAGGATGTAGACGCAACGTCAACAAAGACCCAAGGGTCAAACAAAAATGGAGTAACGAAAAAATCCTAGCTCCAAGTCTCGACGGTACATATACAACCTAGGGACTATCTCGACGTTCCCCCTCATTTTAGCCGGATGCGGACACAATTATCAAATGAAATTGGAGCAATGTCATATCACTAACTCCATATTTCGATTGCAATACATACAGCATAGAGATCACACAGATGTTTCCTGACTTCAACAAAGAATCGGCGTGACATCGTCAAAACAAAAGAAAAACAAAGTGACGGTATATTCCTAGCTTCGAGTCTTGACGGTAACTCATATAAAGCCTAAAAGACCATTGGAGATCATCCCACCCCAGAAAGGCACGGTTATGACTCATCAGGGCTCCAAATTGAGCCTAACCTCGAGTAAAAAATGTCATGAAAAATTCCTAATGGTTGCTCTTCCGACGGTAATATAACCTAAGGAGATTACTCGAAGATGTCTTTCCAGCCCCCGAAGGGATCAGAGACACGACAGTCGCGGAGCTACTCGAACAGCAGCTTAAAAATTGCATATCGAGGAACATATCAGCCAACGCGACGGTACCACGGACTAAAACCCTAGTACCACAAATCTAACGGACCCCTATCGTAAAGAATGGGGGTTATCTATATACAACGTTAGGACAAGTTTGCCTGTAAACTCAAGGGAAGTAAACTAAAAATACTCCGAAATGAGTACACAAACTAGAGACTCCGAAATGAGTGAATAAACTACAAACTCCGAAATGAGTACATAAACTAGAGACTCTGAAATAAGTGAATAAACTGCAAACTTCGAAATGAGTACATAAACTAGAGACTCCGAAACGATTACATAAACTAGAGACTCTGAAACGAGTGAATAAACTGCAAACTTCGAAACAAGTAAATAAACTAGAGACTCCAAAACGAATGAATAAACTCCAAACTCCAAAATGAGTACATAAACTAGTTCGCTCCAGTTCAAGATATCAAATACAGAAGAGAGCATGGAAAAGAAAAAAATATATATTCTTTATTCATAAATTGAAATGTTGAAAGATGCAATTTATATAAAAAGAAAAGAAAAAAAGAGATACAATTCTAGCATTTAAGAGGGTAGTGCTTTCAATAAAGTGGCAACCCGTTCACTCTCTTGCTACAGCTCCCTCTCACACTCCATTATTGTGGACAGTATTGCTTCGACTTGAGCCCGTTGTTGCAAGCATGAAGAAAGCTTCTTAGAAATTTCCTGCTTAGCAACTTCGCAGTCTCGCATTCCTCGCTCGGTAGAGTCAAAATTCTGCCTCAGCGCCATTCCTTCAGAGATGCATTGTTGAAAATTTTCAAAGATAGCTTGGAGTTGCGCAACATTCGCTTCGACCTGAGCATGCAATTGGCTTGATTCGCTGAAAGCTGTCTCATACTCCTTCATCTTCAGGACCAGCTTCTGCTCAAAGTATTGAATAGAAGCGGCAGTTTGCTCGATCCATGCAAGCAATTGAGCCTTCGATGATAATGTCTCAGGCGCAAGATGTTTGTGCTCGATCATATGGAGGAAAACCTCAATTCGCTTATAGTAGTCAACCCAGATGCTAACGAAACCTTCATTGTGGAAAGTCACAAGAGTCGCCAGTATGGGGTTGACTTCGTCCGCAAAGTCCGCAGCAGAAGTGAGAGCTTCAACATTAAGGTCTTCAATAAATTCACTTAGCATTCGTCTGCTATTTGCCGCACCTCTGGAAAACTAACGTTTAGCGAAGGGCCCCGTGGGTATAAAAATATGAGACTCGAAAGGAGCCAAAGCCGGTGTAGCTGCTAAGGAATAAGACACGCACAAAGAAAGGTCAGATTTCAGCCTAAAGTAAAAACAAAAAGAGGAAAGAGATCGAACCTACTAATAGTTGAAACGGGCAAATCGGGGAGCGTAAAGGGCTAGGCTATTTCTTCGTCCTCTCCTTCGAACCGTAAGACTGTGGTCAATACGGGAAAAGCCTATTAAAAAGGGGGTTACTTGTGGAAAGATGAAATAAGAAATGAAATATATATTAACCAATGCCAGAAGGAGGAACAGATCCTGATTGGGAAGCAAAGTGCGAGGTTAACATTTGGCGTAAGCGGTCGAAAAGCACTCCTACAGGATTGCAACAATAGACGGTAAAGAAATTAATCCAAGAAGTAACACCAAATACTGAAACAAGGAAATAAAAGATCTTTACCATCCGTCGCTGAACCCGAGAGAACTCGGGGGGTGCAAAAGAGATAGGTGGAATTGCAACAGTCATGGTGATGGCTGACGGGGATTCTTCAACGCCTGGGTTTATCGCATCTATATTCGAAATAAAGGAGATATTAGCGAATGTATCTAGCAGGACTGAGAACCTAAAAGTGATAATACGAGAAATACCTGATGGGGCAAAAACCATAGCTGTATCTGGAGTGTCATTAGCTATGACAGCTTCCCCGATTGCCGGGAAGACGGACTCAACGTCTGCACCTTCGTCTCTCGAATCAATAAGGGCCATCGTTATGCTAGCATCATCCGCGGATATCGGGAATCCACAAGGAGAAGAAGTAGCAGCTGGAATAATCTCAGATTCGAAATGAAGGCTCGGCATCCCAGAATCCCCAAACGTGGCACCTCACACGCAGCGCTGACACCTGAACTCGGTCCTGCAGTACCATTTAAAGAAAAATATTTTAATTCAAGAAAAACTGTTGTGGAAAGAAACCTGGAAAGATAAATAATTCCTACTAAGTTTCATTAAGATATCGCGCGTTGTCTTACCTTAAAGTAACCGCTCGGCCTCTTCATGAGCTGCACATGCAATCTGCTTATGAGCGGTTGATAAGGAAGAAGGAACGTCCTCCATGGGAACATCAGGGGGTCATATATCATTCGAGCCCGCACCCGTGGCCAAGCTAGCCTGATGCTCCCTCGCTGCGTGCTCCCGATGATTCCTCTCGGCTTTAGCCATGCAGAGAGATCTCTTCAAAACCACAGACAGGGGAACGTCGTTATCTGAATCAGGCTCAGCCTCCGAATTGGCTACAATGTCCGTTATCAGCTGCTTTAGTGATGCCTCCCGTAGCGGTCTTAGGGTGACCTCAACGGTAGCCGGTAGCTCTGAAGGCTCCGTAGGTGCCATCGAAGGAGGGATATCCTCCGCACTCGGAATAACACAAGTTGTGGTAGTTCCTGTAATAAAAAAAGGGAAGTCAGGGTGTGAACAAAATGAGCTAAATATATGTATTCAAAGGCATCACAAATCAAATCATACCGAGGCCCATAGAAGTGCGAAGCCTCTTCTTTTCTTCGAATGTTTTGAGGGACGCCAAAAGAGCCTCTTCGGTAGAGATGCCTGTTAAGAAAAGAGCGTTAATAAAACATAATAAACGCTAAAATATACAAAAGAGTATAAATGAGATATACCTGACGCCGGAAGAGAAGCAAACGCTGCTTGCTCGTAGGCCAGTCTCTCAGAAGCCTCAATAGCAGCTTGAAGATCAGTAGCAACAGTCTCATCAGTAGAAGTTTCGAATAGACTGTCATTGGTGCCGTATTCGGACAAGCCTTCGCTATAGGGAGCATGAGGCTCCTGACCAAATACAATATCAGTCGAAAACAAGGATTTCTTCTTCTTCTGTGAGAAGGCAACAACACCCGACGATAAAAGCTTTCGCTTTATAGGCTTCTTGGGACAGCGTGTCCCGATTTCCGAGCCAATACCCGACTCAGGAGACGCTGCGGCCATCACATTGCCAGGATCACTTGTGTCCGATCGTGCCTTAGCCGTCGACACTATTGGAAAGGCTCGCGGAACTACAACCGTGTCGCTCTCTCTCAAAAAAGGACGGAAAACTGCCCGTCACTTCAGTGAAACCGTAGGATTGCTGGCCGGGACAGAATCCTTATGATCAAGAAGCATTCGCTTTTCTTCCTTGATAACGGCACCCGTTGCATACTGATACCAGGAAATGTAAGCATTGGAGGCCTTCGGGATATGACTCGGCTCAGCAATCAGAAAATGAGACCTTGTATTCAGCCGCATAAAATGGTGCACTGCATTGCGAACGCTCTCCTCTGTAGCAAACAGATCGACAAGAAATGCTTCAAGAGGAACACCTTGGTTATAGCCAGATTGCTGAGCAAAACGATGCGAGTTATACCTCATGAATAACACCGAGGTATTTTGCCTGAATACTAGAAAACCCGGCCTGATGGAATACAAATGCGTGATCTCCCGGGCCTTCAAAGCAGAAGCACCATCCTTAAAGATATCGTGAAGCGGCTATACCATCTTGGAGGGTTCTTTACCAATAGTCAGAACCCTATCAACAAAGGTCATGATGTCCCTGACCATGCGCGGACGCACGAGTAATCGCCGAGCCTCTCGTTATGTTGGGTCCGGAGAAGAAGCGTCAACCAATTGTATGACTGGAGGGAAATTGTAACCTTCATAAAATTTAGGTCATTTATGCACACCAAAGACGCCCAACATGTGCATCTCGATCCATAAGGTGAAGTAATGTAAAGGGAGATTTACAGGCTTCAAACCCGGCTAGGTGGTGTCGGACGCTATACTTAGACTATGATATAAGTGGGCCAGTCCTGCAACCTCAACAGCCAGACGCGTCCCCGCCACAACGCGGTGAGCTAGATAGAAAACAGACGGTCTCATGTAGCGTGGGTGCATTGGGAGTGCAAACCATCTCAACCACAAACCGATGAAGCCCATGAAAAAGGTTTCCTCATCAATATCCGGAGCGGCAATCTTTACAAAAGGGACGATGGGGGTATCTGGAATAAAGAATTGCTTTAAATCCGCTTCTGCAGTTGGCAATTTGTCCGAGCGAAATCCTAACAGATCATCAAGCTTAGCAAACTTCATAGCCTTCTTCGATAATACCTCCGAACGAAGGAAACGGGCGACAAAGTCCGTAAAGCTGACTCCATGCCCCCGGACTCCAAAAACAAACTCTCATAGATATTTAACACTTTGATCTAACTTGGGAACTTGTGGCGGATAGCATTTTCCGGGGTAAAGCCCATGACTACCGATTAAGTGGCGAAGATATATTCGTTAGGAGGAAGTATCTCCTCATAATGCTCCCCTCTGACGGGTAACCCGGAAATTTCTGCAAATTCTTCCAGAGAAATCGATACCTCATGATCCGACAAAAGAAACGTGTGGATCGGAATATTGCACTGCTCCAGGAAGGATTTAACCAACCACACATGAAGAGTGTGGTACTAAAAGAGAAACATGTAGACCTCTGAGTATAACCCGGTTTTCAGTAGTAGCGATTTCTTGGCCGATAAAATGTAACAGGCCCAGTGGAGGTAACCAGCCGGATGTCGAGGGGTCACTCCTATTGTGTAAACCTGACCCTAAGGACGCGCTTCTCTTTGACACATGCGACGCCCCAAAATATCTAGGGCCATCGGCGACTGGACTGGTATCGACGCCATAGAAGGTTGGAGACGACCTTCTGTAGTCCAATTGACCTCTTCCACAGCATAAGCGACTTGCGGAGGGTCGGCATAATGAATTGATGGGATCGGTTCCGATGGCACCGCACAAGTAAAGTTGTGCCGACCCCGGATAATATAGCTATACCACGCTCCCCATAGATGAAGAGATTTCCGTTTCGGATCGTAGTCCCGGATTAAAGCAAGAACAACCCGATTAGTAGGGGCGTCAGCAAAGGCACTCTCCGAATGAATATAAGAGAAAAAGGAATTGGAAGCTATAGTACCTAAAAAGAAAAACCAGTGGAGAGTTAGTGATTGTCATATTAAAATCACTACAGTCTAAAGGAAAAAACAGTGGGCACCATAAAATCAAGATGATGGCTCATCAATGATGAGACATGCGTCCATTGTGAGAATCCAAAAGAATTCTCATTAAATGAATAGTCCCATTAAACAATGGAGTTAAAAAAACTCCCAATGTTCTCGAAAAACGAGTTCTGTTAAAAGATAGCAACAGATTTAAATCTGTAAAAAGGGTATTAGAACCCTAAAAAAGAATAGGAAGGGGAATAAAATTCCCAAAAGTTCTAAATTTTCTCAGAGCTAAACTTTGTAAGACAAGTTGAAATTAAATTCCTCCGATAATGGGATTAAATCTCAGAAATCCCCATGTTAGGAGACAGATGGAAATATAATGGAATTGAATTCCAGAAATGCTCAAAGATCAGGATCAATGATAAGGTAAAATCCTAAGAAGAGAACTAACGATTCTCAGAGATGCCCATCGACTCAAGACCCACGGTCTACTCAAAAGGGGGAAAAGTTTTTTTAAGATCTTTGAGAGATCATTTTAAGAAAAGAGCCGAGCTCTGTTAATGGGTTAAAAATCCAAAACAAAAAAAGGGGAGGTTCTTTTAAGAGTTAAACTCTGTTCATAATCCTTACCAAATTTTTTAGCAGAGTTTAACTCTGATCAGAAGGAGTTCTGTGGGCAAAGATCTAAGCTCTGAGATGAGAATTAAATTCTCAAGAAAGAAAGAAACTTAAGAAAGATAATGAGGCAACGGTCATCTCAAGGGTCAAATGCCCTATTTATAGGACGTCAGGGGACGGTTCAACTCCCTAGAAGATCAAACGGTGGTAAAGGTGACACCGTTGCACTCACGTGTAAGGTATGTGAGAACGGTGGGGGGCATTTGTTCCCCTAATATTTAAACATAATAAAAGAGCTAAGCTCTGTTAAAATTTAATGAGACAGCGCCTAACTTTCCCCCACGAGGGCGCCAGCGTCTTAGAATTAAATCCTATGGTGGCGCCGCACGTGAAATTCATGTGGACGCCAATATATAAAGCACATGAGCATCCAGAATTAAATTCTTAAATGGCGCCCACGTGCATGACATATGAGCACCGGTGCCCAAGTTAAAATCAGTAGAATTAAATTCTACAGGGGGATATTTCCCTAAAAACTGGGATACTCTCTGTTAAACTGAGCCGTTGAATCAAAAATCCAATGGAGATGATAAACCATCAAAATATAGAATTAAATTCTATTAGGAGAAAATATCTCCCAAATCTTTTTAAGTGAGAAAGATACTCTAGGTTGGATCAAATATCCAATGATAGAATAAAATTCTATTTTGAGAATATATTTTCTCAATTTTTTACAAACAAAAAAGATTGTTCTCTATAAAACAGAGAGCCCTTAAACTAAAAATTCAATGGTGATTAAAAATCACCGTTTTACAGAATAAAATGTTGTACATGGAAAAATATTTTCCCAATTTTTTTAAAAAAAAGAAAATATATTCTGTAAAATAGAAATCATTGGATCAAAGATCTAATGGTGGGTAAAATCTCATAAACAAATTGGAATCTCTTAATGAGAGATTTTCTCAAAATTAATTAACAATTTGCCTCTACTGTATAAAGGACCCAAAACTTCAAGTCTCAGATAGAGAGAACCCCCCATAAGCTTCTGCAAAAATACAGAAGGCTCTAAAAAACAATAGAGAATTTAATTCTCAATAGAGAAGAATATCTTCCTCCTCTCAAATCTTAGATAAAGAAACCACAGAGATCAAAACATCTCCTTTACCTATCATATCGTATCTAAAGGTTTAACCATTTTCAAGAACTTAGTTCTTTCTCTGAATCTGAGATCCACAAGACAAGTCTTACACAAGTTGAGAATTTAATTCTCATCGAGAAGATCTTGTTCTTGAGAATCAAAAATTCAGAAAAGAACTACGAAAAAGAAAAAGAACCTATCCTATAGAAATTTAATTCCTCTGAAAATAGAGTTTAATCCTAAAAGAAATTTAGTTCTTATAAAAGAAAAAACGTAAGAACTTAGTTTTTGAAGAAAACCTGATCCCAGATCTTCAAAATAGAGATCTTGGTGTCATTAATGGTCAAAATACCATTAACAAAAATTCAAACTATGAAAAAAAAGAACTTAGCGTCTCACGTGCTTTCCACGTAGGCGCCCGCAACAGCTCCCAGCGCCTCACGTGAAAAACACGCTGGCGTCCAAAATAGAGGGCCGGCGTCTCATGTGAAATACACATGAGCGCTGAATAAAAAGTACTTAGCACTTCATATACGGCCAAAACGGCTAAGTGCTTAGCACTGATTGGGTAGCGTCCAGCGCCTCACGTGAAATACACGTGGGTGCCCAACAAAATAAATGGGATAGCGCCGCACGTGCTCCTCATATGGACGCCATATAAAAAGTACTTAGCACTATATATAATTAAAATGACTGAGTGCTTAGCACTGATTGGGCATCGCCCATAGCTGAAGGCTTCACATGATACCCATATGAGCGCCAGAACTCCAAATAAGTGCTTAGCACTTTTGCGTAAAAAACAAAGGGAAGCTGAACAAACAGAGCCCAAATAAGTGCTTAGCACTTTTAAACAAAAAAAAGATTGAGCAGACTAAGCCCAAATTAGCTAAGTCTCTCTTACAGCTGAGCCCAAATGCTATTTTGTTGGATCTTAAATAAAAATGATTCTTAAAATTTTGCTAAGTTGATCTTAGTCTCAAATAAGATTAACGTATTCTTAGCTAAAATAAATTGATCCTAAATGCTCACATATTTAAGTTGATCTTAATCTCAAACTAGATTAATGGTCCTTAAATAAAACAAACTCAAATCTAAAATATACGGATTTGGCCCGATCCGCGTCCTACGGGCGACGACATAAATTAGTCTCCATATACAATCCACGGACAACCCAAAATAAAACAAACAACACACGACACGAAGTGAACTGCTGGAGCAGAAGAAAATGGTTATCGCAATGCGGTAACGTAATTAACTGCAGGGCTTACGCCTGCAGGGAAGAGCGTACCCACAATCAAAAACCCCTCACAAATGAAGGGGAATCTGATAAAGTCACGCTACAACGGTCGCGTCTGTCCAAACCTCCGATATATGGTGTCATAAATTAACTTGGTATTTTCGGAGAGATGGATGGATAAGTCCAAATAGCATATACCCCCAAATTCAGGCTAGACGTCCCAACGTCTCGGTCCGGTCTTTCGACGAAGAATAAAGGGCTTGAAAAAAGGGTCCTTGTATTCATTGTAGGGTTTAACGACTTCCGGATTGGCAGTGATTTCATCATCCAAATCTATGACTGATTCGGAAACTACCAGATTATGGCACATGATACTCGGGCATATGAGTGAGAGAGGATTGGCCGAGTTGTCGAAGCAGGGTCTACTTGGTGAGAAAAATATGACGAAACTGGAGTTTTGTGAACATTGCGTCTTTGGAAAACAAAAGCGTGTTTGTTTCAGTTCGGCGGTGCACAACACGAAAGGTACTCTAGATTAGATCTATTCGGATCTTTGGGGACCCTCTCCGATTGTTTTTAAAGGAAGCGGTGCCAAGTATCTGTTTAGTTTCATTGATGATTTTTCGAGAAAGGTTTGGATCTAATTCTTGAAACACAAAAGTGATGTGTTTACTATATTTAAATAATGGAAGACGTTGCTTAATAAGCAGACAAGGAAGCAGATCAAAAGATTAAGGACAGACAACGGGTTAGAATTTTGCGTGGAGATTTCAACAATTTCTTCAAAAACGAAGGGATGGTTCGGCATCATACCGTTGTCTACACACCACAGCAAAATAGAGTTGCAGAGTGAATGAACTAGACACTTTTGGAGAAAGCGTGGTGCATGTTGTCCAACGGAGGCTCGGTAAGGAGTTTTGGGCAGAAGCGGTAAATATGGCGTGTTATATTGTGAATCGGTCACCTCATACACACTGGGTTATAAGACACCGGAGTAGGTATGCTCGGGAAAACACACTGATTATTCAACACTTAAAGTGTTTGGTTGTCCCACTTATGCACATTGCCGTAAAGGAAAATTGGATTCTCGAGCGAAAAATGTATATTTCTCGGTTATGCTACCGGCGTTAAAGGTTATAGATTGTGGTGTTCGGATCCTAAGTCGCTTAAATTTATGATTAGCAGAGATGTGGCTTTTGATGAATCTGCTATATTAAATCCGAACAACAAGGAATCCCCAGTTGAAGAGGATTCGAAGAAGGATGAGCCGAGAGTTGATATTGAGGTCGATAATATCTTCGGTTCGCAAAAGATCTTTCTTTCACCATCGTCTGAAAAGGCTCAAGATGAGCAGTCCCATGATGAGGAGTATTTACTCGCTTGTGACCGACAGAGAAAGGATATTAGACCGCCACAGAGGTATGGTTATGATGACCTAGTGACATATGCGCTGTCTGTTGCAGAGACAGTTGATAGTAGTGAGCTGACAAGGTATAAAGAAACCATCTCATCCTATGAAGTAGTTCGTTGGCTAGTCGTTATGAATGAAGAGATTGAGTCTCTTCATAAGAACCAAACTTGGAAGCTCGTGAAGCCCGAAGGAGGAAAGAAGATTGTTGGCTGCAAGTAGATTTTCAAGAAGAAAAAAGGTGACCAAGGGGCAGTTGGTACAAGGTACAAGGCACGGTTGGTAACTAAAGGCAATTCGCAGGTGTGGGGAGTTGACTTCACTGATGTATTTTCTCCGATTGTTAAGCATATCTCTATTCATGTCTTATTCGGTTTGGTAGCTATGCAAGATTTGGAGCTTGAGCAGCTCGATGTGAAAACCACACTTGCACAGTAATTTGGTGGAAAAAATCTACATGCAACAGCCCGAAGGTTTTGAGGTTGAAGGAAAAGAAGACCACGTTTATTTGCTAAAAAAATCTTTCTATGGTTTGAAGCAGTCACCTAGACATTGGTATAAAAAGTTTGACTTCTTTATGAAAGAAGTTAGGTTTATGAGAAATATGGACGACAGTTGTGTCTATATGAAGAAACCCGCCGATAGTTCTTTCATATATTTGCTATTTTATTTTAATGATATATTGATATCAGCAAGATATATGATTGATATTAAGATTTTGAAGGAACGGTTGAAAGAAAAATTTGAGACCAAGGATTTGGGAGCAGCCAAGAAAATACTTGGTATGGAGATCATGCAAGATAGCAAAGGAGGAAAGCTATACTTGTCTCAACAACGATATATTAAGAATGTTTTGGAGCGTTTCGGCATGGCAGACGTTAAATCTGTAAGTACTCCATTAGCAGCTTATTTTAAACAATCAGCTCGTTCATTATCGCAGACAGAGAATGAGATTAGATATATGTCGAATGTTCCATATGCGAGTACGGTGGGTAACGTTATGTATGTCATAGTTTGTACACAACCCGACATTCCACACGCCGTTAGTATTGTTAGTCGCTATATGATATCTCCTGGCAAAACCCAGTGGCAGGCGGTGAATGGATATTACGATACCTGCGAGGTACGTCTGACATGGGGTTGGTGTTTGGATAGAATGACGACAATTTGGTTGGATTCAGCCACTCCGACTATGCGAATGATCTTAACAGATGCAGATCGATCACCTGTTATGTGTTCTCCTTAGGAGAATGTGTCATTAGTTGGCGTGCTTCTTTGCAGTTTACGGTAGCGTTGTCTATGACGGAGACGGAGTATATGACCGTTGTTGCGGCCGTTAAAGAGGCGATCTGGTTGAAAAAACTATTTTCGGAACTTGGTATTCCAAAAGATACCATAATAATCTAGTGTGATAGCAAAAGCGTTATTCACTTGACGAAAAATCAGATACATCTTGATAGGAGGAAGCACATCGACGTAAGGTAGTGGTTTGTGCAGGAGATCATTAAGAAAGAAGAGATTGTAGTGAAGAAGGTTGGCACAGCGGATAATCTGGCCGACATATTGACAAAGTCTCTTTCAGTTGTTAAGTTTAAACATTTTTTAAATTTAATCGGAGTGTGTAGCACTCATTAAGCCCTTGAGGGGTTTTATGGTGAAAATGGAACTATTATTATTTTGATGGAGGGGTTTGTGGAATGCGAGATAAGATGGAGATTTGTTATTTGTGCCTTACATTCATCCCTATTGATTTCCCTATTTGATCCGGCGTTATCATGAAGCAGATTTGAAGTTACCTCCAGAAGACGTCTGTGCAGGCATCTGTTTAGACGTCTGGCTCGCTCTGTCAATTCTGGAGTTTCAGTAAATACCCTACAGACGTATATTCCACTGTAGCGGACGTCTTTAGGCCTGAACAGAGAGTTGATATTTCTGGATATACTCTGATAGACGTCGTCGTCGAGCCTGATGCGAAATTTCCTAAGTTAGGAAATTAGTTTTTAGGTAATATCTTTTGTGTGCTATATATATAATAGTTTATTTTAGACCTAAATAGAATAGCAATTTGATTATTGGTGAGAACCCATTGTTATTATAAGAGATCTAGAGTTTGAGAGGGATTTGTGTTTTTTCCATCGATTTGTACTCCTCCGTATTTGGATTATTAATAAACCTCCGCCTTCGCCTATTTGTTTTGTAGTAAGTTCTTATATTTTCATCTTGCGTGTGATTTGTTTCTTCTTCTGTTTATCGTTTGGTTTGTGCTTTGTGATTGTCTTATTCGCAATAGATATACTTAAATTGAATAATATCTCAGCGTTTGGCATACTTTTATTGACCTGCAAATTTTTATTGTCATCTTGAAATTAAGCAGATACTTAGAATTTGAAAAAGAGTGCCCTTGGTCAGTTGTAGCTAACATTTCAAGATGGTGAAATTTGCTTTATAGCTGATCGATCATTTCTTACATCATTTACAGGATGGTGAATTTTGCTTTTAATTAATATATATAATATAATCAAAAGCAAGATAATCATATGTTACTTGCGAATCTAATCCATTGTTAGTGGGTAGATGGCCAAAGGCGAGGCTTTAGAGACGAGGAAAATGTGGCTTTATTATGTGTGCATGCATATGGCCTGCTTTCATAAGTGAATATCATTCATCAGCATTCATCAAATCTGATTCTCTTTTAGATATTTTATTGCTTCTAATGGATGGAAATCAACCTAATTGGGATTGAAGGAGAACTTTTGATGTAAGTTTTCTCTAACTAATGGCTATCAGGTCAACCAACTGAGTTGATGTGTGTTGTTTAGATTATAATTAATATTTCTTTTTCTAATTCGGTTATTAATAATGCGGAAAGAATGTTTGTTGAGATATGGTTTGCATATGAGAACTTTCCGATATTGAGCAGGACTTTAGCAGCAGGCGGACGAGGAATTTCGTTTGTTTTCTATGAATATTTTTACTGGAAAATCTTTTGTGTTGAATGGCGGAAAGATCAATCTAATACAAAATTCAGTAAATGAAAGGACTAAAATCGCATATCCCCATCATGATAAAGATTACCGCTTGAGAACTAATTTTCGATTTTGAGAAGAGATGATTGGGGCCATATGATCAGAGGGCTTTAGCGGTGGATGGCGGAGGAATTTAGTATTCCTCTAACATGAATAATTTTACTGAAGAAACTTGTTAGCGTGTTGGAAACTACATTACGATCTATACGTAAAATTCAATAGACAACATGAACAAAATTGCACATCAATAAAGGTCAATGCATGTCAATGAATCTTGCTAGTGTGTTGAACTACAATAAGGTCAATACAAATAAACAAAATGACATGTCAGTAAAAATCAATATAATTTATTAAATCTTGCTGGTGTGTTGAACTACAATAAGATTAATACAATTCAACAGACAGTAAACAAAATGCATGCCAATAAAGCTCAATACAATATTTCGATAAACAAAATAAGCTGCCTTCACCTTGCAGTAAACTTTATGTAATTATCTTATCAAACCCACTAACACCGTGATATGTCAATAGTTTTATTTTGAGACTAATTAAATTAATTACCAATCAAAATTAGAGCTCTAGGATATATGTCTTCTCAGACATGAGTCTTGACTTCAGATGGTAACCACAGCAACTACGCACACATGCCCACATTATGAGCAATACTAATTATATATTTTTATAATCAAAAGAATTATAAAAAAATTTGTACAAGTCACTTGTACTAGAAACAACCAAGCACCATCCTATCTCTCTCTGATATATTCTCCAATGAAAGAATTCAGAAACATTCCTTGCTAGAGCTTTCTAGGTCAACAAAAAAAAAAGAACAACCATTCCTTTTTAGGGTTTACAAAAACAACTCACAAAAGCTTCACAAATCAAAGCTTGCATGGAGACTACTCAATGGGCTCAGGTAATCAACCAACATGTACAAGATATGCAAATTGGTTGCTCTTTACTTAAATCTAGGGTTCTTTCTTTAATCTTTTCTACTTGTAACTTCATATAGATCTCTTTTTATCATAAGTTTCAACTTTCATCTTTGCCTTTCATAATTCTTTCATCCAATCAAAGAGCTTTGATCAAGGAAAGCACCTTATAATTGCTTTATCTTTTTTGCTTTTCTTCTTTTCAAAGCTTTTGTGATGAAAAGCAGTGGCATGGAGAAAAGGTATAGTTTTAACTTTTAAGTTTGAGTTTTTGTGATACAAAGCAAATGCCTCCTCTCTTATCCTTTCTCACTAATTTCATTCACCCCTCATATATATATATATATATTGTTTGTTACTTTGAGATCGATCTATATGCATATATGCATCTTAATGTTATCATTTCTAATATTTTCTTCTTCTTTTTTTAAGGGAATTGGAGGAGAAGGGCTAGTGTCACAACAACCACAACAAGTGGAATTATTGGGGGAGAGATCAAAGAAGAGGCCATTGAGAGAACAAGCACTAAATTGCCCAAGGTGCAACTCAACCAACACAAAGTTTTGCTACTACAACAACTATAGCCTCACTCAACCAAGATACTTTTGCAAAGCTTGCAAGAGATATTGGACTGAGGGTGGATCTTTAAGGAATGTTCCTGTTGGTGGTGGATCAAGAAAGAACAAGAAGCACTCCTCTTCCATAAATCCTTCTTGGTCATCATCGTCACTTCCAAAACCTTACCAAGGCCAAGACCTTAATCTTGCTTTCCCAAATAATAGCTTACTTGTTGGCAACAACAATTTCAGTGGTGGTGGGCTTTCTACTATGGAATTATTGGGTACTGGTGCTACTACAAGTGCAATGTATGGTGGTTGTTTTGGCTTGCATGAGTTTAACTTGGCTGGTGTTGGCAATGGTGGGAGGTTGTTGTTTCCCTTTGGGGGCTTGAAGAGTAGCAATGAGAGCGATCATCAAATTAAAGGCCAAGTTGGAGATAATTCTATGTTTTGGAGTGGAGCAAATTTGGGTGGAAGTGATGAATCTTGGTAGGGGCCGGGGAAATGATAATATTGCTTGCTTTGTTCTTCATTAAGTTCCTGGAGATATGGTGGATCTGCAGGATGAGTGAGTGTCGGTACTAAAAAAAATGGTAAATTTTATTGCTGTCAAAACGAGAGGTCTGGATCTTAAATCCCGCTTGCGTTAATTTATATGAAGTTGTTACCTCAAAATGATTCCGGAAGGTGCATGGAGGATTGCCATTTAAATTACCTACTTATATATTTAATTTTTTTTAAAAGGTTTCTTCATCTTTAGCAATGAGATAAATTCAAGTGGTTTAGAGTACTTCAGAGAGCTTAGTTGTTCTATCCATATTCTTTCTGTACTACAAGGGTTCAGAAGGGAAATATAACCCTATAACTTCAAGGGATTGCACCAAGCCCTTACTTGTGTGTCATATGTATTGATTGATTGGTTTGTGAACAATGATCGATGTTATTTAGAGAATATTGTGTGTTGATTGTGCTTCTTCGATTGACTACCACAATAATATTTTCGTCCCGTTGCTTTTTTGTTGATAATATGAAAAGAGGGAGTGAATGTCTATATTTTTTGATCAAGTAGTGTTTGATATATACTTGGTATACGTATCATCTTCTAGTTTGTTTCCTCATTTGTGAAGCAAGTGATATATGAGTGTATGTGATTGATGTCTCATCATTGATCCCAACAAAGATTCTTCCAGCTATGAAAGGCACTCATGATGGAGCATGGAGGAAGCAGGGGAATAAGTATAAGGTATCATCTCTATCCTCCCATCACATGCATGCTCTTATAATATCTAACGCTTGCCCACTTTGCGCTCTCTCTCTCTCACACACACACGCGCGCGCATACACACACGTATGAGACCAGTAATAGACTGCAAACTCAATGGATGAAACATAAAGAAGCTGAACAAAAAAGGGTAACTAATGGTCACTACTGCATATCATGTAATGATTGGATTTTGATTTCAACCAGAGCCAGAGTTTAATCTAACTAGGCTTGATCTTGGCACAAAGAAAAAAAGAATATAAGAGTCCATTGATGTCTGACTAATTGAATTAGAAGACCTTATTTAGAAGGTTGCCTGGAGAATTTTTTTAAAAAATAAATTATTTTCTTATTTAGAAAACCGTTAGAATGATAATATTCATTCACGGCATTCTTTTAGCTTCGAATGAAATGATTGCGGCCATTTTGAAGAAATCGCGGCATAGCAACTACTATAGCTTTTTGTGAGTCCGTAGCAGACTCTAAAATATATTCAAATGTCTGGTCGAAGAGAAAATATGAGAAGATCGAGCAATGGACATTGTGATGGATTAATTAGACTGGGAATTTTATTTCACCTGCCTTGAAACTAAACTTTACCTAAGAGTGCTTATTACATTTAATTATTCTTTCATTTCTTTACTTTATATATGTTCATATTATTCATTAACATCACTTGTTTTCATTATAAAAACCAGCACAACCAACTGAGATCTCACAATGCTTTAGATATGTTAATTAATGTAAAATGCGGTCCCAGACAAACATTCCCCTAAGATGAGAGGAATAATACTTCATCATTGCTAACTATTTAAATGACAGCTTATCAGTCTCTATCGCTTTGTACTAATATCTTTGTTTGATACTGTAAGCTGACTATGCATCATTTCAGGAAGTATAGTTAATTACACCTGTCATTGGACTATAGTCACCTAATTGTGTAAGTGAGATCAGTAGGTGGCCTTTGGTATAGCTTCATTACTATTGGCTAAAGTATGGCATATGCTTAATCATGAGTACTGTTCATGCATGACCCATTTATTTACGCACGGACCGCACACCAACCATCATATGCGGATTGGATGATGAGAACAAAATTTAGCGCTTGCTTACCTCTGAGCATGCCCAACCTGTTTTACCCATCACCTATACATGACCCACACACAGACAGGATAGTCTGTCGGATCCGATTGACATTTTTACAATTTTTTCTTTGAGTTCAAATTCCGAAGATGATCATCACCAGATCTTTCCATCTTGAAGCGGCTTTAAAAAGATTAAGAAAATCATATAATTTAGGTAAAACTTAGCTTTTTGATAGAAAAAGTTCATCGGCATAGAATTTATGTGGATAGTCTCCAAGGAAACCTTGCGCAAAATTTCGCCTGCTATAAAGAGCTACAGGTAAAAAAATTTAATGAGAATTCTCAACCTACAAAACTCCTGACCCATAAAACAATGTTTGCCATGTAACTTATTCCTTCAATTAATTAAACAATCAAATAGAAATAGAAATCTTTGCCAGTTCATCATTTCAACATCAAGATAAGAAATAACACACCAATTCCAAGTTTCTGCCATAATCACAAGTATAACATATCATAATAAGCAACAAAACAGTCCTTCCACTTAATGGCGGCAACTATACAAACTTGCTGGTCTATAATAACACAGTTATAAGATACAGATTATTCATCAAAGGGAAGCAAATATACCATCTCTAATTCCTTGAGAGTTATATACTGTACAGATTACCAACATGATATATATATATATATATATATATATATATATAAGGTGTAGTCAACTGAGGTCTTGTTCTTTCGAGGGGTCGTACGATTATCAATGATCGGCATTGATTCCAAAAAGTCGGACTTTGTGCATGTTCGGGAGTTTCGCGACTACAAGTACGATCACTGCAAGGGTGTTCAGGAAAAGCATTGGATTTTGGTAGTCGGTCGTGTGTGAAGCTATCAGATACCTGCAAGGAGGGAGATGGAACATGCTTGATTATGGCACTGATTCTACAAAGATTTAACTTTTATTGGATAAGAAAAAGGTGACAGCATCCAATTAAGATTCACTGTATCCCATTGAATATAAGTTTGGGAATTGGGAAAGATTAAACCATGAGGAGAAAGAAATCATACGGATAATTAAGAAGCATACAGCCTTTGAATATTTGAAAGTCATACAGCCTTTAAATATTTGTAAGGGAAATTATTGTCGCAAAAAAACATATCCCTGATAGTTTTAGTATAACAATTGATATAAACTTAACAAGTGGATTCATGCAAGGTAACTTTCAATGTAACAAATCAATAAATTGATTAAGCATTTTTCAAAGCATGTACTTAAATAAATAATAGGACAAAACATCATGAACCATTTTACGATTAGGTTACTACCGCTATATTATCAGAATGATTTTAGCCCTAATCAGGTTACTGCAGCAAGTTATATCATGTGTCAGATGCTTGATAAATGTGGTAATTTTATGACCTCCGGCATCTAAATATCTCGGGAAAGTCATTTGGAGGTTTTACTCCTGCATCACGTACAAGGAACCCATATGTGCTGACCCCAAAGCCTCACATTCATGAACATTCAAGGTGTCAAAAAAAAAGTATCAGACAGTCAATTATGATCCATCCATCTGGCACAAAATATTGGGTTTTTTTTTTGGTTTTTTTTTGTGTGCGTGTGGGGGGGGGGGGGGGGGGGGGGTCAACACTTTCGATTTAAACTGTGCTAGATCTAAATAAGATGCTTCCAAACAAATAAAACACTTGTTTTCCGTGTCAATGCTTGAAATAACAGATTTAAATAAGATGCTTCCAAACAAATGAAATACCCATTTTCAGTGTCAATGCTTGAAACATAATATTTTTCCCTAAATAAAATGATTTTGGCCATGTGAGACATTAGATGTGTAAAAGCATAACTAGATCTTGGGCATAAGCCATATAAAATACTTTGGAAGGCTGCTATCCAATAGTAAAGCATCTGCCACTGTGATAGCACAGATTGATAGTGTGGAGATTGAATTTATTTATTTAATTTATTTTTATTATTGGGGTGGCGGGGGGCATGCACGTACATGCATTTTTAAGTGTGTGGGTGACTTACTAAGTTCTAGTACAAGGAGTTGTTATGATTAAGGCCAGTAAAACAAATATACACATAGAAGAAAAGAAATGCCTGCAAAAAAAAAAATCATGCACATGCACGCATAACATGTGTACGAAATGCTGCATGCAAGCATATACTGCTTGTGTAAATAAATGTATCATGTGTGTGAATTTGTGCTTGGAAGCTTAATTTGTCAAAATCTGAGCATTTTGACACAAAAAAGGCAGAGGTTTAAGTCAGTCCAGCTGAAGTATAATTAGACCCGCATCACAATGGACATAATAGCTTAGTCCAGAATCAATATAAGGAATGTGTATAGATATTCACTTTCTGATGCACTATTGCAGGTAATGTTATCAAAAGTTGTCTAAAATGATATATTTTTATACCATATATTACAATGCATGGCAATATTTAAAACTTAAATAATTCTTAAATTTCTTTATGTTCTTTATCTACGTTTCAAATTTAGTCAGGAACGTGCAAGCACATGCACACATTCCTTTACACTTCAGTTTTATCAGTGTCCAAATCTCAAGTTAACCCATAAAATTGATATGCCGGCCAATGCCAAATGTTGGAACAAAAAAAGAAGAAAAAAACAGCAAACCCCTACCAAGGACAATAATAGTTAAATATCAAAGGGATCACACCCTGCAAAGAGGGTAACAAAATTTAGAATGCTCAATGCATTGGTTCGCTGCTCCTAGAAACAAAGAAAACAAAGTTATCCTTTCATGAACTAGATAAAACTATAAGAAATGCGAGTAACATAATGAAATATTCTTCAGCACATAGCACTGTATAATGCATGACTGGCTGACTGCTAATTGACATTGATGCACTGGAAGAGATAACACTCAGATACAAAAGAAACAGGATAGTAAATACTCACAGCACAACAGGAACAACAGTCAAGAACTTTCTATTACGAGTAAGTTGCTTTCCATTGTCCATCTGCTCCCACCACGTCAATGCTCGGTAAATTCCTTGGTCTTCAGCAAAAGGAGTTCCCTTCTTCCAATGGAAGAAATGATAGGTAACCTGTTGCATAAAAATCAAACAGTTAACCAACTGGAAAATACAATACACGTAAGGGACAAAATCCACAAATCAATTATTATAAGAACATCAATAATATAAAGATTTAACTAAACCAAGTTGACATTCAACAATTACGGTCAAATGTAAATGGTTCATAGAGGTAAATTTCACGCCCTAATTGGGAATTCCAACGGGCATGCAAATTCAGGATCCCCTCATCTCCCTTCAATCCCCATTACAATTGTGCTCTTTGTTAGTCACAGATTCATAACGAGGCATTAAGATGGCAGGCAGAAGCACGTGCTCTTTGTTAGCCACAGATTCATAACAAGGCATTAAGATAGCAGGCAGAAGCAGAGAGTTGTGCACTTGCTTTTTTAATAAGATTATTGTGATGCAGCCACCACTGGAGTGATCTGGAATTATGATATGCATAATATTTAACCAGTTGACATCAGAGATAGCATGTGAATATCCCAGGTTATGATGAGACAACGGAAATAACGGGCTTTCAGCACCTCTGATGCTTGTTTGGAAAGCACCAATCCTTGGAAAAATAAGCAAAGATTCCAATTGTTCAACGGATTGGATAAATGCTAAGGAATACATGTTTGGAGTCTTTGGATGTTCAATTTGGCATCCAATCCCACGGACTTGGAACAAAAATAGATCAAACCATAGGAACCAAATTTTTCAAAAGAGTAGATCTGAGAGATCCAAGATGTTGTTGTACAGAGCCTGGGTGCCCCATTTCCCCGAAATGCCAAATAAAACTTCAACAAACTAGGGAGTGGAAGGGACGGTGGAGAATTCTAAGAAAGAAAATTGTGGTCGCCAAAGTGCCACTCCAATATCACGAGGCCTTAGAAGCCGCTCTAAGTTGAGATTTATCTCCTGGAAGGTATTAGTCCTAAATCATTTCAAATTCCAAATCCAAAATTTGAAATATTATGTTAGTTCCAAGTCATTTGAAATTGGTATTTACTTATAATGCCAGTTGAAAGTAGCAATTAACAATGCTAGGAGTAGAATTTTAAAACCCATCATTCAGGTTTATAGTGCAAAAATGAAAAATTGCATCAATCTCAAACTCACGGCATACCACTTGGATTTCCACAATCCCATATTGTACATACCCAACCAGCCGTTGTCGACGCGGACGCCGCCTGTCGTCCGGTCACAACTAATTTTTATTTTTAAGGGTTACTCCATTGCTTGTAACTTCCAAGAAGTACATTTAAGATCAAAATTGGATATTACTATCATTTGTAAATCATTTACCACTCCACTTTGCTTCTCTAGATAATAATTGGTTATCAAAATAACTTCAAATAAAATGGAGCCATAAATCAAACAAGATAGGCTTAAATCCATATTTGTAGCTCTCTTTTTTTATTAAACTTAGTTTGTGTGTTTAATAGTGATAAGGAATTTGAGGAAAAAATAGAATTCTTTTTTTAAGCTAATTTATGGAGGAATACATATAAAATTTATATTAGAGTTTACGGATACGGATTTGGATCTAATATCAAAAGCCCAACTACTTTATCACACTATCTCTAACACTCCCCTCAAGTTGGTGCATACATATCATGTAGACCCAGCTTGTTACAAAATTCAATTCTTTCTTTTCCCAATATCTTTGTGAAAATATATGCTGGTTGATCCTTACTTGCAATGTATTGCGGGTTAAGAAATAGATTCTCCTTTTCTCGAACAAAATAGCAATCAACTTCAATATGCTTGGTTCTCTCATAAAAACATGATTAGACGAAATATGGATTGCTGCTTGATTGTCACAAAAGCGGAATATGATGATGAATTCGAAATCCAAGCTCACTTAATATGTTAGTTATCCAAATCAACTCGTACGTAGTATGAGCCATAGTACGGTATTCAGCCTCCGCACTTGATCTAACCACAACTGATTGTTTCTTACTTCTCCACGATACAAGATTACCACCGAGGAAGGTACAAATGGTCAGTAGTAAGCCTCCTATCAGTAGGAGATCCCGTCCAATCAGCATCACAAAATCCTATCAACTGTTGAACATCTCCATGATTACGGTAAATTAATTCTTGACCGGTTGAATTCTTCAAATAGCGAACAATACGAATAACTTCCCTCCGATGAAGCTCCTTTGGAGAATCCATAAACTGGCTCACCACGCTAACGGCAAAAGAAATATCTGATTTTGTTATCGTAAGATAATTAAGCTTCACAGCCAATTAACGGTACCTTCCTAGAGTTTCTAATAATTCTCCTTGATCATCATAGAGTTTCATATTAAAATCCATTGGTGTATCTACGGGCTTGGTATCCAAAAGTCCAGTCTCTTTTAGAATATCTAGGACATACTTCCTCCGAGACAAGCAAATACCTTTTAGGAAGCGTACAATCTCAATCCCCAAGAGATATCGCAATAATCCTAGGTCCTATGTATGAAATGTTAGAGATAATGTGTAGACAGTGGAAAGGAAATAAAAGAATCACGATTACTGCAATATGATCTATAGCACCTGAATCAATGATCCAGGGCTTACTAGTGTACAACAAACTATAGGAGTACCTGAAGTATGGGTTACTGTGGCAACAGAAGCAGACCGCTGAGTAGAGAGGAGCTTGTGATACTCATCCTGAGAAATAGATATCTTTAAGATTGCAGATACCGCATCAGATAAGGCAGTGGAATGCGAGTACTCCAATATATCACCATGAGAGAACGTATGATTAGCAGAAGGTCTGCCATGCAGATCCCAACAAAAGTCAACTGAATGACCTGATTTCCCACAGTGTGCACAACTTTCCACCTCGACCACGACCAAGTCCTCCATCAAGACTGGAACCATGACCACCACGAAAATAGCCACGACCGCGATCACGACCACGTGTACTACCAGATGTGGTCACCAATGCAGACTTATCCACACTATTATCACCACGCACATTAGACGAGAGATCTGACACGGAAGAACGGCGTAACTTAGAGAATACTTCATAAAGGATTAAAATATCTGAACTTCCTAAAATAGCATATCGAACGGACTCATACTCCGGGAGAAAACTCGATAAAAAAACACACAACAATCAACATCTCGCGTTGCTTCTTCATCCCCGCAATATTGGAAGAAATGGGCTGATACAAATCCAATTCCTGACACAATCTATTAAAAGACGAGTAACAGTCTTCAAAAGAGTTTGCTCCTTTCTCCACCTAGAAATAATCCTGATACAGCTGATAAATGCATGCAATATTGCTAGAAGCCATGTATATTTAAGTTGCTACCATATCTCCTTCGACATAGGCAAAAACACAACGTTGTTCATTTTAGATTCCATGCTATTCCATAACCAAGTTCAAATCTACGCATCTTCAACAAGCCAATCATCATATTTCTTATCCTTGTTCTTAGCAGGAGGACTTTCCAGCAAGTAATGCAACTTCTATTTACCTATCAAGGTCTCAACTGCAACAAACCATTGGACATAATTATCAGCATTAAGTTTTGTCGATACCATCAAAATAAAATCAACCGAGGTAAATAAACTTTCTCCATTGCCCGATGTAATTGACATGATTCGAGTAGCAAGGATCAATCACAACCACAACCAACAATGATCAACGACGAATAATAAAAAACGACCGACAACCAACGATAATCAAATCAACATTCGCATCAACATACGGCATCCAATAACCAACGGAAAAGTCTGGATAATATTGTGTGAATCCAGATCAGATCTGAATCAGATTATAAATATGATGCGGTGATGCAGGATGCAATGGTAACTGGTGATGCAATGGTGATGCAACGGTGGTGCGCGATCTGGTGCGGCGGTGGTGCGGGATCTGGTGCGGTGTTGCGCGATCTAGTGTGGTGATCTGGTGCGATGGTGCATGAGGGTTTGATGGAGGTTGGCGGCGGCAAGGGTTTGCTGTTGGCTGTTAGGGTTTGACGAAACATGGCTTTAATACCATGACAAGGAATTTAAGTAAAAAATAGAATTTTTTTTAGCTAATTTACGTTGGAATACATATAAATTTATACTAGAGTTTACGGATAAGGATTTGGATTTAATATCAAAAGCCAAACTACTTTATCATATATTATTTCTAACAAATAGAATATTAGATGGTAATAACATTAGAACTAATATATCTTTACCACCTCTTTTAAAATTTTAATTTTTTGTTTTGCATTTTTGAGGATATACAGAAAGAAGAACAAATTTTGGAGTTCACATAGAAATAAAAATCTCATCAGCTCCAAGATGTTGATCTCAACACAGAGCATCTTCTCAAGCATTTTAAAATTGGAGTGGTGTTGCGCTTTCCATACTCTTCTCCTTATGATTCTTCCACCATTACTTTCACTCCCCGGTTCACTGAAATTTTGGTTCGCATTAATAAGACAATCGGACAATATTGGCAACATCTTGAATCTCTACGGTCTATGTAAAGTGTTTTTCGCTATCCTATTGAAATAGAAATGCGCTGGTTTATCAGGCGTGTACAGATTTCCTTACTTGAGATAGGCAGGGGTTTATTGATTGTGAGGATTCTATCTCCGGCAGCCGCGGACAAACATGCCGTTAATTAACCCTCGTTTTGAGGCGAGAGAACCTCTGATTAACGGGTCACATGGGTCATGCAAACACAACGTGCAAATGTCCGTAACGTGTTTTGAAAACAGTTTTGAGGGTGCTCGGCGCTCGACGCCTGTGGATTGCACGTGTTGCGCTTGCGCTCGGCGCTCACGCCCGTAGATTGGCGCTTTTGTGGAGCTAACACTCCTGGCGTGGGCGTCCAAATTTTAGACGTCGCGCCCCAAGGGTTTCCTCAAGAGAGAAACCAAGGGAGAAACCCAAAAGCTTCCCCTTTGATAGGGTCACCCTCATTCTTCTCCTATTTGGTCCAAAATGCTCTCTTGAATCGGATTCAAAGCTTGAATAATGAAAAAGGGCATCGTTTCCTTTTTCGAAGTTTTAAATCTTTCCACAATGGGTTTTTTGGAGATGGGTTCTCCTTCTTACTCTTTCCTTTTTAGATTTTGAGGAGGGAGACAAAAATCTCTCTTTTGGGGGATTTGATAGAAAATTCACTCCCTTTTCAAAATTCTCTCTTTTCAATAAGTTTGTGATCTAAATTCTATTTACTTTTTAAAACAGAGAAAGTTTTCTTCAAATTTATTTGAAGAACCTTGAGGAGAGAGAGAAAGCTCAAAACCCTATAATGATATATAGGAATGAAAGTTGTCCTTGATTTGTTGTTATGTTTGCCATATATAGGCTTTACATTTTACATTTTATCTCTTGGGCTTTACAAAATGGCTCTTTTTGCCTTCCATGCCCATGTGCTCATTTCTTTTTGCACATGAGCTATGTGTTTTACATAATTTGGTTTTCTATCCACTTAATTTACAATTTCATACTTAATTGCATATAAAAACTATTTATTACAAATTTCTTTTTCTTTCTTCTTCGATGGCCAGCCGGCTTTGCTCGGACTTGAGGCGTTTTGGGCATAGGCCCCGTTGCTTGGGGTTGGACCCCGGTTTAATCGGACCCAGGTCACTTGGGCGTTGACTTAGACATTTGACTTTTTGATTTTTTTTTAATTTAAGCAATGAGTGTAAATTTTAACCCCAAGTGCCCCCATCAATAAATACACACCCCATGTATGAGTCGTGTGCATGAAATTGATGGATCTTCTTTCATATAGAGCTTGACTTGATTTGATTCCCGCTTTGGGTGACGTGGAGGTCGATTCCCAAGACGGAGCATGATTCCAGCGCGGGAGACAAATAGTTGGTTTGATCATAAGGCGAAATTTGATTCCGGCGCAGGGGTTGGTTGTGAGACGGAGCTTGATCCCGATGAAGAGATTGATTCCGAGATGGCGCATGATTCCGACGTCGGGGCGTATATTCTGAGACGGAGCATGATTCCGGCGCGGTGGCATATCTTCCGAGGCGGAGCATGATTCCGGCGTGGGGGCATATCTTCCGAGGCGGAGCATGATTTCGGCGCGGGGCTTGATTTTCCGAAGCGGAGCATAATTCCGGTGCGGGACATGACTTTTCGATGCGGGGCTGACTTTCCAAGACGGAGCATGATTTCGACACAGGACAGACCTTTTAAGACGGAGCATAATTCCGATGGGGAAGGCAGTTGGTTGACTTGACTCCAAGACGAAGCATAATTCCGACAGGAAGGTCGTTGGTTGACCCATTTCCGAGACGGGACATGATTCTGACGGCGAGGTCATTGGTTGACTTGTTAATTTGATTTGTTCTAAGAATTTCCTATCGGTCCGGCAGGACTTTCGAGCTTGGAAGCGTTGTCGAATGAGACTTTAATTTAATCTGTTTGATTTCTGCCTTTTCCGGCAGGACTTTCGAATTTGAGTTGAAATTTGAATGAGTTTGGAATTTGACATCGGCATCGCTGACACTGAAGTATGATACCAGGAACGACTCATCATTTGCCTTTGGAGGATTTGGATATGGAGTTTTAGAGGATTTTGGATTTTGGTTAACATCGGCATCGTTCACACTGAAGCATGGTTTCAGGAGCGAATCATCATTTGTCTTTGGAGAATCTTATTTGTTCCTAGTTTAATGACCTAGAGGTCATCTATTCCCAATTTAACGACTTAGGGGTCATTATCGTTGGGAATTGAATTAGGAATTTAAGGTCCGAATTTTAGGAGGTGAAATTTGGACTTTGTTTTGATTGGAATTTGAAGATTTTGAATAGAATTTGGATTGAAAGTTGGGAATTTTGGGGATTTGAAATTTTGTTAGTGTTTGCATCGCTGACACTGGAATATGGTACCAGGAACAACTCATCATTCGCCTTTGAGGGAATTTGAGGATTTGAATTTTTGTTTGACATCAGAATCGCTAACACTGAAGCATGGTTTCAGGAGCGAATCATCATTTGCCATTGGAGGATTTGGAGATTTGGATTTTGGTTGCCGTCTGCATCGCTACACTAGAATGATACCAGGAGCGACTCATCATTCGCCTTTGCAAGACTTTCTAGCCCACTCGGGATGAAGGCTGATGATTTTACTGACTATTCTCGAATGGGAAAAGCGAAGGATGGAAATCATTGCTTCGTCCTACTGAATCTTTATTGAAATTTGAGTTTAAGTAACCTCCTATCCGACTTTCCCTAGGACTGACTATTTACTAATAGGGCACTGACTGAACACGAAAAAAATAATGAGCTGGCAAGCACCTTGTGGAGAGTTTGCTACATAGACAAAAGACGATATGTAAAATTGCTACTGAAGAATCTCCCTGGAACCGGTTCTTCAAGGAAGGCGCAGGTCGAATTGGCTAGTGGTTGAGATATTTATTTATAAATACATATATATTCCCAATTTAATGACTTAGGGGTCAAAAGAATTTTTTTCGAGTTTGCGCCCTTTCAGATTTTTACAAGCTCATAGGTAGTCTCGTCGTTTTTACTTACGAAGCCTTTTCAGATTTTCATTCATGCCCTTTTTGCTTGTGGAATTACCCATTTTTCTCAGTTTAACGACTTAAGGGCCGAAGGAGCTCTTATTCTTTGTTTAGCCTTATTAGCACTCTGTTGGAAAATTGACGGCCGAAACTACAGGCTTCACTTAATTCTTCCGACCGACTTCGGGCTTTCCTTGAAGACGCCCTAATATTTTCTGCTTCCTTTAGACAAGCATATGTCACACGAAGGTTGTGGCATACTCGAATCCTTTCTTAAAGTGGATGCCTAAGCCCTCTATCCCCTGGGGATTTTAATTTTGTTTGTATAGAGCCGATGGTTATAGCTTGGTTGTTTGCCCGTACATCAGAAGAGAACGAAATTTTCCCAGCCTTATATTGGTCTTCGATCCAGCCTTTGAAAACGTAACAGTTCTCAATTACGTGACTCACCATTCTGTGATATTGGCAATACAGGGTATTATCGGTCATGTTTGTTTCATGTGTTCTCTTTGATTTTGGCAGTTGCAGACCATGATTTAGAACGTCCTCGAATATCTCATAGATCTTGTCATTTCTGAAAAAATAAACTTTATTCAACTTCTTTTCCGGAGGCGATCCTTCCTTTCCTCCCAATACTGGTTTTTGAGGCTGGTTAATCCTTGGCTCGTTCGTTATTTGCTTACTCCGGTTAGCAGACATGTTGAAATGAGCAATATGTTACTCAGCGTCCCTTATCCCGTTAGAACTTTTCGAAATTAGGAACGTCATAGCCACTGGGTACTCCCTGAGATCGTATTTGGCTGGGTCTGGCCTCCTGTTATTGGCACGGCCTTTCTGTACTTTAGCTTCGGCTACCGATAACTTGCCTTTAATTTTGTTCGGTGTCAACTTGCCGCAGTCTTGCATCTGGACTTCCCTAGAGGCTGGCCGTAGCCATCTTTGGTGAAGATGCTCCGCTTTTGGGCTGGAAGGAATAGCGGATGGCTATTTTGGGATGTCAATCCCTGGTTCATGAACCAAACTTTGATTTTGTTGTAATTGCATTCGCACGACTTGAGTCGTGAGATTTGCCACGACATTCGCCAGATCGTCAACTTTGGAACAAACTTTAGCCAGTCAACTTTGGAACAAACTTTAGCCAACACATTGTCTCTGTCCTGAAATTACTTCTGAAACCATTTGAATAATGCTCATTCTATAGTTTTGGGGATGATAACTGGGCTATCCTCACCGTTTGAGCTCGATTCTTCAGTAACCAGGGGTTCCTTGTGCTTAGCGGCCTGAACGGGGTCTTTACCATCATCTGAACCGAGCTGGGATTGGACAACGGCAACCATATCATTATCGTGACTGTAAAGCGTAGAAGGATTTGTTCCCTTAAGTCCGACCATGTAGACCATATGGATTGTGTACCCGCCCTTGCCTCTTCATTGGTAATGTTGCTTGCTAGGTTTTTTGATTGTTGCCTTGGTCCGCTCCTTTTAGAGAAGGACAAACAACTGAGAGCAGTCGGTTCCCAAAGAGCTTCAGTCTCTGTTTATATGAAATTGACGGCCGCAGCTTGATTGTTCACTAACACGCCTTTGGACATTTCTATTTCTCCCGCCTTGTATTATTTCTCGACCCAATTCTTGAAGACAAAACAATCTTCAATGGCATGACCCACCACTCTGTGATATGGGCAATATTTAGGGTCGTCGGTTATATTTGCTTCTGGCAATTGTAAACCGTTTCTTAGGGCGTTCTTGAATATTTCATGAACTTTGTCCATTCTGAAGAAATGGACCTTATCCAGCTTCTCTTCCAGGAGCGATTCTCCTCCCCTTTCCAACACTGGCTTCCGAGGCTAGTTGGCATTAGGCCCGCCTATCTCTCGTTTACTTAGGCCAACCAACGTGTTAAAGGATTCAGTGTCGTCGGAATTTCCGTCTTTACGGTTATCTTTTCGATTCCTCCAGGGTTTATTGTTACTTTAGGGGTCCGGAGTGGACTCGTGTCTTGAATGCTCCAATATTTGAACCTTCTTGGTCAGCTCTTAGAACGTTTTGAGACCCGCGATGCATAGGAATGGAGTCATCCAATTGCCGAGATTTCCTATGAAGAGGCTGACGGATTGGTCCTGGTCTAACGGCGGTTCACACTTGACGGTGAGATTGCACCATTAGGTATAAAATCCGTGTTGCTTTCGTTGTGTTCTGGCTTGATCCTCACAAAGTCAGCAATGGTGATTTTATCGCTGACACTCATGAATCTTTGCCTAAATAGAGATTCCATTTGGGCAAGCGTAGTAGCGGAGTCGTCCGGTATGCTTGCATACCAGTCGAAGGCAACATCAGTCAAGCTATTAACGAATTGGCGGATGAGAAGCGCATCCTTACCCCCGGTATTCTCGCACGATACTTTAAAATGGGCAATGTGCTGGTTTGCATTTCCTGTCCCATCGACCTTTCGAATTTTGGGACGTAGCCACTGGGAAACTCCACAAGATCATATTGTGTGGGGTATGGTCTCCCACTACTACCGACATCTTTCTGTGCTTCGACCATCAACGTTTTGACTTTGTTGGTGACCAAGTCCATTATTTTATCTTAAGTTGGTACGTTAATGTCGTCAAGAGTCCAGGCATTTCCTGAAGCTAAATGTAGTTGACTTTCATATGGCACACCCACCTTTGGACTTGAGGGAACGAACGTCGGCGGCTTCGGGGCATCGCTTCGCGGTTCATGGGTAGAGCCTTGCACTTGATTAGGCTGTCCTTGAGCGACTTTGGCTGTGAGTTGCAACACAACATTTGTCAAATCATCGATTTCGGAGTAGAGCTTGCTGGGTCATCTCCTTGTCTTTGCTTTTGAGCCGTTTCCGAAGTTCTTAGAGCAGCTGTTATTCTGCAATCTTAAGGATGAAAATTGGCTAATCGTCGCTTTCCGAGCTCGACTCCTCTTGAATTAGGGGATCTTTCTACTTAGCAGCCTCACCAAAAAGGTTTTCATTGTCTTCTGGAAGAGGTTGGGCCTGGAAAGCGGCAGCCACATTCAAACCAGATTGGGCCTGGAAAGTGGCAGCACCATCTTTGCTCTTGCTGCGAAGCTTATCACTGGGGCATGTGCCTACCATATAGACCGTGTGAACCGTGCATCCGACCATCCTTTTATTGTTAATGGATGGTATTTCAGACTGTCGTTGTAGCCTTTACTTTTTAAGAAAGCACAAGCAACTGAAGACAATTGGCTTGACGGGGTTCTTAGGTGGCACTAATACCCCTTTCGAAACTCTCCCAGTTGCTTTCGCGCGTCGAGGAGCGCTTGGTAGACTTTTGATGAAACGGCGTCACACTTTCTGTATTGAGTCTTAGACACATCTCTTCGCAACACTGTTCGAATCGTCGTCTTCTTGATTTTTGCAATCATAGCATTTTTCTGAACCCACTTTAAGGTTCGAAAGAGTTGTTAATCTTCAAGGCAGATTCAGTTGTTGTCACGGGGTAACCATGTTCTCAGAACCTCACGAAATTCAACTTAACAGGAGCCCTAATCCTCTTATTAGCTCTATATCTGAGTCGTTTTTATCTTAACTATTCAGTTTTAAGGGCTTGGCGGGCATCTGCTTTCCTGGAAGCCGTCGTAGACCGATTAACGGGGAGTCCAGAGAAGACACCCGATCGTGCAGCTGTGAAGGGCACCGCCTGAGCTTGTCCTAGATGCCTTGTTGTTTTCCAGGTGTTGACGGCTTTGCCCCTAACTGGAGCAACTGAGAGCCGCTCAAAGGCTGTCTTGCGTTTATACTCGAGCGCCCTCGCAATTACAACACTTAGCCTCCTCCCTTTGAGACCGGCCTATCCATCACTAGAGCTTGAGACACAGGAACGCTGCTAGCTGAGACGAATGAAATGGAGCCGAATTGAAGTGGTTGCTCCATCCATTGGTGCATGAGATTCGATGGAAAGATCACCTTGGCGATTGTCTTGAGCGTGTATACGACGGTAGTCGCGTTGGAAGCTGGGCTTGTTTGTTAAGACATCGTTGATTATTGTTGATTGTTGATTGCGGCATAAAAAAGCATGATTTCAGGACAAACAACAATATATATGTCGAATGAGTTCGCATGATTGTTTGACTCGAAATATGGGAGGAGAGATAAGGTCCCACCGGGCATGCCAGAATCTGAAAAGTGTTTTTCGCTACCCTATTGAGATAGGAATGCGCTGGCTTATCAGGCGTATACAGATTCCCCCTGCCTGAAAAAGACTGGGGTTTATTGATTATGCTAATCTCCGGCAACCGCGAACAAAACTGTATTAAATTACCCCTCGCTTTGAAACAAGGAAACCTCCGATTAGCGGGTCACATGGGTCATGCGAACTCAATGTGCAATATGTGTATGTCGTATTTTGAAAACATGCACGTGTGGTGTTTGGCGCTTGCGCTCATGGATAGCACAGGTTGCGCTTATGCAAAAGATTGGCGCTTGGCGCTCGCGGTTGTGGATAGCACGGGTTGCACTTGCGCTTGGTGCTCGCGCCCGTGAATTGCACGGGTTGCGCTTGCGTTTAGCGCTCGCGCCACGTGTCGTATGTGCCTTTGTGCAAGCGCTTGCGCTTAAACCCGTGGATTGCACGAGTTGCGCTTGCGCAAAGGATTAGCGCTAGTGCCACGTGTCACACGTGCCTTTGCGCAAGCGTTTGCGCCCATAAATTGCACAGCTTGTGCTTGCATAAAGAATTAGCGCTTGGCGCTTTTGTGGAGCTGGTGCTCCTGGTGTTGGCGTCCAAATTTTGGACACCGCACCCCGAGGGTTTCCCCATGGGAGAAACCCAAAGGCTTTCTCTTTAATAGGGCCACCCTCAATCTTCTCCTATTTAATCCAAAATACTCTCTTGAATCTTCAAAATTTTGGATTCGAATCTTGAATAATGAAAAGAGATCCCTTTTCCCTGCTCTAAACTTTAGACCTTGCCACAATAGGAGTTTTGAAGATAAGTTCTCTTCTTCCTCTTTCTTTTTTAGATTTTGAGGAGGAAGGAGGGAGACAAAAATTTCTTCTTTTTGGGATTTAATGGAAGATTCACTTTTTTTTCAATGGGTTTGTGTCTAAAATCTATTTACTTTTTGAAAAAGAGAAGGTTTTCTCCAAATTTAATTGAAGAACCTTAAGAAGAAGGAGGATACTCAAAACCCTAGAATGATATGGGAATGAAAGTTGTCCTTGATTTCTTGTAATGTTTGCCTTGTATAGGCTTTACATTTTACATTTTATATTTTGTCTCTTGGGCTTTACAAAATGGCTCTTTTGCCTCTTCCATGCCCAAGTGCTCATTTCTTTTTGCACATGAGCCATGAGTTTTACATAATTTAGCATTTTGCCCACTTAATTTACAATTTCATACTTATTTGATATAAAAAAAACTATTTATTACAAATTTCTTTTTCTTTCTTCTTCGATGGTCAGCCAGCTTCGTTCGGGCTTAAGACGTTTTGGACATGAACCCAGTTGCCTGGGGTCGGACCCCAGGTTAGTCGGACTCGGGTCCACTTGGGCTTTGACATTTTGACTTTTTTATTTTTTTAAATTTTGGCAATGGGTGTAAATTTTAACCCCAATAGTCTACTCTCTTACGCTCATTTCTTAAATATTAGATCTAGGGTCAGAATTCAATGTCGTTGCAAACTTTACATTGTTTATCAAGAATTCAAGATGTTTGATTCTTGTTAGTATTAATTTTGATATGCTTGATTCAAATCCACCAATCTCAAACTCTATTGCATGAAATGGTGACGGTGTTCTTCTTCCCTCCCATTTTCATTTTGAATCAAGGCATTTAAACCACAGTAAATATTGCCTCAAATGCAAACCCATCCCCGATGAAAGAGCTGCTCCATCTCTTCGCATCTATGAAGCATAGACACGGACACAGGTGCGAATGCGGACACGGCAAATTTATAAGGTGGACACGAGGACACGGCTTGATTATGTTTTTAATATATTAAATTATATATATTAGACAATATAATGCACTACGAGAGAAAACATATACTGGTTTATCATTAGAAACACAATAAAAATAAAATCAATGTTATAATTTCATTCGAAACCATGACCTCTTTTAAGCGCAAACAAATACATATATAAAACTAAAAGCAAAATGCATAAAAATACAATCTACAAGTGTCAGACACGTCCAATATGGGTGGACATGGTCCAAATGTGTCGAACACATGTCGGACGGAGTTTACGGGTGTCCAAGTGTCTGACACTGACACGGTGAGTAAGTAGAAGTGTTCGTGCTTTATAGCTTCGCACAAATATCTCTTCTGATGGATCACCCACCTTCTCAATGAATGCAAAATCATATTGTCCTTTTATTGTTGTCAAGAAGTAGAAATAGGGATCTTAGTTGATGACCAAACATTGTGATGTTTTCCACTTATGGTCTTCTTCAAAAATCAATTTATCATACAATAGTATCCGCTATCGCATTCATGAAATGTGGTATATTTGTCGTAGAAAATTAGGAAATGTTGGATTATAAAAGTGATCAAATAAAAAAGGTTTTTCTAATTGAAAGAACTGAGAATCCTATCCCAAATTCTTGCTGATGAAAGGAAGTGGTAGAGATTAAGAAAGAGATGGGTTCTGAAAGTGATGATCAAATAATTGATGATGAGTTGTGAAAGTGATGATAGCTGCAAAATAGATGAATTAGAATTTGGATGGTTAGTTAAGCAATATAATGTTGCATTGTATTATCTAAACAAGCATTCAGCAAAACACTTAATATTATTCTAAATTCAAATTATACATTAAAAATAGCATAAAGGGCTTTTAGAAAGCGCTTTTTTACCGTATTAATAGCCTGGTTTTATTTTGATGGGTTTGTTATGAGTAAAGCAATAGGGGGGAAACCTCATCGGCTCACTCCCCAGCTGGCTTTCTTTCTTTTGTAATGTTTTTTCCTATTTGGAACTTAAGCCTTGTATCTTCTCTTTCTCTATCTCTCTCACATTTCTTTGTAAAACCTTCATAAAATATATTTCTTTATTTTCAACTCCCAACATTTTTGGCAAAAATTATATAGAGAAGATCCTATCACGAACAAATCAAATATGCATTTGATAGAGAAGGATTTTCACTTTAAAAAAAAATAGGTGCATTCTGGGAGATTCTCATACCAAATGAAATCCAACAGATATCTAGCTTAAGTGTTCAAACATGGTCTAAATAAGAATCCTGTAAACTATCCAAACAAGCATTTAACATGAAAATCCATAGGATATTCATTTAAAGGAAAGTATGTATATTCCGGGATACCGTAGATGAGAACGCATGAATTCTAATCCTAAATATCCAACAAGATCAAAATCAGAAGTACAACTTCAATAGCCTTCCAACTTCAACATATTCAAGTTCTAGGGTTTAAACACACCCCTATGCAATCAAATCCACATTATCAGTGATTATTTCAAATTATTTAAAAAAAACTACAAAACACTTGTTAAAACCCGCTCTAATCAGAGAAAATAGCTAAAGACCCCTAGCTAGAATGATAATCAACGTAGTACCAATCTACGATTCCAATCATACCCTCCCCAAAATCATCGATTCCCAAATTTCAAGCTCGACAAAATTTTATCTACTGATAACAACAATTCTCTGATCGAATCAGATCTAATGATGTCGTACCGATCTAAATACAGATCATATCCAAAAAAAACCTAATTTCCAAACCTCAGCCCTAATTTTCCCCAAATCCCCCAAAATCTCAAACCCAGCAGCAACAATTAACAACAGAAGAAGAACTCACAGCGAAGTGGGCGAGGTTGACGACGGTCCAGGCCATGCCGGGGGTGGAACCGAAGAGGGAGAGGACGAGGAGCCATGAGAAGAAGAGGATGAGGATGTAGGTCGTCCACACCCCCGGGTACATGAACCACTCCGTGTTTTTGTTCAGATCCGGAGGCGGCCGAGTCTCCACGTACAGCTTCGCCATTGATGATCGATGCTGCGCACCAAAAGTTCCAAACTTTATCGAATCGAAGAGAGAGAAAGGGAGAAGCTTGAGAAGAAAAGAATGAGTTGGTCAAAGGCGAGACTTATACTCATTCTTGAATTACATAAGTGTAAAGGAGAGCGCCTGCAGAATTATTTTGGATTTTGATTGTGGAATTTTGGAATTCTATAATTTTGTGTTTGGTTGAGATTTGATTCTAGAATTTCTTTGTTTTTTATGGGGTCCCCACCACAAAACAGGGATTCTTGAATCCTAAATTTTTTTAAGGATTTGACACTATTCATTGTATTTTTAGATGGGACCCGTATACTTTATTTATTTAATAATCCTCTCTCTATCCATCTCTCTCTAAAATCATCAAATCCAAATCCCACCTTCTTTTCACCAACCAAACAAAAATTATAATCATCTACAAATCCAATACTATAAATCCAAAACCAATCAAACAACAAATTACCAAATCCAGAAATTTCAACCGTACTATTTTGGAATCCAAATTTCTAAATCCTACAACCAAACAGGTACGCAGCAAAACTAATCACATCAAGTGTATAATCTGATTACATGAAATACGACTACTTGCTTTAACTAGACCTACTGGTGATTTGTATGCAGGTGGAATTTAAAAAAATAACTAAACTAACAAGCCGTCTTTCCCGCTGACAAACCCCCCGGCTTTAAAGCCGTTGTCAAAAAACCTTCGAAAATTTTTGATGCAGTATCTGTATAATTGTTTGTTATATCTAAATAAATCATAACTATCGTAAGAAATTGCATAGATATCACAGGTATAGATATTGCATGATAATTAGATATAGAAAGCGACTATACAGATATCGTAGGCAGGTGGAATTTTGACAACTGAAAAAAATTCCAGAGGATTTTTGACAACCGCTTGAAGGCCAGGAGATTTTTGTCAGTGGGAAAAACCGCTTGGGTTTTTTTGACAATTTCCTCTATAAATTATCACTACTATTATAATGTCAAATGAAGGGGTTAGAAATTTGCCTTCAAATTGAGATTCTTATGCCGACATTAGTGATGTGTCAAAATATAACTAAACTACCATAACTAATTATTAAAGCAAATAAAAGAGAGAGAGAAATACCTTGCATCTAAATTCTCCATTATAGAAACTAACTCCTCCTTTTGTAGACAAGTACCTTTCTCTCTAAAGCTAATCAACATTTTTAGAAATAAAAATCTAACCAATCAATTGATTGATAAGCATTTATTTGTATAATAGCGATAAGATACGCCCACGCTACCAGTGCATAAATAATATCAATTTTTAGAAGTACGAAGAAATTTATTTCTTTATTTATAAGACATTAAGTATAATGAAATAATAATTACAAAATTTTGTAATGCATTTATTTTTAAATTTTTAAATGATATTTTAATATTTAATATTTTTGTGGGCTTTAGGCCCGTTCGGATGACCCAATATACTCGAAGTGCAGGAAATAGTTATGAAATAGCTTCCAAAAAGTTGTCATGAAAATAAACCTAAAATTTACTTTCAATATTTGTTTGTAATATTTTTTGAAGAAAAAGTACATAATGTATTGGATATGTATGCCCTAAAGGCCTGTATTGTATAGGAAGCTAAGAATATGTATGTACAGGACAATCTTACTCGGTTGTATAATATACTATTTGAGTTGTTTTTATCTGAACATGTGTATTTGCATAAATCCCCAACTTCCGTATATTTATTTCCGTATTTTTCAGATTTTTCCTAGAATTTTTACACACACTTTTAAAAATATTTTTATTATTTTATTTAGTAAATTATTATCTAAACTCTAACACAAATCCTAAATTCTAAACCCAAACCCGACCCGACCCGACCCGCTCACACCCCTCTTCTCTTCTCCCTCGTTCTCACTCTCTCTCTTCTCGATCACGTTTTCTCTCTCTCTCTCCTCTCGAATCCCATTCTCTCTCTCCCATTCTCACCACATTCTCTCTCTCTCTCTTACGATCACGTTCTCCCTCCCTCTCCTATCGATAAAAACTCTCGCCTCTCTCTCTCCCCCCTACGAAGAACCCACGCCCGAATCCCTACGTCGTCTGGCCGCGCCTCACCGCCCTCTACCTCACCTCCACCCTCGACCTCATCTCTCTCTTCTCCCCTCCAAAACCCCGCGACAGCCTGTTAGGGTCAAAATCTGCACCTCCGGTTGACCGAGTCAAAGTCAAGGTCAACCCCAAGCCAGATGGGCCCAAGCCCAGGTCAAGCGGGCCCATGCCCAAGTCGAGCCCGTGGCCAGCCTCCTCCATGACAAAATATAGATCATGTAATAAATAATTTTTATGTAATTTTTTATGCATGAATGTATGCAAAATGGGCATAAAAGCCAAAATTTTGTAAAGCCCATGGCTTATGTGCAAAAAGAAATGGCACATGAGCCATGAGATAGGTAAAATGCCATTTTGTGAAGCCTAAGAGGCTATGTGTAAAATGTATAGCCTATAAAGAAAAAAATAATGAAAATATCCCAACAACTTTTTCTCACTCCAAAAAAATCCAGATCTGTGATCTTCTTCTTCCTCAAGGTTCTAAAACCTTTTTTTTCTTTGAATTAAATCAAGAGTTTTACTCTTCCTTTTATAAAACAAAATAGTTTTTCACCACAAAACCCACAAAGGGGAACTCAGATCTGCCATCAGATCTCAGAAAGGAGAGATTTTTAAAATATCATACTTCTTGATCTTCACCGGCCAACAAAGGAAGAAGAAGGAGACCCATCTCCAGAAACCCCACTTTGGGGAAGAACTAGGGCTCAATGGGAGAAGCCCTTCATCAGCTTCAAAACATTTTAGGAGTTTCACTCCACTCTAATTTCTCTTTCGAGAGTTTCTCGGGCTAAAAGCCTCTTTTTCTCACCGGCGCCCAAGCGTCCAGCGCTCAAGCGTCCAGTGCCCACGTACCGACATGTGGCGCGCTAGCGCTCGAGCGCCCAACGCCCACGGGCCGACACGTGGTGTGCTACCACTCGAGCGCCCAGCGCCCACGTGCCGACACGTGGTGCGCTCGCGCTCGAGCGCCCGGCGCTCAAGCGCCTAGCGCCCACGTGTTGGATACGTGGTGCGCTAGCGTCTAAGCGCACGGCACCTAAGCGCACAGCGCTCAAGGCGTCGGCCACACGCGTCCTTTGGGCGCTTTTCCTCCCTTTTTTTATATACATATGTATACATGTGTATATATATATATATATATATATATATATATATATATATATATATATATATATATAGAAAGAGAGAGATAAACACAACACTGCACATTGAGTTCGCATGACCAGTTTAACCCGTCAATCGGAGGTTCCCTCGCTCCAAAGGCGAGGGGTAATTAACGACAGCTTAGTCCGCGGCTGCCGGAGATTCGGATCCCCACAATCAATAAACTCCCGCCTACCCTAGGCAGGGGGAATCTGTAGTACGCCTGACAAGCGTGCGTGTATTCCCATCTCAACGGGGTGACGAAAAACACACTACAGATTCTGGCACGCCCGGTGGGACCAATCTCTCCTCCTATATTTCGGGTTAAACATTCATGCGAACTCAATCAGTATATATATCTATATTTATACTAAAATAATGCTTTTTCATGCAGGTTTTCAAGCAATCATTTTTCAACAATGTCTCCAAAGATGAACTCAGCTCTCAGCACGGCTCCTGTTTCCCACACGATGAAGATAGACTCCAGGACGGTCCTTCCGGCCAGTCTCGGGCGACAATGGGAAGAGCCGCTGCTACCATTCGGCTCTATTCTGTTCGTGTCAGCTAACGCCATCCCAGCTCCTCAAGCTCCGGTAGCAGTCAAACTAGCCCCGAAAGGCAAGAGGCCAAATGTGGTGGTCTTGAGGCCGCCCCAACCCAAACGCAAATCTGTTTCCGAACGACTCTCCATCGCTCCAGCTGGGGGCAAGGCCATCAACGTCAACAAGGCAGCGGGGCATCTCAGGCAAGCTCCAGCGGTACCCTCAACAATTGCTCGATCAAGTATCTTCTTTAAGCTCCCTATCAATCGACTCACGTTGGCTTCCCAGAAAACGGATGTCCGCCAAGCCCTCAAAATCGAGAAGTTAAGGCAGAAAAGGCTCAGATACAGAGCCAACAAAAGGGATAGGGCTCATGCTAGGCTGAACCTCATGAGGTTCAAGGAACAGGGCTACCCCGCCAAAGATGAGGGGATGGCTGAATGTGTTATCCACACTGTCTACATGGTGGGCACGCGTCCCAGCGACAACCTTCACAGTAAAAGCAAGGATGGGGCCACCACATCTCAAATCCAACCTGGTGTGAATATAGCTGTCACTTCTCAAGACCAGCATCCTCCGGAGGGTGATGAAAATCCTCCCAGTGAGGCTGATAGGCAGAGAGATCCCTCGGTCCATGAGGAGTCGGGCTCGGAAAGCGAAGATGAGCCAATCTTCCGTCCCAAGAACGCAGAGCAGCAACTTCTCCAAGAGCTCCGAAAACAGCTCAAAAGTAAAGACAAGGAGATGGCCAAGCTCTACTCAAAAATTGACGACTTGACGAACGTCGTCTTGCAGCTCACGGCCCGACTTACCTCTCAGCTGCCCAATCAAGCGCAGGGCTCTGCTTGTGAACCGGGAAATGGTGTCCCAAAGCAGCCGACGCCTATTCCCTCAAATCCAAAAGTGGGCGAACCGCATGAAAATCAGTCGCATCCTATCTCGGGAAATGTCTTGGCTACCGATGACAGTAGCCCGCTAACCCAAGATCAAATCATGGATTTGGTTGCCAACAAAGTCAAAACCATGGTAGCCGAAACCGAAACGCAAAAAGATATCAGCAGTAGTGGGAGACCATATCCTGCTCAGTATAATCTGGTAGAATTTCCTAGCGGCTATATCATCCCTTAATTCGGAAGATTCGATGGGACGGGAAATGCGAATCAGCACATCGCCCACTTTAAAGCCTCATGCGGGAATACTGGGGGAAATGATGCGCTTCTCCTCCGCCAGTTCGTTAATAGCTTGGCCGATGTTGCTTTCGACTGGTACGCGAGCATACCGGATAGCTCCGTCACAACCTTCGTCCAAATGGAGTCTCTGTTTCGGCAGAGATTCATGAGCGTCAGCGATAAGATCACCATTGCCGAGCTCGTAAGGACCAAACCAAAGAACAACGAAAGCAGCACGGATTTTATAACCCAATGGCGCAATCTCTCCGTCAAATGTGAACCGCTGATAGAGCAAGACCAATCTGTCAGTCTCCTTGTCGGAAATCTCAACAATTGGATGGCCCCGTTTCTATGCACCGCGGGTCTCAAAACATTCCAAGAGCTGACCAGGAAAGTTCAGATGTTAGAACGCTCAAAGCAGGAGTCCTCCTCTGACTCCCAAAATAACAATAGGTCCTGGAGAAACCGAAAGGACGAAAATCGCAAAGGCGGAAATTCCGACGATACTGAATCTTTCAATGCCTCGGTTAACCGAAATAAGCAAGGGTTGAGTGGGCCTAATGCCAACCAACTTCGGAAGCCAATGTTCGGAGAGGGAGGAGAATCTCCACTGAAAGAAAAGCTGGACAAGGTCTATTCCTTCAGAAGGGAAAAAATCTGTAAGATATTCAAAGACGCCCTGAGAAACGGTCTACAACTGCCAGAGTCAAAAAGACCGCAGGAAGCGAATAGGACTGACGACCCCAAATACTGCCCCTATCACAGAGTGATAGGTCATGCCATTGAGGACTGCTTCGTCTTCAAAGATTGGGTCGAAAAGCAATACAAGGCAGGAGAGATAGAACTGTCCAAAGGCGTGTTAACAAACAGTCAAGCCGCAACCGCCAATTTTATACAAACGGAGACCGAACTTCTTCATGAAACTGATTCTCTCAGACATCTGTCTTTCTCTGAGAACAATCGACCACCACGTCATTAAACTGGGAACAGTCGACCTCTAAGTCGTTAAACTGGGAATGTAAATATATATATATATATATATATATATGTAAATAAACAAAAAATATGTAAATAAAAGAAAAATAAAGAAAAGCTGAAATGATGGGGCAACTCGCAATAAAAATCAGCGAGTAAAATAAAAATTAAAATAAAGCCGAAATGATAGGACAGCCGCGAATAAAAGCCGAAATGATAGGGCAATCGCGACCTTTGTGATAAGAAAAGCTGAAATGATAGAGCAATCGCGGTAAAAAAAAACGGCGAATGATGAGTCGCTCCTGGTATTATTCCAGTGCAGCGATGCAGACGCCAACAAAAATCCAATTTCCCAAAAATTCTTCCGGCCCTACGGTTAGTCCCTAAATTGACTGCCGTATATAATCCACGGGCTCAAATAATTCTCGTCATACCCATGCCCCAACACAATCACCAGTTACGTGGCTGGTCTCCGCCTTTGGAATTATGCTCCATTGAGAAGACCTACTAATGTGTTCTCACGATACATGGGGAGAACAAACCTTTGTGGGATCCTTACGACTCATAAAGGAAAAACACACTTAGGAGTCCTCACGACTCCTAAGGAGAAAATACACCTGCGGGATCCTTACGACTCGTAGGGAGAAAATACTTTTATGGGACCCTCATGGCCCATAAAATTAAAAAGCCTTAGGCGATAGGGATCTAAACCTGTCTCCTAAGCCATCGCTTCCCAATCCCTAAGTGGCGAATGATGAGTCGCTCCTGATACCATATTCCAGTGCAGCGATGTAGACGCCAACCAAATTCCAAATCCCAATCCCTAAATGGCGAATGATGAGTCGCTCCTGGTACCATATTCTAGTGCAGCGATGCAGACGCCAACCAAATTCCAAATTCCAATTCCCAAGTGGCGAATAATGAGTCGCTCTTGGTAACATATTCCAGTGCAGCGATGCAGACGCCAACCAAGTTCCAAATCCCATACCCCAACGGCGAATGATGAGTCGCTCCTGGTACCATATTCCAGTGCAGCGATGCAGACGCCGACAAAGTCCCGAAATTTTTCCGGCCCTATGGTCTGGATCATACATCCTGCAAAACCGTATACAATCCATAGGCGTAAAACAACCCCAGTCTCTCCCAAGTCCTACCGGTGAGACCACATTCAAAGTCCCACAAAAATAATAAAATAAAAATAAAAAATAAAAAATAAAAAAGGGTATGTCCACAAGCAAAATGGGCACGGATGAAAACCCGAAAGGGCTTCGTGAGTAAAAACAGCAGAACTGCCGGCGAGTTTGTGAAAACCCGAAAGGGCGCAAACTCGTGAAAAAGAGATGAAATGCACACACAAAGTCCTCTCGACTTTGTGAGGAGAAAATTCCCGCGTGAGATCCTTACGACTCACAAAGGAGCAACACACTTGGGGGTCCTCACGGCTTCTAAGGAGAAAACACACCTATGGGATCCTTACGACCCGTAGGGAGAAAGTGCTTTGTGAGACCCTTACGACTCACAAAATTGAAAAGTCTTAGGTGATAGAGACCTAAAAGCTGTCTTCTAAGCCATCGCTTCCTGATAAACAAGCGCAAATGATGATTCGCTCCTGGTACCATATTCCAGTATAGCGATACTGATGCCAAGCAAAAACCAATTCCCAAATCCTCCCGGGGCAAATGATGAGTTGCTCCTGGCATTATTCCAGTGCAGCAATGCAGATGCCGACAAAAAACCAATCCCAAAATCCTCTCAAAGATAGATGATGATTCGCTCCTGGTACCATAGTCCAGTATAGCGATGTTGATGTCAACCCAAATCAAATCAAACCAATAACCTCTGCGCCGGAATCATGCTCCGTCCCAGAATTTGCTCCGTGTCGAAATCATGCTTCGCCTTGGGATATCTACCTTCCTTGCCGGAATTATGCTCCGCCTTGGAATCAAATCAACCGACCGGCTCTGCGTCGGAGTCATGCTCCATCTCAGAGTGTACCCCGTATCGAAATCAAGATTCGCCTCGGTGTATCTGCCTTCCCTGTCGGAATTATGCTTCGGCTCGGAATCAACCAACGACCTCCTCGTCGGAATTATGCTCCGCATCGGAATCAAGTCAACCTGCAAGCTCTGCGTCGGAGTCATGCTCCGTCTCAAAGTGTACTCGTGTTGAAATCAAGCTTCGCCTCGGTGTATCTGCCTTCTATGTCGGAATTATGCTTCGTCTCGGAATCAACCAACGACCTCCTCGTCGAAATTATGCTCCGCCTCGGAATCAAGTCAACCAGCAAGCTCTGCGTCGGAGTCATGCTCCGTCTCAGAGTGTACCCCGTGTCGAAATCAAGTTTCGCCTCGGTGTATCTGCCTTCCCTGTCGGAATTATGCTTCGGCTCGGAATCAACCAACGACCTCCTCGTTGGAATTATGCTCCACCTCGGAATCAAGTCAACCAACAAGCATTGCGCCGGAATCATGCTCCGTCTCAGAATGTACCCCATGTCGAAATCATGCTTCGCCTCGGAGTATTTGCCTTCCCTGTCGGAATTATGCTTCGCCTGGGAATCAACCTCTGCATCGAAATTATGCTTCGGTCAGAATGCCTGCCGCTCGTCGGAATTATGCTTCGACCCCCCTTGGAATCATGCTCCGCTCTTCGGAATGATGCTCCAATTCCTGGAATCATGCTCCGCGCTTCGGAATGATGCTCCGATCTTTGGAATCATGCTCCACGCTTCGGAATGATTCTCCGATCCCTGGAATCATGCTCCGCTCATCGGAATGATGCTCTGATCCCGGAATTATGCTCCGACTCTTCGGAATGATGCTCCGATCCTTGGAATCATGCTCCACGCTTTGGAATGATGCTCCGATCCTTGGAATCATGCCTCTGCTCTTCGGAATGATACTCCGATCCCTGGAATCATGCTCCGCGCTTCGGAATGATGCTCCAATCTTTGGAATCATGCTCCGCGCTTCGGAATGATGCTCCGATCCCTGGAATCATGCTCCGCTCATCGGAATGATGCTCTGATCCCGGAATTATGCTCCGACTCTTCGGAATGTGCTCCGATCCTTAGAATCATGCTCCGCGCTTCAGAATGATGCTCCGATCCTTGGAATCATGCCTCTACTCTTTGGAATGGTGCTCCGATCTTGGAATTATGCTCCGCAAATCGGAATAATGCTCCGATCCCCGGGAATCATGCTCCCCGAGGGATACTCCGACCCTGGAATTATGCTCCGCAAATCAGAATGATGCTCCGATCTCCGGGAATCATGCTCCCCGGGATGATGCCATACCCCCGGAATGATATTCCACCTCGAAGTTCAGCTTCAAGATCCATCAATTTCATGCACACAACTCAAATGTGCGGTATGCATTTATTGATGGGGGGCACTTTGTTGGGTCAAAATTTGCACCCCCGGTTGACCGACTCAAAGTCAAGGTCAACCCCAAGCCAGGTGGGCCCAAGCCCAGGTCAAGCGAGCCTATGCCCAAGTCGAGCCCGCGGCCAGCCTCCTCCATTACAAAATATAGATCATGTAATAAATAATTTTATGTAATTTTTTATGCATGAATGTATGCAAAATGGGCATAAAAGCCAAAATTTTGTAAAGCCCATGGCTTATGTGCAAAATGAAATGGCACATGAGCCATGGGATAGGCAAAATGCCATTTTGTGAAGCCCAAGGGGCTATGTGTAAAGTGTATAGCCTATAAACGAAAGGATAATGAAAATATCCCAACAACTTTTTCTCTCTCCAAAAAATATCCAGATCTGTGATCTTCTTCTTCCTCAAGGTTCTAAAACCTTCTTTTTTTCTTTGAATTAAATCAAGAGTTTTACTCTTCCTTTTATAAAACAAAATAGTTTTTCACCACAAAACCCACAAAGGGGGACTCAGACCTGCCATCAGATCTCAGAAAGGAGAGATTTTTAAAATCTCATACTTCTTGATCTTCAAGATCCGGCCAATAAAGGAAGAAGAAGGAGACCCATCTCCAGAAACCCCACTTTGGGGAAGAACTAGGGCTTAAGGGGAGAAGCCCTTCATCAGCTTCAAAACATTTTAGGAGTTTCACTCCACTCTAATTTCTCTTTCGAGAGTTTCTCGGGCTAAAAGCCTCTTTTTCTCGCCGACGCCCAAGCGCCCGAGCGCCTTGCGCTAGAGCACCCAGCGCTCGAGCGCCCAGCGCCCACGTGCCGACACGTGGAGCGCCAGCGCTCGAGCGCCTAGCGCTCAAGTGCCCAGCGCCCACGGGCCGACACGTGGTGCGCCAGCACTCAAGCGCCCAACGCTCAAGCGCCCAGCACCCACGTGCCGACACGTGGTGCGTCCGGCGCTCAAGCGCCTAGCACCCACGTATCGGATATGTGGTGCGCTAGCGCCTAAGCGCACGGCACCTAAGCGCACAGCGCTCAAGGCGCCGGCCCACGCGTCCTTTGGGCGCTTTTCCTCCCTTTTTTTATATACATATGTATAGATGTATATATATATATATAGATAAACACAACACTGCACATTGAGTTCGCATGACCAATTTAACCCGTCAATCGGAGATTCCCTCACTCCAAAGGCGAGTGGTAATTAACGGCAGCTTAGTCCGTGGCTGCCGGAGATTTGGATCCCCACAATCAATAAACCCCGGCCTACCCTAGACAGGGGGAATCTATAGTACGCCTGACAAGCGTGCGCGTATTCCCATCTCAATGGGATGACGAAAAACACCCTACACAACCCAACCCCAAGCTCGCCTCGCCATCATTCTCGAGCAAGAACCCTGCTAAAAACCCATCACCCCTACCTCCATCGATGCCCACTGCTCCGACCTTCATCACCGCCGTCGGAGACCCCTTACACTCTCCCCCGAGCTTCCCTCGCTTTCACCTCCAACGCCCATCTCACCACCGAGCTCGACCCCTGCACCCAGCCCCGACGAAATCATCACCAAACACCCACGCACCCATCTCCTCTATCGCCGTCGCCTCACGCCGCCGGCCACCTCATCGGTTTCCCCTCGTCACTGTCCTCATCTCCTCGCCTCCCTCTCCCTTCAACACCCGACACCACTGCGAGTCCCGACCTGGCACAGCCCCAGTTATGCCCGAGAACCCCAACACCGCAGCTAACTCATCATCATCAACCACCGTGCCCACCATAGCTCCGCCCACCATCTCCATCTTTCACTGACCCCGAGACCCTTGCTGCCGTAACCAACGGCCCCGTTTCCATCAACCGAGCTCCACCATCGCCGCACCGAGCTTGAGCCGAGACCAAACTCTTTGCCCCGCCGTGTCGTGCCTAGTCCGTGCATACAATGTGCCGTGCGTTCATCACCGTCGCGTCACCGATCGTCGTTGTCGTGTCACCGATTGTCGTCGTCAGGCAAGTTCAAATACATGCTACATGCTATAGTGTATTCATTTCGGTTGTGAATCAAACGTTAATATAAGTGTTCGATGCAAACCATGATCTAAAAGCCCTCTTAAAATGATGGAATTTAAGCATAACAGATTACCCTAGTGATAACGAATACTGTGTTAAGAGTTGGCTTGAAAATACGGACTTTAACACCGTGAAATGTCATCCCCATTTAGATCCGTCGAATCTGAAAATTTCCGTACGTGAATTTTGTGAAAATCATAATAAATTGGTTACACACCAGAATGTGGTGTTCGAGGGCTCGTATCTAAGATGACTTAACAAACTAGAACCCCATATAATTTATAATCTGTTTCTATTTTATAACGGTCACGGAAACTGGTCGGGAATGCGGCTCTGGACTGCAGTCCAGTGCAGCACTGCTTGCCAACACTTGATTAGAAATGCTTTTATGTCTCTGTGTAAAAATGGTATTATGCGGAACCCTATACCGTAGTGAAGATAAATATGTTAGATAACTATTGGAAGTGGTTTCGTTCGTTTTTACCATCGTTTGCTATTTTAATCACATTTTAAACCATCAGTATGTATTGCAGTCCCAAGCAGGGACAGAACGTATATCCTGATATTAAACAATACATAACTCCCAGCACACAGAGGATATTATAGATCCGTCTAAAGAGTTGGGAATCTAACTGATAAAAATAAATATTATCCAACTGTAGTGTTGCCTAATTTTTATCCCAACAGAGTGAAAACTGTGTTACGAAATGGATATTCAGTTCAGGAACTGAACTTCCAGCAGGGGACACTTAAAATGAAACGGCTATAATTTGCGAACCCGAAACCCGATTGACTTGAAACCAATTTCGTTGAACTTCTGACTGAGTTTTCTTATTACCGCTTTTATACCATTTTACTTAATTAATGTATGATTTAATACGATTTATATAAGTTCATGAGACGCATAATGACTAGTTTTGGATATAAATTGTTTAGCGACATGATTCACGTTTTTACCTGATTGCAATACCTCTAGTGATAGTGAGCATCTTTATTAATTTTCAGTGAATAGTGCATTGTCGAACGTGAATAATATGGGTTTATATGCGTCGAGTATGCCAGTAAAAGTGAATGATTCGTGATAGTGAGCAATACAATGAATAGTTAATAAAGCAGTGTTATTGATGCGTACTTGTTCACAACTAGCCCATACTCATAGATAGTAAAACCTGGAGAAAAGGGGGGAAATCGAAAGTGAAAGCAACTTGTATTTAGCAAAGTTAGTGATTAAGAGGATGATCATTCGAACAGCGACTCTTATATATTAGGTTTGGACCTAGCGGTCCGGCTGACAAGGTTATGTCCCGAACAACAGTGGGCCGTAGTCTCGGGTACGTACGAAACCCTCGTTAAAAATGAGCATTCCTTTCCGCAACTCGATTTCAAAAGTGACTTAGAGACCGATAGGGACACAGATTATACATTGTATTGTTCAATGACATACCGATTGCCTGTATTTATTATCTCCACCGTTATTACTTTTATTTTTTTGCCCCATTAATACTTGTAATATTGCTATTGCGTCGCCCTGACGACCTGAGTATGCATGCTCAGAGTTTGAAGAGGATCGGATTCAGGAGTCAGACCTACCCTTCGAGCTCCTAGAGATCTAGACTGTCGTGCCTTCAGTACTTTTACCGCTTTCCATAAATCAACCTTGTATTCGCACTTGGTTGGTAGTTTCTTTTCTTTCATTCTATTGTAAATTGTGAACAATAAAAGTTGGTGTAATAAACTAGTGAGGTGTTTCCTTTACTTCTGTGCTGTACTTACTGATTACTAGAAGCCGAAGTGTGACTACGGCAGGATTATTCCTTGACCGTGGGAGCATGGCTGGCCTAGTCGCCTCCCATATTCTGTATTTTAGGAAGCGGGGCGTGACATGGTTTTGTTGGTATTATATCCAGGTTTTAGTATTAAGGGATAACATTAACTACGCTTTATTATATTATTTTCACTTCACTATCTCTCACTTTCATCCTTTTATTTAATCATATCCGTTCATCTATTTTTCAGCGACATGACCTCCCCGACGACCTCTCCTCGGACTTTAGTTCTCAGGATCGCATAGAAAGGATCCTGAATGCAGTAACGACCTTAGCAAAAGCCCAAGAGAGAAAAATGGACCTACTTACCGAAGGACTCAGGGCAATTACCGCATTAAGAGGATCCACCGCTCTCATTACCGCCCCCGAGGGCACCACTACACCAGCTATTTCTGCCAGGACTGGCACTGTGTCGGATTTCCGGAGGTTACACCCAGCTGTGTTTACGGGACTAGCCGAACCACTCGAGGCCGAACAATGGCTGGTCAATGTGGAGAACCTACTGACGGCCGCACGGGTACCCGATGAAGAGAAGGCGAATGTGATAAAGATCCAGCTGGAGGACGAAGTCCGTACTTGGTGGTCCATCGAAGAGAGCAGACTTGATGGGCCGATTGAGTGGAGCAAGTTCAAAGAGTGTTTCTTGGACCACTATTTTCCCCCCACCGTCAAGGCAGAGATGGAAGAAAGATTTATGTTACTGAAGCAGAACGACCGTCCCGTTGACGTGTATGCGGCAGAATTCAACCGTCTGAGCCGATTTGCTTCGTATATGGTCGCTTCAGAGGCTACCAAGGCCAGACGTTTCTTGCAGGGACTGGACTTTGAGCTGCAACAGTTGATTGCGTCACTCGAGTTGCAGACTTTCGCACAGGAGCTCAACGCTGCATGAATTCAGGAGAAATTAATCAATAAATTCAGAGGGCCCAGCTTGAGTGATAGGAGGCCCCAGTAGTTCCGTCGCGTACTCACACATCGTCCAGAGGGGTCATACCAATCCACAGACCAGGGACGACGCAGATGAAGCATCCCTTCGTGCCCCAGCAGCATCCACAGAGTAAAGCCTTAGTCTGCGGCTACTGTCACAGGGACGGGCACACCCAAAAGGACTGTCGCCGTGCCAAGGGACGGTGTTTGATTTGTGGATCCAACAAGCACCGGGTTAGCGGTTGCCCTCAACGAACAGAGCTACAGGGAGGGTCTGGACCGCAGCAGCAGAGGTCACTAGAACAGAGGCAAACCAACACAGGCCACGGGCAAGGGCGGGCTTTCACCTTGACTGCCGAGCAGGCAGAGGCCTCAGGTGAAGTTGTTACAGGTATTCTACTTGTTCATTCTATGCCAGCTAGGGTACTGTTTGATTCTGGAGCATCATACTGTTTCATATCTGCACATTTCGTTGATACAGACTCCATACCACATGAACCATTGACCAAGGGTTGGGAAATACATACGGGTAATGGTGATATAGTATCTAGTCGAGAATGTAGATCTTGTCCAGTTGTAGTGTGTGGCAGGGAATTCTATGCGAATTTCCTTTTAATCGGAACAGGCAGCCATGACGCAATTCTCGGGATGGATTGGATGAGTACATTCCATGCGATTATTGATTGCCGAGCTAGGAATGTGACTTTCCATATTCCCCATCACCCAGAGATTGTTTTTGAAGGAGGAAGCAAGTCTTTGGAGCCAGCCAGGTATAAAACCAAACCGAAGGTATTGATGGCTATGGAGATTGATGAAAACCCCACACCAAAAATCGTTCGGGATTTTCTTGACTTGTTTCCTGAAGATTTACCAGGTCTACCACCTCCCCGCTTCTTGGGATTCTCGATAGATTTGATTCCAGGTACAACACCAGTTTCTAAGGCACCGTACAGAATGGCACCAGTTGAGTTGGCAGAATTGAAGAAGCAAATTAGAGAACTTCTGGAGAAAGGATTTATTCGCCTAAGCGCTTCGCCGTGGGGTGCACCAGTCTTGTTAGTGAAGAAAAAGGATGGATCGCTATGGATGTGCATAAACTACCGGGAGCTGAACAGAGTTACGATAAAGAACAAATACCCCATTCTGTGTATCGATGACTTATTTGATCAGTTGGGTGGTGCCAAGGCATTTTCGAACCTGGATCTTCGTTCAGGCTATCACCAGATCAGAGTAACGGCCGAAGATATATGCAAGACGGCTTTCAGGACCCGATACGGGCATTATGAGTTTCTTGTGATGCTGTTCGGTGTTACCAATGCTCCAGCTATATTTATGGATCTGATGAATAGAGTATTTGTGAAATACTTGGACACGTTTGTCGTTGTATTTATTGACGACATACTAGTCTACTCTAAGACTAGAGAGGAGCACGCCGAACACTTGCGAACGGTACTACAAATTCTTCGGGAAGAGAAGCTATATGCAAAATTGAGCAAGTGTGAGTTCTGGCTCGACAAAGTGCAGTTCTTGGGACACGTTGTTTCGGGCGAAGGCATCTCAGTGGACCTAGCGAAGATAGAATTTGGTGGGGATTGGTCGACACTGAAGTCAGTGGCCGAGATCAGAAGATTCCTGGGATTGGCAGGATATTATTGGCGGTTCGTTCAAGACTTTGCATGAGTCTCTGAACCTTTGACAAAACTGACACAGAAGGAAGTACCGTACGTATGGATGGAGGAATGTACTCAGGCTTTTGAGGAACTAAAGCAGAAATTGACCACGACACAGATTCTTACAGTGCCAGAAAATTCAGGTGGTTTGGTAATACACAGCGATGCTTCAGGGAAAGGTTTAGGCTGCGTCCTGATGCAGTACGGTCGAGTAGTTGCTTATGCCTCCCGGCAGCCGAAGAATCACAAGAGGAACTACCCAACACATGACTTGGAGTTAGCCGCGGTGGTTTTCGCATTGAAGATCTGGAGACATTACTTATTAGCGAAAAGGTGGAAGTGTACACGGATCACAACAGTCTGAAATACGTGTTCACTCAGAAAGAACTGAATATGAGACAACGCCGATGGCTAGAATTAATGGCGGACTACGGCTTGGACTTACAGTACCATCCAGGGAAGGTAAATGTCATACCCGATGCTCTTAGTCACAAGCCAGCGGTCATGATGTTGACCAGTCAGAGGAGCATCATTGAGGATTTTCAAAAGCTCGAACTAGAGGTTGTTACACCGAGTGCAATCAGGCAGTTTTGGCAGTTACAGGTGCAGTCTTCACTTGCAGATCGCATTAAAGCTGCACAAGCTGATAATCCTTGATTGTAGAAGTTCAGAGAGCAGGTGGAAGCCGGACTAAGGACAGACTTACTCATACATTGAGACGGGTCTTTGAGATTCGGTAGCAGACTCTGCGTTCCTAAGGGGGATGTTCGAGAAGAAGTGCTAGCTGAGGCTCATGGTTCAGCTTATTCTGTGCATCCGGGAGACACGAAAATGTATCGAGATCTGAAGCAGCACTATTGGTGGAACGGGATGAAGCGAGAGATTGCACGGTTTGTATCCAAGTGCTTAGTACGCCAGCAAATAAAGGCTGAACACCAGAGAACAGCTGGACTGTTGCAACCGCTTCCGATACCCGAATGAAAATGCGAGCACATCACTATGGATTTTGTGACTGCTTTACCACAGAGTCCAAGAGGCAAAAACGCCGTTTGGGTTATTGTCGACCGTCTTACAAAAGCGGCACACTTTATACCCTTCCGGGTGGGACAGTTGACAGAGTCGATTGCGGAGAAATACATGCAAGAAGTAGTGCGACTTCACGGAGTTCCGGTCAGTATAGTGTCAGATTGAGACACCGGATTTGTTTCGCACTTTTGGAAGAGCTTACAGGAGAGTCTGGGTACACCTCAAGTTCAGCACGACTTACCATCCACAGACGGACGGGCAGTCCGAGCATACAATTCAGACGCTCGAGGACATGTTGAGGGCTTGCATGCTAGACTTCCAGGGTTCTTGGGAGGATCACCTTCATCTAGTGGAGTTTTCTTATAACAACAGTTTCCAAGCTAGCATCCAGATGGCTCCATTCGAAGCACTTTACGGGCAGAAATGTTGATCCCCTGTTTGTTGGGATGATGTGGGTGAGCGAAGATTAATGGGCCTCGAACTTATTGTTCAAACGGTAGACAAGATCCAGATGATCAAACAGTGCATTAAGATGGCTCAGGACCGACAGAAGAGTTGGGCGGATGCCAGCAGAAGAGTGCTAGAATTCGAGGTCGGAGATCATGTGTTTATGAAGATCTCACCTACCCGCGGTGTTATCAGGTTTGGAAGTCGCAGAAAACTCGGTCCCCGATTCATCGGACCATTTGAGGTATTGGAGCGAGTAGGAGAAGTGGCTTACCATCTTGCCCTACCCCCATCGTTAGCGGGCATACATGACATATTTCATGTGTCACAGTTGCGGCGCTACGTTTGAGACAACAGTCATGTTCTCGATCATTCAGAATTGACTCTGGGTACCGATTTAACTTATGTGGAGCAGCCTACCACCATCCTCGATCGTCGGGAAAAAGTGCTGAAGAACAAAGTCATTCCCTTAGTTCGAGTTTCTTGGCGTGGTCGTTCTCCAGGAGAGTCTACCTGGGAACGCGAGGAGGACATCCATGCACGTTTTCCGCATCTGTTTGGGTAGTGTTGCCGTTCCGTTGTTTTCGTTTTAATTTCGAGGATGGAATTTTTGTAAGGAGGATATGATGTAAATCCCCAGCTTTCGTATATTTATTTCCGTATTTTTCATATTTTCCTAGAATTTTTACACATTTAAAAAAAATATTTTTATTATTTTATTTAGTAAATTATTACCTAAACTCTAACACAAATCCTAAATTCTAAACCCAAACCTAAACCGACCCGACCCGACCCGTTCACACCCCTCTTCTCTTCTCCCTCATTCTCACACTCTCCCCTCTCGATCACTTTCTCTCTCTCCCCTCTCGATCACGTTCTCTCTCTCTCTCCTCTCTCTCCCACTCTCTCTCTCCCAATATCACCACGTTCTTTTTCTCTCTCTCACGATCACGTTCTCTCTCCCTCTCCTATCGATAAAAACTCCCGCCTCTCTCTCTCCCCTATGAAGAACCCACGCCCGAACCCCCACGTCGCCTGCCCGTGCCTCACCGCCCTCTACCTCACCTCCACCCTCGACCTCGTCTCTCTCTTCTCCCCTCTAAAACTCCGCGACAACCCAACCCCGAGCTCTTCTTGCCATCATTATTGAGCAAGAACCCCGACAAAAACCCATCACCCCTACCTCTACCAACGCCCACTGCTCCGACCTTCATCACCGCCGTCGGTGACCCCTTACACTCTCCCCCGAGCTTCCCTTGCCTTCACCTCCAACGCCCATCTCACCACCGAGCTCGACCCCTACACCCAGCCCCGATGAAATCATCACCGAACACCCACACACCCATCTCCTCTGTCGCTGTCGCCTCACGCCGCCGGCCACCTCATCGGTTTCCCCTTATCACTGTCCCCGTCTCCTCACCTCCCTCTCCCTTCAACACCCGACACCACTGTGAGTCCCGACCCGGCACAGCCCCAGTTGTGCCCGAGAACCCCAACACCACAGCTAACTCATCATCACCGACCATCGTGCCCACCATAGCTCCGGCCACCATCTCCATCGTTCACCAACCCCGAGACCCTTGCTGTCGTAACCAACGGTCCCATTTCCATCAACCGAGTTCCACCATCACCGCACCGAGCTCGAGCCGAAACTAAACTCTTTGCGCCGCCGTGTCGTGCCTAGTTCGTGCATACACCATGCCATGCGTTCATCGCCGTCGCTGCTGTTGTGTCATCGATCGTCGTCGTCAGGCAAGTTCAAATACATGCTACATGCTATAGTGTATTCATTTCGGTTGCGAATCAAACGTTAATATAAATGTTCGATGCAAACCATGATCTAAAAGCCCTCTTAAAATGATGGAATTTAAGCATAAAAAATTACCCTAGTGATAAAGAATACTGTGTTAAGAGTTGGCTTGAAAATACGGACTTTAACACCGTGAAATGTCATCCCCATTTAGATCCGTCGAATCTGAAAATTTCCGTACCTGAATTTTATGAAAATCATAATAAATTGGTTACACACCGAAATGTGGTGTTAAAAGGCTCATATCTAAGACGACTCGATGAGCTAGAACCCCATATAATTTATAATCTGTTTATATTTTATAACGGTTACGGAAACTGGTCGGGAGTGCGGCTCTGGATTGCAGTCCAGAGCAGCACTGCTTGCCAACACTTGATTAGAAATGCTTTTATGTCTTTGTGTGAAAATGGTATTATACGGAACCCTATACCTTAGTGAAGATAAATATGTTAGCTAACTATTGGAAGTGGTTTCGTTCATTTTTTTCATCATTTGCTATTTTAATCACATTTTAAACTATCAGTATGTATTGCAGTCCCAAGCAGGGACAGAACATATATTCCGATATTAAACAATACATAACTCCCAGCACACAGAGGATATTATCGATCCGTCTGGAGCGTTAGGAACCTAACTGATAAATATAAATATTATACAACTGTATTGTCGCCTAATTTTGATCCCAATAGGGTGAAAACTATGTTACGAAATGGACATTCAGTTCCGGAACTGAACTTCCAGAAGGGGACACTTAAAATGAAACGGCTGTAATTTGCGAACCGGAAACCCGATTGACTTGAAACTAATTTCTTTGAACTTCTGACCGAGTTTACTTATTACCTCTTTTGTATCATTTTACTTAATTCTAAACGTATGATTTAATACGATTTATATAAGTTCATGAGACGCATAATGACTAATTTTGCATATAAATTGTTTAGCGACATGATTCACATTTTTACCCGACTGCAATACCTCTAGTGATAGTGAGCGTCCTTATTAATTTTCAGTGAATAGTGTATTGTCGAACGTGAATAATATGGGTTTAGATGTGTCGAGTACGCCAGTAAAAGTGAATGATTCGTGATAGTGAGCAATACAGTGAATAGTGAATAAAGCAGTGTTATTGATGCGTACTTGTTCACAATTAGCCCATACTCATAGATAGTAAAACTTGGGGTAAAAGGGGGAAATTGAAGTGGAAAGGAACCTGTATTTAGCGAGGTCAGTGATTTAGAGGATGATCATTCAAACAACGACTATATATTAGGTTTGGACCTAGCGGTCCGGCTGACAGGGTTATGTCCCGGGCAACAGTGGGCCGTAGTCTCGGGTACGTACGAGACCCTCATTAAAAATGATCATTTTTTTCCACAACTCGATTTCAAAAGTGACTTAGAGACCGATAGGGACACAGATCATACATTGCATTGTTCATTGACATACCGATTGCCTGTATTTATTATCTCCACCGTTATTACTTTTATTTTCTTGCCCCATCAATACTATTATAATATTGCTATTGCGTCGTCCTGACGACCTGAGTATGCATGCTTATAGTTTGAAGAGGACCGGATTCAGGAGTCAGACCTACCCTTCAGTACTTTTATCGCTTTCCATAAATCAACCTTGTATTCGCACTTGGTTAGTAGTTTCTTTTCTTTCATTTTATTGTAAACTGCGAACAATGAAAGTTGGTGTAATAAACTAGTGATGTCTTTCTTTTACTTCTGTGTTGTGCTTACTGATTACCATGCAATTCTAGAAGCCGAAGTATGACTACGGCAGGATTATTTCTTGACCGTAGGAGCATGGCTGGTCGAGTCGCCTCCCGTATTCCGTATTTTGGGAAGCGGGGCGTGACAATTTATTTTTTTACTGCTTTATATTGCTTATACATGTTGATAAAGACTCGTTACAGTATTATACTATTTTAATTTGTTTTTATCTTAACATGTGCATATTTTATACTCTGATATCACATATGGATGATATATATTGATAAACCCCGTAGGTTAAAGTGCAATAAAAGTGTTTTTTATATGGAGTTTTGAATTAATTTTTCTTCTTCTAATTATAGGTTAATGTTTAACAAACTAAGTACAATGATTTAGATAAATAGTTCTTAAGAAAAATTGTTAGTTTAAGAAGTTTTAGAGATGGATGTCGGTATAACTCCACTTACCGACATCATTGAAAAGAAGAATTTTTGAGAGGTGAAAAGAATAGAGTAGAGGGAACTTACAAGTTTGGAGAAGAGATGAGAGATTGAGGGAACATTTAATGGCTTCATGGAGTTGCGGTGTAACTTGATTTGTCCCAAAATATCGCCGGAACTTGACTTTGGGCTAACTCCACTTTTACAACTTTTTGGACTTAGAAAGTTTTGAGAGTTTTAACAAGAGATTTCAGAATGAGGAGGGCTAGGATGTAATGTGGTATTTATAGGAGAAATTAGGGTTTTGAGGATTGAAGAATGGAAATAAAATGCATTAACATTTTGGATCAATGCTTCATTTTAATTCTGTGTTAATGTGCAGGAAAAACAAACAGACTAGTGTAACAACCCTAAACTTTCTGTACAATTTTTCAAAAAATACAGAAAGAGATAATTTTGCCTGAGCATAAGTTATAAGTTTGTTTTGCTTTTTAATAGCAAGAAGGAGCTTGTAGCTCATTGGTAATACCTTGCACTGCTGAACCAATCCACCAGAGTTCAAATCCCATCCCCCACATTATTTTTAATATTATTTTCTTTTAGTATTTTTTGAATTCCAAGAGTCTACACGTGCTAAACCCATAAAACCACACTACACTAATAAAACAAACTGGCCCAGGGGAAATGAAGAGACGAGGAACCCAACGAGCGCCGGACTCGGCCGACTCGGGCCGCCGCCGCCGGCCGGACTCGGCCGACTCGGGCCGCCGCCGCCGGCCGGACTCGGCCGGACCGCCGAGTCCCCAACATAAAAGTTGGGCCTCTTCACCTCCCCATCACTCCTGCATAATTTATTTCCTTGGATCGGTTCCAGAGACCCTTTAAAACCCTAATTACTCATTTTAATACATTTTATTATAATTTAATACATTTTTTCTTTACACCCTTTCACCTACCCTAAACCCTAGCCTTACCCTATAAATACACCCCCTAAACACACCCCCATCACTCCAAAATTCTAATCAAAACTCTCAAGAAATCTATAGAAGTTTAGTGTACTTTTGGAGTTAGCGAAGGGCGAAACTCCGGTGATTTTCCAACGACGACCCTAAGAGCTCCCGGCGATGAAACGACGCACCGGAACCTACGTCCACTCTTTCTTACTCTCCTCTAAACTAAAATCCAGTAAGTCCCACCTCCCTCTCTCCTTTGCTATTCTAAAAAGTTCTTTTTCAAAAACCCGACGGAATCGGAGTTAATTCGATTTCCGATTCGGTTCTTCCTAAAAACTCAACCTTTTCTTAAATACAAATATACCAAACCCTTACATGCTGACTATTAATCATTAACAAATATGTTGAACAAGTTCCATGGCAATATATTTTATTTTGTAACTTTTACCGCTCTTTTTCACTAAAATACCATGTAGTTTACTTCGACTTTAAAACATCATTACTCTTACTATACCTTTAATTAGATCACGAGGTAATGACCTACCTCCTCACAAAACTCATATGCAATATAGCGCAATACCTTTCGGGAACATAGAATACGGAAAAACGAAACTTTACATATAAATACCACTAACTATTAAAACCGTTTTCTACAAGATTACGTATTTTTTTATAAATCTTTGCAAAGCGCCACTACAACCCATTTTAGGGAACACGACTGGGATGGTGCAGATTATCGCATATCCTTGGGCTCAGTAGTGCGAGATGCAGACCTCCGCAAGGAGCATTCGGTCTCGAAAGATTTAAAATACAAATATCTTAAGAAAATGAGATTTCTAGAAATATAATATATTAAAATTATTTTTATATAAATAAATAAATAAATACACACACACACACACGTATCATTAAAATACCTATTTTTGTGATAATATAAATATTCAAACTTTTCTAAATCACAAGAATCATTTTACATGAAAATACCATGAAATTCCATACAAGTTCAATATTACAATTAAATACCCTATATTATGAAATTAGGTTATCTTCACTTGAAATATCACAAATATAAAATCTACATTTATGACAACTCTAAAGACGATAATTAAATACTTGGGGTGCATTTTGAAAATTATACAAAAGTATTTTTACATAAAACCCCCTCAAGTTTTATAAATTACCCTAAGGACCCTAGTAAATATAGGTTTAAGCGGGACCGGTCTCTTGAGCCTCAGGGAGCCTGAGATATGGGTGCTTGCCTATTTAAGATAGACAACTTAACAAACGGTGTTATCAACACGGTAATCGTCTTTGAAAAAGACACAAATCCTGCCGCCCATGTGCAGCGGTTACCGATAACATCAAAACCTAATTCAGGACTTTAATTTCTTTTCTAATTGTTCTGACTTAGACCGAGTCACATTATAAATAATCTAACTTGAATATGATTCAAGTACCATCTACAATACTACAATTCAATATGAATCCATGAATCCATATATTCGATATATTCAACCTGTATTGACCGAACCGAACCATGGATATACTTCCATTTACATGATTCTCCAGTTACATCCATTTACCGATATTATGGTTTCGGCAAGTCATCCAATTATATAATCTATATTACAAGACATTATAAGTTGCAATATAATACAAACAATACAACCAAGACATCACGGGATTTAAGGGGTAGATTGGTACGGAAGGCGTTAGAAGTGGCACGAGACTGCAACCATAAGACACCTAACCTGTATTTCTTTGCTGTTGTACCGTGGCATGAACGGTTCCTTGAGTTCCTGATATGTTAGTCTCCGGAGCAAGTGAGTCTCCTCTCGTATATACTGGCATCCTTCTGTACCAAGCTACAAACAACAACGTTAATACTAAATACAATATTATAAAAATATAATACAACTTTAAAAGTTACACACTCTCTCTCTTTCTGTCTTTTCTACTTCTTCCTTATCTTTGGGACTTACCGAGCGATTTGTTCGCTGACGACATTCTCTTTCTTTCTTCTTTGAATGTCGTCAGGTATTTCGGACCTTTTAGAGATCGAGCCTAGCACTGAAAACTTGGACCAGTTTATTGAAGATCCCAAGCTGTAGTTACACTTGTACACATTTCATTTCAATACTTTCCATTTCTGTTATGCTATTGTTTAGGCATTGCTTTCATTCAGATGTATTTACTTTTCCATGTATTGTACAAAAGAATGTTAATAAATAAAGTTGTTGTTTCACTACATTTGTCTCTTATGTACATTTCTTTTATATTGCTTAGATACGTTTAGCGTATTTACTTCACAGTAAATACGTAGCGGTCTCGTCGCGTCCCTTTCGCCGTACACCGGGAAGCGGGGCGTAATAGGTTTTGTTGGCGGCCCATGCAGGTCAGAGCTGTATGGAACACTACCATGCAATTCTGTTCTGCGTGAACAAACTAAGCAATATAAAACATAAGAACCAGCAACTAAAACATTTTTTACAATTCATACTTCTTGAATTTTACAATTTCATATAGTTTGAATCTGTCCTAACCCAAAATTCCCTCACCTCCTTTATAATCTTACCAAAACCTTCGCATTCTTTCACATATTTACATATTTTTCATACACTACCAATAGTTCTATCACCAAACTTTCTTTGAATCTGTTACACTTTCCTTTTACAAATTTCGAGGACAAAATTTTTATAAGGAGGGTAGAATGTAACAACCCTAAACTTCCTATACAACTTTCTGTACAATTTTTCAAAAAATACAGAAATGGGTACTTTTGCCTGAGCACAAGATATAAGTTTGTTTGGCTTTTTAATAGCAAGAAGGAGCTTGTAGCTCATTGGTAATATCTTGCACTGCTGAACCAACCCACCAGAGTTCAAATCCCATCCCCCACATTATTTTTAATATTATTTTCTTTTAGTATTTTTAGAATTCCAAGAGTCTACATGTGCTAAACCCGTAAAACCCCACTACACTAATAAAACAAACTGGCCCAGGGGGTAAATGAAGAGACGAGGAACCCAATGAGCGCCGGCTTCGGCCGAATCGACCGGCGACTCGGCCGACTCAGGCTGCCGCCGCCGGCCGGACTCGGCCGGACCGCCGAGTCCCCAACATGAAAGTTGGGCTTCTTCACCTCCCCATCACTCTTGCATACTTTATTTCCTTGGATCGGTTTCAGAGACCCTTTAAAACCCTAATTACTCCATTTTAATACATTTTATTACAATTTAATACATTTTTTCTTTACACCCTTTCACCTACCCTAAACCCTAGCCTTACCCTATAAATACAACCTCTAAACACACCCTCATCACTCCAAAATTCTGATCAAAACTCTCAAAAAATCCATAGAAGTTTAGTGTTATTTTGGAGTTAGCGAAGGGCGAAGCTCCGGCGATTTTTCGACGACGACCCTAGGAGCTCCCGACGACGAAACGACGCACCGGAACCTACGTCCACTCCCTCTTTCTCTCCTCTAAACCAAAAGCTAGTAAGTCCCACCTCCATCTCTCCTTTGCTATTCTAAAAAGTTCTTTTTCTAAAACCCGACGGAATCAGAGTTAATCCGATTTCCGATTCGGTTCTTCCTAAGAACTCAACCTTTTCTTAAATACAAACATACCAAACCCTTACATGTTGACTATTAATTATTAACAAATATGTTGAACAAGTTTCATGGCAATATATTTCATTTTGTAACTTTTACCGCTCTTTTTCAATAAAATACCATGTAGTTTACTTCGACTTTAAAACATCATTAATCTTGCTATACCTTTAATTAGATCACGAGGTAATGACCTACCTCCTCACAACACTCATATGCAACATAGCACAATACCTTTCAGGAACATAGAATACGGGAAAACGAAACTTTATATATAAATACCACTAACTATTAAAACCGTTTTCTACAAGATTACGTATTTTTTTATAAATCTTTGCAAAGCGCTGCTACCACCCATTTTGGGGAACCCGACTGGGATGGTGCGGATTATCGCACATCCCTGAGCTTAGTAGTGCGAGATATAGACCTCCGCAAGGAGTATTCGGTGTCGAAAGATTTAAAATACAAATATCTTAAGAAAATGAGATTTCTAGAAATATAATATATTAAAATTATATATATATATATATATATATATATATATATACAAACGTATCATTAAAATACTTATTTTTGTGATATATAAATATTCCAACTTTTCTAAATCACAATAATCACTTTATATGAAAATACCATGAAATTCCATACAAGTTCAATATTACAATTAAATACCCTATATTATGAAATTAGGTTATCTTCACTAGAAATATCACAAATATAAAATCTACATCTATAACAACTCTAAAGACTATAATTAAATACTTGGGGGATATTTTGAAAATTATACAAAAGTATTTTTACATAAACCCCCTCAAGTTCTATAAATTACCCTAAGGACCCTAGTAAATATAGGTTTAAGCGGGACCAGCCTCTTGAGCCTCAGGGAGCCTGAGATATGGGTGCTTGCCTATTTAAGATAGAAAACTTAACAAACGGTGTTATCAACACGGTAATCGTCTTTGAAAAAGACACAAATCCTGCCTCCCATGTGCAGCGGTTACCGATAACATCAAAACCTAATTCAGGAATTCAATTTCTTTTCTAATTGTTCCGACTCAGACTGATTCTCATAATAAATAATCTAAGTTGAATATGATTCAAGTACAATCTATAATACTACAATTCAATATGAATCCATGAATCCATATATTCGATATATTCAACCTGTATTGACCGAATCGAACCATGGATATACTTCCATTCACATGATTCTCCAGTTACATTCATGATTCTCCAATTACATCCATTTACCGATATCATGGTTTCGGCAAGTCATCCAATTATACCATCTATATTACAATACATACAAGTTGCAATACAATACAAACAATACAATCAAGACATCGCGGGGTTTAAGGGGTAGATTGGTACGGAAGGTGTTAGAAGTGGCACGAGACTGCAACCATAAGACACCTAACCTGTATTCCTTTGCTGTTGTACCGTGGCATGAACGGTTCCTTGAGTTCCTGATACCTTAGTCTCCGGGGCAAGTGAAACTCCTCTCGTATACACTGGCATCCTTCTGTACCAAGCTACAAACAACAGCGTTAACACTAAATACAACATTATAACAAAATAATACAACTTTAAAAGTTACACACTCTCTCTTTCTGTCTTTTCTACTTCTTCCTTATCATTAGGACTTAACGAGTGATTTGTTCGCTGACGACATTATCTTTCTTTCTTCTTTGAATGTCGTCAGGTGTTTCGGACCTTTCAGAGATCGAGCCTAGCACTGAAGACTTGGACTAGTTTATTGAAGACCCCGAGCTGTAGTTACACTTGTACGCATTTCATTTCAGTACTTTCCATTTCTGTTATGTCATTGTTTAGGCATTGCTTTCATTCAGATGTATTTATTTTTCTATGCATTGTACAAAAGAATGTTATTAAATAAAGTTGCTGTTTCACTACATTTGTCTCTTGTGTACATTTATTTTATATTGCTTAGATACGCTTAGCGTATTTACTTCACAATAAATACGTAGCGGGCTCATCGCGTCCCCTTCGCCGTACACCGAAAAGCGGGGCGTGACAACCAGGGTTAGTGGGGGGGAGTCCAAGGGGCGCAAAAGCAAAAATTGGAGGCATTAGGGACGAGGGGGGCGGGGGCGCCGACCCAATGTTCAATCTCGCCGGTCGACTTGGGGGTGTAGGGCTCTGGATTGGTGCCACGTGTTGGGGTCTGTACATATATCATTTTCCACATGTTTGATTTAATATGACTTTTCATTTTTACGTGTATTGCACATGTAAACTTTTGGGCTTCCAAAAATTTTAAAGGACAAACCATTAAAAATAATATGTGGCTGATGGGATTCGAACAAATGAGCTATGTAACAGCAATGCAAGGCTTTACCAGTGAGTTACAAGTTGTTTCTTGCTGTTCTAAAACAATTCAAATACTTATAGTATACACAGAGTTGCAAATACTCCATTTAGTATCTTAATTTTAAAAAATTTATGTACATTAAAACAGAGTCGTTACATTATACCCCCATTATAAAAATTTTGTCCTCGAAATTTACAATGTATTTAAGGACTAATTTACAAACAAATGAGGGTATCTTGCACGCATGTCGTTTTCTCTTTCCTACGTTGATTCTCCTGGTGAGTCTTTTCTCCACATCACTCAAACCAAGTTTACTTCCTTATTCTGTAGTTACTTCACTTTTTTGTCCAGGATTTCAACGGGTTGTTGCTCACAAGATAGATCCGTCTGTACAGTAAGTTCGGAGTGATCAAGAATATGACTGGGGTCACTCACATACCTTCTAAGTTGGGATATGTGGAACACGTTGTGCACTCCTTCCAATGAGGGTGGAAGTGCCAAGCAGTATGCCACTTCTCTGACTCGTTCGAGTATGTCGAACGGTCCAATATATCTCGGACTTAACTTACCCCGCTTTCCGAAGCGAATCACTCTACGGTTTGGAGAAATCTTTAGAAAGACATGATCTTCCGGTTGGAACTCCAAGTGTCGGCACTTTGCATCAGCCCAGTGCTTCTGTCGATCTTGAGCTTAGCGCATTCGTTCCCTGATAGTGCGAACTACATCTACAGTCACCACTATCATCTCAGGTCCAAGGAGTTCTCTATCTCCGATGTCATCCCAACTTAATGGTTAACGACACTTCCATCCATATAGAGCTGCAAATGGTGCAATTCCAATACTTGCTTGGTAGCTGTTGTTGTATGAAAACTCCACAAGATGTTGGTGATCTTCCCACGATCCTCCGAAATCTAGCATACAAGCTCTTAGCATATCTTCAAGTATCTGAATCATTCGCTCAGACTGTCCATCAGTTTGTGGATGGTAAGCTGTGCTAAAGTTCACACTCGTTCCCAAGCTAGTTTACAGACTCTGCCAAAATTGCGATCGAAATCTGGTGTCACGATCGGAGACAATGCAAACCGGTACTCCATGTAGTCTCATGATCTCTTCTATGTACTTCTTTGCTAGTGTCCTAGTAGATTGGCCAACTTGAAAGGGAATAAAATGAGCCGACTTTGTGAGTCGATCCATAATAACCTATATAGTATCGTTACCCTTTATGCTGCGAGGAAGAGCAGTCACAAAATCTATGGTAATGTGTTGCCACTTCCATTCTGGGATAGGTAACGGTTGAAGTAAACCAGCAGTCCTGTGATGTTCAGCTTTTACTTGCTGACACACCAAGTATTTGGCTATGCTTCTGGCTACTTCATGCTTCATTCCATGCCACTAGTAATGTTGCCGCAGATCTTTGTACATCTTTGTACCACCATGGTGTACTGAGTATGGAGAGCTATGAGCTTCTTTCATCAACTCTTCCCGAACAAGACCTTGTGGTACACACAATCTACTGCCGTATCTCAAAGATCCGTCTTCGTGAATGATGAAGTCTGTTCGAAGTCCACTTTCTACTTGTTCTCCGATCTTTTGCAACTTGGCATCACTTGCTTGAGCTGCTTTGATCTTATTGACAATTGTAGACTGAACTTGTAAGTTCATCAAACTTGAAGCGTTACCTGGTATGACCACTTCTCTCTCCATCTGATGCAAATCTTGCTGTAGCTTCCATTATGCAGTGAGATTCATTGATAGTAGTTGACGGCTAAGTGCATCAGGTACTATATTCACCTTCCCTGGATGATATTGTAAATTGATGTCAAAGTCCACCATGAGTTCTAACCATCTTCTCTGCCGTATATTCAACTCTTTCTGAGTAAACACATACTTCAGACTTTTATGATCTGTGTAGATATCTACCTGTTCTCCAAAAAGATAATGACGCCAAATCTTGAGTGCAAAGATAACGACTGCCAACTCTAGATCATACGTCGGATAGTTGCGCTCATGAACTTTCAGCTGTCTTAATGCATAAGCTACAACTTTACTGTGCTGGTGTAGAACACATCTTAATCTCTTACCGGATGTATCGCAATGCACTACGAAACCTCCAGATTGGTCCGGTATGACGAGAATAGGTGCTGATGTCAATCTTGAATTGAGTTCTACAAAAGCTTATTCGCATACTTCTGACCACACGAATTCTTCATCTTTACACGTGAGCTTGATCAGGGGTGTTGAAATCTTTGAAAATCCTTCAATAAATCTTCGGCAGTATCCCGCTAATCCTAAGAAACTTCGAATGTCCTTCACTGTCTTAGGTATCGGCCATTCGCTTACTGCTGCTACTTTAGCTGGGTCTACGGAGATTCCTTCACCTGAAACGATATGTCCGAGAAATCCGACTTGTTCTAGCCAAAAATTGCATTTGCTGTACTTGGCATAGAGTTGATGCCGTCGCAAGGTCTTCAGGACAATTCGTAGATGTTCAGCGTGCTCTTTCCGATTCTTTGAATATACCAGGATGTCATCGATGAATATGACAGCGAACCTGTCTAGGTACTCTCGGAAAACTTGATTCATTAGGTTTATGAATATTACTGGTGCGTTGGTCGCTCCAAATGGCATCACGAGAAACTCATAATGTCCATAGCGAGTCCTGAATGCCGTCTTTAGGATATCCGAATCTTTGACTTTCACCTGATGATAACTTGAATGAAGATCTAATTTTGAGAAAACGCAAGACCCACTTAGCTGATCGAACAGATCGTCGATTCGCGGTAGTGGATACTTGTTCTTCATAGTGACTTTGTTCAAAACTCTATAATCAATGCACATTCTGTATGAACCTTCCTTATTCTTCACAAGCAAAACAGGAGATCCCCAACTTGAAGTACTAGGACGAATCCATCCTTTCTGCAGAAGTTCGTCCAGCTGAGTACGGACCTCCTTCAAACCTTCAGGGCTTAATCGATACGGTGTTTTGATCACCAGTTGTGCACTAGGTACTAAATCAATTCCGAATTCAAGAGCTCGATCAGGAGGCAAACCTGATATGTCTTCAGGAAATATATCATCGAACTCTTGAACTACCTTTGGTTTATCTTCTCCCGCCTTTAGAGTTGCAATCAATGCCGTCTTCGGTTTTTCTTTGTATCTGCTAGGCTCCAGGGTACGGTCTCCACTTTTGAAATAAAAGACCGGATGCTCTGAAATCTCGAACATTACCCTCCTTTGATGACAGTCGATGGTAGCGTAGAAAGTTCTTAGCCAATCCATACCCAAAACTACATTAAAGTTTGGTATGTCCTGTAGGGTTCCTAGGCACATCCAAGAGGTTCCACTAGGCATCAACCATGCCAAATTCTAATTTTTCCGGTGCCGAGAAACCCTAATGCGATCGTTAACTAGAGTTTAGGCGAAAACAAATGCGAATAAACAACTTTACTCTAAAGTGAATGGAAATACAACCTTTGTAGATCCGGTCCTCCACTTTCTTAGCTCCGTGATGATGTCCCTCCGCTGCGATCATTGGATCCCGGACTCTGGCGATGGTTTCGTTAAAGAAATGATCGGGCTAGGTCGTCGACTTCGACGCCGAAGATGATCTACGTCGAGGCAACTCAAGATCAAGCTCCAACTTCACCAAGTCATGAAACTTGTGAAGAAAACACCCTATACTACATGGCAAGTGGTAGAGAATGAAAAAATAGGAAGTGGGTTCACTTTGGATTTTGATTTCTCACTTGGAATCATCACTTGATCATTTTCAAGCAAAGGTTTTCTTTTTCTCTTGAAGAAGAAGAAGAAGAAGAAAGAATATCTATTATATGAATAATAAAATCAATTCTTCTTATCATAATGCAACCTTGGGTTAGTTTAACAAGTGTAGAGAATAAACTAGGGTTTAAGTAAATGGTTAGGGTTAAGGAAAGAAACAAAATGGTCAAGCTTTCAAAGCTTCATGAAGCTTCAACAAAAAAAAAAAGAAGCAACCATTTCATTTCTTGTCCAAAAATAAATGAAAAGAAATAAATAAATAAGTAAATTATTAAGAAAAGATAACAAAACCCTAACCATTCACTTAAACGAGGTTTAAAGTAAACATACACCCAAGTTTGCATGTATCATCAAACATGATACAATCTTGTGCACAAAAATATATCACATATACTATATGCACAATCAAGTGAGAAAAACATCTTAAGTGAACCAATATTAGTTAATTTAAAGTAATATATCAAATATATAATTATACATTAAATCATTAAATCAACACTTGACTTAATGATCCGGTCATATTGCATATAACCGACTAATATCAATAGTAACAACTTATCGAATCAACACTTGATCCGATAACCCGGCTATATCGCATATAACCGATCAATGTCATATATCGCGAGAATAGAATACAGTATCACATACTGGTATTATTCTCGGTCCCGCACATATCTCATATGCGCTCCTATTTCGTTTCGCTTGAGCCAGGAAACCTCTGTGTAGGACTCTAAAGACTCGTCAATACGCCGGCAGCAGGTGATGATCATATCAAACACCCACAAGCCGCAAGCGGTCTGCTAAACGTAACGGCCACCTGGGTATTGAGCGATCAGAAGATCAACGAGCAAGCCCGCTCACACTCCTGTGAATCCAACCAGTAACACTTACCGTACAGTCCGGTCTTGTCGTCTGATATGTCGCATATCTCGTCTAGGAGTGGTAAACGTCAGACCCCAATAGCTCGATAAGTCGTGTCGATATGAGGTCTATAACAGTTCGAGAAACTACAGGTAACACTTACCAGTAAATCTCAGCAACCCTGGCCAGGGATTTCCGGTTATAGCCAATCGAACACAGCGCAACATCAACTCCCTATACCGGGAGAGACGAATCCCCTCCTATCGCTCATTGCCTCCATGTGATTTGGGACTGTACCCAAAAACCACCGTTTTGCACGCCCTCTTGGATGTGGTTAGGTGGAAATCAAAGCACAGTAGGAATCACACAAGACTCTATGACGATCTCGGGTCTACAGACTAACCTGTACCAGTGTCACCAGAGAACTGCCATCTGACGTAAGGTATAATACCATCTGGGAGTTCTCGGCGAGTCCGTCCAGTGTACCCAGTCTCTACTGAGCACCCGCATATCATCTCTGATGTCAAACACCAATGGATATGGGATCATCCATCGCCCATCTGCATGGGTCGAGAAGGTATACGCTAGTCTACCCTGGTATATCGATGCCCCGTCTCGATACACCCACGACTAGGGACCTTGAAGGATGTACTTATGGACTACCATGTCCCCACTAGTATGATCCGCATCATAGTCCAGGTAGTCAAATACACATCCTAAGGGCTTTACCAACATGTAGCAGAGAGACAATTAGTGTACACGTTAAGGTAAAGAGCAACCAGATAGCATACTATCATGTCGAGCAAGAAAGTCCTCCCTATATATGTCCAAGCATCCACTACAATATACATCCTATGTATAGTAATGGCCTCTAGGGCATACATATAACTAACAATCTCCCACTTGCACTAGGGCCATCTGATAGCAGTGGTTGTAGTATCTCATACTCAACCATCCCATAAAAGTCTCTCTCTGGGAAAAGGCCTTTGTGAGTGGATCCGCCGTGTTGTCCTCTGAGTCTACTCTCCTGACCTTGATCCCTTGGAGATCAACCATCTCCATGATCAGGTGACACTGCCTCAGAATATGTCTGGATCACTGATGGGACGGACGTTCCTTGGCATAAGCCACAACTCCATTGTCACACAATGGGAGGAACAAAGTTCATCTCATGAACAAATATACACCCAGACAGCCTCTTTGGTAGCATCTTAAGTAGCGATGTATCCTGCTTTTATCGTCTAGTTTGCCATGGTATCATGCTTGGAACTCTTCCAACATACCGTCCCTTTACTGAGGGTAAAGACAATGCCCGTGACTGACATTCAGTCGTCCTTATCACCCTGGAACCTTTCCAGTGATTCTCCCCAGGATCGATTGATACCATCCCACTACAACTAGTGAGAATCCTAACATCCATTTAGATCTATCTCATAGATCCAAAACCCAGGATTTAGTAGGTATCACTTTGATCCTATGTGGAGAATCAATGTGATAAGCGGAGATTGATCGAGCGTAGCATAGGAGACTCCTTCCCTATCAAGAGTATGTCATCCACGTACTCTACGAGGATCGCCACCATACTCCCTACTACGTTTTTGTACATACAAGGTTCATCTACCATTTTGATGAAGTCAAACTATTTGACTACTACATCAAAACAGATGTTCCAACTCCGTGATGCCTGCTTTATCCTATAAAGCATCTTGTACACGTTTCCGCTGCTCCCACTGTCTACGAAGCCCTCTGACTGTGTACTTATAGATTCTCTCTTTTAAAATATCATTTAGAATAGCAGTCATGACACCCAACCGCCAGATATCGTAGTTATGGTATGTAGCCGTTGGAAGTAGGATCTGGATGGACTTAAGCATAGCTACTTAGAAAAGGTTTCTACAAAATCCATACCTGGTCAATGATGCAAACCTTTAACAAGTCTAGCTTTGAAAGTCTCAACTTTTCCAAGTACACCAAGTAATCTTCTCAAGATATACTTGCTCCTGATGGGGATTTAACCCTTCAGATAAAGCAACTAAAGTCCATACTTTGTTGGTGTATAAGGATTCCATCTCAGATCGCTAAGCATCCAGCCATGCTTATAGAGTCCCACTCCTGATGGCCAGCTCGAAACTAGTTGGGTCATCATCTCATGATGCAATCCTCGCTCCCACTGTCACAGAGAAACCGAAGTATCTCTCAGGCGGATGAGGAACCCTACCAGATCGGCGGAGAGGCTGAGGTTCGTTGGTATCTACTGAATCCTTTGGTTCTACCAAATCATCTGCTGTAGTTTGTATAGCTGGAACCTTTCCAATTCTACATAACTTACCTTGCCTCGAGCTTGTCCGGATTTTGCTTTTAGACATAGCCCGGACAACCCCAAATCTTAACCAACTTAAGATATGGGCTCTTCCCTTATCATATCAAATATGAAGTGGTAGGCTACTGATTTGATTTGAACCCTATTTAATAGATATGCAGCTTCTCAAGTGCATAACTCCCAAAAGGAAATAGGTAACTCAGTAGTACTCATCATAGAGCACACCTTATCACATAGGGTGCTATTGCTCCGCCCCGATATACCATCGTGCTATGGTGTATTCGGAGGAGTAATGCTGAGAGAGAATCTCATTCTCCTTTAGAATAATCCAGGAATTCCGTGCTCAAGTATTCTCCTCCTTGATTGCATCAAAAGACATAATACTTATACCCGTATTTTCGTTCTCTACTTCTAACTTATATTCTGTGAATATCTCAAAAGGTTCGGACTTGTATTTCAATAGGAACATATGTCTGAATCTTGAGAGATCATCAGAGAATGTAATGAAGTACAAAGAACCAGTCTTGGCATGTGTAGACAGGGGACCTTTATACATCAACATGTATCATCCCAAGAGTTCACTAACTCTTTCTCTGTTTCCAATAAACAGAGCTATGGTCATCTCATCTCTGTGACATGACTGGCAAGTTTCACAAGATGTAAATTCAAACTAATTTAAATATGCATCTATATGTAACTTCAGTTAGTCGGGTCACATTGATATGACCTAGTCTACAATACCTCAAGAAGGATTCGTTCATTTCTGAACTCTTCCTCTTGTGTGCGTTTTGTATACTAAGAACTGTAGTTTGATTTAGAACTTGAATGATTTTAGATAACGTGCCTGAACTGATCAACTTTTGATATAGGAAATGTTCAAAACATTATCCAACAATACAAAATTTTTTCATTTCTTTACTAATAAAGAGACTGATATGATTTTGTATATCAGGTTCGGTATCTAATAACATTCGTTCAGAATCAATGTATTTGGAATACAGGGTGACAGTGACCAACAGACTTGGCTGCAACACTTGCACCGTTTTCTGTCTCATGAAACTTATCACCCGTTCTCAGTTCTCTACCTTTCTGTAGCCCATGTAACAGATTACATTAGCGGGATCCTGATCCGGTATCTAATACCTAGGACGTAGAGTACACTGAGAAACAGTTCTATATAACTAACACACCCGAAGGAGATGCATCATATGCACTTTCTTCGTTTGGGCGGCATAGGAATTCTGGTAATCCCCAATTTCCTGCTCTGTCTTATAACAATTATAAGTTGGAGCGGGACCAACGTTCCCCAGCTCAGTATAACAAGCGGGTTCGGTCAATAATCCGTATTATTATCTTGATTAAGGCGTGATATGGTCGCTACCTGGAGAGAGAGAGAAGAAAACACTCTGCGTGCGCTCTTGCAAGATTAGATTGGTTATTATTTTATCTAATCAGGATGGCTCCCACTGTTTTAATCAAATCTTCCTTCAAACCCTAAAAGGAAAGACTAGCCGGGATTAATTACGCGCTACAAGTTCGCCAATCTTTCAGCCAGGCCAGTGTCGGTACTTTGAGGGAGGTCCCCCGTGCTTTCGCACGAACCTAATTAATGTAAATCTCGTTTTCCCAGAGGCGTAAGCTCGTTAACACCTTTCTAGACACCTACTTGATCGGTTAATTGTAATGTGTAAAACTCTCCCAGGAGTAACAATTACTCGCAGTGGGTATCGGGATCCAACTATCTCATAGAAGGTATGCAATCTCATTGCAAATTTCAACACTTGAAATTCCCGATAATTTTGCCCTAACCTCCTATGACCTTGACAAAGGCCAACAAACCATAGAATGCTAGTCAAGTTCAACCCGTCATTTCCTGATTGAATTAAACCCACCCGCACGACCCTTGACAAAGGCCAACAACATCGCACGACTACCCTAACCCAATCTGCATCATATGCATAAGCAGATAAGCACCAGTCAGCTACCGCACACTACGCCTTGACAAAGGCCAACAAACGCAGCACGAATACTAACTACTACTTATCTGAAATGACGGAGGGCTACGACAGGTTTTTCTGAAAACCTATTGCGTAATGAACTTGATATCGTTGTAGAATCAAATAATTTTAAAATGGAGTGTTTTTTAGGCTTTTCTAGTTTTGCTAAAGGGGTCACTCCCGGTGAAGGGATTGTCGGCCCTTTCCTCATCGAATGAGGTGCGGGATATATCATATATATCACTGTGCAAAGCAGAAACTATAGAAGCAATCAAAAGACAAACCGAGTGTGTAGCATCTGCCAGTTATTGCTAAAGGGGTCACTCCCGGTGAAGGGATCGTCGGTCCTTTCCTCATCGAATAAGGTGCAGGATATATCATATATACCGCTGTGCAAAGCAAGAACTGTAGCTACCTGTTTTAATTTTTGAAATTCGATTCCACAACATCTTAGATTTCTTTTTCTTTCATTAATCATATTAATGAAGTCCCATCATTTAAGTCACCTAAACATCACAGATAAATACGACGTACACTTATGCCATCCGCATTCGCCTCGATGTCCCCTCGTGCACCGTTAGGTTAGGTGACTAACGACAGATCGGGGCAGGGCTAGCACGGGTGTAAAACATAAGTAACGTCTATATAATATATCATATATACTACATACAGTATTTATCACAGAACATATCACAAGATCACATCACAGATATCGCAGCAGAAGAATCATATGAAACATTGGATATACTAGGACGTCCGTGTTTTTAATACGAGCCAGTATAAAACACGGATTCCACGGTCGCGATGAATAGCCAAACCCACACCCCTGGACCCCTACGAGAGCGGCAAGAAACCCTACCAATTCTAGAGTTAGGAGACCCGGACTCGACTCCTCGAGTTGGTCTCCCACTGGACTCCAGAACCCGGTTACTTGTGCTCTCCTCCTTGGGTCTATCCTAATGTGAAAAAGTAAATAATATACAAAAGGTGACATCTTCCGCAACCTGGAAGTGCCCCAATAAAAGAATATTACATACAAGTTTTTACATGAATGAAAATGAAAAACACTCATCTCACATAAAAACCCCCCGGCTATTCAAACACGACGATCCAATATGACATATCCAGCAACACATAACATCACATGTCATCAACGTAAGTAAATATGCCCATCCCAATTGTCGTTGATATATAGCAACGAAACCGGCGATATCACATATTACACTTACGGTCACAGAAAAGAAAGCGTAAAACTACAACAGTTGGAATCCGCAACCTCTTTAGACATCACATGCCTAATCAAATGAATTCCTTAGACATCGCATGCCTAACAATTATAAACCCCGCATTTTAGTCTCATTATCGAAAACACTTTTCAATATCAAGTCGGGCAATTCAACAAGATTCCCGACATCCTGATCGAATGCTCGTCGCAAACTTTAGTAGGCAGCCGCACCCCCGATGCCGTCGACGAAGTGCACCAAGGCGGAACACCGCTGCCGCGAGCACCCGAACGGATGCTTTCGGCGACGGGGTTCTCCTACAGTCACTTGGTCGGGGCTAAGGGGTGTAGCTGTCTATTAAGTTTATCCGGCGAGTATCCGCGTACGCTACGTGATTGCGACGGACTTTTGATCGCATCAAAATTCCGTGGCAACCGATCAAGTGAGACTAAAGTGCTATGTTTATAACATTCAAATCAGTTATCTCATAACTACTTGTGGATTCCAAATATTGTATCACATTCCAGATAAATAGAAAATGTTAAACTTTCCGATCGAACAATCAAACACCCAAGTTTTCCCGAAACAACTCAACACATGAAATAAGTTTAAAAACATCCACTTCATGCCTCAGTACCAACGGTCCAGCCGTAGAAGGGTCAAGCCAACGCCTCACATGTGGCACGCCGTACTGCCCCAAACCCTAAGGTTCAAAGGGCAGTTCAAGACGGTCACATAATCGAGTTAAGGTTTGTTGTCTTCTAGAGGGTCCATCGAGTTACTTGCACTACTTAGAACGTCTTTAAACCACGGAAAAATCCAACATTTGAAAATTTTCCGACAGGGGAAAAAGTGGGTATTTATATCCGGTCGAACTTTTTAACATATTCTAAAATTACCCGGAAAAACACATAGACAAAATTAGACAATCCGATCGAATCTACGAACTCCTAATACAACCCAGAAAACTCAACTCTTGAGTAAATATTAAAAATCCCCATAAAATACAGCACCTCCAGAAACAAATTACTGTGCAAACCACGTGGCCTAACTCACCAGTATGGCCGCGGAACCGCCGCACAAGCAGGGGTGGGGCCGCGGTTCCGCGGCGCTTTGATTGATTTAGGCTCACGTGCTGCACAGTAACTCATACAATTCCCTGCTGAATTTTTTGGATATTTTTAATTTGGAAAAATCCACAGTTTTAAAAATTGGACAGAGAGGGGTACGAATTAGGGTTTCGTGTTTCGATCGGACTTCTAACATTGTCTACAGTTCGCCTAAACCTCTAGCTAGGCTCTGATACCACTGTAGGGTTCCTAGGCACACCCAAGAGGTTCCATTAGGCATCAACCATGCTAAATTCTAATTTTTCCGGTGCCGAGAAACCCTAATGCGATCGTTAACTAGAGTTTAGGCGAAAACAAATGCGAATAAACAACTTTACTCTAAAGTGAATGGAAATACAACCTTTGTAGATCCGGTCCTCCACTTCCTTAGCTTCGTGATGATATCCCTCCACTGCGATCATTGGATCCCGGACTCTAGCGATGGTTTCGTTGAAGAAATGATCGGGCTAGGTCGTTGACTTCGATACCGAAGATGATCTACGTCGAGGCAACTCAAGATCAAGCTCCAACTTCACCAAGTCATGAAACTTGTGAAGAAAACACCCTATAATATATGGCAAGTGGTAGAGGATGAAGAAATAGAAAGTGTGTTCACTTTGGATTTTGATTTCTCACTTGGAATCATCACTTGATCATTTTCAAGCAAAGGTTTTCTTTTTCTCTTGAAGAAGAAGAAGAAGAAGAAAGAATATCTATTATATGAATAATAAAATCAATTCTTCTTATCATAATGCAACCTTGGGTTAGTTTAACAAGTGTAGAGAATAAACTAGGGTTTAAGTAAATGGTTAGGGTTAAGGAAAGAAACAAAATGGTCAAGCTTTCAAAGCTTCATGAAGCTTCAACAAAAAACAAAAGAACCAACCATTTCATTTCTTGTCCAAAAATAAATGAAAAGAAATAAATAAATAAGTAAATCATTAAGAAAAGATAACAAAACCCTAACCATTCACTTAAACGAGGTTTAAAGTAAACATACACCCAAGTTTGCATGTATCATCAAACATGATACAATCTTGTGCACAAAAATATATCACATATACAATGTGCACAATCAAGTGAGAAAAACATCTTAAGCGAACCAATATTAGTTAATGTAAAGTAATATATCAAATATATAATTATACATTAAATCATTAAATCAACACTTGACTTAATGATCCGGTCATATTGCATATAACCGACTAATATCAATAGTAACAACTTATCGAATCAACACTTGATCCGATAACCCGGCTATATCGCATATAACCGATCAATGTCACATATCGCGAGAATAGAATACAGTATCACATACTGGTATTATTCTCGGTCCCGCACATATCTCATATGCGCTCCTATTTCGTTTCGCTTGAGCCAGGAAACCTCTGTGTAGGACTCTAAAGACTCGTCAATACGCCGGCAGCAGGTGATGATCATATCAAACACCCACAAGCCGCAAGCGGTCTGCTAAACGTAACGGCCACCCGGGTATTGAGCGATCAGAAGATCAACGAGCAAGCCCACTCACACTCCCGTGAATCCAACCAGTAACACTTACCGTACAGTCCGGTCTTGTCGTCTGATATGTCGCATATCTCGCCTAGGGGTGGTAAACGTCAGACCCCAATAGCTCGATAAGTCGTGTCGATATGAGGTCTATAACAGTTCAAGAAACTACAGGTAACACTTACCAGTAAATCTCAGCAACCCTGGCCAGGGATTTCCGGTTATAGCCAATCGAACACAGCGCAACATCAACTCCCTATACCGGGAGAGACGAATCCCCTCCTATCGCTCATTGCCTCCATGTGATTCGGGACTGTACCCAAAAACCACCGTTTTGCACGCCCTCTTGGACGTGGTAAGGTGGAAATCAAAGCACAGTGGGAATCACACAAGACTCTATGACGATCTCGGGTCTACAGACTAACCTGTACCAGTGTCACCAGAGAACTGCCATCTGACGTAAGGTATAATACCATCTGGGAGTTCTCGGCGAGTCCGTCCAGTGTACCCAGTCTCCACTGAGCACCCGTATATCATCTCTGATGTCAAACACCAATGGATATGGGATCATCCATCGCCCATCTGCATGGGTCGAGAAGGTATACGCTAGTCTACCCTGGTATATCGATGCCCCGTCTCGATACACCCACGACTAGGGACCTTGAAGGATGTACTTATGGACTACCATGTCCCCACTAGTATGATCCGCATCATAGTCCAGGTAGTCAAGTATACATCCTAAGGGCTTTACCAACATGTAGCAGAGAGACAATTAGTGTACACGTTAAGGTAAAGAGCAACCGGATAGCATACTATCATGTCGAGCAAGAAAGTCCTTCCTATATATGTCCAAGCATCCACTACAATATACATCCTATGTATAGTAATGGCCTCTAGGGCATACATATAACTAACACATCCAACACCTTGAAGTCAGCATATAATTCTCTGCTGCAGACGACCACTGGACACAGGTCGTATCCCATTGTTGCCTTTAGAACTCCGTTCCTTGAACTGACATTCCATCTGGATATGAGCAGTTTGACTGGAATTGCATGAGTTCGGACGAACCCTTGCGACATAAAGCAATAAGATGCTCCAGTATCGAAGAGTGCTAGTGCAGGAAGTGAGGCTACTAAGATTGTACCTAAGTTATGTGGGATATGCTTTAGGTATAAAAAAACGATATATGGATGTAAACAAGTATTGGATAGATTTGAAAGATGGGAAGTTACCGGTGATGACTTGGCCAGTGGCTTCAGCTTCTTCCACAGTCATTGTGAAAGCATGTCGTCTTTGTACATTCCTCCTTGATGGAGGAGCATTCCTCTATCCGTTTCTCTATCCTTGAGATAAGTTCCTTTGTGCTTGATGGAACAGACGAGGAGAAGGTGCAGTAGGTCCATGAGGAGGTGGAGTAGGGAGAGCAAGACGTGGTGCAGGTGCCTGAATAGCTGGCCGCTGCGGATAGGTGATTGCTGGTCTGGGTGCAGAGTTAGGATTGATTCAACGAGGACAAGACCCAATATCATGTGTGGATGAGCTACATACTAAGCAGAGGCGATTTTCACACTTGCAATCCTTTGCCAGGTGTCCATCCTTCCTGCAGTAGGTGCAAAAGTCTAGACTAGGCTGGTTAAAAGGTACTCCCGGTCTCCTGGGTACAAAAGGTGGCTTGGAAGAGGCTCCTCCTGCTATCTGAGTAGCAGGGCGCTTCATACCGGCAGATTGAGGTATGCCCTTCTTCTTCACTACCGCATCGTATCGACGGGCAGCTCTCAAAGCCAAATCGTGGGTTGAAAAATCCCCTTTAGCTAGAGCAGCTTGGATCTCCGGGTCCAACCCCTGCTGAAATCGTCTGGCCCTGATCTTAGCAGTCGGTATGAGATGGGCCGCAAACCTGTTACGGTCTTGTGTTAGCTGTGTAGTATGTGTTATTAGAAAAATCGAATATTAAGACTTATCTTACCTGCTCAACATGGTGAACTCGGTATCATACTCATCCACTGATTTGCTCCACATAGAGCCTTGGTGTAGGTGGATGAATTGCTGCTTCATGTCGAATCGGGCAGTCTCTGGAAAATACTTCGTGTCGAACATGTCACGAAATGCCTTCCATTCGATCGGCTGGGCAAGACAGCTTTCTTCCGCTTTCCACCATACTCGGACGTTATCAGTAAGTTGCAGCTTCACAACCCTTACCCAAGCAGTGTCTGGAACTTATGCTGCTGCCAGATCGTACTCAATTGATTGAGCCCATTCTTCAGCTTCCAAAGGGCTATTTTTTCCAGAAAATTGCTTCAGATGCAGTGCCCGGAATTGCTTCACTCCAGGTGCTTCCGCTTCTGGGCGGTTCATCAGTATGGCAGTCTGTTACTGCTGTCCTTCCAGGAGGCTCTTTATTGCTTTGAGCAGTACCGTCTGCTTGTTGATCAGAGCTACAATGGTAGGCGTAAGTGGAAGAGGTGGTGGTGTGGTGTTGCCGATCACGTTGGTGCTAGTATTGTTCGGGAAATCCATAATCTTGAAAGAAAAATAGGGTTAGGATAGATTCAAGAAATATGAAATATAAAGAATGTTTAGTTGCCGAGTCTTATAATTCTTGTGTTATATTGCTTAGGTTTCCATGCAGAACTGACTTGCATGGTAGGGTTCCACGCAGAACTAAGCTGCATGGGCCGCCAACAAAACCTGTCATGCCCCGCTTCCCGGTGTACGGTAAGGAGACGCGACGGGTCACGCGACGTATTTACTCAGAAGTAAACACGCTAAGCGTATATAAGCAATATAAAGTAAATGTACATAAGAAAGACATGAGATGTAAATGAACAACAACTTTTTATTTATTAAACATTCTTTACAATACAATGCTGGAAAGTAAAAACAAGACTGGAAAGTAATGCCTAAATAATGGCATGAAACTGAAAGTAAAGTATATACAAGTGTCTAGAGTTCTGGGTCATCGACGAACTGCTCCAAGTCTTCTGAGCTGGGCTCGATCTCCAGAGAGTCGGGTCCTACTGACAACATTCCAAAGAAAAAATAGAAAAGGAATGTCGTTAGCGAACAATCGCTCGGTAAGTCCCAAAGAGAGATATGAATAGACTAAATAGGTAATGAGAATATAACTAGTATAATGTTGATAGTTATGTTAACGTAGTTGTTTGTATCTTGGTACAGAATATGCCAGTGTATACGAGAGGAGTCCAAATACTCCGTGGACTAAGGTATACGGAGCACAAGGAACCGTTAAGCCACGGAACAACAGCAACGGATATTCAGGTTAGGTATATTAAAGTAATCATCATCGTGCCATTTTTAACACATTCCGTACCAATCTACCCCTTTTAAACCCCGTAATGTTTATTGTATTATTATGTAGTGATTTGTAGATATAAGACTTACCGAAACCATGTTATTAATTGTTCATGTAAACGGATAAGGATATAAATGGATAGTCATGTAGACAAGTCAATGTATATCCATGGTTCGGTCAAATCAAGTCAGTTGATATAGATGGATTCATGTTGTAATGAAATTATATCAAGTATGGATTGTATTCGAATTAAACCGAGACTCTGTCTGAGTCAGACACTTAAACAGAATTGAAGTCCTGAATTAGGTTTTGGAGTTATTGGTAACTGCTGCACATGGACGGTAGGATTTGTGTCTTTTTCTAAAACAATTACATTATTGATAACCCCATTTTAGTTGTCTACCTTAAATAGGCAAGCACCCACATTCTTCGGCTCCCTGAGGCTCAAGAGAATTGGTCCCGCTTAAATCTATGTTTACTAGAGTCCTTATTGTAAATCAATAAACTTGATGGGGTTTTATGAAAAATAGTTTTGATATATTTTCAAAATAAACCTCAAGTATTTAATTATTGTCTTTAGGGTTTTCATGGATTTAATTTTAAAAGTGATGAGATATTCTATTGGATATAAACCTAAATTGAATAGTATATGGTATTTTCATGTCATTTGACTTGTATTGATTTTGAGGGTATTTTCATGAACTTTTGTGATTCTTTTCTTTTGATTTAGAAAACATAGAATTATTAAATATATTTAAAATAGATATTTTGATAATATATATATAGATATTAAAAATAGAATTTATTTATTAAATAGAAATCACGTTTTCTTAAAAATTATAATAAAAATTCCATCGAGATCGTATGCTCCGTGAGGAGGTCTGCAACTCACCCTACTAGTCCGATGGATGTGCGATAAACCGCACCAACCAAATCGAATTCCCCAAAATGGGTTGTAAGGATATAATTGTATGGAATTTAATTAAAACAATATTAAAGAATACGGTTTTTAATAGTTTAGGGTATTTTATCATAAAATTGTATTAGTCCTAAAAATATTGTAAAGAGGCAATCATGCTATGTCATGATGAGTGTTGTGATGAGATAGGTCATTACCTCGTGAGTTTTCTAAAGGTAATATGAGCTATATGATGAAGTAATGCTGAATAAAAAGTTTGTGGTATTTAACCGTAAAAGTGCAATAAAAGTGTTTTTTATATGGAGTTTTGAATTGAAATTTATTTCTAATTATAGGTTAATGTTTAACAAACTAAGTACAATGATTTAGATAAATAGTTCTTAAGAAAAATTATTAGTTTAAGAAGTTTTAGAGATGGATGTCGGTATAACTCTACTTACCGACATCATTGAAAAGAAGAAGTTTTGAGAGGTGAAAAGAATAGAGTAGAGGAGACTTACAAGTTGGGAGAAGAGAGGAGAGGTTGAGGGAATGTTTGATGGCTTCGTAGAGTCGCGGTATCTCCGGTTTTGTCCCGAAACGTCGCTGGAACTTGACCTTGGGCTAACTCCACTTGTACAACTTTTTGGACTTAGAAAATTTTGAGAGTTTTAACAAGAGATTTCTGAATGAGGAGGGCTAGGGTGTAGGGTGGTATTTATAGGAGAAATTAGGGTTTTGAGGATTGAAGAATGGAATTAAAATGCATTAATATTTTGGATTAATGTCTCATTTTAATTCTCTGTTAATATGCAGGGAAAACAAACAGACTAGGGTTAGTGGGGGAGTCCAAGGGGTGCTAGGGCAAAAATTGGAGGCATTAGGGACTGGAGGGCCCGGTGGCACCGGCCCAATGTTCAATCTCGCCAGTCGACTTGGGGGTGTAGGGCTCTGGATTGGTGCCACGTGTTGGGGTTTGTATATATATCATTTTCTATATATTTGATTTAATATGACTTTTCATTTTTACATGTATTGCACATGTAATCTTTTGGGCTTCTAAAAAGTTTAAAAGAAAAATCATTAAAAATAATATGTGGCTGATGGGATTCAAACACATGGACCATGTCACAGCAATGCAAGGCTTTACCGGTGAGTTACAAGTTGTTTCTTGCTATTCTAAAACAATTCAAATACTTATAAAATATACAGAGTTGCAAATGCTCCATTTAGTACCTTAATTTTAAAAATTTTCTGTACATTAAAACAGAGTTGTTACAGTGACAATCTCCGTATACTCCGGACTGTTCGTCTAAGAGTATCGCATATCGGGCCTAGGGGACGGTAGCCGTCAGACCCTTAATAGCGCAATAAGTCGTGTCGGAGTGTAGCCTAAAACACCCTGAGAAACTACTGGAGTACCTATAAGTAAATATCGCTTGCCCTGACCAGGGACTTTGTGTAACGGCTTTCCGAACATAGCGCGATATCAACCCCCAATACCGTGAGAGACGAATCCTATCTAACCTCCACTGCCTCCAAGTGCTTCGGGACTGCACCCAACTACTACCTGTTTGCACGACTCCGTTGAGCCGTGGTAGGACAGTAATTTAAGAACAGTGGGAACACACTCGAGGCGAAGTAGTAATGTCAAGTCAACGGACTAAGCTGTACTCATGTCACCTTAGAACTGCTACCCAACGATAGGTATAATACCCACCAGCAACTCTCTATGAGTCCTGTCCAGTGTACTCATAACCTAATGAGCACCTGCATACTATCTCCAGTACGAAATATTAATGGCTGTGGGATAGACCATCTCCCTTGCTGGGATGAGAAGCATATACACTAGTCTACTCTAGAATATTGATGCCCCGTCTCGATAATCCTATGATTAGGGACCTGTATAAGGATGTGCTTATAGACTATCCAGCCCCCACTAGTATGAGTGCCATCACAACGCTGGTAATCAAGCAAAGATGCTAAGGGCTCTACCGATATGTATTAGAGATATGCTAAAAGAAACACATGCACATATTGAGGTAGAAACAAACCAGGTAGAATATTACCATTTCGAGAAAGACTGTTACTATATCCGTGTATATCCCAAGCTTCCAATATGTAATATACAAACCAATATGATACAATAATGGCCTCTAGAGCATATATCACTAACAATCTCCCACTTTCACTAAGGCCATGTATTAGTATATCGCAGACCTATCATCTCGAATAGCCTCTCGAACTGTGTCTGTGTTGGGGTTTCTTAGCACAACCACTAGGTTTTAGCAAGCATCAAGTATGCAATTTTAAAAATTCTAGAGTGCTAAGCAACACCATCCAAGGATCTAACTAGAGAATTAGGGTTTTAAAGCATGTAAACTATCTTTACACTAAGTGAAATAGGAATACAATCTTTGTAGACTGGTCCTTCACTTCTAAAGCTCCGTGTAGTAGTCCCTTAGCTCCAAGTAGTGGTGTCCCGGACTCTCCTTAGTCTCCACTAGGCGAAAGGAACGAACTTTTTTAAGGATCTTCGAGGCCGAATATGATCTACGTCGAAGAATCTCTAACTCAAGTTATCTCTTCACTAATTGATGGAATAGTGAAGCAAACAAGCTATACTAAATGGCTAGTTTGGTATAGATTGATGAAGTAGGAATTTTACTCACTTTAGAATTATTTTTCTCTTTTTCTTTTTCACCTCACTCAAAAGCTAGAGAAGGAAAATGAGATGAAGAAGAAGATCAAGTGTTAAACCATCTCAACCATGGGTGAGAAAATATCACAAATGATATTTGTAGAGACTTAACCATGGCTAAAGATAATGGTTGGGTTAATAAATATCTAGAATAAAACAAAATTAGTGGACTAAATCAAGGTTTCTATATGCTTCCACAAGCATCCTAAAGCATGCCAATTTCCACCTAATTTTGATTTATCCCTTAATAATTAAATCCCAAATTATCTTTAGTTTGGTATGAGTCTCATACACCCATGTCCAATGTATCATCAATCATGACACAAAATTAAATACATTAATATATATCACACATATATTTAAATGTATTGGTAGAAAAGAAATTCTTAAGTGGGCTAATATTAGTTAATATATATTAATATATCAAATATATAATTATATATTAAATTATTAAATCAATACTTGATTTAATAATCCGGCTATATCACATATAACCGACTAATATCATTTATATCAATTCATCGAATCAACACTTGATTCAATAACCCGGCTATATCTCATATAACCGACTGATATCATATATCGCGAGATTGGAATACGGTATCACATACACGTATTAATCTCGGCCCCGCACATATCACATATATGCCCTTATTCTTTTCTCTTGGGCTAGGAAAGCTCTGTGTAGGACTCTAAAGACTCGTCAATATGTCAGCAGTAGGTAATGATCATATCAGTTACCCATAAGCCGTCAGCGGTACTGGCTGGACGTAACGGCTACCCAGGTATTGAACGATCAGAAGATCAACAAGCAAGTTTGTCCATACTCCCGTGAATCTAGTAAGTAACACTACCGTATAGTCCGGTCTTTTCGTCTGATATGTCGCATATCGAGTCTGGGGATGGTAAACGTCAGACCCCAATAACTTGATAAGTCATGCCGATGTGAGGCTCATAACGGGTCAAGAAACTACTGATAACACTTACCATTAAATCTCAGCATCATCCCTGGCCAGGGACTTCCTGTTATAGCCAATCGAGTATAGCGCAACATCAACCCCCAATACCGGGAGAGACGAAACCCCTCCTATCGCTCATTGCCTCCATATGACTCGGGACTGTACCCAAAATCCACCTGTTTGCACGCTCTCTTGAGCATGGTAGGGAGGAAATCAAAGCACAGTAGGAATCACACAAGACTCTATGACGATCTCGGGTCTACAGACTAATCTGTACTAGTGTCACTAGAGAACTGCTATCTGACGTCAGGTATAATACCATCTAGGAGTTCTCGGTGAGTCCTGTTTGGTGTACCCATTCTCCAATAAGCACCTGTGTACAATCTTTGATGTCAAACACCAATGGATGTGGGATCATCCATCACCCCATACAGGGTCAAGAAACATACACACTAGTCTACTCTGGAATATCAATACCCTGTCTCGATATTCTCTCAACTAGGAACAATTAAAGGATGAACTTGTGGACTACCCTGGCCCCACTAGTATGATCTGCATCATAATCCTGGTAGTCAAGTATACATCGTAAGGGCTTTATAAACACGTGAGAGAAAGACAGTATCATAATACCAGTCTACATGTTAAGATAAAGAGTAACCAGATAGCATACTATCATGTCGAGCAAGTGAGTCCTCTCTATATATGTCCAAGCATCCATTATAATATACAATCATGTACAATAATAGCCTCTAGGGCATACATATAACTAACAATCTCCCACTTGCACTAAGGCCAGTTATTGTAGTATCCCATACCCAACATCCCAAAGAGTCTCTCAAATTATATCAAGGGTATGGCCTCCGTGAGTGGATCCACCGTGTTATTCTTCGTGTCAACTCTCCTGACCTCGATCTCCCGGAGATCAACTATCTCTCTGATCAGGTGATACCGCCTATGAATATGTCTGGATCACTGATGGGACCGGGGTTCCTAGGCCAAAGCCATAGCTCCATTGTTATCACAATACATAAGTATTGGATGCTTAATGGTAGGAACCTCACTAAGTTTGTTTCATGAACTTGTTCATCCAGATAGCCTCTTTAGCAGAATCGTTGGTAGCGATGTATTCAGCTTTCATCGTCGAGTCTACTACGGTATCTAGCTTGGAACTCTTCCAACATGCCGTCCCTCCACTGAGGGTAAAATCAAAACCCGAGACTGTCTTACAGTCGTCCTTATCACTCTGGAAGCTCGAATCGGTAAAGAACTCGACACGGAGTTCACTGTTACCATACACCAAGAGCATTTATTTAGTCCTTCTCAAGTACTTAAGAATGTTCTTCACAGCTGTTCAGTGATTCTCCCTAGGATGTAAGAGGCATCACCCAAATCCTTCATGGAGAACTTTTGTGATAAGAAGAGCTTAACCGAGTGTAGCATAGGAACATCATTTCCTATCAAGAGTATGTCATCCACGTACAATATGAGGAAGACAACCTTACTTTCTACAATCTTCTTGTACATACAAGGTTCATCTACATTTTTGATGAAGTCAAACTCTTTGACTGCCACATCAAAACAGATGTTCCAACTCAATGCCTACTTTAATCCGTAGATTAATGTAAGCAGCTTGCACACCTTTCCGCTGCACCTACTATTTACGAAGCCCTATAGCTGTGTCATGTACACGCTCTCTTCTAAATCACCATTTAGAAAAACGGTTTTGACATCCATCTGCCAGATTTCATAGTCATGGTATGCAGCGTTGGCAAGTAGGATCCGGATGGACTTAAGTATAGCTACTGGAAAAAGGTTTCATCATAATCCACATCTGGTCGTTGACGAAAACCTTTTGCTACAAGTCTAGCTTTGAAAGTCTCAACTTTTCCATTTACACCAAGTTTCTTTCTTAAAGATCCACTTGCTCCCAATGAGTTTTACCCTTTCAGGAGCAACTTCCAAAATCCATACTTTGTTGGTGTATATGGATTCCATATCAGATTGTATCTAGCCATTTCACAGAGTTCCCACTCGTGATGGCCTGCTCGAAACTAGTTGGGTCATCATCTTCTATGATGCAATCCTCGCTCCCACCATCAATGAAAAAACTATAGTATTTCTCAAGTGGATGAGGAACCCTATTAGATCTGCGGAGTGGCTGAGGTTCGTCGGGGACTATTGAATCCTCCGGCTCCACGAAATCATCAGCTGTAGTTTGTGTAGCTGGAACTTCTTCCAGTTCTATCTCATGACCACTAATTTCTTTCACAAGAAATTCCTTTTCTGAAAAGGTGGCATGTTGAGCAACAAACACCTTTTGTTCCTCAGAATGGTAGAAGATATGCCCTTGCGAATGCTTGGGATATCCTACAAACTTGCATAGAACTGACCTTGCCTCAAGCTTGTCCGGATTTTGAGTTTTAACATAGGCCGGACAACCCCACATCTTAATGAAATTAAGACATGGTCTCTTCCCCTCCCATATCTCATATGGAGTGGTAGGCACTGATTTGATCGGAACTCTATTCAATAGGTATGCGTCTGTCTCAAGCGCATAACCCCAAAAGGAAATAGGTAACTCAACAGTACTCATCATAGAGCGCACCATATCTAATAGGGCGTGATTCCTCTACTCCGACACACCGTTGTGCTGTGGTGTATATGGAGGAGTAAGCTGAGAGAGAATCCCATTCTATTTTAAAAAATCCAGGAACTCCGTGCTTAAGTATTCTCTTCCCCGATCAAATCGAAGGATTTTGATACTTTTACCCGTTTGGTTCTCTACTTCGTACTTATATTCCTTGAATTTCTCAAAAGCTTCAGACTTGTGTTTCAACAGGAACACATGTCTAAATCTTGAGAGATCATTGGTGAATGTAATGAAGTACGATGAACTATTCCTGGCATGTGTAGACATGGGACTGCATACATCACTATGTATCAGTCCCAAGAGTTCAGTAGCTCTTTCTCTGTATTCAGTAAACGGAGTTTTGGTCATTTTTCCTTTGAGATATGACCGACAAGTTTCATAAGATGTAAATTCGAATGGATTCAAATATCCATCCTTATGTAACTCAGATAGTCGTGTCGCATTGATATGACCTAGTCTACAATACCACAAGAAGGCTTCGTTCATTTCTGAACTTTTCCTCTTGTGTGTGTTCTGTACGTTAAGGATTGCATTTTGATTTAGAACATATAAACCGTTACATAATATACCAAACCCAATCAACATTTAATTTAGGAAAATGTTCATAACATTTTTCTCTACTACAAAGTTATATCCTTCTTTATCTAATATAGAAATTGATATTAAATTGCATATCATAGATGGTATGTAACAACAGCCGTTCAAGATCAATGTATTCCCATTTGGTAATACAAGGTGATATTCACCAACTGTTTTGGCTGCAACATTTGCACCATTCCCTACTTTTAGAGAATGATCACCTTTTTCCAGTTCTCTACTTTTTTTTAGCCCATTTAACATATTACAAATGTGGGATCCTGATCCGGTATCTAATACCCAGGACATAGAGTGTACTGATAAACAGTTCTCGGTAACGAACACACCCGAAGAAGATGCATCAATATGCTCATTCCTCCTTCGGGTTGTGTGGGAATCCGGATATTCCCCTATTTCCTGCTCAGACTTATAACAATTATAAAGTAGAGCGGAACCAACGTTCCCCAGCTCAGTATAATAAGCGATTTCAGTCAATACATCCATATTATTATTTTGATTAAGGCGTGTCATGGTCGCTACCTAGAGCGAGAGAAGAAAACACTGCGTGCACTCTTGCAAGATTAGATTGGTTATTATTTTATCTAATCAGGATGGTTTCCACTGTTTTTATCAAATCTTTCTTCAAACCCTAAAATGTAAGATTAGCCGGGATTATTTACACCCTACAAGTTCGCCAATCATTCAGCCAGGCAGGTATTGGTACTCCGAGGGAGTCTTCCATGCTTTCGCATGAAACTAATTAAATAATCTCGTTTCCCCAGGGGCGTAACCCTGTTAACACCTTTCTTAGACACCTACTTGATCAGCTAATTGTAAAGTGTAAAACTCTTCCAGAAGTAACTCTTACTCGCAGTGGGTATCGGGATCCAACTATCTCGTAGAAGGTATGCAATCTCATTGTAAATTTCAGCACTTGAAATTCCCAATTATGTTTTTTCCCCTAGCGTCCTATGACCTTAACGCAGGCCAACAAACCATAGGGCGCTAGTCAAGTTCAACCCGTACATTTCGTGATTGAATTAAACCCACCCGCACGACCCTTGACGCAGGCCAACAAAGTCGCACGACTACCGTAATCCAATCACATCACATGCTGCAGATAAGCACTAAATAGCTACCGCACACCACGCCTTGACACAGGCTAACAAACGCAGCACGAATACTAAATAGTACTTATCTGAAATGACGGAGGGCTACGACATGTTTTTAAGAAAAACTTTTGCATAATGAACTTGATATCGTTGTAGAATCGAGTAATTTGAAAAGGAGTGGTTTAAGCTCCGCTTTTAAAATCGAGTTTTTCAAAATAAACCGAGTGGGTGTAGCATTTGCTAGCTTTTGCTAAAGAGATCACTCCCGGTGAAGGGATCTAGGATCTTTCCTCATCGAATGAAGTGCTGGATATTCATCAAGGAATACCACTATGCAAAGCAAGAACTAGAGCTACCTTTTTGAAAATTTGATTCGACAACATCATTAGATTTCTTTCCTTTTCATTAATCTCATTAATGAAGTCCCATCATTTATGCTTCATAAGTATCACAGATAAAGAAATGAAAATATAACGTACGCTTATGCCATCCGCATTCGCCACGGGGTCCCATCATGCATCGTTAGGTTAGTTAACTAACGACAGAGCGGGGGCAGGACTAGCGCAGATGCAAAACATAAGTAACGTTTATTATATATCATATATATAATATAAAGCATTCATCTCACGCAGTTATATGATCTCATCACACAACATTGCAGCAGAAGTCAACATATGAAATATTGGATATACTAGGAGATCCGTGTTTTAAATTAAGCCAGTAAAAAACATGGATTCCATGGTCGTGATGAATAGACAAACCCACATCCCTAGACCTCTACGAGAGCGGCAAGCAACCCTACCAATTCTAGAGTCAGGAGACCCGGTCTCGACTCCTCAAGATGGTCCCCACTGGACTCTAGAACCCGATTACTTGTGCTCCCTGCCTTAGGTCTATCCTAATGCGGAAAAGTAAATAATATACATCAATGGTGACATCCTCCTCAACCCAGAAGTGTCCCAATAAAAGAATATTACATACAAATTTTTTATATGAATGAAAATGGAAAACTCTCATCTCACGCAAAAACCCCCGGCTATTCAAACACGACGATCCAATATAACATATCCCAGCAACACATAACATCACATGTCATCAACGTAAGTAAATATGTGTATCACAATTGTCGTTGACGTATAGCAACGAAACCGGAGATACACCACATATTACACTTACGGTCGCAAAAAAGAAAGTGAAAACTACAATAATTGGAATCCACAACCACCTTAGACATCATAAACCCGAAATATCACATATTTCGGATTTCTTGCCTAACCATATAAATTCCTTAGACATCATAAACCCGGAATATCATATATTCCGAATTTCATGCCTAACGTTATAAACCCGGCATTTTAGTCTCAAATTGAAAATATTTTTCAATAACCAGTTGGGCAATTCAACAAGATTCCCGACAATAGATCGAATGCTCGTCAGAAACATTAGTAGACGGCCGCACCCCCGATGCAGTCGACGAAGTGCACTTAGGCGGAACACCGCGATCGCGAGCACCCAAACGGATGCTTTTGGTTACGGGGTTCTCCTACAGTCACTTGGTCGGGGCTATGGGGCATGGCTATCTAACAGTGTTACCGGGCGAGCGTTCGCGTACTGTACGAGATTGCGACGGAGTTTTGATCCGAATCAAAACCCTGTGGCAACCGATTGATGAGACTAAATTGCTAGATTTATAAAACACTAATTAGTTTTCACAAAACTAATTATTGTGGATTCCAAATATTGTATCACAAATCACAGATATCTAGACGATGTTAAACATTTTGATCGATTTATCAAACACCCAAAATTCCCAGAGACCTGAACACTTGAGTCACACTTAAAAATACCCAGAATGTACCACAAGTACCTATGGATCAGCACAAGAAGGCACGTTCCCTGCCTCACCAATGGAGCCGCGGAACCGCGGCAAAACCCATAGTTTGGCCGCGGTTGCGCGGCCCTTTGGTCGAGTTGGGCCCTTGTTTTTCTTGGAGATCCATACAAAACTCTGCATAATTTTCTGCATATTTTTAAACCTAAAAATTCCAAATTTTGAAAAATTTCTAGAGACTAGGGTTTTTTCGGGTCTCGAAGTTCGATCGAACACTTTAACTTTGTCTAGACGATTCCTAATGCTCTAGCTTGGCTCTGATACCACTGTTGGGGTTTCTTAGCACGACCACTAAGTTTTAGCAGGCATCAAGTATGCAATTTTAAAAATTCTAGAGCATTAAGCAACACCATCAAGTATCTAACTAGAGAATTAGGGTTTTAAAGCATGTAAACTATCTTTACACTAAGTGAAATAGGAATACAATCTTTGTAGACCGGTTCTTCACTTCTAAAGCTCCGTGTAGTAGTTCTTTAGCTCCAAGTAGTAGTGTCCTGGACTCTTCTTAGGCTCCACTAGGCGAAAGGAACGAGCTTGCTTAAGGTTCTTCGAGGCCGAAGATGATCTACGTCGAAGAATCTCTAATTCAAGCTACCTCTTCACTAATTGATGGATTAGTGAAGTAAACAAGCTATACTAAATGGCTAGTTTGGTATAGATTGATGAAGTAGGAATTTTGCTCACTTTAGAATTATTTTTATCTTTTTCTTTTTCACCTCACTCATAAGCTAGAGAAGGAAAATGAGATGAAGAAGAAGATCAAGTGATGAACCATCTCAACCATGGATGAGAAAATATCACAAATGATATTTGTAGAGACTTAACCATGGTTAAAGATAATGCTTGGGTTAATAATATCAGAGTAAAACAAAATTAGTGGACTAAGTCAATATTTCTATATGCTTCCACAAGCATCCTAAACCATGCCAATTTCCACCTAATTTTGATTTATCCTTTAATAATTAAATCCCCAAATTATCTTTAGTTTGGTATGAGTCTCATACACCCATGTTCAATGTATCATCAATCATGACACAAAATTAAATACATTAATATATATCACATATATATTTAAATGTATTAGTAGAAAAGAAATTCTTAAGTGGGCTAATATTAGTTAATATATATTAATATATCAAATATATAATTATATATTAAATTATTAAATCAACACTTGATTTAATAATCCGGCTATATCACATATAACCGACTAATATCATTTATATCAACTTATTGAATCAACACTTGATTCAATAACCCGGCTATATCTCATATAACCGACTGATATCATATATCGCGAGATTGGAATACAGTATCACATACATGTATTAATCTCGGTCCCGCACATATCACATATGTGCCTTACTTTGTTTCGCTTGAGCCAGGAAACCTCTGTGTAGGACTTTAAAAACTTGTCAATACGCCAGCAGTAGGTAATGATCGTATCAGTTACCCACAAGCCGTCAGCGGTAATAGCTGGACGTAACGGCTACCCAGGTATTGAACGATCAGAAGATCAATAAGCAAGCTTGTCCATACTCCCGTGAATCCAGTAAGCAATACTACTGTACAGTCCGATCTCTTTGTCTGATATGTCGCATATCGAGTATGGGGGTGGTAAACGTCAGACCCCAATAATGCTAATGTGAGGCTCATAACGGGTCGAGAAACTGCTGATAACACTTAACAATAAATCTCAGCTTAGCCCTGGCCAGGGACTTCCTGTTATAGCCAATCGAGCATAGCGCAACATCAACCCCCAATACCGGGAGAGACGAAACCCCTCCTATCTCTCATTGCCTCCATGTGACTCAGGACTGTACCCAAAATCCACCTGTTTCTACGCTCTCTTAAGCGTGGTAGGGAGGAAATCAAAGCACAGTGGGAATCACACAAGACTCTATGACGATCTCGGGTCTACAGACTAACCTGTACTAGTGTCACCAGAGAACTGCTATCTGACGTCAGGTATAATACCATCTAGGAGTTCTCGGCGAGTCCTGTTCGGTGTACCCATTCTCCAATGAGCACCTGTGTACAATCTTTGATGTCAAACACCAATGGATGTGGGATCATCCATCACCCCATAAGGGTCAAGAAACATACACACTAGTCTACTCTGGAATATCGATGCCCTGTCTCAATATTCTCTTGACTAGGAACAATTAAAGGATGAACTTGTGGACTACCCTGGCCCCACTAGTATGATCTGCATCATAATCCTGGTAGTCAAGTACACATCCTAAGGGTTTTATCAACATATGAGAGAAAAACAATATCATAATACCAGTCTACATGTTAAGATAAAAAGTAATCAGATAGCATACTATCATGTCGAGCAAGAGAGTCCTCTCTATATATGTCCAAGCATCCATTATAATATACAATCATGTACAATAATGTCCTCTAGGGCATACATATAACTAACAGTCCGAGGGATGGCTTTTGTGAGTGGATCTGCAGTGTTGTTCTTCGAATCAACTCTCCTCACCTCGATCTCCCGGCGATCAACGATCTCCCTGATCAGATGGTACCGCCTCAAGATATGTCTGGACTTCTGATGGGACCTGGGTTCCTTCATTAAAGTTATAGCGCCGTTGTTGTCATAATACAGAGATATTGGATCTATAATGGACGGAACCACCTGAAATTCTGTTAGGAACTTCCTCATCCAGACTGCTTGTTTCGCAGCGTCACAAGCAGCGATATACTCCGCTTCCATCGTCGAGTTAGCAACGATGACCTGCTTAGAGCTCTTCTAACAGACCACCCCTCTATTGAGGGTAAAGACATAACCCGATATGGATTTGGAGTCATCCTTGTCACTCTGGAAGCTGGAGTCAGCAAAGGCCTCGATCTGGAGGTCTTTTCCGCCATACACCAAGAACGTCTCCTTAGTCCTTCTCAGGTACATGAGAATGTTCTTTACTGCTATCCATTGGTTCTCCCCCGAGTTTGACTGATACCGGCTTACCATGCTAAGTGCGTAAGCAACATCTGGTCTGGTACACAACATCGCATACATTATAGAGCCTACCACAGAAGTATAGGATATAATCGATATGCGAGCCCTTTCCAAATCAGTCTTGGGAGATATCTCTTTGGAGAGGGTGATTCTGTGACAAGCTGGTAGACTACCGCATTTTGAATCTTCCATACTATATCTATTTAGTATGGTGTCGACGTACCTGAACTGCAAAAGTCACAACATTCTCTTAGATCTATCACGATAGATCTGGATCCCTAGAATGTAGGAGACATCACCCAGGTCTTTCATAGAGAACCTCTGTGACAAGAATCCTTTGACTGATTGTAGCATGGGAATGTAATTTCCTATCAAGAGAATGCCATCCACGTACAAGACGAGGAATACCACAGTTCTCGCTACAATCTTACTATAGATGCATGGTTCATCTGAATTTTTGATAAAGTCGAATTCTTTGACCGTCTCATCAAAACAGATGTTCCAACTCCACGATACCTGCTTTAATCCATAAATGGATTTAAGCAATTTGCACACCTTCCCGCTGCTCCCACTTTGAATGAGACCCTCTGGCTGATCCATATAGACGCACTCTTCCAAATGTCCATTTAAAAAAGTGGTCTTTACGTCTATCTGCCAAATCTCATAATCGTGGAAGGCAGCAATGGCAAGAAAGATCCGAATGGATTTGAGCCTAGCCACTGGAGAAATGGTTTCATCATAGTCCAAACTAGGTCTTTGATAAAAACCTTTTACAACAAGTCTAGCCTTATAGGTTTCAACCTGTCCATCTACACTAATCTTCTTTCTGAAGATCCATATGCAGCCTACGGGTTTTACCTCTTCTGGAGCAATGTCCAAAGTCCATATTTTGTTGGTGTACATGGACTCCATCTCGGTCCGCATTGCATCCAGCCATTTTACCAAGTCACCGCTCTGAATGGCTTGCTGGAAGTTAGTTGGCTCATCATTGTTAATGATGCAATCCTCTTGTTCTCCGCCGAAAGACCGGGAAGACAAACGTCTTGCCTAAATTTGGGGGCAGATGCTATTTGGATTTATCCGTCCCCCTCTCCGAAGTTGCCAAGTTGATTTATGGCACCATGTATCGAAGGTTTAGACAGATACGGCCGATGTAGCAGACTTCGTCAGATTCTCCCTCATTATGAGGTTTTTTTGATTGTGGGGACGCTCTTCCCTGCAGGCGCAAGCCCCTGCAGTTAATTACGCTACCGCATCGCGGTAACAACTTTCTCCTTCTCCATATGGTCACTTCGTGTCGTGTGTGTTTGTTTTATTTTTGGTTGCCCGTGGATTGTATATGGAGACTAATTTATGTTGTCGCCTGTAGGGCGTGGATTAGTCCAAATCCGTATTTTCTTAGATTTGGATTTGGGTTGGGTTTAAGGATCGTTAATCTCATTTGAGACTAAGATCAACTTAAACGTTTGTTATGGATATGTTAGTCTTATTTTAGACTAAGATCAACTTAACCATTTGTTAAGGATACGTTAGTCTAATTTTAGACTAAGATCTACTTAACAGGATCATTTAGATCCAACAAAAGATCATTTGGGCTCTATTGTTTTAGTTTAGAGACTTTGCGGTCCAAAAGTTTAAGGACATCATAGTCCATAGAGTTTAAGGAAATCATAGTCCATAGTTTAAAGACATCATAGTCTATGAGTTTAAGGACCCCACAGTCTATGGTAGTTTAGAGACATCATAGTCTGTAAAGTTTAAGGACATCATAGTCCATGAGTTTAAGGACCCCACAGTCCGTAAAGTTTAAGGACATCGTAGTCCATGAGTTTAAGGACCCCACAGTCCGTGGAATGTCTGGTTGTCGGGACCCGTCACCTCTCTTAAGACGTTGAAAGATTACAACGACAAATATCAGAGGAGTGAAGAGATGTACCCTTGAACCAATATTGGTTGAAAGGCTCTGGGAATCACTTTGAATTCCATAAGAGATGATCAGTTTTAGAAGACAAGAGTATACTTGGGGTACAGTTTCAGGGGATCTTGCCTCTTGAAGACTTAGGTAATTTGGGCTAAGATTGGCTTGAACATAGTGTTAAACACTAGAGTACATTCGGCGCTCACGTGCTCCCACGTGAGGTGCTTAAAGTAGTGTTAAACATTAAAACTGAAGCGCTCACATGGGGTCACGTGAGGCGCCTGAAGATTGGGCCTTGTTTCTTTTATTTTACCCTCAGAATATGCATATAAGTGTTAAACACTTGACCTTTATGACCATTACGTTTGGGCACGTGATCGGTATCCATGCGTTGGATATTAAAGTATTTGTCAGGGGTCACGTGGGAGCACGTGAAGCATCCTCTAGGCGGGCATTGCCTTTAGGTATAATCCTCTTTTGTTTGATAATTGCTAGGGGTCACGTGGGAACACGTGAGACGCCCTAAAAGTGAAACTGCCTTGGCTTTACTCTCTTTTGTTTCGAGGAGCTTTTTAAGGGTCACGTGGGAGCACGCGATACATCCTAAAAGAGAAACTGTCTTTATTGTTTTCCTTTTTCCCTTTTAAATAAGTGTTAAACATTTTGGAAAATCTCTTTTTCTGGTTCAAAGAAAGGGGGTCACGTGTTATCACGTGATTATGTTGGGTACTGATCTCTTTTACGTGCATGAAGAGTTAAATACCCTGTTTAAGAATTAAATTCTTTTGATAGGGTTAAACCCTAATTTTATTTAGAGGAATTAAATTCTTATATGTTTGAAAGAATTAAATTCTTTAAACCCAATTCTCCCTCTAAGTTTTGGATCTACATGGCAGAATCTCTCCAATGAGAATTAAATTCTCAACTTGTGGGGTGATCTACTTCTGCAGATCTTCAACCAGAGGAATAACCGAGTTCTTTTTAGAAGAGTTAAACTCTTGGTTTGAGAATTAAATTCTCTTTTATTTTATGGGAGCTTATAGAATGATCTCCTTCCTTCTCTTACCTAGAGTTTTTTTCTCTGAAGAGATCTTTTTTTCTCTCTGGAGAATTAAATTCTCTTCTCTTTTTTCTCTTCTGTATTCTCTCTCCGTTATTGTATCCCTTTTTTTGTTGTCTCTCCTTGGCTCCTATTTATAGAAAAAAGAAAAGAATCAGTTTGTTTAGTCAATGTTTCATTGAAAGATTTTGATTGATTTTATAACCAACATGATCTTTTAGATCACTCGGTGAATTTTATTCACCATTGGATTTTTAATCCGAAAGATATTTTATTTGTTGTTTCTGGAAAATTTTAGGAAAATATTTCCTTGTATAGAATCTTTCTATAAATTGGTGATTTTTAGTCGCCATTGGATTTTTAATCCAACGGTGCTCCCTTTTACAGAGTGCGATCTTTTTTGTTTGGAAAGATCTTGGGAAATATTTTTTCCAATTAGGGTTTTTGATTTCCTTTTAATTAGAATTTAATTCTATTAGTTCAGAGGGTTTATGATTCTATCACGTGTTGGCACGTGACCTCACTGATTAAGCAATTAATTAGAATTTAATTCTATTAGTTCTGAGGGCTCAGGAACCCATCACGTGTTGGCACGTGACCCCATCAATCAGGCTTTCAGGCGCGGATAGACTTTGCTCATAAAAGGTCACGTGTCTGCACGTGAGACCCGGTCACGTGTTGGCATGTGACCCTATCAATTAGGCTTTCAGGCGCAGATAGACTTTGCTCATAAAAGGTCACGTGTCTGCACGTGAGGCCCGGTCACGTGTGAGCACGTGATGCCCCATTTGGGGGTCTTTCTTGCTGCTTTATTTGTATTTTATTCAGTTCCCATGAGGGAACACCTCTCTATCCCCGTCTATGAGAAAACCGCAGTATCTCTCGGGCGGATGAGACTGCCTACTAGTCCTGTGGAGTGGCGCGGGGATGTCCTGTTCATTTGAAACTTCTGGTTCTACCATGCTTTCAGTAATAGCTTGTGGTTCTGGAATTTTTTCCAGTTCTATTGCGCTCCCACTAGTTTCTTTTTCCAAAAATTGATTTTCCAAAAAGTGAGCATAATGAGAAACAAAAACCTTTTATTCCTCTGTGTAATAGAAAAGATACTCACTGGAGTTCTTTGGGTATCCTACAAACTTACACAGTACTGAGCATACTTCGAGCTTATCTGCATGCTGCTTTTCAAAAGCTGGACATCCCCATATCTTCAGATACTGAAGATAGGGTTTCTTTCCACTCCACATCTGATATGGTGTGGTAGGAACATTCTTGCTAGGAACCTTGTTCAAAATATATGCAGCTGATTCTGTACATAGCTCCAGAAGGATTGCGGCAACTCAGCGTTACTCATCATGGAACATATCATATCCAATAGGGTTTTGTTCCGCCTTTCTGATACACCGTTGTGTTGTGGTGTGTATGGAGGAGTAAGCTGAGAGAGAATTCCATTCTCTTTTAAGTAATCCAGGAACTCGGCATTTAAGTATTCACCATCTCGATCAGATCTCGGTGTCTTGATGCTTTTTCCGGTCTGTTTTTCCACTTCATTCTTATATTCTCGGAATTTCTCAAAGGCTTCGGATTTATGTTTCATCAAGAAGATATGTCCTTACCTAGAGAAATCATCCGTAAAATTAATAAAATAGGAATAACCACTTCATGCATTTGTAGAAATTGGACCACACACGTCACTGTGTATGAGTCCCAATAGCTCGCTCGCTCGCTCTTACTCCGTGTCCAGTGAACGGAGTCTTTGTCATCTTTCCTTTGAGACATGATTGACAAGTTGCATAAAACTGATATTCGAACGGATCCAAATATCCCTCTTTATTTAACTTTGTCAACCGTGTTTAATTGATGTGACCCGGTCTCCAATACCATAAGAAAGCCTGATTTAATTCTGGAGACTTTCTTTTAAGTGTGTTTTGGACGTTGAAAACCTGAGCTTGATTTATTACGTATATACCGTTATCTAGTGTACCCGACCTAATCAAAACTTGATTTAGGTGGATGTAGACCACATCGCTTACAAATGTAAAATCATAACTTCTTTAGAAAGTAAAAATACAGAAATGATATTATATGTCAAATTGGGTACACACAAATAGTTACGCAAAATCAAAATATGCTCACTTGTCAATCCTAAGTGATATTCCCTTACGGATACGGTATCCACGCTCATTCCGTTAGTAACCCTGAGAGTCATATCACCTGTCCTGATAACTCTACGGTTTCTCAAAACTTATAATGAATTACAGATATGAGATCCTGATCTGGTATCTAGTACTCAGGAAGTAGAGTTAATTGACATACAGTTTTCAATCACAAACACACCCGAAGCCGAAGCCACAACGTGTTTCGGATCTTGGATTCTGGCTTTCCAAGCCCTGCATTCCTTCTGCCAATGCCCTTTCCCGTGACAATGGGAACATCTCTCCTTCACTACTGTTAGCTCCGAAACTTTTGCCCTGCCCTTTCCTTTTACCTTACTGACACCGCCTATCGGCTTGGTGGAGGCCTTCTTCTTCTTTCCTTTGGCTTTCGCCTTGGATCTAGATGAGGAAGATTCCCTAATAAGCAGAGCGGGTGTCTTCCTGGTTTCCTTCAGGATGTAAGTAGAAGGTAGGGACTGTAGAATCAAGTCAGCATATGACTCGTTTTCTAACGAGGTCCCCAGGTCTGTGAGCTTTTCAATATAGCTGATTATTGTAAGGACGTGGTCCCCTACAGATGACCCGAAAGCCAACCTTGCTTGAAACAATTCCTTCGAGGTCTCATATCTTGCGATACGAGATTGCTCTCCATATAAATATTTGTTATGGAGGAAGATAGAAGCTAAGTCCATCTTCTCGTGTTGCCTATGGTTTTCACTAGGCCAACACGAGGCACTTGGCATTCGCACAGTCTTTTTCTCTTGTCTTACGGATATCAACATCCACGACAGTGGAAACTGGACCTGGGATGGCGGGGGCTTTAGTAGTAAGGAGGTGGCCCAGCTTGTCATAGGTAATGGACATCTGGACAAACCTTTGCCAATTAATATAGTCTGGCTCAGTCAATTTATTATCTAGCTGTAACCTAAGTCTGGTCACCTGGTCGCTGCAATTAAGAGAGAGAGAGAGAGAGAGAACACTTAGCATGATGCTCTTGCAAGTTTAGATTGGTTTTTAGTTTATCTAAACATGATGGCTCCCACTGTATCTCGAATCCTTCCTCAAACCATAAAAGAAGAATTAGTCAGGATTAATCTCACTCTTACAATACTTGCTTAACTTTTCGGCCAAGCTGGTGTTGGTATTTCGAGAGAGGTTTTCCAACGCTTTCGCGAAATTCCTTAATTACATAACCTTTTTTCTCTGGAGGCGTAGCCCCGCTAACACCGTTCTAGACACCTATTTGGTTTATAGTATTGATCGTTTAGTGAAAAATCTCCCGAGGAGTTGCGGATACTCACAGTAGGATTGGGATCCAAATTCATTGTGTGATAGTCCTGAAGGAATCCTACCAAAATTATCACACTCCAAATGGTATGCAACACTAGCAAGTTTCAGTTTCTTTACAAACTCCCGATGTAGATTTTTGCCCCAAGCCTTTATGATCTTGACGAAGGCCAACATATCATAAGTCGCAAGTCAAGTTCTACCCGTCATTGTTTAGGTTAATTTGAACACACCCGTACATACCCTTGACAAATGCTAAAATAGTAGTACGATTGTCCCAAACCAATACATCTATCTATGCTACAGATGAATAACTAGCAGCTACCAATCACTATGTCTTGGCGAAGGTCAAAATACATAGCTTTAATACTACCGAATACCCATCTGAAATGACGGAGGGCTACGGATGGTTTTGGCGAAACCGTGAACGTAATAAACTTGATTTAATCGAAAGAACCTGATAGCTTTTAAAGGAGTGGTTTAAGATCCGCATTTAAAAGTTTGCTTTTTGAAAAAACCGAGTGGTATTGAAATTATTCCAATGATTCAGCTTTGGTTTGTTTGCTTTGCATTAATCATATAATGCAATCCCATCATTTACACCTACCATTGTAGAAAGAAACGAAAATATCATATACACTTATGCCATCCGCATTCGCCACTGGTCCCCATCGTACACCGTTAGGTTACTTAACTAACGCCAGAGCAGGGGCTGGACTAGCGCGGGTGCAAAACATAAGCAACGTCTACTAAATAGCATATATATAATATCCATTTGTCTCACGCAATAATAGGCATTCTAGATCACAGATGAACATATTAGATATACTAGGAATTCCGTGTTTCGTTTAAGCCTGTAACGATTGACAGATTCCATGGTTGTGATGAATAGTCAAACCCTACCCTATACCTCTACGGGTGCGGCAAACTACCCGCCAAATTCCCGAAGTGAAGCAATCTCCCTCAGTAAAATGAGGAGGCCACTCGGCACTTTAAGAACCCGGTAGTTTGTGCATCCTACCTTGGGTCTATCCTAGGAGCAGGAAACAGTAAAAAAAATAATACAATGGTAGCTACAACCTCAACCCGGATGTACTCCGCAAAATAATATTATATCACTTTACAATTTATATCGAATGAAAGAAAGAAAACTCTCTTCTCGCATCCCCCGGCTATTCATCATCGACGATCCAATTTCCATATCCACAAACCAACATCACAGATATGTGCAACCCCCAATTAACCGACATATAGAATTTAGCGGAAGTTTACAAACACATATATCGAACTGAAACATGTTAAACGATGTTAAAACCGCGACTTTGAAAATACTTCGTTTTGCCATAACAGAAAGATAACAATATATGCAAACTTGGCAAAATCAAACATCACCTGAAACCCTAAATCCAAGTGACAAGAACACAGAACAAAACCCAACCCAATTCCCCCACTACAAAACCGGTGAGGCTGGTCATTTTGGGAGTTTGGCCAGCCAAGGTGAGGTGGAATTGATTCATTTTTGTTTTGTGTTCATCTCACAAGCAAAGGAGCACTCTGCAATTGTTTAAAAAAATTTTAGAGCCTCCAAAAAATCTGACAGAAACTTAAATTTTGATTTCGATGTTTCGGAGTTATTTCGGTTTCGTAGTTTTACACGTTGTCTAAACTGTTAGTTAAGGTTTAGTAGGCTCTGATACTACTGTAAGTTGATGCCGCGCACCCCGCGGGTTCGCGGGGAGGAGGAATGCGCAAAAAATGATTTTTACGTGCTTCGCAACACCGACTTGAACTCTAGGATCGATACTAAACCCTAGCTAGCTAAACTGTATGAGGTTAACTACTTGGATAGAAAGTTATTCCTCACAGAACCATGTCCTTCGGGTCTTCTTGCTGTCCTCCTCCTCATCATAGGCTCCTCGGATCGTACACGGATCGGGCCTCTTCGTCGGTCCTCTCAAGTCAAAGACGATCCACCCAAGAGTCTATAGTCCGAGCTCCAACCTCAAATCCGAGGTAACTACGACACCTAGTTCGCTAAACTAGATGTTCTGATGATGTAGAGAGTAAAGATGGATTAGTTTGTTTCTGAATATCCTAGGTTTCTTAACACATACACATGTAGGGCTAGAGGAAGAAGAAGGGGAGCTCAAGGAAAATAGAGTTTAGAAAAACATTAGAATGAAGAAGGCTCTAGAGTTGTGATCATTTGTGACGAATAATGAAACCAATAATGCAACCTCAAAATATCAAGCATGCTTGATATTTTCACATATTGAGTCACCACCATGAGTCACCCCATGAGTCACCTTAGAGCCATGCTACATTTAATGTAAATTTCTACCTCATACCTCCACCTCATTTGTCTTTTAATCAAAAAGATTAAATACAAATTGAGGTGTTTTCTTCTAGAAGCAATCTTGAGTAAATTACAAGAATGCCCCTCATCCGTATATACATACCCGTATCCGTATTCCGAAAAATACGAATACAAAGAGACGAAAATAATCCATCAATATAATACTAGGATCCGGCTTAAACCAAAGCCCACTAGTATTATCCGCCCGAACATCATACGTGCACAAGTACATGTATGTGATCGAAGCCCTGCCGTAAAACCATACGGTCTCTACATCTTTTTCCCAATGCAGGGAAACCCTCTGTGTGGGACTCTAAAGACTCGACACTACGCTGACAGTGGGTTTAACCATAAGCCGTCAGCGGTACTAGCTGCACGTAACGGCTACCCAGGTATCTGTCGATAAGAAGGCCGATGAGCAAACTCATTAAAACTCCTACCGAGCCTATCTCTGACAATCTCCGTACAATCCGGTCTGTTCGTCTAAGAGTATCGCATATTGGGCCTAGGGGAGGTAGCCGTCAGACCCCTAATAGTGCAATAAGTCGTGTCGGAGTGTAGCCCAAAACATCCTGAAAAACTACTAGAGTACCTACCACTACATCTCGCTTGCCCTGGCCAGGGACTTTGTGTAATGGCTTTCCGAATACAGCGCGATATCAACCCCCAATACCAGGAGAGACGAATCCTATCTAACCTCCACTGCCTCCAAGTGCTTCGGGACTGCACCCAACGACTACCTGTTTGTACGGCTCCTTTGAGCCGTGGTAGGGTGGTAATCTAAGAACAGCGGGAACACACTCGAGGCGAAGTAGCAGTGTTAAGTCGACGGACTAAGCTGTACTCATGTCACCTGAGAACTGCTACCCGATGATAGGTATAATACCCACCAGCAACTCCCTATGAGTCCTGTCCAGTGTACTCATAACCCAATGAGCACCTGCATACTATCTCCAGTACTACGTACTAATGGGTGTGGAACAGACCATCTCCCATGCTGGGATGAGAAGCGTATACACTAGTCTACTCTGGAGTATCGATGCCCCGTTTCGATAATCCTATGACTAGCGACCTGTATAAGGATGTGCTTATAAACTACCCAGTCCCCACTAGTGTGACTGCCATCGCAACACTGGTAATCAAGCAAAGATCCTAAGGGCTCTACCAATATGTATAAGCGATATGCTAAAAGAAACACATGGACATATTGAAGTAGAAACAAACCAGGTAGTATACTACCATTTTGAGCAAGACTGTTACTATATCCGTGTATATCTTAAGCTTCTAATATGTAATATACAAACCAGTTTGATACAATAATGGCCTTTAAGGCATATATCACTAACAAATCTTCACTACTAGACTTATGTTTTCTAGGATTGGACTGTTATCCACATTCTATATGGAGAAACACCTGTGACAACTGATTGGTGTTATGCTGAAAAAGTGTTCGTAAAGTAACCGAAATCAAGACGGTATCGCTAGTAGCTAGCCGCGATGAGTACGGGTCATCTGTAGGGAAACATGAACCTTTTTCTTGCTTTAGATGAGTTGATTGAAGAAGGGTGCTTGGTTGTAGATTTATTTTAATACGGATGTAGAATTTATAAAGAAGAGGCTTGCAGGATTCATAGGACTTAGTAGTAATGGTTGAATAATTAAAATTGACCCATTTTAACTTTTAATAGTTTAAAACTAGTTCGATGGTGATAAATGTAGATTAGGGTTTTTTGGAAGAAACTAGGGTTTCCCCGCTCTTAACCCTTGTCCTTGCATTGATCTCTATTCATGTCTAGCCCTTAACAAAACAAGTGTTAAACCAATCTCAAATCGTGGTCGTGATTAGCAATAAATTGCTAGTGCGTCCGATAAGGATGTTAACATTTATTTTGCTAAAGTTTATAGACTTTAAAATGTATAAAAGAAGTTAAATTATTTTATCATCCATTGATCTATCCTATCCTACGAACCCTAGCAAGCTAGGAATTACACGCTCATGTTTAAAGTAGAAGAAAGGATGAAGAAGAGGGAAAACATGATTAAGATGTAGAAAGTAAGTGCAGAAAGTAAGTGCGGAAATTAATTGCAAAAAAATAATAATAAAACACTACCTTTATTAATCAACTATTGCATACAACTTTTGAAATTAGAGTACAAGAACCCTAATTGCTCTAGATCTCTATCTTATTGGAAGTAGATGACTAGTTGATGATCACTCGGATGCGTAGATCGCTTTGGACCTCTTGATCTCTTCGATGATGATTTTGATGTGAAGCTCTCGGCCCTATATATAGTCACAGAAACTAGAAAGCCTAGATACCATCTGTGATTATATGCTGATACGATCCAATCCCCAAAATCTCTCATCCAACGGCTTCAAACATATCGCGGATCCGCCATAAATGCCCTAGTTTGGCCGCCTAACCGCCACACTTTAGTAGCAACAGGAGTTGAGATTTTTCTGCTCACTCTTGTTGACATGTGGAGATCCTTTCGATATCTGGATTCTGAGAATAATTCTCTGAGTCTCTGTCGTTGCTAAATCTTACGATTTGCTTCCATATTTCGGCAGATTTGATTCCGACATCTCGGATTTCTTGGATTCCAGATCTGAGCTAATCTGCACAATATCTCAAATCAAAGTGTTAGTAGTATTTGGTATTTTTGAGATATTATCCAAACCATTTTATATGATATTATATGTTAAGAATATTGATTAGAAATATTTGATATGATATGCATAGTTTAATTACAATATTTCATATAAATATTATATGCATGTATTTTCCTTCATTATGTTAATTATAATGTAGAAACATATGATAATAAACTTTTACACATAAACCTTCATATGTTCTATAATTACAATAAACACCTTTTAGAACTTAACAATAGTGGGAAAAATATTCATTCAAATGTGCAATATTTTAGACTAATCAACAGCCATAGTTTGATTGAATGCAGCATAGGAACATTACTTCCTATCAGGAGTATGTCATCCATATACTATATGAGGAATATGACAATACTTTCATCTACATACCATATGAGGAATATGACAATACTCGCTACATCCTTCTTACAAATATCACGTTCATCTATTATTTTGATGAAGTCAAACATTTTGACCGTAATATCAAAATAGATGATCCATCTCCGCTATGCCTGCTTTAGTCTATAAATAGACTTAAGTGTCTTGCACACCTTCTACTGCTCTTACTGACTAAGATAACCCTATGGCAGAGTCATATACACGTACACTTCTAAATCACCATTTAGAAAGACATTATAGTCATCCATCTGCCAGATATCATAGTCATGAAAAACAGCAGTGGTAAGTTATATCCGTATGGACTTCAGCACAGACATTGAAATAATAGTTTCATCACAATCCACACCAGGTATTTGATGAAAACCTTACTACAAATCTAGCTTTATTAGGTTACTATCTTTCCATCTGCACTGATCTCGAAAGATCTGCTTGCACTTAATGGGTTTTACCCCTTCAGGAGCACCCAATAAAGTCCATACTTTGTTGCGGTGCATGGAGTCCAACTTGGAAAATATCGCATACAGCCATAAGTCACAAGTCACCACTCCTATGGCCTGCTGATAACTAGTAGAGGTATCATCACCATGATGCTAACCTCCCTTTCACCGTCTACGAGGAAACCGAAGTATCTCTCGGGGAGTTGAGCTCACCTACTAAATCTGTGGAGTGGTTAAAGTTTGTCAGGATCAATTGAATTCTCAGGTTCTACTAAGTTTTTAGTAACCATTTGTGGTTCTGGAATCACTTCCAGTTCTACCATACTCGCACTAATTTCTTTTGTAAGAAATTCCTTTTCTAAAAAGGTGGCGGGTCAAGAAAAAAACAACTTTTGATCTTGAAAATGGTAGAAGTTAGACCCTTGCAAAAGCTTGGGATAACCCACAAACTGCACATTACTGAAACGTGTTTTGAGTTTATCCGGATTCTGGTTTTAAGCATAAGCCGAATAACTCCATATACCTTAACAACTTTAAGATATGAATCCATTCTATATCATATATAGAATCACATACACTAATTTAGATGGAACCATATTCAATTGGTATGCAAATGTTTTTAGTGCATATCCCCTAAATAAAAAAGGCTACTCAGCATTACTCATCATGGAGCGCACCTTCGGATGAGTAATTTGAGAGAGATTCAAATTCTCAATATGAAATACCGAGAATAAGTATTCACATCTTTGATCACTTCGAAGAATCTTGATATTTCAAATGTCTGGTTATCTACTTTATTCTTATATCCTATGAACTTCTCAAAATTTTTGGACTTTGCGTTTCAATAAGGACGCGCATCCAAAGCCAGAGAACTCATATGTAAACAGAATAATGTATGAGTACCAACCCTTTGTCCATGTGGACATCGGATAACATACATCATTATGTATAAGTCCTAAGAGTTCAACAACTCTTACTCTATGTATTGTAAATTGAGAACCGTATTTTAGTAATGAATATCTATACCGTTATCCTATGCACCTTACCCAATCAACATTTAATGTAGGTAAATGTTAATAACACAGTTTTGAAAATTTGAATGTCCTTTCTTTATCAAATAAAGAAGCGGATATTCAATTTAAAAATAAAATTGATGCGTAATAACAGTTATTCGAAATCAAAAGTTTGCCGCCAGGCAAAACCCGGTGATTTTCCTCATTTGCAATATTTGCTCTGAATTCCGAGTTTAAGGATTGAATCACCCTTTTTCCAATACCCTGCTCCTTCTCAACATCTGTAACAACCTACAGATGTGGGATCCTGATCCAGTATCGCATACCCAGAAAACAGGGTTAATTAAGAAAATGTTTCAATTACAAACACATAGAGGATGAAGCATCAATATGTTTCAAGGGGGTGGCTAGGTATTCCCAGTAAGGCCTTTTCTACGGTCCAGGCTCACGACAATAGTTGTAATTTTCTTTCCCTTTAGCTGTGCAGCCCCTTATGATGTCTCTCCTTCTTACCTTTTGTATACCGAACTTAGGCTAGTTGGTTTTCTTCTTACCCTTCGTTTAGTTTCAGCCTTGGGATTGCAAGAAGACTATCCAATAAGCATAACTGGTCTATTCTCCTTATTTAAGGAGCTCTCAAACTTGAGATAAAGTTGAGAGAAGAGACAACTGAATTATATCATATACAATTCACTTTCTCCAGAACTGGCGGCCATCCTTGACTGAAACACTTTCTCCGAGGTTGTATGTAACTATACGAGATAGCTTTCCATGCAATATGAATCTCTATATCGGATACAATGTTCTAGAACAAGCAAAAAGGGGAAGTGAGAGGGGCAAGGACATATGCGACTATACCATGAATTTGGGAAATCATGACATTCCAAAGCTAATGATAGTAAAAATGTTCGATTAACTTGGTTTACAAGTTTAAATTTAAGGTCAATCATAGGTCGCTGCCAGAGAGAGAAAAGAAACACTCAGCATGCACTCTATTAAGATTAGATTGGTTTATTAATATATCTAATCAGGATGGTCCTACTGTTTTGTCGAATACTCTTTCAAACTCTAAAAGGAGAACTAGCCGGGATCATGTACACTCATAAGTTCGCTAACCGTTTAGCCAGGCCAGTGTTGGTACTTTGAGGGAGGTCCCCCGTACTTTCGTACGGACCCAATTTAATAACACCGTTTCCATAGAGGCATAACCAAGTTAACACCTTTCTAGAAACCTAATGGGTTAGCTAATTGTGACGTGAAAATCCCTCAATAGTAACTATTGTTCACAGTGGGAATCGGGACCCAAACTATCATAAAGAATGGTATGCAATCAAATTGCAAGTTTCAACACTTGAAACTCCCGATATCGGTTTTTACCCCTGACAACTTATGACCTTGGCTGAGCCAATAAATCATAAGTCGTTAGTCAAGTTCAACCTGTCATTTCGTGACTAATTTAGACCCACCCGCACAAGCCTTTGACTGAGCCAATAAAGCTGTGCGACTATCCTAACTAATCACTGTTTACCGCCGAAGGCTAGACTGAGATGCGGAGGACGTCTAGCCTGAATTTGGGGGCAGATGCTATTTGGATATATCCACCCACTTCTCCGAAGATAACAAGTTGATTTATGGCACCATATATCAGAGGTTTGGATAGATGCGACCGATGTAGTAGACTTTATCAGATCCTCCCTCATTTGTGAGAGGTTTTTGATTGTGGGGATGCTCTTCCCTATAGGCGCAAGCTCCTGCAGCTAATTACGTTATCGCGTAGCTATAACAACTTCTCCTGCTCCGGTAGTTCACTTCGTGCCTTATGTTATTTTGTTTATTTTGGTTGCCCATGGATTGTATACGGAGACTAGTTTATGTCGTCGTCCGTAGGGTACGGATTAGTCCAAATCCGTACACATATTTTCATGATTTGGGTCAAGCATTTGCTTGACAGGGTTCATATTGGTAGCTTGGTTTGTCAACAGGAATGAACTTAGGACGCATTTATCATATTTGTGAGGTCCATCTGTTCACGGGTAACTTGGGTTTGATCTAAAGATCGTTAGTCATATTTGAGACTAAGATCAACTTATGAACAAATGAGCATATGGGCTCAACTGATTGTTGGATCATATATGAATAGCCCATGGATAGTATATGGTAGTCAATATGGAGAAAGTCCGCAAGGCAAAATATATTAGTTTATGGACATTTCGGTCCAACATCACCGTGTTTGGGGCGCGGATTAGTCCAGGGACATTTCAGTCCATTATCGCCATGTTTGAGACGACTATTATTTTAAGGACGTTTCGGTCCAATATCGCCGTGTTTAAGGCAACACACTAGTTTAGGAATGTTTCGGTCCGTTATCACCGATACGGCGATAATGAGTTTAAGGAAGTTTCGGTCCATTTTCACCGTGTTTGAGACGACGCACTAGTTTAGGGACGTTTTGGTCCATTATCGCCGTGTTTGGGGAGAATATTAGTTTACGGATATTCCGGTCCATTATCGTCATGTTTGAAGTGACGCACTAGTTTAGGGACATTCGGTCTATTATCACCGTATTTAGGGTGAATATTAGTTTAAGGACATTTCGGTCCATTATCGCCATGTTTGGGGCGAATATTAGTTTAAGAACCTTTCGGTCTATTATCGCCATGTTTGAGATGACAAAAGAAGAGTTATTGATTGTTAGGACCCGCCACCTCTTTGAAGATATGGAGCAATTATAACGACATATATCAGAGGTGTAGAAGGATGTACCCTTAAACCAAATCCCATATTTGAGGGAAAAGATCATGGTGGATCTAAGAATCGCTAGTCTTATATGAGATTAAGATTAAGTTAGAAGATATGAAATGAATATCATTTTGGATATCATCAACGAGAGATCACTGGTTGTATATGGGACTAAGATCAGTTTGGAAATCATGAGCATATGAGCTCGATTGATTCAAAAACAAAAAGGAAGCTCAAGCTTCACAGACTTAGCCAATTTGGGGGCTAAGATTGGGTTTTTATACTACCCAGCAGTGCTAAGCACTCAGATATATAGCGCTTACATGTGTTTCACGTGAGGCACTCAGCTTTGGGCGCTCACGTGTGTTTCACATGAGGTGCTGAAATAGTGCTAAGCACTAATCTTTTCTGGCGCTCACGTGTATTTCACGTGAGGCGCTCAGCTTGGGCGTTCACGTGTGTTTCACGTGAGATACTGTCTTCTTAGAGATTTAATCTCTGTTGATATTTTCAGAGTGGTTAAACCTCTGTAAATGGTATTTTGACCATTAACGATCACCAAGATCACTATTTTGAGGATCTGGGATCAGGTTTTTTAAGAACTAAGTTCTTGATTTATGAGGGAACTAAGTTACTGGAGTATTATAGACTCCATTTTCTTCATGTTCTTCTTTCCGTATCCTCCCTTGAATTTTTTATTCTCAAGAACAAAATCTTCCCGATTAGAATTAAATTCTCAACTTGTGTGAGATTTGTCTTCCGGATCTCAGATCCAGAGAAAGAACTAAGTTCTTTTAAAGGGTTAAACCCTTAGATATGATATGATATGATAGATAAAGGAGATATTTTGATCTTTTATTTTTTCTTTACCCAGGGTTTTGAGGAGGAATACGATCTTTCTTTCTTTTTTATTGAGAATTAAATTCTCTGATATTTTGTGGAAGCTTTTGAGAGCCTTCTGTATTTTTTTTACAGAAGTTTATGGGGGGTCTTCTCTCTATATGAGGTTTGGAGTCTCGGGTCCTTTATATTAGTAAGGCAAACTGTTGATCAGTTTTGAGAAAATCTCTTATTGAGGGATACCGATTAATTTAATTGGTCTCAAAGATTGTTCGGGGATTTTATCCACCGTTGGATATTTGAGCCAACGAATTTCTTTTTAACAGAATATCTTTTCTTGGTTTTAACATGATTAGGGATATATTTTCCCATATATAGAATTTAATTTTGTTTACATGTGATTATTAATCACCGTTGGGTTTTTAATCTAAGAGCTATCTATTTAACAGAGCATATCTTTCTTTGTTTAGAAAGAATATTTTCCCATATTAGAATTTACTTCTGTTATTGGATCTTTGATCCAACAGCTCTCTATTTAACAGAGAATATCTTTCTCATTTTAGAAAGATCAGAGAGATATTTTCCTCTAATTGAATTTAATTCTATCATTTGATGATTTTTAATCACCATTGGATTTTTGATCCAACGACTCTCTATTTAACAGGGAATCTTTCTCATTTTAGAAAGACCGGGGGAAGTATTTTCCCAAATAGAATTTAATTCTATCTAGAATTTAATTCTATCTGAAGCTAGTGGTTCGAAAAGTATGTTCTCACGTGTTTAACGCATGACCCCAGTGTGGGTTTTAACCTGTTTATATTTAGCTCTTATATGCTTTGCATATGAGTGCTTACATGTTTAACACGTGAGGCTAGTTTGACCTTTTTTTTTTTTTATTTTCAGTGCTTATATGCTTTGCATATAAGCGCTCACGTGGCCAGTTTGACCTTTAGTTATTTGTTTTCAGCGCTTATATACTTTGCATATAAGCGCTCACGTGTATAACACATGAGGCCAAACTGTGGGAATTCTTTTCCCTTTTCTTTTCTCCCCCTTTTTTTAATAAAGGAACAAATGCCGATAACGTTGCTTTCACGTGGTTTGCACGTGAGTGCAACGGTATCAATTTTACCACCGTTGGATCACTTAGGGAAGTGGGAAGTTGAACCGATTCCATTACGTCCTATAAATGTGGCCCTTGGCCCTGAAGTGACTACTGTTTTTTCATTTTCTTTATTAAATTTTCCTTTCCTTAAGAATTTAATTCTCGTTCAGAGCTTAAATTTTTGCCCTCAAAATTCCTTTGAACAGAGTCAATTCTGCCAAAATTTTTGGTAAGGACTATGAACGGAGCTCTTAATATGTTTTGGATATTTTTTTCTCGGATTTTAAATCCATTAACATATTTCACAGTGCTCGACTCTTTTCTTGAACCGATCTCTTGGAGATCTTAAAAATAAAAACTTTTTTTATGTAGATCGTGGATCTTAATGTCCATATCAAGGGTTGAGTCAATAGACATTCTTGAGAATCTTTGATTCTCTTCTTATGGTATTAACCCATGAGTTTCCTAACATGGCAATTTCTGGAATTTAATCCCATCATTAGGGAAATTTAATTCCATTATTGTTTTTTTGCAGAGCTTAGCACTGGTTTGATTCTTAGGAATTTTGGGAATTTTATTCCCTTTTACTGTTCTTGGATATTCCCCCTCCCCCTTTTTGGTTTTTAAGGCTTTAATATCCTGTAAGATTTGAATTTGTTGTTATTTTTAAAAAAACCAGCTTTTCGGGGATATTGGGAGTTTTAACTCCACTGTTTATTTAATGAGAATCTTTTTTTATTCTCACAATGGGCACATGTCTCATCATTAATGAGCCGCTACTTTGATTTCGTGGGGTCTACTAACTTTGGAGTTAGTATCTCCACCAAATGAACTCACACTCTTTTGTCGATGGTTTTTTGTCCCTTTTCAGGTACAATGGCCTCACTTCATTACTTCCCTTATTCTCGTTCAGAAGTCACTTTCCCACAGTCACCATCAGATGAGGAAGCAATGGTTATGATTAAGAGACAGGACAAAGATGAAAAGATCCTTCTTCTATAAGGGATCTGGTACGTGTTGGTGTTAGGTGCTCGTGCCACGGAAACCGCGGCCAAGACAAAAGTGATAACAAAATTTTTATACAAGTACAAAATACACTAATCCAAGAAATCGATCCAAACACCTAAACTAGCAAATTAAACATGCAAGAGTATAGAAATACAACTTTCGATGCATGTCCACCTAATTGTGGAAGACCCCTCTAAGCTCGTAGATGTCGGGAACACGCTTAAAAGATGACCACCCTTGCCGATGAAGATCCACCCGAAGGAAACCGGAAAAGGCTCCGACCGACGCTCCAAACTTGCTGAGGATGGATTGTGGGTGATGTAGGAATTTTTCCACTGATTATTTTCTCTCAAAACCATGCTTAAGAGAGAGCAAGAATAAGAAGGAGAAGGAAGTGAGGAAAATGGCTAAGTATTGAGAATAACTCACTTGAAGCATGAACTTGGATGTAGAATGAATAATCAAGTGTAGAATGAATGGCTTAACTTTTTCCACCATGAATCAATAGTGCAACCATAATGATTATATCATTTTAAGAATCCAAAGCCATACCTTTCTATATATCCACAACCATGCTTCATACCACCTCCCTTTCCACCTCATTTCCATTTATTTTTCTAAATAGAAAAATAAATATGAGGCGTCCTTCTTCTAGAATCATTCCCGTATAAATACAGAATACTTCATCCGGTATATGTATCGGTACATATACGTATATCCGTATAAAAGTACGAATAGCACCAAAGAGAGAAAATGAATAGTGAATACTAATACTAATATATATATATATATATATATATATATATATATATATATATTATTAAATCAAACCCCGATTTAATAATCCGGCTTAATCTTAAGCCGGCTAGTTTTATCAACCGTTTGATTAAAGTCCGTGTATCCCATACACGTATTTAATCGGACCCCTGCATGTACTAACATATGGCCCCTAGATCTGTAACCTAAACCGGGAAAACCCTCCGTGTGGGACTCTAAAGACTCGACAATACGTTGGCAGTGGGTTTAACCACAAGCACGTCAGCGGCACTAACTGTACGTAACGGCTACCCAGGTACTTGTCGAAAGGGGGGTTGACAATTAAGTACGTCCTTACCCTATTGAGCGTGAATGTGACAATCTCCGTACAGTCCGGTCTTTTCGTCATAGAGTATCACATATCGGGTCTGGGGGTAGATAACGTCAGACCCCTACTAACCCGATAAGTCATGTCTAAGTCAAGCTCATCACCAACAGAGATATTACTGATCAACTATTAGTAAATCTCATCCACCGTGGTTACAAATTTAGGGTGATAGCTAACCGAACACAGCGTGACATCAACTCCTAATACCAGGAAAGACGAATCTTTGACAATCGACCACTGCCTCCATATGGCTCGGGACTATACCTAACTAAAAACTTGTTTGCATGACTCATTTGAGCCGTGGTAGGGTAGTAATCAAACTACAGTGGGAAGTCACACGAGACAAATGATGATCTCAGGTCAAAGGACTAACCTGTACTCATGCCACCTGAGAACTTCCATATGACAATAGATATAATACGATCTAGAAGTTCTCGGCGAGTCCGTCTGGCGTACTTACCTCCAGTGAGCATCTGTATACTATCTTAGGTAACACAACACCAATGGCTTATGAGACGGGCCACCGTCCCTCGTCGGGGTCTAGAAACGTATACACTAGTCTACTCTGGAATATCGATGCCCAGTCTCGATACTCCTACGACTAGAGACATTTAAGGATATGCTTATGGACAACCTAGCTCCCACATATATGATCGCCATCATAATTCTGGTAGTCAAGCAAGAATCCTATGGGCTTCATCAATGATGAAGTCAAACCAGATAGCATACTATCATTTCGAGTAAGACTATTCTATCTGTATAGATCCCTCCTCAATTATCATAACCGCCTACTTGCAATCATAATAATTACCTTGAGGGCACTATATCCAACAATCTCCCACTTGCACTTAAGGCTAATTATTGCAGTATCGCATACCTACAGCTCGTTTGCTACCGAATACCCAACTTCTCTACTAATCAGTTTCGCAAACTATGTTTATGAAACTTAATGTGTTCGAGAAATAGCCTTAGTGAGTGGATCCGCTACAATGTTCCAATTTCATCTCTCTATATCTTAACTTTGCGGAGATCAACAATCTCCCAAACTGAGCGATACCCTGCCTTAAGAATTTGTCTGGATACTTGATGGGATCAAGTTTATAAATGAACAACTCCATCCAACTAACTTCTTGGGCTGTATCCTCGGTTGAGTCATAACCAGCATCCTGCATCATGATTACCTCAGTATTCCTATTGGAACACTATCCAATATACTGATCCTCAGAAGAGGCTAAACTCAAAACTCTGACAGTATCTCTGTCATCGAGGTCACCTTGGAAGCCTGAACCGATAACCGCCTCCCAAAGGAGGCTGCCGTTACTTTATACCAAGAATATTCTCTTATGCTTATAATAACTTCCCTTTGTTTCTCCAGGATTGGATTAATATCTGCTTGCTACAGCAAGTGTATAAGCAACATCTGGTTTTGTATAAGACATTGTATGATTGACTCAATTGTTTAAGCAAATAATATGTCATTCATGCCAGTCCCTCTCCTCATCAGTCTAGAAGACATCTCTTTAGAGAGGGTGGCTCCATCACCTGCGGGTACACCACCACGGCAGGAGTCGTCCATTCTTAAATACTTTTAGAATGCTGTCTAAGTACCCGATTGGGAAACTTCCCAAATTTAGATCTAAAACCAGAATCCCTGATACATTATTTATCTGGTTTTGTATAAGACATTGCATGATTGACTCAATTGCCTAAGCAAATGATATGCCATTCATACCAGTCTCTTTCCTCATCAGTCTAAAAGACATCTCTTTAGAGAGGGTGACTCCATCACCTGCGGGTACACCACCACGCTAGGAGTCGTCCATTCTAAAATACTTTTAGAATGCTGTCTAAGTACCCGGATTGGGACACTTCCCAAATCTAGATCTAAAACCATAAATCTAGTCACCAGAATTCCTGATATACTATCAATATCAAACATGGAGAATACACTATATGACAACTAAAGTTTGACCAATTGTAGTATAGGAACATCACTTCCTATTTGGAATATGTCATCCAAATCCCAGGACAGTACTCCCTACATCCTTCCTTTTAGGTTTATTTATTGTTTTGATGAAGTCAGTCACCTTGACCGTCATATCAAAAACAGATGATCCATCTCCGCTATCCATACTTTAGTCTATTGTTCTCCGCTGAACATAGAGACGCGACTGGATAGGTCCGTCTTGCCTGAATTTCGAGGGCATATGCTATTTGGTGCTATCCGTCCACCTCTCTGAAGATGCCAAGTTGATTTATGACACTGTGTATCGAAGGTTTAGACAGATGCGGCCAATGTAGCAGACTTCATCAGATTCCCCCTCGTTGAGGGGTTTTTGATTATGGGGACGCTCTTCCGTGCAGGCGCAAGCCCCTACAGTTAATTACGCTACCGCATTGCGGTAACCACTTTTTCCTTCTCCAGATGGTCACTTCGTGTCGTGGGTGTTTGTTTTGTTTTTTGGTTGCCCGTGGATTGTATACGAAGACTAATTTATGTTGTCGCCCGTAGGGCGTGGATTAGTCCAAATCTGTATTTTCTTAGATTTGGGTTTGGGGTTGGGTTTAAGGATGCGTTAGTCTCATTTGAGACTAAGATCAACTTAAAGGTTTGTTAAGGATACGTTATTCTAATTTTAGACTAAGATCAACTTAACAATTTGTTAAGAATACGCTAGTCTAATTTTTAGACTAAGATCAACTTAACAGGAGCATTTGGGCTCTATTGTTTAGTTTAGGGACATTGCGGTCCATAATTAGTTTAAGGACGTTACGATCCAAGGTTAAGGGCATCATAGTCCATGGGCTTAAGGACCTCACAGTCCAAGGTTAAGGACATCATAGTCCATGGGCTTAAGGACCCCACAGTCTAAGGTTAAGGACATCAAAGTCCATGGGTTTAAGGACCCCACGGTCCAAGGTTAAGGACATCAAAGTCCATGGGTTTAAGGACCCCACAGTCCGGTTTAAAGACGTCATAGTCTATGGAATGTATGGTTGTCGGGACCCGTCACCTCTCTGAAGACGTTGAAGGATTACAACGACAAATATCAGAGGTGTAAAGAGATGTACCCTTGAACCAATTTTGGTTGGGAGATCTGTAGTCCAATTGGGACTAAGATCTGATATTTATGAGCATATGGGCTCAGTTAATCTAAATGAGGGGTTTATGGCCAACTTGGGCTCGGCCCACTCAGTTAAAATGTTAAACATTTGACAATGCTGGGCATTGATTTGAATTCTGACAATATTTCTGTCTTTTATTGAATGCTGAGCATTCATCATAGCTCTAGGGCTTCATTTAAAGAACAGTTTATATTCTATCAGCGCACACGTGAGAAACACGTAGCGCGCTTGGCGCTAGCGCCAGATAATGAGCGCAGTGCGCTACTTTAAATTTGGAGCGCTAAGGCTCTGCAGTGCTTTGCGTTAAATGTGGAGCGCTGAAGTGCTTCTGTTAAGTAGTGCACACGTGAGGAGCACATGGCGTGCTTGGCGCTGAGCGCCAGCCAATGAGCGCAGTGCGCTATATTTGGAGTGCTAAGGCTCTTTAAAATTAAGAGCACCAAGGCTCTGCAGCGCTTTGCGCTAGATATGAAGCGCTGGAGTCTTTTAAATTAAGAGCGCCAAGGCTCTGCAGCGCTTTGCGCTAGATATGGAGCGCTGAAGCTCTTTTAAATTAGGAGCGCGAAGGCTCTTTTAAATTAGGAGCGCTAAGGCTCTTCTTTTATGCAACTTAGATCAGTTTTGCGCCCTGAGAATTTAATTCTTTTTTTATAAGAGACTTTATCTCAAGGTTCTAAGAACAAAGTTCTTATTTTATAGGAGATGTTTCAATCTCTTATTTTTATAAAAGGCTTTGCTTTTATGGATCTGTGATACTAAGAGAACTTAATTATTCTCCCCCCTTTTATAATGAGATATTCATGATCTCTTAAAGACAATTTGTCTTATAGATCTATGATCTGAAGAAGGTTAAGTTCTTCCTATTATTCTTTGTGATGAGATACTTTAATCTCTTTGTGAAAGACCTTGGTCTTATAGATCTATGATCTTAAAGAAAATAAGTGAATTCTTCTTTTGATATGAGACGATTTCGTCTTTCTGTTCTTTTTACCTTGAAGAGAATTTTCTTCTTCTACCGAGAGCTTGGTCTTCTTTCTGAGATTTCTTAAAGTTTATAGGAGGGTTCCTTCCTATGTTTTTCTATATCTGAGACTTGAAGTTTTGGGGCCTTTATATAGGGTGAGTTGATTTGTTCAATTGGTTAAGGAGATCTTTTCTCCAATTGATTTGGGGATTTTCCCATCGTTGGATCTTTGATCCAAGGGCTTCTGATTTACAGAAGGCAATGCTCTTGTTTTTAACAAAATTGGGAAATCTTTCCCCATACAGAATTTATTCTGTATTTTAGTGATTTTTAATCACCATTGGATCATTGATCCGACGGTGCTCTGATTTACAGAGCACAATCTTTTTGTTTGGAAAGATTTTGAGAAATCTTTCCTTAATATAATTTTATTTTGATCAATTGATGATTTTTAATTATGTTCGATGGATCTTTGATCCAACGATTGGGAACATTTAGTTTCAGCGCTAGCGCTCCCGTACTTTGCACGTGGTGCGCTGCTTAGAGTGCAGCGCACTTAGCGCTAGCGCTTACGTGCTTTGCACGTAGTGCACTGCTTAGAGTGCAGCACTCTTAGCGCTAGCGCTCATGTGCTTTGCACGTGAGCGTTGCCTCATAGTCTTTGACTCTCTCAGCGCTGGCGCTGCTATGAAGCGCTGCTTCATTTCAAAATTTGAAATTTTGAACAGAGCTTTGCTATGATTGGGGGAAACAAATGCCCCCACACCGTTGCGCTTACGTGGCCCATACGTGAGTGCAGCGGTGGCAGCATATCTTCCATTGGATCAACTCAGAAGTTGAAACGGCTCTCAGCGCCTATAAATAGGACCCTTGGCCCTTGAGATGATTTCTGTTCATCTTCTTTCTTGTTTTCTGAGAATCAATTTCTCCTTTAGAGCATAGCTCTCTATTTCTGAGAATCTCTCTTAAAGACAGAACTCTGTCAAATTTTTAGGTAAAATTAAATCTTTTAAAGGATTATTTAAGAATTTAGGGTTTCACCCATTAACAGAGCTTTGCTCTTCATAGATCTTCGATCTAAAGAAAACCTATTTTAGGGTTTTATTAACAGAGCTTTGCTCTCTTGAAATCATAGATCTAAAGAGATCTTTCTTAGGGTTTCTTAACCCATTAACAGAGCTTTGCTCTTCTTTTCAAATCATATAGATTTGTTAATCTTTCATAAAGAACTCTTAAGAGTTTGTTTATGGATCTTGAAGATCATGGAATTTTAATTCATTAAAACTTTACTTTAAGTTTTCTGATGGGTTATTCCATCATTCTTACAGAGCAAGGCTCTTGAGAAATTTTTATTCCTATCATCATTAGAGTTGACAGATGTTATTCTGTTACAGAGCGCTGCACTCAAGGGGAGATTTACTCCTCGGCCTGAGGGGTTCTCATTGAATGAGAATCCTTCTTTGAGGATTTCCTCATTTAATAACAGTATCATCAAATGATGAGACTGTTTTGTTAATGATGAACCGTTATCTAGATTTTGTTGGTCCCCTTTGTTCCTTTTCTTTTCTTTTTTACTGCATTGCAGTGCGGTACGGATTTAAAGTACCTAGTGATAGAACTTAAACTGTAGTATTGGCGGATGAAAATTTGTTCTTTTCCGCGCAGGCACTATGTCTTTCGACACTTCCTTTCCGTTCATTCGTTCGGAAGGCGGATTCCCCAAAGCGCCCGTGGACAGGGAAGTCTTCGTACTGATTAAAGACCATGATCCGGAGTATAAGAATCTCCATCTATGGGGAACATGGTACAACTAAATCATCAAAGGTCGTCGGAGTTTTTCTTGCGCGACACCTTCGGATCCTATTTCGGCGATCCCTTATGCAGATACACCCTCGATAAACTATACTGTGGAGGAGGTGAATTGGACTTCAGAAGGTCTTCTTCGGCCTTCTATGGCCGCAATACCCGTCACCCAGCCGGATATCTGCAGTGGGCCCGATACATCTTATCGGCGAAGAAGTCACAGCTGCCAAGGCTCGGATTGTACCCTGCGATCTATGCTTCTTTGCCAGTATTCCACACCTCCTACATGGTGGGTCAAGGTATTTCTGGAGCAATGGAACATTCCGACCCACACTTTCCTCTTATTGGATCGAGAAGTCTCCATTTCTTTAGAGGAATTTGCCGAGATCTCTGGTTTACCCGTTAGGGGAGAACATTACGAGGAGCTACTTCCTCAGGATGAGTATATTTTTGCCACCAAATCAGTGGTAATGGGTCTCACCCCAGAGAACGCCATTCAACACCAATTCCTAGGTTTGATAAAGGTGTTGAATATCTATGAGAGCATCTTTCTCGAATCCGGATGCCGCGGGGTTAATTTCACCGATTTTATCTCCCGTTTTCTCCGTACGGAAGTACTGTCGAAGGAAGCCGCAAAGTTCGCCAAACTTGATGATCCTTTTGGCTTAGGTTTAGGCAACCTGCTGATGGCGGAGGCGGATCAGAAGAATTTCTTTCTCCCTGACACCCCGGTCGTCCCTTTTGCAGAGCTGGAAGCTCCTGGGATCGACGAAGAAACGTTCTTTTTGGGGTTTCTCGGGTTATGGCTGGGCTGGTTTGCCCTTCCGATGCACCCTCGCCAAATGAGGCCGTCCGTTTTTTTATCCAGCTCACCGAATGGTTGCTGGGATACAAGTGGCCGTCGGGATCGCTGGGTTAGACCATTTGTATCACGACCTCAGCTTGGCAGCGGATACTACTGAACCAGGGATGCAGCCTACAAACTTCTCGATGCATTATTTCACCTCGTGGCTCAAGTTGCACGTGCTTGGCGTCTTCGGTATCCACAGAAAGCCTTGCTTTTATGACAGGTGTAAATTCCCTCGGATCATGCGACTGGTCGATGCATCCATTGTAAATCCGACACCGCGGGAAGCTAGGGGCTTGCTCCTTCGTTTGTGCATGGTTGGAGATGGCATATCCTTCACCGATAAAATTTTGACCATCGGCCAGGAATCCGTGAAAACGGTGCTGCCATTGCAGGAGATTTTTAAAGACGGGGCCTCTGTCTTGAAAGCTCGGGAGATTCTTCATCTATACTCCATCAGGCCGGGCTTTCTCGTATTTAGGCAGAATGATTCGGCATTGTTTATGAGATATAAACCGCATCATTTCGCCCAGCAGTTAAGCTATAATCAGGGCGTCCCGCTTGAGGCTTTCTTGGCAGAACCGGCTGCCACTGAAGAGGGTATCCGGAGCGTGCTGCATCATTTTATGCGCCTAAACACAGGGTTCGACTTCTTCATTAGTGAACCGAGCTGTGTTCCGAAGGCCCTGAATGTGTATGTGGCATAGTATCAACATTCGATGGGCGCCGTCATTAGAGAGGAAAAGAGATTGCTGCTTGATCACAAGGGTGCAGCGCCGGCTGGTAATCCAAATGTTCCTCTGAAGCGACGGACCATTGTTCATCCTCCCTTGAGAGAAGCTGTTGCGGCTGTGGTTCCGCGTGATATGCCTGAGCTACTGCTACCACGTGCTCCCGTTGAAGTGTCAGCTGTGGCATCTCCTGAGTCCGGTTTGGGTGCGGAGATCGGGACTCACCGCCCGAAGTTGCCCGCTAAGCACAAGCTCGTGTTACCGGCGACCGGTACTCGCTCGCAGAAGAAGAAGAAGTTGATTCTTTCTGTAGACGTTGTATTCGGCCAAGAGCCCCATGCTCCTTATAGCGAAGGCTTAAGCGAATACGGGACCAACGAGGGTCTATTCATGGCGCCGGATGATACTAATCTGGAGGCTGCCATCGCAGCTTCCGAACGACTAGCTAGCCACAAAGCAGGAATGATCATCCTCGCTGAGTCAGGTAGTCTTCAGTCGTATCTTTTTGTCATTGCATTACATTTTTATTATCGTGTTTGACTGACACTTTTTCTTCAACAGGCGTTTCCACTGAAGAGGCTCTCGCGGCTTCCCTCAAGACTTTTGAGGAGGAAGAGAGGCTTCGCGCTTCACTGGGTGTTGGTATATTTCAGCTCATTGTGCCTTTATTCCCCTTTCTTATGGGTAATCTGACCCCTTTTTCATCTTATCGCAGGGAATACTTCGACCCAAGTTATTCCAAGTGCCGTGCCGACTTCGCAGGGTGGTGCGGAGACGCTTCCAAGGCCGGCTACCGAAGTCCCAGCTTCCCCAGTATCGCCAAAAAAGGCTTCACTTAAGAAACCGATGACGGACGCCATAACGGCTCCAGAGGTACCTCCTGGCACGGACGATGACGTCTCCTTAACGGAGGTCCTGAGAAGATCAACTCTTACGGCCCAGGCAGAAAGGAAGCGCGGGAGGCATGCAGCAAGAGAACGTAACGCCGTCTTGGCTATAGGTGCCGGCTTGAGCGCTGCTTCTCCTGTCCCTGCATCTTCAGAGGGTGCTCCGGTCACCCTGTCTACTGCTCATAGACAGGCGGCACGTGCGGCTCGGGAAGCAATTGAAAGGCTAACCCAAGGTAACATAACACTGAGTCCTTTTGCCAAAGTTTTAATTTTCAGATTTTCATATATCTTACCCTGCAGGGCCAAGTCCTGGTGAGGAAGTGGCGGGTGAGATGACGGCAACCACTGAGCCCGAAGCGGTTACTCTTTCCCAGGAGTTTGGGACTGCTCCCATTGCCGCTCTTTCCGCTTGCGGTTTCCTGCCATCGCCTGGCATCGCAAGTGTCACGACGACTCTCATGGAATTAGGGGACGAAGCTATGGGCGGCGAAACCATCCCCCCAAATGAGATCGAAGAAGTCGTGATGCTTGGCGATGCTCCCGTCATAGTTTTGGCTGATGACCTGTCTGGTAGGTCTTGGGTCGCTGCATTCTTTTCGTTTTGCAATCCTTTCTGATGACATTATGTTCCTTTCGAATGTAAGTGTGGTGAGCGCTGAGGTTGCGACACCTGAAGAAGCACTACTAGTTGCCGCTCTGATGGTCGTTTCCCCTTCGCCTCCTCTTATATCTTCTCAACTGCTGGAAGGTATGGGTTTGTGATCAATTTAAATCGGGGACAACATCTTTCGTGTACTGACCATGTATCATTGTAATCTTGCAGGAGTTCTCTTTGATCATCTGTATCAAGTACTGAACCCGCACTTCTCCTTCCAGTCGGAGATTAGTCCGCCCGTTGGTGTCGGTAAGTATCTTTTCTAACCGACGTCTTTTCTTTTATTTAACGGGAAGCCATGTTATTGCTAATTCTTCTTTGCATTACTTGTAGCCTTACAAATTGAAGGAGGGGATGAAGGTATCATCGCGCCACCGGTACTCCCAGCTCTGCCCCCTGTTGCGGCCGGTATATTATACTCTATTGTTCATGTATCTTCTTTATTTCTTGAGTCATCATCTGACTGTGATTTGTTTTGCAGCGGTTGCATTGACTCCAGCTCCGTTCGAGTCTCGCATCATAATGCCGGCAGGGCCCTTTTCTAGACGTCCATCTTCAAAAGGCACCATGACCCGTCTGCGTATGTTGAGTGAATACATTGAGGAGCTTGACGCGGAGGCCCCCACATTCGCCGTAGATTTTGCTGCCGAGGTTAATCCAATGTTGGCGACGCTTGTGAACTTCTATAACGAGGGCGTCGTTGAGTCTTGGGTTAACCACTGCAGGAAGATTGAGGCCTGCCCGCATGAGCTTGAGCTTAGGCGTCCTGCTCCTGAGATTCTGGCTTTGAACACCCAGCGGGCTGCGTGGGTTGAGCAGAGCGTGTCCTTCCTCCGCCATTTTGAACAAGAAGCGACATTGAGGTGGAAGGAACGCGAGGAAGCTTCAGGTGAATCCGCCCGGCTGCGCGCCCAAGTTGAAGCAAATGCCGCACAACTGAGAGCTGTCTTCGATAATTTGCAGCGATGTATTTCGGACGGGCTGGCATTGAGGCAGAAGTTTGACTCTATTGAGCGGGTTACGCAGAGCCATGAAGCTGCCCAACGGGAAATCTATGAGAATATTTCATCATGCTTGCAACAAAGGGCTCGAATTGAAGCGGAGCTGGCCGCGGCGGCTGATCACGAGAAGGCACTGAAAGGAGTGCGCGAGCAACTTGCTGACTTATTGAAAACGCTTCCTTCTCAGTAGTTGTTTTGCATAGATTGAACACTTGTAATCTTTAAATAACATGTATCCATTTTTTTAATTCTTTCATATGATTCAACTTGTACTCCATTGAATTCATGAATAAAAGATACACATTTTTTTGTTCTACCGTTGCTTTCTTCTCTTTGCTGTGTCATTGCTATATGATTTTAGCATGTGTGGCCGATAGATAGTGAGTGACGGTCCATCTTGGACTCTTTGCAAGGTAACGATGGGTTAGGAAACAGGTTCAGGTCTGCTGCCTAAGACTTTTCAATTTTATGAGCCGTGAAGGTCTCATAAAGACTTTTCTCCCTACGAGTCAAGAGGATCTCGTAGGTGTATTTTCTCCTTAGGAATCTTGAGGATTCTTAAGTGTGTTTTCTCTTGAGAGTCGTAAGAATCTCATAAGAGAATTTTCTCCTTACAAGTCGAGAAGAATCGTAAGTGATTGTTTCCTTTCTTGCCAGAGAGTGTGGCCTGTAGAAAATCTACATTGACCTTTCTGCGAGGCAATGATGGCTTGAGAGATAGGGTTAGGATCTGTCACCTAAGGCTTTTCAACTTTATGAGCCGAGAGGGTCTTATAAAGAATTTTCTCCCTACAGGACGAGAGGATCCCGTAGGTGTATTTTCTCCATAGGAATCGTGAGGATTCCTAAGTGCGTTTTCTCTTGAGAGTCGTATGGATTTCACAAGAGAATTTTCTCCTTACAAGTCGAGAGGACTGGAAAGTGATTGATGAGTTGACCTGCTCCCGAGTCAAAGCATTGCTTTCGGTGGGGAGGTCGAGAGTTTGCTCTGGCTGTTTCTCACGGGGTCAGGATTGACCTTAGCCGTGTTCTACGGGGCCAGGAGGGGTTGACTTTATCCGCATTTCACAGAGTCAGGGGTTGACTTTATCCACATTTCACGGAGTCAGGGGGTTGACTTTATCCGCATTTCATGGAGTCAGGGGGTTGACTTTATCCGCATTTCACGAAGTCAGGATTTGCTCTGGGTGTTTCCCACGGGGTTAGGATTGACATTAGCCGTGTTCTACGGGACCACGATTTGCTCTAGGTGTTTCCCACGGGGTCAGGATTGACATTAGCCGTGTTCTACGAGACCAGGATTTGCTCTGGGCGTTTTCCACGGGGTCAGGATTGACATTAGCCGTGTTCTACGGGACCAGGATTTACTCTGGGAGTTTCCCATGGGGTCAGGATTGACATTAGCCGTATTCTACAGGACCAGGAGGTGCTCTGGGCGTTTCCCACGGGGTCAGGATTGACATTAGCCGTGCTCTACGGGACCAGGATTTGCTCTGTCGGTTGGCTGTGAACCGTCGAGGTTTGGAATAGGGACCTTACCATAGCTCCAAGGTTGATTGTCGCGTCTGAATCCTGCCGGAATGAGGAGGAACGCTGTTGGTGATCTCTAGGCTGTCTGTAAACCGTCGAGATTTAGCTCTCTTTCTGATGGAGTCTGGTGGGAAGGTATGGTTCCCTTTTTTTTTGTGCCCCTGGATTGTATACATGGATCAATGTGATCTCACATGTAGGGCAAAAAGTTTCACTTTATATATTTTTCTTTCCGCGATGCTCTATCATTTCAGCTTTTATATCGCAAAAGTTATGATTGCCCAATCATTTCAGCTATTTTTCGTGGTGCCCAATCATTTCGGCTATTTGTTTTATTTACTCGCTGCTTTTTATTGCGAATTGCCCAACCATTTCGGCTATTTTGTATGCATACATTTTTATTTGCTGATTTTGTTGCAAGTTGCCCCATCATTTCGGCTATTTCATATGCATTTGTGGCTCGCTAACTTATCACTGCGAGTTTGGGATTTGATACCGATTTAGGCATCAGTATCGCTACAACTGGGATATTGCCAGGAGCGAATCATCATTTGCCTCTGTCGATGTCGAACAAAGGTGGCTTAGCAAATAGAGTTAGGATCCTGTCGACTAAGGCTTTTTGACTTTACAAGCCGTAAGGGTCTCATAAAGGTATTTCTCCGTACAAGTCGTGAGTATCTCGTAGGTGCGTTTTCTCCTTAGGAATCGTGAGGATTCCTAAGCGTGTGTTCTCTTATAAGTCGTAAGGATCTTACACGAGTGTTTTCTCCTTATAAGTCGAGATGACTTACAAAAGCTGTCTACTGTGTAAACATATCCTTAGTCGCGGGTGGGACTTTGTTAGAGAAATGTTTATTCACGCCCGTGGATTGTATACAAGAGTCAGCATTGAACTGCTTGTAGGGCAAAATCAGGATGTATGACTGCTTAAGAATAGGTTCAGATCCCTGTAGTTTAAGGCTTTTGAATCTTATGAGCCGTAAGGGTCTCATAAGAGGGTTCTCTTTATGAGTCGTGAGGATCTCGCAAGTGTAATTTCTCTTTAGGAATCATAAGATTCCTAAGTGTGTTTCTCCTTTGTGAGTCGTAAGGATCTCACGCAGGTGGTTTCTCCTTACAGGGTCGAGAGGACCTTACAAGTGTTTTTTAACGAGATTGCACCCTTTCGAGTTTTCACAAAACTCGCCGGTAGTCCTGTTGTTTTTACTTACGGAGCCCTTTTGGGTTTTCATCCGTGCCCATCTCGCTTATAGACATACCGTTTTTTTTCCCGTCAGCCTTGGAATGCTGCGGTCAGTAGTAGTTTATAGACGTCTCGGTCAACAGCCAATTTTAGGACATAGTGGTCCATCGTTAGTTTAAGGACGTTTCGGTCCGCTGCAAGTTTTAGGACATTGCGGTCCATCGTTAGTTTAAGGACGTTTCCGGTCCGCTGCAAGTTTTAGGACATTGCGGTCCATCGTTTGTTTAAGGATGTTCCGGTCCGCCGTCGGCTACTACTTATAGAGTTTGGGCTTAAGAAGATAGCGAGCGGACATAGGCGTTGTCATCTATCGTTGACCTAGGCCATGACTCATCAGGCGTAGAATTTTTTTAGGAAGCGACCGTTTATTGGCTTGAAAGGTCTTTCACCATGCATGTCCATGAGTAGATAGGCTCCACCCTGGTAAACTTTTGTTTATGATGTACGGGCCTTCATAATTCGGCTCGAATTTCCCCCACTTGGCACGATTGGGGATCATGGGTCTTTTGACCACTAGCACGAGTTTGCCTTGGCGGAATGTTCTCGGCCTAGCCAATCTCTCATATGAGCGTGTCATCTTTGCTTTATAAGCCTCCAGGTTTTGTTGCGCCATGAGCCGGGTTTCGTCAAGGGCGTCGAGCTCCTCAAGCCGAAGATAAGCATTTTCTTCGTTTGTTAGCTCGTAGCGAACCGCCATTCGTAGGGAGGGCAGCTCTATCTCTAAGGGAAGTACCGCTTCAGTGCCGAATACCAATGCGTACGGCGTTGTGCTTGTGGCCATTTTGAATGTGGTTCGATATGCCCAGAGAGCTTCATGCAGTCTCTCATGCCAGTCCTTCTTATTTCTGGACACCGTCTTTTTCACTATCTTCGTCAAGGTCTTGTTGAAAGCCTCAGCAAGACCGTTGGCTCGAGGGTTGTAGACTGAAGAGTATCTTCAGTCTATGTTATGTTGCTGCGCGAAGCGGCTGATCTTGTGGCTTCTGTAGGCTGTCTCATTATCGGAGATAATCTGTCGCGGAGTGCCAAACCGGTAGATGACGTGTGTCTTGAAGAAATGGAGGATATTCTCCGTCTTCACTTCTCTTAGTGGTACTGCTTCTGCCCACTTGGAGAAGTAATCCGTTGTCGCCAATATGAATCGATGTCCCCTGGACGATGCTAGTTCGATTGGTCCAATTATGTCAGTTCCCCACATTTCGAATGGCCAGCTAGCCACCGTTGGATGTAGCGGATTTGGATGCTGGTGGATAAAGTCCCCGTGAATCTGGCATGAGTGGCATTGCTTCGCGTATTCGAGGCAGTCTTGGATAATTGTGGGCCAATAATAGCCCATCCTTTTGATCTTCAGCTTCATCTTCAGCCCGGGTTGGTGAGAACCGCAGAGCCCGTCGTGAGTTTCTTGGATGACTCTCTTTGCCTCTTTAGGTCCTAAGCATCTTAGCCACAGGGAGTCGAACGATCTTTTATACAGAGTATCATTGACAAAGGCGAAGGATAGAGCTCGTTTCATGAGCTGATGTCTTGAGGACGCGTCTTGATTGATAGAGATTTTCTGTGTTTAAATTTACCGCAATCAAGACGGTGTCTCTTGGTAGCTAGCCGGTTGAGTACGAGTCGATTCACAGGGAAATGGTGTTCTTTTCTTTAAGTTCTAACGAGTTAAGTCCTATCTTTGGTAGGTTTTGTTTTAAGATCTAAAAATGAGATTAAATTGATTTAAAGGCTTGCTAGGGTTAGGATTAGGTTAGTTCGAAATAAGGATTCTTCTCACTTCTATCAATGCCCTAGTTAAGACTATGGGTGTTAGGGTAATAATCAACAACGGGGATTAGCACGACTAGGAAGAAACTTAGTTTCTTCCTTTTGGTCCATGTCCGTCCGTTCTTAACTCTTAGCCCTAACCTCCAGTTAATTGAACCACAACCGGTCTAACTAGGGAATCACCGCTATCATTTAGGATAGGGTGCCATAGTGAGCGGTGTGTGGTTGAATTAAATAGAGTCCGTATTTTAAAATTATATGGACAAAGAAAGGAGTGAGAGAGATTTCCTTCTCTCAAACCTTCCCTATCTTACCCCTAACAAGTGAGGAATTACTTACTCATTAGGAAGTTAACAATAAAATTCATTTTTGTTTTATTTTAAAAGACTATCTAAATTGCAAATAATAAAAGAACAGATAAAGAAAATTGCAGGAATTAAATTCGGATAAAAAAGAATGTAAGATAAAAATAAGAACTCACTGTTATTGATGACCTCTTAGTAATGGATTACAACTGAATTAAAATTTTAAATCTAAGAATTGAAAAGAGGCATGCCTAATTAGGCTTTTGGCTTTCCTATTTATAGATAGGAAAAAACCCTAGGTTACATTCTGATCCACACTTGAATTTACAAGACTACCCTAAGAAAGCCGGGTCAAAGCACCGACACCCACCGACACATGCACCGACACGTGCACTATATGGCCGCGGAACCGCGGCAGAAAGGCTTGTTTGGCCGCGGTTCTGCGGCCAATTGGTGGGATCATGGGTTCAACTTCTCAGGGTTGGTTCATGTTGCTTTTTCCTTCTGTTTTCTTCACTTGGTTCTTCAGAATCTCTTCTATTTTCTTCCAGATTTCCAACGGTGCAGAATGATGTGGACTATTGCCGTGAGCTTCGCGTTGAAGTCTTGAATCTTGTGCTGCCCTTGTGCTTTGTGCATTGAACTGTCTACTGATCTTCATTTGTTTCTTGAACTGGTAGGCGGCATCATACAGATTCATCTATTGTTGGTCGTGGTCTCACATTTGTAGCGTCTTTTCATGAATTTCACTGTAATGATCTGAGAACCTGTAACCTGCAACTATTTAGCAGACATGGATCAAAAGCACCTATTTATATGTAATATGATTAAGAATGTGTGATATAATAATGCAAAATTCTGATATGAACAAATACCCCTAAACTTATCTTTTGCTCGTCCCGAGCAAAGCCAATTTTATTCTCGAAAAAACCTAACCTCACTTTCGCAAGGAACACGATTGCACTGAGTTCGTGCAACAAGCCGTTAAACCTCTAAGTGTCCCTAGTAGGAGGAGTGTTGTCTCCTGATGGTTTTCAGTGGATACTACCCACAAAATCCAATCAATTTGGCCTGTTGACTTTTATTCTTCAATTCGGTATTCTAGCAAGAAATTCTATTATTTTCAACTTAGAAATCATCAACCCATATTTTTCATACTTACTTTTCATTTAACTTAAGATCGTATATGTTCTGCAAATTTATTAAGCTTTCAACATCTTTTGAATTTTCCCTCTAAGGTTCTATCTCAACTTAGGAATTTTTATCATCTCTATTGAAGATATAAGCCCTATCTTTCAGTCCTATCTTTCATCCAAACCCCAATCATATGCCCCTACATGTGTGTGATTATCACCCCTACACTTGGAAATTCAATTAAAGCTATCATACTCTTGTCCATCGTCCAAAGTAGTTTTAGTTGGTGAATTTTAGATGAAATTGCTTACACATTCTTCATGCGACTGTTAATACTTTTTGAGATACTAACGACTGATTACAAAATATGTTTGCGCATTTAGGCATAATTCCTCGTCTTGTAATACCTAAGGCTTAGCAGTGACTGCCAAACCAGTTGGTCTAAGGCACTAGGTGATAAAGCACCCTCTCTATATTTCAATTTTTATTTATGCAGCCCTAAGTGATTACAAAACCATTCATTTTTTTTCTCTTTATTCACACTTGTACTTTTATTTTATTTTTCTTCATACTAAGGATTTTAGACAAGAGCATTTCAAGGTATCCTCTACTATTCCAAGTTTCAAGGTGCGTGTATGTGCTAGTTGTAGGGTATATATTTTCAGAATTTAGACTTAAGATTCAGAATTCTTTTTCAGACTTACACTTCAAATAAAAATTTCAATACTTTTCCCTTATTTTGACTTAGCCCAAGAACTGAACTCAAAATTTGTCTATTTCTAAATAAACTATAAGGACATATATTTTCTACAGTTAAATTTTAAGAAAGGTTACTAAGTTTAGAATCTAGTTTTTCCCTACTATTCACCCGTCATGTTGAACTTAAGTCAAATATGGCCAAAATTGAAATTTTCAATTTTTATAATTTTTATAATTTTTTTTTCAATTTTTCAATTTGATTTTAATTTTTTTTATATATATTTTTTTATTTTCATTCTTTTAGTTTTTTTATATATATATTTTTTTATAAAGATGCAATGCGGAATTAAATATGCAAAGAAAGAAGAAACAAATATGTACAAAAAATTAAAATATGCAAATGCAATGATAACTATTTATAAACCACCTCCACCCCCAAACTTATCAAAAGTAGTGCCCTCACTGCTCATGGCCTCGCCGTCTCCTCGAATGTGAACGGGAACGTTCCTCTCTCGCCAGCAGGGTAGTCATGCCGTGCTCCAACCCTGTGACTCGCTGATCCAGGTTGGTTACCATCCCTATCAATCTGTCTATCCCCCTATTGGCTCTCCTAAGTAAACGTGCTTGTGCCGCGGGGGTAAGCTCTTCCTCGCTCGCGGTCGAGCTGGAGCTGGGTGTCTTGGCGGGTACGTTCTCGGCCGGCTCAGTGCGCGGCCATACATCATGTAAGCGTGTGTAGGACGTGGATACGCCCTCAAGAAGATGTCTAATGGGGATACCTCCATGCATATAAAACTCAAATTCCTCCACAGGAAGGAAATAGCGACACAGTTGTGTCACCAACATAGGGCATGGATAATTGGCAGCCCTATTTCCCTCACCAATAGAATGAAGTAATACCGTGCACATATCATAGCTGGGGTTTCTAGTCATCAAAGTGTGCACGATATGAAGGGATGGTGTGAAAATGTCGTATTGTGCGAACTACCAAAAATATTATTTTGTGCCCAACGGCACACAGTTAGTACATTCGCAAAAAGGGTTCTAGCCTGGATGCCCTTGCGTGGCTCCCTCGAACAATCATTACCCATCAAGGGTAGGTAGTCTTCGAAATGGAGGGGTTGGTCATGAATAGGTAATCAAGGTATTAAGGTGACTTCATGGATGAAGTCCCTATCGATTATTATTTCCATATCCCCACAAATCAGCATAATATAACCGTGTTGTGAGAGGCAACCATCCTCCATGCATTCGTAAAATCGGGTGATAAGATCTGGAAGCGCGAAGGAGTTTGGATGGTTAAAAAGTAAGAAGTTCCACCCAAGCCTTCGGATCTCATCACCGAAATAGCTACCGTAGACCGTGTGTGCAAACATTTGTGAAAAGTCTTTTTCAAATTGCAAAGTGGGTGCCATCACAGAGAGCTAAATACAAATATATGAAATTGACAGAGAGGGAAAATAAGTGCAAACCTTCTCTGCAATTTTCAGAGGGCGACGACGACAGGCGGCGGCGGATGTGCGGCCTAAAAGGGGGTATGGCGGCGGAAACGCGTCTCCCTGGAGAGATCTCCCTGATCTTTCAGCTGCGGCGGCTAGGGTTTTGAGAGAATTGAGATTAGGGTTCTGTAAAATCAGAAGAGGGGTCGGGTTGTATTTATAGGGGGTGTTTTGGTTATTTGCAAAAATGACCTCTTAAAAAGAGGAATTTATTTGTAAATAAATTTTTTATTTTTTTTATTAATTATTAAAACCGAATTTTACAAAAATACCCCAATTTTTTTTATTTTCATTTTTATTTTGTTTTTATATAATTACAAGTGTGACATACCCCCAAACTTATTTGAAACAGTGTTTGCACTGTTTATGGCTGGATAACCGAAATTTGGGAGTAGATGGAGGAAGATCAGTCAATATAAATCGGCTCTTGCAACAGCAGGAGCTCCTCCGAAGGGTCCGCAGTGAGAAACGGTTTAAGTTTATGTACGTTCACTTTGAATTGAACCGTCCTCAGGATTTTCTACATTGACCGCACCGTGCAGATATACGGTGCATACAAAAAATGGCCCTTTCCATCGAGATCTGAGCTTGCCGGGATAGAAATGTAACCGGGTGTCGTAAAGTTAAACCTGTTGATCAGGTTTGAAAGTTTTGCGCATAAGGTGTTTAGCATGAAACATTTTCGTTCGGTTTTTGACGACAACTGCGTTCTCGTAAGCTTCATCCCGAAGCTCGCTTAATTTATTTAATTGCAGCTTTCTATGGCTGCCCGCGTCTCCGAGAGATAGATTCAACTCTTTTATCGCCCAAAATGCACAATGCTCAATTTCAACTGGAAGGTGGCAAGCCTTTCCATAAACAAGCCTATACGGAGACATGCCAAGATCGGTCTTATAGGCAGTTCGAAATGCCCAAAGGGCATCAGTAAGTTTTAGAGACCAATCTTTACGGTTTTTGGAAACCGTTTTCTCCAATATCTGTTTAATTTGCCGATTTGAAATCTCGGCTTGCCCACACGTTTGGGGATGATAGGGCGTTGATAGTTTGTGATTAATGGAATATTTCCGCATTAAGGACTCGAAAGTCCTATTACAGAAATGAGTTCCATTATCGCTAATGATTGCGCGGGGGTGCCCAAACCTAGAGAAAATGTTTTCTTTGAGGAATCTAACGACAACCTTGTTGTCATTAGTCCGGCTGGGCACAGTCTCGACCCACTTAGAAACATAATCAACAGCGAGGAGAATATACAAGTTCCCACAACAATTAGGAAATGGCCCCATAAAATATATCCCCCAAACATCAAAAATTTCCACAACCAATATTGGTTGGAGCGGCATTTCGTTTCTCCTAGATATCCTGCCCAAGTGTTGGCACCGGGAGCATGTCTTGCAGTAATCATGTGCGTCTTTAAAAAGTTGTGGCCAGTAGAAACCACACTGCAAGATCTTTTCGGCTGTCTTTTTAGGGCCAAAATGCCCGCCACACGCTTGATCGTGGCAGAATGACAACACGCTCTTAAATTCATTATCGGGGACACACCGACGAATAATTTGGTCGGGACAGTATTTGAATAAATAAGGTTCATCCCAGTAAAAATGTTTTACCTGGGATAGGAATCGGAGTCTGTCCTGATTCGAACATTCATTTGGTATAAGTCCGGTGGCCAAATAATTCACAATATCTGCGAACCAAGGTTCACATGATACGGTCAAGAGCTGCTCATCTGGAAAAACGTCTTTTATAGAAAATTGAAGCGTCGACGAAGAAGGGAGGCGTGAAAGATGGTCGGCGACTACGTCTTCGCATCCTCTTTTGTCTCTGATGACAAGGTCAAACTCTTGTAGTAAGAGGATCCAACGTATCAGCCGAGATTTAGCGTCCTTCGCAAAAAGATGGCGAAGAGCTGAATGGTCAGTGTAAAGATGACTGGAGAGCCGATTAAATAGGGTCTGAACTTTTCTAATGCAAACACAACAGCTAAGAATTCCTTCTCGGTTGTTGTGTAATTTAGTTGGGCCTCGTTCAAGGTTCGGCTAGCGTAATAAATTACATGCGGCATCTTCTTGATGTGCTGTCCAAGGACAGCACCAATGGCAAAATCCGATGCATCGCACATAATTTCAAATGGAAGCGTCTAGTCAGGAGACGAAAGAATGGGAGCAGAAGTAAGTGAGTTTTTCAATGACTCGAACGCCTTCATACAGCTCGAGTCGAAATCAAATATGGTGTCCTTGGCCAACAAAAGAGTCAAGGGTCTAGCTATCTTGCTAAAATCCTTGATGAACCGTCTACAGAAACCGGCATGGCCAAGAAAGGCTCGAATGTCTCGGACGTATTTGGGAGGAGGAAGATTGGAAATGACTTCAATCTTAGCTTTGTCTACCTCAATGCCATTTTGCGAGATGATGTCCTAACACAATACCTTCTCGTACCATAAAGTGGCACTTCTCCCAATTTAAAGTAAGGTTCTTATCCTTACACCGGGTAAGGACTGCGTCTAAATGTAGTAAACACTTATCAAAGGAGTCGCCGAAAATGGAGAAATCATCTATGAAGATCTCCAAGAATTTTTCCACCATGTCTGAAAAAATACCCATCATACACCGCTGGAAGGTAGCGGGCGCATTGCGTAACCCAAAGGGCATGCGACGGTAAGCAAACGTACCGAAGGGACAAGTGAATGTGGTCTTGTCTTGGTCTTTTTCGGCGATGGGAATTTGATTATAGCCGGAGTAGCCATCCAAAAAGCAAAAAAATTCATGCCCAGCCAATCGTTTTAGCATTTGGTCAATAAAAGGTAATGGAAAGTGGTCTTTCCGTGTCGCGACGTTGAGTTTTCTATAATCGATGTATACTCGCCACCCAGTTTGGATGCGAGTAGGTATTAACTCATTCGCCTCATTAGTTAAGACCGTTATGCATGTTTCTTTGGGACAACGTGAATGGGGCTAACCCACTGGCTATCAGAGATAGGGTAAATGATACCACTATCAAGATATTTTATGATCTCCTTCTTAACAGCCTCCTTCAAGACTGGGTTGAGTTGTCTCTGTAGATCCCTTGCTGGCTTGGCATCATCCATCATATGAATATGATGTTCAACAATTAGGGGACTAATCCCCTTGATGTCCGCCTGTTCCTCTCCGAAACGCAGAGACGTGACCGCGCAGGTCCGTCTCGCCTGAAATTCAGGGCAGATGCTAATTGGTGCTATCCGCCCACCTCTCCGAAGATGTCAAGTTGATTTATGGCACCGTGTATCGAAGGTTTAAACGGATGCGGCCGATGTAGCAGACTTCGTCAGATTCCCCCTCGCTTGAGGTGTTTTTGATTGTGGGGACGCTCTTCCCTGCAGGTGCAAGCCTCTGCAGTTAATTACGCTACCGCATCGCGGTAACAACTTTCTCCTTCTCCATATGGCCACTTCGTGTCGTGGGTGTTTGTTTTGTGTTTGGTTGCCCGTGGATTGTATACGGAGACTAATTTGTACTGTCGCCCGTAGGACGTGGATTAGTCCAAATCTGTATCTTTCTTAGATTTGGGTTTGGGGGGTGTGTTTAAGGATACGTTAGCCTTATTTGAGGCTAGGATCAACTTAAACGTTCGTTAAGGACACGTTAGTCTAATTTTAGACTAAGATCGACTTAACGGGATCGTTTAGATCCGTCAAGAGAGCAATTGGGGGCTCTATTGTTTAGTTTAGTGACATTGCGGTCGATAAGTAGTTTAAGGACATTGCGGTCTAATGTTAGTTTTAAGACGTTGCGGTCAAGGTTAAGGACATCATAGTCCGTAAGTTTAAGGACCTCACAGTCCGATGTTAGTTTTAAGACATCACGGTCGAGGTTAAGGACATTATAGTCCGGTTATTAGTTTTAAGACATCACGGTCGAGGTTAAGGACGTCATAGTCCATGAGTTTAAGGACCCTACAGTCCGTAGCAGTGTGTGGTTGTCGGGACCCGTCACCTCTCTGACGACGTTGAGAGATTACAACGACAGATATCAGAGGAGTAAAGAGATGTACCCTCGAACCAGGTGTAAATTGATCGGAAGAGCGGATGAGCTCAGTTCAATTTAAATTGAGGACTTATGGCTAGAATTGGGCTAAGTCCAGTTGAAAATGTTTAACATTTTATCCATGTTCTGCCTATTAGGCTTTTACTTGGGCTCTGCCCTTTTATAATGCATAGCATTGGGCTCTGTAATTAAATGCATAGCATTTATATTTGGCCTGTTAGACCTTTACTTGGGCTCTGCCCTTTTTTAATAATGCATAGCATTTATAGTGGTCTGATAATGCGCCACGTGGCTTGTCAGGCGCTTTGCGCCAATCAAAGAGCGCAATGCGCTAGTGCATGCGAAAGTGACACGTGTCACGCTCTGCGCTAAGCGCAAGTCTGTTAGCGCACTGCGCTTTCTGAGTGCGCTGCGCCAGTGCGCTGCGCCAGTGAATGACACGTGGCGCGCTCTGGCGCAGTGCGCCAGTCTAAGAGCGCAGTGCGCTGTTTTAGAAGCGCAAAGCACAGATTGTGTCTGTGGTTGACACGTGGCGCGTTCTGGCACAGTGCGCCAATCCAAGGAGCGCAAAGGCGTATTTCAAAAGTGCAAGGCACTGTCCAATAGAGCAGAGCGCATCTTGATCAATTTAAGATCAAAGAACAAATTTTCTGTTCTCTCAAAAGAGGTTTTACCTCAAGATTCAAGAACCAAGGTTCTTGCTCTCATCAAAAGGCTGTGCATTTATATAGATCAAAAGATCTAAGAATGAAATAAATTACTTCTTTTAATCTTTTATAATTAGATCTTTTTGATCCTTTTCTTTTTTATTGAAGATCTTGATCATGTTCTTAGATCTTTGATCTTTTTAGAAGAGGATTCTTCTTTTCTAATGAGAAGATTTCATCTCTGTTCTTCAAAAATCAAATTCTTTACCTTTAAAGATGAAGAAGATGATCTTCTTTCTTCAAAGGCTTGCCTTTCTTTCTCTTTGAAGTTTTTCTCAAAATTTGCAGAGGGTTCTCTCTCTTCTGTATCTCTATCTCTGAGACTTGGAGTCTAGGGGCCTTTATATAGGGCCAATTGGTTTGTTAATTTAGTTACAGAGATCTTTCACTGATTGATCTGGGGATATTTATCCACCGTTGGATCTTTGATCCTAAGGCCTCTGTTTTACAGAAGACAATCTTCTTATTTTAATAAGATTGAAAAGATCTTTCTAGAATTTTAATTCTAATTAATTATTTAAATTCCAGTGCTGGCGCAACTGGCGCTAGTGCGCCTGCGTTTGACACGTGTCGCGCAGCGCAACTGCGCTAGCGCGCCTGTTTGACACGTGGCACGCAGCGCAGCGCTACTGCGCTAGCGCGCCCGTGTTTGACACGTGGCGCGCAGCGCAGAGCGCAGCGCAACTGCGCTAGCGCACCCGTGTTTGACACGTGGCGCGCAGCGCAGAGCGCAAGGGTCCTGAAGCGTTGCTTCATCTTTTTTTAAAATTTGAATTTTGAAACAAAGTTTTGCTCTGATTGTGGGTGCGCTGCCTTGGGCGCAGCGCTCCTGGCGCTGGCGTGTCTGCTGTTAACACTGTAGGGTGTTTTTCGTCACCCCATTGAGATGGGAATACGCGCACGCTTGTCAGGCGTACTACAGATTCCCCCTGCCTAGGGTAGGCCGGGGTTTAATGATTGTGGGGATCCGAATCTCCGGCAGCCGCGGACTAAGCTGCCGTTAATTACCCCTCGCCTTTGGGGCGAGGGAACCTCCGATTAACGGGTTAAACTGGTCATGCGAACTCAATGTGCAGTGTGCGTGTGTGTTGTTTTAAAAGGGGGGTTTTGGATATATCGGGAGCCACGCAGAGTTTTTACGGGGGTCCCGCTACCCGGATAGCGGGCTGGGGGTCAAGGGGGCTAGCAGCCCCCTTGCGGGGTTCGGGGCAGTGCCCCGGCCCAAAAAATTTTTTGGAGGGGGAGAATGTTGCAGAGTATGTGTATGTGTACATATGTATATATATACATGTATATATAAACAAAAAGGGGGAAAAAGACATCCAAAGGATGCGTGGGGCCAGCGCCTTGAGCGCTGTGCGCTTAGGTGCTGTGCGCTCAGGCGCGCGCGCGCCACGTGTCGGCACGTGGGCGCTTTGCGCAAGAGCGCTGCGCGGGCGCTTTGCGCCCTTGCGCAAGCGCGCAGGTGCGCAAACGCGCGCGCCACGTGTCGGCACGCGGGCGCTTTGCGCACGTGCGCAACCGCGCAGGTGCGCAAGCGCGCGCGCCACGTGTCGGCACACGGGCGCTTTGCGCACTTGCGCTGCGCGCTGGAGCGCAAGCGCGCGCGCCACGTGTCGGCACACGGGCGCTTTGCGCATGAGCGCTGCGCGCCGGCGAGGATAAGAGGCTTTTAGCCTCGAAAAAAGATTTCTCAAAAGAGAAATCAGAGAGGAGTTGGACTCCTGAATGTGTTTTGGGGTTAATGGAAGGGGTTCTTCTTCTTCCTCCTGTTGTTTGCTGGATCTTGAAGATCAAGGGATGTGAAATGTCAAAATCTCTCTTTTTTGAGACCTGATGGCAGATCTGAGTTCCCCTTAATGGGTTTTGTGGTGGAAAACTATTTAGTTTTGAAAAAAGGAAGAGTAAAACTCTTGATTTAATTCAAGAGAAAGAAGAAGGTTTTGGAACCTTGAAGAAGAAGAATAGATCTCAGATCTGGAAACTTTTTTTTTTAGAGAGAGAAAAAGTTGTTGGGATATTTCATTATCCTTGCCTTTATAGGCCATACACTTTACACATAGCCCCTTGGGCTTCACAAAATGGCATTTTGCCATCCCATGGCTCATGTGCCATTTCATTTTTGCACATAAGCCATGGGCTTACAAAATATTGGCTTTATACCCATTTTGTTTACATTCATGCATAAAAAATTACATAAAAATTATTTATGACATGATTTATATTTTAGCATGGGGACGGTCGGCCGCTTCACGTTTCGGACTCGACCCGGGCATGGGCCCACTTGACCCAGGCTTGGGCCCACCTGGCTTGGGGTTGACCTTGACTTTGACTCGGTCAACCGGGGTGTAAATTTTTACCCCAACAAACACGTGGCGCTCAGCGTGCAGCGCAAGGGATTTGAAGCGTTGCTTCAATTTTTGAATTTTGAAATTCAAACAGAGCTTTGCTCTGATTGGGGGAAACAAATGCCCCCCCACCGTTGCGTTCACGTGGCGCACACATGAGTGCAGCGATGGCAACATCTGAGCCCTTGGATCAACTCAGAAGTTGAGGAGGCGCTTCAGCGCCTATAAATAGGACCCTTGGTCCTCAGATGATTATCATCCTCTCAAGATTTTTATTTTCAGAGCCTTGCTCTCATTTTCAAGAACTTCAAGAGTTAAACTCTAGAAAATTTTAGGTAAAAATTTAAACGTAATTCAATCAATTTTAATTAACAGAGCCTTGCTCTTATAAATCTTTTGATCTAAAGAAATCCCCTTTGGGATTTCATAAACAGAGCCTTGCTCTCAAGAACCCATAGATCTAAATAAATCTTGTTTCAGGGTTTCTTAACTCATGAACAGAGCTTTGCTCATTGACAAAATATAGATCTTTTGATCATTTGGTGAAGAACCCTTAAAAGTTTTTTCATGGATTTTTAAGATCCCAGAACTTTAATTCTTGGGAATTAATTTTTCTTTGATGGATTTTTCCATCATTATTACAGAGCTAGGCTCTTTAAAGAATTTTATTCCCTTGTGACCAGAGTTTGACAAGTGTCACTCTGTGACAGAGTTTTGCTCTGAAAGGGAGATTTTCTCCTTGTCTCGAGGGATTTCTCATTTAATGAGAATATTCTTTGAGGATTTCCTCATTAATTGACAGTCTCATCCAATGATGAGGCTGTCTTATTAACTGATGCATTATCATCTGGATTTTGTGGGTCCCCTCTCCACTGCATTGAAGTGTGGTATAAATTTTAAAGTACCAAGCATCGGGATTTTAAAATTAAATTATGATACTGATAATCGAATTTCGCTTTTTCTTGCAGGCAACATGTCTTCTGACCTTTCGTTCCCATTTTTCCGTTCAGAGGGAGGATTCCCTGAGGCACCAGTGGACCGGGAGGTTCTTGCTCTTATTAAGGGTTACGACCCTGAGTACAAGAACCTTCACCTGTGGAGTAGGTGGTACAGCGAAATTATCAAGGGTCGCCGAAGCTTCTCTTGCGCGACGCCGTCGGATCCAATCTCGTCAATCTCGTACGCGGATATACCTCCGGTGAACTATGCCATGGAGGTCGTAAATTGGACTTCGGAGGGTCTGCTTCAACCTTCGATTGCTGCCATACCCGTGCAGTTGCCGGCAGCCGTGGATATTTTGGGGCGGCGTATATGCCAAGGTGAGTCGCGCCCTTGGGGACAACCCTATAACATTGGGTTGACCCCTCGACATTCGCCCGGGTATTTGCAGTGGGCCAGGTACATCTTGTCAGCGAAGAAGGCGCATTTGCTGAAGATCAGTCTATACCCCGCAGTTTACGCCTCGCTGTTCGAGTACCCTGCTCCTCCGACGTGGTGGGTTAAGGCGTTCATGGAACATCCTCACCCATACCTTTCTTCTGACGGACAGGGAAGTTTCCATCCCCCTAGAAGAATTTGCTGAGATTTCCGGTCTGCCGGTGAGGGGGGAGCACTATGAGGAGCTACTTCCTCCGGATGAATATGTCTTCGCCACCAAGCCGTTGGTAATGGACCTAACGCCGGAGAATGCTATTCAGCACCAGTTTCCGAGCCTGGTAAAGATGCTGAATATGTATGAAAGTCTCTACTTGGAATCGGGAGGCCGGGAAGTTAGTTTCGCAGACTTCATCGCCCGTTTTCTTCGACCGGAGATTCTATCGCAGCGGGGTGAAAAATTTGCCAAGCTTGACGACCCCTTCGGCCTTGGCTTAGATCGTCGACCAGTACTGGAATACGACCAAAAGGGTTTTTACCTCCCTGATGCTGCAATCATCCCCTTATCGGAAATCGCCGCCCCGGGTATCGACGAGGAGACTTTCTTTCTCGGGTTTCTGGGGTTATGGTTGTGCTGGTTCGTGCTCCCCATGCACCCTCGCTATATGAGGCCATCCATCTTCTACCCAGCGCATCGGATGGTGGCTGGCATACAATTGTCGATTGGAATCGCCGGGTTGGCCCACCTGTACCATGGTCTCAGCGTAGCGGCGGACGCAAATGAACCGGGGGTGCAACCCGCCAATTTCCCGATGCACTACTTCACTTCGTGGATGGAAATGCATGTGCTCGGGGTATTTGGTATTCATAAGAGACCCTCGTTTTACGAGAAGTGCAGACTCCCGAGAGTTATGCGGCTGATTGGCGCCTCTATTGTGAATCCGCCTCCGCGGGAAGCTAGGGGGTTGCTTCTTCGTCCGCGCATGGTCGGAGCAGGCATTTCTTTCACGGACAAGGTCATGACCATCGGCCTGGAGACCTCCAAGACGGTGTTGGCGTTGCGTGATACTTTCAAGGACGGGGCCTCCGTATTAAAAGCCCGGGAGATTCTACATTTATACTCCATCCGACCGGGCTTCCTTATGTTTAGGCAGAATGATTTGGCGCTTTTTATGAGGTACAACCCCCATCGGTTCTCCCAACAACTAAGCTATAACCAGGGGGTCCCACTGGAAGCGTTTTTGGAAGAGCCTGCGGCCACCAGGGAGGGAATACAGAGCGCACTGCACCACTTTATGCGGTTAAACACGGGCTCCCACTTCTTCATTAGCGAGCCGAGTTGCATTCCAAGGGCCCTCAACGTGTACGGGGCTTGGTATCAACACGCGATGGGTGCTGTTATCCGGGAAGAGAAGCGGCTGTTGCTTGACCGCAAGGGTGCGCCCCCCACCAGCGATCGCAACGTCCCCCTAAGGCGAAGGACCCCTGTCGTTCCTCCACTAAGAGGAGATGCTGGAGCTGAGCCCCCACGCGTGCTAAGCCCTCCGCGTGGATTGCCTCGTGATTCTGTGGACGTGCCCTCAGCGCCCCGGGCTCCGGTAGAGACGGTAAATGTGGTTTCGCCTGAATCCGACGTGGGCTCGGACATCGGGACCCGCCGTCCTAAGGTGCCCACGAAGCGTAAGCTGATTTTGGGTGCGCCCGGGGTTCGCGCGCAGAAGAGGAAGAAGAAGTCGGTCCTTTCTCTTAATGCCGTACTCGGCTTAAAGCCTCAGGCCCCTCTTACCGAAGGCTTAAGTGAGTATGGAACCAATGAGGGTTTCTTCGTAGAGCCAGAAGACACTGATCTGGCGGCCGCCATCGCAGCTTCTGAGCGATTGGCAAGGCGCGACGCGTGGTTGGCTAATCTCACGCAATCAGGTAATCACTAGTTGTATTTTTCGTCATTTCATTGTATCTTTATCATTGTTTTTTTTTGACTTAACGCTTTTCCTTTTTAAACAGGCATTTCTACCGAAGAAGCCACCGCTGCTTCTCTCAAAACTTTCGAGGAGGAAGAGAGGAAACGCGCTCTATTGGGCGTTGGTACATCTCGGCTCATTGAGTCTTCATTCTTCTTTTTTTTTACGGCCAATCTAACCCTTTCCTTATCTCATTGCAGGGACCGCAAGACCTACTTCGCAAGCCGATGCGGGAATTCTCCCCGGGCCAGCTACCGAAGTCCCGGCCTCTTCAGGGTTGCCGCGAGAGGCCCTACTTAAAAAGCCGATGATGGATGCCTTGAAGGCTCTGGAGGCAACATTGAACGCGGACGACGACGCCTTGCTAAAGGAGGCTTCCAAAAGGTCTGTCATGACGGCCCGGGAGGAAAGGAAGCGCCTGAGGCGCGCAGCGAGGGAGCGTAGCGCTGCTTTGGCCGTGGGAGCGGGCTCAAGCGCCGTTACTCCCGCTGCTACTCCTTCAGAGGAGCTCCCGGTCGCCTTGTCTACTGCTCATAGACGGGCGGCGCGTGCAGCTCGGGAAGCCAACAGTAAATCCGTTTCAGGTAATGTGCTTTCAAGGCTTTGTTATCAAAGTTTTAAAACCGTCGGTTCTTATATATCTTTTCCTGCACGGTCGAGTCCTACTGAAGGAGCGGCGGCGACCGTCGAGCCTGAGGGGATGGTGGATGAGGCAGCGGCTGAACCCGAGGCGACGGTACGCGGTGTAGCCGTAGTTGCCGGGCCCGAGCTAGTAGCTGACGAGACAGTCACGACTACTATGCCCGAGACGGCTGCCAATGCCGTGCCCGAGGGGGCGAAGGGTGAGACGGCTGCTACGGCCGAGCCTGAGGCTGCAGTGGATGAAATGGCTGGTACGGACGAACCTATGGCAGCGGTGGACGAGACGGCTGCGACCGCTGAGCCCGAGGTGGTAGAGGGTGAGACGACTGCTATGGTCGCTGAGCAAGAGATGGCCGTTCTTTCTCAAGAGTCGGGCGCTGCTCCGATCATCGCTCTCCCTGCTTACGGTTCCTTGTCGTCTTCCGGCGTCGCAAGCGTGACGACGGCTCCTGTAGAGTCGGGTGATGAGGCAACGGGAGGTGAGGCTATCCCAATGGAGGAGGAAGACGCTACCGTTGCATCAAGTAACGCCCTCGTTAGGGCTCTGGCCGGCGACTCTTCAAGTAAATCTTGGTTCACCGCCCTTCTTTTATTCTGCAATCTTTTCTAATAGGGCTTATCTTATTTCTAACGCAGGTGCGGCTAGTGTTGATGCCGCGTTACCCGAGGGAGTGCCGTCAGTTACCGCTCTGACGGTGACCACTTCTCTTCCTTCCCTCGCACTGTCGCAGATGCTGGAAGGTATGGATTTATGACCCATCAGTCTTATCTTGGCTGCATAATTTATGTACTGACGTTGTACTATTGCATCTTTGTAGGAGTCATTTTTTACCACCTGTACCAGGTGCTGCATCCCCACTTCTCCTTCCCGTCGGAGCTTGCTTCATCAAGTGGCGCTGGTGAATATAGTTTTCAATTAATGCTCTTTCTTTTTCCAATAATGAAATTATTTCTGATTCTTCCTTGCTCTGATTGCAGTGCTACAGATTGAAGGAGGAGATAAGAGATCAGTTGCGCCACCGGTCCTCCCGGCTTTGCCACCTGCTGCTGCTGGTATAGTAAATTCCATTGTTCATGAATCTCTTTATATTTCTAGATCCGTTGTCTGATTGTGATTTGTTTTGCAGCTATCGCTTCGACTCCGGTCCCTTTTGAGTCTCACATTATGATGCCGACAGGCCCATTCTCCAGACGTCCATCCTCAAAGGGTGCTACGATGAGTCTGAGTATGCTAAGCGGATGCGTCGAGGAGCTTGACGCAGAAGCTCTTACATCTGCCGCAGATTTCGCTGCCGAGGTTAATCCGATGCTGGCGACGCTTGTAAATTTCCATAATGAAGGCGCCGTCGAGTCTTGGGTTAATCACTGCAGGGAGATCGAGGCTTGCCTGCATGAGCTCGAGGTTGGATGTCCTGCTCCAGAGGTCCTGGCTATGAACGCTCAGCGGGCTGCGTGGGTTGAGCAGAGCACTCCCTACTTCCATCATCTTGAACATGAGGCGGCTTTAAAACATAAAGAGTGCGGAGAGACTTCGAGCGAATCTGCTCTACTGCATGCTTAGGTTGATGCAAATGCTGCACAGTTGAAAGTTATCTTTGAAGGCCTTCTGCGATGCATCTCTGACGGGTTAACACTGAGGCAGCAGCTTGACGTCGTCGAGCGGGATGCACAAAATCACGGGGCAGCTCAGAAGGCAGTCGAGGAGCAGCTTTCATCTTATTTGCAGCAACGAGATCAGGTTGAAATAGAGTTGGCCGCGGCAGCTGACCATGACGAGAGGCTGAGGGGAGTGCGTGAGCAATTGATTGGCCTGCTTAAGACACTTCCCTCCCAATAGTTGCTTTTGCGTCATTTGTAAATTTTGAATAAAATGTATTCATTCTTTTATTCTTTCATATGATGTATTTTATACCCAACTGCATACATGAATAAAAGATACATTTCTTTCGTAATGTCTTGTGTCATCTTTCTGCTTTCTTCTTTCTTGCTGTGTTGCTTGCCATGCTATTTTAGCGAGTGCGATTCGTAGATGGTATATAACTGTCAATCTTATGCTTTTTGTAGAGTGGTGATGGCTAAGAAAACAGGGTTAGGATCTGTTACCTAAGACTTTTCAACTTTATGAGCCGTGAGGGTCTCATAAAGAATTTTCTCCCTACCGGCCGGGAGGGTCCCGTAGGTGTAATTTTCTCCTTAAGAATCGTGAGGATTCATAAGTGTGTTTCCTCTTGAGAGTCGTAAGGATCTCACAAGAGAATTTACTTCCTTACGAGTCGTGAGGACCCGCAAGTGATGGGTGAAGTTGCCCTTATCCGCATTTCACGGAGTCAGGGGTTGCTGTGGATGCTTTCCAGGGTACTGTAGTTTAAAGACATCACGGTTGAGGTTAAGGACATCATAATCCATGGATTTAAGGACTCCACAGTCCGTTGTTAGTTTTAAGACATTACGGTCGAGGTTAAGGACATCATAGTCCATGAGTTTAAGGACCTCACAGTCTCATGTTAGTTTTAAGACATCACGGTCGAGGTTAAGAACATCATAGTCCATGAGTTTAAGGACCTCACAGTCCGCGAAATGGGTAGTTATTGGGACCCGTCACTTCTTTGAAGATGTTGAGGAATTACAACGACAAATATCAAAGGAGTGAAGAGATGTACCTTTGAACCAAGGTAAAATCGGTTTAAAATCATTTTTGGTTGATTGTTAGTTTTAAGACATCACGGTCAAGGTTAAGGACATCATAGTCCATGGATTTAAGGACTCCATAGTCCAATGTTTGCTCTGGATGCTTCCCACGGGTTCACTACCGTGTTTGGCGAGGACCAGGCTCCGCTCTGGATGCTTCACACGGGTTCACTGCCGTGCTCTGCGAGGACCAGGATCTGCTCTGGACGTTTTCCACGGGGTCAGAAGTGACGTTATCCGTGTTCCACATAACCAGGAATTTGCACTAGATGCTTCCCACGGGTTCACTGCCGTGTTCGGCGAGGACTAGGCTCCGCTCTGGATGCTTCACACGGGTTCACTGCCGTGTTCTGCGAGGACCGGGATCCGCTCTGGACGTTTTCCACGGGGTCAGAAGCGACGTTATCCGCGTTCCACGTGACCAGGAATTTTGCTCTAGATGCTTCCCACGGGTTCACTGCCGTGTTCGGCTAGGACTAGACTCCGCTTTGGATGCTTCACACTGGTTCACTGCCGTGCTCTGCGAGGACCAGAATCTTCTCTGGACATTTTCCACGGGGTCAGAAGTGACGTTATCCGTGTTCCACGTAACCAGGAATTTGCACTAGATGCTTCCTACGGGTTCACTACCGTGTTCGGCGAGGACTAGGCTCCGCTCTGGATGCTTCGCACGGGTTCACTGCCTTGTTCTGCAAGGACCAGGATCCGCTCTGGACGTTTTCCATGGGGTCAGAAGTGACGTTATCCGTGTTCCACGTGACCAGGAATTTTGCTCTAGATGCTTCCCATGGGTTCACTACTGTGTTCGGCGAGGATTAGGCTCCGCTCTGGATGCTTCACACGGGTTCACTGCCGTGCTCTGCGAGGACCAGGATCCGCTCTGGACGTTTTCCACGGGGTCAGAAGTGACGTTATCCGTGTTCCACGTGACCATGAATTTTGCTCTAGATACTTCCTACGGGTTTACTGCCGTGTTCGGCGAGGACTAGGCTCTGCTCTGGATGCTTTACACGGGTTCACTGCCGTGCTCTGTGAGGACCAGGATCCGCTCTGGACGTTTTCCATGGGGTCAGAAGTGACGTAATCCGCGTTCCACGTGACCAGGAATTTTGCTCTAGATGCTTCCCACGGGTTCACTGCCGTGTTCGGAGAGGACTAGGCTCCGCTCTAGATGCTTCACACGGGTTCACTGCCGTGCTCTGTGAGGACCAGGATTCGCTCTGGACGTTTTCCACGGGGTCAGAAGTGACGTTATCCGTGTTCCACGTGACTAGGAATTTTGTTTGTTGGTTATATCCGCATTTTACGGAGTTGGGATTTGACTCTCGGTCATCTGTACACCGCCGAGTCACGGAACTGGGAGTTGCCACTGTTCCGCTTTGCTTGATGTTGTGTCTGCTGAGACGAATGTTGAGATGGTTTCCAGGCTATCTGTGACCCATCGAGGTTTAGCATCTTCTTCTGATGAAACCTGGGGAGGAGGAGTGTGATTCCTTCTTCATTTGCGCCCCTGGATTGTATACAGGGATTGATGTAATATCACCTGTAGGGCATAAATTTCATTTTTATTTTTATTTTATTTCTTTCCGCGATGCACTATCATTTCAGCTTTTATATCGCGAAGGTCGTGATTGCCCCATCATTTCGGCTATTTTTTGCGGTGCCCAATCATTTCGGCTATTTATTTTATTTTTACTTGCTGTTTTTTATTGCGAGTTGCCCAATCATTTCGGCTATTTTGCATGCATACATTTTTACTTGCTGATTTTGTCTGCAAGTTGCCCCATCATTTCGGCTATTTCGTATGCATGTGTGGCTTGCTGGCTTTTTACCGCAAGTTTGGGATTAGACACCGATTTCGGCATCAGCACCGCTACAACTGGGATATTGCCAGGAGCGAATCATCATTTGCCTATGTCGATGTTGAACAAAGGTGGCTTAGTAAATAAGGTTAGGGTCCTGTCGCCTAAGGCTTTTGACTTCATGAGCCGTAAGGGTCTCACAAAGGTATTTCTCCCTACAAGTCGTGAGGATTTCATAGGTGTGTTTTCTCCTTAGGAATCGTAAGGATTTCTAAGTGCATGTTCCCCTGTAAGTCGTAAGGATCTTATAAAAGAGTTTTCTTTTTATAAGTCGAGAGGACTTACAAGGGTTGTTCACCATATGGACATATCCCTAGTCACGGATGGGACTTTGCTAGGGAAATGTTTATTCGCGCCCGTGGATTGTATACAAGGGTCAGTATTGAGCCACTTGTAGGGCAGTATCGGAGGTTGTGGGGGGGGTTGCTTAAGAACAGGTTCAGGTCTCTGTAACTTAAGACTTTCAAATCTTATGAGCCGTGAGGGTCCCATAACAGAGTTCTCCTTACGAGTCGTGAGGATCTCGCAAGTGTAATTTCTCCTTAGGAATCGTAAGGATTCCTAAGTGTGTTGCTCCCTTGTGAGTCGTAAGGATCTCACACAGGTGGTTTCTCCTTATAAGGTCGAGAGGACCCTGTAAGTGTCTTTTAACGAGATTGCGCCCTTTCGGGTTTTCACAAGCCTTGCCGGTAGCCCTGCTGTTTTTACTCACAAAACCCTTTCGGGTTTTCATCTGTGCCCTTTTTACTTATGAACATACTGTTTTATCTCTCCTTTTTATTTATTCTTTCTTTTTTTTGTTCAAACGAGGTTGCGCCCTTTCGGGTTTTCACAAGACTCGCCGGTAGCCCTGCTGTTTTTACTCACGGAGCCCTTTCGGGTTTTCATTCGTGCCCATATTGTTTATGGACATACCGTTTTTTTTTTTTATTCTTCTTTTTGTATTAGCTTTGGGATGCTGCAATCCACCATAGTTTTTCGACATATCGGTCAACAACTAGTTTTAGGACATAGTGGTCCGTCGTTAGTTTAAGGACGTTTCGGTCCGCTGTTAGTTTAAGGACGTTTCGGTCTGTTGTTAGTTTAAGGACTTCTCGGTCCATTGTAAAGTAAGCCGGCTACTACTTGTAGAGTTTGGGCTTAGGAAGATAGCGAGCGGACATAGTCGTCGTCATCTATCATTGATCTAGGCCGTGACTCGTCAAGCGTAGTATTTCTTCAGGAAGCGGCCGTTTATCGGTCTGAAAGGTCTTTCGCCATGCATATCCATGAGTAGATAGGCTCCACCCTGGTAGACCTTGTCTAAGATGTACGGGCCTTCATAATTCGGCTCGAATTTCCCCACTTGGCACGATTGGGGATCATAGGTCTTTTGACCACTAGCACGAGTTCACCTCGGCGGAATGTCCTCGACCTAGTCAACCTTTCGTATGAGCGCGTCATTTTTGCTTTATAAGCTTCCAGATTTTGTTGTTCTATGAGTCGGGTTTCTTCGAGGGCGTCGAGCTCCTCAAGCCGAAGGTGAGCATTCTCTTCGTCCGTTAGCTCAAAATGAACTGCCACCCGAAGAGAGGGTAACTCTATCTCGAGGGGGAGTACCGCTTCTGTACCGAATACCAACGCGTACGGCGTTGTGTTCGTGGCCGTCTTGAACGTAGTTCGATATGCCCAGAGAGCTTCATGTAATCTTTCATGCCAGTCCTTCTTATTTCGGGACACCGTCTTTTTCACGATCTTCGTTAAGATCTTGTTGAAAGCCTCCGCTAGACCGTTGGCTTGGGGATTATAAACTGAGGAGTATCTCCACTCTATGTTGTGCTGTTGTGCAAAGCGGCTGATCTTGTGGCTTATGTAGGCTGGCCCGTTATCGGAGATGATCTGTCACGGAGTTTCAAACCGATAAATGACGTGCGTCTTGAAGAAATGGAGGATATTCTCCGTCTTCACTTCCCTCAGCGGTACTGCTTTTGCCCATTTGGAGAAGTAATCAGTCGTCGCCAAAATTAAACGATGTCCTCTGGACGATGCGGGTTCGATTGGGCCGATTATGTCAGTCCCCCACATTTCGAACGATCAGCTAACCACTGTCGGGTGTAGTGGATTTGGGTGCTGATGGATAAAGTCCCCATGAATCTGGCATGAGTGGGATTGCTTTGCATATTCGAAGCAGTCCTGAATCATCGTAGGCCAATAATAACCCATCCGTTTGATCTTCAACTTCATCTTCGAGCCTGCTTGGTGAGAACCGCAGAGTCCGTCGTGAACTTCTTGGACGACTCTTTTCGCCTCTTCAGGTCCCAGGCATCTCAACCACAGAGAATCAAACGACCTCTTGCACAGAGTATCATTGACGAAGGCGAAAGATAGGGCTCGCTTCATGAGCTGATGTTTTGAGGACGCATTTTCAGGCGTTCGACGGGATTTGAAGTAGTCTATAAAGACTTCTCTCTAATCCTCAACCGTTTCTTAGTCTTTTATTTGCAGGGCCGTCTGCTCAGTCGCTCCCTTTTCCTCGGACGACTCCGGAGATATTTCTGCCAGTGCGAGGACCCGACGACTTTGTACCACGATTCTTACGTCATCGAGGTTCTCATCGGCCAATTCTTTAGCGAGCTTAGCTAGTGCATCCGCTTTGCTATTTTCTGCACGCGGTATGCTTTCCAAGATGCAGGAAGGTATTTGGGCAAGCAGTTGTTGTACTCTCTCGCCGTACTTTACCAGTTATGGCTTGCACGTTTGGTAGTCGCCGTTTACTTGACTAACGAACAGTTGGGAGTCTCCATTTATGAGGAGGTTTTCAATTCCCATGTCGATGGCGATCTCGAGGCCTGCTATCAAAGCTTCATACTCGGCTTCATTGTTTGTCCTCAGCTCTGTTAAGGAGAAAGCGAAGCGCATTATCCCTCCTTGTGGGGTCACGAAGATAAGGCCTACCCCTGATTTGATTATGGGCGTGCTTTGTTTGCGCTTCTTCATGGAAGACGCTCCATCAAAATAAAGTTCCCATTGAGTATCATCACCGTCGATTGCGTCAAATGCTTGTTCGTCTGGTAGTTCACAATTCAAAGGGGAATCGGCCGGTATCGGATGCTCAGCGAGGAAGTCGGCGATGGCCTGGCCTTTCACTGCCTTAAGAGGTTGATAAGTTATCGAGAACTCCATCAAGAGCAGGGCCCATTTAGCGAGTCGCCCCGTCAATATGGCCTTCGACATCAAATATTTGAGAGGATCCACCTTCGATATGAGACGGACTTCATGTGCCAATGCATAGTGCCTGAGTTTCGTTATCGCGAAGATCGACGCCAGGCAGTGTTTTTCGATGGGAGAATAATTGCTTTCTGCCCGCAGGAGAACTCGACTCAAGTAGTAGAGAGCTCTTTCTTTCCCTTGGTCATTCTCTTGTGCCCATAATGCGCCTAAGGAACCTTTGAGGGTGGTTGTATAAAGAATAAGGGGTTTTCCCTTGACCGGAGCGGCCCGCACTGGCGGGTTCTGCAGATACTGCTTGATTTCGTCTAGTGCGCTTTGGCATTTGTGATCCCAGATGAACGGGGTTCCTTTCTTCATCAGGTGACTGTAAGGGCGGCACTTGCCTGAGAGATTGGTTATAAATCGCCGAATATACGCGAGCTTCCCTTGGAGAGACCGCAGTTGCTTGAGAGTTCTTGGCGGGGGAATCTCCATAATTGCCTTGATCTTTGACGGATCTATCTCGATACCTCGGTGTCGGACGATGAACCCTAGGAATTTGCCCGAGGACACCCCGAACGCACATTTGAGAGGGTTCATCTTCAAGTTGTATTGCCGAAGGCGTTGAAATACGATCTTCAGATGCTCAAGATGTTCCTCGTATGATTTGCTTTTCACCACGAGGTCGTCGATATAGCATTCGACGATTTCATGTATAAGGTCATCGAAGATCTTCGTCATGGCCCTCTGATAGGTGACACCGGCGTTCTTTAGACCGAAGGGCATCACTTTGTAGCAGAATATACCCAAAGGGGTCCGGAAAGCGGTGTGCTTCTGGTCTTCGGGATGCATCTTTATCTGATTATATCCTGACGATCCGTCCATGAAGGAGAAGATTTCGTGAGCGGACGTATTGTCTATCATCAGCTCGGTGGCCGGTACTGGGAAATCATCCTTCGGGCAGGCTTTATTGAGATCCCGAAAGTCTACGCAGATGCGCACTGTCCCATTTTTCTTCATCACCGGGACGATGTTGGCGATCCAATCAGGGTACTGAACCTCTTGGATGAAGCCAGAGTCAATCAGCTTCTTAACCTCGGCGTTGATACTCATCTCAAGCTCAAGCCGCATTCTTCTCGGTGCTTGTTTGATTGGCTTGACGTCCGGGGATATTGCCAGTTTGTGGACAACAATCTCTGGATCTAGTCCTGGCATTTCGGAATAATTCCATGCAAAGAAATCTCTATGCTGCATAAGCACGTCTTTTAACGCAGCCACCCTTTCTTCAGATAGCAGCTCACTGACGAATGTCGGTCGTGGGTCACTTGCCGTCCCTAGATCAATCTTTTTGAGGTTATCTGCAGTAGTGTGTAATCCATCTTCCAGCTCTTTTGGCGCTGGTGGAAACTCTGAGATCACCTCGTCATCATTGTTTTCGAAGCACCAGGGGAGGTCATCCATATTCTCGGTTTCTTCCTCCGATAGCGTTATCATATGACAAGTACGAGCTCGCTTCCAAGACCGATGTGGATCTGATTCTACTCTCGTAGCTTTGGGTTCATGCTTCTGCGGCGGAGTTATCCTCCAACTGTCGGATAAAGCGAACTTGCCGAGCTGATATTGATCTTCGACCCAGTTCTTGAAGGTGAAGCAATCTTCGAGAGGGTGTCCTATTGCTCGGTGATAGGAGCAATAGTCTGGTCGAGAGACTTCGCCTGCTTGCTCGGGGTGCTTGGGCTCCGGGAATATAAGCATTTGATGTCTTATGGCAAGATCAAGTATCTTCTTTGTCTTGTCTTGAGGAAACGAGTATGCTCGACTCATCTTCTTCATAAGGGACAAATCCAGACCGCTCGATTCCCGCTCGTATGACTTCTTGGTCCCGCTTTGTCGTTGCTGAATGCTTTTTCCGCTTTTCGACTTGTTTCTGTCTCTGCGTCGGACCTTTTTAACAACAGGTTGGCAGGGAGGGGCATTTTCATTTTTCGCAGCCTGTTGGAGCAGGCGCTGCGTCCTGGCTTTTTTGTAGATGGCCATTTCGCGATTATGGTTATCTCGAACTTTTTGACCAGTTTCCCTTATAAGCTTGTCCATTTGTTCTTCGAACGACGGACTGGGCATTTTTACGTCGGGGACTTTTTCTGGTTCAGGATTAGCACTCTCCCATTGAGCATCTCCTTCTTCATTAAAGTCATGTACAACATATCTGTCGCGGAGTAGCTCCCGTTTCTTGGATCGAGCATATCCAAGCCCGATTGCTTCCATTCTCCCATTGGGCAACTTGCGTTGAGTTCCGGGAACGTTCCAGACCCTGTCATAGAACCTAGCTTTTCGAGTGGTCTATTTGAAAGGTATCCCTTGGCGCTTTAACAGCCTTTTCAAGTCTTCTGTATAATATCTAGGAAGACGGATGGGCTGAAGCCTGTCAAGTGTAGGATCCGCGCCTTGCCAGATTTCTTTCTCCACTTTAGTTTCCCCGGAGCGGTAGAATAGGATCGCCTTTTCTCCTTCTCGCCTGGGAGGGACATAGAACGTCTGCAGCTCTTCTACACTATAGGTATTAAGCGCATCCAGTTCTTTATGATGTTTGGGCGGAACTATGGCAACTTGCAAATTTTGCTCTTCATTAGCGAATGTTCGTATTGGAGGCCAAGCAGAGAATATAGCATTAACCTCGTCTTCTGAGTCACTGCCGAAGGTTAACATAGGAGCGGACGGTCTTGGCTTGTTGTACTGGGGTGGACCCGAATAAACTATCTCTTCCTCTTCTTCAGTATCACTCCCAAAGACCGGAATGGTGGTGATAACTTTGTTCTCCGGTTTGTGACATCTCTCCGTGTCCTCGAAATCTGGCAAGAAATATTTTGCATCTTCATACTTGCGGACTTCGTTCACGGAGAACGGGTTCAGCTCTCCTGTTACGGTATACTCGAGACCATCCTTAAAGTATTTCATACACTGATGTTGTGTAGAAGGGATGATGTTGTACTCGTGTAACCAAGGCCGGCCGAGCAAAGCGTTATAGCATGTCTTGGCGTCAATGACATGAAATTTAATATCCGTGATAAGTAACCCAAATCGTAATGTCAGTATCACAGACCCAAGAGTCCGTGATGACTGGGAGTCAAAATCGGAGATGGTGATTTTATCACGAGCGAGATGCTGGACGCTCATGCAGATTTCCTTCAACACTCGCACGTTGAGGAGATTGACGGAAGACCCATTGTCGACCAGGATTTTGCCTATCTTTATATCGTTGTAGTATCCTGAGACATAGAGGGGACGGTTGTGCTCGCACGTCCCAAGGAGGAGGTCTTCGTCGCCGAAGATGATATCGGCTGTGTGTACTTCCTCCAGCTCGTCCTTCATCTTTTCTTCGGCGAGAAAAGCTTGGAATTGCTCCGGATTTTGTAGCGCCTTGATCAATGAATCTCTCGCTTCTTTGGATAGTAAAAGGGCGTCGAGAATGCTGAGCTGCGAGGGTAATTTCCTCAAGTGCGCCAGAACGTTATAGTCCATCTTATTCTTCTTTGGCGGGTCCTTGGCGGTCAGTTCTTTCATGACTTGATTATCCAAGGCGATATTCTCGGAGACCTTTTCTTTTCCCTTATCTTTTCTACTCGTGGGTTCGAGATTCTTTTCTGGAAGCGTACAATTGCGCAGCTGAATGTTTTCACATGCCTTCGGTTCTTCCTCCTTCCCCAATGCGGATTCTTTAAAGAGGGGGCCAAGAGCCATCTCTTCATCAGAGTCACTCCCGAAAGTAAGAATTTGCGATCCCCCGGTGTTGACCATGCGACAGTTACCGGTGTCTCTTTTATGCTCCTCAGTCGCACTTCTTTGCTCCCGTCGAGTTTTGCGTTTTATCCGCTTTAAATGTTGCCGGTGAGCAACATATCCCTGCCACTATCTTTTAAAAGCATTGCACTCCTCGGTGGGGTGCAAAACCTTTCGATGATATGAGCAGTAGCTAGGATGCATCTCCACTTCACCGGGAGTGTTTCCTTCGGAGGGTGGTAGCTTCATTCCCATCGATATGGCTTTAGAAAACCTTTTCCTTGTCTTGAACTTGTTTTTATCCGCGACGGATGTTCCTTGATTCGGTGGGAGTGTCTCGACTCTTTCGTCTAGTCGCCGGCGTTTGGCTCTTTCAAATATGGCCGTCTCGCGCTCCCGATCAGCTTTACTTTTCAAAAGAGCCGTGTTCAGGAATGCATCAATTATCTCATCTGATGGCCCCGGAAGTTCCGGCTTAGGATTTGCCCCCAGCTTCTCATTGCAAGGAATTTCTTCATTGTCTATCGACGAGTGAGAGATCACATGGCAACTTGCTATGTAACCCTCAGATTCATCCGACGAGCCTTCTCCATCATCTTCGTCCTCAAGGACGTGGCCGAGGAACTCTTGGAGCGTGATGGGAGTCCGCGCCTTCTGATTATACTCCTCTAGCGCGTCAATCTGTTTCTGCAGGTCCGTGCGCTTGTCACTAGGCTTCACGGGCTTTTTGGATCTCTTCTTCTTCTTCTTTGAAGATTTTAACGGCTGAGTGTGGGTGCTTGGGCCATCACCACCAATCTTTGGAGTTGGGCGCGGCTTCAGCATTCCTTCGATTATCTAGGGTTCTAGCGGGTTCTTCCACTTGATCGCCGGGCATGTACGAAGATCATTCAGCATCCTTTTGGTTTTGGCTGACAGCACGATCTCCCATGGAGCTTCTTCAACAAAAGAACACGTTGCCCCCGGTGTGTCCGTCTTCTTAGGAGTGTGCGGTTGTGGTGGGTTTACTTTCCACTTCTCAGACAACGCAAACTTGCCTTGCAGGTATTGATCCTCGATCTACCCCTTAAAGACGAAGCAATCCTCGATCGATTGACTTACCGTTTGGTGGTAAGGGCAATAATTGGGATTATTCACTTCGCTGGGTTGCGGTGGTCGCCTGGGATTCGGTAAATTGATAAGCCTGTTGCGCATAGCCAGCTCGAACAGCCTCTTCGTTTTGTCCCGGGGGAATGAGTAAGGATACTTCATTTTCTCATTATAATAGCGCCGTCTCTCTTCAAGTTGATCCGCTAGATTTGGGGCACTGGGTTGCTGTTGGGTGTTTGCAATGAAGGTCGCCTTCCCTTTACCCTTGTCGTTCCGCGGTTCCAGCTTTGGGGGAGACGGTCTGTGACCCATTTGATCCATCTGGGCTAGCTTATCAATTAATGCCTGAAATGTGGTCGGTTTAAAGAACATCATGAACTGTGAAATAGTTACATGAGGGTCTAGGGTGCCCACGAACATGCCCACTGCTGGTGCTTCTTCGATGCGCTGCTCGCATTTCGACCACAGGTTCCGCTATCGGATCGCATATTGAACCTAAGTTTCGCCCGGCTTCACCCTTGCATTGATCAACGACGTTATTGGGGTGCGTTCGCTGGCGCTTGCGAATCGCTGGGTGAATAGTAACTCCATTTCTGCGAAAGTTTTGACGGAGTCATTCGAAAGCTCGGAGTACCACTCAAACGCCGTCTCCGATAAGCTGCCGACGAATTGGCGAAGCAAGAGCTTATCATCGCCGCCGGTGTTGCCACAAAGAGCCCTGAACTGGGCGACGTGTTGATGGGGATTGCCTGTCCCCTTGTAGACATGGAATTTCGGGATCGTGTAGCCCGACGGGTATTTTATCTGATCATACCAACCTGGATACGGTCGCCCAGTTCTAACAACTTGTCTAGCCACTTCGTTCTCCTGGTGAACTCGTATTTGCTGAGCAATATAATCATCCAGGGCAGTTTTAGAGATTGTTTCCTCTTTGGCTGTTGACAGAGCCGGCGGTGGATTTGACGTTTCTCCTCTGTCGTCATCGAGGATAATTGGAGGATCTTCAGCTGGGGGATCCGGCTGGATCATCATGCCCACCATGTCTTGGAACAGAAGAGCCATTTGCTTTATATTGGCCGCTTGTTCCGCAGCCTCCTTGTCCTTCTTTTCAAGCATTCTACGAAGGAATTCAGCATCGGTTTCGTGTTCGCGACACTGCTCCGATGACGCCTCCGGGCTTTCTTTTGGTCCGGTGAGCGCGGTCATCGCAGTCAGCATCTCCTGGAGCTTCTGCTGCCATTGTTCCTGGTCTCTTGTAATGGATCGGGTGAGTGGTCGGTGGCCCGTAGAAGCGCGGCTATCCTCCTTCCCAGATGCCATGCAAACGGTATGGACCGTTATGCCCCCAGACTTAGGGCGTTTGGGCTCAGTGCCTCTAACATTTGTTGCAGGCATGAGGGTCTTCTCTGGCCTTCTTTTCTTATGAACGGTGGAAGTTGAGGGGGTCGTCGTGGTGGGCATCCAAATAGCTTTCCGTGGCTTGGCAGGATGGCTTTCTTCCTGTCGGACTTTTAGCTTTCTCTGCCGGCGAGAATATTCTTGATCCACAACCGAGTTCCGAACCTGCCGCCAGACTTTGTAGATCTTGGAGGACAGCCGTTGAGGGGACTGCTTCGGCTTTATTTCCGTGACATTCTCTCTCGGAGGAGGAGATCTTTTCAGTACGGTGGTAGGAGAATTCCTACGCACCTTATTTAGCAGCTCAAAGTTGTTCCCAGTTGGAACAACAGCATTAATTTCCGCCGTCGGGGCTGGTGGAGTTAGCCCAGAAGGGGAGTTGCCTCCTGACTTCCTCACTCGGTGCTAGTGGCGACGTCGAGCATGTCGAGCTGATGGAGTTGGCTTGGTGACGGGGATAGCCTTGTCTTGCCCCCTGTTTAGGTGAAGGGCCGCTGCCGGTGTCAGCCTATTAAAGACTGATGTCCTTTGAGTAGCAGGAGCAGGAGTTGGAGTTGGGACGGTCAGTCTTGTAAAGACCAACCCCTTGGCAGGAGAAACCGCCTTGACGACTTCGGGAGCAGGGTTGGTTACTCTCTTCGGAATAACTTTCTTTGGGACTGCAAGCTTCATTGTAGGCCCGTAGGAATTTTGGCCCAGTCTGGAGAAGACCGAAGCGCTAGTGTTGGACAACCCATTGAGAGGAGCCGCAGTAGTTGTAAGTCGATCGAAGACCGACTTCTTGGGAGCTTCTGGTATGGGCACGGGAGCAGTGAAGCTCGTCGGCGGAAGCATGGTTCCGAAAAACAGCCCTGTGGTGGCTTGAGTAATCTGCTCCACGGGCATCGTGAACAGAGAGGCCGCTTGGGGCTCGTAGGTTATGCCCCCAGTTGAGGCAGGATGCGAGTTGCAGCTGCAGTTGGAGCACTTCGAGCAGGTGAATGCCATTGCTGTTTTGCTTTCTGCACCAAGCAAGAGACCAAATCTTAGTAACTTGAAACCCAAGGGCAACCATTAACAAACCGCGATTCGTTCACGAATACGACACACGAAGTGTGGAGTGGAAAGAGGAAAAGGTCCCACCGGGCGTGCCAGAATCTGTTCCCCTCCGAAACGCGGAGACGTGATCGCGCAGGTCCGTCTTGCTTGAAATTCGGGGCAGATGCTAATTGGTGCTATCCGTCCACCTCTCTAAAGATGCCAAGTTGATTTATGGCACCGTGTATCGAAGGTTTAAACGGATGCGGCCGATGTAGCAGACTTCGTCAGATTCTCCTTCGCTTGAGGGGTTTTTGATTGTGGGGACGCTCTTTCCTGCAGGCGCAAGCCCCTGCAGTTAATTACGCTACCGCATCGCGGTAAAAACTTTCTCCTTCTCCATATGGTCACTTTGTGTCGTGGGTGTTTGTTTTGTGTTCGGTTGCCCGTGGATTGTATACGGAGACTAATTTGTACTGTCGCCCGTAGGATATGGATTAGTCCAAATCTGTATCTTTCTTAGATTTGGGTTTGGGGGTGTGTGTTTAAGGATACGTTAGCCTTATTTGAGGCTAAGATCAACTTAAACGTTCGTTAAGGACACGTTAGTCTAATTTTAGACTAAGATCGACTTAACGGGATCGTTTAGATCCGTCAAGAGAGCAATTGGGGGCTCTATTGTTTAGTTTAGTGACATTGCGGTCAATAAGTAGTTTAAGGACATTACGGTCCAATGTTAGTTTTAAGAGGTTGCGGTCAAGGTTAAGGACATCATAGTTCGTGAGTTTAAGGACCTCACAGTCCGATGTTAGTTTTAAGACATCACGGTCGAGGTTAAGGACATCATAGTCCGGTTATTAGTTTTAAGACATCACGTTCGAGATTAAGGACGTCATAGTCCATGAGTTTAAGGACCCCACAGTCCGTAGCAGTGTGTGGTTGTCGGGACCCGTCACCTCTCTGACGACGTTGAGAGATTACAACGACAAATATCAGAGGAGTAAAGAGACGTACCCTCGAACCGGGTGTAAATTGATCGGAAGAGCGGATGGGCTCAGTTCAATTTAAATTGAGGACTTGTGGCCAAAATTGGGCTAAGTCCAGTTGAAAATGTTTAACATTTTATCTATGTTCTGCCTATTAGGCTTTTACTTGGGTTCTGCCCTTTTATAATGCATAGCATTGGGCTCTGTAATTAAATGCATAGCATTTATATTTGGCATGTTAGACCTTTACTTAGGCTCTACCCTTTTTTAATAATGCATAGCATTTATAGTGGTCTGATAGTGCGCCACGTGGCTTGTCAGACGCTTTGCGCCAATCAAAGAGCGCAATGCGCTAGCGCATGCGAAAGTAACACGTGTCACGCTCTGCGCTAAGCGCAAGTCTGTTAGCGCAATGCGCTAGCGCATGCGAAAGTAACACGTGTCACGCTCTGCGCTAAGCGCAAGTCTGTTAGCGCACTGCGCTTTCTGAGTGAGCTGCGCCAGTGAATGAAACGTGGCGCGCTCTGGCGCAGTGCGCTGTTTTAGAAGCGCAAAGCGCAGATTGTGTCTATGGTTGACACGTGGCGCGTTCTGGCGCAGTGCGCCAATCCAAGGAGCGCAAAGGCGTATTTCAAAAGTGCAAGGCACTGTCCAATAGCGCAGAGCGCATCTTGATCAATTTAAGATCAAAGAACAAATTTTCTGTTCTCTCAAAAGAGGTTTTACCTCAAGATTCAAGAACCAAGGTTCTTGCTCTCATCAAAAGGCTGTGCCTTTATATAGATCAAAAGGTCTAAGAATGAAGTAAATTACTTCTTTTAATCTTTTATAATTAGATCTTTTTGATTTTTTTCTTTTTTATTGAAGATCTTGATCTTGTTCTTAGATCTTTGATCTTTTTAGAAGAGGATTCTTCTTTTCTAATGAGATGATTTCATCTCTGTTCTTCAAAAATTAAATTCTTTACCTTTAAAGATGAAGAAGATGATCTTCTTTCTTCAAAGGCTTGCCTTTCTTTCTCTTTGAGGTTTTTCTCAAAATTTGCAGAGGGTTCTCTCTCTTCTGTATCTCTATCTCTGAGACTTGGAGTCTAGGGGCCTTTATATAGGGCCAATTGGTTTGTTAAGTTAGTTACAGAGATCTTTCTCTGATTGATCTGGGGATATTTCCCCACCGTTGGATCTTTGATCCTAAGGCCTCTGTTTTACAGAAGACAATCTTCTTATTTTAATAAGATTGAAAAGGTCTTTCTAGAATTTTAATTCTAATTGATTAATAATTAATTATTTAAATTCCAGTGCTGGCGCAATTGGCGCCAGCGCACCTGCGTTTGACACGTGTTGCGCAGCGCAGAGCACGTGGCGCGCAGCACAACTGCGCTAGCACGCCTGTGTTTGACACGTGGCGCGCAGCGCAGAGCGCAAGGGACCTGAAGCGTTGCTTCATATTTTTTTAAATTTGAATTTTGAAACAAAGCTTTGCTCTGATTGGGGGTGCGCTGCCTTGGGCGCAGCGCTCCTGGCGCTGGCGTGTCTGCTGTTGACATGTGGCGCTCCGCGCGCAGCGCAAGGGATCTGAAGCGTTTCTTCAATTTTTGAATTTTGAAATTCAAACAGAGCTTTGCTCTGATTGGGGGAAACACCGCCATAGTCCAGCCAAAAGCTTGCCGATTGCTGTGCAAGACCGTTAAAAGGGTTTTCTCTTGGTCGGGGGCTAGAGAAGCCGAGATGATAACAGGAAGGGTCTCATTCTCACCTAAGTAAGCGTATTTAAGGTGAGATGGCAATAGCTTGAGTTCGAGTGTTGGAGGCGAAACAATTGAAGGTAAAATCGGTGAAATTGTCTCAAACTCAAAGGATTCCGACAGAGGTTCAAAATGAGTGTAAGCAACCGAGTCGGATGGTTCAACTAACTCATCCGAAAATTCAAAGGATTCAAACTCGGGTGGTGATTGGTCAAGATCGTTCGAGAAAGCGAAACACTCGTAGTCATTATCGGGCATGAAAACAGTATCAGATTCAAGGAGGAACGCACTAGTGGCGTCAAAATTTCTGTGATCAAACAGAAATTTCTCGAGCTCACAGTCCTCCTGGGTGATCTCTTAGATCGAAAAAACATCAAGTATATTAGCATTAGGTTCGGAGGGCTGATTCCCCAACTTAAAAATGTTGAGTTCAATTGTCATGTTTCCAAAAGATAGGTTCATCGAACCATTTCGACAATTGATCACCGCATTAGAAGTTGCAAGGAATGGACGACCGAGTATCACCGGAATTTGACTCCGGGGGTTAGCTACAGGCTGTGTATCAAGAACAATGATATCAACGGGGAATATGAAGTCCCCTACTTTAATCAACACATCCTCTAACTCACCCCTAGGATGGGTGATGGATCGGTCGGCCATTTTGAGAGTACAATGTGTGGGTTTCAGCTCTCCTACACCTAATTGTTCATATACCGAATAAGGGAGCAGGTTAACACTGGCACCAAGATCTAAAAGTGCTTCGTTGATGTTCTTATCCCCAATAGTTATTGAAATTATAGGACAGCCATGGTCCTTTCGTTTTTGAGGTAAAGATTGGGTAAGAGCATCATTTACTGCATTAGCCAAGAAAACTTTCTTAGGTACCTGTGATTTTCTCTTCTTGATGCACAAGTCCTTCAAGATTTTTGCGTAAGAAGGGACTTGTTGGATTGCATCCAAGAGGGGAATGTTAATGCTAACCTATTTAAACAACTCCACAATCTTCTCCATTTATGGATTTTGTTTATTGGATCTCAACCTATTTGGAAATGGAACATTTTGAAAATTTGTTGAGTCTAATGTTTGTGGAGGAGATTGCGGAGTTGGAACGGATCCCAGTACTGGTGTTTTCGTGGTGTGAGATGTGGGTCCGTTCTAAGTAGTAGAAGAAGTAGAGCCTTGTGAAGAATGGAGAACAGGCTCTGAAGACGAGGAAGATGAAGAAGAAGAAGAAGAAGCGGCGGTCGGGGTGTCATTATCAGTGCCAACATTGTTGTGCAACATCCTTCCAGATCTCAATGTAGTCACGGCACTCACATTATGGTTTTGTTGTTCAAGAGCAACATGTGCATTTTATGGGTGACCAGGATTTGGAAGTGGTTGAGATGGAAGCTTCCCCTTCTCTCGCTCGCTTAAAGCTGCATTCAGTTGTGCAATCTGGGCTTCAATGGTTTTGATGCTTTGCCCATGTGATGCAGTGTGTTGCACTAAAGACCGAATGGAAAACTGGATGTTGGCTGAGGATTGAGTTGATTATTTTAAAAACGCCTCCAAACTTCGTTCTAGCGAGGAAACCTTATCGTTATTTGGTGGAACAAAATTGTTTTGAGGAAAAGAGTTGTTAGGTGCAAAATTGTTCGTTTGATTTTGGTAAGGTTGGGGTTGGAAAGGTTGCTGATATTGAGTTTATTGAGGAGCTTGTTGTTGAGGAGGAGGCTTCTGGAAATTGTTGTTGCCTTGGAATTGTTGTTGATTTTGATTCCAAGAAAAATTGGGGTGGTTTCTCCAACCAGGATTGTAAGTTGAAGAGTATGGATCATTTCTTTGTCTTTGCTGCATTGAATTGATCCTGTCCTTGAGTAGGTGGGTTGTAAGGACACTCTTCGGTCAAATGGGACGGATCCGAACAACAAGCGCATATAGTGCGAGGGGGTAAAGCAGGGGCAGGAGAAGGCGATGAGAATTTGCTCTCAATCTCTTCTAGTTTTCGTATAATTGCAGCCATTTCTGCTTTCTTTGCAATTGACATATCAAGTTGATGAACACCTGCCCTAGACGGACCGGAGGAAGTAGATGAAGTAGACGAAGTGGTCTGTCTAATGCTTTCCCACTGAAGCGTTTGTTCAGCAAGATCGTCGAGAAATTGCCAAGCTTTCTCGTCAGATTTGGTAAAGAAGTGGCCTTGACAAATGGTTTCCAGCAACTGCTTAGTTGCTGGGTTCATTCCTTCATATAAAATTTGGCAAAGTTGCCATCTCTCAATACCGTGATGAGGGCACTGAACAAGAAGGTCTTTGAATCATTCGAAACACTTCCAAAAAGGTTTGGAAGGAAGCTGGGAAAATTGGTTAATTTCATTACGAATTCTCACGGTCCTATGATGTGGGTAAAACTTTTTAAGAAATGCCTTAACAAACTCTTCCCAACTGTTTATGGAATGCGATGCAGTAGTATATAGCCACTTTTCAGCTAGGTCACACAATGTGAAAGGAATGACTCGTAGCCTTATAGCATCATCGGACAGTTGGGTGGTCTTCATCATTGCACAAATATTCTGGAATTTGTTAATGAAGATATATGCATCTTCGGATTCCAGCACGTGAAATTTGGGCAACATATTGATGAAGTGGGGCTTAATTTCGAAATTATCTCCATTTGCCGGAGGGAGTGAAAGACAAGTAGGAAGTGCGGAGCGGGTAGGATAGAAACGATCCTGGAGCGCGATTCGCTGTGGCACTTCAACAAGAGGTTGTTGCGGGTTATTCGCACCCAGTTGAGGTGGAATGAGTTCCGAGGTAGGTAAAGGGTTGTTAGGATTGAATCCTGACATTTCCTTAGAAGATGATGAATGTGAAGATGACGGTAAAGATGAAAAAGGAGTGGAGAGAGTTTCGACTTCGGAGTCGAACGCGTCGTCAGTAGCGACTAACGAGACACGGACTAAACGGGCGCTAGTGTCCCTAGTCCATCCGGACATACACTAAACGAGTTGTAGTGTAGTCAAAACATAGAATGTGAGGGTAAGAAAACGTCAATGGGGAAATGTGAATGGAGGTTGGGTGCAATGGAATTCTAGCGACAAATGGCAAGTTTTTGTAAAAAATTTTGTTTTGTGTTTTCTTTCTTTTTTTTATAAGGAGTTTTTGCAAAAAAAATTTTGTACGGAACTACGACACACTTTGAAACAGCCACAATTCAAGCATGCACAATCAAGCCTAGAGGTAGGGTCTCCTAAGTCAACTAGACCGCTCCTAACTGGTCCAAAGCGACAAGTTGTGAGATATCCCTCAAATCGCCTCTTCACCGCCAATTGTGGCCAGGTAAGCACAAGTGAAGAAAGGAGGGTTCCACTCATGAATTACCGTGAGATGGGCCTTTTAAAGTTACCTTTCTCACTTGTCTAGCCTAGGCACCACAAAGTCAGGTTTAGATAAATGACTGAATGCCCACAACCTTCCTCTATCCTAATGAGCGCGACAGTCCTTAATTGGCTGAGTCTAGATATTTTTTAATTAGCTCAAGGATGATGCATATGCTTTTAGTGATTTATGGGGTCTTAGGAAGGGTAATGAAATCCCCACCCAATCTTAATTGGTGTTATAGCCCCTTAGATTCCGTTTTAAATATGCAAATCAGTAACATACAAAATCTAAAACACTTGCCAAAAATTTTTATTTTTATTTGCGGCGCAAAGAATCCTGCACAAAAATGATTTATTGGAGAAGGAGAAGAAGTTGCTGTGCAAAAAATACCTGCAGGAAAATTTTTCAATGGAGTTCAGGGGGTAGGAGAGAAGAAAAAAATACTCACAGAGAAAAATGGGATGCTGACGTCAGCAGTTGACCGCGGAACCGCGGTCAAATACCTACTTATGCCGCTTTTCCACGTCTGTTTGGTAGGTTTGGATCTCCAAAATATTTCTCTGTTTTGTTGTGGTTCTCCTCTGTCTGTTCAGATCTTCTGTTTCTGGATTGGTTCACTGAGCTTGCTCCAGATCTGAATCAGTTCGTCTTCCTTTCCTGCACAATTCGCACAAAAACTAATAAAAAATAACAAGATGATTTTTTTTATGTTTTTTTTTTCAATTTTTCAATTTTTTTATTTAATTAACCCGAAATTACAAAAAGAACTAAACTACCGTTTCCCCGGCAACGGCACCATTTGATTGATAGAGATTTTCTATGTTTAAATTTACCGCAATCAAGACAGTGTCGCTTGGTAGCTAACCGGTTGAGTATGAGTCGATCCACAAGGAAATGGTGTTCTTTTCTTTAAATTCTAACGAGTTAAGTCCTATCTTTGGTAGGTTTTGTTTTAAGATCTAAAAATGAGATTAAATTGATTTAATGGCTTGCTAGGGTTAGGATTAGGTTAGTTCGAAATAAGGATTCTTCTCACTTCTATCAATGCCCTAGTTAAGACTATAGGTGTTAGGGTAATAATCAACAACGGGGATTAGCACGACTAGGAAGAAACTTAGTTTCTTCCTTTTGGTCCTTGTTCGTCCGTTCTTAACTCTTAGCCCTAACCTCCAGTTAATTCAACCATAACCGGTCTAACTAGGGAATCACCGCTATCATTTAGGATAGAGTGCCGTAGTGAGTGGTGTGTGGTTGAATTAAATAGAGTCTGTATTTTAAAATTATATGGGCAAAGAAAGGAGTGAGAGAGATTTCCTTCTCTCAAACCTTCCCTATCCTACCCCTAACAAGTGAGGAATTACTCACTCATTAGGAAGTTAACAATAAAATTTATTTTTATTTTATTTTAAAAGACTATCTAAATTGCAGATAATACAAGAACAGATAAAAAAAATTGCAGGAATTAAATTCGGATAAAAAAGAATGCAAGATAAAAATAAGAACTCACTTTTATTGATGACCTCTTAGCAATGGATTATAACTGAATTAAAATTTTAAATCTAAGAATTAAAAAGAGGCATGCCTAATTAGGCTTTTGGCTTTCCTATTTATAGATAGGAAAAAATCCTAAGTTACATTCTGATCCACAATTGAATTTATAAGACTACCCTAAGAAAGTCGGGTCAAAGCACCGACACCCACCGACACATGCACCGACACGTGCACTATATGGCCATGGAAACCGTGGCAGAAAGGCTTGTTTGGCCGCGGTTCCACGGCCAATTGATGGGATCATGGGCTCAACTTCTCAAGGTTGATTCATGTTGCTTTTTCCTTCTGTTTTCTTCACTTGGTTTCTCAGAATCTCTTCTATTTTCTTCCAGATTTCCAACAGTGCAGAATGATGTGGACTTTTGCCGTGAGCTTCGCGTTGAAGTCTTGAATCTTGTGCTGCCCTTGTGCTTTGTGCATTGAACTGTCTACTGATCTTCATGTGTTCCTTGAACTGGTAGGCGGCATCATACAGATTTATCTATTGTTGGTCGCAGTCTTACATTTGTAGTATCTTTTCATGAATTTCACTGTAATGATCTGAGAACCTGTAACCTACAACTATTTAGCAGATATGGATCAAAAGCACCTATTTATATGTAATATGATTAAGAATGGGTGATATAATAAAGCAAAATTCCGATATGAACACGTCTTCAGGTGTTCGACGGGATTTGAAGTAGTCTATAAAGACTTCTCTCCAATCCATTGCCTTTTCCTGGTCTTTTACTTGTAGGGTTGCTTACTCTGTCGTTCCCTTTTCTTCGGACGACTCTGGAGATATTTTTGCCGGTTCAAGAACCCGACAGCTTTGAACAACGATCCTCACGTCATCGAGATTCTCGTCGGACAGTTCTTTAGCGAGCTTGGCTAATGCATCCACCTTGCTATTTTCAGCGCGCGGTATGCTTTCTAGGGCATAGGCAGGGATTTGAGTCAGCAATTGTTGTACCCTTTCGCCGTACTTTACCAACTTCGGTTTGCACGTCTGATAGTCGCCGTTTACTTGGTTAACGACCAGTTGGGAGTCTCCGTATATGAGGAGGTTTTCAATTCCCATGTCGACAGCGATCTCATGACCCGCTATGAAAGCTTCATATTCAGCTTTATTGTTTGTCCTCGGTTCCGTTAAGGAGAAGGCAAAGCGCATTATCCCTCCTTGTGGAGTCACGAAGATGAGGCCCACCCCGGATTTGATTATGGGGGTGCTTTGTTTGCGCTTCTTCATGGAAGATACTCCATCGAAATAGAGTTTCCACCGGGTATCATTCTCTCTTCTCTCCCCGTCGATCATGTCAAACGTGTGCTCGTCGGGCAATTCGCAGTTCAAAGGAGAATCGGCGGGTTTCGGATGCTCGGCGAGGAAGTCGGCGATGGCCTGGCCTTTCACTTTCTTGAGAGGATGATAAGTTATCGAGAACTCCATCAAGAGCGGGGCCCATTTAGCGAGCTGTCCCATTAATATAGCCTTTGACATCAAATATTTGAGAGGATCCACTTTTGATATGAGATGGAGCTCATGTGCCAACGCATAGTGTCTGAGCTTCGTTCTCGCGAAGATCAATGCCAGGAAGTGTTTTTTAATGGGGGAGTAATTGTTTTCTGTCCCCAGGAGAACTCGACTCAAATAGTAGAGGGCTCTCTCCTTCTCTTGGTCATTCTCTTGTGCCCACAGCGCGCCTAAAGAACTTTCGAGGGCTGTTGTGTACAGGACGAGAGGTTTTCCTTTAACGGGAGCAGCCAATACTGGCGGATTCTGCAGGTATTGCTTGATTTCGTCCAGTGCGCTTTGGCATTTGCGATCCCAGATGAACGGGGTTCCCTTCTTCATTACGTGACTATAAGGATGACACTTGCTGGAGAGATTGGATATAAATCGCCGGATATACGCGAGCTTTTCTTGGAGAGACCGCAGTTGCTTGAGAGTCCTTGGCGGATGCATTTCCATGATCGCCTTGATCTTCGATGGGTCTATCTCGATGCCTCGGTGTCGGACGACGAATCCTAGGAACTTACTCGAGAAAACTCCGAACGCGCATTTGAGAGGGTTCATCTTCAAGTTGTATTTCCGAAGGCGCTGAAACACGATCTTCAGATGCTCTAAATGTTCCTCATATGATTTTCTTTTAACTACGAGGTCATCAATATAGTATTCGACGATTTCATGTATAAGGTCATCGAAAATATTCGTCATGGCCCTCTGATAGGTGGCACCGGCGTTCTTTACACCGAAAGGTATCACCTTGTAGCAGAATATGTCCAAAGGGGTCCGGAAAGCGGTATGCTTCTGGTCCTCGGGATGCATCTTTATTTGATTGTATCCTGATGAGCCGTCCATGAAGGAGAAAACTTCGTGAGTGGACGTATTGTCTATCATCAACTCGGTGACTGGTACAGGAAAATCGTCTTTCGGACAGGTTTTGTTGAGATCCCGAAAGTCCACGCAGACACGCACTGTCCCATTTTTCTTCATTACTGGGACAATGTTGGCAATCCAGTCAGGGTACTGAACCTCTTGGATGAACCCGGAGTCAATTAATTTCTTGACTTCGGCGTTGATGCTCATTTCAAGTTCGAGCCGCATTCTTCTCGGTGCTTGTTTGATTGGCTTGATGTCCGGAGATATCGCCAATTTGTGCACAGCTAATTCTGGATCTAGTCCCGGCATTTCGGAGTAGTTCCATGCGAAACATTCTTTATATTGCATGAGCACGTCTTTTCGCGTAGCCACCTTTTCTTCAGACAACAACTTACTGACGAACTTCGGCCGTGGGTCGTTTGCCGTTCCCAAGTCAATTTTCTTTAGGTGATGAATTAGCGTTTGCTGCCACCTGAGCGAGCATCTCTTGTAGCTTTTCACGTTGCAGTTGAATTTTTGTTACGGACCGAGTTTGAGGTCGATGACTAGTATAAACTCGAACTTCGTCTTTAGAATTCAACATATAGACTATGTGAACTACCATGCCCCCAGGCTTGGGGTGTTTGGAGTCTTGTCCTTTGGAGTTCGCTTCGGGCACTTGAGCTTTATTGGGCTTCTTGTTGTAAAAAGCTGCTTTGGTTTTGGGAGGAACCGCTGTATCAGGATCCGTCTTGGGGTGAGTCCCCTTCACTTGCTTCCACACCTTATATATAGATGAGGAAAGTTGTCTCAGGGAGCGAACTGGTTTCTGCTTTCGTGGGATCTCCATGGGCTGTGGAAACTTCTTCAATATTGCGATAGGAGAACTTTGTCTGACCCTTCCCAACAATTTGAAGCTGTTCCCAGTTGGAATAACAACATTCACCACTGGGGTTGAAACATTACCATACGGAGAACTGCCCCCAGCTCATTTTGTATGACGCTGATATCGACGTCGATCGTTTCTTACGGCCGGGATTTGATTAGCTTCAGGATTTTGCTGAACCTGCCCCATGTTTCCTTTGAGAGCTTGAATATTCTTCCCCCTGCGTCGACCTTGGTCCTTGGCATATGCCAGTTGTTTGAAGACTAATTCCATCGGCAAAGCTGTTGCTTGGGGAGCCCGCTTGTGGACGACAGATTTCCTCTGGGCTTCCTCCATCGATGTTGAGGCACCGAGGGAGGGAGGTGGGAGCATCAACCCAAAGAGAAGCCCGTTGATTTCTTGAAGAGCCGGATTGCAGAGATTTGAGGCTGCAAGTGACCCATACTTGACTCCACCGGATATGACAGAGCCTGAGTTGCTAGAGTGGGAACAAACGCCATTCTTCATAGAGATGAAATGCCGGCTTCAGTATCCACTCCCCTAAGGGCAACCAAAAACATACACACCGCGATTATCTGATCACGGGAAAAACACGACACACGAAGTGTGGAGTGAAAAGAGGAAAAGGTCCCACCGGGCGTGCCAGAATCCGTTCTCCGCCGAACACAGAGACGCGACCGGGTAGGTCCGTCTTGCCTGAATTTCGAGGGCAGATGCTATTTGGTGCTATCCGTCCACCTCTCCGAAGATGCCAAGTTGATTTATGACACCGTGTATTGAAGGTTTAGAGAGATGCGGCCGATATAGCAGACTTCATCAGATTCCCCTTCGTTGAGGGGTTTTTGATTGTGGGGACGCTCTTCCGTGCAGGCGTAAGCCCCTGCAGTTAATTACGCTACCGCATCGCGGTAACCACTTTCTCCTTCTCCAGATGGTCACTTCGTGTCGTGGGTGTTTGTTTTGTTTTTTGGTTGCCCGTGGATTGTATACGGAGACTAATTTATGTTGTCGCCCGTAGGGCGTAGATTAGTCCAAATCCGTATTTTCTTAGATTTGGGTTTGCGGTTGGGTTTAAGGATGCGTTAGTCTCATTTGAGAGTAAGATCAACTTAAACGTTTGTTAAGGATACGTTAGTCTAATTTTAGACTAAGATCAACTTAACGATTTGTTAAGGATGCGTTAGTCTAATTTTTAGACTAAGATCAACTTAACAGGATCATTTAGATCCAACAAAAGAGCATTTGGGCTCTATTGTTTAGTTTAGGGACATTGCGGTCCATAATTAGTTTAAGGACGTTACGATCCAAGGTTAAGGACATCATAGTCCATGGGCTTAAGGACCCCACAGTCCAAGGTTAAGGACATCATAGTCCATGGGTTTAAGGACCCCACAGTCCGGTTTAAAGACGTCATAGTCTATGGAATGTATGGTTGTCGGGACCCGTCACCTCTCTGAAGACGTTGAAGGATTACAACGACAAATATCAGAGTTGTAAAGAGATGTACCCTTGAACCAATTTTGGTTGCGAGATCTGTAGTCCAATTGGGACTAAGATCTGAGATTTATGAGCATATGGGCTCAGTTAATCTGAATGAGGGGTTTATGGCCAACTTGGGCTCGGCCCACTCAGTTAAAATGTTAAACATTTGACAATGCTGGGCATTGATTTGAATTCTGACTATATTTCTGTCTTTTATTAAATGCTGAGCATTCATCATAGCTCTAGGGCTTCATTTAAAGAACAGTTTATGTTCTATCAGCGCACACGTGAGAAACACGTGGCGCGCTTGGCGCTAGCGCCAGATAATGAGCGCAGTGCGCTCTTTAAATTTGGAGCACTAAGGCTCTGCAGCGCTTTGCGCTAAATGTGGAGCACTGAAGCGCTTCTGTTAAGTAGTGCACACGTGAGGAGCATGTGGCGCGCTTGGCGCTGAGCTTCAGTCAATGAGCGCAGTGCGCTATATTTGTAGTGCTAAGGCTCTTTAAAATTAAGAGTACCAAGGCTCTGCAGCGCTTTGCGCTAGATGTGGAGCGCTGAAGTTCTAATTAAGAGCGCCAAGGCTCTGCAGCGCTTTGCGCTAAATGTGGAGCGCTGAAGCTCTTTTAAATTAGGAGCGCTAAGGCTCTTCTTTTATGCAACTTAGATCAGTTTTGCGCCCTGAGAATTAAATTCTCTTTTTATAAGAGACTTTGTCTCAAGGTTCTAAGAACAAAGTTCTTATTTTATAGGAGATGTTTCAATCTCTTATTTTGATAAAAGGTTTTTCCTTTATGGATCTGTGATCCTAAGAGAACTGAATTATTCTCCCCCCTTTTATAATGAGATGTTCATGATCTCTTAAAGACAATTTGTCTTATAGATCTATGATCTGAAGAAGGTTAAGTTCTTCCTCTTATTCTTTGTGATGAGATACTTTGATCTCTTTGTGAAAGACCTTGGTCTTATACATCTATGATCTTAAAGAAAAGAAGTGAATTCTTCTTTTGATATGAGACGATTTCGTCTTTCTGTTCTTTTTACCTTGAAGAGAATTTTCTTCTTCTACTGAGAGCTTGCTCTTCTTTATGAGATTTCTTAAAGTTTATGGGGGGGGGGGGGAGGGGGTTCCTTCCTATGTTTTTCTATATCTGAGACTTGAAGTCTTGGGGCCTTTATATAGGGCGAGTTGATTTGTTCAATCGGTTAAGGAGATCTTTTCTCCAATTGATTTAGGGATTTTCCCATAATTGGATCTTTGATCCAAGAGCTTCTGATTTACAGAAGGAAATCTTCTTGTTTTTAACAAGATTGGGAAATCTTTCCCCATACAGAATTTATTCTGTATTTTAGTGATTTTTAATCACCATTGGATCATTGATCCGACGGTGCTCTGATTTACAGAGCACAATCTTTTTGTTTGGAAAGATTTTGAGGAATCTTTCCTTAACAGAATTTTATTCTGATCAATTGATGATTTTTAATCATGTTCGTTGGATCTTTGATCCATTGGTTGGGAACGTTTAGTTCCAGCGCTAGCGCTCCCGTGCTTTGCACGTGGTACGCTGCTTAGAGTGCAGCGCACTTAGTGCTAGCGCTTACGTGCTTTGCACGTAGTGCGCTGCTTAGAGTGCAGCGCTCTTAGCGCTAGCGCTCTTAGTGCTAGCGCTCATGTGCTTTGCACGTGAGCGCTGCCTCAGAGTTTTTGACTCTCTCAGCGCTGGCACTGCTATGAATCGCTGCTTCATTTCAAAATTTGAAATTTTGAACAGAGCTTTGCTCTGATCGGGGGAAACATCTATGAATAGACATAAGCAATTTACACACCTTCCGCTGCCCCCACTGACTACAATAACCCTTTGGCAGAGTCATATACACGTGCACTTCCAAATTCCTATTTGGAATGACGTTATAGTCATCCATTTGGTAGATATCAAAGCTAAGAATAGCATCAGTGCCAAGTTATATCCATACGGATTTCAGTGTAGACACTGAAGTAAAAATCTTATCACAATCCATAACGGGTATTTGATGAGATCTCTTTACAACAAGTCTAGCCTTATTAGGTTAGTACCTTTCTACCCGCACAGATCTCGAAAGATCTACTTACTCCTAATGGGTTTTACCCCTTCAGGAGCACCCGCAAAGTCCAAAATCTATAATTTGCTGAAGTGCATGGAGTTCATCTTGGATATGAAACATCTGGTCATCTGGAAGTTACCAGTTCCTATGACCTGCTAATAACTAGTAGGGTCATCATCACCATGATGCTGACCTCCCTGTCACCGTCTACGAGAAAACCGAAGTATCTCTCGGATGTTTGAGATCACCTACTTAATCCGCGGAGTGGTTAATGGTTTGTTAAGTCCAATTGAATTCTTAGGTTCTACTAAATTTTCGGTAACCATTTTTTGTTCTGGAATCACTTCCAATTCTACCATACCCCCACTGGTTTCTTTTGCAAAAAGATTCCTTTTATAAAAGGGTGGTTAGTCAAGAACAATATAACTATTGATCTTGAAAATGATAGAACCAAAATACTAGCGAATACTTAGGATAATCCACAAACCGCAATTACCAAAGCGTGCCTTGAGTTTGTCCGGATTTTGCTTTTAAACAAAAAAACGGATAACTCCATATCTCAACAACCTCAAGATATACAACTATTCTATGTCTATATAGAATCAAGGCACTAATTTAGATGGAACCAAATCCAAATGTCATGCAGCTGTTTCCAGTGCATATCACCTAATAGAAAAAGGTCAACACAACATTACTCATCATAGAGCGCATCTACGGATGAGTAACCTGCGAGAGAATTAAGTTCTCAATATTACTATGATGGAACACCTAGCATAAGTATCTACATTTTCGATCACTTCGAAAAATACTGATATTTCCAACATATGGTTCTCCACTTTATTCTTATTCCTATAAACTTCTCAATATCTTTGGACCTTACATTAGAACGAATTCGTGTCTAAAACCAGAGAACTCATAGGTAAACCTGAATGAAATAAGAGTACCAACCCCTTGTCCCGAAAGATACAGGACAGCATATATTTTCATGTATAAGTCCCAAGAGTATACTAACTCAAATTCTGTATTTTGTAAATTGAAAACTGTATTTTGGTCAAAAATGTCTTACACCGTTATTCAATGCACCTTACCTTATTCTCAACTGATAAAGGTAAATATTTAGAACACAATTTTCAAAATGTATATCTCATTTTATAAAATAAAGGTATAGATATTTTATTTTAAAATTTGGTGCATAACAACAGTTATTCGAGACTAAATATTTGTCGTTAAGCAAAGCCACGTGATTTAATCCAATATCACCAATTTCAGTGAATTCCGATATTGAGGATCAAATCGCCCATTTCCCAATATTCTACTCCTACTCATCATCTGTAACACCATACTGATGTGATGTCCAAAATCGATAAATACATACCCTGGAGTCAGAATTAATTGGGAAAACAGTTCGCTTTTACAAGTACACCGAAAATCTAAAACACAAATGTTTCAAAGGGGATGGCCAGCTATTCCTGGTAATGCATTTTTCATTACCCAGATTCATGACAGCAGTCGCAATTTTCTTTACCCTCATTTCAATCCCTTTATATGTCTCTACGTCTTATCTTCTGCACATCGCACTAAGGCTAATTGATTTTCTTCCTTCCTTACCTTTCGGCATCGGCTTACAATTTGGAAGAAGACTATCCAATAAGCGTAATTGGAGTACTCTCCTAATACAAGGAGAGAAGGTAAATGGAAGAGACAACCGAATAATCCTATTCAATTTCTCCAGAACAAGTGACCATCCTCGACTGAAATAACTTTTTTGAGTTCGTATGTAACTATACGATGGCCGTTTCAAACAATATGGATCATCATAGTGATACAACGCATTCTGAAGAAATGCAAAAGGTAAAATAGGAGTAGCAGGGACATATGCGACTTTGTCGCGAATCAAGACAACCCAAAGCCAAAGTGTGTAAGAAGGTTCAGTTAACTTGGTTCATGAGTTTTAGTTTAAAGTAAGTCATGGGTCATTGTACCAGAGAGAGAAAAGAAATACTCAGCGTGCACTCTATCAAGATTAGATTGGTTATCACTTTATCTAATCAGGATGACTCCCACCATTTCCTCGAATTCTCCTTTAAACCTTAAAAGGAGAAGTAGTCGGGAATATTTAGACTTTACAAGTTTGCTAACCGTTCAGCCAGGCCAGTGTTGGTACTCCGAAGGAGGTCCCCCATGCTTTCGCACGAACCCAATTAATAACCTCGTTTCCGCAGAGGCGTAAACTTGTTAACACTTTCTAGACACCTAATAGGTTAGCTAGTTGTGAAGTGAAAATCTCCCGAGGAGTAATACCTACTCATCAGTGAGAATCAGGACCCAACTATTATTGTGTGATAATTTTGATGGAAGCCAACCAAAATTACCACACTCCAGAAGGTATGCGCAAACTTGGCAAGTTTCCCGTATGTTTGAAACTCCCGATTTGGTTTTTCCCCCTAGCGGTTTATGACCTTGACAAAAGCCAACAAACCATAAACCATTAGTCAAGTTCAACCCGTCTTTATCCTGGATTTCTCTAAACCCACCCGTATAAGCCCTTGACAAAGGACAACAATGCTATACGACAGTGCTAGATAATCGCATATCCATACAACTGAAAAGTATTACTGAGCTATCGCACACTACGCCTCGGCGAATGACAATGACAAACGTAGTACGAATACTAATCAATACTAATCCGAAATGACCGAGGGCTACGACTAGTTTTTGGCGAAAAACCTTTAACGTAATGAACTTGATATCGTTGAAGAAACTCAAGTAGCTTTGAAATGGAGTGGTTTAGGCTCCACTTTTAAAACTAATAACATAAACCTTTGCTTAAGAGCGCACTCCCCATGAAGGGATCAAGGCTCTTCCCTCATAGAATAAGGTGTGGGATATTCCTAACTGAATGCCTCTATGCAAAGCAAAAGAATACGACTATTGTTTTGAAGAAAACCGAGTAGTTTTAAAAATTGGTTCCAACAACATCATTTAGGTTTATCTTCCTTGCATTATTCAGATAATGCATTCCCATCATTTTAAGTTTCCAAGCCATAAAAGAAACAACCAAAATAGTATTCTTTTATATATCATCCGCATTCGCCGAGGGGTCCCGTCATGCACCATTAGGTTACTTAACTAACGGCAGAGCGAGGACAGGACTAGAACGAGCAAAACATATAGAAGCATCTACTATATATATAAACATCGTAGGCAGATAATAGTCATCACAGATAGACAAAAATCATTACAGGCATGCGGACAACAATATGGAACAACGGATAAAGTAGGAGCCCCGCGTTTCGTTTGAGCCGTAAATGAGACGCGACGTTCCTTGGTCGTGTGGATAGTCCGTACAAAGTCTATCCTAGACCCCTACAAGTGCGGCAAGCCACTTGCCAATTCTATAAACTGGACAACATGCTCTCAACAAAGTGAGTCGGTCACCCGTCGCTTTCTAGAATCTAGTGACTTGTGCACCCCTCCGTGGGTCATCCTATACCTCTTATAAATGCGGCGAATAGCCCACCAATTCTAAAGTAAGGCTCCTCAATCTCAACACCATGAGATGCGGGCTCGTTGTCCTCTAGAACCCGGCTATTCGAGCACTCCTCCGCGGGGTAATCCTAGTACAGAAATGAAATATAAACAAGGGTGACAACGACCGCAACCTGGTTGAGCCCTAATAAAAGAATATACATATTGACAGAAACAACAGTCTACATGTCGGACAATCGCCCCGCGATAATGATATACAAACTGAATCAAAACTGTACAAGCAACATCGCACTAAGGGCTATCCAACACGACAATCCGACTGAACCATAACTAGATATATATAACCACAGAAATAAGTAACACCACAATGTGTGCAACTCACTCTAAATGAACATTTATCAATTAGACGACATTCAGCATCACATATATCATATCATAGATATCAACGATGCAAAAGTTTCAAGTTCTAAAACTCCCGAATTTCCCCAAAGCAAAGATAACACTAAGTAAAATCTGGGACAAAACAAATAAGAAAAAAAATACAAATTTCCAAAACCCAAGACACTGGATAAAAATAAGGACCTGGGGACACAGAAAAACTGCCCATAGCTGGGATTTCATAGAAACCGGTGGTTTTTGTTAGATGGATTTTCCTCGTTTTCATTGTGTGTCTCTATTACATCAAGAGTAAGCATCTGCACTTGTTTAAAAAAATTTCAGAGACTAAATTTTTTTCGAACAGAGAACGGGATTTGAAAATCGGAGTTTTTCGGTTTTGAAAATAAAGCATCGTCTACTACTAGTTTAAGGTGTTTGGGTGGCTCTGATACCATGTTGGTGTTAGGTGCTTGCATCGCGGAAGCCGTGGCCAAGGCGGAAGAGATAACAAAATTTTTATACAAGCACAAGACACACTAACCTAAGAAATCGATCTAAACACCTAAACTAGCAAACTAAACATGCAAGGGTATAGAAATACAACTTTCGACGCGTGTCCACCTAATTGTGGAAGGCCCCTCCAAGCTCGTAGACGCCGAGAACGTGCTAGAAATGCGACCATCCTTGCCGAAGAAGATCCACCCGGGGGAAACCGGAAAAGACTCCGACCGACGCTCCAAATTTGCTAAGGATGGATTATGGGTTATGTAGAAATTTTTGCACTAATTATTTTCTCTCAAAACCATACTCAAGAGAGAGCAAGAAGAAGAAGAGAAGGAAGTGAGGAAAATGGTTAAGTGTTGAGAATAACTCACTTGAAGCATGAACTTGGATGTAGTGACTTGTGCACCCCTCCGTGGGTCATCCTATACCCCTTATAAATGCGACGAATAGCCCGCCAATTCTAAAGTAAGGCTCCTCAATCTCAACACCATGAGATGTGGGCTCGTTGTCCTCTAGAACCCGGCTATTCGAGCACTCCTCCGCGGGGTAATCCTAGTACAGAAATGAAATATAAACAAGGGTGACAACGACCGCAACCTGGTCGAACCCTAATAAAAGAATATACATATTGACAGAAACAACAGTCCACATGTCGGACACTCGCCCCGCAATAATGAATATACAAACTGAATCAAAACTGTACAAGCAACATCGCACTAAGGGCTATCCAACACGACAATCCGACTGAACCACAACTAGATATATATAACCACAGAAATAAATAACACAACAATGTGTGCAACTCCATCTAAATGAACATTTAGCAACTAGACGACGTTCAGCATCACATATATCATATCATAGATATCAACGATGCAAAAGTTTCAAGTTCTAAAACTCCCGAATTTCCCCAAAGCAAAGATAACACTAAGTGAAATCTGGGACAAAACAAATAAGAACAAAAATACAAATTTCCAAAACCCAAGACACTGGATAAAAATGAGGACTTGGGGACACTGAAAAACCGCACATAGCGGGGATTTCATAGAAACCGGCGGTTTTTGTCAGATGGATTTTCCTCGTTTTCATTGTGTGTCTCTATTACATCAAGAGTAAGCATCTGCACTTGTTTAAAAAAATTTCAGAGACTAAATTTTTTTCGAACAGAGAACGGGATTTGAATATCGGAGTTTTTCTGTTTTGAAAATAAAGCATCGTCTACTACTAGTTTAAGGTGTTTGGATGGCTTTGATACCATGTTGGTGTTAGGTGCTTGCACCGCGGAAGCCGCGGCCAAGGCGGAAGAGATAACAAAATTTTTATGCAAGCACAAGACATACTAACCTAAGAAATCGATCTAAACACCTAAACTAGCAAACTAAACATGCAAGGGTATAGAAATACAACCTTCGACGCGTGTCCACCTTATTATAGAAGACCCCTCCAAGCTCGTAGATGCTGAGAACGTGCTAGAAATGTGACCACCCTTGCCGAAGAAGATCCACCCGGGGGAAACCGGAAAAGGCTCCGACCGACGCTCCAAATTTGCTAAGGATGGATTATGGGTTATGTAGAAATTTTTCCACTAATTATTTTCTCTCAAAACCATACTCAAGAGAGAGCAAGAAGAAGAAGAGAAGGAAGTGAGGAAAATGGTTAAGTGTTGAGAATAACTCACTTAAAGCATGAACTTGGATGTAGTGACTTGTGCACCCCTCCGTGGGTCATCCTATACCCCTTATAAATGCGGCGAATAGCCCTCCAATTCTAAAGTAAGGCTCCTCAATCTTAACACCATGAGATGCGGGCTCGTTGTCCTCTAGAACCCGGCTATTCGAGCACTCCTCCGCAGGGTAATCCTAGTACAGAAATGAAATATAAACAAGGGTGACAACGACCGCAACCTGGTCGGGCCCTAATAAAAGAATATACATATTGACAGAAACAACAGTCCACATGTCGGACACTCGCCCCACAATAATGAATGTACAAACTGAATCAAAACTGTACAAGCAACATCGCACTAAGGGCTATCCAACACGACAGTCCGATTGAACCATAACTAGATATATATAACCACAGAAATAAATAACACCATAATGTGTGCAACTCCATCTAAATGAACATTTAGCAATTAGACGACGTTTAGCATCACATATATCATATCATAGATATCAACGATGCAAAAGTTTCAAGTTCTAAAACTCCCGAATTTCCCCAAAGCAAAGATAACACTAAGAGAAATCTGGGACAAAACAAATAAGAACAAAAATACAAATTTCCAAAACCCAAGACACTGGATAAAAATGAGGACCTGGGGACACCGAAAAACCGCCCATAGCGGGGATTTCATAGAAACCGGCGGATTTTGTTAGATGGATTTTCCTCGTTTTCATTGTGTGTCTCTATTACATCAAGAGTAAGCATCTGCACTTGTTTAAAAAAATTTCAGAGACTAAATTTTTTTCGAACAGAGAACGGGATTTGAAAAATGGAGTTTTTCGGTTTTGAAAATAAAGCATCGTCTACTACTAGTTTAAGGTGTTTGGGTGGCTCTGATACCATGTTGGTGTTAGGTACTTGCACCGCGGAAGCTGCGGCCAAGGCGGAAGAGATAACAGAATTTTTATGCAAGCACAGGACACACTAACCTAAGAAATCGATCTAAACACCTAAACTAGCAAACTAAACATTCAAGGGTATAGAAATACAATCTTCGACGCGTGTCCACCTAATTGTGGAAGACCCCTCCAAGCTCGTAGACGTCGAGAACGTGCTAGAAATGTGACCACCCTTGCCGAAGAAGATCCACCCGGAGGAAACCGGAAAAGGCTCCGATCGACGCTCCTAATTTGCTAAGGATGGATTATGGGTTATGTCGAAATTTTTCCACTAATTATTTTCTCTCAAAACCATACTTAAGAGAGAGTAAGAAGAAGAAGAGAAGGAAGTGAGGAAAATGGTTAAGTGTTGAAAATAACTCACTTGAAGCATGAACTTGGATGTAGTGACTTGTGCACCCTTCCGTGGGTCATCCTATACCCCTTATAAATGCGGCGAATAGCCCGCCAATTCTAAAGTAAGGCTCCTCAATCTCAACATCATGAGATGCGGGCTCGTTGTCCTCTAGAACCCGGCTATTCGAGCACTCCTCCGCGGGGTAATCCTAGTACAGAAATGAAATATAAACAAGGGTGACAACGACCGCAACCTGGTTGAGCCCTAATAAAAGAATATACATATTAATAGAAACAACAGTCCACATGTCGGACACTCGCCCCGCAATAATGAATATACAAACTGAATCAAAACTGTACAAGCAACATCGCACTAAGGGCTATCCAACACGACAATCCGACTGAACCATAACTAGATATATATAACCACAGAAATAAGTAACACCACAATATGTGCAACTCCATCTAAATGAACATTTAGCAATTAGACGATGTTCAGCATCACATATATCATATCACAGATATCAACGATGCAAAAGTTTCAAGTACTAAAACTCCCGAATTTCTTCAAAGCAAAGATAACACTAAGTGAAATCTGGGACAAAACAAATAAGAACAAAAGTACAAATTTCCAAAACCCAAGACACTGGATAAAAATGAGGACCTGGGGACACTGAAAAACCGCCCATAGCGGGGATTTCATAGAAACCGGTGGTTTTTGTTAGATGGATTTTCCTCGTTTTCATTGTGTGTCTCTATTACATCAAGAGTAAGCATATGCACTTGTTTAAAAAAATTTCAGAGACTAAATTTTTTTCGAACAGAGAACAGGATTTGAAACTCGAAGTTTTTCGGTTTTGAAAATAAAGCATCGTCTACTACTAGTTTAAGGTATTTGGATGGCTCTGATACCATGTTGGTGTTAGGTGCTTGCACCGCGGAAGCCGCGACCAAGGCAGAAGAGATAACAAAATTTTTATGCAAGCACAAGACACTCTAACCTAAGAAATCGATCTAAGAACCTAAACTAGCAAACTAAGCATGCAAGGGTATAGAAATACAACCTTCGACGCATGTCCACCTAATTGTGGAATAACCCTCCAAGCTCGTAGACGCCGAGAACTTGCTAGAAATGTGACCACCCTTGCCGAAGAAGATCCACCCGGGGGAAACCAGAAAAGGCTCCGACCGACGCTCCAAATTTTCTAAGGATGGATTATGGGTTATATAGAAATTTTTCCACTAATTATTTTCTCTCAAAACCATACTCAAGAGAGAGCAAGAAGAAGAAGATAAGGAAGTGAGGAAAATTGTTAAGTGTTGAGAATAACTCACTTGAAGCATGAACTTGGATGTAGTGACTTGTGCACCCCTCCATGGGTCATCCTATACCCCTTATAAATGCGACGAATAGCCCGCCAATTCTAAAGTAAGGCTCCTCAATCTCAACACCATAAGATGCGGGCTCGTTGTCCTCTAGAACCCGACTGTTCGAGCACTCCTCCGCGGGGTAATCCTAGTACAGAAATGAAATATAAACAAGGGTGACAACGACCGCAACCTGGTCGAGCCCTAATAAAAGAATATACATATTGACAGAAACAACAGTCCACATGTCGGACACTCGCCCCGCAATAATGAATATACAAACTGAATCAAAACTGTACAAGCAACATCGCACTAAGGGCTATCCAACACGACAATCCGACTGAATCATAACTAGATATATATAACCACAGAAATAAGTAACACCACAATGTGTGCAACTCCATCTAAATGAACATTTAGCAATTAGACGACGTTCAGCATCATATATATCATATCATAGATATCAACGATGCAAAAGTTTCAAGTTCTAAAACTCCCGAATTTCCCCAAAGCAAAGATAACACTAAGTGAAATCTGGGAAAAAACAAATAAGAACAAAAATACAAATTTCCAAAACCCAAGACACTGGATAAAAATGAGGACCCGGGGACACTGAAAAACCGCCCATAGTGGGGATTTCATAGAAACCGGCGGTTTTTGTTAGATGGATTTTCCTCGTTTTCATTGTGTGTCTCTATTACATCAAGAGTAAGCATCTGCACTTGTTTAAAAAGATTTCAGAGACTAAATTTTTTTCGAACAGAGAACGAGATTTGAAAATCGGAGTTTTACGGTTTTGAAAATAAAGCATCGTCTACTACTAGTTTAAGTGTTTGGGTGGCTCTGATACCATGTTGGTGTTAGGTGCTTGCACCGCGGAACGTGGCCAAGGCGGAAGAGATAACAAATTTTTTATGCAAGCACAAGACACACTAACCTAAGAAATCGATCTAAACACCTAAACTAGCAAACTAAATATACAAGGGTATAGAAATACAACCTTCGACGCGTGTCCACCTAATTGTGGAAGACCCCTCCAAGCTCGTAGACGCCGTGAACGTGCTAGAAATGTGACCACCCTTGCCGAAGAAGATCCACCCGGGGGAAACCGGAAAAGGCTCCGACCGACGCTCCAAATTTGCTAAGGATGGATTATGGGTTATGTAGAAATTTTTCCACTAATTATTTTCTCTCAAAACCATACTCAAGAGAGAGCAAGAAGAAGAAGAGAAGGAAGTGAGGAAAATGGTTAAGTGTTGAGAATAACTCACTTGAAGCATGAACTTGGATGTAGAATGAATAATCAAGTGTAGAATGAATGGCTCAACTTTTTCCACCATGAATCAATAGCGCAACCATAATGATTATATCATTTAAAAAACCCAAAGGCATACCTTTCTACATATCCAAAACCATGCTTCATACCATCTCCCTTTCCACCTCATTTCCATTTATTTTTCTAAATAGAAAAATAAATATGAGGTGCCCTTCTTCTAGAAACATTCATATATAAATACGGAATACTTCACTCGGTATATATATTGCTACATATACGCATATCCTATAAAAATACGGATAGCACCAAAGAGAGAAAATGAATAGTGAACAATAATACTAATATATATATCAATATATATATATATATAAATTATTAAATCGAAACCTGATTTAATAATCCGGCTTAATCTTAAACCGGCTAGTATTATCAACTGTCCGATTAAAATCCGTATATCTCGTATACGTATTTAATCAGACCCCTTGCACATTCCAGCTTACGGCC